>CM048038.1:28059640-29422140 GCA_026259375.1 Verasper variegatus | reverse complement strand
CTTCACAATTCCAGGTTCCCTCGCTGTTGATCAATGGGCTTTTGTCTCCACTAAATAAACGGAAACTGCACACAAAAACATCTGGCATCGTGGCAGACCTGGGTGTGCACGATTAATAATAGAAAGAAAAGCGCTGTTAGTGCAGCAATTACGATACCATTTGGAGCAATTACAATATTGTTTATAGCTCTTATCGCAGCTATTGGAAGCGGACTGCGCGCGTGCACTTGGGCTCTGGCCCCCCGTAGATATACTGCAGTGTAGTAAATGAAGTGAACCTGCCGTGGCTGACCATTGCAGGTGAGGCCGCAGAGGTTCGGCTTTATTGAGCGTCCTGGAGCTGCCGTGGCCCTAATTCAATGTGATGGGTGTTCGCTGTGACCATCTGTGACGGGGGAAGGTGCACCTTGGGAGACTTCAAAGTCAGCGGAAAGAGGGCGCAGGTACCTCAAACGGTCTCACGCCGCGCGGGTGAAATGTGCGTTTCGAGCATTTCTTGGGGGGCTTTATTCCGTTTCATCGTTATTTAAATGAGGAGAATAAGATGCCGGCCGAGATCCAGTGGGACGTTGGGGGGGGGGGGGATTGACATGATTAACAGGCGGGGGGGGGGGCTCTGACCTGCATGGCGCCCTTCCTTTGTGTTTAGGTAAAGCCATAACAGAGACCAGGGATTAAATCCAGTTTACTGCTTTACTGACTGTCATGTTGTTTACAGGCCAAGCTCTCCCCGCACTCCTCGCCTAATCCTTTCTCCTCCTCGCCGCTCTTGTAAAAAAAAACACTGCATTATCGGCCTCTCACAATAAAAGTGGCCCCCACTTTCACTTTGATGTATAAAAAGGCAGGATTCACCACACACACACACACACACACACACACACACACACACACACACACACACACACACACTCCCAGACTTCTGCACCTTGTAACCCAGTGGATTCCGGTGCACTCCAGTCGTGCATCTGGGCTGTAATAAGTCACCGATGATGTTTATAGCTTATAAAAACTCGTCTCTGAGCTGAAAAACACTCAGCGTCTGTGTATAAAGAGTATTATGGAGCCATTTGCGGGGGGAAATTTAAAAGGTGCTCCTCGACATGAGTTCATTTACAGTTTGACGGAGCCGCTGTTACCCAGAACTCTTCAGGGGGAGGGGGGCCCTATATGTTGCATGCGCGCGTTATATTCATCAGCATTTCCACACTCTCACTTTAAGGCCATACAACACAGCTACACGGGACTCCTGCAACACTCTGTCAAGATTCACCAATGTATTGCAATGTATTGAGCCCCCCCCCGCTCACCCTCCACACATGCACAGATAACACCGAAACACCACAGGGATGAGTTTGTGCCGAGATAATGCAACAAAAAAGAATTGCTTGCATAGGCACTTGCAAGGCTGAATTTAATTGCCTTTGAGTGTTTTTTACACAAATTTAAAATCGACTCCCTCGTGATTTTTTATTATTTCATTTACAGCAATCTCCTGGAGAAGGACTGTGAATTTCTCAAATCGACTTCAACAAGAGCCAATTAACACGAGTGACACTTTCTTCCTCCTTTCTTGACTTTATTTAATCGCACCATCAGGGCCTTCTCCTCTCCTCTCCCTCCATCTTGTGGCGGCGTCGCGCCATGGCGCCCTGCCTCCCCTGAAACACAGTGCAGCTGCAACCCAGAAAAAAAAGTTGGGCTATTTCATGCATCATTAACATGCATCAACTGCTGACAATAATGAGGATAATTGGATTTTAAATGAACACGGCTCATAATTTGTTCCACAGACTGATGAGGATTATTGATGTGCGCGTCCTCCCACCAGCGTTGATTTACTCCGGTTGTCTCGTCACTTCCTCTGTCGTCTCTGACCCCCAAAGCAACTCACGCCTTGGTTTGGCGTTGGTCTCTGAATGCAGATGTGCACCATTGGGTTCCTTGATGCCTGGGTGCTGTAAGGTGTTTACCTTGTTGGTTGGCACTGTGGCCTCGAAGCAAAATGGAGGTCTTTCTCCATCTTGTGTTGCCTTTGTGTCACCACACTCTCACACCTGACTCCATGTCCATGATGCAGTCGTGAGGCCTGAATAACTTCAAGTTCTTTACTTAGTGTCCTTGTTTTCCAGCGCTCCCATCAAAAAGACATATTTTCAATAAAATGCATGAACAAAGAATGATTACATTTGGTTGTCTGTGTCGTTATTTTCTTTCTTTAACATTACAGGTGCAGGTTAGTGCTGGATACAAAGATAAATAGAATATTCTCCAGGGGAACCATATTGCCAAATAACACAATAACATGTTTACAGATCAAAACCGAACTAACCAACTTGAAAAAAAAAGGCCCAACATGAATAATTAAATTACGAACTCTTCCAAACACAATAAAAACTTTAAAGAAACAACCAGAAACGGAGGTATTGGTCATAAATGAAGTCTCAGGGATTTATTCCTGAAACTGCAGACCAGCTGTAATACAACATAATGACCACCAGGTGGGAGTAAGCAACCTGAAACTACAGACCTGACTGAATTTAGTCAAATATGATCCATCAATGTTTGACCCTAACATGTCTCAGTCCGGCTTAAAGAGTATTTAGCTTTGTTTTTTAAACTTTGTTCATATAAAAGCTACTTTGTGCCCCCCCCCCCCCGTTTTCCTCGGTGCAGCCTGAATCAGATCTGTTCCTTTTGTTTGTTGTTGATAATCACAAACTGAAATCCTGTGCAGGTGGAGGGGGTGCGGCAGATGTCGAGGCCTGCTGAGGACCTGAATATGTACTGAAGTACGTGGAGTTTATTTTTAGGGCCCATTTTCAACGACAGGGCAATTCCTATTCAAGCACCAGGCTTCATGCATTCAGTCGTTGGACATGAGAGGAGGAAGAGGGGATGAGGGGACTGGGGAAAGGGTGAAAAGAAGAAGTTAAGAGAAGAAGGAGTGAGGGTTTGAAGAGTGAGGAAAAAAGTAGGAGAAAGTGAGGAGCAGTAATGGAGGACGATGTGCAAACGGGTGAAGAAAGCAGGGACAGGAGATGAAAATGTGCTGAGCTGAAAGAAGTGTAGAAAGAGCAGAGGTGTCAGGAGCAGTAAAATAAAACACTATTTTTATTTAGCGCTTCTGTTTGTGATCAGAATTCTGTCTTGTCTTTTCTTTCTTTCAGTCAAGAACATTTCCAGTGAAGTTCTTTTTTGCACTTTAAGTTGTCAGATGTGAAAATTAATCCATAACATGTAATAATTTATATTCAAAAGCTGCAGTGTAATTAGATTAAACAAAATAGCAGCAAACTGTGACTATCAAAGCAAAAGGGCAAAAACATTTAGTTAAGAAAATGCGACGGTGTAGTTGTTGCATGTTTAGCCCACTAGGTGGAATCAAAGACCACAAAATGACAGCAGAAGAGTAATTTTCTACTTTTTCTGGACCTGTATAGGACAACTGAAACTTGAATTGAGTCAGAGATGATGCTTATGTTAATGTTAGCATCCAATTTGGATAAGTTTTACTATCAAGATGCTCAAAACAAGAAACCTCTGACCTTAGGGACAGAAAATGTGGGCGAATTAGGATAGAATAGTTACTAAACGACACAGTTAATCAAATGTTAAATATATTTAACATTAAGCAACATGTTTGGGCTGTTGCTAAGGGGGCAAGACGGCCTTTAGAATTCCTCACTGCAAAACAGGATCTGGGTTGTGGACTCAAAACTGTTGGTGCTTAAAAGTCAAAGACCAAGTCATGACGGCCGCAGTCTGTCTTCAGGGAAATCTTGGACTCAAAGGTGAACTGATTCGATTTCAGAGGTCAAAGGTCACGCTGACCTCATATATCACATATACCACTGCTGTCCTCTCTCCGATCCTCCTCCTGGTTCCTCCTCCACTTAGTTTATCCTCTCTGTTCTTTTTTGTACACATGAGGTTGCTTCATTCACCAGCTGAGAGCAGCAGAGATCAATAACACTAATGTCACATATTTCTAGTAATGTGCCAAATCTAATGGGATTCATGAGATTATGCTATTAATCTTGGATTTGTTACATATCAAAGAAATCAAGATTATTTTGATATTGCTTGTGTTTTTGTGCCTCAGCCACCCCGCTCTGTTTTTCTTTTTCATTTTGCGGATTGCAGGGATATAGTTTATCACTTCAATCTGGCCGTCGTGTTCACCTGACAACGCAAATCTGCTTTATTCAGTGCTTCTCCCAGATTCCATGCCCCGCGCGCATCCTGCCGAGCTGCCACAGCGTACATAGAAAGCGATCCATCTAAATAATTACTGGAATTAGTTTCACCGTGCTGCGCTCCCGTTGTTGCCCTACCATCGCTGCTGTGACTGACCATAATTACGCTGGGAAACAATTACACTGCGCAGGACCCCCTTGCAACGTGCACAGAGCCGAGCTGCCGGAGGAGCATCAGCAGGTATTCTACTGTACAAACATTTCACGTCGCCACATACAAAGTGGAGCAACACATTTTAATGTCGTTTTTTTGTGCAGGTCAACGAATGCTGGTTTTGGATCTTGACCTTGAGATGATCCCTGCACTTAATGACAAGTCAGCAATGTCCACCTTACAGAGCAGCGTCTATTCAAATGCACGGCGTGCTTTTTCGTTACAAAGCAAACCCACACATGTCCTTGAGGAGATGGCACAAGCTTCTTTAGTCTTCTCCTGCATGTTATGCCCACTCAGCACCAACACAATCATTTCACAGTAGAACATTGATAGTCAACACAGTCCCTTTCAATCTTTGAATAGGAGGTTTTATGAAAGGGGAGACATTTCTGTCCCGTGAACACTGTTTTGCAGCCTCTGCAGCGGAGTGGATTGAAGTGATGGAGGTCAGGGGTGAGTAAGGCACAGTGGATACGATTCAACGATGAAAAGCCTTTACAGAAACCTGAAATTACATTTTTATACTTTGCTGAAAGGCGACACCTTGTGCTCAGTGGAGGGTACCACAGCAGAGAGTCATGTTGGATGGCATATACAGAATCAAATCAAATCAAATCAAATCAGAAGGTCGACATTACTGCTCCCCAACGCCTTTTTATTGCCAACAGGTTCCCAGCTATAAACCCTGCCTCCTCCATGTTAGTGGATGGGAAATGAGCTAAACTGAAAACTCAAAGTGCACGTATAACAAATTGGTTTCTGCCCTTTTTGATAGTTCTTATCTCACTGATGTTTGTTCATGTGCTCATTTTGTCAGTAAGCTTTGTTTTAATTAGTTATTTAATGCTATGAAATGGGGTGAAACATCGGAAATACACACAATCTGGCTTCAAATGCACATGACGGCAGGGTTCCGGTATCACCAGGGATATTTTAGTGTCATGTCCGGATACAGGGAGGAAGTGGAGAAATAAACATCATACTATATTTATTTGGTTACATATCAGGTACTCTCATCTGGTGCTCACAGGAGAAGATGCATTTTCTGTTTGCTTTCATGAAAACTGAAAAATCATATTGCTGGGACCAAAAATACCAAAACCTGCATCATCAATATTACATGTTAGGACATGCAGAGGGTTTGGTGATCGAAGAGGTGCCGGATGTTCATAATTCATAATAATAAAACAGATCAGACATGAGAAGCGAGGCCATGAAGGACTAGTCAAGTGGAATTTTTGTCATCAATTCTGAGACTAACCAGAAGCTGATGTAGCCGTCGAAGAACAGATGCACTGTGACTAAATTAGCTCCTTCTTGTTCGGGATTTGGCAGCGGCATTTCAAGCCACAGTTTATTTTGTCATTCATGTTTTTTTTTTCTCCTTTTTTTGGCAGACCTGCTTAAAAAAAGGCATTTTAAGAGTGACAGGTAAGATGAAGGTTTCCTGAATCTACCGGTGACAAAAAGCTTCTTACGCTCTCTGTATAGGAATTACTTCGATGACAAAAAAAAGCAGCTGCTAAATGCTGGTACGTAAACGGCACAAAGTTCCCAGGAGATGGAGGAGAATGTCATCCTCTTCAGATAAGATGCAAAGCAGGCCTGCGCCAAGCTGCAGAGCTCCGAACACTTCTCGAGCCCTTTGAATAGGATGTTATCAATCGTGTTAAATGTTGCACCGGAATATAATGACACCGAAATACAAAGGTAGCATTTACACACAGATCAATGAGGAGTTGTGTTTTTTTTTTTTTACCAGAAATAGTTGTGAGCAAATGTATATGTACACTGTGCAACAGAAGCAAAGGAAAAACATGGATGATATTGTAAAAATATAGAGAGAACAGAGATGCACAAATAGAGAGTACATACAAAAAGAACATTGTCAAACTTTGTTGTCCTTAACCCACTCTCGCCTTATTCTCAGTGAAAATGGCAATTGCTAAATAGTACTTCTACTATAAATATTATTAAATAAATACATTAAATATGGGAGGGAAAGAAGAAGAACAACAAGAAGAAAAAGTTGTCTTTTGAGCATTTAATGTATCATTAGTGAGTCAATCAGCTTCTACAAGGAATGGGCAAGTTGTTCATGGGTTTATTTATACATCATTCCCCTCCACGTCACACATTTCTTGATGGTGAATAATATTTCAGCCCAGTTACTTTTTAAGCTTGGATGTCCCTGACAGTATATCCATTATACAATGCACCCCTCATCTCCACCAACCAGATAATGGTTTGTTGCCTCAACATGCAAGTATATAAGGAAGCTTTACTTATAATGCACATTTCATACACACGGGATGATTCAAGGATTCAGTTCAGTTCAGCTCAGTTAAGATAAATCTATGTAAAATATGTTCCTGGAGTAAAATAATATAAATAAAAAAAAACTAAATAATGATATTGTCAAATAATTTAGTAAAAGGCCGTCGTGAAAAGAGGTTTTCAGTATGGATTTAAAAGCAGCAGTGGATGGAACATTTTAAAGTTTTTCTTGTAGCAAATACAGTCTCATTAGGGTAATTAGAAATAAAAAAGAATTTAATTTTTAAAAGGTTTGCTGAATAAATGTAGTTATTTTCCATACTACAGAGGGTTCAAATCACTTTAAATATTTATTTTTTAAATATAAAACAACAAATACGATTTCTAAATCCGTCATCGGCTCTATAATATGTGCTTATAGACAAGTTTGCTAGTTGTCATGTATTTGATATGCATTGATACTTGGACTGTACTGGAGTATACGCTTTGGAAGTACAGCACATGTTTTCAATTTGAAAACACAGGAAACGTCATCATGGATGCACAAAAGGCAATGTCTCAAATCCCTGACTTTCTTGTGAATTGTTGCATCACTTCACATACTGGAGACGGAGGATGTATGCACAAGATGATGCAAGCACAAGTATTTATTGTCAGTTTGGTATGCACCAGGGAGATTGGTGGTTGAGACGTTAACAGGCGTCTCACTGTGACCAAATCTGAGCTGTCCTTGCAAAAAGGTGCATTATAATCCTACTAAAACAAGATGGCTGCACACATTCAGGTTACGCGTGGATGTATTGGACGAATATATCTAAACCTTGGCTCGTCTTGTCAAACCATTCTGTGTCTTCTTTACCAGTAAGTCTCCAACAACGTCTATTTCGAACCTTCCTTTAATTGCCATCCGGCTTCCTGACTCAACCTCGCCTCCCACAGATACTGCAAAAGACATAAATACGTGGCGAACTTTGGTTAACTGCTTCCTGACCCTCGTCCATGCACCGTGTCATTCCCGGATGAGAGAGGCCTGAATAATGAGACGTAGTAAGTGAAAGGGGAATAAAACAAAATAGATGCGGACCATAAAAAATCTCCATAACAGTTACAAGCGACTGGCATTGCAGATTGGCCTCTGAACCACTCCGCTGCTAAATGGAACATTGTCCTCTGAAAGAACAGCTGGCCCTGCAGTTTAAATGAGCTAGAACTACGATTTCCATGCACCATGAATCTGATCTGCAACTTATAGAGCTGTCATTGGTTGTGATTGGATCTTTCTCAGCCTTTTTTGGGGCATTTAGGCAAAGATTTCATTCGTTGAATACTCCCCGATACTGCCCAGCTTTGTGAAATGTATCCTGGTTTGTATCCCTGTGTGTTGTCCCAAGTTTGTACTAAATAACATTTTGACCTTTCTCCTGATATCAGTGCTCCACAATGGGAAACAAATGTGGCGTCCTATACTACGTGAAATAATTCCCCATCACGACAGCACTGCCTCGGCCCCCGACCATATTGCAAACTCCTAGCTCTTAATCCACCAAGTACCGCTGTTGAACAAGACTATAAAGTGTGTGTGTGTGTGTGTGTGTGGTTGGGCGCGGGGGCGCGCTCGCTGTATAGTAGTAAGAGTAAGAAACAGATGGTGAAGCATAATGCAAGTAAAGTTCTCCTTTTGCTCTCCGCTCTCCTGCCCACTCCAGCATTTGGGAAGGACGGGAGAAAAAGAACAGATTGATAATGACTTGCGAGGGCTTCTGCATGCCATGCAAGCAGATTTCCCTCGGCCGCAGGAGGTTATTTTTTTCAGGCTTAGCGTTATGGGCAAACAATAAGATCTCGTATCATATGCTCAATATGTTCTCTGTATTTTCTTTACAGATTTGAGCTAAATTTTCTATTTGTACTGTGAGTGAAAAAAGAGATGTTACAAGAACTTTCACGAGAACAAGCTGTGATCGAAATAAATTGTAACGACAGGGTTTTCTCGTCCCTCCTTGAACATACCCAACTGCTAAACATGTAAATAGACAAAAAGGTACATTGCCTCTATGAAATATAAAAATCCACGAGTGCTCCTGCTGCTGTTTTCAACAACAATATCGTGCTGATGAAAATAGAGTCAAATTACAGGCTCCCCTCTGCTGCTTCACTCACAGATGACAAAAGATTACATCTCTCTCTTTTGGTTTAAACTTATCCACCCTATACTTTAAACAAACCACAAAAATCTTATTTGGTTTCATAACAAAAGACATTATGGCCAAGTCAATAACTTCACGCTTTCCTCGTGCATCAAATGCCGAAACAGCCGATCTGCTTTACACATTTATGTTGCTGAAATAGGCTTGTGCATGGGAAATTTAAAAAAATGTGAAAAAGGCACCATGAGATTTAAGTGTTTTTCCTCATCAGCGTGTCATTTAAAGGTTGTTACCTACCCTTTATATTCAAATCATTTGCATCTAGAGCAGGTCCTCTCTACGGAGGCCACCATTTTTTTTTTACAGTAGCCCAGACTGGACAAGCTAAAGACCTTTTGAGTTTTTATGACAACTGAAGGTTGAGGTGAGGGGTATTCAACTGCAATATGACACTTCACCACTAGATGTCACTAAATTCTATCACCATCATCACTTAAAGTGCTTCATCATCAGTCTTTTTTCTGGTCCAACAGCAGTAGCTCATTGAAAGTGTAAAGCATATGTTCAACTAGATGCCTTTTCCATTAATCCTGCACACATCTGCTGCCTTTGGAAGATTGTGCCATGTGTTTTTATTTTTTTTCTGTCTTGAGATCTTTATGTCAGCCAGAAAAAAAAGTGTTCTGTGCGCTTTCTTCCTGTCTTCACCGCTGCACTGTTATTTGTTGCTGGGACCAAGGCTGCGGTGTAACCTTTAAATCTCAGATTGGCACTCGCATCAAAGTCGGAGCCGGATGGCGGCGCATGGAGGAGCGGCAGCGGATGAACTCCTGCTTGAAAGTAGGGGAGGATGCACAGACATGCATATGATGGAGAGGCATTTCATATATGCAGTACTGCAGCTGTGTGGATGTATGTGTGGAAGGAGTGACAGTATATTTTCAACCTCAGTTTATGTCGCTACACACATTTACTGCGACTACTGAGCAGTATGGTGCACCTCACTTCCACCAATTTTTGATCGGGGCATTCTGTGTCAAATCATCAGATATTGATGATATTATTAATGCCGATTTGGTCGCATGAGAAAACCTTGAGAAAACCAAAATTATAGTGTTTGTGGACTTTGTGATTTTGATTGGATTTAAAGCTATTTTCTAGCTCCGAGTTTATCGAAACAGTATCTTATCCCCAGTATAAAACATAGCTGGATTATACAGTTAGAGTTGAATTACAAAAAAATATTCATATGTATATATATATATATAGAAACCCCTGTGATGACATTCAGAGAAAGAACAGTCAAGTTTACAGTTTAGAGGAGTTTTACACACCAGCTAAATAATCGAGATCTATATGAGAAAAAGATGTGTATAAAAACATGTGTTTTCCACCTGTGTTCTCAGAGACAGAAGTTGCTTCCGTGATAGACTTATAAGAAAGTATTTCTTTTTTCCCGGAGTGATGGACCTTTTAAAGGACTTCTCCAGAGATTGATGGGTTTAAGAAACAGACTCCTCTGAGAGAGAAGTGGCGGTGAGGGGCGTCGGAGTGGGGAGTGCTCTCTTTGGGGAGACAGTCCAATCAGAAAGTGATTTCCACTGCAGGAGCGTGAAGAGAGACAGAGAGAGAGAGAGAGAGAGAGAGACACAGAGGACACGGAGTGTGTTGTAAAGTCGGTGCAAGGAGTCCTCCCTGTACTGACCCTGCATGGAGTGATACCGCCTTTTGTGAGGCAGTGAAGCATTGTGGGAGTGCTGACAGCTCACCGGCCCGCTCACGTCCTCAGTGAAGTCTTCCCGACTGGCTGCCAGACACACACACACATGCACAATTACAACGATAACTCGGCACTGACTTGCGTTGGATGTTGGATTGGCACTGCTATTGTGCGGCGGTGAAACATTCTGGGAACTCAAGGGGACTTGGAACGCGGTGCACACATGCATCACGCACACAAATCTGAGCAGCGGAGATGGTGATGTGTATGTACTGTACATGCAGCTGCCAACAGCTTTATTTTAGAGGTATAAAGAGGGATTGGAAACCATTACAGCTCTCTCTGAGTCTTCTAAGAAACAATATAGTACAGCTCTGTAGCTGGATCACATTGCTTTGCCACAGCAGGGTACACAATGCACTTTGACTGATCCACTACTT
The DNA here is from genome assembly GCA_026259375.1 of Verasper variegatus. Classification (NCBI taxonomy): domain Eukaryota; kingdom Metazoa; phylum Chordata; class Actinopteri; order Pleuronectiformes; family Pleuronectidae; genus Verasper; species Verasper variegatus. Next base: position 29,411,140 of record CM048038.1, on the reverse strand, counting down.
TCCCTTTCCCAAAAATGTCAGTCCAGGCAGATCTTATCACACTGATTTCTGTTCAAGTTTAAATTTTCTTGGTAATTTAGATTGTAATTATAAAACTGGTGGGACGTCAATACTGCAGCTCCATCCCCTGATCGCTACGTCCCAGACTCTGGCTCCCACCGACATGATTGGCACAAAATGGCAGCAGTTGTATCTGGGATATTTAGGCTTCAAATCCTGGATAGTTAGTACAAAGAAGTCTGTGGCTGCATCCTAATTAAATGAGATCAAATCTTTAATTCTATGTTTTCCTGGGTGTTGATTAACTGAACTGTTTAGCTGAACTGTCACTACCAGTGAAAGCATCCCAGAAGCATAATATTACAGAACATCCATCATAGAAAACAGTGGATGTCTGAACTGTTTTATTGCCGTGAATAACTGAGTCCCCCCAACAGACAATGGGCATTACGTCCAGATATTTACAACATGGTGGAGTTAACAATCTGTGACTAAAGACACAAATTGTGAAAAGACAGAATATTTAGAGTTAAAAATAAAGAGCATGCTGCAGTGAATCCACAAGACATAATGGGAGATATTAAAAACTGTGGCTGGAAAGCATTCGCGGTTCATCTGTCGTCTCAGTCGCTGAAATATTTCAAGCCAAAAGCAGCAGTTTGCATTTGCAATCACAATTTCCAACGCTTTGTCGGCCTAATGAGCTTGTTTATTGTCCATGATACAAACTATGCAAAAACAAAATACTATACACAGCTTAAAATGATAAAATAAAACAGCAGGTCCAAATATCATGAATTATGAAAGAACATAACTAGACATGATGAGGTTCCTAAATCACAGATGAATATGCAGCACAATTTCACTTAGATGGTGAATTAAGATTATTGGAGTTATATTAAAAGTTTGCAGGAATCTTTTGTTTTGTTTTGCAGTGCTGCACATACACACACATATCTTCCTTCCCTATCTTCCTTGTGAGTATCAATGCAGGCGATGGCTGTTTGTGTAAATCAGGCAAATGTAATTGTTTTCTGTGTTCCCACCCTTGTCATCCTCTCCCATCCGTCACTTTTGATACAAGACCTCCATCACACGAACCGACAGCGAGTTCACGTCAGTTTCTGTCAATGTGGCGTCAGCCTGAGTGCACAGCATCGTGCATATAAAGCCAATGCTTCTTCTTAGGTAGGAACGTAGCCCGTTTTTTCCCTCTCCGAGGCGCACTCTGATGGAAGCCCCTGTCTCTGATAAACACATTTAATCAACAGAAGTTCCCCTCCGTTCTCTCCCTGGGGACTGAAAAGAAAGCCCCAGTGGGAAATGTATGCAATCACAAACTGCTATTACAGGTAGATGAGGCAGCTTTGAGAGGGAGAAAAGAAAGGGGGCTACAGCCACAAACTGTATTACAACACCTCATCATGAAACACCTCCAGGGGCCCGGGGATGATAGATACGGTGCATTACAGTGTGAGAGTGCTAGGGTTGACTTTAAGGGGTCAGTGTGCTGGAATGTCTTCTAATACAATTACATGTAATGTTTTCAGTGCGATATTACACACTGGAGCCAGTGTTATCCCAGCGGTAATGTGGAGAAGTCTGAAGAGAAGAGGGAACTTAATAATGGCACTTTGGTATGACTCCATCTCCAGCCGTCTTTCTCTCATGTCCGGTTATCATGCATTTCCGTGCCATAAAGTGGGATTTTCAAAAGAATAGTCAAGTAACGTCGCTTTTTTCCAGAGAATCCTCCATTTTTGCAGCAAAACAATTGCAACATTACTGGCTTGTTCCACTGATGGGTCAAGAGGGTATGCGATAGGCCATTCTAATAGTGAGCACCCTCTGCTGGATCATGTAGGTTCAGTTTCCGCTGTTCTGTCAATAAAGGTAATGTTCAAAAAAACGTCTTAAAAGAAAAACTCAATTGATATCAATTACACAGATGTGACAAAACTGACATACATTTATCTGGAATTATTTGACTTATATTAACCTCATCAGGTTAAAGCTTAATTTAATAATTTAAATATTAAATATATTGGCTTCATGATGCAGGTTTTCCTTAGATTTGTCAAAATAAAAACTCTTAGCCCATCAATTATTCTTATTATCAGTCTTTAAATAAAGGCGTCGGATTGAGGGGTCAGCAATAATTATGAGTATCTCTTTCGATTTCCATTTTGAATGAAATTAATTCAGAGTGCGCTGACCCTCACCCTTCGTGCACATCAGACCCACAAGCCCTATGGTAAAATCCTGCAGCGCTGAAGGGGAATTTGAAAGAAACTCTTGCTTCTTCATTAAAAATGAATCACCACCCTGCAATATTTTTCATATAATGAGACACGGCTGTTGTAACTCAGCCAGCGTGGGTATGAGAACACAAAGCTTGAAGATCACTCTGAACTGTACTTCAACCTTTTGATTGTGATACAAAAGCTTCCTCTTCCAGCTGACAAGTGACAGACAATGGTTTTAATTAACAATCAACAGCTTCAGACGAAAAAAAAAAGAAAACACAGTGTACGGCTGTGTGCCAACAGCGACATATCTCCGACTGAATGTAAGAATAGAAGAGAACGAACACGCTTTATTGACTTAATTCTGTCTTGTAAAGTGATTTGGCGTCAAGAAGTCCTTGACAAATGAGTAGCAAAGCAGCAGTAATGAAAATAAAGTAAGATCTTCAAAGCGAGCAAAAGTGAAGTGTGAAAAAAAGTTAAAGAAGTGCTGCAAATTCGCCTAAAAGGCCCTCCTCAAACAATCCCTAATTAATTTGGTTTTAAGTGATTGTATCACAAATTTGCTTCTCCTCCTTTTTAAAACAAGTTGTTAGCCCGGATGAGATTGTTATTTGGCCCTCACTCCCTTGTTATTATTGAAAAGAAAATTGTGTCATGGTCATTGTTGTAACCTAGAGCGCATCTCAAAGAAGCCTGTCTTGTTCAATTAATCAAACTTATTATGCCGGGCACTCATATAAATCATTAATATGCAGGCAAAGCTGACATCAATAAAAATCTAACAGCCTTAATGAGTAAGGGGGGGAAAAATGAGATATGAGCAGATGTTCAAAATGAAAACCTCATCAACTATAGTTATGTAAAGAATGCCATTTAGGATCAGGGACACTGGGTGGTGGTGTTGAGCTGAAGACGGCAGGAGGAGCAAGGGGGGAAAGTGAGGGTGTGAGATGCAGAGGGAGATGGAGGAGAGAAAGTGACGGAGCCAAAGAGGAGCTACAGAGGAGGAGAAAGAAAGAACTCGGGAGCTTGAGAGATTGTGGGAGGAGGGTGGATGTGGTATCAACATTGTATCATTCTTCCCACTGTGTTAATTGCGCACAATTACATCTCCACTAGTTTCTGGGTCAGATTAGTTTAAATTTGTGACAAGGAGACCTTGGAGGAGAGATTACAGGAAATTACACCTCGCTGGAGAAGACCGGGCCTCGATTCTTTGAGTAACTGTGAACTGCCACCGCGACCTTGCTCTCCCCCGAGGGCCGTGGTGCGAGACGAGCGTTGCATTAGCTTTGGTCTTTGTCTCCCGCTCTGAGCCAAATTAAATTGTGAGCAGACCTTTTTTCACGGCAGCCATTTTGACGTGATTTCGTCGATAAACACGTGTTACTAATCACATTATAGAAGGTTCTGTTCCATTTATTTTAATAAGCAACACTGTAGTTTACTTGCAACTCCCTGTCAAAATGGCTGCCATGAAAAAAACTAAACTTTTGGCTTTGCACCAAAGGAGAATCATATCATCACTCTCAGGCAGTCTGTTGCCAAGGCCGTCTCTGTGCATGCACATGCACAAGTTTCCCGGTCTTAAGTACCTGAGTGCATGCACGTGACTGCCTCTCCGTGCAAAGTCAATCTGTGCGTCCTGCATTTTCTTCGACGAGTGGATATCCGAGCACGAACAGCTTGTCAGCCGTGCGTACAGGTTCGTAGACGGAAAAAAAACCCAAAACAGGCCACGGGCGCCGCTCTGCTAGGTGACAACAACCTCTGGGAAGATGATGTAACGTGGAGAGGAGAGGAGAGGGAGGGAGGGAGGGGGGCACAAGCTGGGAGCCACGCGTGCAGATGAACACAACACACAGACAGGAGTCACAACGCAGTGGGGTGGATTGTGTAACAGATCAGCCCGTTGTCATATCGGTGAGACTTGCTCCGAGGCTGTCTCTTCAAGCCAGACAGGAATGATGCAGCAGATCCGTAATGACTGCAACTCACACTCACACGAGCATGAATCATTTATTTATGGGCTGCATAAATCCAGGCAGCGCAAGGCGAGCTAAACGGCAAAGACGATTTTGTGAGATCTGTCAGTTACATGGTGCTGCGAATGAAAACAGAATCGTGGATAACAGTGGCTGTTGTGAATCTGCCAGTAATAGCTGACACCAGGCCGATATGTCGCTCACTGAGCGTCTGAGACACAGTCTTCATCTGAAAGCTTTAAACTAATCATGAAATGTTCTGCAACCGAGGTCGTACAGTATCTCAAACATGAAAGCCCAGGCAACTAATGCCTAACTTATTATTTTCTTCACCTGTGCCTCTACTGTGGAAGCCTGAGCTTACACTTAAAGCAGGAACTGAACCTTGTGCTTATTCAAGAGAAGTCTGAGAGAAGTTCAGTGCAGAATAACAAAGTATATAGGCTTATATAACACACAACCTCATATACCGCAGATGGTAGGTACGTCAATATTTCCAAATATCCTGTTTGAATTTGACATGACAGGTAATTCGTTGATTTGGATTCGAATACCCCCCCTTGTTTTCTTGTGTCCTCCATTTTTGTCATGAGAGTATGAAGCATAGGTATGAAGTTGACTCAAGCTAATAGTGAGCGCCCTCTGCTGGATCACGTGGCAAACTACTTCCTATGGCCTGGTGCACTTCTAGACTGTATAATTTATTTGGACTTAACCTCATGAAAAAGACAAGACGCCTTTATTTAGTTCAAATAAAATACAACAAAAGCCAATATAAACTTAAATGTTGGCATATTAGTGTTAAATTTGTGGTAAATAAAAAACCACAATGCAAATATTTGCTTTGAAAACTACAAGGGAAAAAAGAGTTTTACTCCATCACATAGATGGAGATAATTAAGAGTTTTTGAATGTTAATTGCACTGAAACTACTCATAATATATCAAAGTACAATAATATGTTACCTTTTCCTCACTTGTGTTCCGAAAGCATTTTGGGAGAGCAAAGCTGCTTCGTCCTAACGTCCACCCATATCTGTCCTCAGATGGACAAGCATCGCTCTCATTTGCCGCTGGTTTGTTAACACTGACGCTCATTCATGTGGATTGGACGGCTCGGTTTGAGGCCAGACACTTGTTTTCGCTCGGCTGCGTCTCTCACTGTGCGCCTGTCTGCTTGTCCACGGCGTCCTGCACAGTAAGTTGCCAGGAGCCTGGTGGGTATAAGGGGGCCTTGCACACTTGTCAAATGCGCTGATAAGTCCTGGCTGCTCGACAGGGCCAGAGGGCGGCGTTGGGACTGACCGCAGCTTAGCTGGCTCAGCTTTGACTTGTACACAAGAAGAAGCATATTTAACCATTTTGTCTGCCATAAATACTGTAAATTTATTCTTGACATGGTAGAATACCCTCTGCAACACTCAAGTCTTGCATTTAAATCCAGGGTAATGACATCCTTCAAACTCTTCTTTTGAAAAACGAAATCATAATTTAACAATAGTTTCTTTAATGTAGTCAATGTGCAATACAGTGTAGTACGCGGTATATATTTGGCTGCTGAACATTAGATGTAGGGCTGTTGCTCCCTGTTTTGCAGACTAATTGATTAATCAGAGATATCTGGCATTATTTGATTTTTTGAAGGGGCCATATTTGTGGGGCCAAGTTGAAGCTTGTTAGAGACAGGTTGGGCCAAACGGGAACATACAAGTGGTTGACTGATGAGTCAATATCCAGTATTTAACAACAGGAATCCCAATAAACATGCTTAACTCCAATCAATCCCGTGGATAACAGACAAGATTGCTGCAGTACTTACACTAGTCACACACACACACACAAACACACACTAATTCTCACAATCTGGACTCTGGACTTTTCCCACTGACCCGACAATCAGAGACAGCCACAGCTGGAGGCATGTTCAATTAACGGTGTCAGTCCTGACATCTTAATTGCTTATAGACGGACAGAAACAAACACTGCACAACGTGTTAACACAGAGAACAGCTGACTATCGGGGGAAACAGCTACAGCTAGAACAGAAACTGCCCAGTTCTACTGAGGACTGTAAAAATGTCCCGTTCCTCCCAATCACCAGTGGGACTTTGACAGACGGTTGTTGTCAATGCAACACAATGTGTGTGTGTGTGAGATATACATGCATGTCCACACACACACAGACACACAGTGGGGTCAGAGTAACTGGTGAATTCTACCCTATGAGCGGCTTCACCAGCGGTTTACTGCTCCCACAGTATCCGGGGCAATGTAAGCCATTATGAAACATTTCCAGCATGACACAGATTTGTGTGAAGCTGCAGAGCCGCTCCTTTCATAAAAAGAAGTGCCCGCATGATGCGCTGCAGTATTTATATTGCCATGGTGAATGAGTGGAAAAAAGCCTCTTTTAAGTCAAGCACCCATGATATGCAATGATTGAAATAACTCCCTCTTAAGCAACAGAGAATACCATGATGCTAATGAGTCCTCCCTTTCATTCAGCATGGGATAATTGGAGCCTGCCCATTTCTGCTCATTTCTCAGGTGCTGGATGGCCCCATTCATATACATGTTAACAAGTAGCATCATTAAAACTATATGTCATATATAATACAGCTATTATTTCTGTAGAGTCTAATTATAGTGGTTTCATCAAGTGGGCGGTGCGGTGGTGCAGCGGTTGCATCACAGCAAGATGGTAAAGGGTTTGTTCCAGCCTTTTTGTGTGAAGTTAGCATGTTCTCTCTATGCCTGCATGGGAATTCTCCCTGTACTTCTCCCGACTGGTGACATGGCTCAGGTGTACCCTGCCTCTCACCCTGTGTCGGATCCAATGTTTTCTCTGTAGGTTTAACACAACAAAAACAACAACAATCAAGAAAACTTCCATTACTGTGCAAAAACATGTATTTATATGTGCAAAATATGTCAAAGTTGCATCGGTATAACATTTTAGGACGTATATCACACGCCCCGTTTATGAAGGCCAGGCCAAAGGGATACAAATAATATAGTTATCTCTTAGTTTGTTTGCCTGTTTGTGTGTTTGAAAGTTTAATTTCCCCAGCGAGCATCATGCAGCTTCTAGACTATCAATAGCAAACGGCAAACAGTCAATGCCAGGGAGCATTAGCTTATTACTTTGGCAGGATGAAGTAGCAGCTTCATGTCAATTAGGAGCGAATAAATGAGTCGGTGAAAAACTGCTGTTTGATGCTTCAGCGTCGTGGAACACTTGCATTTGGCTTTGAAAACAACAGAAGGTTGCTTAAAGGCAAACTTCCCGAAATTTGCCATATTTCGGCAGTGCAGGCTCATTTAAGAAAAGAATCAACAAGCCTTTTCAAGGGAAGGTTTTTAAATACCATACAATGTGTTGTCACCAAAAGGAGAATAGGTCAAGGACTTAAGCCTTTGTTGCCAAAGCTCTTTAGTGACATGGAAGAAAATATCAAGTGTCGGCTGAGGCACACACACACACACACACACACACACACACACACACACACACACACACACACACACTTTACAACATGTTCTTTTTGCTGCTTTGCTCTGTTGAGTAACTAGGCAAATGGCATTCTTTGAATCTAGCATACAGAGGTCTCACACATTTGCCTCCAGCAAAATATTCTCTGCAGAATGCCATCTGTGCGTCTCTGCCTCTTTTTTTCTTTTTTCCTCCTTGTGTCCCTAACAGTCAGCATGTTCAGAATCGGGGGTTTATAAAGGGTTTATATTAAGAATTCAGGGCTGCTTCTCAAACCGGCAAGAAGAAGTAGAGTTATCCGAATGCTAACAAACTCCTCCCCTTGTTTGTCGTTTGCCCACAGCTAGTCCTGTGATCATCCACACAGTTCAATATGCTTCTGATGCAATGTAGTGCATGTTCTGAACCATTCAGGCTGTGGTCATTCATGCCTTTAGCCTTTTTGTTTGTTTGTTAAAATCTGCTACTGACTAGGAATAGCTGCAGAAACGGCCCGAAGGTTAATTGATTAAAAATCCCAGCATTGATGAGTTCCAATGTTGTTGGTCCTACTATTACTACTTGACCCTTATTGACATTAATCCACCAATTCACTGACCTTCAGTTATGCTTCAAAAAGGTCTACCCCTATCAATACTGCTAAAACCTTGATGATGTTCTCCTTCACACTTGATATCTACTGCACTTCTGTCCGTCCTGGGAGAGGGATCCCTCACATGTGGCTCTCTCTGAAGTTTCTACGTTCTTTTTACCTGTTAAAAGGTTTTTTAGTAGTTTTTCCTTACTCTTGTTGAAGGTTAAGGGCAGAGGATGTCACACCATGTTAAAGCCCTATGAGACAAATTGTGATTTGTGAATATGGGCTATACAAATAAAATTTGATTGATTGATTGATTGACTATGAGTGCAGGAGAAATTAGGACAATATATGTCCTGTTAGAGTACATGATGGTCAGACATTGTTGTTGAATTAAATGAAGCAATACATATCAAGTTGTTTCTTTTCTCCCGAAACCAAAAAGAACAATTTGAGTATCAAGTACGGTATCTCATGTTCATGAAGCACTCGTACGTACGTGTTGAGGGCTTCAACGGAAACGCTGCTCGTTCTCTTTGCATCGGGATGACATCATGTGTTGCTGAACTGCATTGTGGGTCCATTGCTTCGCTGTCCTCGTTCTACATGTCATAGAATTTGACAAAAGCCCAACTTTTCGAGCAGGAGCGCAGCCACCGGATAGTCGCGAGGCAGAGGCAGCCGGTGAACCTGGTACATGTTCATCCGGTTGTGGAGATTCCTTTCTGTGACACTGCTTTAGCATTGCATGGACAGCTAGAATGGCAGCTAGCACGGAAAGCTCACTATTAAGTATCAATGCAACAAGTAGAAGTACGATATCAGGGTCAGCCTGTGCTTGTTAATGAGTCACTTGTTGCACACATCTATCATCTTCTTCCCGATGGCACAAATGTGTGTAATCATAAGGAAAAGGCCCCTCGCTGTTTCACATTTTTATTCATCATTCGATGATAATACACATTTTATATGGAAAGGCACTGTTGTGATGCTCTATAAACCGTGTGACATTTAATACAGATGGTTTTATGATGTCCTGTCACTCACAGTAAGGGGGGGATAGGCACTTTTGTGTGAAGTACAAGTCACAGAGTCCATTAAGCAGGTGGTGGAAAAAAAATATGCTAATGTGCCGCAGCAGGAATGTGTTCCTCACCATCCTGAACTATGACACAAACCACTTTTGTTTGTGTTTTTAGTGGCTTTAGAGTCCTTTACGTCCAACTCTGAAAAATGACCCTCCTTCCATCATACAGCTACCCTGAACCACTTCAAGGGCAGTTAGCTTTTTCAGAGAGGCAATATACATATGTCATTTTTAATAGTGAAAGAGGTGGGTGTGTAATAATGACATATTTAATGGTGAGTAATAAACTATATAGGATTGTAATGGAGGATAACACACTGTATTATGGATTAAAACCACAACAGCTAAATATAATTAATAATAAGTATAGGAGGGTTTCCCACAAAACTAATTCAGTCCAAGGCGGTAACAGGGCTTCATGTGCAAGCGTGGAAACTATGAGGTCTGACTGTCTGTGTGGACGGTAAAAACATTATGGACCAGAGCAAACGATGTGGCGGTTTGTGACAGTGTGAGCGAGCGTGAGGCAAATAACGCTGTACACACCAAGTTAGAGATCTCTTTATCTAATATGAGAGGTGAAAAAACATATTTTGCTTCATTTCTAAACTGTGGCTGGATGAATTAGAATACAGAAGGCCACCTCAGACTAGATAGATAATACTATATAAATGTATGCTGATTCACAGGAAACTGTGAGACAATATCTCGGCATCCCCGAGCCCCCGAACACACAGAGTGCGAGGCGTCTCTGGCCGAGGCTGCTCTCTGTAACCGGTGCAGCCTTTGTCTGTCCTTCTGTGTGCTCCCACAGAGGGAGGCACACTGGTACACACACACATAGATACACCAGTTAGTTTCTTCAAGTAAACAGACACCTCTGGAATCTAAGTGAGTTATAGGTGTTTTTTTGTGGAATTGATATTTATCAACCGTTATAGTTTTACATTTGGCCATATAGGAATTTGAAGTGTTACACTGTATAAAAACAGTGCAACATTTTTTTTTAAACCACTGCAGCTGCAATGAGTAATATCAGAGTGGATTGATAAAAAAAAAAGAAAAAAGAAACGGCTTTGAAACTGTTGAGTCGCCAGAGGCTCTGTCCTTTGACGTGACATGTAATGCTCTGCCGTTTTAAATGAAAAAGCAGCTGGGAAAATCAAACACCTTTCATCACTGTAGATGCCGGACATCTCCCAACAAAGCAGTGGATGTGCAGCACAACAAAGGCTCCACACAGGTTCAGGTTGGATGTTCACGAGCGGGGCCGTCAGACTGAATGAATGCAGGAATGCCAAAGTAGTGTGAGTCAGATGTGGATGTTGTAGCGGGTGAGACGTTTGCAGGGATCTGAACACAAAGAAAGCAAAACTGTTTTGTATATAGAGAAGGCCACACAGCAGCGTGAGACTATATATTATAAAGTAAACAAAATAACCAAGAATATAATTTTATTCTTTGAGGGCAAGTATTCGTTTATGCTGCGGCAGCTTCTTCCTCTTGTTGCTGCCTCTTGTTGTGTGCTTCTGTAGCAACAGCAACTGCAGTGGAGTACTACAGCAGAAGCAGTTATTTTGTGAGAAATACAACAAAAAAGTCTGTCAACAAATGCGAACCGTGATCCGATTTCAATGCCCCACACTGCGCGATTAGCTTTCCCACACAACAGCAGGGCAGCAGTTCAGGTTGTTGCCAGGCTGAGGAGTTGGTCGACGCCTACAAGTCTTCATCTCGTCGCAGCCCACTCTCCCTCTATTAGTGCAATATTCTGGCACACTTTTAAAAGGTAATTAAAAAAAATAAAGAAAATTGCTCACCAGGGTCATAAAATACTCAAAATGCATTTCCTGTGGCTTCTTCACAATATAAGGCAGCAGATATTTATCTGTTTATTTATACATCAGCTCTCAGCAGTCTTTGGGGTCGTCGACTTTAAACAATAGAAGAAGAGGATGCCTCAGATGATATAATGTTAGAACGATGAGGACGTTCTATTGGTGCATTTTTATTGTTTTATGTTGTAACTTTTCAACATCTGTTAACATTTTATTATTATATCATACATTTGTCATATATTTTGGTTTACTTTAGTTAGCTGCTTCTGGTGCTATACAAATAAAGTCTTATCGATTGATTGATCAGTGAGGCTGTTGTCATTGAGATAAAATTACATGCATGTATCACTTCCTGTAATTGCCTTAAATACACCTGTTTCTATTGTGACAATTTAGCTTAAGTAAAGGTTATTTTTTAATCTTTTACAAGCAAATGAACAGTGTTGATTCATTGCCCCTAATTAAGAGGAGGCAGAGATTTCTGCCCATCTGGTATGCTCAGTGGTTTCGCCTAACATACTGTGTATGCATCAATGGCTCCCATCTAATTAATAAGGTATCACAGGCTTTGTTATTGTTTTTAAAAATATATATATTTTCTATTTTAAACTAAAGCTAACAGAGTAACGACTTTCTTTGAGCATCAAGCACAACAACAACAAGCCCCGTTCTGGTTATAGGGTGATTTCAAAAGAGTCAAATCTGTTAACTGGAGCGCAATAAACCTTTTTTTGAAACTAAATCACATTAGTGTTCAGAGATGCTATTGCGCTAAATTCTTTTTAATGTGTACGACCCAGGATTTTAAAGTGAAAATAAAAAAAAGTCTTTAAATTGTCCTGATCAGTCTTGCTGTATGTGTTCACAACTCTCGTGAATGAAATCAGGCATTCAAATTGACTCAATTCCCCCACTTAGCATTATTATCATTGTATTCAGAAGGGATTGGATGAAGGGTATAGATTGTACAGAGACGGGTCTTCAGCCGAGCAGCAGCCTGCCTATTGAGCCTCCCCGGCACTTCGCCATGACTCCATTAACAAATGCAATCTCGGAGATCATAACTAATCTTTGGAATTAATTAAAAATCCTTTTTTTGGGGGGGGGGCATTTGTGTAATAGAGCTCGTACGTGTGAATGACCAAACTAATACCCTTTTTTCTTTTTTTAAATGAGATTGAAATTCTGAGAATCAACGAGACAATTCGCTCCCTTTCTATTTATAATTATTTCATTATGCGCTGCCACGGGTGTTAACTGGGAAGAATTGATTGTAGCAGCTGGTGATACGGTCAACTTGATGAGGCTCGTGTTGATTTCACTCGGGGGGAGGGGGGGGGAATCGCCGTCCTCTTGTTAGCAACTGTTTTCACTGCGACTCTGCGCTACACAGGTGATATTGTAATTAGCACGCCGATTGCATTTTCAGGCAAATATCCACACGGCGAAAAAATAATCGTTGTCATCATGAGAACCATTACGCTGCTGCTGAATTCACCCCCCGTTCTGCTTCATCATTCCACTTTGTTGGTGCTAACCCTAAAATGACGATGATGACAACCTGACATATACCATTAACAACAACGGCAATCAGAAGAACATACGACCATCCTCCCTCGTCCCAGCTTTGGCGTAATTATCCCACGACAACACTTGATTCCCCTTGCCTCGCCATTTCTCTTCCTCTCGCACACTTTGGCACTAACAAGCGACATGCCTTCGGATCTGCTCGATGCTGCCCCCGTCTCGCATCGCCATAAACACACCTGGTTTTGATGCCGCCGCCGCGCAGGAACAACAAGCCATTTAGTCGTTTTGGCTCACCGGGCAGGCCGTTCGTTAGTTAGCCCCAGGGTACAGCTGTCTGCAGGAGGCAGGGGAGAAGAGGAGGCGCGGGCGACTCCGTGGTGCTTACAAAAGGAGTTTCAACCTTTTTTAGATTAAATCACTGGTTTCACGAAGGCAAAAAGTAATTCTCGGCGTCAAAGAAAAGTAAACACTGTGAGCGAGTGCTACTTTAATGAGAACGGCAACCCTCAAATGTTTGCCCCAAAACTCTGTCTGCTGATTTTTGTTTAAAATCAACAGTAAATTCCTTCCACACTTAGTTGTGTTCTTTTGCCTTATTATTGCTTGACGTTTTTATTCAGCTTTTCTTTTTTTTTATCTTAGACATTATGCCTGGATGACCGCTTCATCCAAAAATACAACACAAAAATCAACACGGGATAAAATAAAAGCCCAATGGCAAAAACATTGGCCCGACATAACAAATCGTCGAAAAGGTTATCGCGTTTGTTGTTCTTCTGTGTGAAGACGCGGAACCCCCGTGATAAAATATAATGTTATTGCACCTCTCGAGCAATTCTCAACCCAAAAGCACATTACAGTCGGATAGATATGTCACTTCCGCTGAGCGATGGTCCCTCTGTGTCTGTGCTGCGCGACGCTTAACCTTCTTCTGTCCACCTGAAAGGACATACAGTGGAGCGGAGGATTGTAATTTATTTAAATCTGATTCACCACAGATCTTTCAGATGGATGAAACGGCTCAGGAGTTGTGACGCAGAGGCCTCTGCGACCTTCCAACTTTGGACCATAGGTTTCATCCAGCTGTGATTCCATGTCTATAATGCACATTACACTTTATTTATTTTGCCATGGCCTGAGTTGTTTGATAATAAAAGTGCACTCCTCTGATTTTAATCATCAGTTTACTCGTCGAAAGGAGCGCCAGTGAGTGTGTGAATGTAGCTTTATGATGTGTTTTGTGGTTCTAGGGAAGCTTTTCATCAATTTCAAGAAAATAACTCCTGTGATGTCATCAGGTTGGTCTTTGGGACTTTGACTTATGCAGCAGAGGTGTAAAGGGGAGTTAGCAGCAGGAATCTGTTGAGTTGGATTATGGTAATTGTGGGATCCAGCATTTTTGTACTAAAACCAATACTTAAAAGTAAGGTATTTCAAAATCCTCTCATCTGTCAAAGGCGAGCATGACATGCAGCATTAAAGCACATGCCTCCAACAAGCCAATGTGCCCCGCAATTCTACACATGATAGTCTAATTCTTATAGTGCAATTGCAATTGCAGACAGAAGGATGCGTTATAGTAGCACTATATGAAAATCTGGCAGTGCATCTGTTTCACTGTGTTACACTATGTGTTGTTGTATTTGTTTTACACAAACTAAAGCTTAGTGAAGTAAAACAATACACACAACACCACATGTTAAAGTTGCTTCTCCAACAAAGAGGTGTAAACAGTATCACCGCACTCACTGTTCTGTAGCATGACCCCGAAGCCTGACATTTACACAGCGGGGGATATACTGTACATCACATGTCATATCAGTACTGAATGCAGTTGATTCTGTAATTATCTGCTGTATCTGTCTGTCGGGGGGGGGGGGGGTCGCTGTGCTCAAATAAAGGCAGTAGAAAATAATATGACTTTAAACTGGCTCGCTGCCACGGCTAGATTTGCTGCTGCCATATTGTTGCTGTTGCAAAACAGAGACACTGCAGTCTCTCTTTATCTGCCTTGATTTAAAAGCTTTTACAGCCATTACATTTTCAGCATATTTCCTGACCCGCATCGCTGACAGAATACCTGCTGTAAAAAATATGCTTTCTTTACTCCTTATTTCTGTCCATATACAGTTTATACATAATCCAGCCTCCTCTTTCAGCTGATCTCAAAACGAGGCCAAAGTGTGCATTGTGATGCCTATTGCATCAAATTAGCTGCAGTTTTAATTTTCTCATTATATTAACCCTTCCATTAATCAAACTGCGCCATGTCTACGCACGTGCACATGTCGTGTGTGCACGTGGGTGTGTGAGCCTGTGTCATCTGTGAACACAGAGGCTCTCTCGATCATTAATCAACTTGAGGCTAGGCAGCCGAGGGGCTTCCAAAATGTCAGGGGGGGAAGCCAAAGCTTGCAGTGCGCCGCGCTACGGCGTGCTCCTACACCAGGGAGCTGATCGCAGCACATCACTCCCATACTGGTCACAGATGGTGGGGAACAGCGGCGGCGTTAGAAAAGAGGATGTACAGTACAGAGAGAAGCCAGCAAGTCTGCAGGAGCTGGCCAAGAAGCTTGGCATATTCTCACAAATGATGCCTGGATAAAATTTAACTTTTAATAGCTCTGCAAGCTGATATCAGAAAGATAATAAGCTTTGGTTTCCCTCCACGGCACATGTGTTTGAGGCATCTATTTAACATTATCACAATGCATGCTGTGATTAGGTGACAGTAGGAGTAGAGGGAGGAGAACTATAGGACAAAATACACGACGAGAAAAGTGCTGGTGCAGAATCTAATAGAATTTACACAAAATCTTGTACTTGCAGCTTCCAGGTAGTGAACACAACTTTGAATAGATTTGAAATGTGAGGTGATAAGCCAGGAAGCTGACATTCACCTCTTACATTGAGAGCAGCAGTGATTTTGGAGTGACTCAACTTTTTCCTATGTTAGGAGAAGGGAAGTGGATGCTGAACTGAAAAAAGAAATACCCAAGCAGTGAGGAGGGTGAAGGTTGAGGTTGCGATGAAGATTGAACCAATGTGACCTCCAAGCTGAACATGGACAGAAAGGTATCTATTCACACAGACACAAACTATGATGTAGATAAAATTAAAACAAATTCTAAGTCAATGAAAACAATGAATCTTATTCTGAGGTGATTATACACTAATGCAAAAATAATTATGAATCTTGTATTGAATATCTCTAAAGTTGGACCTTTAGTAAAATTCAGGAGAATTTAGTGGCAAACGATTTTAAATGCCAGGAGTCTGCCCTTAACGTGATATTCAGGGATAGAGAGACAAAAGAAGGAAGTAAAACCTCAATTATACTCAACTATGTGGTTGCTCTTCCTCTCCTTCATTATAAGAGGACAGAATTCACTTCACATGGACCCTTGTATACTTGGGTTTGAAAAAAAAACTTTCGACTTCGAGGCGGTGACGGGTGGCGTTTCCTGAAAGCAGAGGAGCGTTTGGTTTGGAATATAGTCGCTTTAGATACACCGTGTCACTGTTGTGTGTACCAGAGTGGATACATAGGGGGGAATGCTGCATTGTATGACAACTAGCCTGGGGTGTAGCATAAATAAGGGATGGTTAAGCCCAGCAATGCACAGCTCGCCTCATGTGAAATAACCCAGAGGGGTTTAACAAGCGTGTGTGTGTGTGTGTGTGTGTGTGTGTGTGTGTGTGTGTGTGTGTGTGTGTGTGTGTGTGTGTGTGTGTGTGTGTGTGTGTGAGGGCTGGTGGGCTTTGCATCCACAAACAAATAAGAAAGAGCTTCAGTGCTTAGATGTCAGGTCCCTCCCTTCAGGAAATTGTTTGTTCCTAATGCATTCCATACACAGCAACACACACACACACACGTATGCACAAGCTGGGATAATGTCTTCCCATAAGAGAAGACAAGCAAACTCAGCACAGTGATTTTGTTTCACCTCATTCATCAACCACGAACATCTGAATGCACACACACACACGTACACCCCCTGCCTCATCTTTGTCCCTGTCCTTTGCGCCAGAGATGGACATTATCTTGGTGTGCCCTTGTTTGAGTGTGAAACATTTTCATCTGCTATGACTCATTGCTTTGAGAGTACACCAGCTGCCCAATGCCCAAGTGTGTGATCATGGCATAAAGCGTACGGAGGCAGGCGGTGGCTGGCTGAGAAGCCTCGGCAATGAACTAATTAGGCTTTTAAACAGAGAAAAAGGCAACAGGCTCGAACTGCAAATGGCGGGCAGGGGGGAAATTGTCAAAATATAGGTTTCAACAAAAGATGCATCCTCATGTGGGCGTCCTTTTCATGGTCAGATCATCCTATTGTCACTCTCTGAAATCGTCAAAGCACTTTATGATCGGAAATGAATTAAAAAAAAAGAAATATGGATATCATAGTGGTAAACGTTTGACAAATACAATGCCACTTTACATACTCTCATCTGTTCCATTCATAACAAAGTGCTTGATCCTGTTTTACGTCACCCATTCTGCAATAAAGCACTCTGTTAACCTTGGTCAACTCCTTCACAGACAGTGCAGATGCTTGACAAACTTTTTTCTCTGAGTTGCATAATGCAGTTTATTTAATGAATACATTTCAGTATCTCTTATATTTATGTCCTGGAGTTGATGCAGTCTTCAGTGTTGTCATAATTCTCATTACCTTTGAGGACTGAATACTGCGCGCCGATTCGCAGAGCAAATTAAACTGGTTGCGTCCAAGAGCAGCTCTGGCATTTACTGTGAAACGTGAACATGCAATGTCTTGACAGTAATGGATTGGGGCAGAAAGTCTATTGCTGATGGCTGACAGTCATTGTGATGCAATAGATGATAGCGTCGTCAATCAGCCCAACCCTAATGCACCCGACAGTCTTACAGTCTTCATTGTTTATTCATTGAATGATGCCCAGCTCGCCATCGGCAATTAATATTGAGTTGCCCTTGGGTGAGGTTCCCTCCCGCTCAGAGTAGATTTCTGTGGTTGCTCTGGGCGGCCTTCAGGTGCGAATGTGTAACTGAGTGAATCTGAAGCGTGACATGTTGCACTAAGCTCAACCCTTTCTGGAATAATGAAGATCAGAATGGTTTCTGCTTATCCTCTGCTGGGAAGCCACGTTATCTGCTTACGTTCAGATGGCAGCTCCCTCTGCGCTGTAGAGGAGTGTCATAATAATATCAATGGAACAAACAATTACTTATCTACTGACTCCTTAAAATTATTCCTAACTCAAATCACATCAAACTTCTGCATCTGCAAACTGGCTTCTGTTTGTCACCATTCATTTGCTGCTCTTCCCTTTTTCTGAGATGGTCGGAGAGTAAAACATTTCTGCCGATTGTTTCAAGTCATGTCACTCTCACTTCTTATAATCTTACAACTATAACTATCGGGCATCCAGTTCAGGTGTGTGTCGGAGAAACACCGATTTTTTTTATTTTTAAAAGTGAAACTGCTTCATTCAGTGTTTTTACTATTTTCTTTTTATTGGATCCATTTTTCTTTGAGAGGGAGAAATCTCTTGTTTAACAAAGAAGACATAACCTCTCGTGAATCTTTACTAGCTTTGCAGGAATTATTGGGGAAGGGATGCGTCTCGACTTTCAATTAAAAAATAAGGGTCAAACATATGCGATGATAGACAACCTCTTGTTGTCGAGCAGCAGCAGCAGCCGGTCCCCAGCTGGAGGCTATTCTCACCCAGCTGGATACGGTATGCACTTGTGGAGCAGTGCTGGAAAATCCCTGCCTGAGGGTTGAACAATGTGTGGTAAAAGGTTAAGTCCCATGAAAAGGTATCATTAGTTCCTTTAAAGTGATGCTTTCCCTGCTGAGAGTCGCTGTGTGTACATCAGTGTCCTGTCAGTTAGAAAGACTGCAGTAGCTGTGGGATTGCTAAAAGAGAAAGTGACTGGAAGGATTCAATAAAAGTGCCACATAACCTTTTTTTCCTGGCAACTCTACACTCGTATATAGTGTAACCATGACAACCGAGGAAGCAATGGTTAGGTGTGATGAGAGTAAAAGTCTTGTGGGTGAGATATAAATGATTTCTGTCAATTAAAGACCACTCTAAAAAGCCATGCTGACAACCAAATTCAAATTGAATAACTTCACAGATGAGCCAAAATATTAGGACCATTCCTGCCTAATATGCGGTTGGTCCTTCACGTGCCGCCAAATGGTTCTGATTGGCTGAGGGACAGACTGAAGGTGCCTGCTGGTATCCAGCGACAAGATTCAAGGACATAAGGACATACAAAATGATCAACGTCAGTGGTCACAAAGTTTTGGCTTATGGGTGCAAATGTTGGTTTAACTAAGGGTGCTTTCACACCTACTCTGTTTGGTCGAGACCATCTGATTTTTCAGTTAAATTGGGACTAAAATAACAGGTGTGAAAGGTTCCTTGGACCGTGGTTCTGACCAACGGACCAAAATTTTGTCCAGCCAAACGAGGCGGGTCTCGTTCCAGATTAAACAAATTCAATTTCCGGGAATCAAGATAGCACCCAGGACAACAGGGTTTCTTGCCGTCTTCGCCTTTGACTTCAAACTCGTGTTGAGTACCACCTGAAGCTGGTGACACTGGTAGCAACACCATCATGATATTACAGTGGCAACAAAATTAACGAAATGAACCGCTTCATTCATTTTCCCCATTCAAACGGAAAGACTGCTCGCTGAATTGACGACCCGCCAACGCTACATGCCCGCCCGTCTACAAACCAATCAATTTCAAGTATAGGTAGGCAAGTGTAGATAGCTGTTTTTATATCAACCATTTTCTTTCCTCTGTAAGAACTCCTGCTGTATCTGTACTTGTTGAAACCAGCTACAGTATTAAAAAGGAGTACATGTACAGTATGTGTGGATGAGATTAACAAAATCTCTTTGAGGACCTTGCTCTTACCATTTGTCTGTGATCTCTGTGGTCAGTCGCACTGATCTCTGTGGTCAGTCGCACTGCGCTGTTGATGTCCGTAAAGAACATTATCTTTGCTGCCAAACACATGCTGCTGAACATAATCAGTCCTCCTTCACCTTGTCACTTTGGAGACACATTTCCAGTGGGACCACAACGCACTTTATAATGATAACAAGTGGAAAAACAGGATGAGGCAACAGGTTGCCATATTTCAAACTAAAACCCTTGTACTTCCGTTTCTCTTCCATTAGTCCATTTCGTGGTGTGAAAGTTAAGAGCGTCTGAGCTGATATCCTGTGACACTTACCAATCCCAGCATTTGACTCAGACCTTTTAGGGCTTAACACATCTTAAATGCTTGTCAAATCCCATGCGACAATGCAGCAGGTATTCAATTCTGGCAGAGAGAAAGGGCATAAAATCAGCCTCCATTTACACTGTGAAATGTGAAAGGTCCTGCGAGGGGAAGCGGGGCAGAAAGGGAAACGTCTCCGCTTGCAAATGGCACGCTGTGACTTCACACATGTCGACTATATGTATATATTTCACGCTTTCATGCTGGCATTTTTATAGACTTTGACATCTGTTACGCCTGCTTGAAGCGGGGCCTGAACACGGCTATGCTGTGATGTGTCGGGTTCGTATGAGGTGTTTAGTCCATTTTAAAATGCAAAAACTATTCATCCTATGAAAGCTTGTCATTTTATCCCTAATGGCTCTGACAGTGACTTGTGGGCTAAACAGTGTCTTACCCATTCTTCTGTTGGAGGCTCTTTAGAGCTAATGATTTATGGGCGATACGTCAGGGCCTAATTGGATCTTTGAAGTACCTATCCCCTTCGTCTGAGTGGCTTTAATGGTGGGGAACTGCTGCGATACCTTGATGTGGTGCTCCAGCTCGAACCCTCTCCCTCTCCCTGCTGACACTGTAAACCAACGGCGCAAACAAACGAAGAAGCAAAGCCCACTTGCTCTCACGGTATCCTATAGAGATGCTTGATCGCACACCCCTACATCCACACACACACACACATTAGACACATCTCCCTGGAGAGACGTTGCCAGGCAACAGGAAGTAGCACCCCCCTCTTTCCCTTCCCTCATCCATTTCTTGTTGTTATATTTTTCTTTTCTGAAGCTGCTATCAAACGTGAAAGGAAGAGAAAGAGATCTAGTAAAAGCAATATTCCCCTTTGGTGGCGAAAATTCGTTTTCTGACATGCATATATATATATATATACGCACTGGGTCAATTACAGGTTTGATGCTATCGGTCTGCTTAGCAGTCATGTCTGCATGTGCATATTGCTATTGACTTCTTTTGATTGTGCAAAAGTGGATGGACCTTCAATTTTCATCACGGGCGCCGTGTAGTCACATAACTGAGGCTCCGAGCCACAGACCCGCAGCTCCAGCTCCAAAATTTCACATTTGTTATTGTGGTCGGACACAGCTCAGTGGGCGCTTCACTCACAGACATCAACATAAACCCCTCTCGCCCATAAACGGATGAACACACCGCTCACTGGGCTGGCAGCGGTCTTTAATTTTGGTTTTGAAATTGGAAAAAACATGGCAGCCGTTTTGTTGGGGGGGTTGTCCAGTTTCCCATTAAATGACCCATCGACATTGGTTTCTGAATCAATGCAAGGGGAGAGATAGGCCATGCGGTTGCATAATAGCACCGCGTTGTTGATGATTTGTTGAGTTAACCGAGAGAATCTAGCTTAATCTGACCCCCCGCAGGGTTCACAAATTGCTCTTGGATAGCTGGTGCAGCGAAGCCAGAATCAGCAGGTGGGTGTAATTCTGGTTTCACATGTGAAATGTCCAAAAGGAAGTTAAAAAAAAAGCGATACATGTGGGGAAATTTCATTATATGTCACACATCATACATCAGACAGTAAACTGAACAGTGTAGTGTATGTTTTTACAGTGTGGGAGTGACGTCTTTCACATTAAAGTCGTAAATAATTATAGAAATAAGTCTGTGTTTCTTTTTAGTTTTGAAACTATGATTTTTAGGGGGCTTCAACACACGTAGTTAAAAATGTAGGTTGGCTTTGTCGGACAGTGCAACAACGCCACTGCAGAATCCTCCTTCACAGTCTCATGTTTTAATTCAGAAGACGAACAAGCAGTGTATAGTTTCAGCTTCAACTTTCACCTCGTGCATTTTCGAGCAGTGCGATTCCACGAAGAGGCGGTAGAGAGATTTTCTGCATATTCGCCCTGTAACGCACATTTATCAAGCCATATTAAAATGTGCTTAACTGACGCCAGTGCCTCCTTAGTCACCTTCAGGTTTCCATTTCCAAATGAAAAGTATAATTAAGAAATCAAAACAGCCCCGGAGATTGTTCCTCTATTTTCAGCCACGTAACCCTCCCGCGTCCTTGAGTTTTTGCCAAGACTAATAACAAGCCTTGTTGTCTCTCCATTTGTTTTCCTCATGTCCTCCACCGCGTCGCAACACAGTTGGAGAGAGATTACAGTTGTATTGGGCGCCTCCTGTCACTGTACAAATGCTCGTCGTTAATTTCACCGGCAGAAGGCAATTTCAGGGAAGTGGATAAGTTCTGATAATGATAGGAGCTCTGTTGTGCTGTCAAGCCCCGGGGAGAGGAACGTCCGGTGAAAGACGTTTCTCCTCCTCATCCGAACTTTTGTACTGTCTACGTTTGGATAAAAAAAAAAGACAAGACAGTCTTTGACCTCGAAGTTATTTTTGAGCCTGTATCTCATTTAATTTTTCCCCGTTGACAGACCTGAAATACTGGATGTGGAAAAACAAATCAAGTGACAGAGATGAGCGCGAGAGAGATGGATGATTGAGATGAGCGGAGGATATGAATTGCCGTGAAATCGTTTTAACATTGCCCCTGCCCTCTTATGTACTCGCATAAATCACCTCGTGAGCCCGGTGTTCATAAGGAGCTGTCAGCTGCGATCCAATGTCACTTGCAGATTGTTTCTCCCATTCAAGAGAGCTGCTCAGATTCACCCCAAGCTATGTATTCATCCAGTGGTTCAGCCCCCTCCTCTCTAATAACCCGGCGTGTGTGATCACATTAGGCCTGTGATGAATGTAAAATGGGAGCTAGCTGCTGAGTATGTCAACCGAAATTACTCTGCCGATGGGACCAGGAGGAACGTGTTTGCGAAGCGTCATATCGCTGCCAAAAAAATTGGTGAGATTTGTGCCTTTTCAGCCCAGCTGGGAAAAAAACATCTGAAATTTCCGGAACTATTTTGGGATTTTGAACAATCCCTCCTTTGTGTTTAGCACCATTTGCAACCGACTCTAAATGGCATAAAAGCAGCAAAAGCACTGGAGGTTCGGTGGGGCCATTACCATACACTTAGGCGCTAAAAGGTTTGCCCATTTCGCGTCTGTCAGCCATGTCATTTACTTTCAGAGTTGGCTTTAAGTTGCTCGTCTGTCAGTTCTACCGCAGACTTTTTTTTAGCATTGCAAGATTTCTTATTGAGTCACATTAGTCCGTGTGCTTGTTTACTTATTGCCAGTAGGATCAGTCGAGTACGGAGTTGTACTGTTAAACAATTGCAATGGCAGAAACACGTCATTGATATATACTTTTAGCTCTGTATATCAGCTTGAGTGACAAGTAGGTTTTATTTACATCCCGCAGAGTGCATGACATAATTAATAAGTGATACTATGGAAGAAACAGCAAAAACTGCTGGTGGGAAGCATGGACCGTATATAAAGACGGACAACATTACTGCCCCCTGGTGACTAGCTGAAACATATGTCATAAATTCCGTCTCCTCCATGTTAGTGGATGGAATATGGACCAATGTAATGAGTAAAATGCATGTCAACATTTTCTCAAAGATGGTTTCGTTTGGTTTTAATTACTTATTGCTATAAAAATGGAGTGAAACTGTATACAAACTCTGGCTCAAAAAGATGTCTTTGCCACAAGATGGCAGCGTTCATATCCAGGATATTTTGGTTTCATATCTGGATAGTGGGAAGAAGTGGAGGAGTGTCTTCCATCTTTACACAGAGTCTATGGTAGTAACATAACCTGCAGCCTCATAGCTTAGAGGTTTCTGCATATTGTGATGGCAAATATACAAAACATTTACCAGCAGACCAATTTCTAATCCAATTTGTATGTTCTATTTTCTTGCCAGTTCTGAAAATTGGATTATAGTCCGTCTAAATCCTTCCAATCAAAACATTGTTTCATTTTTTTGGTCTTTGGTTATGAATTTCAGTGCTCCAACATAATTGGGCAACCCCCAAAATGTCCAGTAAGACCAGTTTAACCTTCACTTTATTACTCTTTTCATTTACTGCCATTAAGAAAATACTTTCCAAATGATTATCAGCATCTCCTTTGACCGAGACATAAACCTTTCTGTCAAATACTGTCCCGTATTGCATGCTTTAACATGGCAGGTATAAGAAATGCCTTATATTGCATTATAGTCAAAGTATATCTAATCTTCAAAAGCTGGTGCTCTAAAGAAGAAAGTGGGGTGGTGTCTATATACATGTGTATATATACGGTATATCTTTCTCATCTATTATTTAAATAAGTGTGGGTAAGAATTATTTTTGCAGTGCTTGGTATTTTTGCCAATTTTCATTTCTTTATTTTTAGGCCTTTCTTCCAGAATACCTACTCCAGGCACGGTGCCCACTTCTCTGTGCAGCGCATCGATAATAAATAATCCATCACACCTCTGCAGCTTTTACAGCAACAACCAGAGAAACTTGTCTCACAAATTTCGCAACACGCTGAAAGAAGCGCCTTGGCCCGTCTGGTCGTCTGGCCCACTTTGCCGTGCATTTTAATTGGCTCCGAGCGTGGCGAACAAGTTGAGACGGCACCAGTCAGAGTTGAAGCGCTTCGGCGGCCTGTCTCTGGAGCGGCATGGCGGCTTTCCCCCAGCGCCCTGCAAATCTACAGGCCTGACAAATCCTTATTAGGGGCTTCTACTGTACATCACTACAGTGTGTGTGTGTGTGTGTGTGTGTGTGTGTGTTTATGATTTTACACTGCTGGCCAGGGAAGGCTATTTCACCAATTAAACCAGGATGTATTTTGCTCTGTGTGTGTGTGTGTTCATGTGTCTGCTGTGTGGGTGTGAAGATATTCAGAATCCTCTTGACACCCAATTAGAGAGCATCCCGACATGACCTCCAACTTCAAGAGACACTGAAAAGCTTACTTGAAACAACAACTCGCAACGGCTTGACAAAATGGCCCCACTAATGAGGGGCCTGTAAGCACAACTTTATTCTTGATGATTGTTATTTAAGAGGAAGGATAGACCGCAGTGTTTATGCAGCAACTACACCTTTAATTAATATATTCAATCATTGTACCGTATGATATTTTTGCCTGTGTAGAGTATGACCCAGGGATGTAATAATGAAAATTGCAAAGTTATAGTTTATAGTTAAGTTATTACTAATATCCGATTTAAAATATCCGAACTGTATCCAAGGTTTAATTCCCTGCCGGGGAAACATTGTTGTATCTTAAGTAAGTAAGTAAAAATTATTTTAAACGGGACACCAATGTTTGCCAAAGTGTCTCTTGGTAATTTAATATGATGTGCATGAAGGGTTTTCCTTTTATAGTTTATTTGTTTTATTTTATAGTCCTGTCAAACAGATAATCAGATAAGTGACTCGTCATTTCTAGATGCCTGAAAATGTCTTAAATAGAATTTCTCTAGGTCTTAAAATATGATTGTTCTACTTTTGCAAAAAGCGCTTCAATACTCTTGCTTATGTGATTTTTTTATTTAATGTTGGCAAGTGCAAGTTCAAAGACAAGCCTGTTAAAAATAATGAATTTGTAGCCAGCTGCACCTTTTTGAGAGATTGTTCTCAAATGAGGACCTTTGGATATAAAGACATCAGAGTATTAAAACATCAAATCGAACATCTGCCATCACCCAATGTCACCCTGTGTTCACCTCGGCAGCTTCACCAAAGCCTTAAGGTAAAAGGCTCCAACAAAGTTAAGTCCTGCAACTCCGGGGAGTGATGTCTGTGCAGCGTTTGGATCTACGCCCAACCTTTAAAAGTGCATTTTCTCTGGACTTTACACATGGCAACGGAACATAAGTCATATATTAGTAATGAAGGGGAAATTTTAAGAACATTGATGGGGGAGAAGAGATCAGATCAATGTCGCCTATACACACTCTCCAACACACACATTGTTCTTGCGTACACACACTTCACACAATTATTTTATAGTCATTTCCTGCTGAATGTTAATATATTTAATTGCTTTGCAAGTAAGGCAAAGACTGTGATGTGCAACGAGTCTTAAATTGCATTAATATCTCTCTTCTACAGTCCTGCTCACCATTATTGGCACCCAAGAAGTTTAAGTACATACATATACATAATGTGGAATATCTCCTGAAAAAAATGAATCAAGTGAAACAACTTTTTTCTAGTGCACCGTGCACTCTGGTCCAGCGGTTTCCCAAAATAGCAGAAACAGATGTTCATGCCTTTGCTGCCATTTCACTTATATTTCAGTCATATTTAAAACTTTATTTTCCCTAAAGATGCAGCTTCAAAATTGGTTTGATGGTTGACTGCCTTGGAATATGGAGCCACTTTCATTCCCACTTCTCACTCCCACTATGAAATTAGTAAAGTGTATATATCGTGGCAGACCCCTTTTCATTCGGATTAAAGAAGAACTCACTAAGTCCTGAGAAAAGAAAGTAAAAAAGGTTGTTGGGTTTGTTTTCTCTGATGATTCAGAAGAAGCTGCCATTTGCCTGGAGTTGGTACATCTGTCCTGTCTGCTGAGAAATGAAAAGCTTTGTCAGAAAGCCTCTTAAATTTTGGTGCCATTCTTTCAACTCAATCATTTGTGAGTCAGTCTGAGCAGGGGCAGCTTCTGTCAATGCTTTCAGTTGCAGTTTTACATGTAATTTCTTTTCAAGCTTTTCTACTTGAGACTGTGACCGAGAGCGTGCGAGTTTGTTAACAGTCCAAAAAATGAATCATTTCCTTTACTGCGGCAGGGGTTTGTCACCTTCTGATGTGAAGGACTGGAAAAAAACAAGTCTTCCCTGAAACATGATGTCTGCTCCGGTCCAGTCTGGACCCTGGTATCTCGATTGATCCACTCAAGAGAACCGAACAAAACTTGTGATCAAAGCAGAAGCAGGCGTTCCCATGGCCACAGTCTTCAGATCACAGACGGGGAGCAGGTCTGCGGGAAAGGAGGAGGGGAGGAGGAGTGTGGTCGGGGGCGGAGGATGAAACGGAATATGAAGTCAAGTGGAGATAACTCTGCTGATCCTGCTTTTTGATCTCAGTCTCCTTAAAATATACGACTCAACACGAGCGGGCATGACGGCACGGTATGTGTCCATCAGCTCTCGTGCACCCGTCGTGTGTACAAACACACACAATGCAGCCACGCAGGCGTGCTTATAGTATGCAGATCATTTCTGTTTAACATTAATTTCCCCTCCTGCAGGGCGCACCATCAGTCACCTCGTATCACATCACAGTTTGAGTCCTGGATCCTGTGCTTAAAATGTAAATTTTCTGGATGTTTGTCATGAAAAAGGGGAAATTTACATGTGCAATATGCAACTTTTCACCTTGAGGCGGCATATTGTAAGAATATTCACATCCATAAAGTTATCAAGAGAAGCTGACACTCGCTGGCACATCTGCAATTGAAATGCTGCACTGTTTTTTTGCAGTCAGACACACAAACCATAAGAAGATTGTGTTACCAGTCTGCATTTATTGGGCATTTAATGGGATAAAAGTTGCATTATACTGCAAATATAATGGGGTGCGTATGGACTTAATCATGCTGCCATAATTAATCAGGCTTTTAATCAATTAGGTTTTAATATGAGGAGCAGTCAGAGGCCTTGCACACCTTCAGCAGCACACACACAAACAAACAAGCACGCACACATATAGTCCAGCCCCACACACACGCTCTCCCCATAATTATTAGAGTGCTTACTCTTGCTGAGTGGCCACTTTTTCAATCAACCTGTGCGTTCCGGCTGCTCCTGTCCGCCCAATACATCAAATCTCCCCGAGCGTCCGCACCATCAGAAAGCAGGCTCGTGCCCCGCGAGCGGATGAAAACAAAAAGATGATTACCAAAGGGATCACAGTGAGACAGGAGTGAACTGTTATTTGTCAGTTTAGTTAGGATCGCCGAGCCCAGATCACAGCCCGACCCCCCTTTTGATGACAGAAGAAAGAAAGAAAAAATCGCCATCGCGGTCGTAATAACATTTGCACTTTTTCCGGAGTGAGAACAAGTCATGAAAATTACATTTTGAGTTACATTTACATGTAAATTGAGACGCATGGTGCATTTAGACCAATACGCCGTTTCCTCGGGGCGACAGATCGCAGATGAATTTCGAACTTCGCTCTCCGAGTTTTTTGATGGCTCGCTTTGAAACTAAAAATGCGCGAGAACCCTCATGGTCGAATAAGTGGCATATCAAAAGAAGCACCGGGGAAGGGGGGGGGCGGGAGGGAATTATAGTATGTAAAATTAAAGAGAGCCTGTGGGAGCGAAGGCTTGAGTCTGGCGGATAGAGAACACATTTTTGTATTAATCAAACCCAAACTCGCCATCATAATATCTCAAAAGGCAAAAATCAGTATTCATGCAACAGCACGTGCAATAAGCACGGGGGCCTGCAGGGCCGTTGTTGGTGGAAACATTACTAAATCAGGCATGCTGAACACAACAGGCAAAAGGTTGGCTTATTGACACCACTTAAAATAATCGATGTGTTTATTGTGTTCCCACAAACGGATACCCGCGGTTAATAAACATCTGCATTCATCTGGTAATAATTGGCACAACAGGCTGCAATAATTTATATGGATTGGGGTACGTGTCATGTATGAGGGTGTTGGCAATGAAGCTTCCTGCGGATGGAAGATGATGCATGAAAGGCATGATGACAGTGGCGTTACTCAAGTTTTAAAGTGATTTACATACAGTCACAGGCACGTGCACAGATAGACCCCTAGTGGTACTCAAGCACCTGCCCTTTTGCCCTGGATGAGAAAAGTGCCCCTTCTGCTGGAGCCCAATTTTTTCTTCATTCATCAATATTTAAGAATAAAAATGACCCCCAAATGTGTTTGGATATCTGACGGGCATTTATTTGAGTTCTTGTGAGAATTTCGCCCGACATGCTCCACGGCGCTCACAAGCCCCCGCCGCGCCCCTCCCTCCTCCTCCTCCACTTGGTGCTCATGCAGTGCTGAGCTCCAGGCCAAATGGCTGCAGCCTACTTCTTCTCTGACCCGCAGCATAAATTAACCACAACATTAGCGCTGCTGAAAACATTACGTCGCAACTGGTCCGACGTTTCCTAAAAAATAAACAAACAAAAAACTTGTTCAGCTGCTTACTGACGTTTGTCATGTTTAATGAAGAGAGAGAAATTCTACAAATTAGACAAGTTCACTAGTTTTGTTTCATTTAAAATCATAATTATTGAAATGAAAGGTAGGTCTTAAGTTGAGCTACATGACAGTCTGGTGAGGTATATTGTGGTATATTGTTAGTGTAATGCTGCTTATGCTTCAACTCTGTCAGAAAACAGTAAAAAAAATGTGTGTGTACTGTGTTGTCAGCTTTATAGAGATTTTGTAAGTCACTCTTGATTATTATGCACAACATTGATTTATCTCATTTACAAGAGTTTTGATAAGTTTTAAGTTAGAATATCTTTTGATTATTTAACATATTATTTGGTAATACAATATGGCCTTGTTTTGTCAGTTTTTGCCTGTTATTCATTTATTTATTCAATTTGAGTTGGTTTGTTAACAAAAATAAATATATAAGTTATTATTATTTTTAATTTCATAAATAATTTTGGCGATGGGTGCCATTTTCTTTTGGTTTGAGCACCTGCCCCCCAAAATGTCTGTGCACGTGCCTGTACAGTCATATGTAGAAAACAAGCTGTGGATGCTCGTTATCATTCACATTCACTTCTAATACTTATGTAAAATGAAATAACAACCAAAAAGCAACTTATGACTTCAGATCGACAACGTTGCCAGAAAAACTTAGAATTTTGTGCATAAATAAATGGGAGTGCCAAAAAATTGTTGTTTGCGTGAAATCTGGGTACACAAAACTAATCAAAGTCAGTTGGCAATTTTGAACGGCAACGTTTTGAGTGGTTGCTCAGGTAGTTTGTTTTGATACGATGGATAATCAGTGAGCAGAATGTGGAAACAGATAAGAGCATGTTACAAGCGAATGACAAGATATCATGTTTCTCCCCGTGGAATTATGTTTGATTGATGAGGAATGAGAAACTTAATAAAAAAAAAAAGTAGTTTGCTTTGAAATATCCCATTAAAAAGATAAATGAAGGGGTTAAGTTCGGTGAACAAGGGCAACTTACCCAGCCCCGGTGGTTCATGGAGAAACCTCATTAACCAGCAGGTTGTCCTCGAGCCTCGTAAATTCGGAGCAACGTCATTTCCATTACAGGCACCAGGAGATGGACCTCAGATCTGATCTGAGGCCAGATGTTCTGCCTCTGTGATCCTCTGCATCCCAGAATGCATCAGGCCCCGGACTTTAAACCTCTGAGCCAATTTTTGAAATGCATTGCATCCCCCACACACACACTTCAGACTGCCTTTTTATAATGCCACTCTCACTACAACATTTTGACGTAAGATTTACTGTATAGAAAGTTAATAGTTCAATGTACTTACAGTATATAGTTATGTATTACTAACAATTACAAACAACACTAGCATTGCTGATCCATTTACTTTTATTTGGCCCTTTTTGGTCTGATAAAGCAAGAGATGTGGTACAAAAATATATTTAAAATAAAGCTGCTTAGAGCTTGTATTGTCATCTCAAACGATTAAAAGTAAATGAAATAATGTCCAATCTCCTGGCAGAATATCAATTTTTTATTACAAGTCAAATTTGATTTCTTTAAATTTTCAAATCACATCATGGGAGTTTGATTACCATCCGGGCCTTGAGAGTGCACCACCTAAAATTCATGTTATGTGCAAATAGATAATCTTTTATTAGCCCCACAATGGAGAAGTTTGCTCTATCAGAGCAGAGGGGAGATTCAAAATAGACACAGAAATAAATGACTGCAGATACACACATAAACACAAGTAAATGTGAAAGATGTGAAATAACTTTTGTTGTGTAATTATAAATCCTGGTCGGTGATCTGAACATGGCCCGTGACTTCCACCTCGACACCTGCCATGTGTGCGCCGCCACACTTTTACCAGCTCCTAAAGCATGGCTGCCATTAAAATACAAAGAGGCACAATTAAACCCCTGAACTCTCCCAGTGACTCGAGAGCCGCAAACAAAACGTCGCGATGTGATTATTTTGTAAACGCCTGTGTTTGCGGGCAGGTCACTGAGCAGAGGGGGAGCGGGGAGCACGCCGGCAGAACGCTGACAGATTGGATGAGTCCTCGGAGCGTGGCCCTGCCGCAGGGCGCGCATGCGCGAGCTCGGGCTTCACAAAATGTTACCATCAGTCGTCTGCTCCTCATTGAGAGAAGGGGATGTGTCCAACCGTGTCCCCAGACATCTTTGCAGGGGGTCTGGAAGTTTGCGCTCCGAATAAAAAACCTCCCGATAGACCTATTAATGGAAACGGTTTTGTTTAAAGTCTGCACACAGATTCTTGTGTGCCTGTTGTCACTGAAATCCAAAGCTGTTTGCAAACATTTACTTTACACACTCATGCTCTTTTCTCTTGCCTGTTTGACACCGCGTTTAGCTGGTGCCACAGTTTAGATACCATTTGCAAATAATTAGCGGTTTGTTTTATTTTGCATGGATCATCAGCTCCGCAAGGCTTATAACAGGGTGATATTAAATGACTGCTGCAACAATTGTTTATACACAGTACAGCGTATATACACGCTAGTGAAATTCATATAGAAACCTGTCCCACCTCATTTCTATTCAACCAGGCTAAAAAACAAGCCAGGTGAAGTGTTTTGAAGTGTCACTTGTTCAGCCCACCCTGTGCATACGTGCCTGTTAGTGTCTGCCATACACTGTACATAAAGATTTTGACTCACTGTGTTTAAATATGTGTGTCCTAAAAGTTTAGAGCGAATCAATGTTAATTCTGATTAGTGTTGGTGTTAAACGTGTAAAGCAAGCGAAGGTCAACGCGAATGCAAGCGTTGGGGAACCGACCGGAGCGAGCATGTTGACCTCTGCTCTATTTTCCCTTACGTAGATGCAGCCGTTTTGCTAATTGAGTAATTAAAGTGAGTAATTAAAGTGATGAAAAATGTCTTAAGTTTGAATTGTATTTAGGATTTGGATGTATTTCTTTCCCCCTGCTCGGCTACTTGTACTTACAGCCTGAACAAAAGGACAGCAGTGTCCCATTTTACTTTCACTCTGGGACACGATGCCACTAATGCTGTTAAAACAATCATCAGCACCAGTGACTCTACAAATAAAATACTGTAGTTCACATTATTGCAAAAAAGGGCTTCAAGCAGCATAAACAGCCGACGAGGGGACGTCCCCTGTGCAACAAGACGTGCAGTCTGGAGTATCTGCCCTCATGCCATCGTATAAATACAGGAATCATGCTGATGTCATTTCTTTTTTATCTCTGCTGTGTGAAGTCCCCTCTGTCCTGCTGTTAATATACACACGTCTGTGCTAACTGCGACCCCCTTGCTCCTCTGTTGAGCCGTGACAGTTAGCCTGCAAATGCCGAGATGAGATAATCCTTTATTAGTACCACTGGGGGGAAAATTTTGCCGTCGTGCCTAGAGCCATGGGGAAATGGTGTTTGTTTGAAGGCTGGATATTTATTTTTTTAGCTATTAATGTACTTACAAATGTCAATTTCAAAGGAAGTTCTGGTTTCATTATAGCACATAGGGGACATTTGGCACACATTATATAGAGCAGTTTGTAAACCGCTTGTGTGTTTGTGATTTTAATTACATCTGAGAATATGGCTCCAACAGGAATATCACATTTTATTAGAATCTGCTTTTCAATTTGAATATGAGGGGGAAAATAAATATTGTTACTGTAAATGTATAGTCTATAGGCAAAGTGATGTAAATACAATGTATTATAACCTGAAGCATGTCGTATTGAACTATTACCAAAAAAATGTAAGGGGCACTAACGGGCTGCGGTTTAAAGGGATAGTCCATCCAAAAATGAAAATTCACTCATTATCTCCTCACCCCTCAACACTTCACCCACCCCTCCGATCGGCATAGGGGTGAGTAGATAATGAGTGAATTTCATTTCTGGGTGAACTATCCCTTTAACACTGAGGAATCTTAAAAACAGACTATTTTTGACCATAGATAGCAAAGATTATACCAATAACGCAAATGCTCCCTCATTCTATACAACCACAGCAAATTAAGTACAGGAAAATGTGTATATGTACAGTATAAATAAATGAATCATTGACCTTTTATATTAGTAGTCTGATCTACAGC
The DNA here is from genome assembly GCA_026259375.1 of Verasper variegatus. Classification (NCBI taxonomy): domain Eukaryota; kingdom Metazoa; phylum Chordata; class Actinopteri; order Pleuronectiformes; family Pleuronectidae; genus Verasper; species Verasper variegatus. Next base: position 29,377,915 of record CM048038.1, on the reverse strand, counting down.
TGTAGTGTGTGCAGAAACATTACACAGGATCATTTCCTGGTGACGCAAATTAATACCAATGACCGCAGAGCACTAACACATTCACACATATGAACGTGTTTGTGTTAACACCTCTTTCTTTTTTTTATTTGTCAAGACATAAGCAGAATGTGAAGCCAAGCCGGTATTTACAAGGTGCAACAATAACAACCTGGTGAGGGATGAAAGAAGAATGTATACACACACACACACACACACACACACACACACACACACACACACAGTAAACTGGGCAGAACAAGCTGTCTCAGCTATGTTCCAGAGCTTCCTTTTTGAAGTAATTATTTCATGTATCCTCGGGCAACAAAAAGTCTCTGCATTAGTAACATAGCATCGCTGGAAAGTAAAGCCGCTCGTTCTTTTCTATGGTGTAAAGAGTTACTTTAGTTGACAGTAACATTGCAGTGCAACACGAGCAGTATAGAGAGATTACCTCTCAATGCTCATCTGGTTTTAGACCAGATCTTTTAAAACCTGGAGAAATTGTGAACAACGTTGCCTTTAGCTGTATCTGAAAGTAGATACTTGAAGTGAGCCATCAGAACAGAAACTTCAATATCCAAAACGAATACCAATATCAGCCTTTTGCACTTTGGACACCAATAAATCATTCTGAATACGACATTACCCCCATTTATATGTTTTGCATACAATATTCTATTCATATTTCAATTAACATCTGTCCGCTACCTTTAACAAATGTGTACGTCTACATCCCCATTCTACACCAACTGTTTGATCAATAAACCAGAAAAAATGCCTGAAATATATTTATATATATATATTATGTTTCCTGGAGCAGTTGGTAACTGATGTACGAAGATGTCACAAAATACTGTCAAAACTCTGAAATGCGATAAAGACGCTACATGTCTACATAATGCGGCATCGATCGAAATACTCCACGTGTCATGATTTGATTATTGCTGTCCTATTGAGATTACTGTGTTAATTGGGATTCTGTTGGGTTAGTGTTAGGGTTGTGATGGTATTAACATTTCCAAGGAACTTTATAACCTTTAAAAAATATACACTATATTTTAAGTGTTAAGGTTTACCTGCCTTGAAGTGTTGTGTAAGGGCCTCAATTGAGCCCACAAGGTATTATTAAAAAAAAGTGTGGTTCGTGCATTTCTCCAAATTCGGGCTGCGTTGAACGTTTTAATTGATGACATCTGTAATCCAGAAACAGCCTCACATCTCAAAACAAATTACTCCACTTTGTTTTTCTGTGTCTCTAACGTGATGAGTGGCTGTGTTGCTTTAGGTCAGCCCCGTCTAGTCTGTTGCATCTGCACCGCCCACACACCCCCTGGATTAGCTTCTTGGCCGTGCTGACCCTGCTGAGATCGCGTGGTGGTGAAAAATTCAATGGCACAACAGGGAGCTTTTGTACGTGTATTTGTGGGTGGTTTATTTGTCCCTGAGCCCAATAAGCTCTCATATTATTTCCAGATGGCATTTTCCTGTGCTGTGCTGTGTGTGTGTGTGTGTGTGTGTGGGTATATACGTGTGGGTTGTGCGACTCATATGTGCAGGTGAAAGTGAGACTGACTTGGTTGGTGTAATGATTAATGGGGGAACTTCCAGTGCTGATTCCACTCAGATAATAGTAGCTAGGTGAAAAAAAAGCAATCTTACTTGTCGCTCTTTTCTGCACAATTGATCCGAAAGAAAGGGGGAAAAAGTGGGAATGTGGAAAGCTCTCAATTTCAGAGCCCTGTGTTTTGATACTATTACACACACCCACACATGGAGACACACACATTTTCCAGACGGCTCTCGCTCTCATAACAGATCCCTGTGAGCTCATGGGTACTAAAGAAAATAAACCAACCTTTCACTGACACTAACCCGCAGCAGCCACTTTTATATTCCAGGCTGATTGATCTGGGCATTCAGCATCTGGCATTTCCACATTTCTCCCTTTCTAATTAGCCGCTGATGCTGACATAATTAGTTACCACAGATGGACCGGGGATGTCTGGGTGACACTATCTCCCTTACACAGCCTCGTGGCCCATTTACAACTTTGCATTGTGACACCGCTCAGATGTGTTTAAACCCGCGCGGGCGTTTATCTGCTCCGGATCATGTTGCAGCACGGGGAACATCAGCCGCACGACTAAAAACTCACAGTCATTGTTAAAGACTTTTAATTTCAAGCACCTAAATGCATTCTGGAGGACAGCCCGCCGTCTGCCAGAACATAACAACGGAGGACTTTCTATTCCTCTGCATAACGGCTGGAGACATTACGTTTTCAGGTTGTCTGCCCATATGTCCCATTCTCATGAACGTTTGTCGGGAAGTCTTGAGGGAATTTCTTCAAGCCGAACACAAATGTCATGTCTTCTTCTGGTGCTTTCACACCTACCTGTTTTGGTACTGACCTGCAGTTTGGTCCGAACCAGAGTACACAGGTATTAAATGTTGCCTTTGGATCAAGGGACCAAAATGTATTGTTCGGTTCTATTCTCCGTTTTTTGGGATGGTTTGAGCCAATTGCAGGAAGTCGAGAAAACATTAAACAGGGTTAGAACAAAAAAGAAGCGTGAGAACGTGTGGTTCGAAGCAAATCACACAATCAAAATGATCTTTCACCACAGTTTCAATGTCTTTCTGTCTCATGTCACAAATCAAATTTCCTTAACATGAAACTGTTTCAAAGTAAAAGCGCTGTAGCATTTCTAGCATTTCTCTTGACTGAATCCGTTCATTTCTTTGTTTCAACAAACTTTTTATTGTTATTATTGCAGCACTGGAAGATGCTCGGCTTCATACCATGGAGTACTGATATTCAGGTGAGTACAAATGCTACTTTTATTCGTGGAAATACAATAAAAGCTTTTGTCCAAAGCGACTTACAATAAGTGCATCAACCATGAGGGTACAAACCCAGAACAACAAGAGTCAAGAAAGTACAATTTCTTAAAAAAAAAGCAAAACTATAAAGTGCTATAAGTAAGTGCCATTTAAGTGCTACTAAATTGTTAGTTTAAAATGTCAGTCAAGGTATAGTCGGAAGAGGTGTGTTTTTAGTTTGCGGCGGAAGATGTGTAAACTATCTGATGTCCGGATGTCAATGGGGAGCTCATTCCACCATTTAGGAGCCAGGACAGCAAACAGTCATGATTTTGACTTGATTGTGAGTGTTTAGCTCGCAGTGACGGAGCAACAAGCCGATTGGCTGAGGCAGAGCGGAGTGAACGGGCTGGGGTATAACGTTTGACCATGTCCTGGATGTAGACTGGACCCGATCCATTCGCAGCACGGTACGCAAGTACTCATGTTTTGAAACGGATGCGGGCAGCCACCGGTAACCAGTGAAGGGAGCGGAGGAGCAGAGTAGTGTGAGTGAATTTCGGTAGGTTAAAGACCAGTCGAGCTGCTGCATGCTGAATGAGCTGCTCTGAATGACTTCAACCATTGTCCATTGGTTGGGCCATTGCTGGAGGTAAACTGCGAGCTGTGTGGTTGGCGGAGACACACAACTGCAAGTCTGTAATTTCTAGTTTGTACGAAGAGCATCAGACGAGTATATTGTCACACCCATTATATTAATTGTGAAACTGGTTTATTTATATTCACACCATCTGATTGCTTGATGCCACCCAAGACAGAGTTGCATTGTTCTCACCAGCCGAAATTAAATGAGCACCTCTTTTATTACGGGATGTATTCAGACTTGATGTGAAGCAAATTTTCACCTCAACGAGGTTGTTTTTTTGAATAGCCTTTAGTTTGGTTATTTGAGACATTTCTACACACTCCTCTTTGTTGTCCCTTTGTGTGCAGCTTGTACAGATTTCTGCTCAGGTTTTTAATTTCTCTGACGTGAATAGATGTGGCCATGGTGAGGATTTATCAGGTTATGTCAGCTCTTCCCTGGGAAAAATTGCCTTAACCTTACAGTCACATCTGTTGCCGTAGTCTATCAAGGATGTGTTTGATTTTGTGCCACATGTACGACTTTTACGTTAGAATAGGGTATGAACAGCGGCGACATTTAACTACCAATGTCAAGGATGCTGAGGTGGCCTTCGAGATATCTTTTAAATATGTAACAACCTTCACTTTGTAGTAGTAGCTAACAGCGTCACTCACAGCACTGTCTGCAGAATGAGCGGAACATTTAATTGAAACTTAAACCAGATCTGGCTGGAAAATAGCACCATTTAGTGTTTGGTTGAGGCCTGTTGAAAATAATGACTTTGTGCAAGACGTTGCTCAAATAAAGATCCTTTGATATAAAGGCATTGAGAAATGCAGGGGGAAGTCATAATAATCAGGAAAATAATCAGGTCAACTTAAAAGCCACGATTATTCACCCGCTATCAGCCTGTATTGTTCGGTATCCACATTAAATCAGGGTCCACACGATCCACTCTGCACTAACAACGTTAACTCCTGCAATTCCAGTAAGAGACCTCTGCAGTGTTTGGGTGTATGCCAACTATAAAACTGGCTTTTTATATGATTGAGTTTTAGTAGTTAAACATAGGTCATATAAAAGCAATGAAGTCGGCGTCTGCTGAGAGCTGCTTTTCTCTGAACAAGTAAGTGGAGACAGCGTTGTTGCACAGAGGCCTGCATGTGGTTATATCACTCCACACAGGGAGATCACTGAGATTCCCCCTCGCAAAAGACTTGTGTGGGATCAGCTTTGGATTCCCAGGTTCTACTCCATCAAGAGAGAAGAAAGCAGAACTTGAAAAAAATAACCAGGATGTTTCTAAAATGTCTGTCCAGACTCTCAGACAAAAAGAAAGAGTTCAGATTAAAGTAGCATAGTTCTTGTTTTAATCATGTCTCTTCGAATGTCCGTGTTGAATGTGAATCGATTTATTCACTCCAAGTAATCCTTCATATCTTTCATTGATCTTTCATAGCTCTGAAATTTCATTCATAATGGTTTAAAAAGTTTTAAATGTAAATTGTTGTAAACGGCAGAAACCACATATTATTTTGCTTCAAATATAGAGAAAGTATTGGTTTAAGACCAGAAAATAAGATATGTATTTTAATAAAAAACACTCTAGCATAGCTCTAGTTTAAAACAAGAAAGTTTGACATTTTTTGTGATAACTAAATACACAAATCACATAAAAACACATGTGCAACTTGGAAAATACCCATTTCAGTATGTTACTCTGACTCAATAGTGGACAGTGGGAAATAAAAAAGCCAGCTTTGTAATGATCCTTTTGATTATTTTAATTTCCCATCCTATCAAATAAACAATTGACAATGTTCAAATAACCTTATCCCAATTATGCCCTTTGGCTTTGACGAGTAAAATCAGATTTCATGCAGGAGTCAAGCTCATTCCTGAAATCTGAAAGAAGTAAAATTATTCACCGAGAGCAGGCTGCTGTCACCAACAGGTTTTAAAAATCTGTTTACATCACTGTCAGGGAAAAAAATATCTGAAACTGCTCAACAGTAAGACAGCATGCAAACTCTGTCAGTCTGCTAAATACTGCATGTACCATCTTCTTATGATTTTATTTTATTATTTCCCTTCTCTCTGAATTGTGCTAGATTTGACTGTTTACCCTGCAACAGGCAGTATTTCCAAATAAATTGTGGGTTCCTGCCTAAAAATGAATGCAAATACAGCATAATCACACACAAGACCTTATTCATTGTAGATTCAATCAGAGTTCAGATTAAATTGTTCACCGTATTTTATCCCCTTCAAAAAATACAATGCTTATTCTCACACACTAACACAATACGTCAGGAGTAAACAAGAAGAAGCAGGAGAGAAAAGCTGTGAGAAACAAAAAAAACATCAAATAACAGAATCAAATCGGCGATATAAAGAAGTTATTCCAATGTCGGAAATGTTGAAACGCAAGGAGTCAAACCTACCGAGGCGGCACATCTGCAGAACACACGATTAGAGATGGGTCGGGGTCAGCACCTTTCTCAACTGTACCAGCGCCGAATGTGAATTGAAAGTTTAATACAAATACTCCAACAATAGCAGAGCCTTTTATTTTCAGTAATTCGCCTTTTCAGGATTACGAGTTCTGTAAGAGCCTTTTTTTTTTGGAGCTAAATCCAATTTTTCTTGCAATAATTGAATTGGAAGTGGAAATGACAAAAGGTCCTGTAATAAGCGGTCCTCGCAGCAAAGTCTGTCATTCTTGGGCGTGAGCGTTCTTTATTCCATCGACTTCGCTGCTTGAGCATCAAGGCGTGTGTCAGAGCGCCGCTAGGACTGAGCCCGCCGATGACAACCCAACCGAATACCGTCAATTGATAAATTCATCGTAAGCTCCTTTAATGTTGATACTGGTGACATCACTGCAGACTTTTGTTTTCATGGTTTTCGTCTTGCAGTGAATGCCACAGAGAGGGAGTTTTCAACAATCGCAAGCCACCAAACTTGTTTTTAATGAGGGCTCGCTTGACTCAATATGTTGCCACGCAATTAGAGCCCCGGCAGCCGAGAACCGAGGGCTCTAATTGGCTGCCGTGCGATCTGCTGTGTGTTTTCTTGTGGCATCGTAGATCACACAAACCAGAAACCTCTTCTTGTACCACAGCTTTAAAAATAGTCACGAGAAAAAGAAGGCAACATTCTGATGACGTCGTTTGTGGTCCATTTCCACTTTGACAATAAATGCTGTGCGGAAGCCATCAAGGAAATAAACGGAGATACTGGGGGTGTTCATCGGTTCATTCCAAGCCTCAGCAGTATGCTATAGCCTCTAAAAAAAGAATCAGCTCAGGGCTATTGTGATTCCACTGTTATCTGGAGCAGCAGACACATTATCAAGAGACTGCAATATTAATTAACTTATCACAACGCATCACTGTCACCAAGCCTGAAATACTGAGGCCACTCAGAGGGAGGCTGGCGTTCTGCTTTTCACTTGAATTATACCTACTTAAAATGTAAATAAGTCAAATTGGGATAATGCACAGTGATTAAGCATTAAAAGGAAAGGTCAGCACTGCAGGCTGCGCAAACGTTTTGTCTTCTCGTAGGAATCCATAACTAGAAAAGCATGTGTCCTAATAGAAATAAAACAAACGGAAGTTTAAAGCTCAATATGAGCAATTATTTCGAGACTGCTCGTGGAATAAAAAGCAGGGCAATAATGTTTTGTTGGGGTTTATGCTCATTTTAAAATATGCCTGTAACTATTGATTTAAAATATCTGATATCAGCATTTTCTTGACACAAACACTCAAAAACACACAAAAAAAAGATAAATCATGCAGGGAGCAATCTGTTTTCCAGCAAACACATTTTAGGAATGATTTAATTTGGAGTCATCTCGGGGCTTTTTGTTTCGAAGCAGCACTTGTGAACACGGCGTGCTATCCGACGGAATGAGCTGCGCAAGGTTGTCAAGTCACCTCCAACAAGTTTAACATTTTCAAAACGCACCACATGCTCAGTGGGGTTTAGGTCTGCTGACAGTGGGAGGAAATCCTTGTGAGTCAGCTCCTTCTGAAGACTTCAAATGGGCCCGGGACAGCTTTGATGCATGTTTAGGCTCACGGCGAAACCACGGCAGAGTAGAGTTAAAGTTCTCTATTGGTCAGTGGGAAGTTGATCCACGAGATGCAAAGGTTGGGGTTCAATATTCTCCCTTTTGCTTTTTTTCCACCATGGCATTAACCTCCCATGAACCCTTCTTCATTTGCTTTTTGGTTGGGGCTATGATCTCTTCTTAATTATCTCTCAAAGATAAAAAAAAAAAAAAAAAAAGCTGAGTTGCAGAACAACCATAAGAGAGAAAAGCGCAAGGGTTTAGACGAAAGGGTTATTGTATGGTCTCTACACTTGTTTCAGTCGTATCTTGATGCTACATTTGTTCTAGAAACTTTCTTTAGCATTTTCTAGAACATTATTTCTAGAATTCACTCCATGGCTAGAATTTAACTTGAAGAAAAACAGGATTTCTGTGAACTATGGCCTGATTAATAGTGTTCGATATCAATATTGGGCAGTTAAAAATTACAAGGGTACTTCCTTTGCACTTAAAACCTGGTTTTATTAAGAAAATAGCTTTGGCCTCATGCATAGTTTGCCATTTTATCATTGCCAACCTTGAGCTGATAACATACCATTTGACATTAGTACACTCAGCTTGGCTGTGGGAAAGAAGACGGATACCTACCGTGTAGCTTGTGAGATAATGTGGCATCTTGTTCTCCATCAGGATACTCCACCTTATCTTCAATTATGTGGAAGTGTAGATAATTCTGGGACTTCTGCCGTTCCCATCATATCTGTTGTACTTGACATACATCTTGAATTTTTAAGATTCAGAAAGCTTGATGAACTTATTCATGATTTATTCAATAATGAAAAACTGAGGAACTTGCATTGGCAGGCAGTTCAAAGGGTGTGTCACAAAAAAAGCTAAATCAGATGTCCAATGTAAGATGTGCCATCATTTCCAGTCTGGAACTTTTTAACTTGGTGTTTCTAAAAATCAACCTTTCGATTATGTTGCTGTAGAAGGATATTAAACGTGACATTGAACTGAGTCCCCCCGCATATCACATGCCGCACCAGCCTTGTTCAAGTCATTCACAACCCTGCAAGTTCTTGGGTCTCGTACATTTCAAACACCCCGTGGGCTGTTTCTCAACCCTGTGCGAGCGGAGCGGTGTCAAGTGTTCTCACAGCCACAGCTGGGAGAAGGGACAAATGCTTCCAGATTTCAAGAGACACTGACAGGAAGGAAAGTTATTTATTTATTTTTTTTTCAATGTGGCTCACTTCCTCAGAGTTGTTGAGTCCCAGCTCGGGAAAGTGTTTCATATCCAGCAAACAGGAAACCTTGTGTTATCTGGTGCTTGTGTCACCTTAGAGGCATGTCACTCGGCCCGTTGTCTCAGTTGCCTTGGTTACACCGATGATTTCAGTAGGTCACCGCAGGTCACCGTCTCCTCAGCAACGCCATAGAATCAATTCTAATAAAATGACATGGAAATCACACTGTATATTTATAGGTTTCTGCATAAAATGAGTTAATAGTGGCCTTATTTTATGCAGTTACTTTGCACCGTTAACATATTAAAGTGTGGACAGGTAATATTCAAAAGGGCACTCCACTTATTTTATTAATCAAGCCTGAGTATCAGAAAGATTTATTTACAATCACTCCAGCCCAGAACAGAAATCGACCCTGACCAATAAATAGAAATGTCCTTTATAATAGAATAAATAAAACAAAGCCGAATAAGAGGAGGTATCTTTTTCAGCTTGGAGTTAAGTTATTCTTTTAATTTAACAATCTACAGTTACTTGCAAGAAGAGCTGCATTGATTATTATTGATATCATATTTTTCAGCTTTTGTCTGATTTATAAACATAAAAGACATATAGTCTGGTTATAAACTGTTGGCCAGACATGTATTTCTCAATGGTAATGTCATTGTTTGCAGACCCCTTCATTTTGATGCCAATGCTACATTTAAAATCCTGATTTAAAAGTGGTGTTAGCCTGAAACTAAATAGGTTGGTATTTCACAGAGTTGCAGCCATGTGTAGCGAGAAGCCAAGCCAAGTGTGTTGACTTTATCCCAACGCTCTCTAGCTGGTGATTTCCCCGATTAACATTAGGAGCTAATCCATACAGGTGCAGCTTTCTGCAGGACTCCAAACATGCACACTCTCTGCATTCGACCGCAAACCATCCAGGATTCGGAGAAAAAAAAAGCATCCATCAAAAAAAAGTGATTAAACTGAAGACATGACAGCAAAACCTGTGTGAAATATTGTGTCTCAGTTCGGCTGTAGCACCGAGCAACAGGTGGAAGCTGATCAATACTGCTGCGATGCCTCACCTAATATCTGGAGCTATATTGCTTGTCAAGGGATAATGCGAGGATGACGTATGTTGCCGTTTCAGATTGGTTTCAAAACGCGCCCGCACAATATTCCTTTCATTCCTCTCCGAAGTGCTGCTGGTGGAGATCAGCCCTTTAACGTTTTCTGCATGGGTCGCCACTGACGGACTAAATGAGGCATTTACTTAAAAATCCTCCAGGCTGAAGATTGAAGTCGTACACCCACAGTAATTTGACTTCTAGGGGGTCAATGTGGTGTCAGCTTACCTTTTAATTATCCAGGATAGCGATGCCCCCTCGCCATCATCCACTCCAGCTCCCTGCGGCCATAACTACCGCTCAACTTCCTTTCTCTTTTCTAATCTCCTTCCAATTCCTGTGATTAACCTCATTGCCGCTCAATATTTCTCTTGCCTCGTTACTTCCTCACCTGTCCACTAGCTGTCACTGTAGAGTTACCAGCGTTAAACGTCGGCCTCACCCTGGACCTGGGCTCATAGCTGAGACATATTTCCTATTCAACCCTGGGGTACAAAGTTAAACATCTAGGTGGATTGAGCTTTTAGCATTAGCCTTCCCGGCATTCAGCATTCAGCCCTATAGATTTGTTGCTAATTCATATTCAGTGAGCTAAAGGTTCAAAATATTTGATCAGACATTGAATTTCTGGTTTTATCTGGTTCAACCGAAAGCCATGTTAGATCAGCCTTGGTGGATACCTCTCAAAGCCCAAGTGAGCCAATTTGATCTGTTTGGAGGATGTGTTTGTGCCACAATTTCACGTGCACCAATCTCTGTAAAAGAAGACACACTGTCCTTGCTAGGGATGTCACAAAATACCAAAAATGTAATAGCCAATACCGGTAGCATGAAATCTCAATGATGACCAAAAAATGTAATAAAATCAAAAAGAATGCCCCCCGCTGTTTTTGAACTTTGCATTAAAGCAGAATAACTTTCTTCTTTCAGTTGACACAATCTGACAGTTATTTCCAAAATATACAGAAACAGTGAATGTTTAATTTGAAACTGAAAACTTGTGGAACAATTAAAAGTTGGCACTGTCCCCGAGCCGTCGGAAAGAACACTATCTTCCGCCTCGTCCTCAATCAGCCGGCCTCCCTTAATGGCTTCCCGGGCCGCGTTGCGATTCATAGCGTGTGTGTCTTCGAAACTAAGTTCTCTGATCAATTATACGTGCCTCTCAAGATAACTACATTAATTATAATGTTGTTTGCACAAGTCTTATTGCATTGCAGTGCACTTGAGACTTCAGGATAGATGGAAGGCCAGATGGGAAGATTTTTTCAGCAGGGCTGCGATTCTTGGATAATTAGTATTCTTCAGATCAGTTAAGATTTGTAAAGTATTTAAAATCTCATCAAATACTTATCTAATGTAATTTTTTACTTCACTAAAATCTTGATGTTGTCTTTACAGGCAGTGATAAAGTCGCAAATTGGGGAAAAGTGCTGCAGGTTTTCCCTACATAAGTAGGAAGGGAGAGATTTTGCAAATCCAAAGGAGGGGTCTCTGAACTGTGCACAGACTCAGCTTTGGGAAAAAGGGCCTCGGCCAAAACTGCTGACTCATGCACCACTTGTACGTCCCTGCAGACACACACACAAACACACACACATTCTCTCACACACATGCACACAAACATTTGAGTCAGCGCTGCCCCGCAGTCTGCATCAGAAAGCCCCTCGAGTGATAAGCTTTGGCGAGAAGAACAAGGATTCCAATGCTAATCTCCTAAACATGATTTTTCATACTGCTTTGCACAACATGTGTCCGGATTAAAGACATTCTATTAAAGAGAAGGGGCTTAACATATAGAATGGGATGAGAAGCCAGCTTTGCTTGGTCGGGTTGAGCCGTCTGAGCTATAGTTCAGCAAACCCTGTTTTTTTTTTGTTATGTGCCGTGGGATGATCCTGCCAAAACATTACAGGGAAAAATATTCTTTTGAGGTTGATGTCACTATTTACAAGGGTATCTAGGTGTCACCACATACTGGAGCATTTTAGCCAAAGTCGTATTTTATGAAGAGGTTTAAATCTCTTAAAAATATGTCAGTAAAAAAGGTGATCTTAGCGACTCTTCTTCCACCGTTTTGTCTTATTTTAGACCTTGAAGTGGTGGTGTTATTTCTGAAAAATGGGACAGGCTATTTGCTCATCCTGAGAGTGTATCCTTGGCAGGAGTTTATATCCAGTAAATAAGGGATCAAGGAAAGCTTTGTGGTTATTATCTTCCCCTCGCAGGTCGGCACAAGTTGATTTGTTTCCCTCTGATGCAACCAGATGTTAAACGAGTTGCGGTCAATATCCTCCATTAGACTTCATCTAAGATGTTCCTCTGTGCAGCATGTGGCATCGAGATGATATTAATCTCAGTTTATAGGCCTTTCTGATGTTAACCTTTCTACCTGTGCTGTAATATTAGTGCAAGGATTTGCAATAGCAACTGTGACAAGACATTTATAAAATATATTTAAAAATGCCATCCTTAACTTGTCCTTTAATTGAAACATGTTTAACCATTTTGGTTTTAGCTTAACGACTACATTTACGACTACATTCCAGGTAATTCCAAAAAGAGAAAATTGCATATAGATGATCCATAATAATGTTTTGCAAGATCTAAAGGAACTAAAAGAAAGAGAAGTGATGCAGAGTATAAGATGTAACACTTTGCACTCCGAGTAAAGACATTGAGCTTGAATGTCGTTTACTACCGACAATAATGCAGTGTTGAGATAGGAGCTCGAAGGAGTATCACATTACACCCACCTTTATACCTGTGGGCGAGGTATATATGTGACAGCGCACGATAAATGCGCTGCCCGTGCTCTTACAGTTTATAAACTACTACAACTGCTGCTACCCAGTATACACACACACACGTTTCTCCGAGGCAGCGTTTCACAGGAGGTGGTAATAATCTCCTGGCTGTTAAACCTCAAGGGGTAAAGCCACAAAAGCACAGCTGGTCAATGTGTAAGATGGTTAACTGGGAATCGGAGCAGCCAGTGAGGGACTATAAAAGCCACTTTACTCTGCTCATTTATTCATATTGTGGCAGCCTTGATGTTGGAGGGGGAGTAAACCAGATTGTACTGTCTAGTGTAATCAGCTTGTACCAACAGAACTAGAACCCAATGGCTGCGGACCTTGTTGCTCTGTGTGCAACGACACCTAACTTCCACATTTGCCCCCGTCATAATCACTACGGCCACTAGAGGTCTTCTAGGAAAAACATGTAACTGTGGGTTGTATAGACCAGGGGTTCCCATATAGCATAAGTCTCTGGCGGGGCCCCCCCCAGTTGCAATTTTTTTTTTAAATTACGTGTTCAATACGATGGCAAATATCAAAAATCAAACATACAGCTTCTTAATAGATTTCCCCTTATTTTTATTAATAACTGTTAAAAAGCATTCCTTGTCATTTCTGTACAGTAATATTAACCATAAAGATTATATATATGTATGTATGTATGTATATGTATGCATGTATATGTATGTATGCATGTATATGTATGTATGTATATATATGTATGTGTGTATATATATATATATATATATATGTTCTAGTTTTTATATTTTGTTGTTTATTCATTACATTCAGTGTCTCTCTTCCGTTATAAACAGTGCTTTCTGTGTGTATACCTGGTCCCTCACTAGTGGGGTGGGCTTGGTGGCTCCTACACAGTTTATCTATCCTAGGTTTTATGGGGGTTCCGAGGATTTCTCAGGCACACTGCAACTTTCTGATGCAGCGGCTGCTCGATTGTGTTTGGCTTGAGCCATGTGTGTGTTTTTTTATTTTTATTAAAAGATTGGCACCCAAGGACACATATATTTCAATATGCAGTGATAAATAACATTTAGAAAACATATTTAATTTAATAATTAATTATTTTATTTTTATTGTCACATTGTCCCCCCTTACAGTTTCTAAGAGCCCCCTGGCAACCCCCTGGGGGTCGCGGCCCCCACTTTGAAAAGCAGTGGTAAAGATGACCTATAGAAGGTTTCGATCGCTCATACTCGGCTTCAAGCTCGTTTATTTTCCACATCCGTACCTCGGATTGTCGAAATTTTCACTTTAGACAGCCACGACAGCAAATAGGGAACACCAGCCTCATTTAGTTTGTAGGAGGAGGAATAAATGCATACTCTGGTGTCCACTCTGCTTGGAGGACTCACTTTTCACAGTCAACCTTTCTAATTTTTGATAATTACATAATCAACGTTGCATCTGCTTGTATCTCTGCCAGTCTGCTTTCCTACCTGAATGTCACGTTATATAGCAACATGCCCATTGAATTAAAAAGTCTTTTGACTGACTTTTTTTTTTTCTATAATTTGCCGCTTCCAGATACTGAGGTTCATTAACTTCATTGTGCACCCGAGTTAGAAATTCATCTTGGTCGCTTCATCCATGCTTTTAAACAGACATTTGAAAAAAAAGGATCTGTACGACTGCAAGAAAATCTGAGCTTCTCACGATGTCAACTTGGATGTTGTCGTGAGTGCTGTTCTCAAGTTGGAATCTAATGATTATAAATGCTGAAATTAAACTACATGTGTAATGTCACTACATTTTAAGGGTCCCAATAAAGCTTGCTCGCCATGAGATTGCCCAGAATCAAGACATGTTAGTGAAATTTGACACTACATATCACTGCAGTATATGCAAGTATAAAACCATCACTCACACCTCAAAATGGGAAAAGCAGAAGGGATACAGGTCTTAACTCAGTGACATTGACATCAATATTGTCTCTTGTAATAAAAGATAAAACCCTTTATTGTATTCTACTATATTCCCCTAAATTTCCAAGTAGTTATTTATCAACGTGGAGCTGGCTTGAAATATGACAGGGACACAGTGTAGATTCATATTCACAGAGCGAGCGGGCGGGGTGAAATATTAAATAGCAGGGAATATCAGGTCGGGCTGTCTCGGAGAGAATGATCCATGCAAAGGATAACTTGCCTTAGTCATACTCAATGATCAGTTTCGACTCCAATGTGAACAGTATGCCCGCCGGTGGTGCTTCTCCGGCTCCGAGTGATGAGTCACCCTGCATGGAACTTTCTAAACTGCCCTACTTTATTTCCCCGACAAACAAAACACAAGAAGAGACGATGTGGAGAGAAAGAAAATAGACGCTCCAATATAATTTTCACTTCCAGATACCGATACCTTGACTTTGCATATCACCCAATACCAAGTACATTTAAAACAATAGCAACTTTCGTAACATAATTTATGGATGCATAACAGCTGGATGCTACTCACCCTGTAAAGAAGTGATGGTTGTATGGAATCTTATTAATCTGTGAAATGATGATTAATGACGTGGCACTACCGGATATCACTACTTCTTCACCACTTCGAAAATAGTTCCTGTTAGTGGCAGTACAGCGCAAAGTTGTGGTTTTGAAATCATTTATGTGACATGTATTTGGATGAAAGTAAAATACTTAGTAGACGTTTTATCAGATCAGTACATAGATTGGCGTAATCACCTATGAAAAACATCAGAGGCATGTCCGATGCTGGGCTCTGTATCGCATATACATCCATTGTATGTAGTGTAAATATTTAGCCCCAGGACTTTCAGCGAAGACGGGCATGTTATCGCAGCGAGAGAAAAAAAGTTAGAAGCCTGTTCCGAGTCACCGTTTAAGCAGCCTACAAGTATTTACTGACTATTAAGTAATGTGGCACTCAGAAATCCCTTTTTAGTGCGTTTGATTGGCAGCAGCCCCAGCCCATTTCCCCTCCCATGACCACGACAAATAGTGCAGAGGCTTAAACTGTAATTGGCATCGCAAAAAAAGAGAAAGGGAGAGAGAGAGAGAGAGAACATAATTTCCATGACAGATTACGCAGGTTGCCTCTTACCTATATGACAAGCAATTACAGGATACAGTGTCGCGGTTATGAATTGCTTTTTTGCTAAACTTGCATAATTGGATTCTTATGTTAACCCGTTTTATTTTAATTGGGATGTTGCCCCCCCGTTCAAAGAGCGGAGTAATTATTTTAGCTTCCTGCCTATTTACGCCGACTCATAGTGTCCACTAAAAGTTGAAATTGCTTCAATTAACCTTATCAGACGTATATTTCCATCCTTGTACCTGAAATGAACTCATTAACTCTGTTTTTTGACAGCAGCTGTTTATTACTGACCATTTCGGCTTTTTTTTGTGTATTGTCCTCCTAACCTTGGAGGCTTCAGTGAAACAACCCAACAGCCCCAGACCTCTTTCACAGTCATAATGTTATTTGAGACGTAACACAACGTCAGAAGCTAATGAGCGCAAAGTGTCTGCCTTTTAATACCAATGCTGTTCGTGCCCTGTTACATCTTTAATTATCTTTTTTATTCCAATAAAGCACTAAACAATCAATCAATAACTTTGTCAGAATATAGGACAAATCAGTGGTAACACAGAAACCTGCATAAACTCAAGCCACAATGACTCACGGGTGATACGTGCTGTATTTAATTGCCATTCTGACGTCTGGGTTATCTTTTCTATTAATTCAGTGTCTGGTTTCATTAAGTGGGAAACCTATGCAAAACTGGGAAAAATGTACATCCAGTAATAGATTGTAATAATATAGACCTGCAGGTTTTTTATTAGTATTAATTGAGATAGGATTGATCTGATACATAATAAAATGGGCTTACCATGCGATAACCAAAGTTTGAAATAAATGTAGATGCAGCAAATTGCTCCCTTTCAGAGTTTTTCTGTCACGTATGAGCTACGCGGCAGATGATTGTCAAGGTCGGACGAAGGAAAATGTTGGAGGACAGGACATGACGTATAAATTCGACAACGGCATCGGTCTGTATTGCCGGAAGGTCGGGAATCTTGTCGTCTTTTTTAAGTTGAAGTCTTCATCAGTCCCTTTGCCTTATTGTCCGCAGATCCAGGGCCGCAGCTGTGGCCACATCATGGATTAGGATCTGTGGATCGCGTATCAGAGATCGTAATGGTGGATCCAGTATGGTGGATTCTGTATCGTGCTGGCTGATCGTGATAATAAAGGCGGATCCTTTATCGCGTTGGCATCGGAAAATGGTGGTGGACCACGACCAAGGTGGCAGCTGATGATGGATCCTAATGGCGACAGTGAACAATGACTGTGGACTATAGTGGCATCAGATCTTGATGGTGGATCATGATCTTGCTGGCTGCTGACCATAGACTATGATTGCAGAAAGACTGCTTGATACATAGTATTTCTCAGATACTTGACCCTTATTGACATTAATCCACCAATTCACTGACCTTCAGTTATGCTTCAGAAAGGTCTACCCCTATCAGTACTGCTAAAACCTTGATGATGTTCTCCTTCACACTTGACATCTATTGCACTTCTGTCCGTCCTGGGAGAGGGATCCCTCACATGTGGCTCTCTCTGAGGTTTCTACGTTCTTTTTACCCTGTTAAAAGTTTTTTTTGTAGTTTTTCCTCACTCTTGTTGAGGGTTAAGGGCAGAGGATGTCACACCATGTTAAAGCACTATGAGACAAATTGTGATTTGTGAATATGGGCTATACAAATAAAATTTGATTGATTGATCAATGGCTTCTACGTGTATGGCACCTCTCTTTCATCCAGAGGTATTGGTACTCTGCTGCCAATTTTTCGGACATTTGACTCCAGAGAAGTTGTAAAGTAGAGAGAGAGAGAGAGAGAGAGAGAGAGGGAGAGGGAAAGGGAGAGAGAGAGAGAGAGAGAGAGAGAGAGAGAGAGAGAGAGAGAGAGAGAGAGAGAGAGACAGAGAGAGAGAGAGAGAGAGAGAGAGAGACAGAGAGAGAGAGAGCTGCCCCTAACCCTCACTCACAGGCTCCCACAGTGAGATGGATTTCTCTCCTCCAGATTGGAAGATCACAGACGAATGTCTTAATCAGAAGTTGTGAGAGTTGGTGGGATAAAATATACAAGATAACTTTTCTGTAATTGTTATAAAGAGGGGAAATTGATTTCTCCAATACTTGGGAGCCGAACCAATAATGTTGGAGCAGACTTAAATAATTAATAGGGACCAGCTTGATATTGGGCCATAACTAACAGTAAGGCGGTCTTGACAGTGTCGTGTCCGTCAACATGACAATATTTGGCCTGTAGTTAATCGGAAGATGACTATAGAAATATTAAACTACTTGATAAAGTGTTGAAAATGGCCAATTCAGCATTTGTCCCATTGCATCTGGACAATATATATTATATGTATTCATATGAAGTTAATAATAACCAAGTTGGTGAAGATTCTGCAGTCAGAGTATATAGATTTTTGGGGAAATATTCCTTTGTGTGGATGACGAGTAGCTCATCAAGTGGAATGATGCCTCGATAGAGCCGCCTTGGTCATTCTGCCCACCAGCTGTGAAGCTGTATTATGTCGGGAAAAAAATAAACTCTAATTATTGAAAGTGTTACATAAAATTAATAAGCATGATGAATGTCAATAGGTAATTTTCTTCATAGATTATTAATAAGCAGATCCATGACCCCTATGGGCCCAGGACCTGTAAAGTAGGGCAAATTAATGTTTTAAGATTAGAATCAATTCTTGCCAATATGTGCATGAATTAACATAAATAAAAATATGTTAATATGCAGCGTTTCTCAGATTCTCATGCAGCCAAATGGAATTCCTAGAACGAGTTCCAAGTAGGGTACCAAGAGAGGGAGAAGAAGAAAAAAAAACATCGCTATAATTTTCTCACCTTGAAATTGCATATCACACATTTAGATTTTCAAAAATAAAACACTCAAGGCATCAGGAAACAAATCTGTGCACTGTGTCCAGATTTAAATTCAACAAGGCTTTTTTTACTTAACTGGAGCAAATACAATAATTACAGTATTTTTAAAAATCATCTATGGGTATTTCCATGCTGTGGGATAATCTGAGAGTGCACGGCGATGCTATGTCCCACCATATGTGTTTGTTTCTTTTTTTTCTCTCTCATTAAATCTTGGGTTGGGAGTAGAAGCCTGCAGTGTCTCATGTTTTATTGATGGCGAAGATGTGTCGGCGCTGCTCGTCTTCAGCTCAGGCGTTTTTGATCTTCTTTCATTAGAGGATGTTCAATATTTATCAGTGCGCTTTTCCCATTATTCTGCCCATGGATAAGTCCAACTCTTTTACCACTTCAGAGTTGCACAACCATCATGGCTCTCTCACGGCACACATTTGTTGAGGAAATGATACAGTTATCCCTCTGAAATGCTCTCTCTGTTCGAGGAGAGGGTTTTTTAGTGAGTGCAGGAGCATTTGACCGGATGGATATTGTATTGTTTGATATTCATTTCCATCTCTTTGGACTCTCTGCACTCTGCGCCGTACAGAAACCTACAAACCGCTGAGAGAATATCAAACACTGGACTCAATTTGACCATCTTTGGAACTGTGAAAAGTTAAATCACATTATTTGAAGTAGTTTTCAAGTGTCCAGTGTTCCAGTGTCCCTTTAAATTCTGCACCATCATCATATTTCAGCCACAGCTCAAGTAACATGTATATATTCATTACATTGTATTTAATCTGTTTATCTCTGCAATAACTTGTTCTGGGCAACGTCCCCCATCTATACTGTCTCTATTTCAAATCCTTGTATATACATACAGCATATATATTTTGGGGAATTTGTATTTTTATCCAATTTAAATATTTGTACAACTTAACAATTTTACGCTTTCACGCCTTCACTTTACAGTCTAAAATGTTGTTTTCTCAACGATATTGATGATAAATACCATCCGTCCAGGTTTTTTTGCGGAAATGCAATCAGTAGTTTTTGTATAATTCTGTTGACAAACACATAAACCCACCAACCTACAAACTAACAAACAGGGACAGGGGTGGAATCCTTGTTTAACTTAAAGTGTTTAAATGCTCCAAAAACTGAATTTTTAAACTTTGCAGTTTTTTGAGCTGTTTGTCCAATCCCATTCTTTTTTTAGCCAGAGTTCTAACTCAAACCAAGTTCAGAGGGAAGTTGTTATCATTGCTATTTCACTTGACAGGCCAGACATTTATGAGAATAATAGCCTGCTGTCAGTGACACAAGGCCACGTCATCTTCTCTAACCTCAGCACACCGAACCCCTGCTTCTGCTGGGGAAGTCGACACCGCTCTCTTGTTTTTCGCAATGCCGCAAGGTCACCTCATCGGTACGAGCCGCTGCTAGTCGGGCTGCCATGTTAGTAATCATACCCAGCTCGCCCAGCTTCACAGTGGGGCCACGGCTGTCAGCCCCCCCAGCTGAGGTCAAGCCTCTCAGTGTGTCGCTACAGGCCGACTAGTACAATTGCGACGGCATGTAGAGATATGAATGAGTTGCTATTTTCACTGTCTTTTCTATTCGTGTGACAGGAAGAGAGGCCATTACAACAAAGCCAAACAAAACTGCCCGGCTCTGCTCAGTTGTTTGTGAAGGGGCAAAAGCGTGAAATGACAAATTGTGCGTAAATGGAAGTAAGATAATGCAGTTCTGGGACTTTTTTTTAGAGTGAAAAGGGAAAATGTGGGTTTTCAAGAGGGGGCCGAATCACATCCTTCACATTTACGCAGGTGGGGTTTTGTAAATTCAGCACAATATAGTGCGACACATAAATCTGATTTCAATTAGAGGTGCCCCAATAACAATAAAGCCTCTGATACTGCGGAAAATGCCCTACATATGTTTAGTGTCTCCATTCACTCCTTCTTCCATCTTCTAGTAGACTACATGTACAATGTGTGCAACTGTTGCTGTGCGGCTCCTCAGTTCAGATCAAGGTCAGCCAAATTCTATGGGGAACAAAGCAGCGTTTTGCTGAGCGCCAACCCAACAACTGAACAATTGGTCATGTAATCAATGAACTACACTCTTAGCTATTGTATGTTTAGTTTGACTGAGACAATCCCTGAGGGTTTTTTATTTCACACCCCCTAAAAATTGCTTTCACCCACAGCCAGACAAGGGGTCTGCAGTCTTGCTGCAAAGCGGATTGCATAAATTAGAATTTTACATAATCTTAAATCATCCAAGAGCACTCTCACACATTGTAAAGGGCTGACAGTAACAACTTGACTGTGTGTAGGTGGCTACAACCACGGGCTGTGATACATTTTATGTTTGTAGTCTTCTATTCAGGGCAGATTGTAAACATTCTGAGCAACGGTTGAAGTTGCCTGAAACGGTTGTGTGTGAATTACAATCAATAGAATTCCCGATCACATAGAAGGGTCTCTTTACAGTTTCGCCCTCTTGCTACTATATCAGGTAATCAGGAGATTAGCAGGCAAATTGAAAAGGCTTTTCCCGAAACAAAAAGTCCCGCCTGCAGACTTTGAATCTCTGCCTCACTCATCCAGCGCCCTTTCAAATATTGAAAAGCACTGGTAGCGGTACAAAGCGAGGCTAGACAGGAAAAAATAGATCCCACCCTTAGAAATACCTCTCGGATGTCTCGAAAGACTTTTGGGGCATTCTCACAGCTGCTTCTTTTTTCTTTTGCGGCTAAACAGATTTGTTGATTACCCGCAGAGACACAACTGCAGAGGAAATTTCCTCCTCTCGCATCAAACGTCAAATACTTTTCATGCCGGGGAATCAGATCTGCTCGGTGTGCCGCTGGTTTGTTCTGGAAAAGTGGATGCCAGTTATCGTGAATTGCAAAGCGCAGCCTGTTTGGATAACAGCAGACAGGCCAACGGCAGTTCAAATGCTGATGACTTTGAGATTTTCATTGGTTTCATCGGTTTCTTTACCTGTATATACATGTATACATTAGTGGGTCCAGTTGTAGTGATGGCGAACCGCCATACCTTGACAAAAGCTTCGTGATTGACAGCTGAGACTGACTCGCAAACGGCCGAGTGCGTCGCGCGACCAGCGACAGATGACAGCTCCCGTATGCAGAATAATTTAGCTTCCATATTTTTCTCTTTCTAAATTCCAATTTTGAATAAATACGTACACATTTTATACACCAGTTTATTAGCAAAAATATATCAGTTTGACCTTCAATTAACCTCAAGTTAAGGGGGTGTTTTAAATTGTATTAATATTGTCATGGTTGTGTTTGCTCGTGGGCTGTGCGTCTATACAAACAAAAGGACTTTTGTAGATTAATGAGTCCTTGTTTTCATTTAAGACAACTGACGAATGAGCTAAATGCTGAGGAGGAGACGCTTTGTTTGTCAAATTTTTTATTTTATTTTTTAATTTCCCCCCCGCCGCCAAGAGTTGATGAGGCGGTAAATTTAATTTAGTGGTCTGCCTGAGAGTTTTACAGCCTCTGTGATTGAACTTCTGGTTTAGAGGAACAGCTTGTCATCAATTAAAACCTCTCATTTGATACACAATATAGTTTCAAATAGGATTTCATTGACTAAATCAGAACAGACAAGGCCCCTTCTCTACCTTCATGCGCACACACACACACACACACACACACACACACACACTGCGATCTGTATTGTTTTCAGAATT
Source organism: Verasper variegatus (assembly GCA_026259375.1). Classification (NCBI taxonomy): domain Eukaryota; kingdom Metazoa; phylum Chordata; class Actinopteri; order Pleuronectiformes; family Pleuronectidae; genus Verasper; species Verasper variegatus. The sequence continues at coordinate 29,355,529 of CM048038.1, read as the reverse complement.
GCCTCTCGTCCACTCAGCAAAGCGAAGAGGGGTCAGTTAGAATCTAATGAGGCAGCAATTTTATATGACAAATTGAGTCTCGACACCAAAAATTTAATTTAACCATACGGAGGCTGCGATAACGGAATATCTACAGATGATTATGCCATTTCCCCTGGTAGCCCATGAGACCCAGTCGATGTGATTGGATTTAAGGAAGCTCAGATATGCACGCTGTAAAAGAGACGGCTATTAGACTTTATTTAGTGCTTTGCAAATTAATTATTTGAAAAAATATTTGTATTAGTGTTTGTGACTGCAAGCATAATAGGTCTATATTATTATGAGTTGGGAAATTGCCCTGAAAGTTAGCTGATTATAGGATGTTTTGCTAATCCTTGTAATTAAAGACTATAAGAAAATACTTTATAATCAATATGCAAGCTTATATTTATCGTTTTAATTTGGCTCGTTCTTCAGCAAGAGTCGTGTTCATCTGAAACTGCTGGTGTGTGTGGGTGGTGATGCAGCATGAGCCTGTCATAGTAATACCCCATCATAGGGATGTGATGTGGGCTCTTCCATCGTACAGGAGATGCCACCTTATTGTTTCTTTTCTGCCGTATTACACCGCTGCTGCTCATGATGGATGGTGTCCATTTGCAGACTGAAGGCATATTTTTTGTGAGCTCTTTCCCCCGGTCACAACCGGTTAATATTGGTAAAGACTTCCATCTCTGTAAAGTGCAAGTTCCCCTGTTGGTCCAAGGCCCTCAGAACTATAGAAGCCCACCGATTTATCAATTTGGCTGATTAAATTAAAAACAGACATATCTTTTTTTTTGCTGCTACGCGCTGATATGAGAAACTTCACAGAGCATAAACACTGCAGGAAAGCTGTGCATTTATTTTTTTCGTTTCGGTAACGACATTTTAAGAGTCATTGCCAATTTATGCACTATTCTCGAATGGAAAGCTTTGCCTGCCTGTCCTCGATTTAATGCGGTGCACATGCCTGTTATCAGGAAAACATTGCTGTCAGGTTCTGGACAGGCTGGGCTACTTTTCTTTTTGGCGGGTTTGGACAGGCATTGGAGGCCCGAGACGCACTCTAGTGGCGACAGAAGTGAAGTGTCAGCTGAGAACGGGGGTCCCCCCATTTGCACCAAACTCTCGCCAAACATTTCAAAGCACTACAAAGAGTCTGTGAACTGCCCGACCTCCACCCCCGCAATTAGTTTTGCCTGATGCGGCTCTCCCTCGTATTGATCCAGACTGTGTAGTGCAGGCGGAGAGGGAGTGAATGAATGGCTTTTCCCCGCTCAGTCCTTCTGACCTCTGTAACCGTGTTTGCCGCGGTACTTTGCTGCAATTACATTTAAAATTTGTCAATATACATAACATCTATCCCGCGTTTCCCCCTCCTCATTTTAAACAAAGAGCAGTGAACGTGCTTTTCCTCAGACTATACAGTTCCAGTCATGTTTTAACACACTATCAATGCATTTCAATCCATTCTCAGGTTAAATGCTCAGCAGATGACATTGAGTCCTCTTTGGATATAAAAAACGTCAGCATCCCAGATATCAATGCTTTGTGAGGTCATTTCCCGATGGAGGGTTGATGGATAAGGAGAAAATTGTATGTTTTTAGGTAGTTATTGCAGCGCATCATAACCAGTGGCATCACGCTAAAGGAGGTGAAGTGGTCCAGTCTGAAAGCTGGCTGGTCTGCCGTTTACGTGATGTGAAGGTTAACAGTTGTATTTGTGATACACGAAAGCTCTGTTTAGAATACTTGTTCTGGAATTAAAACCACATTTGTCCTCCCTGCTATGACACACACGTTAAACGTTGCCATAATCTTTCAAATCTTTCAGTGTGCTGCAAACAAACGGGAGAAGCTCGGCGGCAGAAATGGATGTGACACATTTTTTTATTGTTACTTTTGCATTTTTTCGGCTCGGCTGTCGGTTGTCGTTTGGCGTCAGACATGGCCGACGTCCCTAAAAACGAACGCGAACGCTCAACCAGACAATGATATGTGTCTGAAAACGCTGTGTGTGTGTGTGTGTGTGATCCTTTCGACCAGCGTGACATTCTCATAATGGCACCTGCTGTTCTCTCATCAGCGCTCACGGGATTAAGACTAATTTAATGGGCGTGCGGTTAATTCGCTGGCACTGTCGGCTGGAGGTGTCAACTGATTGGAAATACTGAGCCGGGTCAGTGGGAAACTCAGACTTGATGCCGGAAAAAACATAACACAACCCCTCATTGTATTGGAAACATGGTAATGATGGTGTTTAATGTTGGTATTTGTTCTAAGAGGTAGCAGCTACTTTGTTGATTAGGTAATTAGGGAAATCAGATGATTTCTCCATGAGATAGCTGTTTTCCTTCAACACTGAAATGGATTTTATGACCAACTTCACAAACGTAAATCGTTATGGACCATGTTTAAAATTTGTCAATATATCTATAAAATCCATCCCACATTTCCCCCATCTATACTAAGGATGAGCAGTGAACATGTATTTTCCCAAACTACAATCCCAATCTTGCTGCGCTCTCGTCCATGTTTATTGTCTTTACCCCTGATCGATATATTTCAAACTTCTCCGGCTTCTGCATTTCAAACCCTGCAGAGTATCCATGCCGCTTTTGCATCCTCCCTCTAGGACCGTCTTTATTCCAGTCTGTTTAATTGCATATTTTATTCAGCGATTCCCCTTCGTTATGCCACAACACAGTGCAAGCGCAGCACATAATGTGTTGACTGGTGGATTTTTCTTTTTTTTACTCCAACCTTCCACCCCGGCACCGATAAAGTACTAATGCTCCTGTTGTAATGTAGCCAAGCAAACAGTGCATTAAGTCCGAGTCGTTTTGGATTTGGATTTTCTTTGGCTGCTGCAGCTCAAAGGTAAACAGCAATGTCAAGAGGTCCTAAAAAAGCAAAAAGATAACTGCGTTCATTCATCCATCTTATTATTATTATTATTATTATTTTCTGGGTAAATATTCCCTTTATACACTTAAAAAATAATCGTCAACATTACTGGGGGAATTATTAAATGGTGCCATTAAATGTTAATGAACATTTAGAAGAACGTATCACTTTCAAGTGTAATTTTCCATTAAGGAAGCAATTCCTTACGTTGCATCCTTCTCCATTGTTAGGGCCACTTATTTATTTCTTTCATGCATTATGTTTTTGTGTTGGCCACCCATTTATTATTTCCGAAATGTCTTAAATCGGCACAAACATTTATTGTGACTCTGGGATGAACGGTTTAGATTTTGATGCTCACTGAAAGAATAATACAAAAGTTGTGACAGATCTTCAGAGAAACGTCTATTGAATAAACAAACAGAAGTCTTTCGTCTTTTAGAACTTTGGTGCTTTGTTTTTTTTCAACCAGTCAATTCCATAATTTTTGGATAGCAGGAGGAAGTGGAGACTTGTCCTCCGTCTTCATATACAGTCTATGTTCAATTCAAAGTGAATGGAAATGAATGCCCTCATCATCTTTCCTCTACGTCATTTTGAATCACTCAGATCTATTCTTTCACTGAGAACTTGCATTAGTCGGCCTTAACTCCACAATAGGTCAAAAATATCCCCCAGCATTAAATGAGTCACTTGCATCTGATACATGAATGGAACATCAGTCATCATTTGATTGAATGACGTGTTCAGACCTGGGCCACTGATTACAAAAGGGCCGGGATGATGACAAAAGGCCCCCAGGACTGTAATCACCTATGATGAGAAGGCTAAGGAAAAGTTGGGATATGAGGCAGTGATTAAGTGGGCACTTTAGATTAAGAGTGGATTTTGATTTTAAGTATTCAAGCCATAAATGTTCCTCCACGAGAGATGATCATGAAAAGAAAATATTTTCCTTTTAGTTCTTTTTTGTAGGTAGGTGAAGTTTGGCCAGTCTTTGCCGTTCATTCTTTCAGCAGCCTTAGCTATAAGTTGTATTTATTTTTTAGAGGCTCTATAATAGTCCACTTAACAAGAGAACAGGGGCCGTAATCACAAAGTATCTTATCTTAGAAGGTCCTCTAAATGGCACTAAAGGTTTGAAAACAGTTTCCTCCTCAGATCATTTAATGGAAGCTTCTGTGAGCAACTTCTTTTGAGCTTCAATGAAGACAGAGGGCTGGTCGACTTCCTCCCTGTCGATAGCCCCCTTCATGAATGTACTGCGGCCCACTGGTTGATTGATGGTCGGCTGTTTGCATCTCACATACAGCAGAGCAAACAATCCGCTATTTTGTGAAATCATTAGGTAACTTTAACGATGTTGCGTTTTTTTGGATAGATGCTAAACAAAGCTACACAGTGTTTCTCCACCAGGAGGACCAGGCCTCTTCAGCAAGTGTGTGCTCACAACAGGGGGTGACACAGCGAAATCCAATCACCTCGCCAAATGGGTTGTCTTGGTGACGTAGAGGCTAATTGGTCACTAAAGGGACATCAAGCTGAGCCTGTTTGTACTATCAACTGTAAATAAAGATGGACAACGTGACTGCTTCCCAAATGTACAGCCAAGGCATCCCAGTCACCCTCCTGCTGGCTGGCTCAGCAGATGGGACATGGTCCGAATTACAAAAGTCAAAGCACACATCAAAAAGCAAGATGTCAGCTTTTGTATCCAGGATATTTTGGCGTCATTTCTAGATTGTATGTGGAAAGGCATCCTCCAACAAGGATACGCACAGTTTATAACTGCACAGGGTTAGGGGAACTGTGCACACTACTTTTCAAATGCATAATTACAAAAATTACCATGCAACAATCAATTGTTTGCCTCTAAACCTGTAAGAAGTAATGATTCAGGGTCAGTTTAGCGACTCAACTTCTCCTTTATAACCTTGGAGTGGTTAGCTTCACACGGCCACTTGATAAAAGTGATCACAGCATGCATTAATCTCATTCAGCAACCACTCTTCAAACTGTTCAGGGATTCTGTCATTGAGGTTTATGAGTCCTGCAAAGAGTGCCTCCTGCAGGTCTTTTCTTTTTATCTAATGGACCAAATCAGGAGACAAGGAAGCAGATCCGAGGAAAGGTTCAGTTAACTCGCTTCCTGCTGCATTTTGAGTCAGACTGCACATGCTGACACGCCCCAACTGCTCCAGAGAGAAAAGCATGAATGCGAGTTAAAAGTTTGCTTGGTGAAGTGGTATAAAGTTTATGTTACGTGGAGGTTAACAGCTGCACAACAGGAAGAGGGTTCCCTCTGAAACTCTGGTTATAGAATATGAGTTTTGTAATTATTTTGTAATTAAATTAGTATTTGTCCTGCCTGCTATGATACCACATGAAACGTTGCATTGTTCGCATCAGACAGTCGTCATAACCTTCAAAAACAACGGACAGTAAAAACCAAACAGTCATGTCCATTGGTTCTCTGTGAGATTCCTCAATTCAGCCGTGGCAAGTGTGTTTGCAAACAAGCGGGAGAAGCTCAGCAGCCAAAAATGGATGTGACACATTTTTGTATCATTACTGCGCAGCTATTCAGCTCGGCTGTCAGTTGTGGTTGGCCGTCAGGTACAGTCGAGGTCCGACGTTTTGGAGCCGAGCCTCTGATTTGAAAACGGCGCGTGCGGTCCTTTCTTCACAGCCTCATTTATTTATATGAGGCCTAATTTGACCAGCGCAATTTTCTTCATGACACCTGCCGCTCTGTCATCAGTGCTCACAGGATTAAGCCCCTAATTGTATTGCCTTTAATGGGACGCTGATTGCCGCCACCATCGGCTCAAGGTGTGAACTGATTGGAAATACCGAGCTTGGTCAGTGGGAAACTCTGATTTTCCGCTTTGCGTGACACTGAAGAAACACAAGACTTGGCAACTCGTCACTGTGCTGGAATCGGGTTAATAATGGTTCCTCTACCCTGTTAATGGTGATCATTTCATTCTCAGAGGTTGCAGCTACTCTGTGACGTGATTATGACCATTTGATGATTTCTCCATTTAAAAAAAAAATAGAAAGCAGTTTTCCTTCAATGAGTCACATATCGATTTGATGCAAGGCCTGCCTGTACTGACAGTTAATACATCACTAGACTGTTTGTGTGTTTTTGTGCGCTGAGTTAAAAAACACTTTACACCCATTCTGGAGACAAGCAAAAGATTCCCAGGGAGAAATCCAGCAAGGGCAAGAGAGAGCTGAAAGGTGAAAGGAGAAAGGAGGATCGCAGGTGAAGTGTAAAATAGCTATAATTATGCCTTGAGATTAAATTACTGTGTATAATTGAAACAAGGTTAGCTCCACAGTCTTCTCCCGTACTGCTCAGCTCAGTTAAATAACCTGCTAGTTACTGCCTGTCCTGTGCAGGATTAGAAGTCAAAGCATCATTACAAAACCCATCTTCCTATCACCTTCTATATTAGATCCAGGCTTCACACATTGTGGTTTTAATTATAACCCTTGTACTTAATTCTTCCTCTGTGCACACTTAGGCGCAGCAAATAATTTAGTTAGCACAGGATCCAGCTCACGATGATGTGAGTTTGACGTGACTGAAAACGACTGACCTTATTAATTGATTGTGTTTGACACAAACAATGAAGTCGCATTGTAACAGTGGAGAATGGTAACGCAGCTCATTAGATCAGAGATCCCACTGCATTATGGAGCCAAGAGCTAATACAAGTCAAAATCCATTCATGATTAAAGAGCACTGTTTTTGAAAGTCAATATTGGTTAAGAAAAAGTAAAGTGAAAGTTAACATCCAGTAATTTCTCATAACATCCTTAGGATATTAGTATAGTACACAGTATATTAAGAACAGTTCTAAGGTACTTCAAGATAAAGCAGCGGGTGTTTTTACACCTGAAAGTCCAGAGCAAGGTCTGAAACAAGATTCATGTCTTTGTTACATACATGTGATCCTATTAGTTTGCAATTTAGAGAGCGCAACAAAGCATTTTGTTTGATATATATATATATATATACCTTTCACACCTGCTATTTTTGGTCAAACTAAAATGATTTCCATTATTTAAAATACTTCACATATTCTCTTTCTACATTTAAGTCGGAAATATGCTTTATACTTTTTTTTTTTCGGAGTTACAATCTAAAGCTTTTTCATAGTTTGATTCACCCAGCAAGTATCACGTGTGGTCACAATTACCTCCACCAGCTACTACCTTAAAATGCTGTCGACATGAAAATGCATCAATAGTAAAACATATGAATCAATAGCCATGATGAATCCCTTTGACAGGACGCTTCTGCAATGCTAGAATGTATATTTAATACAAAGTATACTTACTGAAGTCAATATTTGCGAGCAGGACTTTTACTTGGAACCATATTGATTGCTTTGATTGAAGTGTTTGAATTGCGGCTTCGACTATAAAAGGATAAAAAAAAGTGCTTACACTCAGGAGTCCGCCTCGACTCTTAAAGAATCTAAGCGAGTACAGTCTGAATTTATGTAGGCAGATAGTGGCTTTAAATTAGAAGCAATCTGGAGGGGATGATTTCACACAGAAAGGAAAAAATGCTTGCATGCTGTAAAAATAGTGCTTATGGTTATAAAGTACAGAGCAGCGCCTGTATTGCAGTGTGCAGCTGGTCAGCCAGCTTCTATAAATGACTTGTGCGTGCTGGACAACTTTGTATATGTATATGTGAGGCTTAGTGGTTGCGTAATGTTAATGGAGGTATGGATTTTAAGGACCGTACTGGGTTTGTTCTAAATGTGACAGCATGCGTGAATACTGTCATGCAGTCAGAAATCATAGAGACAAGACTTTAACAGAGATGTCATGAGGGAAAAAAGTAGTAGACAGTCCCTTGAGACTCCAGAAGGGTTTTGTGGACTCAAACATTCTTCGGCGAACCTTTAACTTCACTGGTTTAACTTCACTGGTTTAACTTCACAGTTTTAATAGTTTAACTTCACTGTTTTAACTTCACTGGTTTAACTTCACCGTTTTAAGAGTTTGAATGTAACTATTTAAACTACGCTGGTTTAACTTCACTGGTTTAACAGTTTCAACTTCCCCCTTTTAACATAATTGTTTTAACTTCACAGTTTTGATTTAACTATTTGAAATTCACTGTTTTAACTTCATTGTTTTAACTTCACAGGTTTAATTTCACTGTTTTAACTTCACAGTTTTAACTTCACTGGTTTAACAGTTTTAACTAAACTGGTTTAACTTCACTAGTTTAACAGTTTGAATTGTTTAACAGTTTTAACTTCACTGTTTTAATTTTTATATTTGAACTTCACTGTTCACCTTTAAGGCTGACCTTGTTTACCATTTCCACACCTCTACCCTTCCGGAGACAGCAATCTGTCAGAGGCAGCGACTTCCTCCCAGCTGCCGTCCTCTAAGGAGTAAACCCTGGGACAAAAACAGGCATGATGGTTAACCACGTTCGCCCACAGTGCACCCAACATGAAATTTCCATCTCTCCAACCTCAGGACACAGGCTGCCTGGTGGTGTTTATTTCTCTCTCTCTCTTTTTTTTTAAATATTAGGTTATATTAAGTGACACGTGGACCGATTGTTGGAAATGTGCATGTATCACACTCTGCTGTAACAGGAGCATTCTTTGTGTTGCTTCAGTTTTTTTTTCAGATGGAGCTGAAATCGCTGTTACTCAAAGTTGGTGTCGACATTAGCTGAGAACATATTCATCAAGAATAAGTCTTTTTTTTTGCACCCTTTGGCAGTAATTGATTATAAGTATGATTCCCCTCAGCTATTTTAATGAGTGCACTATACCAATGCAGAATAATCTTGCAAAACTATGAAGCGTCCTTCAAAGTGGAACTTTGCTCTGGTTTTCAAAAGTGTGGTTCAGCACTGCAATGCAAATACATGCTTACAGTCATTCCAGGTACATTACTTTGTTGCAAATTATTTTTTGTTGCTAACTGCCATCTTGCATATTTGACGTCAAGTAGAGTCAGTCAGCGAAGTAGACATCATAAATTGATTACTAGGAATAATTAGCAATTGGAAATATACCAGTGTGATAAGGAATACCTATAGTGACAGAAACCATAATTGACAAAACTTGTATTCTTGGCCCATGTCCCATCAACTATAATGGAGGAGGGCTTTATGACCTTCACCACAGTTAGCCACTAGGTGACGATCACAATGTTTGTCAAGCAAAGTCTATCCAATAAATATGAATATTTTGTCGGATAAAAGATTCCACTAAAATAGCTCTATTCCGTACAAACTCTTTGACTACTCTAAAACGGCCTTGGTTTTTGTTGTATCCCTGCATTCAAGCATATTTCTGTCCACCAAGGCTGTGGCACCATGATGTTTGACACACACACACATGCCAAATTAACTCTTCACACCAACCCTTTGAATTGATTCTGGTTTGAGTTTATACAAATTGGAAATAAAATCTATATTTGCCATTCTATATATTACATACATTTGTCTATTTTTTTCTTCTAACCATCCCTCCAGATGGGAAAAGGGCTTCAATCAAGCGCTGTCTTCGCTGACACGTGGATTGACAAGCCACGATGTCAATCATGCCTGCAGGTGACGCAGTTTGCAGGGAAATAACGATAACAAATTAGCATCTGTCAGAGGTTGTCAGACAGAGTGCCACAACAGTGGGTCAACAGCTGCCAGGGATGTGATTAAAGTGGCTGCCAAGTTAATGCAAAAATAAATGTAGAAAATAGACTGGGACTTAATTAGAAATGCATTACCAGCAAATCACTCCTTTCCTTGGTGACAAAACCGTTTTGTGGACAATTGACGGAATTATTCTTTATTCCTGTGAAGCTACAGAATTTATGACAATTTTGCAGATTCTTAATAACAAAAGTAGTGCTTCTCTGGCTTTGAAAGTGCACTGAATTACCAGTTTTGCTTTGGGAAGCTGTGAAAAATCTTTAGCTGATTTCAGAAAGTGGTTGACACCCCGAGCAGAACCTCATTTTTTGGGATGAAACCAAACATGCACTGGCCGCTGTGATCCTTTCACTTCACTAAGCAGCGACTGTTTCCACTTTAACAAACCTCATCGCATGCAAGAATGCATCCTGATGCACCTTCCATCAAAACTGGGAATTGGCATCCTGAGTTATCAGGGCCCCCCTTCTAAGGCTGACGCTTAATGTTGACTGATGTCAGGGTCCCACGCCTTGCTGGTCACCCTGAGAGCCCTTTGTCTCCCCGTCACAGCATCTCCGCTCACCGTCCCCCTCTAACCGCTTGCTCTCGCTTTCTGTCAGCATGCAATTTCACACAGACAATCTGCTGTTGTTGACAGACAAGCTGACGGAGGGTTCAATCCATCCGTCATCCGTAGTCAGAGATGCAAGTATGTAAGTGCATTGATTAAAGGAACATACATATATTACTCAGTTTTTATGTATCCCTTTTCTATATATGCTCAATTTGTATGCCTCCAAGTATTTTGGACGTACGAGCTTCTTCAAATTTGGTACAAACGTGTAGTTGGACTCGCGGATTAACTGATTAGCTTTAGGTGGTCAAAAGTCACATGTTTTGGCCTCTTGAACATGATATCTCAAGTCTGCCCTTTAGGCAAGGTTTTCAAATGTACTCAGATATACGGTTTAGATTTCAGAGGTCAAAGGTCACGATGAGCTCACATGAGTCTGGAGTAAAAAAAATGTATGCCGACTGGTTGTTAGAGGCCTATATCCACAGGGGGATTTGTGAGTGTGTTGCGTGTTTGCAGTTTTGAAAGTTCAGCCTGTTTCTCACATGATCTCCTCTGATGTGAAGTCGGTTTCTGGATGTAACAAATGTGTGATCGATAGCACGAGCAGCCGCATTTTAACCATCTGCCTTTCGGAGCTATGCAGCCATCGATTTGTTTGTGCTTGTCCACAGTAAAAAACTTCACGGTCAAATGTTATTTACTCTTGGAATCGACTTCAAAGTGACCCCCTGGACATCTTGCTGTCTGTTGCCCCGAAGCTGTGGGGGATTCGGTTTAATGTCTTGCTTTATTTCAATTTCTTTTCCTGCTTTATTTATTCCCAAACGCCAGCTGGACTCCGACAGAAAGAGAAAATACCTGTATACATTAGGTTTTTTTGGTTGAAATGTGACGTGTAGGAAAGGGTTTTTATCTCTGGTGAATGTGATCGGTAATTGCTCACCCAGTGATGTCAGGTTTTGTCACAATAACGTCTTGTTTATTGGCATCTTTGGTTTTGGTCAGTGTTAGAATCATACGCTACTGAGATATGACATTTCTGGTTTGTTACAGGACCTACACAGTCCTCTTAAGGCCATTTAGTGAAAGTTCACCATGCTTGTTAGGAGAGAAGAGAGACAATATTCAGATACCTTCTTTTTTTTTTACGTATTAACAAGAGATGAATGTCGATCAGGACTGTGAAAGTGTATTTTTTTATTTTACTGTGTTTTGAAATATACTGAAACTATAATGAACCATAATTTGAAGTATTTGGGTCAATCTGAGCAGAGGAAAAAGGAGGATGCGATAGAGACAAAGCTTTGTGCTTATTTACAGTCAAATTACAGTGTTCTGAACTATATAGTGTCCATGAAGGACAAGACAGAAACTTCACCATCCTGAAATGTGGTGGCCACGCCTACACTACGACCCTCACCGATGGCCATGAGCTTTGGATAATAACCTAAAGGACGAGATTGTGGATTGAAGCAGTGGAAATTAGATTTTCCCCGTAGGATGGCGGGCCTCAGTCTGAGAGATAGGGTAAGGAGTTCGGACATCTGGAGGGAGCTTGGAGTCGAGCTGCTGCTCCATTGCGTCGATAGGAGCCACTTGATTAGGATGCCTCCTGGGCACCTTATATTGGAAGTTTTTCTGGGCTTGGCCAACTGGGAGGAGACCCCTGGATTGACCCAGAACTCACTGGAGAGATAGTACATCGCATCTGGTCAGGGGACGCCTCGTGATGCCCCCCCAGGAGGAGGAGGAGGAAAAAACGTGACAAGGGGGAGGAATGTCTCTTACACTCTGCTTAGCTTGCTGTCATGGTGACCCAACCTCGAAAAAAGCAGAGTTAAACGGATATATAACAGATCTAGGAAAGTGTCCAAACTGATCGTTCAGGATAAACTGACCTATATTCAGCTGCTGCATCAGGTCCATATCGGTTTGTAGCACAGCTTTGGACCAAACAAAGCTTTAGTTGTAGCAGAGTAAATAAAGACATCACACCAAACCTGACCTTCTCCCTCTCCACCTCCACTTTTGGTCTCATCCCAAGAAAATCCAGTGAGAAAAAAAATACACTAAGACTGTGTTGATTCCTATGCCGTGATTCATAGGAGCGGAGCGTTTTTAATCTTTTGCAGGGAATTAAAACAAAAAAAGTGCATTAGCAGGCATTCATTATGCAAGGCAATGACTCAAAAGTAAAATTAAGACTTTGCAATCCATTATTATGACAGATTTTCACTCTTGGTGGGTAGAATGGAGCAGAATTCAGAATAAGATGGTCTGTATTTAGCAGCCTCATGGAAAGACACACACACACCTTTAAGTGATCTTTCTATGAATGTGTTTTTAGCAAACACGTTGTGTCATATCATATCGCCACGCTGCAAAAGCCTCCATTTGAGCTGATGTGTGGCTTGTGTGTGTGTGTGTGTGTGTGTGTGTGTGTGTGTGTGTGTGTGTGTGTGTGCATGTGTGTGTGTGTGTGTGTGTGTGTGTGTGTGTGTGTGTGTGTGTGTGTGTGTGTGTGCGTGCGTGTGTGTGTGTGTGCACCCATTGTGTGCGCGCTCGGCATGCGATTGATTTGGTTTTCACATCGGTTCACCATCATGTATAAGCAGAGCACATAATGCAGCTTCAACCTGCTGGAGGCAAAGGGAGCTATTTAAAGAAATGAGAGCCACACCAAGTCTCTAAATGAAGAAGTGGGCGAATGAGGACGATCTGAGGCACAGAGGGGGGAGCAAAATGACAAGGTGGCAGCAGGAGGGAGGGGGGGCTGCTAACACAAGAAGGGTGCGGGGGTCACAAGGGAGGGAGATGGAAATTTGGAAAGATGGGTGGCAGAGGAACAGAGCGAGCGAACATGATGTGAGGGGGGAAAGAGGGGAGGATAAACAAGCCTCACTTTGCACTGAGGGGAAGGGAGGAGTGAGGAGGAAGGAAGTAGAGGGATGAAATGTAATCCAGAGAAGAAAAGCATGATGGGGAAGGGGAGAGCTCCTTAGAGGATATATATAATGTAAAGAAAATGTGTTAAATTCAATCCATATACCTATGTTAATTGCAGGTTGTTTTTTTTCCGGGCCAAAATAGTTTATTAGCTTTATGAGGTATTAAAATGTTATGTTGAATACAAAAGAAATCTGAGAAAATTAAACACAACTCAATAATTCCTAATCTCAAAATTCTCCTGAGACAAGAGGAGAAATAAACATTTCACCATCGTCCTCCAGTTTCATATTTTTGTATTCACAAGGGCAAATGAGTTGTTTTTTATCATAATAGCATTATCGTGGAACCAGCCTGTAAAACTAATTATGTCCTCCATTTCTCACAAAACTTAATTTTTTTTACAGCTTCTTTTCCTCCGTTCATTTCAATGTTTCTTCGCTTACCATTATACTCGTATTTATTTTTATATAAAAAAAAATACTGCCACATGACAGAACATCAACACAACAGTGATAATTTGAAACATTTAAGGTTCATTACAATCATGTTATAATGGCCTTCATTATGTATTTAATTAGGCTGTCTTCATTCTGCCAAAGGAACTCGGCAGGTAAAACCACTTGAGCAGTAAAGAGGTGATATTATTATTATTTGAAATGTGTTTTTCCGAATAAAAAAATGTCTTATTTTTTCTTTTTATTAAATTGTGCCTTGACACATGCATGGCTGCAGAAGGGAAATGCTTATATAAGCTAAGACAGTGTAATGAGCCTTCAACAATCTTTATCAGTTAAATGGAATGAATGTAAAATAAATCCATTTAACAATATCTCCGTACCTAATAATAAGCTGTAGGTAAAATACAAAGTCATGTTTCATTAAGATACAGAAATGTCGAGAAATGAACTGCAACAAATTCAACTAACACTTTCCTTTGTTTGCCATTTTCAAAACGCGGCATTAAGATGACCTCACCTTTTGTCAGCGACAAAGAACACCTTGAGCCAGAGATGAAATTGAGCGTTTTCTTTTTTTATTTGTTTATTTTCTTTCTTTTTTGAGCCAAAGCTTTTATTAAGCCACTTCTGCCTGATTTTTTAAAAGGGAATTTAAATGATGATGTACCTCACTGCCCCCGGATATAATGCCATTTAACTATAGCTTCATTTTAGCAGGTAAATATTGAGTTCTGTGAATCACCCTGACTCACAGGATTGGACTGAATAGAAGCCATTGATACCTTTTTCTGTTTAATTTCTCACAGGTTTCAACAATTTGTGCTTTCTGTTTGTATTTTGCAAAGTTTGTGCTCATACTTCAATCTGCTGAGCTCCGCATGATCCGGTTTTTGCCAAAAGGGAGAAACAAGGGCCAGAAGGGTTTATTTATTTTGGAGCGTTAATGATCAACTTTGTGCAGATTTTCCCCACTTTCCAAACTTCTTGGTTTGGCAGAGGAGAGTAAAATAAAAACACACTTTCAACCCCCTGATCACATGACCAGCAAAGCCTGGGAGTTTCCACTGTGTTTGTATCTGTGCTTTTAAACTCTGCCTCGGTCTATAGGAGCGTTGTTAGCACAATCTACAGCTACAGCACCAACTAATTAAGCAGTCATTAAGATAACAAGCCGTTGCAGTGAGATTAATGAGAAAACTGGTTCAACACTCAGCTGCCGAGTGGCCAGGGAAGGAAACTTTAATGCGTGAAAATGTAAAACCACCTTCACATACCCTACATACTTTGAAATGTTCAGCTGGATATATATTAGAAAGGCCTGTTATATAATATGATTTCACATGACCCATGGCAACAGTTTAAAGAGAGTTAACTGTAAACAAAAAAAAATTTCGTGCAAAGGTGAGATGATGTGGAAAATATTCATTTCTATGCCTCAACGCTCTAGAATGGATTAGAGTTTGTTGGACAAAAGTCAAGGTCAAGTTGTCCTTGTGAATGCAAGAGCTTCTCGACAGAATCCTTCCGAATGTTGTGAAAATGTTCACTTAGACTCACAGATTACCTGATAAGATTTGGTTAGACAAAGGTCAAGGTCATGTTGGCTTCACATAACGTGTGTGTAGCGTCTTGAACATAATAATTCAAATTGAACCTTAAAGGAAATTTATTTAGCTGGAACTGAAATTACAATGGCTGGCGGAGGCAAACACCTGCAGGGTGGTGATTGTAGTTTCCATTAGTTGACGGTCTTGACAAGTGAAAATCTGAATTACTGACCAATAGCTTTGAAAGCAGTGGATCAAAATCAACCCGGAAATAAGAGAAAGGAAACGTTGATCTCGTAAACCATTGTCAGATTACGTTTAGTAAAGGGGACGTTGTCAGTGAAATTAGTTTAAAATTGTTTATATACATTTATATTCATCCTTAGGAGCCACGATACAAACTCTGCCCATTTCCTAATCTATGATTTATATTATACCAGTGGTAGTTACTACAGGCTGTAGCAGATTAAAATAAATGCAATGTTAAGGAGCTGTAATTAACTCTGTGTTCTATTAGATTACACGCAATACAACGTAATAGAATTATGCCACATTCAATAATGGTCCAGGGTAAGATAGAGGGCGGGGGGAGCAGAGAAAAAGAGAGCAAGTCGGATAAGAGAAACCGAGGCAGGGAGAGTAAAACCAGTCAAGACTCTAAACCAGGGGAAATCAATATTCTCAAGCGTGGTCAGGAGATTAGCAAAGGGCCACTGACACAATCCTGGGACGGAACCTTTAAATGATTAAGAAAATGAGTGAAGTTGCAGAAGTGAACATAAAACACAGGGAGATAGCAATCTTGCCAAGCTGTGGGGGGGTTCAAGGGCGTCTATTACAGCCGGCCCCGCTTTTTTATTTTGATAATCACATTCAACTTTGTTGTAAGCACCATCACACAAGTGTTTCAATCTCTTGTGATACAGCCAAGTGGAGGATTTAGAACCCAAATGTATGCAGTGTTCTCCGAAAAGTAAATGAATCTTGACCTCACACGGCCCCCCCCCGGCGTGCAGCAGTGTTGAGACTTTCAATAAAAAAGAAAACAGGCCCTCTTTTATTGGGTGCAAATTGTGAGGCGGAGACGTTCCTCTCACTGCACTCGATGGTGCACGAAGCCTTGTTCGAACATAATTAATACACATCGGAGGCATCATTAAGAGTCTAATTTAATCCGTCTGTCTGCTGGTGATTGCATTGAGCCGGCTGTGGAATAACGAGCACTTTGTTTGATTTAGAGACACAATACTTTGATAGTATTGTCCCACTGTATTCTATATATTATTAGCATATCTTAAATTGACATTACAAAACCTGTTCCCGGGGACGCCACCGCAATGGAGTTTGCGAGTTCTCTTCAAAAAACGGCTTCAAGCACTTAAGAGTCGGACACAGAGGACATAAGAAGCAAACATGCACACAAACAACCTTAAGGAACCCCCCCCCCCCCCCAAAAAAAAACAAGCAGCCGTAATAGGACAGGATAGGAGGATTAGAGGGACAATCTTGAAAGGCTTTTTTAAATGGCACCCGGGGAGGCCTCGCCAGCGGAGAGTCACAAAAAGGATTACGGGAGTCCACTGGATTTGCCCGGACTGGATGACTTACGCGGCGGGTTACAATGGAGCTGCTCTGTTGATTTGTTCTGCCAGTTTTTCCAAATCTAAATGTCAAATGGTTTTATACAAAAAAAGTGCTGATATTAACAACACAATAGCAGCAAGTTCTCCTCCGCTCTGCATTATTCTTCCATCGTGTTCCCACAGCCCTTCAACTACGCCCTCCAGTCATTGGCTCAAATCCTGCTTCACCCCAGCTGTTGCTCCTCTCTTGCACCTGGCATCACAAGGTGTTTTGTATACACGCTGTGCCCCCGGCCCTCGGCGTTACATCCAACCTGCCTCCTAAACGCGTCTTTGCGCATACCTACACTGAAATCCAATTTATCCGTCTCTCCCGCCAGGCCGGCCATTATCCCCTCAGTATTCACGTCTTTTGCATTTGATGGTGAATTCCTCGGGTAAAGCCTTATTCATCACACCTCCGTTCCTTTGTCTCCTCTGTCAAAGTAATTCGCAGATTTCTCCATACGTGAAATATGTTTTAAATTTGTAGAAATGGATACGTAGAGCTTTCAGGCTTTGTAATTTTTCCCCGATTGAAAGACGGATTTGAATAAGTGCCGCATTTTTTTGGCACACAGGCCTTATACAGACAAATAGATACGGGAGCTCAGGCACTGGGACAGATTGTGTTTTGTCAGTGTTTGTCTGGAACGAAACATCAACTCTGCCAGCTGAAGTCAGGTAGAGCAAAACTGATACAGAGGTTCAGGGGCCCTTGCTGATACCAATATTAGCAAGTGCAAAATTTCTGATGCACATATGTTGGCAATGAAAATGTCATTTAGATAAGATGGCCAACAGACTTTATTAATACTGAAGGGAATTATTGTGAAAGTACAGCAGAATAAGACACTAGAGTATTCAGTGTAATCAAATGAGAGTGAAAATGAAAATGAGGATAAAGTGTAAGAACCAGTGCCCTAATAGAAATGAAAATATATTAAGTTACATGAGACATTAAACTAATACTATTATGGAATATTGAACCTAATATGATGAAAAAAACTGTAATATTACACATAAATAATAACTGTCCATGAAACAACAAAGTAAGATTGCACATTGCAACTTTATTAGAGTGAAAGAAAACAAATGTAAATAAAAACCTGTATTGTTATGTAAAATATAAAGAAGTCAAGAAGTTTACATGTTAGTGAAAAATAAACACAGATATTATCGCCATATATCCATAAATAGCCTGATATATCTTTCTGTATATGGATGTGGGTGGATGATAGCAGGGTTTTAGTGTTTTTTAGCAAGGCTTGGTTAAAAGCAACCTCTCATACAATATTCCGATTACGTTTAAAATACAAATGTTTTTTTTTCAGCCACAGTATTAAATTGTAAACTTAACAAGCACCAAGGGGCTCATTCCGATGTTTATTCATTCCCAAGGACGACGGCAACTTGATGATATTACCCATAAAGCACTCCGCGGTCTTTGTCTGATCTGTGTCATATTGAATAAATTGCCTGTAACCGTGTGTGCGTCGTCTCGTACTGCGCGTGTGTGTGTGTGTGTGTGTGTGTGTGTGTGTGGTTGCGCACACGAAGACACGCAAACTTGAGTAATCCCATGAGGGAAATTAGCAGCGGCGTACATGTTGAAACATAAGGGCAAGCGTGCCAAGGACAGCGTTTAGCAGCGTTGTTTCACATCGTGTGAAGCCTATTTAATTGACGACGGCGAAACACACTGTTCTCATAGTTTTAAATAATATATCTGCAAGTCAAATAGCGCGGTTTGCGCGAAATGAGGACCTTCCTCCATTACTGAATTATGTTCTCCCTGTGTCTGTGATGCCCTTTTCATCCCATTAATTTCCCCTGTAAAAGATCTTGTTGCAGATCCAAAAGAATCATTCCCTTGGGTTATATTACTACAGATATTAACATTGATATCACTACATCCTCCAATATAATAACAATAATGATGTACTTTTTTGCACATTTCTTTATTATACAGCTTCCTTGACACTGCAGCCATAGGCCTCATTGCTTCATTACAAATCCTCCTTATTATTAAGTAATGTGTTCCTCTTAACAGCCCCAGGTATGAGTAATGAATAATTCATTACCTGACAACAATCCATATCTACCTATTACAACATGTGACCACCTGCAATTAAAACGGTGCCCCCGCAATGACGGGGGCGCTCGTTTCCAGAGTCATGCTCGGGACGCCGCTGACGCTAATTACAGAAGAGCTAAGCCAGGGCCGAATTAGAGCGGTGCACTCTGAGCGTGGCAGCGGTAACTAAAGCCCTTTGGCCCCCTCTGAAATCACATCCCCCTTCCCAACCACATGTTTGCGCCGACGTTTAAAATGAGAGCAGATTCCCCACCATCTTCAGTGGGGGCATGTCAGTTATGAAGACCCTGCAGCTGTGCAGCCACTGTGCATATATATTTATCACGTTGACATGAGTCTTCTTCAGTGTCATCCAATGGAAAGCACTCCTACAGAGACATTAGATGACAAATATGAAGGATAATGTGTATTTTGCCGCTTTTCATTTTCTGCCTGAGCTGCGATATTTATGCTCCCTCCTTGTTTATTTCAGTTTAGTCTAAAATATGAAAATCATCCTAGTCGTTATGCATCTGACCATTATCTAAAGAGTCTAAATACGATTTATAATTAGAGTACAACTTGCAAAACTGTGACATTTGAATTTATAATTTTGCCTTGCATATTACACGATCTCGTCCCGCAGCAAAACAAGTAAACGCACTTCAGAGAAATTTGCTTTGGACAGTACATTGCACATAAATAGAAACAGCAAATGTGAATGCCTAAACAATTTTCCTGACTGATATTCCCTCCCTGCCTTTGCATGCTGAGCAAATGTTTAACCATGCTTTGCAAACACAAGCGGAGCTCGTTTCTACTAATGAAACATTGTTATGAACGATTGCAAAGCCCGGCCGACAGCGGCTAACGGAGGCTGCCTCCATACAAATAAGCAGGATTCAGGACTGGGCGAGGAGCTGCGTGATGCATAATTCACAGCAGCTTCCTGAATAAGTGTCAGGCAGCCAGGGAAGGTGGGATCTTTTTTTTGTCTCTAACAAGGAGTTGCCCTAATTGGAGACGTTTCTTTATAAAAACCAAAAGGAAGCATGGGCATTTCCAATTGTTGACCTCGTATTTGGCTGTTTATACCTCAGATCAATCCACAGGAACATTCACATATCTACACGTCAAGTATTCAGGTGTTTCATTATATGTAAAAGTACTTTTACATCACTTTGCTTCCTGAACTAATTGACCTGTAACTCAGTGCAGCAAACACGGGCACTGATCATGCAGTACATACAAGCACTGCAAAGAAGGGTGTAACCTTATATATCTGGGTTTGGGGTACACACGTTCTTGCACTTTTGGAAACTGTGATGAAAGGGATGTGTATTCTCGTGTAGGGTTTGATGAGTTTGATAAGTACTTGAGTTCTAATGTTCCTCAAGAGCTCCTCTATGTGCTCTCTTATGAAGGGGTCGTCCATTACAAGATGACCCCTTCATAAGAGAGCACAGAGATTACCAACGACAAAATAACTACTGAAACTACATTTGTACGTGTTCTTTAGCTGTAACTGCCGAATAATGAAACCTTAGTGGGACAAAAATGACCTCTACAAAAATGGTAATTTCCACATTTTCCACATCAAAGTTCACAACACAACAGCGGGTACATCCTTTCTAGAGTTTTAATGTTTTTTACTGTACAACATTTTTAAGGTGGATTTCTTTTTTCATTCTTCAGGGGAATCCGACTGTTTAATTAAATTTGTTCGTCGCCAACACCTTCACCATCACTGGCCACGCTGAGACCAAGCAGCTGACAGAGATGCTGCCGGGCATTCTGAACCAGTGGGGAGCAGACAGCCTGACGAGCCTCAGGAGACTCGCAGAGGCCCTGCCCAAACAGGCTACAGATGGAAAAGCGCCGATTGCAACAGTAGAGGAAGAAGACGAAGTTGTAAAATCATTGTGCACATCTATTTATTTCTCCCCCTAAGGTGCTTTTTTAAGGTCATCACCTGTAAAATGCCAAATGCATCACGTCCCTTATAGCATTTTTACCTTTCATATTGAAAGTCGGCCTCGGTTCAGCGCGACGACACAACCCGAGGGAGCAGTAAAATTAATAAAAATCCCATTTGGATAAACTGACAGGTGAGCCTTCCCTTCCAGATGCCATTGTTGTGTACGGTATCGTTGCATTACAGCAACTCGATGCATCTTTACATTCCCTATGTGATGAGTGGTGATGCAAAGAAGTCGTCGAAGCCAACTGCAGGGCGGGAGAAGGCGACTAAAAGGGTTTAAGAGCCTTCCGCCGCTGCAAACTACAATAGTGTCAGGTTCTATTAGGCCGAGGGGAGCAGTATTTTTTTTTCCTCCCTTTCTCCTTTGTTGCCGCTAATAGTCTTTGCTATTGCATTCCAGAATGAATCATATCTCCGTGATGCTGGTCAGAAGCACATTTAACTCAGGACTGCATCAGTTACTCTCAGCTGGTGATCACCAATTGTGCATCTGTAATTTTGTCACACGGTGAGTCATCGGCTTCTAATATTAAATCCCTTTCTTAAAAAAATGAGTCAGGGCTTTGGTAAAAGATTTTTATTTTTCTCCCAGTCCCACACGTCTTATATATTTCACTCATAATCATATGTTGTTAAGATGGTAATTGGTTATTGATGTCGCAGTATAACAGCCATCATTGAAGGTTCATTAGAGTTTAATGCAATATTATCTATAAATGTTTACGACTTGCAATGATGATTTATTTGAGGTTATTTGAGGAGAGTTCATATGTTTGCCTGTGCGGGTGAGGATGCCAAACTACTTCATACACTTACAGTACATATTGATCTAATCTAATCTTGATTAACCATTAAGCCGCAAACACAATTTCTAGTTTGTCCGATCCTGTTTGAGCAGGCTTTTCAATGCCCACAGTTAAACTGTCCGTGTGGAGAGCATTCGTATGCAGATAGCTGTTAATAGAGTTTATGTCGTCGACCTAAAACACCTTCAAAGAGCGCCGCTGTTTGTGTTTTTGTGTGGAGAAACGTCCATCTCGTGTGGTAAGAGAAAATAGTTGGACTGTGAACAGTGTACGGCTAAAAAAAAGAAGGATATATACGCTGATGGGTCCATATTATAATGCTGAGGAACATAATGATGATGGACATGAGTCATGACCTTTAGCTTTTCAGAATAAAGTTTAAAATGGCCAGTTGCTCTTACATCTTGTCTGAAGTCAAGTCAGTTTTAAATATTGTGGTTCAGGTGTAAAGTCAAAATGTAGAGTGTTGGGACTATTTAATGTAATATTAATTATTTAGCTATTACTACTACTAAGAAATATCAATACATTTTTACTGTATGAATGGGAAACGGGTACTCCTGACATTGATCAATCAATCATTGACGGTTGTCAGAAACAGGGATCATTGTGTTATCGCCACAATAATGTGCGTTTAAATTAACGTTCACCAGTAAGAACGGGCAGAGTTAAGACCAGTCTTATATTTAAGTCCAATGTCAGGTCCATTCGGACGGATTTTAACAAAGAAAGACCATAGTAAAGATAAAGCTTTTGGTTTAAAAGCGTGACGTAAAAAGGTAAAAAATCCACTAAATTCCCACATTTCAGAAGCCATAATCTTTAAATGCTCAATGACTGTCGCTGCAGCTCCTCATTGAGCAGGGGTTTTTACAATGATGCACATTATTGGTTTGGGATTATCTAAAAGTGCCAAACAAACTGCTTAAACGTCACTACAGTTACATTGGGTTTTTGTCTCTGACTATCTCTCGAGACAGTTGTTGTTCCCTCGAATCCTAATTTAAATGTAGTTGCTTCCGCTATCGTTCTTGCTTTGAGAGGACGTGTTTACCTGGACAGGCAGCGGGGTGGATTAATGAGATTCGATCAAGAGAGGTAGTTCATTTACTGATCTTTCATCTCACGCAGCTTTTTTCCCCTGCGCTGACGACAAACACAATTGCTGTTTCATTCTTTGTCAAGTCAAGATAAATATTCCCCGTTTTCTTGTTCGAGCTGACTCTGTCCTCAGAATTTCGCCACTGCAAAGGAATAAGATAATTAGAAACCTTGGGTCTCTATAGAGGTCTTCTCCTCTTTTTTATTTTTTCTCCCATAACCTTTTGTGACAGAACAATTTGGACTGAAACACTGAACACAGCCGAGACCAAATTATAGCAACAGCACTAGAAGCCAATAACCAATTTTCAACTTGTAACACAGCAGCTTTGTCAAATAGTCATTTTTTTTTTTTCTCCGGGGTTCACGGTTAAGGTTTGAACTGACTAGACAGCAGAGCACATAAAGTGCAAAGAAAACATATGTACAAACAGGAAAGAGGCTTTTAAAGGAGAACTTTTTATTCAAAGCTTTTTTTGTTCAATGCCAGCACCACTTTTTTCAAAAAAAATGTTTTTCCCTAACCCTGCCTTGTGAAAGTCGAATAACTTCCCCCTCTTGAAAAAGAACCTCACTCAGCTGTAGGATTAAGTTTCCCAAGTTTCTATCAGTCCCCCTTTAGAAGTAGCTAAAGTAGAGGGACATGATGTGATCCAGTGACAGACGCTGTCGGATGCCCGCTGAGACCTTCAATCTCCACGTACCAAGCTGTGGCAGCGGGTGAGACTTGATAAATGAAAAAAAGAAGTAGAACAAAAGTGTGCGAAAAGCACTTCGGAGAGTGGCTCCTCCTCGGAGTCCTTTTGACATGTCAACAGCTAATACAGACACTCGGGCGGTAATGGGGGTTTGACATCGGGCTGATGTGCACCCAGCCTAGTGTGACTGAGGTGCAGGGCTGTCCCGTATGCATGCCACGGATGTGGCCGGCATTTTTCACTTGATGTCTTTGGACAGAACGGGAAATCTGAATTTTTTAAATTATTTTTTTACATATGTGTATGACGTTTTATTGAGCTATCGATTAGTCAGGAAACTGATGATCAGGCTCATCAATGATGGAAATAATTGACTGCTTTGGTCTTTTATTTTCCTTTCAGAGATTGCATCCTTAACCAATTGAGGGGACTGGTAAATCGGCCAAGTAGGCAGATGAATGCATACTGAGCCCCCGATGCTTGACCCTCTTCATGGGCAAATCTCCGGTGCTATTGCTTTTCCATTATTTTTTGTGCTGCTTAACTCTGACCCTTGTATGGAACTTTTTATAAATCCTTGTGCAACAAAAAAATGTATAAATGGAAATAAATTAATCTAGTTGTTGACCGGCTCTAGCCGAATAATGTATTATATTCAAACAAACAAGGATAAAGTACGAGCATATAAAAGAATGCAGACTTTCAATCAGATTCACAGTTTTTTGCAGGCATCAACAAACCACCACACTGGCCTCGATCTGTAATAACCACATCTTTATTTGGATAATAGAAAACCATTCATCGTTTAAACTCACAACACACCAATAATTCTCCCTGATGACAAACATGTATATGATATCTTAATTGGAACTTAACCCACATAACCACCACAGACTTATGTTTGTAAAGAATAATCTCATAAATGCTTCCTCTTTGGACGGCAAACCACGTAACTACCAGAATCCAGGGTGGAAGGATCAGACGAACCCCCCCTGCTGTTGCATTTGTTCTACTGGTCGATTAATAACATTAAAGCAGTGACGCTATCCCGAGAAAATCTGTCTGATCCCCTTGGATCAGCTCAATGATGAAAAGACTAGAAACTGACAAAGGCTGCATGTTGGTGTGACACAGTTTTTTTTGTGTGTCTTTTATAGGCTCTTTGCACAGTAGATTTGACAGCATCTGCCCTGCTGCTTCAAAACGTAACCAACCATTGTATCTACAGTTTAACTGGCTGGATGTCCAACTTTGCTTTCAACTTGCTTCTTTACCCCCGGGCACATCATCTTTGTCCTAATGTCTGAAACTTTGAACTCTCTCTGGGATCATGACTTTCATCTCCCTGCCGCTGCCTTCTTTTTTTTTTTTTGTCCAATGTGGTGAGGCACAATTAGGCAGACAAGAACTAATTTATACTCAGTGGTGACAAATGGTCAGTGAATTGTAAAATGATATAATTACCTTTCAAAAAATATGGCGACCCTCATTTAACTGACGTTAATTAGTGAAACGGTTTGAAAGCACAGTTGAAATCCTGCCAACTGTGAATGGTCATACAAGTCTTACTTATAATTAGGTTCTCTACTTTTGCAGATATTATCTTTTGGTGAAAGGGGTGTTATCTGGGGACCTGTTCCCACAGTGCACGGATCAAACTAAACATTTTAAAGTAAAATTCGTCGTATTTTTGCTGCACTGCTGAGCAGACTGGTCAAGACAGACCAGTGAGCTCAACATTGTCAAAAGGAACAAGCTCAGAAAAGCCACTTTTGTCTAATTATAAATGAGAATAAGCACATATTTAGTCGCCACGGCCTTTTACGAGTGTGACCCATGAGTTATGAAGATGTATAAAACGTCTCCACTTCCTCCTGTTATGCAGAAATGAAGCCAAAATATCCTGGATGCGAAGGCCTTGCACATTTGGAGCCATATCTGCGGCATCGAGGTCCTGCAGACATGATTGCCTGATCAATCACGACGCTTCGCCCTGATTTTATCGTATCCAATAGGTTATAAAAAACAAAGTAACAGAAAAATAACAGTGTGATGAGAACCACCTCAAATGACAGAAACCATCTTTGAGTTTATTTAACTTTCAAGTTTGCTCCGTGCCCTGTCTACTAACATGGACAAGGCAGGGTTCATGACCTGTAATGCAAATCTAGTGTGGCCACTTCACCTTAATTAGCCTGCTGTGTAGATACATCATCACAAGCATCAGAGCTGCACTGCAAACCCCATTAGGTGGTTTCCCATTATGCCACTTTATAATCCTTCAAAGGCTTAGTATGTGATGCTGTTACACTCAGACTATTAGCAAGAGGCCTTCTTAATTGGCCGTTCAATGCATTGCCTATATTGCACAGAAAATCTTCCGTTCGCATCGCAGCATCAAGTTACTCCCTCAGATTGTTAAAGCAGGAGGGATTCTTGACCTATACAGCACTTTTCCTATTTCAAGTCTCCCAGCACTGGTGGGACTAATTTCTGTGTCTGCTGTGATTAGCCCCTTGGTTGGCATCCATTACGGGTGTACGACTTCCATCCATTCCCTGCTCACAGTTAAATCACGTGCCGCAGGCTTTTCAAATGCGCCGCGCCCTTGCGGAGGCAAACCACCATCCATCAGCTACATCCGCGGCAATAAAACACTTCTTCCCCAAATTTTGCTTGCTCTGTACACAAATGATATGTGTAAATATGGCAGAGGGGAGTTCATGAATTGATGGTCCGGGATGTACAAATGAATGCGTCCCCTTAGTAGCCACACTCTTAATGTGGAGGTCATTAAACTGTTCAACCAGCCCCTCCTTCTATTCATCAGGGTTGGATTCAGTCAAATTAAAGCACTGGACCGGCACTAAAAACCCTTTGAAAGAGTTTTTGAATTTTGCGAAGAGAAAAACGACAACTGCAGGGGAATCGACAAAGGGAGCAACAGGG
This sequence comes from Verasper variegatus, assembly GCA_026259375.1. Lineage (NCBI taxonomy): Eukaryota > Metazoa > Chordata > Actinopteri > Pleuronectiformes > Pleuronectidae > Verasper > Verasper variegatus. The sequence continues at coordinate 29,329,145 of CM048038.1, read as the reverse complement.
GCAATGCACTCGAGCAAGTTAGCGAAAGCTCCGGTGAATCACAGTATTGCCAAAGTTAAAGTCTGGAAAGGGGGAGTGCATTTATTTTGTTTCATTCCTCCACAGCATTGACACCCAGTGGTGTGAGATGTTGTGTTTCCGGGATGTCCGTCCCGATGTTGTGTCGGATACACATGCAGTTTGATTCAAGGATGTACGGCTTTGATTTTGGTCGTAAAATGTCGAGGTCACTGTGACGCCCCCAAAACCATTTTTTTCTTGTGATGGGGTTATATTTAGAACAGCTTGAGAAACTCCTTATGAATTTGGAATACATGTTCACTGAGATTCATTTTTTTTTTTTAAATAATGGCATCTTGAACTTGATATCTCAAGTTTACCTTGCGATATCTAAATTTCTTAGAATTTCTTTTGGTCTCAAATATTCACTGATCGATTTTAGTGGCATAAGGTAAAGGTCAGGGTGACATCATACTATTGTGAACGTAACATGTCACGAACACGTGGAGTCATCAAAATTGCACTGGTTTGGCAGAAGAACACAATCTAGATGTGTATGGCAAACTATACTTAATGCCTTACTGAATTGTATGTACACCTCACCAGCCATGTAACCTTGCTTGTTCGACTTTGTCAATGCCCTCTCGAGGAGCCAGTACCTGAAGCACCACCTGACATAAAAAATGTCAGGTGGTGCTTCAGGTACTGGCTCCTCGAGATTGGAAAATTAAGAAACTAATGAGGAGTCAGGAGGTGAATTTTTGATTGCAGCTTGCATATTTATTTTCCGACATGGGTGTCCTTTTGTTTGCACAACATTACCTGGTATAGTATGAAATGTGTCCTTCAGCTCCGCCTTGTCCGCGGAACGTACTGCAGGCCTCCGAGGGCATTGTCCAATCAATGAGGTGGCCTCAAAGAAGAGAGGAAATATTGCAACTGCAGAGCGGGTGCGACACAGCTGAGAATCAAAACACAATATGCTCCTCAGCTTGTTCATCACTCGGAGATAATTATATTCTCTAGAGCACGGCTGTACAGGTTTCCAAACAGATTCATGACATAATTACACGTACAGAACACAAGCGAGCTCCCTATCTTGGACACACACACACACACACACACACACTTATTTTCTGAAAGGTCCCCATTGTGGCTTGCAAAATAAAGAAATAAAGGACATCATCAAGCGTGTCCATGGTAACAGAGCAGTTGAGACTAAACCACCGCAGTTTTCTTTTTACTCAAAGCAGTCCAGTCCCTCAGAACACTGCCTAAATTGGCCTGGTGTTTAGAATTTTCACCAAGACGAAGGGTAGATATCACCAAAAACGAAAGTGGATGTATGCTTTTTTCCTTTAACATGCAAGCTCTAGTGAAAAGTTCTGATTGAAGGGGACACAGACAGATACAGACAGCCGGGGTGGACCCTCGAATCGGCCGCGCCCTGCACCCGCGTTCCTCAACTAGCACTTCTGCCACTCTTGGTCGCCATGATTGAGGATGTTTGTGGATTGTTCAGCCTGCCGTGAAGGGGATTAAAGTACTGTAGAGAGGGAAATAAGAAGGATGGGAGAGAAATATTTTCCACTTTCCCTTTCGTCCTTTCCTGTCTGTGGGTTTTTAAGCTGCTGATTCGATACTCCTCCACCGCCACACATCAAAAATGAGTATACATGCACGTCTGCGGACTCGCGTCCCGTTGATATGCTTCTAAAAATATGAAAATACCTTTTTCTGACCTTTGCTTTTTATTTGATGCCAACCATGTGGAAAGGCTTCACCACGTCTTCAGGTCATGCCTCGTGAGCTTGGCATTAAAGGGTCAATTGTTACAGGGAATGTCATGCATCCTATAGCTGGATGTAATTGACGCGGGCTTTGATGTTTGCTTCCTTTGTAGAGCGGGTGATGTGTGTGTTCACAATGTGACCCGTCGTGGACTGGAATGCCAACAACCCGATATTTAAAAAGCTCCAACATACAGTCAGATCTTAAGGAAGTATTTCTTTGTTGGTATTTTATAGACTTATAAGGGCAGTTCTGAAAATACTGAGCATTAATATCCCCCCATATTGAAGTAATAAAGATAATAATACATTATAACTGAACATTTAAAGTAGAATGGGACTTGGTGGAGTTCCTACCTCTGCCAAGGCCCAACAGTCCCTTTATGAATACACCAAACCCCAAAAATAGATAGATCCAGATTTTTATTTGGTCCAGCACCAATTTGCACACACTCATAAATTTCAGTCCCCTTAAAATGTGTCATTTTTTTCATCAGGATTCATGAATTATTCCTCAGGAAATGTTAAAGAAAGTGATAAAGAGAATATATATATTCCTAAATCCGCCCCCTTTGTCTGTATCCATGCCAAGATTTATTTTCTTGGCCCATGTTCCATCCTTCCACCAAGTTTTTTTCTGTTCAGTAGATTTGGGACAATTCTGCTGAAAAACAAGGAAACAAAGTGACAGGTGTGAAAACCTCCTTGGTGGAGGTAACAATGCTCTTATATCAACTGAAGGGACATGTTTTGTTTCCTAATCCTTGAGATTTATTCTGAAAAGGATCCTTACAAAATGTTGTAATATTAATAATTGTAGCTGAAAACAGAAGTAACACATTCATTGTGCATTGAATGGGAGTATTTTACAGTGTAGTATTTCGACTTTAAGCATAGTGTAAGTTAATTATACGACAATTTCCTTCACCACTTAATCAGCGTGTCGCTTCGGGCATCGGTTAGAAGATAAAACAAAACCCAGGAAGAAAAAAAACGTGCAAAACCACTGTACAGTGCTTTCCTTCTTCTTTCATCTTCTGTCTATATAATTACTTATAAACAGTCGAATTTCACCACTTATGCTGAAAAGAAATGCAGGGCGGGTTTTATTTTCAAGCAGTGCTGTTGTCGGCCTGAACGCAGCCTTAGTTGGTGCAGAGTGTGAAGAATGTGGAGAAGTGTCATTGTTGTCCTCATACTTGGCAGGGCCTGGAAGGAATAACAAACAGAAGAAAAATCGTAATTCATTGAAATCATTGGTTTGCACAACAAAGTGCCCCACAGTCGCATAAATCTTTGGTACAGTACATTCAATTTATTGTTGGCAGAAGCACCTTCCCTCTCTGCAGGTGGCGCGGAAACCTGCAGCACAGAACAGTTTAAAATAAGCATAAATGATAACAGGAGTCATAAATACACGCCTAATAGAAGTGCACACCTTTACACATCCCCCGGACTTGTTTAGCTTAAGCGTTCGCTGGGCTGGCTCTTGTGTCAACAAGTGGAATTCCATTGATGGATTGTGAAGCGGTTCGGTTCTTTTCAGGGCGAGGAAGTTGACTAATATTTCCAAAGCACTTAATTTCCTGTCTCTCGCTGCTGCTGCAAAGGCCTGGATGCTCGCAATGATTAAATTGAATCTAATAAAAGGCCGGTGGACAGACACTGCGAGCTTGGCAGTCCGAATTGATCTGGGGCTTTGATTCATTCACGGTCTGACCTCTGCGATGTCACACACATGCAGTGTAGGATTAGATGATCCCCAGCACTGCGTACTCTACAACGACCCCCCCCCCCCCCCCCCATCCCTGGGCAAATTTAAATTGCCAGGTGCGTGCAGCTCACTCAATTCCCCAAGAAAGCGAATCCAGACCAGAACCTCGATCACCCCTTCTTTTGAGCCACCCAACCTTTAAAACCAGTACAAGAGCACACGCTCCCCCCCCTCTGCAAGGTGCCCTGTCACAATGAACGGGGTTTCTGCTTTGGTAAACACACAGTATCTCCTTTGCTTTTACTTTGAAGACCAGTTTCTTCCGCTTGTGCATTTTAAAGTGAAAAAAAAAACAGATCTCACGCAGTTAAGCAGCAAGATGATTATCCACCCCTCCTTTTAAAATATCTAAACCCAGTTAATTATTATTAATTGCAATTTTTTACTGACTCATGCCTCCATTATCCTCATTACACTTCTCCCCTTCTAAATATAAAAAAACTAATTACAACTTAACATCCATTTACTTAAACATGCTCTCAGTGATATATATATATATATATATATATATATATACATGAATCCTCTTGATTTCATTGGCTCCATTAGAGGAATGAGGCTGTGGGCGAGCGTTATAGCCCTCAATGGGGAGGCAGAGAGAGAAAGGGAGGAAGAGGGGAGGGGAGGGTAAGGTGGCTCTTGTGGTGTGGCAGAGGGCCAGGGTCGGTGATGGCTGACTAATGACTTTCACTGAGGGTGTCAGCCTCAGATTTATGTCCCCCTCCCTCACCCCCGCAATTCACTCTCGGTATCTTAAAGCAAGAGCTATTCATGAACCATAGGGGCACATACGCAGGCAAAAAAAAACACATGCACACTCGAAGATTTAGAGCTGGAGCTGTTCGCCAAAGTGAATGTGCCCACGAGCGCTGATGAAGCAGTAAATAAAATCCTGGGCAAACTACAAGCTCCAGCCGGTGATCATCATAAGGCAACAAGTCCACAAATATAAATAAATGTCAGTTAGAGAAGCGGCGCAGTATTAAGTCACCCGCCCCCCCACCCCTGTGAGAGGAACACGGGGAGTATTGTTGAGATCGCCCTCTTGATGCTGACCTTTAAATGATGAGAACATAGACACAGTATCGCCCCGGGGCTACTTTGTGTGGCCTGCTCTCAAAAGGACACCGTCTTTACCTAAAAGAGCACTAAAACCTTGATGGTGGTTTGATGTGAGCTGCTGAATTTAATCTCCTACAGTTATCATTTCAGTGTACATGCGCGTATTATTGTTTAGAGTCTATGCCAACTCATAAATGCAGGCACAGTGGTGATAGAGAGAGTCAAGGTGTCCTTGAGCAAAGAGACTGAACCCCAACTTGCGCCCAATGACAATATATGCATGATAGATAAAGTGCTGCGTATAGAGGCGCTTTATGAACGTGTGTCAGTGGGTGAATGCAACTTATAATTTTACTATAGAGTGTTTTATTAAACGGAAAAAAGTGCAATATGAATACAGTTCTAATAAATAACCATTAATCTTGCATGTTTTATCTATAATTTAAGCAATATTATTTATTTGACATGTGATAAGGGTCAACACACACTTTTCCTGAAATACAAGCAATAGGTTTTGTTTCATTTGACTCTACCTGCCCTCTTCTTTCAAACTCCATTAATCTTTAATGCAGGCCTCATATTTTCAATTTAAAAGAGGCTTTATTCATTTTTTTTTCTATTGCTACATTGCAGATGTTAGCATTAAAAGCTAACTGTTGCTCATTCAAAGTCTACCTGCATCGTTTCGAGTCATTTCAGAGGGCATGCTGTAATCTCTCATCTCGTAAAATACAGCAATGCAGTGTTACCTCAATATTCCTTTTATTTTTTTCAGACCCAGTGGTACTCAAAAATAATTAAAAATCGCAAAGAGCATTAGGGGCCCAGAGATGCCAAAGCAGCGAGCAAAACAAAAAACAATACTCTAATTAAAAACAATTACCTGAATAATTTATCACATTACAAAAAGCTGTGTCACCAAAGACCTTTGCAAAAATGGCACATCATGAAGACAGTGAACACGATTCATTGCTGCACTTTCTTTTTCTTGACTAGTGGGCGTTCTTGTCAGTCTGGCGCCCTAAAACCCTGCTAGGGCTGAGGCTCCTTGCAAGTGTGACCCCCCCCCACCCTCTCCTGGAAAGAAGCCGTGTTCAGAAAACGTACGTCCCTGCAAATACAGGCGTTGCGAAACCAAGCCGAGTAAAACGTTAATTGATCTGGCTTCAGAAAGCTCCTCCAGAGCCACAGAGCACGTTGCACAGCTGGTATCATGGGTCAGGTAGTGTTATTGCGATGACTGAATTGACCTTTAAATCGAGTGGAGTGCCCACTTAAACAGCAGGTTTTGTTGGTCTCCAGGAATATAACAATTGGCTGCTAAATCCAGATTCAGTCCCCAGCAGTGATTCTTCCTCCTGTTACCGTGTCCGATCCCCCTGCACCGGTTTCCTCTACTGGTTTGTGCAGTAGCAACAAAACAAACAAGCCCTGAACCTGACAAATATCCTCATAGCCTCTATTGTAAATGCAGATTATTAAAACTGATTGTGAAACGCACAGAAATAACAGTTTTTTTTCCTGTGTGAAGGTGATATAATCGCTTCATTTGAATACGGTGGCTCAGTCGAGCGGCTCACACTGCTCACCAGCAACATGCAGAGGCGCCTTTTGAGCAGTGAACACAGAGCGAGACACAGAACTTCACGTGCCGCACACGTCGGATGCTTTTAATCCAAATAGCTTTACTCTGCCCTGGGTGCGTATTGGTGCAGAGAGTGAGAATGGAATTGGGGAAGGTGGGGTGGATACAGAGGAACTAAGTGGGTGCTGGCTAAGACACGATGAGTCAATTATCAGGACTGTGTGAGAGTGTATGTGTGAGTGTGTGTGTGTGTGCAGGTAGAGGGTGTCTGGTCCCCAACCCCCATCTGCTGATGGCCCCCTGTTATCCATGCAGGTTAAATGGCAAAATGGTAATCAAAGTGGAATCGTCTCATCACCGGCTTAATCCAGACTGGCACCAAGAAGCAGGCAATCTAAATGTTTTCACTTGATGATCATCAGTCGCGCAGAGAGTTGGTCACATATGCACACACACACACACACACACACACACGCAGGGGCAGATCTGTGAACATTTCCATCGAGTGATTATCAAGCGCATAAGGACATTTGAGAGTTGGGAGCTGGAGAGCGCAGCCGGTTAGTTAGCGCTTGGCAGGCAAGGTAGGGGGAACCGTGATTACAGTCTGAGTGCTATTTCTCCATTGACCCCCAGATGGCTAATTGAGACAGGTTTTTTAATGCCAACATGACTTGCAAGAAAATGGGAGAAATCACCCTGTGGGTATATAAAAATTAACACGGATAGCATGTGCTATTTTTGGGTTCCTTCTCCTGGAATTATTACAGTTTGTTTTTATAAAGGATAAGGAAGATAACTTTGGCCATTTGCGTTCTGGTCTCATTACTGAGCTGCCACTGGGGTATTAAAGGTGACTTTGCACACTTGAGCACACCTGCAGTCGTAGAATATGACCTGCTAACTCTGTGTCCATCTCCTGGTAATTTTTAGTTTCCATACAGTTATTCTATGCCAGTATTTTCTGATCTGATTTCAACCGTTAACTGTATTAACGATGGACAATGTGACGGGTCCCAAAAGTGAAGTCGAAAGCCTCTCAATTGCCCCCTGGTGCCTGTCTTCTCCATGTTAGCAGACTGGACAATGGCAAAACTTAAAAGCCAAAATACACGTTTATTGTTAAAATGGGGGCAAAACGGCATTATTGACAGCTCAGACTGACTTGCAATTGGTAGAACATGGGTTTGGGATGGAACTGGATACAGCGGTTCAAGATGGCAGTGTTTGTATCTAGGGATATTTTGGCTTTATTTCTGGGTTTTTTGGAGGAAGTGGAAAGTCACTGTCCATCTTTATTAGTAGTCTATGATTTCATTTATCTAATATTGAAATGTATTTCTTGCTTAGTTGCAGCTAAATATTTGGATTGGTTACTCTGATTATTATTTCATTACTTTTAGCTGTCTAATTCAATCATTTGGCAACATTTTTTTGAAATAATCCTGTGCTCACTTGTTTTCATTTACTTTCAATTGCTTGGCATCAAATTCACGTGTAAAATAACTCAGCATATGGATACAAATATCTTAGATTGAACTGTAACTTAGTTGTTTTCGTTGGTCTTTCCTTGCAGCAGCATGAGTACCCACCTGGGGTGCTAGCACTTTTGGTGAAAAATCACAGCTCTGTAAGGTACTTAGGGTCACTGTCCAGTAGTTTAGATTAACTCAGTGGAAAATAACTTTTTCGCCCCCCGCTGCTCTCCGTGACAACTTGCCACTCGCTTCGAGGCGTTTTTCGAACATCTTCTAAGGATGCAGCGGCGAGAACACCCACGCAGAACCAAATGAAAGTGCATGGCGAGCCATTGAGGCTTCTGGGTCTGCATTTAGTGGCTGTCAATGTTTTTTCTGGTTCATTTTTTGCTCGGAAGGTGTGAAAACAACAAACATCTCACAGAGAAAACAGTGACTTTTAGCCATTATTCTTCCTAAAAGCATAAGTCAAATCTCAGGCATTTGGGGACAAATATGACAACACTCTCTGAAGCAAAACGAGTGTAAACATTATTTCAGTAGAGTAATTATGGTGTTGATACAACCATCTAATAATTAGCCTCATCGTTGAGTAAATTATAAAAAAATGTGTCACATTCGAAGTGTGGGCCTCTTTAGGTTTGAGATTGCTATTTACACCTCAAGCACCCATTTCCTCAGTGCTAATTAGCTGTAAATTGCGGGAACAGGGTTTCCTTTAGTGTGAACACAATCTTGAGGATGAAGCAATTACATCCCAAACAAAATCTGTCGGAATGGGCTCTTTCTTTTCCCCAGGTGCCATTGTAAGAGAATTACGTCTGTTTTCCTCGGCCAGGCGCTTCTTTACAATGCGTCTTTGTGCAAGTTTCCAAAATCCGTCCATCCGCTGTGTTTAAAAATAACCTCTTCACATGTTCAGTGGAAGTAATGCATTGGTGCTGGCCATGAGCATGCAAGCTGCTCCTCCAGTACATGAGTGATATCAACAAATACAATGTAGCTGAGCCAAAAGATATTTTTAGAATATTCCTCCGAGGTTGGAATTCCGGAGGGTTTAGGTGGCAACCAGTACGGCTTCATAACAAATACTTTCCTACAAACTTGCTCCACAATCTGTACACTATTCAAAGTTTATTAGGAAATACTTTCAAGGACGACCAAATTAGCATCACCATTTATATACTTTCAAATATTAAGACAATGAGTCCGCTCCTGAGCACACAGTGATCAGAATTAACTGGGACAGAGCGAACTCTGCGACTCCATCTGTCTTCCTATTTGTATCACGGGTGTAAATCCTCATTCCCCTCTCTGCAGAGAGGCTGTAAAAAGGCTGTGCTGCTGCTTTATAGCCACTTGTTTCGTTCTCACTCCTTCTAGAAAGTATTTCTCAGCTGATTTCACATGACATCGAGCAAACGTGTTAAGCAGCAAGTGGATATTAAATTGTGTCCATTGTATATCATCTGTCATGGGAATTTCTGTAATGTCAAGCACAAAGTCATACATTGTTTCTTGGTAAGTTCAATTCTACACCTGCAGGTGGACTCACTGCCAAACATCACCTAGCGTGACGTGTAACAATGAGCAAAGAGCATAGGAAAATCTAATACACTTATACAATCTCAAGCCCCTCCCCGCGTGGAGCAAAAGGCCTTCATCACTCCCTCTACTCTAACACCTTGGGTGACCCCTGCAGTGTAACAATTGCCCAGTCTCACAGAAATGGGGGAAGCAATAAACATCTGTGTTCTCTAATCAACACTTGTAGAGTGTAAGTTAACTCATCGAAACACATTTGTTCATACTTCTTATAAATACATATCTGTTCTTCTATTAAACATAACACAAATGCAGAATTTCCCATTACACATATCAGCAAATTTTTATTTTATGGAGGCTGTCAATCAGTTGAAGTGATGAAAGGCAGCGATTGGTAGGATAGGACGTTCAGATGCTCATGTGGCCAGAAGGTGCGTGGGCTGGGCCCACACAGCCATCATGCGCTTAATTTGAGAACAAGAAGTGGCAGATTGACTTGGGTCAAGGGCAGAACCAAAGTACCTTTTGCCGCACCGGCTCTGTTATAACTCCAGGCCCAAACAAGCACTTGGTTGCAGGCGCACACACACACTCCCCTGCACTTGTTCGGGGACTCGCCCGCGTGCTCGCTCAAGTACAGGTTGCACACGGGCAAGCTCCCAAAAAAGCGCACGGCGTGCTGTGAGCCTTCATGGCTCAACTCTCTCTGTCACTTCAGTGTGTTGAAGTGTTGCCGCAGGACGCATAAAGAGGGGAATCACTGGTCGTCTCACAGTGGATGTGACAGAGTCGTACACAGGCTGGCACAGTCACACACGAGTGCAGGCACACACAGCGGAGCTCACACTCAGCTGTAAGAGAGAGATGACACATTATTAAAGCCTCACGGTGGTGTACTGAGCCCCAACCGTCATCTGCAGCTCGTAGTGGTCCAGGTCCTGCTCTGTGGATCAGTGCACTGGTTACCAGGGGGTTTTACAGATGGAGAAGTGCTGTATGCTAATTCAACAGAGGTACATATGCAATGCTAATATGTTCAAGTACCAACTGAGAGGTTGAGAACAAGTGTGTCAAGTCCCTGTTTTGTGTCTATGTGATACTGAATGTTGCATATACACTAAAAAAGAGAAGAATGGCCACATCATAGACTGTTTCTAAAGATGGACAACATGACTGCTCCTTAAAAGTGAAACCAAACCTGGATCTTGATCAACTCTGGGTGGCTGGCTGAAGTATAGCTAATTATACCTGCCTCCTCCATTAAAATTTTGTGAGAGGAGGAATATTTTGGACACATGTATGAAAATATCTGTATTTTTTACCCAGCGAGTGTTTGTGGGACTGACCTTGTGCTGGATTCAAATCAGAACACATGCCCCCCCCCCCCCCCCCCCCCCCTGCAGAAACAAGGACCCTTGCAGGTTTGCATTTTTTTTTGCTAAAAAAACAGCTTTGCCATAATGATCATCTGGGCGTGCGGCAGCCAACAGCTCTGGCAGTGATGTACGTATACATCTTCGATCAGTGTTACACACATTTATGATGCTAATAACAATAAAGCCACATTTACAGATGACACGCAAACTGAGTCAGCTGGATGACAGTAACTGAGGGCGTGTGACTCTGCCTGTAACAAGCGAGGAAGTGTTGAGAAGGACTTAGGATTTTTGAAGGTGATTCTGTTTATAGCCGTAGCCAATGATGGGACTTCAGTGCTGGAGTATTACTCAAATTATGGAAGTGTGTGTCCCTATGCAGGGAAACCACATCATCGACCTTTCCGCTGTGTTTCTTCGTCGTCCTTCAACTTGCCCAAAGTATGTCAGGGAAGCTTTGCGAGTAACTGCTCTTTTCAAATTAAAAGTAGGACTTCTAATGTGACCCAGCAATCTATATAATTCGGCCGCAGTACAATCTGATGTCGCTTGAACATGTCGAACATCGGTGAGCTCTGTTTACATGTCCTCCCATGTCCTTCCACTCACAAACTAGTTCCAAAGTGTCCCCTGGCTCGGCGAGGCCTGACAAAGATTAATCTGTGTGTGTGTGCGTGTGCGTGTCTCTCAGTGTGTCTGCTGAAGTTAACACTGTCTGTCTCTGAAATAACCTCTGGTCCCATGAGTAAACAAACTGACACACACACACATACACACTTGCACACAGATATTCTTAAGGCATGAGTAAGCAGCGTTGGAAGCATAAGGAGGATGACCTTGCGTCTGAAACTGAAAGCCGCTCTTCACAAATGATTTGTGTCCAAAAGCCACGTCCTCGTCCTCCGTTCTACCCGCAATTCTTCCTCAGGCTTCCTCGAGGAGACTCAACTTTGCGTCGGACTTCCTGGACACTCCTCTACTTGAAATTCCTCTGCAGAGACACATTGTGTAACACTTCAGTTTAGTCTCCAGCGTCTGAAAATCTGGAATATTTTTGCAGCATTTTCTCAGAATGATAAATGAATAATAATGAATAACAGTATTTGCGGTGACTTATTAGGCTTTGGTGACAGTTTACCCGTCATGACTCCATCAGTCGCTGACAGTGACAGAGCTGAGTCATTATTTACTGCTCGGCCCGAGTTGGGTGTTTTTTTGCCACGACGCACTTACGTCAGTCTGATTAAGACAAAGTCTTCTTTTTGTGGTGTTTGTTTGTTGTGATGTTCTTTCACAAGGGAGAACAAACAAGTTTTAGGAATTCAAAATACAGGGCAAGCAAATGGCTTCATCAATGAATCCTCCTGTGTCATTGTAATGGATGGAAACAGACTGAGTACTTTCTTTTAATTAATATAACGATAAAATCTGGAAGGAGCTGTGTGGAGTGTCCTTGTATTTCATGCAGGATATCACTGCAATACAGGGCTTGACCTCTACAGATGCAACTGACTGCAAATTTCCCCTTCCCTTCTTTGTTTATTTTTTTTTCCACCACGTCTACTGTCTTTTGTTTTATGATGTTTGTTACTTTTTGATTCTAGTGGTTTACCCAGCTGTTTCCCTGCCCCTCATCTCTGAGAAGGGCCAAAATAAATCCTCCCAAACATGACACACTCAGGCTTTTGAGCCAAATGCGCGTCGACATCCCTCAGCAGATATCACCGATCAGGGGTCGGAGAGACGCTGATGTAAATATCTTCACGGCTGGTGGTGGTGTGCAACCCCCCCCCCCCACACACACACACACACACACACAACTCTTAGCCCTTCTTCCTCTAGCTGCAGTGCACAGCATCAGATAGACTGACTCTCCTTCTGGCTAATCTGTTGTTACCCCTGTTGCCCAACATGCTGTTCTTGCATCATGAGCTTTTTCTAATGCAGCTTTAATGCATTTCTAAAAATGCACTCTGTGTAATTCACAATTTCAATCATATTAAGATTATGGGGGGGGAAAAAAAGGACTGCGACCCACAGTAGGAAGCAAAATCTGTCTGATTCCTTTAATAAATATTTGTGGAAAATGTAGACCGGGTAATGTAATACACACCGGCTGGTGAGTATTTCATCGGCGATGCCCTCTATCAAAGTGGCAAACCCTGATTAAGGCATTCGATTTTACTTAAAATAAGCGTACGACAGAAATAGGAGCCACTCGACCTCCAATATGACATGTAAATATAAACTTAAAACCAGTTAAAATGCTCTCGCATACAAAAACTGCCTGGTAAGAGGAATATTTTGTCGGACAAGCATTTGCCCTCTTGCTAGGATATTCTATCTTTGATTTGGCTTTTCACAGAGGTACCTGCTCTTCCTCTCTCATCTCAGTCACCTTCTCTGCTAGTTTTCTCCTTGTCATTTTTTTTTTCCTTCCACTCTTCAAAGCCGATGAACTTTGATCGATGCAGCCTTTTTTCGGTTTTGATCCCTGTTGCGGAGGAAAGTAAATACGAGGTAAACATTGATGTTTGAATGCAAATGTTACCTGCCTCTGTTAGAAGAATATTCAATGAAAATAAAAAAAAGATATAGGGATGCATTTATATCTATTAACCAAACTGAGTTGAAAGAAAAGTAGCAGCAGGCAGAGGCAGTAAGTAATGTATTGTAAACTCTGTAGACATCTCTGTCGGTGTCTTCAATGTGTATGACAACGCCTTTTCACTGAGGTCATGTAGTTTGTTGTCTGTGAAAACCCAGGAAGGCCAGCCGCAGCTTGATGCGCTTCTATTCAGGGTATTATGGTACAGCTGCTCAGAGCAGAAAGAAAGGCCCGAAAACAAAGTTTAATGTCACTTATTATGGACTCTTGTTTAGGATGACCCCCACTATCTGTATATCAAGTTTCAAGTCATTTTACTGTAGACATTTTAAGATAATTAAAGGTAAAATCATGTTGATTTTCATTGTGGCATCCTATTAAATATATATTGAAAGAAATCCTTAAGAAGTGACAAAGAACTTTCAGTTCACTCTTGTTCAGGATGACTTTGACTAAATGTATGTCGACTTTCAAGTAGTTCTATCCTAGAAATTACTAGAAAGTTATCATAAAGTCATCATATTTTATTGTATTCATTATTTGTTCCACTTGCCTGAAAAATAAATCCCACTTTTCTTCCAGCGAGTTCAGAAACAATTGATATCGAGACCTCAAGTCCAAACATCTCATGTGTTTAGCATGCAACCAGCAAAACAGACCCAAGCGACGACAGCAGGAATAATGAGCTTAATGCTTGTTTGTTGCGTTGCCTGAGCCTGAAAAACGAGCAGTCTGGATTCTCTTCAGCCGAATTGAAATGGCCCTAATAAAATTTGTGTGATGTACGTTTTAGTAATGATTAAAAAGGGCTTCATGACGGATGACCAACGCAGAAGTACTCCTTGGATTGATGCTATATTTTAGATATCTCATTTTCCGGAGGCACTAAACAATGGAGACTGCGAAAACACCTTGACGTGTGTTCAATAGCTGGACTGATTTAAATTAGAAACATATCCTAAAACAGCCTTTATCATTCCGAGCGAGCACCCGGTGACATATGTGGACGTCTATTTATCCTCACTGGTACTACGCCCAGTGCTAGAATAAAGATGCTTTATTCAGAGGAGCCCTCTGTGCTCTTGTCAGGCCTAATTTGTTCTCCTGCAACGGATGCGTGCATAGCAGAGTGACACAACAACCTCTGCCATCCCAAGATAAACTCGTAATGGGGATGTGGAACGAGTGCCTCCACAAGAGTGAACAGGTTGCAGGAATCACTCGACGCACTGTACACTACACTACGTTTTCTTTTGTGTGCTAGTTGTCCGTTATTAGTTAAACTATTTCTTAGTGCTTTGTGATTCTTTTTTAAAACAGTAAATGGAAAACAAAATTTAGAAATCTCTCATCCAGTCAGGACGTAAATCTTTTGTCTTTCTCGCTCGTGGTAATTGAAAAGGCTTTAGTCTGAGTCCTCTGTCGCTTCAATATTTATCATCAGGTAATCAAAGAGGTTTTACTACTTGATTAGTTTCGACTATTGGATTATGAACACAAAAGGATGTTTTATCTCTCTGGAGACACCTCAGATGAAACGGCGATGATTGAATCCACTTTATCCGTCCAATTACGACAACTAAGGATACACAATGCATTTAAAAAAGATTCAACAAACCAACCGAACTGGTTTCCCTCGAAGAGCACAGCTCATTTGAGGCAGGCTGTGGAGAGATGACAAGAAACACAAACTGGGAGTGCTAAAGTAGTGGGAGAAAAATTGGGTCTGATACTGAATATGGGGTTAATAAAAAAGGGCTGTCCTCATTGATTTGCAGGATATTTTCTTGAGCATGATGCCTGCTCCTCTAAAGGTCGAGGGGGTGGGGGGGACGAAAGTGCAACATGAAACATCTCCGCCAACTCAAAGCTAGACAGGCCCTTATTGATTCCAGGTAAAGGGGGCTGAAAACACATGATCATGATCTAGTGAAGATTTTGGAACTTTGTCTCGACAGGGAAACGAAGAGCCTTCTCAGTTTTGCTCTCATCTCGTCATTTTTCTTAAAGGTTTATTTCCGCATCAAGCACAGTTTGCTTAAAATATTGCTGCGATGCCGGGTTTCCGAGGCAGCATTGTCCTGTAACCAGATGTATATCATCATCAGAGGCTTCTGCTTGATTTTTTGGGGGGATTTTCTAATTCATTTGTAATCCGCCGAGCCAATTGGGAAATAAAGTGCAAGTGCTCTTCACCTCTCCTCCAGAAATTGTGAGGCGGTAAAACAATAATGATTGAATTCTCTGCTATTTCCAGTCTAGACGTACCAGTGTAGGAAGCCTGGAAGCAGCAGCTCGATACAGCTCATCTTTGAGTCCGTCCATACAGCTTCAACGTGCATGGATTGTTTTTATATAGATATAAAAGTATTGCTTATTGTATTGAGTTTTTTTTTTTAGCAGTGGAACAGACTGTACACACAATATTTGTGTATTTTCATCTTACCCTACCAATCTGGGTAGTTTTCAACTACTACTAAATTATATATCTAAATGTTGTTTCCTGTTATCTTATATTTTGAGCTCATTCTACCTCATAAATAGTCTTTTTATAAATTGGCTCAACCCCATGTTGGGTTTATAAAATATTCCTTAATTTTAATGTGTGAATGTCGAACATAATAGCAAGCAATTCTTTACCCCATGGGAACCCAATTTTCCGTACTGCTCCATCTTGGTCTCCAACACAGACTTGCATATTAAAATGGACAACATGTCTGCTTCTTGAAAGTGAAGCTTCCTCCAAGTTAGTGGATGGAACATGGGTCAAACTTAAAAGTCCAATTTCTCTCAAAGGTTTCTGATGTACTTCCAAGTGTTCGTGTTTCCCCTTTAGGTAGTTTCAGTTCCATATTTGATGTTATAAAGAACCATGATCAACAGCTGAGACTAACTTGCGATTGGTCAAACAGGTGTACGGGCGATCCCGCACCCCCCCCTCTTCACGATGGCTACTGCACAGACTCTGGCTCCAAATGACGTCCTCTGTGCAGAATGGCACCGTTCACATCCGAGATACTTCATCTCTGCATGATGGTAAGTGGGGCAGAGTTGTCTATCTTTGTATCTCTGTACCTTCTAAAAGTCTGACTCTTTAAGGAAATTGATGGCTCTTGAATAGCTCTGTGTTCACCGGTTGATAACTTGGCCCTGTCTGATGTGTAGTGCTGGGTATTTAAACAGCAGAACATTGAAGCTGCAGGCTGTTAAGCCAAAACACTGAGCTGACAGATGCTAAAATGGTCTTAGAGGTGCTGCAGATTTGGGAGATAATTCTCCGTGGATTCATCACTACGAGTGACACCATGCACATTACACACAGTCATTCGATCCATTGCCGATATAAAAGAATATGGATTGGTGCAGCTTTAATAATAAGGAACTAAGCGGCGGCATACATCTCAAACCGGGCACAAATTAAACCTGATCAACGCTGGTGGTAGACGACTTATTCCAAAGTCTTCTGGTGACACATGACATCACTAAAGACAACTCAGCGTGATGCGAATGCCGCTATTTTATTAATCCATCCTTCATGGAGTTTGAAAAGCGTCCCTGTTTGGTAAAGCACCTGCTGCTCCGTTAAACTTTGGTTCCATTAGAGCTCCATTAACGGGTGCAGCGAGTGTGAAGGAGAAACGTAGAAATAAGGGGACACGTCACACCTTCGTTTAACATTACTTTACTGTCCGCTCGGCTGTCTGGAGATCAGCTCACTAATAGGTCCCATATGAATGGTCAGTCCACCATTACAGTCCTCCACACTCGTGTTTTTCTCTGTGGCGAAGGCAAAATGTCACTAAATGCCAGGCCGGGCTTACCAGTCCAGATGCCAAACGTTATTTCATCTGTTGTGTCGATTTCCACTCAGCCTGGCCAGCTGTTCTATGGGTTGGCTCTCTTTAACCTCAGTGACAGGAATCTGAGATCGACCCCTTTGGCCTGCGATGGCTTTAGTTTGTCAGACAGGACCAACAGATGCTTTTCAGGTGGATCCCATCCAACCCACCGTCTATAAATAATATATTTATTTTATTTTTATAAAATTTCTTTTCATTCAATCAATCAAATATAGCCCATATTCACAAATCACAATTTGTCTCATAGGGCTTTAACATGGTGTGACATCCTCTGCCCTTAACCCTCAACAAGAGTGAGGAAAATCTACTAAAACACCTTTTAACAGGGTAAAAAGAACGTAGAAACCTCAGAGAGAGCCACATGTGAGGGATCCCTCTCCCAGGACGGACAGAAGTGCAATAGATGTCAAGTGTGAAGGAGAACATCATCAAGGTTTTAGCAGTATTGATAGGGGTAGACCTTTCTGAAGCATAACTGAAGGTCAGTGAATTGGTGGATTAATGTCAATAAGGGTCAAGTATCTCAGGAGAAATACTATGTATCAAGCAGTCCTGCTGCAATCATAGTCTATGGTCAGCAGCCAGCAAGATCATGATCCACCATCAAGATCGGATGCCACTATAGTCCACAGTCATTGATCACTGTCGCCATTAGGATCCATCATCAGATGCCGCTGCCATTAGGATCCATCATCAGCTGCCACCTTGGTCGTGGTCCACCACCATTTTCCGATGCCAACATGATAAAGGATCTGCCTTTATTATCACGATCAGCCAGCATGATACAGAATCCACCATACTGGATCCACCATTACGATCTCTGATACGCGATCCACAGATCCTAATCCATGATGTGGCCACAGCTGCGGCCCTGGATCTGTGGACGATAAGGCAAAGGGACTCCGGGGAAGAAGTCAAGTCAGTAACATGTATTGATGAGACATGAATTACTTTGATGTGATAACGGTTGAGAAGAGGAAGGAGAAGCTTGAAAGAGAAGCTCTGTGTGTCATGTGTCCCCCGACCTTCTAGACCTATAGCAGCATAACTAAGAGCAGGTCCAAGACAAACCTGGACCGTCTCTAACTATAAGCTTTTTCAAAAAGGAAGGTTTTAAGCCTACTCTTAAACATACAGGTGGTGTCTGCCTCCCGAACTGAAAAAGTGGGAGATGATTCCATAGGAGAGGAGCTTGATAGCTGAAAGCTCTGGCTCCTACTCTATTTTTAGAGACTTTAGGGATGACAAGTAAGCCTGAATTCTGGGAGCGCAGTGCTCTAGTGGGTTGATAAGGTACCATCAGCTCTTTAAGGTATAATGGTGCCATATTATTAAGGGCCTTGAAGGTGAGGAGGAGAATTTTAAATTCTATTCTAGATTTAACCGGAAGCCAGTGTAGCGAAGCTAATACAGGAGAAATGTGGTCTCTTTTCTTGGTTCCTGTCAGGACACGTGCTGCAGCATTTTGGACAAGCTGCAGGGTCTTTAACGACTTACTGCTGGAGCCTGATAATAATGAATTACAATAATCCAGTCTGGATGTAACAAAGGCGTGGACTAGTTTTTCTGCATCCTTTTGAGAAAGGACATGTCTGATTTTGGAGATATTACGCAAGTGGAAAAAGGCAGTCCTAGAAATGTTTTTGACGTGTGAATTAAAGGAATAAATCAGGATCGAAGATCACTCCCAAGTTCCTGACTGTTTCATTGGAAGCAAGGGCAATGTCGTCTAGCGCAGCTATATCATTAGATAATGTATCTCTAAGGTGTTTAGGGCCAAGTATTAGAACCTGTTTTATCTGAGTTTAATAAGAGAAAATTGCGGGTCATCCAGGTTTTTATGTCCTTGAGACATGCTTGGAGTTTAGTTATTTGATTACTTTGTTCAGGTTTTATTGACAAGTATAACTGGGTGTCATCCGCATAGCAGTGGAAATTTACCGAGTGTGTCCTGATAATGTTTCCGAGTGGAAGCATATATAATGAGAATAAAATTGGGCCGAGCACAGAGCCCTGTGGAACACCATGGTTAACTTTGGTGCGCATAGATAACTCATTATTAATTTGCGCGAATTGGGAGCGATCAGAGAAATAAGATTTAAACCAGTTGAGGGCAGTTCCTTTAATGCTAATTAACTGTTCTAGTCCCTGTAGTAAAACGTTATGGTCAATTGTGTTGAATGCTGCACTAAGATCTAACAGAACAAGGACAGACACAAATCCCTGATCTGAAGCTATTAGAAGGTCATTAGTGGCTTTTCCCAAGGCTGTCTCTGTGCTATGATTAGCTCTAAACCCCGACTGAAAGTCTTCATATATATTATTTTCCTGGAGAAACTCACACAGCTGATTGGCTACAAGTTTTTCGAGGATTTTAGACAGGCAGGGGAGGTTAGATATTGGTCTGTAATTGGCTAAAACCTCTGGGTCTAGGGTGAGTTTTTTGAGAAGGGGTTTGATTACAGCTATTTTAAAAGACTGTGGTACATATCCTGATGATAATGACAGATTTATTGTGTTCAGTAACGTGCTATCAATTAGGGGCAGAATTTCTTTAAGTAATTTTGTAGGAATGGGATCTAAGATACAAGTTGTTGGTTTAGAACATGAGATTAGTTTGGTCAGCTGATCAAGTGTGATCATAGAGAAGCTGTCTAAATAATTGGTAGGATTCTTAGCCGTTTCTGAGATTTCAGTGCCAATTGAGGGCAGGAGATGTTTGATTTGATTTTTTCTAATAGTTACAATTTTATCATTAAAGAAATTCATAAAGATGTTGCTATTTAGGGATCGAGGAATACTGGGTTCGGTGGAGGTGTGACTCTCTGTCAGCCTGGCTACAGTGCTGAAAACAAACCTGGGGTTGTTTTTATTCTCTTCTATTAGTTTCGAATAGTAGGCAGCTCTTGCTTTGTGGAGGGCCTTCTTATATGCTTTAACACTACTCTTCCAGTCTAGGAGATATTCAACACGGTTGCTGGAGCGCCACTTCCTTTCTAATTTTCTTCATACTTGTTTTAACTCGTGTCTTGGAAATATCCCACGGAGCTAATTTACTATGTTTTATATGTTTCTTTTTTAGAGGCGCTATTGAGTCTAGTGTTAATCGTAATGAGTCTATAGAGCTATCGACGAGATGGTCAATCTCAGTGGAGCTAGGGCTTTTAATGAATTTGTTGTTTATATTGACGGATAATACGGGTTTAAATGTAATCAGAATTATTTCCTTAAATTTAGCTACAGCACTATCAGGTAAACATCTAGAAAATTTGTTTATTATTCGAGGCATATCTTCTGATTGTGAAAAATCAAAGGTTATTAAATTATGGTCTGATAGAATTGGATTGCGCGGAAGTACTGTAAGATGTTCAATTTTGACACCGTATGATAATATAAGGTCAAGTGTGTGGTTACAACAATGAGTAGGTTGGTGTACACACTGACTGAAACCAATTGAGTCTAATGTCGAAATAAATGCTACGCTAAGGCTATCTTTATTATTGTCAACATGAATATTAAAGTCACCAACAATAATAATTTTATCGGTCTTTAGGGCTAGGTTTGATAAAAACTCAGGGAATTCCATTATAAATTCTGTATAAGCCCCAGGAGCACGGTAAACTACAGCAAATATGATTGGCTGTTGGTGTTTCTTAGATTGGCGTGGAAGAGTAAGAACAAGACATTCACATGAGTTGTAGCTTAGTTTAGGTTTAGGATTAATTAATAGACTGGAGTTAAAAATAGCAGCAACTCCACCTCCTCGACCAAAGTCTCTGGGAACGTGTGAATTTACATGACTGGGGGGAGTAGATTCATTTAGACTGACATATTCATCAGGATGCAGCCACGTCTCAGTGAGGGACAATAAATCAATGTTGTGATCTGAGACTAGTTCATTAACTAAAATAGCCTTTGATGATAATGATCTTATGTTTAAAAGACCACATTTAAAAGTCTTTGTTTCCTGAGTTGTTGCAGAGGTTGTGTTAATTTGTATTAGATTTTTGTGTGGAATTCTCCCTCTGTTATTGTTTGATTTAAATAATTTAATGGGACGGTGGACAGACACAATCTCTATGGGTTGGTGGTTGTGTGACTGATCCAGAGGGAGCGCAGAGAAGTGTTTAGCACTGCAGCTCTGCTTCCTGGTCCCAACTCTGGGTTGTCATTTAATAGACTGGGTAATATTCCTAGATAAGAGAGATGCCCCATCCCAAGTGGGATGAACGCCGTCTCTCCTAACAAGACCAGGTTTCCTCCAAAAAGTTTGCCAATTATCTACAAAGCCCACATCATTTACAGGACACCACCTCGACAGCCAGCGGTTAAAAGACAACATGCGACTAAACATGTCATCACCTGTTGCGTTAGGGAGAGGGCCAGAGAAAATTACCGTGTCCAACATCGTTTTTGCAAAAGCACACACCGACTCAATATTAACTTTAGTGACTTCCGACATGCAAAGCCGGGAGTCGTTGCTGCCGACGTGAATTACGATCTTACTGTATTTACATTTGAGTGTGATGGGTGAAAGTTTAATGTGGCACTCAGCAAAGTTTAGTGCATGTGGGGTTTTGTTTTATACAGGACTTAATCCACTATACAAATGAAAAAGTTTCAGATTTAAACCTTAAATCGGCACTTATGTGCATGTGGGGTTTTGTTTTATACAGGACTTAATCTGCTATACAAATGGAAAAGTTTC
Source organism: Verasper variegatus (assembly GCA_026259375.1). NCBI lineage: Eukaryota > Metazoa > Chordata > Actinopteri > Pleuronectiformes > Pleuronectidae > Verasper > Verasper variegatus. Next base: position 29,307,359 of record CM048038.1, on the reverse strand, counting down.
AGATTTAAACCTTAAATCGGCAATTATGGTTTCTTAACACCTTTTTCATAGCATGGAAAAGCTTTTCAATGCTTTTCCATGCTATGGATTATTAAGTCATCACGTTATGACCTCCATATGTTTTCATTGCTATTTGTGTGTGTGTGAGGCAGGATTACGGGAAAACTACTGGAGCAAATCACTTAAAACTTGGTGATAGGGAGGGGTATGGGCCAAGGAAGACACTGCAAACTTTTGGAGTAGATTCGATTGAGATTAAGGATCTTTTTTCACTTTCTTAAACATTATGTGACGGGACGTGTTTTGTGAATTTCTAAAGTGATAGTGCAGAGATCTTTTGGGGAATATATGCATATGCAGAGAGCTAATATCTCTGAATAAGTGACATTTGGTGTGGTTGTAGGCATTATTGTAGAAAAGTTCTGTTCACATCTCAATATGCAATATGTGTTGGAGTGGAAAATAAGCCTTTGCAGAAATATGCGCCCTCTAAGTGCCCCTCTAGAGTTTTTATTGCTTTCTGTCTGTTTGTTTATCTGTCTGTGAGCAGGATTCTCATCTTTTGAAAAGAAGAACCCATTAAATACTAGCACAGATAGAAACAAAAGGGTCTGATCTATTGGTTTTCAGAGCAAAATTCCCAGGGAGTAATTCATGGATCTTGACGGGGAAAACACCAGGCATATTTGGGGGACTGATATCTACGAGTGTGTGTAATTTACCACGATAAATTGGTGATTTATTGGATTTAAATGAGATTTCATAAGGGGACTGCGCTCTACTGAGTGCTATTTGAGTGCTTATTATTGTTTCTAATGCCCTCAGCAACTCCAGATACCGTTTTGTGGCGCAGCCCCTCAACAATCTGTGTCTCTCTCTGCCAGTCAGCTGGACGTTTAATAAAGGGCTAGTCAAAAAGAATAGGACGGCTTGTTATGGCTTTTTGACTGCACCCTTTTTGTTCCCGATCAGACTAATTAATCAAAGACACGGCTGACATATTTTGCCCACTCGTTTGCAACCATTACGCAGATGTAAACAATCTGTCATGGCTGTAAAACTTTGGGATTTGAAGTTCCTGACAGTATTTTGCCACCGAGCGACAGCATCAGGGGGACAATGAACCTTTCTTGTGTTAATTAGAGCTTCATGAAATGGAGCAGATGGAGAATAAGCAAGACCCCCAAGGCTCACCCGGGGATGTTGTCGGAATAAGAATATTGCTTCCACATAATTAGCTTTAATATTGCACTTATAGGAGCGAATTCGGATTTATGAGAGTTCAAATTCCAAACAGAGCATTGCAATCAAATACTGGAACAACGTCAATATTGCCAAGGAGGATTTGAAATGATATGTCCCATTCAGGGCAAAAAAAAAGGGAATGGGACTGTTGCAGATTGGGTGAATTACCCCTTCAAAGAGGAAACGACTACTCGGAGAGAAGATGGCTATATTGCATGCCCTGTTAGTTAGCTATGAAGTGAAAATGAGGATCCGACTCTGTGGGATTTCGCCTGACAAGCATGTGCAAATGGACTGAATCTCCTCAAGTGTACCCTGGGTAACCGCGCCATCATTCGCCTCCCATCTCCCCCCCTCCTCTTTCCCTCTCCCACAGTGACACTCAACATCTGTAGCCACTGTGACACAATCTGCAAGTAATCCATAACCATAAATCCGGTGACACCTCATCGGGGCAAGCGGTGGAGGCGTGGGGTGGTGTACATCCCCCGCCAGCACCGCAGCAATATCACCGTCCACTAGTCAAGCATCCCCAGCACCTCCAGAACCTTGAAATTAGAACAACTGAGCAGCGGCCATCATCTCCAGACACTTCTTCTTCTCCTCCCTCCTCCCTTCTCCCTTCTCCCTTCTCCCTTAAACACTTTCACAGCACAGTAATGCATTCTGTGTTTTTCATATTGTTTTGCCGCGGCCTAAATTGGACTTTTATTAAAAAATCCGATACAGGCTGGTCAATGTTGTCCGCCACCGACATTATGCAGGGTCTTCAGTGAACAAAGCTCATGAATATATCCACTGAAATCAAATCCAACGTGAGCAGGGGACGTACACCGCAGCTCCTTCAGAGTTTACTGTCTCCAACCCTGTAGTGACACAGGCCTCATAACATTTGAAAATGTAACTAGAGAGGCATCAAATGGAAGTACAGGCCACAGGCACATTTCCATCTCAGTTGTTTGTATTTATTAATGTATGAAGTTGCACAAAAAGGAAATGAGATAAATAAAGCCGTCTGTTATGTATTTATTTTTACACTCTAGCATATGAAATGTGAAATTGAATGGCTTCTTTCTTGGCCCCACAGCCCAACCTTCCTCCAACTAGTTTCAAATATGGTTGAGTTTTTCTTTCTTTTTTTGCATATAGCTCTGGTTACTGTTTTTGCAACGGTTTCATGGGACGACTTTAAAGCCACAAAAGCAGTTATACCCTAAATTGGCATTATGCCTTGAGTGAAAATATTCTCAGTATAAAAGGTCATTTGTGTCGCTGCTGTAAAAGCCCAATCAATGTGCAATTTAATTCCAGAATTCCACAAAGAAATCTAATAGAAATTAACACATCTGCAACAACTCAGGAAACAAAGACTTTTAAATGTGGTCTGTTAAAGATAAGATCATTATCATCAAAGGCTATTTTAGTTAATGAACTAGCCTCAGATCACAACATTGATTTATTGTCCCTCACTGAGACGTGGCTGCATCCTGATGAATATGTCAGTCTAAATGAATCTACTCCCCCCAGTCATGTAAATTCACACGTTCCCAGAGACTTTGGTCGAGGAGGTGGAGTTGCTGCTATTTTTAACTCCAGTCTATCAATTAATCCTAAACCTAAACTAAGCTACAACTCATTTGAATGTCTTGTTCTTAGTCTTCCACACCAATCTAAGAAACACCAACAGCCAATCATATTTGCTGTAGTTTACCGTGCTCCTGGGGCTTATACAGAATTTATAATGGAATTCCCTGAGTTTTTATCAAACCTAGTCCTAAAGACCGATAAAATTATTATTGTTGGTGACTTTAATATTCATGTTGACAATAATAAAGAAAGCCTAAGCATAGCATTTAGTTCGACATTAAACTCAATTGGTTTCAGTCAGTGTGTACACCAACCTACTCATTGTTGTAACCACACACTTGACCTTATATTATCATACGGTGTCAAAATTGAACATCTAACGGTACTTCCGCCCAATCCAATTCTATCAGACCATGATTTAATAACCTTTGATTTTTCACTATCAGAATATATGCCACTAATAATAAACTAATTTTCTAGATGTTTACCTGATAGTGCTGTAGCTAAATTTAAGGAAATAATTCTGATTACATTTAAACCTGTATTATCCGTCAATATAAACAACAAATTAATTAAAAACCTTAGCTCCACTAAGATTGACCATCTCGTTGATAGCTCTATAGACTCATTACGATTAACACTAGACTCAATAGCGCCTCTAAAAAACAAACATATAAAACATAATAAATTAGCTCCGTGGTATAATTCCAAGACACAACCGTGTTGAATATCTCCTAGACTGAAAGAGTAGTGTTAAAGCATATAAGAAGGCCCTCCACAAAGCAAGAGCTGCCTACTATTCAAAACTAATAGAAGAGAATAAAAACAACCCCAGGTTTCTCTTCAGCACTGTAGCCAGGCTGACAGAGAGTCACACCTCCACCGAACCCAGTATTCCTCGATCCCTAAATAGCAATATCTTTATGACCTTCTTTAATAATAAAATTCTAACTATTAGAAATCAAATCAAACATCTCCTGCCCTCAATTGGCACTGAAATCTCAGAAACGGCTAAGAATCCTACCAATTATTTAGACAGCTTCTCTCTGATCACCCTTGATCAGCTGACCAAACTAATCTCATGTTCTAAACCAACAACTTGTATCTTAGATCCCATTCCTACAAAATTACTGAAAGAAATTCTGCCCCTAATTGATAGTACGTTACTGAACACAATAAATCTGTCATTATCATCAGGATATGTACCACAGTCTTATCAAACCCCTTCTCAAAAAACCCACCCTAGACCCAGAGGTTTTAGCCAATTACAGACCAATATCTAACCTCCCCTTCCTGTCTAAAATCCTAGAAAAAGTTGTAGCCAATCAGCTGTGTGAGTTTCTCCAGGAAAATAATATATATGAAGACTTTCAGTCAGGGTTCAGAGCCAATCATAGCACAGAGACAGCCTTGGCAAAAGTCACTAATGACCTTCTAATAGCTTCAGATCAGGGATTTGTGTCTGTCCTTGTTCTGTTAGATCTTAGTGCAGCATTCAACACAATTGACCATAACATTTTACTACAGAGACTCGAACAGTTAATTAGCATTAAAGGAGCCGCCCTGAACTGGTTTAAATCCTATTTCTCTGATCGCTCCCAATTCGTGCAAATTAATGATGAGTCATCTGTGCGCACAAAAGTTAACCATGGTGTTCCACAGGGCTCTGTGCTCGGCCCAATTTTATTCTCATTATATATGCTTCCACTTGGAAACTGTGCAGGTCTCGCTAGCGCGGGCGCTAGCTATCCAGCCAGCTTAAACAATCAAAGAAGTCCACGGTAGGTGTTTAGCGAACTTTATTGATATTTCTAAAAAGAAGATGCGTTAGCCGCGGAAGGGTGATACAACTTATGAGCTCCCGCTTATATACGACACAGGAAACTAACTTGCGTGACTTCCGGGGGAAGCACTCCCTGACTCCCGACAACGTCACACACCTGAACTGCCCCAAGGGGGGGCTGTTGCATAGCAAAACATAGTATGCATTTGTGGGACATAACACTCCCCGTCTGGGGTCTTTAAAGATCCCATATCATTTAACAAGAATCCGTTTTTGGAGACAGAAGCAGGACCACTTCTGTAACGGGACGAGAAAAAGTCTTTTTTGTTCCGTCCTTGAAGACCTCGACCTCGACTCTCCGAACTAGTCCATCCGTGCCTGGAAAAGTCTTTGTGATGATCGCCAGGGGCCATTCGTTTCGCTGAGCCTGATTGTCTTTCAAGAAAACAACGTCCCCGTCTTGAAGATTTGACCTTTCCGTCTGCCACTTGTGACGAAACTGCAGGGTCTTCAGGTATTCACGTCTCCACCTAATCCAGTCCATTTCCATGTCTCTTGGTAGGGGGGTGTCCCAGTCTTCTGCTTGCATGGTTAGGTCTCTGAGTATCAGCCTTCCACGCACTGTAACTGGTGCGAGGAATCCAAGGGGGTCGTAAAGACTGTTTAATTATCAGGACACACTCGGTAAATTTCCACTGCTATGCGGATGACACCCAGTTATACTTGTCAATAAAACCTGAACAAATTAATCAAATAACTAAACTCCAAGCATGTCTCAAGGACATAAAAACCTGGATGACCCGCAATGTTCTCTTATTAAACTCAGATAAAACAGAGGTTCTAATACTTGGCCCTAAACACCTTAGAGATACATTATCTAATGATATAGCTGCGCTAGACAACATTGCCCTTGCTTCCAATGAAACAGTCAGGAACTTGGGAGTGATCTCCGATCCTGATTTATCCTTTAATTCACACTTAAAACAAATTTCTAGGACCGCCTTTTTCCACTTGCGTAATATCTCCAAAATCAGACATGTCCTTTCTCAAACGGATGCAGAAAAACTAGTCCATGCCTTTGTTACATCCAGACTGGATTATTGTAATTCATTATTATCAGGCTCCAGCAGTAAGTTGTTAAAGACCCTGCAGCTTGTCCAAAATGCTGCAGCACGTGTCCTGACAAGAACAAAGAAAAGAGACCACATTTCTCCTGTATTAGCTTCGCTACACTGGCTTCCAGTTAAATCTAGAATAGAATTTAAAATTCTCCTCCTCACCTTCAAGGCCCTTAATAATATGGCACCATTATACCTTAAAGAGCTGATGGTACCTTATCAACCCACTAGAGCACTGCGCTCCCAGAATTCAGGCTTACTTGTCATCCCTAAAGTCTCTAAAAGTAGAGTAGGAACCAGAGCTTTCAGCTATCAAGCTCCTCTCCTGTGGAATCAACTCCCACTTTCAATTCGGGAGGCAGACACCACCTGTATGTTTAAGAGTAGGCTTAAAACCTTCCTTTTTTGATAAAGCTTATAGTTAGAGATGGTCCAGATTTGTCTTGGACCTGCTCTTAGTTATGCTGCTATAGGTCTAGAAGGTCGGGGGACACATGACACACGGAGCTTCTCTTTCAAGCTTCTCCTTCCTCTTCTCAACCGTTATCACATCAAAGTAATTCATGTCTCATCAATACATGTTACTGACTTGACTTCCTCCCCGGAGTCCCTTTGCCTTATTGTCCACAGATCCAGGGCCGCAGCTGTGGCCACATCATGGATTAGGATCTGTGGATCGCGTATCAGAGATCGTAATGGTGGATCCAGTATGGCGGATTCTGTATCGTGCTGGCTGATCGTGATAATAAAGGCAGATCCTTTATCGTGTTGGCATCGGAAAATGGTGGTGGACCACGACCAAGGTGGCAGCTGATGATGGATCCTAATGGCGACAGTGAACAATGACTGTGGACTATAGTGACATCCGATCTTGATGGTGGATCATGATCTTGCTGGCTGCTGACCATAGACTATGATTGCAGAAAGACTGCTTGATACATAGTATTTCTCAGATACTTGACCATTAATGACATTAATCCACCAATTCACTGACCTTCAGTTTTGCTTCAAAAAGGTCTAACCTTATCAATACTGCTAAAACCTTGATGATGTTCTTCCTTCTCCTGTCCATCCTGGGAAAGGGATCCCTCACACGTGGCTCTCTCTGGGGTTTTTTAGTAGTTTTTCCTCACTCTTGTTGAGGGTTAAGGGCAGAGGATGTCACACCATGTTAAAGCCCTATGAGACAAATTGTGATTTGTGAATATGGGAAATTTGATTGATTTGATATGTTGATTTAAGCTCCCAAGCTTCACTCAAGCTCTGAGGCAGCATGGTGGCTTCTCTTCACACAAAAGAATCAAATAAGTGGAGGACACGGTGAATATTTATCAATTTTGAGCAAAGGAAAAATGGCAAAGTAGCTTCAAAAACACCATAGAACTGCTCATCAAATGATCAGGAATGATGGAAGCTTAATTGTACGCAGTTGGCCTTATTTGTACTTCCACTTTGAGTGAATCAATGCATTCAAATATTAAAATGCTATTGATTTCATCAGGCATATTTTTTTATCTAGATTGTATTAGTCGTACTGCTTTCTAATTCCCACAGACAGGGTCCATTAATCACGTGGAATATCTGGCAAGTACAGACAGCGCTCTCCTCTACAAAACTCCCACTCTTATATTTCCTATCATCCGGTAATGTCTTTTGAGTGGACGTGATAACATCGGGTCCATGCTGCGCCTTGCTCCGAAGCTATCAGCATGTTAAATAGCCAGCGATAACCATCCTTATTATGTCTGATGCTGCCAAATTGTCACCTTCCATGAAATAACACCACTATTAGCAACTAATGGCGAGCGCTGCAAAAGACGGATTTCGAGTAAAGACTATTAATTCACAGAGGGTCAAACCCACTGCGTGCGTGTGTGTGTGTGTGTGTGGCTGTACAGTAAGAGGCTGTCTAATGGCTCCATTTAATCACAATTGAGGTCACCAGAGGACCCCTGGGCAACAGAGGCCGTTGCGCCGAAGACATCGCACTGCTTCAAAAAGAATAGTGCAAGCGCAGACGGATGGTTTGGAACGGCGGCGTAATTAGAGCTTGTTACGGCAATTGATGATTGGTCTAACAAAATATCTCTGGGAAGCTGCCGGACAAAGTTGGTTAATGGGGAAACACTTGGGTAATGGGGAAAAAAAGTTAAAAAGTGAAGTTGACTGTAAGGGGCCCTTGTTATATTCCAAAGGCCTGGGGATGGGAATGCACTTTCAGAGTGCTTATATATATATAAAATCAGGGTTTGCGAAGCTGGTATCAATAAATAATATCCCCTGGTGCACAAAATGATTTATGATATCAGGTCAAAACGTAACCTGTGAAATGATCTTATAAGCCGCGCTAATAGGAGGGTCGGTGATTGCACTAAAACACACATCCTGAGTTGTTAAGACATGACTCACAGAGAGCTGGGCTATTTTTGGTGTTCCGCTAACATTAGGTGATGACAGCTTTTGGACTCACACGGAGCTTCCGAAAGGGCTTTTTTTTAATCGGGGCAAAATATCACTAACAATCTGTTGCAGAGACGAGAGGCATTATTAGTAGTTCTGGGTCTCAGCGTGTCACGATAGAGGGATTTCTGAAGGCGCTGTCTGGCATGGGAACTTCAAGACGGATTGTTTGATCGCTTGTTAATGCGGAAAGGCGGCAGATTGGAGTTTTAGTCAGACAGATATTTGACTGAAGCAAAGCTGCTCTGGAGGCAGGAGCTATGTTTGGGCTTCAAATAAAAACATAAAATCTGCACATCAAATATGAAGCAGGGGATTATTCCCGAGCTTTGTTGGTTACCCAGCTAATAAGCAGGGCTGCTGAGTTCAAACTCACCAAACTGCAGAGTCTTACACAGTTCACTGGCCTGCTGACTAATCACTTCACTACATTAATCGTTGTATATAAATTCATTAGCGACAAAAATAAACAAATTCTCTGCTTCTTGTTGCAGCGTTTGTTTCTTTATTTCTCTCTAAGAAGCTTGTTTGAAATGGCACAGACTTCTGATTAAGTTATTAGTAAAAATCCAAAGAACAACAATCCCCATTTCTCGATGGCAAGGCGTCAATATATTCTTCATCTCGTATCGTATTGTTCATCTTTTCTTCCTCTTTAGTGGGAAAATCCAAAATTATCAAATATTTACTTGTTTATATTCATACTCACGAATACAGTTAGTATCCAGAAATAACCCATGATATGCATATTAAGTAATTTAATTAGTAAAGTATGACAGGATCATGCAGTCTTTTTTTATTATTCCAGAGGATTGGTCAATCAGAATAATCTGTAGTTTAATTGACAGCAAAATGAATTGTTAACCGCAGCCTCAGGTGGATTTAACGTGAATGTGATGCTGGGGCTGTGTAATGTGCTGAAAGCAGAACTCTTACAGACAGGAGTCTTCTGGCTTTAATGGTAGTAAAATGTTGCCGAAGTTATCCAGCAAATACAGAGCAACATCAGGGGGAAGATACAAGCCCAACATTCTCTTTCATTATCGTATTTCTTCTGAAAAACAGCCGCCTGCTGAGCTAAAAGAGACCAAAGTGCTTTGTAGCAGCGAGAGGCGACTGCTTACTTGGGTTCTAATTCTCTGTGGGTTCATCACAATGAGCTTCCCTTCTCGCAACTTGTAATTCTGCCTTTTCAACTGATTTAAAGTGGCAGCTGCTTGGATTTGCGGTGCAACAGAGATCGGCAAAGACAACAACATTGGAAAGTGACCACTGAGTTAAATCACCTCCCCTGCAAGTCTCAACAAACCTGATCAATGAAGAGCTCTGCTTCTGTAAAATAATGATAATAATAATCAAAGAAAATAATAAAAAACATCAAACGTCATTCAAATAAGAAGATAACAGATTTGAAGAAAGGTTCAGATGACTAAATACAAATAATGTATACAAAAATGTTTGTGCAACTATAACAATCCGATTATCATTTGTTAGCACAGCCATGGTTCTATTCACCTACAGTGAAGGAATTCCCTGTTTTTGAATTTTGAGTACGTCTCGTCCCAGCACGACGCCTCATCCCACCGCTGACATGTCTGATGCTTTGAATAATAAGTCTCCAAGTGCCGTGCTCAAGAGGTGCAAGCAGCCCGGGAGATGAATTGGCTATTTGTAGATGGGGTTCAATGATCGTCCAAATGTTTTATTGAGTGCAATGTTTTGACCAATGATATATGAGCCATAAATATGTATTGAACACATTGTTTGATGAATAGGTTAACAATGCGGAGACTCAGCTGAGGATTTTCACCCTGTATATTATGATATCATCCGGGAGGCACGAGGAATAAATTGGACTAGCAGAAAGAGACGTGAACCCATTATTATGCATCGACGCAAAGTGATGTGGGGCTGTGGGTGTTTTTTTTTTTAATTTATTTTGAAATGCAGAAAGTAACATGGAATGCAGGGGAAAAACATGGAAGAGGGTCAGTGAGGACGTCTGATTATGTTTGGCTCGCGTGCAGCACTTCGATTAGCCTGAAATTGCCCAGCGGACTGAAACCAAATCAAACCTCCACATAATAAAAGATGCTTCTGCTTGGTAAGTAAATGGAGGCCAGCAAATAGAGTGTTCCCAAATAAACAAATTGCACTTCTCCAGTTTTTATCTGTTGGCTTTTAAGTGTGAGACCCATTCGCATTGACAAAACATCGAGGCAAATGGGTGCTAACTCTGAAATTGATGGAACTCCAAACCCCTCAACTTACTGAACAGGGAGTTTTTCGCTGACGTAGTCAACTTCACAAAAAGTAAAGAGGTAAAAAACATGCATCACCATTAACAAGAAAATACATTTTTTATCTTGTCTACCGATGATAAGGTTTGTAAATGGCACAGGCCAGATGAATATGGCTTCAGGACTAAAGCTGTGTAAATAAGCAAAAAAACATGAATATGTATAATGTGTGTCAGATTTATAAAGCTTTGCATATGTTTATTTAGACACACAGTTAATCAGTTTTATATGATTACCTCTGTCTGCTTTTCGATTAAAAAAGAACAGCAAACGTCATCAGCCATTGGTCTGAATTTGACCGGGGGAGGTCCTTCAATACCAAGCATTATTGCTCTACTGTGCTATTCTTAGCACTGACACTATTATGCATGAATCACAAGATGTACCTGTTTCTCACTCCTGGTCATCATCAGATGTCTTTCTCAGTAGCCACGCGTGATGCCTCCTCTACTGTGGCCCTTCTGAGTTGTGGTGTTCCCCAGGGCTGAATCTCTGGCCCACTATTAGTCTGTATGTGCATGCTACCACTGGGCTTGTGCAGACAGATTTATGAGGAAGGCAATTTTGATAATATTTTAATTTTGTCCGTCAGAAATAAAGTGCCTGGTGTCCCATAAACTTACAGTTCAAGCTCAAATCTGAAGTCAATCAATCTCTTCAGCTCCCAAAAAACCAAACCTGAAGCCAGAAAGCTGGATGTGATAGTTGACAGTGAACAAAAAAAAAATTAAATCTCAAATATCAGTTATTTTCTCTCTCTGTATGATCTTTAGGTCATCCATGCTTTTCCATAGTTATTAAAATTTAATACAAGTAAAGTTTGTTCATGTTATCATTATTTTATGACAGTGGCTGTATCGAAGGGGACATAAGTCCACCACTGAAAAGTAGCACAACCTCCCAAAAAAAAGAATGACTCACTATTTGGCTTTGAGACATCACACTTCAGTGTCAAAGTTGAATCTTTGACCAGACTGACCCTCTTGCATGGTGTCATGGCAGCATGCCACTGTTTCTTTACGACTGCTTACCATGCAGGTGTAATACTGAATGTCATGGCTGCTAAAACCAGTGGCGGTATTAGCTCATACTAAAGTCCATTTATCAACACAAAAATGTTTTTCTTACATTGATTTAATACAGGTTGAGTCTCTTTTTTCTTTTTCTTTTTTATTGAAGTCAACCTTGTGCTTTCCCCTTCACTGCAGTTTGAAATGAATGCAGTATTTATGCCAACAGTAATTTGTTTAGGCCCTGGATGAGTTTATGATGGATAATAAGTGCTTTTTCTTCCCAGCCTATCTGGGTCAAGAGATTATTGTTTGTTATTTAGTGAATCCTAAAGATAATTAGAGCTTTTTCAATCGTTACATCCACATGCAGCATTTTAGGAATGTTTTCTCTCAAATAGATTCTGACCTCACTTCACTTCTTTTATCCAAGTTGAAAGTGCTTTTCTCTGGAAGCCCATACTCTGTTTCATCATTTGTTGAAAGGCAGTACAACAAAAAAAATCTAAAATGTAGCTGTTTAAACAAAACTTTAAAACCAAAAAAATCGATCATTTGAATCATTTGATTCATCCATGTTCAACTTAGTGGAAATGCCAAGCACAAATGTTGTGTGGGTGCACTTCAGAATTTGAATTACGCCATTTTTGGGAGTCATCTTTTCCAAATAGTCGTTTTTGTGTCATTTTGAGGTGAAACTTTCTGACTGAATGTTCTTGGTCAACTTAGGTGTATAAAATCGTCATTTTACATAATTTCAAAAAGGTTCATGGTTAAAAAAAGGTAGACAATTATATCTTTGTATACTATCTATTGATCTTAAATATAGATATCAAAATAAATATCCATCCATCAATCCATCTTCCATCCATCTATTCAGAAAACGGTGTTTCACTATTTCTTTATTTTTATTCTTTATTTAGTTTATTCTATAGATTTTTTCCTATCTCTTTAATCTGCAATGGGTACCTTAGAAGAGCCTCTATCCATTCAATTTAATATTAAATAGATTACACCACGCATGCAAAAAGGTAAAGGTCTTCCCTGTGACGTCATACTCTATAGGTATTTCAAGTTAATTATAATGCTACACATGTTGTTCTAACTTGCAGTGTGCTGAGCTCTGAATGACAGTGTAACAAATGGCCTGCAGCGCAATACTGAAGGACATGTTGTAAGAGTACAATCAATTATCATGACAAGGGGGGGGGTTGATGACTGAATTTAGAACACGGTAAAAGAAGGATTACTATTTAAATATAGAGATTAAAACCATGTAGCGCTGAAAACCTTGAAGGACTTCAGATCCCTGTGTAACAGTTCAGGGGGTGGGGGGTGGTACTGTGGGGGGAAAAAAAAGACTGACAGACAAACCACTAGATCTGAATCTTCAGTAATATGCGTCAGGCTCGTGGATTACAAGCAAACCACTCAGTAGGGGGCCGGAGCCATTACCGTAATGATGAAAGGCATACGGGCACTGCGCTTGTCAGCAGAGGGACAGTGTGCACTTTTTACCTCAAGACTTCATTAAAAAGAGATTCACTGAGCTTAGCTCGGAACACCACCGCTGCCGAGGGGTTGGAGGAAAGGGCAATCCCCCCCCCCATCCCTGTGCATGTGGGGGCCACACGTGGGCATGACAATCTTGGAACTTGAAGGTGTGCGTGCACGCATCAGACCGTGCATGTATGGATTTTTTTTTACTTGGTGTATCTTTTCACACGCTTCTTGCTTTGAGTGTTTATCATGCTGTGGCCCTCTCGTCCCTCTCACCTTGTTGGTCAGCGATGAAAGATGCGTTGCTCTGATGGGGCCTCGTGCGGAGTGAGATATTCCTCATCTCCCCCCGTGACCTTGGGAGTAGTATTGATAACTGGTTATTTTTGTGTCTGGATTAGTGGCATCAATCTATCAAAAGGTGTGAAAAGATCATGTAGAGGCCAGGAAACATTCATCCCCCATACTTCCTGTCTAGTGCTGCCCAGTTGATCTTATCAAGCAATCATGATGTTAGCCTGTGTAGTTAAATAACCGCGAAAAGCTGCAATTGAATTAAATAAAACATGTTGGGGGGTGTCCAGCATTGCTTTATCTCTCATTATGAATTCCCTCAAGAACAGACATTCTTTACAAATATAAATATTGTTGCTCCTCTGTATTTTTGAGCTCTTTGTCTATGACAGGTGTAGTTTTTGGCTGGATTTTCTCTCGTCATTTGTTTCCTCTGTGGCAGCTGCACATGTGTCGGGAGGCTTCAGACACTCCTGCAGGTTAAACTGGCCTGAACAAACACTTTTAAAGCTGATTAACTCTAAAAGGCTCAAAATAGACAGGCCTGAAAATAGATTTAAGATTCGTTCTTGTCATATGAACAGTAAAAACATATTTTATATTGGAGTATAAGTAGTGGAAGGAACATCATAGTTTTTCTCTTCAATCAGTTTAGGCACTCAGGAAAAATACTTAATCCTTAAAAGATCATAGTAGGATACTTTGGTGATATAGTTAATCAAGTTTTTTCTTAAGTTTCATTTTTGAATACAGCTTTATATAAAATCTATAAAAAATAAACTGACTTTTAGTTCTCCGTGCAATTCTGTGTCCTCCAAGACTACTCCCCCTGCTTCATGCAATTCAGTCACAGGCAATTAATCACTCAAGGTCCTGAATCTGCAGACTCACTGATGGTTGACGTTTCATCAAGATGGGAACTGTTCTCACGGCTGCTGGTTCCCCATTCGCATGAGATAAGCGGATCTTTCGGCGGAGCTTCCGGTGGCCCTCAGGTACCACGGTGAGCACAGAGGGAGCGGGCTTAGGGTTAGGGTTAGGGTCCTCTACTGCTAATAAGCTGCGCCAATTTAGTGAAAGTATCGATCATTGTGAAGTGATCATGTGGGACGAAGAAATCGAGTGGGACGTCCTTCATGTGTGGCCCAGGACGCCCAGGAATGTGGACACGTGACCAAGACCACCTCCGAATGTGGTATCGTATCGCTTTCCAATCTGAGTGTGTCCACAGCTGTACTCACGACATGCACACAACTCGGCGGTCTGACTTGAGATCTGCTCTCTTGAAGAGGGACTGTTATTCACAGGTGCTGTCAAAACAGTGATGCAGCAGTCTGCAGTCTCTTTTTAGTGGCACTGAGAAGAACATCTCCCCTTCAACCCACCGGGAAGCACAGATACACTCCACTTCTGTCAGAAACAACGATGGAGGTTTTCAGATTACCTTGGTGTCACTATTATTGATTATAATATTATTGATCCTTCAAACTCTTGAGCTGAAGTTGATATATATGTATAACTGTCAAATTGTCATTCCCTCATTGAGATAACACATCAGATGAAAGGTGTTTCATCTTACACAACAAGGTCTTAATGAAATCTGGCTGCTAAAATGCAATAGATAAATGATTAGTTTTATGTTAATTTGAAAAAAAACACAATTACAAGGTGCAAACAATAAGAAACAAATAAAAGCTATTTAAAGATCACACATTTAGACAACAGTTGGTGCATAAAATAAGAGCTGTGGTAAACAATTGATTCTGCACATTTTTGTATCTCCCTTCTAGTTAGTTTGAATCTCAATTCGACTGAAATTCATTAGTTATTCATGTTTTTTGTCATAAACCAAAGAATTGGACCTGCTGACACTTTGAGCCGATGGTAGCACAAAGGTGAGAAGTTGATAATACAGCAGATATGAAATAACAGAGGTTTGGTGTATTTTCATAGTTTGTTGCTGGTGCTGCGCCTGAGGCACAATGGCTGGTCATGTTTGATTGAGGAGAACAAAAGCACCTTTACTTTGTCCTGTCTATATCCTACAGTGCAGATACTGTATAGATTCCTCTCTATAAGGAGAAAACAGCACCGTCACGGCTGGTGTTGCAGGCTGAATTTGTTCCGAGGTCGGCATCAGGCATTATTTACTGGTTAGAAGGAAACAGCAGGACGATAAATAATTCCACAAGCTTGTTAGCCGGTTGATCTCTGTGCAGATCCCGTCTGGAGGCCAAAACATAGAGTTAGCGTTCTTATTTTCTGGTGACAGATACGGTCCAATTGTAACGGAGAGCTCGTGCCCGCGGTGTAAAACTAGTGTAATTAACTTAACGCTGAGATTGCAATCTCCTCTGGCAACATTTAAGTCAGTGGTGGGGAAACATTTTTGGTGACACAAAACAATATGTGTATGTGAAGCCAATTTGAGTTGTTATCCTTGAAAGCAATGACGCAACAAATTAGAGCAACTGTCTTCAGCAGTCACATTAGACATTTAAACACAAACTATGTCATTCGCATCCCTGCAGTGTGTGTGTGTGTGTGTGTGTGTGTGTGTGTGTGTGTGTGTGTGTGTGTGTGTGTGTGTGTGTGTGTGTGTGTGTGTGTGTGTGTGTGTGTGTGTGTGTGTGGCGAGCGATCTGTTGGAGGTGGTCTAGTTTTAGATACAACGCCTCGGGGCGAGCCGGCTAATATTCCGCTGAAGCGATGGCATGATCAAAGAGTTCATCCTGCATGCCTGTGGAATATGAGCCGAGTCAGTCAACTCAAAGGCACTGGGTCAGCGAACAGCCACAGATTGGCTGTATGAGAAGAAAAAAAAACAACGTGGTGTCCTTGATTTTATAATGAGACAGTTTGGGCACATGGAATTATTCATAGCTGGTGGGTGGACCTCATTATTGACATTGCAAGCAATGCAAATAACTGTAGCTCAAGCATCATGAATATCAGAGTCCGACGTGGCATGAATTCATGCCTCGAAAAAGAAACAACTTGACCAATTAAGACACATATTTGTAAAAGTACAAATATTATACCACTGCTGAGGCTGCGTCTGCTTCCACAGTTAGGAAAATCCATTAAGCTCCATCAAGGGTAAGACTTGTGCTTTTACATCGGTGGGCGAGGAAGATTTTTCACCCTCACCTCTTGCAGTTTTTTTCCGTTTTTTTGACAATAACACAGTGGTACACAGATCAATCGCTGCTCTACCTTTCTACTAAAATAACCGCAGTGCCCCTAGCAACACCAGCAGCACCTGGATACACAAAAAACAACGAAAATAGTACATTTATGTTGTAACAGGTCCAAAACAAACTATCGCTTCACACAGAGGACCCCCGTGCAAAAAACTGTGCAGTGTTCCTTCGCCCCGTGTGCTCCCCTCCACCCCATTGCAAGTTGAGTTTGAAATAGAGAAGTCCTGGCAGAATCATTTGGGCTGTTTTGATAGCACCATGCACAAAGAGGCAGAAAAACTCAATCAAGTCTTATTAGAAATAAATAAGAAATTTAAATTAGAAAATAAATGAGCTTTTACTTTGAAGCATTTGAAATAACCTCAACTGAAGCATTACACTATTAAATGAACAAAATTAGGATATTTAGTGTTTTCTCTTTTCACAGAAGCTTCCTCCTGATCCCACCTCGACCTAATTCAAATATTGATGAGGGATCGGCTGAGAAGACAATGAAGTCTCAACTCAAGTGAGGTCGCACCTGTTTGTGTTTCTCTCTTGTCAGTGATTGCAGCAGCTAATCGTTAGAGAATCTGCGACTTTCAGCCATTACGGATAAAATTACGTTGAACATTTGTATTATCAATGCAAGAAACTCAATTACATGAATAAAGACGGACGGTGCTTATCCACTTCGCCCTGCAATCAAATAAATAAAACCAAACTTACCAGAAAATTTAAACACTTTACGAACATGGAGGTGCCTGACTATATGGTCTACACTGCAGCCAGCCACTAGGGGGCGATGAGACTTCACTTTTTGGGAGTTTGCCTGTCATCCATCCTTTTATACAGGGTGGTCTGCATTAAGCAGGGAAGCAAGTCAAGGTATGTTGTATCATTAAAATGAGAATCAGTGGATAAACCTTTTTATATCATAATATATATATATATATATATATATATATATATATATATATATATATAATTTAATACATTGATCACGGCCAATAAATTCTGAAAATCAAATCTAAATAACTCAAGGAAGAGAAAATCTATAGAGCATATTTGTGAATATTGAGCCCACATTGACACTTTTCATGCTCACAAATCCCTATAATTGCTTTATATGGTAGCCCAGTCTCACATAACTGTTATCTGTTATTTCCATGTTTAAAGAGGAGAAAGAATCATCCTTAACAAGGTCACTTTAGACACCTTGATAGAAAAGGATTCCTAATGTTCATGAATTACCCCTTAAATTTTTATTCAGTGAAATTTTTAATGATGTCTCAGTATGTTTCACCTTTTGTACAAAACTAAAAATGTATGGCAAAAAGTTGTATATCTATATATCTCTATATATGCAGTATATTGAGACTGCAGGTGAATGAGCCGGAAGGAAAGAAAGATTGAAAAAAGTCTTCTTTGACTTTGCTCGTCCTCTGCTTATGTTGCAGCAGCTCCGTGTGTCAGTTTCCTGAAAGGCTACGAGGTGTTATGGTATATTCCTCCTGTCATGACAACAACTTTGTGAGGAGAAAGGACAAAAATAATAAAAGAAAAAGCTGCTAGTTCACTGCAGAGGTGAACCCTGAAGCCCGCAGCAGGGCCACTAATGGCCTGAGAGAAAGCATCAGATCTGAATCTCCCTCATTCCTTCTTTCTCCATCTTTATCTTTTCTCAGAATGTTGCTTCCAAATTACATTTTTTTCTCTACCCTCCCCCCACCCCCCACCAGCTTTTTTATTCCCTCCCGCACATCATCTTTTTTACACAAACCTCCACCGAAGCATCGCACACTCTTCTCCCGGAGTTGTTGTTCATCATCCTCCCGTTTCCTCAAGCTGAGTTTCAGACCTATCTGCCACAAGAGCTGATGCTGAGCAGCTCGTTTCTCAGCGGGAGTGATAACTATCTCTTTTGCACGGCTGGCACCAGCGGACCTGAAAACTCTCGCCGTGTGTCTCTCTCCCCCCGGGGGCCCAAAGGGTATTATTGATTCCAAATTTTTTTTCGGGATTAATTCAAGTACAGCTGGAACGGTGCGGGGGGAAACGCCGAAATGCTTGTTGTGGTTTGTTGTCGTCGAAGTTATGTCCCCATTCTCACACAAACGCACACACGTTTGTGTGAGCATTTGTGTCACATGGAGAGAGCTCTGTCCAGAATGCGAAGCTCCATGACAACAAATTGTTATGTAGGATTTGGATTTGGATTCACCCGAGCTTACGCCAAGCTGGCTCAGGCCACAATATTGTGGATTTTGTGTTTTGCTCTGCTTGAGAAAAAAAAAGCCTTTGCAACTGCTCCTTTTTAAATTGTTTAAGAAAACTGCAGATGTGTATACACACACAAACACACACACACACACACATACACACACACACAAAATTGTTTTCAATTCCAAACTGGAATGTGGAATTATTTATCAAATAGACAGTGAACATGAAGGAGTAATTAGACAAACAGCATTCCAACCACAGCACAGCATCTAATATTCCCTGGCTTCATAGAGAAATTGATGTTCCAGCCGAACACAGGCATGCCTATAACTTCCCTCCGGTGAATTATTAATGGTCGCACTTCTCCGGACATGGGCTCGGGTGAATATTTCATGCAACTTATTTGCCCCTCGTAATAGGTTTGACTTAAGTCTGGGTCTGGCGTCCTCGAAATGGCAGCCCCTGCCAATTGGAGGAGCTAACCTTTCTCTCACGAACGTGTGAAACTCGGGGCGCGGGAGGAGCCAGAGGTCTTGTTCCATCTCTGCTGATGCAAAACGACCCACTCAGACCGCTGTGCACCGCCGTTGCCTGGTGTCACACTTAAATATCTTCATTTCTCTGCCCACAGTTGTTGTACAATAACCTACACCAAATGGTTTTCTATTTAAAACCCATTTTAAATTACCAACAAGGTAAGAAATGGTTCAATGAACCACATTAGCAGCATGACTGTCTACAACTTTGCTTCAGATTGAAGTATCTCAGCAACCATTGGATGCATTGACATGTTATTTTCTACAGACACTCATTCTCCCCAGAGGATGAATTAAATAATCCTCTTTAATAATAATACTTCTTTGTAAGTCTGTGTCAAATATGAGCTTACTCATATGAAGTCCGACGTACAGTATTGACAGTGAGGCTAGGGGCTTAACTTCCCACAAGCTCACTGCAGTCAAGTGTGAAGGCGAGTGTAACATTAATATTATACCGTGGCTCCAGCTGATAAATGTTTTAAATCTTTAAAGTGCTGTGTGTACAGTGCCGATGTATTCAACATGTACAGTGCACGGTTGAATCCACAGAAAAATAGACAGTCGTGATGGTGTGTTAAGTGTTTTCGGTTTAAATTTGCGATGATAAATGATTTTTTATTTAACAGTTAGTTTGTCATTTCAAAAATTATTTTTATCACAGTTACAACTTGCATCCAAAAAAGACACTATTTCCAGATCCTCCGCTGTAGAATAAGCACACACAAGCACACACTCACACTCGCACACTCACACATACATGAAGCAGCTCGGATTGAACTCCAAAATGCTGAGGGGGGGGGGGGGGGGGGTCGAAACAGTGATCATTCACCTTTCAAATCGTTGGGGCTAATGTGATCGGCCCGTGGGTACGACTCGATGAATGATGGAAGTTTTATGGTTTTAGACCATTATGTGGTTCCTTTTTTTGCGTAGTGCAGAGATTGTTGAAAAGTGGAGTGACATGATTGAGTCTGAGGCAGATCAGGGGTTTTCATTTCAGTTTTACATTGGCGGCATTAAAAGTCATGCAGAATTAGTTATGTGTACTTCCTGTGTACGGAGCATTTTTCCCTTTTTTTTATTTCAAGCAGATTCAACAATCACAGATAATGATATTGCCTCAACGTACAAGTCCCATTAAATATATACACATTTTCAACAGACTGTATCTGCTGTGATAAACTCACAACCTTGGAGAGCAACATTTTGCCCACGTTGATCAACTTGTTACCTGAATTTCCTCTCCAAACTCTGTCACAGCTATTGCAACAAAAACTGATCTTATTCCTAAGTGGGCCAGACTCCATGCAGACCTGGCTCCTCATGGTTCTCAACGGGTTGCTTTTGAAGGCTGCGATATATTTTATAAATTCAGCCTGGAGGATTTAATTTGAAAGCAATCACCGTGTTATCAAATCCTTGATAGTTTTGCCTTTGCCTTCATGTACACTATTTTATATTTGTCTTTATTTCCCTTGAATTGCAATCGTATAACCTCATTCAACGCTTTGCAGTTACATTGAAGAAAGGACTGTTGGCAGATACATTTATTCCTCCATGTTTGTATTCATGAAATCAGTACAAAACCAAGCGTATTCTGTATGATAAGAAGTTGAGGTAAATTGTTCCACTTAATCTGAGTCTCCTGCATGTTTTTTTGTATCTGAGAACAAAAATAGCACAACAGACTTTGCTCATAAAACCAAACACTTCTCTCGCACACAGTTAACAGCCAGGCAGATGAGGAGGGGAAAGTAAATCCCTGGTAACCTATTTGAAATCCCGGCCAAAACAAAACAGCGTTTTCACAGATAAAAAGTCTGCTTGATCCTCTAAGCACGACCCCAAGCCTTGAATATCTGAACCCGTTCTCCGAGCGACTGATAAATACAAAACGGAAACTGCTGCATCAATTCTCTGGGAGGAAACTATTTCTTTTCTGGGGAGGGACGTGATGATTGTGGTCCAATGCTCTCCCAATCTGAAGCCACCTGAGCTTATTATCGGCTCCTGCTGGCTGATGCTGGCGAGTACATATACACACACACACACACACACACACACACACACACACACACACACACACACACACACATACATACATACACACATCGTCTGACACGGCTTTATCAGTGCAGCACCAGTCTAGCCCACTCCACTTTCATTAACACCCTAATTAACTTTTCACAAAGTCCATTTCCTGCTTGATTAATTAACTCATCCCCTTGTTGGCCAACTCAAGCCAGACCTTAGGGGGATGACAATGGAGGAGCCAACGGAAACAAAAAAATACAACTTCCGCATTAATGTCCACACCGATGCCGGCTCCCAGCTGAAGTTTCTGGTTCCTAACCTGACTGCACCTGATTTAATAATGAAGTTGGCTCGATGCAACTTTAATAATTCAGTCCCTCAAGTTGCATGGTTTCTCCCCGATGCTGACAATTAATTAAGTTTTGTAATTATTTATGGCACCGCAATGACATGACAAAGTTGTAGATGCACACTTGGTTGGCAAGTTTGCGGTAAACGTGTGATTTGTACCTACACACACACACACACACACACACACACCCTCCCTATCACATCTTATCTCCTCCACCCGTTCAATCATGCAGACAATTGCTGGTACATACTCACCCGTAATGGACCTAAATCTAACAAGTGGAGGCCTATTAGATTAACCCATACACTCTTTCATCACCCTATCCTCCATTTTTGAGACTACAAATTACTCCCCAGCAGCCGTAGTCCTCCGGGTTGATAAAGACTTTTACACACACACACAACACCCCCTCTCCTTCCTTTTGTTAGATATGCTTGTGTTTTTTAAATCAGATATGGCCAGTGGGATATACAGATTCCCCCCAACTCCCCTTCACGCCAATCCTCCCGCCTCGTCGCGATGGCAGGTGTTTCCATGGTAACAAGGGGGAGAGACGTCAGTAAGCGGCAGGAGTTGCTGTAATTATGACTGATCTCAGGGAAATCTAGAGAGGAGGAGGGAGGAGGAGGGGGAGGGGGAGGAGAGGTGCTGTGGAAAACTTCTGGCTGCAGTCTGGCAGACCTCCCCGAAGAGAGCGACACAGATGGAGAAAAAGAGAGGTGGGGGGGGGGACACTGAGCGACAATGACAGGATTCAGTGTTTGCTGTTAGTTGTGTTCATGGTTGTAAGCTGAGTGTTGTATAAAAAACAGTGTTGTTGTAGAGAAAACGGGGGGTTGCAACTTTAAATTGACCACGTAAAGCAAAGTTCAATAATCTGTACAGCAAATCTTTTTACTGTTCATTATATGGCTGCAACTAAATTGCCAAATTATTTTCATTATGGTTGAATCTTATGTATTTGAGGGATCAATTAGTTTTTTTCGTCAGTCGTTGCAATTATCTTAAAGAGCTTAAAGTGCTAATTATTAAAAAATATATAAATCAATGAAGTGAAAACTAGTTAAAGCCAAGCAGCTGCTCTTCACACGTGTGAGGCTGTAACCATGACAATGTTTGACCTTGTTACATAAAAAATGACAGCGATTGAAAGAGTTAGTGTTTTTACTTTTCTTTTCTTTACTGTTAGGAAGCATTTAATATATATTTTTATGCAGAAATGATTTTTAAAGTACATAAAGCTACAAATGAAACAGGAAGGTCTTAATGTACAAAAAGATATGTCCCCTTCAAACGATATAACCGGCACTGTCCACATACCTCCATGCGTCCTCGACATTGGCTTGGTTGTTAAGAAAGACACAAAAGTGGTCGTTTTTCCATCAAATGTTGAGCATGAATTTATCATAAGGCTCTAGTAGTAGTATTAAATCTGTAGGAGTCGATGTACATAGTTACATAACTAGTTACTTTCCAATTCAGGAGAAAGTGGTTATGTGCCCTCTGATATCCAGACATATCCCACTCCCCTTGTTGGACCCACACCAACAAAGAGCCTTATTGGCACAAAACTACTTTTAGCAACTAATGACTTCATGTATTACCAAACTGGCAAGCGCCGTGTGTTCACCCACACAAAAGTAGTGAATATCAGTGAGTAACTGCCTGATCAAAGACTCATTTCTCATGCTGTTTTAAGGCATACGTCCAATGTGAATTTTACATGGTCGGAGACTAATGCAGAGGTGGTCCGACTCATTAGGCGGACCCCCCGCTGACCGGCATCATGGTGAAACATAGACCTCATTACCTTCTAAATCAGAATGGATCAGAGCCAGGCCTCACCTCATCTCTGCGCGCTGGAGAAAGTGCATTCTGCATAAAAGCGAATTATCAGAAGCCGCAGTGATGCTAAATAAACGCTGACATGGTTCAAGTGTGGCAGATGGCCATAAACCCCCCCCCCCAAAAAAAGGATATATCATCAAAACTGATATACAAAATTGGCAGTCAAAATAAAGAGTGAGCGTTTGATCCCATGAGTCTCAAGTGTTATAAACTTCACTTTAGAAGAAGAGATGGTTAAGCAGACTTAGACAAAAGTTGAATACAAACGGAGCTATAGTGTTTTTTCTAATCATTGTTTACCTACAAACAATCTTGAGAGCTTGAACGAGCCATGATCATTTCATAATGATACATGATATTTCAAGGACTTAAATGAGGTCGGGGATGTTCTGTATGGGCAACATGAAGCACTGTAACCTCGATAAATTACCACATTAATTTAGCAAAAATACTATGACAGCAAACGAATGGGCTCAATAATGAGAAGTTGGCAGGCACCATCAGTCTCTGCACTACACTTGACACCGTGTGCCGCAAGGTTGCGTTTCTACTAGAAACTTGACGGATAGCTCGTGGGCGGATTGCAACAAAGTGGTAGATATGCAACATTAGTCTCATTTTAAACCAGAGCTGGACCTTGTGAAGATATATCAACTGTTGAAAGTCAGTATTTTTTTTACATTTAGAATGGTTTGCATATCTGTGTGGATGTTAAAACGCATCGCTCTCCGTGACAACCTCGACTGGGCAGTTGATATTAAATTTATGGTTTTAAAGTGTGTACAAACTTGCTGTTTTCATGGTGTTTTGGTTCATTCTAATGGCTCTCATCAGGTCCTGTTTGTCTGTATACATGTACATATGAGCTAAGATCAAATCTAGTACAGAGCCACAGGCAGTCACAGAAACAATATGCCACATTTTTAAGGACAGTGATCGATATCAAGTGGACAATGTCTGATTGAACTGCCATGAGTGGCAGCGTGTTTAGTTGTCGCTGCGTTATCCTGGTCCTTAGTTCTATTTCAATCTTAAGGATTTTTCGTGAAGGGCCGATCTCCCTCGTAGTTATTGACAGAAAGTGTCAGATTCATTCTTACCGCAATGTATATGATCTAACATCACATAATTTAAGTTTTCAAAATCACATTCACTCCAACACCAGAGTGGGTCTGAAGTGAATTACATTAACCCCCATTGTGCAGGAAATCCGGTTATTTTATCAAAAGTTACCTCTAACTAGAGAGGAAAACATAAAGAAAGTGAGAAGAAAGGAAAAAAGAGGTTGGAGATGGGAATGAGTTGGCGGGAACCACCTGCGGCATCGCTTTGTTATTCCTTCCTGTCCTTGTCAGTCCTGCCAGTGGTGTTAGCGATTTGTTTAAAAAGTAATAAATTGTAAGATTATTAAATTTTAATCATAATTTGCTTGCCTGGTGACTGCACTTATCCTCTAAACTAGTCTAAACAGTATTTTTTATGATTATCATTTTGATTAACTGTCAAGATTCAGTTATTGGGATCAGTACTTTTTTTAATAGAAGTGTTAAGCGTATGATACTTCAAATTTAAATTGAAGTTATGCTAGTCTAATGCCTTGTTTATTTAGGCATTTAGTACAAACTTCATAAACTCACCAGCAAATAATGAATCCCCTAATATGAAATGTGAGTGCAGTAAAGATGTGTGTGTGTGTGTGTCTGTGTGTGTGTGTTATTGATATCATGCTATGCCAGTTCGGTCAAGGGAGCAGATCTGATCATCTGTGATGAATTGTTAGCATCTGCACTCAATTTGATTCAGTCTCCAGCCATCGTTTCCAGTCAATATTAGCTCGAAGTGTGTGTCTGTGTGCATACACCGAGGGAATCCCATGATCCTTTGTGTCATCAGTGGACCTAACGATGCACATGTATTAGGTTGAATGGCTGCAGGTTTAACATTAAGGTCAACATCATTATCGTCGTATTTTATGAACAAACAGCATTTTTAAAGTCACTTCATGAGATTAGATTTGATTGATAGATGGATTATGTATTTCAAAAAACACATATGCCAAAATGTAAGCTTCAAACTTTAGCTGTAATTGTCTACAGTCGCTCGTCAGGGTTTTTGACCTCCACAAGTGCAAAATGGATTTCGCTTCAGGAGATGCTCATGAGGGACACACTTGCAGTTCTGACTGCGGGTCTTTCCAGGGGGGATGTGCCAATGCTTTGAGAGCACATATTCCTATGATAGCACTTCCTGCACGGTGGGATATTTTTTTCAGAGGGAGCACTTTGCTCCTGTGAACTTAACATCCCCGCCTGATGAGAAGAGGGAGGGATAGGTGCCCTTAGTCTGTCTCCAGCATTATCAGAGCGCTGAGCCAGCCGTGGGTGGGGGGGGGTGTTATCTCTGCACGTGTACCCACACACATACACATGGCGGATCACTGGAGCATGAGACAAAACCTGTAAGTGCACAGAACTGATAGTGAGGGCCGGACTCAAGGTCCTGACGTCCTGGTCTTCGGTCATACAGTTTGAGGCCCTTTAGCCTCCTTACACAGTGACTGGCAAGCTGAGGAGGCCCGAGGAAATATGACAGATTATGTAAATGGTTTCAGACACTGGCTGTACTGGGCAAATAAGATGGTCAAAGAAAATCACCAGGCGGCTCAGAACAAAATGAAAAAAGTGTCAATGAGCGACAGGGTGAGGGGCCGTAAATTCAGTTTCGGGTGTTTGTTCAGGAGGATAGAGGCCAGGATCTAGATAGGAAATGTGGAAAGAAGAGTGTGCCTGCGTAATCAGTGACTCTGCCACGAAGCAAGGGTCTACTGCCTCAATTTTACTGGAAGCAGGTGCTCGGCCCCCCTACTCCATATCAAAAAGAATTGGCCCAGTCATTAAGAGTTTTAGTGAATGGCCCAGCAGGCCAGAGGAGGTCCGGCTCTACAATCAGCCTTAAAAAGCTTCCAGTCCAGCAAAGAAATTGCTCTGAGCTTAGATCATTGAAAGACTTTTGAACATCAGTATAAAGTGAATCTTAATTCATATTCCGGGCTTTTAAGTAACTATTCTTCCAAAAAATATGCCAAAGGAGCACTTCAGCCAGACAAATGATGAGAGCCGGAGCTGCTGCTGCGGAGGCAGGAGTTATATGACTGTTTGAGTTAAACCTCGCTGTGTTAACTTAAACAGTCTTCATTTTCTTCTTTGTCAAGGCAACATCAAACAACGGAGCAACATCAAACAATGGAGCCATTCTAAGTTATGCAAATGAAGTAATTAACAGACCCAACTTTAAGCTAGCATTGATAAGTCTCCATGCGTGCACTCCGGGTTTCCTTTTGGATACAGTTGTAGCTGTACTTTGAGTTGTAAGCGTGGCCCCATTGGGGGGGAAAATGGCATATTTCTTCATATAGTATTTTTTCAAATGGTGAAACCGGTTGGAAACGTGTGATGCCGACACTTGAACAGAATCTTCAGTTTCATCTGATAACTGTTTTATGTGTCGGCTTCGCTAGTACAATACATTTACCAAACCAAAGGCCTTGTAGCAAAACCAATCAAACAATGTAGCTCACGAAATCATAATCTCCCTTGTATAGGGATGATGGGTTGATTAAAAACACAAGCCAAAATATATATATACACCCAATGAAACCGCATTTAAATCTGCCAGATTTTGGATTTTCATTTCAATCCCGCACCAAAATTGCACACACTCATAAATATCCTTCTGCTTAATAAGCCTAATGATTTTATATCAAGACCCATGTTATTCCCCAGGAAAATACACCATTAATAATGTCCTATCTCGCGCTGTTAAATAAAGCGATGAAAGATTCTTGGTTCAGCCTCCAGATCTGCACCAAAGTTTAATGGGATCTTTCATTGCCCTTGTCCCATCTCTCAAGTAAGTTTCATGGACATGTATAAAGTAATTTTGGGGTAATCCTGCTCACCGACCAATCATACATCCATCCAACCAACACACAAACAGACACTGGTAAACAAAAATGGCCTCCTTGGCGTAGGTCAATCCATGAGAAGTACCGCATGTGCAATTTCTGATGATTTGCAATAAATGCTTTAATTTCTCAAATGGAGAAATATGTTTAATCTCACTGGTGCAGCTTTGTGAGCATTTTTAGCTTCTCTGAAGTTAGCATTTAGCACAAATCGCCAGCCTCACTGAGCTCACATGAGCAGCTCAAAGTATTGCCCTGTCAACATCAATCTATACATGATCATCAAAAGCCTTATCACGGTGCAGTTAGATCCCTGCTTGGACGTCATGTCACAAGGGCGGAATAATAAAATTCCAGTAAATAGCATTTATTGTTAGATCACTTTATCTGATGTTTGTACAATATTCAACTCATGGACGTTTTCATTATTGCTTTATCAGAAGGAACCCTCAGGATCAGGCTCAACCAAGCCCAGACAACTGCGACAGCTTTATGAGATTTGGTGCTTGAGCATTTAATGCACTTGTTTTCTTCTCTCTTTTTTTTAACTGTGTGATTTACAGGCTTGTTAAAATGCCAGCGACTTGCCAGGGTTTTGACAGGACACAGTGAAATCCCAGGTGTCACCATTGCCTTACACTGGCGTCTGACAAATAGACATTCTCACACACACACACACACACACACACACACACACACACACACACACACACACACACACACACACGCTTGCGCCGTAGCCTGGAGACTACAGCTCGAGCCGCAGCTGAGGAAACAGGACAGTTTTTTTTGTTGTCTTTTTTTTCTTTAACTGTCCAAAATGTCTCCCCGCTGTGATGAAAAAAATAAAGCTCACCTTCAGAGAGTTACACACGTATGTTTACCCGGTGGTTTGACCAGTCAATGACCCCATGTTGTTCACATAAAGAGGCAAAGATCAGCCCATGAACAGGAGGGGCAGGAAACTGTTCAGCAGACCTCTCTTCACAAACCGGGGGGGGGGTGGGGGGGGGGGGGGATGCTTCCTTTAAACATGTTACTACAATCACCAGCCTGTCCACCAGCCTGCTTGCATCATGTGACTGATGTCAGTCTTGTTAAGATCTGATTTAAGCGGACCCAAAAAGTGCAGAACACGAACACAGCTGGTAGGTGGTAAAAAGGTTTATTGTACAAAGCTGGAGCGGTGGCGGCAGGCAGGGGGGATCCAAAAGTCCTTGCAGAGTGAGACCGGAGCAGATAAAGTTGAACAGACGGAAGGTGCACAGCTGATTCTGTGGCAAAGGGAGCACGGGGTAAAACAAGAGACATAGAAGCCGAGAAGCGTTACCACACTGGCAAACGGACGTTCTGGCGATGACAGGGGAGATGAGCTGATGTTTTATAGAGTGAGGTGGAGTTGATGAGGAGATGAATCTCAGCTGCGCAGGTATTCCACAGGAGGCCCCTCCCAGCTGCAGGTTGAGCCACACGGGGAAGGAGAACAGTGGGGGGAGGGAAAACGAGGAGGTGGAAAACCTGGACCTAACAAGTCTTCTCTGGCTGCCAATTTTCAGTGCATGTTATGAGAAGAACAGCTGTATCTTACAGTATCATATTCATCCATCAACAAACAATGTTGTCAAATTATATTTCAAATCCCATCTACTGAAGACTAAACCTTATTAAGTTTGACAAAAAAGTCACTGTATTTGGACGCCCTCATGCCTCTAAATAATATTATGCCCAGCCTGTCGAAAATGTACTTAATGGAACCATTTATATAGAAATTTATTCCCACGTTCACCCACCCTAACTAGGTCTTGCAGCCTCCCTGCGTTTTGTGGATTTAGTCGGTTAGTGGAGCAGGGAGTGAGGAAACGAGGCTATTTGCATCGAGAGCATCGCAAACTTTCGTCTCGCTCAATGACAAGGTTGGGGGCGAAAATGCCCCCCCCGGCTAAATATAG
Source organism: Verasper variegatus (assembly GCA_026259375.1). Lineage (NCBI taxonomy): Eukaryota > Metazoa > Chordata > Actinopteri > Pleuronectiformes > Pleuronectidae > Verasper > Verasper variegatus. Next base: position 29,277,968 of record CM048038.1, on the reverse strand, counting down.
CCACACGCTCCGGTGTGTTCCCTTCGACCTACACAGCTCTTTCATCCCCTAACAAGCTTGAGAGAAACAAGCTATAATAAAATCATAATGCTATTAGACTTGGGGAAGTTGGAGCCATTACGTGTGGCCAAATTACTCTTATTAACCCCCAACAGCAAGGATTAATCACTGTACAAGTGAAACTTTGCTCACGTGCATGCCCACACACACACACACACACACACACACACACACACACACTCACAAGTGCGAGGGCGAGGTGTGGTGATTAGTCATGTCATTTAGATGGAAAAGATCATAATGATATCATAATTTTGACCTTGGCCGGAGGCTTGATTATACACATGGTCCTAATGTGATGCGGCAAATGATGATTGATATCAATAATGACTGCCGCCAATCAGTGCCCCCCCCCCCCCCCCCGACCGGAACACCACCGCGCTCGCACACGCTGGAAAGTGCGCTAATTGTCCGTCCGCAAGCAGGAATGTCCCACCCCTTCATTTCAGAGGCATTGTCAATAAACGCTGCCTTTTCATGTGCAACTCGTCAGAAGTTGAAAGAAAATCCGCAGCCGGCTCTGTGCTGCAGCGAGGGTATATGAAGGATGGATTTTTCACTCACTAACTATGTGTTGCGTCAAACTAGGCAACACCATTGTTCCATTACTCCCCCCTCCTTTCCTCTTTTTTTTTATTGGCGTGTCTGAAGTAAGAGCAACTTGAAAACACTGATATAGATGAAAGATGCCGTGAATAATGGTCAGAGGCAATTACGTATATGTTTGAAGGGATTGCGCTGGATCCATTCACAACCAGAGGGATGTGTCAGTGTTGTATTGTATTGTTTTTCCACAATACATGGTTTCCACTCTGGTTTTTTCTGTTTCCCCGAATCACCTACACAAGCATGTGCACTGTGGCTGACGTCGGTTCCATCCCGTGACGCCTCCACCACACCTCTCGTCCTTTTCTTTTTTTTTCCTCCTTTCCTCTGAAGCGCTCAGGTGGAAAAGCATTTCATTTGCTAAACAAAGTGGAAGGCTGCCACAACACAGGGGCGTAATGGAGAGTGATGGGTGGCCCCCATACCGGGAACCATGGGACAAAGTATAATTACTCCTCCTGTCAACATCGCAGCATCCATCACTTACCGCTGTCACTCGCTAAAGGCTCTTTGCCGCGGCATTTGCAGCAGGACAATAACCATGTGTGCATGTATGCGTGTGTGTGCGCAAGGGGTGCCTAGTCATATTTGTGTGTTTGTAAAAGACTGTGTGTGCTTGATTGATTATTTGCAGGCATATGTGTGTGTCTGTGTTAAGGCGTGTGTGTTTGTTTGCGTGCAGCTAACCAAGCGAAACCTCCGAGGCGCTCATCTGGATGCCAGTGTTGATAAAAGCTGTGCAGCAAATCAGCCTGTGACTTTTTGAAGTTACAAAGCAGGAGGGGGGGAGAGAAAAAACTGTTTGTTTTTTTGGAAAGAGAGCGGCATAGATTTTCCGATGCTGATTACTTAACTCTAAAAGTGTGACTGTGAAGCGTGCAACAACAACAACAAGGAGAATCCATTTTGCGTTGTGCGCTGGGCGAAACGCCCCAGTCATCAGAAAAATGAATTTCACATGAGGATGCGTGTTTGTCTTCTCAACCCAGAGCGTAAAAAGCTCTCTTTTGTAAAAAAAAGCACACATACACCATCGGAGGAACTCTTGTGGGCTTCATTTTCATGACAGAATACATTATTGATGGGGGAGAGGGTTAGCTTGCGAAAAAACAGTTTTGTGCTTGTGCTAGAACATAAGTAAAGCAGATGCTGCTCCAACATGAAGTGTCGACCGCTAACTTAGAATAAAGCAAAAACAAGACGTGATTTCAGAGTAAAAGTAAAATTACATCAAAATTTGATAAAAATAAGTTAAAAATCGTTTTACTTTATTAATGTGTCTCCAAGAGCTTTCTATAAGTAAAAAAAACCTGCTTGGATTGTGCATTTAAAGATCAGTTTCAATCAGATAAATGTTCTTTTAAAAGCACATCTTGTCATCACTGCATTTTAAATATGTCTAGAAATAGATATTACATGTCATTGAATTTAGCCGACACTACCCGCCGACTCCTCTAATTGGAGCATGCCGTGTTTTACAGTCGACTGAGCCTCAATTACATCACGCATCTGTCTGCATCCTTTCAGCCGCATTATTTATGTCAACATAGCGATCCTTAAATGCACGTTCCCCTCCGCGGCGCCCCATATCTGAGGTCGGAACAGCTCGGAGCGAGAGGTTATTCAGAGTGCCAAAACCCAAAATAGACAAATGAGGCCTCACGTACACTATATTTCTACCCTAGTGTCCCAGGATAATTTCCTAGTTCCTGAATTAGCTTTACACCTGTCATTTCTTTTATATAATCTCACTCATCTTCAGTGTTTTAAACCAGATCTGTCATCCTCTCTGCTTGGCTGCTCTCTGCACATTCTATTTAGAAAGTGTGACCCTGTTGCAAACCTGTTCATGAGACTTCCATTCCTTTTATTTTTTCTTACCCTTTCCTTTTTTTGCTGTGCATGTGTGCTCCTCTTCTGCACCATCCGTCTTCACGCTAAACACAGGACACACACCGTCTCCCAACAGAGCAACAGCTCCCAGCACCCTTTTGCTCTGGGGGGTGGTGGGAAAGCAAGGGTTTTTGTTCCGCTTCGGTATTATCCCGAGCCTCTCCGTGATCTTGGGTCCAAAAATACAAAGATTTTCTCCGACACGCTCTGGCAGTGGCGACATTCAGTGGCGACATTTTGCCTGTTCGTTCAGCGTGCGGCGAGCAGATGTGGCTGCATATTCCTCCTCATTATGATCTGCTGATGACATTTTATTATTGTTTCCATCACACTCACAGATTGAGAGAATATCTGTTAGGACCTGCACAGCTGGTGCACTTCAATACTTATACTCAATTATTTCTTTTTTTCACTTTTCATATCCTGAAAAGAGCAATCTTTTTACATTCTCCTTTCACCCAAGTGGTGTTTATGTCCCGTCTTACAACTCCCACATCCCTTAGGTCAAACAGATAAGTATATATAGGGGGTCACATCGCATACACGGCTTGAACAAAAACAAAAAAGAAAGAGAAACTCTGCCATCACATGATTTAAAACAACAACTATCGGTGTACATATCAGGTGTCAAGTTGAGGAAACACTTGGCTGGAGTCGTGGCTGGTAAAAGGTTTTACGCACATAATACTAACCCTTGTGTGTTAGTGAGAAGTACACTGAGTTCAGTTGGCACATTACACAGGCCGCATAACGGGTTCACTTCAGGGTAAGTACAGAATAAACACGAGGAAAAAGCATCATGTTCTGAGTCTTACTCCAGGCTCTTTTTTTTTCCAGAGTGAAGGTGGTTAGTTACCCCTGGCTTTATGACTGTCCTCCATCTCTCAAAGCAATTTGAAGCAGCCACGAGAACAGAGCAATTATCCTCTCCTTTTCTCCCGGCTGTAGAAATGAAGGATTGACTCATCTCGACTGTCTCAGGGGATCCATGGCTGTCTGTGCTGGAGACACCTTCTCACCAATTGTTTCCCAGTACAATCTTCTTGACTCGAAATCATCATATTCAGGCTGTTTTCCTTTAGTATTAGAGTAATTCAGGTTGTTGCCAAGAAAACCTGCAAGTGGACAAATCTGTCAATGTGCCGCAATATCTTCTCTACCAACTTCACATTCATCCAGAAAAATGAATCTGTTTCCACTGTTAATTTCAACCTGGATCATCAACATTGTTACAGTAGATTTAGTTACAACTGAAATATGCAACACAATTTAAGATATTTGGAACATTTTAAATCATATTTCTCCAATTTGTCCTCAGTCCAATTCATTAAAAACAGTTGTAGATTTAATTTAAAAAGTAATTTGGTCTGGGATAACCTTTCTAAGGATGTATCAGGTTTTTTTTCCGTTATCCAATTTCGTGATTTAGCTTACTTCACCTTAGACATCAGCGTACGTTTTTCAGTGTTAAAGCCGAAAGGTCACACCCTCCTTCATCCTCAAGCCTTCCACACACTATTCCCGTGTCCTCTCCTGACACCGACGCCACACTGACATTCTCACAGCGACGGTTTTGGTGGTTTGTGGCTAGATTGTGTAACGTGTCAGATTCAACCCTAAAGTCCTGTGGAGGAATCTGCCATCGCCTTCCCAAAGCGTCTCCAGTCACACCTCAACACCTAAGCCATCTGTCAGAAGTCCTAAAAAAAAAGACTCAATAAATCTAAGGCGGTCGTTTAGATTCTGTTAAACTCCTCAGTAATGCACATGCGAATGGTTGCAATTCATTTATTCAGCAGTTTTGCATATTATGGGATTTGTATTCAAATGAGTCCTCAAGTTCACGAACCGTGGAGCATGTCCTTAGCAGCAGCCATAGTGAGGCAGGGCAACTTTAAGTAGCAAGAGAAGCAGCAACCATTATCTGAAGTATTAAAAATCATGACATTGCACAGCGTAAATCCCGTGCCCAATTGTTCTTTGCCTAAGATGGTTTTAGGCATGGAAATAAAGCCACATGGATCCCTGCAGGGGCTTAAAAAACTGGTTTAGTGGTAACAGTGCGGACCAGAGATAATGCCCTTGTAAGGCTAAGAAAGTCTTCACCCCATTGCCTTCCTTTAAACTGTCGACGACCCAAAACACATCGAGCCAAAGATTATCTGATTGCTGACTCTTCTAACATGTTCCAGCTGTGCCTGGTCTAGAACAGGGGGACAGGCGGAAAATCCTTAACCTCATTAGGCACAGAGGACTCAACCGCTCTGTGGGAAATTGCTCAATCAGGCCAAAAAAAGCATCTCCCACAGCCATCTCTTTTCCTTGGCGAGTGTGAGGAATTCAAGAAGTGGCACTTAGTAATTTGTTGTTTGTTATTTGCAAATGCTGAAACAATCCCCGACGCAGATGTTCAATCAAACGTGCCGTTGTCTAGAAATGGAGCGGAGCAATTGTGCAAAAAGTGGTGGCGGCAGCGAGTGGCGGAGGCCTCGTTCTCCTTCTACTCCCCCCCTACAAGTGTTTCATAGTCCCTTAGATCTTGTCCCAGCCAAACGGAGGAGTGCATGAATTGCTCTACTGAATTTCCATCCGTCTTCGTAGATGATTTCCCCCGTGGTCCCTCTGAGGGATGAACAGGGAGGGGTGGGTTGCCTTTTTTTCTTCTTCCTCTCCGTCTTTCTCAACGTCGTCTGTCTGCTCCGTCGCTTCGTCTGAAAGGAATCCTCCCAAAGTGTGATTGAGCACTGAGTTAAGTGGTCGACGGCATAAAGGTTTCTTGGCGCCTTTGCCTGATGAGGTGATAGGGCACAGATGCCAGTTTCTGCACAGGCAAGCAGATGCACTCCGCACGAGGGATGCTTTCCTTTCAATTAGTCCCAGCAATCAATGCAATCTGTTTGGTAATCTGCTGCACTGTCATTCCGGCAGGGAGAGAAAGAAAAAAAAATACACTCGGAGAAAGAAAGAAAACAGCACCAGGCCAGGGAGTGGGAGAGAAGTCACTGGGAGAATCAGGAAGTGCACAAAACTATGGAAATAACATTTTTGCAAATGATTTGAAATGTTTTCGCATCGATTGATCTCTTCCCCGACTCAATGTAGAAAACGGCATTGTTTCCAAAGCCTGTGCTGTCACCAAATGGCGCTGCTCGCAGGCCAAAACAAACACTGGAGGAGAATTAATTCACTTCAGTCTCATTGTGGGTAAGAAAAGGCATCACGAATGGGTTATGTGGACATGTGTGAAGAACTGCAGCGAGCAAGGTTAGGAAAATAGCAATAGATAAAACTCTTTGGAAAAAGATACTTCAGATTCACGGCGTGGTGAAGCATTTCTGTCAAGATACTTCTTTATCTAAACCATTATTTAAGATCTAAATTTACTGGTGTGGGAAAATGAAATAATTGAAAGAAACGCACCCAGAATTTACTCTGACAGAAAATGTAGCCATATTTTATTGGAGATTTGTCACCTGATCTGTAGAATCATACTTTTACAACTCATCTTTTTAAGTAGGTTTTCTAAAAGTTGTATTGTTGTAGAGAAGACATGTTTATTTAGTACCACATGCAGGTCAAAGTTTTCACTTTTGGGTTAAATATCGTAACACATACTGGATTGGTGCCGTATTTGGTACAGGCGTTCATTTGGTGGTCCCCTGACGTTTCCCCTAACTCCACCTAAAATAGGTGTTGCTGATTTTAAAGGTTCGGTGTGTAAGAATTTAGTGACACCTCACCCTCCACTTTTAAACATGAAAGAGAACCCACGTTATCCTTTAGTTGTCATAAAAACTCCATGGGTGTTTTGTTTGTGCAGAGGTTTAAAATAATGTGGTGGTTGCTGTTGATACAGAACAGCTTAATTAGAGATACTGATGGTACATCTGACTGCATTGGAAAAGGAAGATAACAACTCACAGAGGCTACAGTATAGAAACCTGCAAATTGCATTGGGAATGATCCGCACTTGCATATAAGAAAATCACTTCGGGGAAACCAGTCACTTTTACCTACAACAAGAAACACGAATGGAGTTTACACACTGAGTTTATGGAGTTTTTTGAGGGGTTCACAGAGAATATGGTATGAGAGCTCTCACCCGGTTCATCTGGGAAACCAAATACCACAAAGCATTCTGAGTACCACTATTGCAGCGTTCCGGTGAAATGTCGGCTTGTCTAAGCAATGGTTCATAATTATAGAGAGATGACCGAAAGAGGGGGGGGGGGGGGGCAACAATATGTGGTCATTCACAGATTTCCCATGTCAGTCCTGTCACACACATCAGAATACCGCACATCTATCATGATCACTGGAACCATCATCTCATGCACGTGTAGTGACGGGAGAAGCCTCGGTGCTAATTTCACACTCCTGCCACGAAGTCACACAGGAGTGAAGCGATATGGCAAATTAGATGGAAAGTGTTTGTCGACGCTATTAATCTGAAACCGTGCTGCTAATGTCACACTCCAGGTGTCAACTTGCTCATTTAATATGTTTGGGAAGTCGGTTTTAATTGCGTCTGTCACATAACAACAACCCCCCCCCAAACATGTTCTGTCTTGATGCGTCATTCCTCCCATGTGGATTAGTTGTGTCGCATGCTTGCGTGTTCCTTTCTCATTTGCACAGTGGCATTGCAACCACATTACTGCAGATTTGCCTAATTGCTCCCCTTGGAATTATTGCTAATTCACAAGTTCCACTTTTGAAGATCATGTGTTTCTTTCACACTAATATGCAACACAATGTATATTGTGTTGCATATACATCACACTGAATCAAATAATGGGGGCAATTGACCTATTTTTTTCCCTTTTGGGAATCCTGCAAGCGAAACGGCCTCATTATGTGGAACTCACTGTTTCACGTTTTTGAGGATTTTCTGTACATTATGCATGAAAGACACCCATTAACACGATCTAATAAATAGAGTGCATGCATTGTTGTCGATGCCATCAATGGTGCATTAAATATTTCCACTCCTCCACCAGATTATTTCAAAAGGGTTTCTTTAATATGCTTTGTTGCAATGTGGTTTTCATTAAGATTAATGTAGCTTAGCATTGCCACACAATGACTGTTCACTCTCTCGGCTCTGCACAGGAGGATCGTCCTTATTTGCATGACGGGTAGCCAGCTTGCTGGAAAGTGATGGAAAATCCATTTTACCTACTCTCCAGGTATAGACCAAGCAACCCAATCAATTAAAGTGGGATGAGCACGCTTTACGGACACTTAGCACCTTTGTCACGCCCCTGAAGCTCACATGACATTTTCATGCTCACGGCATGATGATGCCCACTTGTGCATCTGTTGAATCACTAGGAGTTAACTTTTTGGAATTCTTCATTGTTTTCAGTGTTGTGTAGTAGCTCAGTTAATGAGCAATTTATTAACAAGGCTTGTACAAGACAAATTGATTGTGAGGGAAGTGCCGGATCAACCTTTTATTGTGCTCTGGGGCAAAACTTTGCTGTTGGGCCCCCTATGACTCATAACTACCACCTCCATTGTATCGTAACACTAAATTATCTTAAGTGTGTTAGGGTAGCTATACATTTGTTGTATAGTTGCATATATATATTATATGGCTAAATCACAAATCTGTTTCTAGCATATTTAAGACCCTGGACAAACCTTGTCGTTAAAGGTCACATTAGGACTCATTTTTGTGTCTTCGTGTTTCTGCGAAATGTCCTTCAAAATGTGCAGCCTCAGTATGTGTCGAATCATCCTCTCCCCCAGTCAGGGAAAATGATGGAATAGAGCTCAGACTGATTTCTCTAACCCCCCCCCCCACCCCCCGGGCAGATTTTTTTGAAAAAAAAAACTGGGACTGTGTTCAAGAGAATTTCAACTCAGAAGATACAAAACAGACCCACACTCGCACACGTATTTATTATTTATAATGCTGTCATTGTCTCTTTGTTGGCCATCTAAAGCCCCCGGTGCTGAGAAGCGAACCTCGCGAAGCTTAAAACCTCTTTCTGCAAGTAAAAAAAGGCACCACAGTACGTTACAGCTGCAGGACCAGACGTATTTCTCCCAGCCAGAATTATGCATGCTCCTCAAGGGCAGTCTCTGTCACCACCTCTGTCTGTGCCGCCTTCCTCCCAAACTTAACACATCTCAGATTGAGGACAACACTAGGAAAAATCTTTTTTTTTTGCTGTATGGAGCAGTTTTATTTTCTGAGTTTCCTTTCCGATTGCCTCTGAGATCAATTTTTACAAGCATCTCACGTGAAAATCAACAATTCAGTGAGCACAAGATGCATTTTGATAAGCAAAAATAAAATCAATTTCATTTGATAGAGTGCAGATTGTAAAGCTTGTGCCGCCACTGTATCTACTGTAGGGCCACAGGCGGCAGGTGGAAACACTTCACTGAGTATAAGGCATCTCTGAGCCACCTTTTATTGAAACGAGTTGCATTTTTCATCACCGCTTTGCCAGTTCTGTGTATAGCCAACCTTTTATCAAATTGTCAAGTTTGTAATAAACCCCAAAATGCACCACTACTTCTTATTTAGATGTTTTGGCAACTCTGATTTTCTATCTGTCTACGAAAAAGAGATTTTGAGCGAGGGGTGGGCGCACTTTGAGAGAGATGTGTTCCAGTAGGACATATGATTTTTTAGGCACTAAAATAAAGCGCACACATCATTTGAGGGCATCTGTTAAAAAAAGGACCTGGTGTGAAATTGGCTGTCATTCCCTCATAAAGTTCATATTTTTGCTATTTGAATCAGCCCAGACAGCTCCAATGCGGTGCTCCTGTACAGCCTCATGAATCATCGCACACCTACCCGTTTGCCCAAATGATGCTTCTGAGTCAGGTGCATTTCTCTTTCCTGTAGCTGGTGATGAATCGCTGCAGTGACTGGTCCGGCAGGTAAACACAAGCATCTTGGGAGCAGTTTACTGCTCTGAGTTTTTAGTATCTCCCCTTCACTGTCATTTCAACTTGGGATGAAAAGGGCTGCATCTTTAGTTAATCATCAATGTTTGTTACCTCTGCAAAAAAGGTCCATTTGCTTGCTGGTTGGTTGATTGATTGATTGATTGATTGATTGATTGATTGATTGATTGATTGGTTGGTCGGTTGGTTGGTTGCTTTGCTGGTTTGCTGGTTTGCTGACTAGTTAGTTGATTTATTAGTTTGCTGGTTGGATTTCTTTCTGGGATATCAAGAGGAGTGAAAACCGAGTGTTTGCAATTTGGTGCCGTCACCTGATTGATTTAAAGGGGACTGGTGGGCTTGGTAGATGTATGCTAGTGTTACTAGCGGATCTGGAAAATGTATTTAAAAGTTGCAGAAAATATCAAAACCTGTTGCATGCGCAGAAGAAAATAATAATAAAAACTAATAATACAGAAATACAATGTAGTATGTAAATAAATGCTGTCATTGCTTTGCGTCTGCTGGATTTTAAAATTAGAACATGTTGATTACAAGTTGGCTTAGATCAGATGAAAATTCAATTTTATTTGTGAAGTGCCAAATCGCAACAGTTAGCTCGAGTCCTGAAAACATTTTCGGGAATGATTTATAAAGGCATATTGAGATTGAGATTTGCCAATGCGCACAGGAATCTGCCATTGTGTATTCAGAGTCTGAACATATGTAATGGGATTTGACATTTGCACATAGATCTGTGAATATGCTGGGACATAGCAAATGCTGTATAGCCCTTTGTTGGGGGGTAAGAACAAAAAGAATTAATTCAGGGAACAAATTTCCATTTTTGGCTTGGTTTTGCTCAAAATTTATGCACAAGAGCCTTTTTTTATATATATATATTAACTGTGTCTCCTTGGATCATATGCAAGCCATCTCTCCAAGGCCCGGGGTTCAAGTGAGGGTCTCGCACTCTCGGAGCCAAGTGGCTTCTCCTCCGGTGACACCCGCCGTGAGAGGCAGCCGCTGCGCTTCATAAACAGTCTGGGGAGCTCGCCACCATCCTCTGATAGCCTGTCTACGGAGGCAGCCAGACAGCAAATGAAAATGCATTACAGCACATCTTCATGTCTCGTGGTCAACTGGAGTCAATTTAAGAGGGGGGTGGGGAAGGATGTCATCAGGTACAGTAAAACACACTCCCCCTCACTCTTCCCGGTTTCTTTTCCAAGGGAGCGCGGGAGTGAGAGGAATTCATAAGTAGCACTTTAGCTTTCTCCAGTGAAAACACAGATTTATGCGAGACGCGGCGAGGATAAATGAGGTTGTCGGTGGTTATCTGAGGTTAATCTGCCCCGTTTGAAAAAAGGTCTTTGTCGTGTGACTTGAAAACAAAACGTCCATGATGGAGGGACGAGGCTGCGTCCTTGTCATTTTCATCAAATATCTGAGATCAGTACATTTTGTCATTAGCGCGGCGGCACTCTCATCCATTAAAACAACTAAACACTGCCGGTGCGTTTCTTCTTTTTTGTATTTTTCTTCTTCATAATCCGCTCCTGCTGAAACCTAAATCATTACCACTGCAAAAACTATTCAGGCCTCCGGGATTGTAACATCATCCTGACCTGGTGAAAATACAGAGTTCGATCCCTCACTTTGAAATTTTGGGTTTGTCAGCAATCGGGAGTGGCTCCAGCCTTGAACCGGGGTGTGGGGGGGGGGAGACTTCAAGGCAGAGATCGGGGCGGCACATTTGAGGACTGGAGGCAACGCAAGGTGAAAGTGAGTGGATGCCTTTCATAGAGAGTCAGCACAAATCAGGGAGGGATCGGTTATCTGAGAGAGGGAGGGTGGGGGGTGGGGGGCTGCTGAAAAGACGTTAAGTTTGTGGTTTTTGCATTTGACATTCAGGCTTCATTTGTGGGCCCAGGACATAACCTGCAGCCTGCAAGTGTTTATATAAAGATGCAATCACGTGAGTATTTATAGCACTGATTTTATATAATCTACACTCCACCAACTAAGAACAGCTTGTTCATCAAAGATTAATTTTGCTCTCTTCACTCTTCACGCTTCATATGCAAGATTATATTATTTGTAAATGATGATTTTTTTTTTAAAGTGGTACAGAACAGAAACCCACATTGCCACGCCGTGTTTGGAAAGGGCGAAATCAAAAGACACTAGTGGGGGGAGCGGTGGAAAAGTAAAGCCCCCACCCCTCCACATTGAAATACACACAAACCCACCACTCATCATCTCCAAGTATCACTGAGGAAATAATCAAAACTGTAAATCTGGACAATCTCTCGATAGAGAAACCAGCAGCTTGAACAAAACATGTCTGCCTGCAGTGAAACGGAAATACTTCCTCCCACCCATTGCTTTCTACCACCTTTATAATTACATTATATAATAATATAATTACTGTAATTACTAGTGTTGCATAACAAGCTAATTATGAATGTCCTCGCTTCATATATTTGATAAACACTTATTTTCTTGTACACCACATAGGAATTGATATATATATATGTAATGTACAATCGTTTAAGATTGTCAGCTTTGTGTGTGCATTCCCTTAACATATAACAGTAAGAAGATCAATTATAAGTGAACAACCTTCTGTTTTTGTTGATAATTCAATTTGCAAATTTGAGAAAGAACCACAGTGTTGTTAAAAACACTCCCACTTTTCCTGCGATCGTTGCCAACTTTTTTCGCCGGGTATTTTTAGATAACACAGTGTTGATAGACAAACATTGACACCATATACGATGTCGAAGTTACTACTGTTACTACTGATTCTTTGCATTATACTAAGGTATATTTGGAGTTGCATGTCGTCCAGTATCCATCACTGGTTGTGGGTGTCGGTTTACTGGGGAGGGGCAAGAATTGACTGGTAAGCTGTTGTTCACAGTTAAAGGTATCTCTCTTTTATTCATCTTAATCTTTATAGAAAATTATATATGAATGTATGCACCTACTACTAAGCCAAAGAAATAGCTGTTGTTCCATTGTAGTTTGTATGTACGTATATGTCTATTTTTTACTGAAACGTGGAAATGGGCAGAATGCAATGGAAATAGAGGAAAGCTAAGCGAGCCACTCTTCACATTATTGTAATTGGCCAGGGAACATGCACACACACACACACATGCATCTGCAGTGTGCTCACATGCACACCCGAGTGACATGTGCACGGCGAGGGCAGGTGTTAATGTCGAGGTCACTGTAGCCCCAGCACACAACACATATCATTCTTGCCATTATAATGAGTAGTGTAAGAAATTTCGGGATCATTATGAAACCGTGGCATGACAAATTAGACTATGGTGAGCCGCCACAGTGGAGGTGATTCATGGGAAATTCTGTACATGGTTGATAAAGTATTGTACTGGGCAGAGACAGCAGGGTGATTTTTTTTTTTTTTCTTTCTTCATCGTCTCCTCGCATGAAATCTCCCTCTCCACAGATCCACCGGACATCTGCAGGAACACGGGAAGCGAAACAACGAAACACGGGAATATCTTTAATATTTCAACGCTACATTTCCGTTTTTCAGGCCTGGTATCGCTAAATGAAGCATGAATAACACACCAATTTCCACAAGTCACTTCACCTGTTCTTACCGTGCGCGTTTTATATTCCGCTCCGGTTCCACGTGTCACTTTTTACAGTTCGTGAAAATGAAAAAAAAAGATGAAAGAAAACCTCCCGTGGTGGAATCTTGAGAAAGCTCTCGCTCTCTCGCACACTCTGACTCGTCAGGCACATTATGGCCTCGCCGCTGTTGCAGGGTTGAAACAGTATCCACACACACACACACACACACGCACAGAGCTGTAAGGAGAACTATTCTCATCACGCCTCTGCAGCCTACTGCCACGTACCTGGTACACAGGCATAATTAGACCACATTAGTGTCAGTCTCCTTTGCGTGTGTATGTGTGTTGCATTTGAGTTTTACTCCGGCTCTCTTCAGCCGGCCCCATCACGGTCAGTAATAGCCTCTGACTGTTAAAAATTAATGGATTTTAAAAGCTAATGTATAGAAGTTATAGGTCTTTTGTTAACCCCTCTGAACTGCAGCCCCTGGGGCAACACAGCTCTCTGGATCAATTCACTCACAGAAGTCACAGAGCTGCGTTCGGTTTATTTTCGTACAACTGGGAGAAACGCTTGCATTTAATCAGTCTCAAGGAAATAATGAAGTGCACTTGTTTTCCTGATAATATTATACCGAGGGAGCGGTTGCGATTTCGTCCCCCACAACTGCAGCTGATTTTTGTCTTTATCAAAAGGAGGTGGAAGTATTCTTTCAGCAAGGAAATGTTGACACACTCCCCCCCCCCCCCAATTCATATACTCAGCAGTGATGAAATATTCTATTTGGATTTGAAACTCATATCTCATCCCCCCTCTGGCTGAGCCTTGCCCCCACCCCGTCACACCCCTGTTCATCGAAACCCGGTGTGAATTCCACTCACACATTTCCAGCCAAATATGCACATCACACCCGCTGTAGTCATCGCAGGCAACGAGACATGAAGATGTGTCCTGTAATGTGTTTTCATTTGGTGTCTGGTTGCATCTCTTGACAGGATATCAGCCGGGTCCCAGACTGTTTACGAGGATGCAGACTGTGCCTCTCAGGACTGTTATTTTGGCTTGAGGGCCATTCAGGAGAAAATAACGGCGTCTCTCTGGCTTATTTGTGTCGGCACATGGCCAATGTTGCTTTAATGGGATTCACCGGCCATTTCCTGCAGAAAATAATTTAAAACCAAAACTGATTCCATCTTCTAAAGTAATTTTTCATCTATTATTTGAAGTAGAGAAACCATCTTCATCTCGCAAAAGGATTTTTTTTTTTTTTTTATCGCTATTTTGCTTCGCCTAATACATTTTGGAGGAGACATACTTTGGCTGCTTAAAATTTAGAGCACATTTTATAGCACATAGCTCAAACTAGTAAAACACTTTTTAAAAGGTAGACGAATGATTATTAATATTTCATTTGATCACACAATAAAAGCAATTATATGCTCAATGAAGCAATCGTTTGTGCGAGTGAATGAGTTTGACTTTCACATTAATTTGGATACTGAAAACAAAATTGATTTGCTTGCAAAATATGTTTTTTTAGTGCACCAAATCACAAATAGCTTGTTTAGGAATGACGCACAAATGTAACAGTATAAAAGATGATGTCTTTGGTTAAATATTTGAAGATCTTATTCTTTAATCAGCATTTTATTATCGAAAACATTTCAAAATTTCCCCAAACTTTAAGTATTTGCTCTTCTGCCAGGATAATAAATGTTTTTAGCATTGTTTGATGAGTCAGAAGTCAGAAGAATCCAAATTGTTTGATTCTTATAATTATTTCCTGATTGATAATGGAGACAAGCAGTATTTCCAATTTAAAGAAAGATGAGACATAAATGACTCAATGTTAGGCAAGAAAAAATTACTTTTATTATGATTTTATTTCCCTTTGTCACTTTAAAACCAGCAAAGTGAGCATATATATAATTACTCATTCAAATTGGACTGACCGCAGCACAGAAGATTCATGTAAAAAAGAATCACTTATACTCAGACTGAACAGTGGGAATTACATTAATTCTGGCACGTCTTGACTTGCAGGTGTTTGACTAGTCATTTCAGCATTGCTTTAATCACACACAGACATTTTGTTGCCAGCAAAGAATTAAATCCATTTTGGACCATGTCTCCCCGGCAGACAACCTTGTCTCAAAGACAAAGCTCCCTTTCCTCCTCGCATTAACGTGGCTGCTGTCCTGTGTTCAATCTGCCATTTAAATGAGTCCCCGATCAACTGTGTAAGTTGAAATCCGAATGCGCCGCGGCAGGTTGCCGTGCACAGGGAACAACTCTGTTCATGTGCAGGTATCCAGGCAATCTGTTGTTGACAAGTGTGTTGGTATCCAGAACACATGCAGGTGGCAGGCAACTCCAAGTTGGATCCAAGCCTACAGCTCTTACACCTTTATTGTATTGAGTTATTAGGATCAACAGTTCTTTTACAAGCAAGACACAACCAGTCAAGTCCGACCCGATGATGGTATTTCTGACTAAATTCCACACTGCGCTTGTGTAATCACACTCTGGTGTTAATGTTATGGATGATATTTGGACTGACATTTGTTTCATTTTTTGGCGTGATGTGACTCAAAAGAAGATGTGAAACACAGAATGGTGTACGCAAGGCGAGGGGGGGTTACAATGG
The DNA here is from genome assembly GCA_026259375.1 of Verasper variegatus. NCBI lineage: Eukaryota > Metazoa > Chordata > Actinopteri > Pleuronectiformes > Pleuronectidae > Verasper > Verasper variegatus. The sequence goes on along the minus strand of CM048038.1, from coordinate 29,262,238 downwards.
TCAGCCCTCAAGGGACGTTCTGACCACTGCAGGAAACACGGTGTCATCTCCAGACTCAGCCGACCTCTGAGGGTTTGAATCAGAGCACGTTTGTTTTTTTTTAATCGCTGCAGTTTTTTAAGGGGCAAATGGGTAATGAGTTCAAAGCGATAATGACGGTGTTATGAATAAGTAATATGCCCTAACATGCAGTCTGTCTGTGCGTGCATTTATGTGACTGTGTTTGCGTGGAGACTGGGTCATTTTGAAGCCGCTGACGGGCTCAAATATGAGTCTGCATATGTTTTGATGTTGCTTTTGACAGGGTTTCCACACATCTATAACAGGGGCATAGGGTGATGAGAGAGGCATCAGGGAAAATTGGTCGTTGGTTCAAACACTTAAATTGTACCATGTTTACGTTTCGCTGACAAGAAACTTCTTAAGGTCATAAATAATGAACGCCTTGTCCAGAAATGTGACACCATTGGTTGGATGTCCCTTAAAAGAACTTGTACTTATAATCAGTGTGCACCAGTGTCCCTATTTTTCGGAGACGGTTGCCTCTAACCTCTCCGGGCTGTTAGATATCAAGCAGCTCTGCTCGCCTGAATGACCTCTTGACCTTTCTTTAACTGAAAAACAAGCACTAATTGCTGGGCTTACAACAAATTGAAGCCTCCCAACTCCCTCTCTTTTCATGCTTGGGTACTGACATTCTGACTTTGGGTTCTTATGAGTCCATGGAGCAAATTAATCAGCCATAGAGGCTTGGGATCGGTAGCCTGGGTCTGATGAATAGGGCTGGTGGGGTCTTGTACGTTGGGTGTATGTGTATTCAAATTGTTGTGTTTCTTTAAATGAAAAACAAATTGATGAAAATGAATTTAAAAAATGGTTGGATGATTTGGAAGTTTATGACTTCTGGTCTTTACTGGAGGCTAAGGCCCGAGTAAGTCATTCGAAAAGAGCGCCCTCTTTGGGTTTGGAGTGAGTAAAGCAATGTGGGTATCTCAGGGTCTCGTTCACAACTGAGGGGATGTTGAAGCTTGAGATCGACAGGTTTATTGACGCTGGTGTTGTACTGAACAGTTGTGTCGAAGAGGGAGTCGAGCGCGATTTGTTTTTTCCAACCAGAGTGAAACTTGCATGGAGTCTGGCAGTAATTCAGCGCTCCTATATTAAAGATTTCATCAGGGTGTCTCCTGGTACCGAGCTTCAATCCAATACCAGTGCTCTCTTTTCCCAAATTTAAAATCGGTACACCTCTCTATGAGGAGTTCATTGGGTAGCATAACACCAGAGTTTGCTGCAGCAGTAAAATCAGATTTGGCAGCCCCCCCATGACTGAATAAATGAATCTGACAGTGGAAACACTGAATTCTGAAAATTACGCTGAAAACAAACCTGCAGGAGGATGCTCGAACTGTCGATACAGTGATAACGTCAGGGCCAATACACAGTAAACCTAACAAGGGTAGTATCGTTGCCAATACCGATCCACTGTTGAATTGTTGCATCCCTAGTAGCTGGACTGGCCTGTAGGGACCAGGTGGGGATGATATTCTGTTGGGTTGGTCATCCCCTGCTCCTTCGCATTGAAAGGAGCCAGATGTGGAGGTCTGGACACCTCATTGGAATTTCTTCCAGGTGCTTTATGTGGAGGTATGCTGGACACGTCAAACAGAGGGGAGAGATTATAAACTATGCACCATATACTTCCAGGGAGGGATGAGTCATACGTGCTGTGACGTAAATCCAGTCTCCCATACCAGTCCCAGTAAGTTTACTCTTACCATGAATGCAATGTTTCTCGAACATAAACCAAGGAGGTTTAGTTGAGCAGGTGGTGGATTATCAGAAATTGTCACATTACCATGGTGTCTTTTTTACTCTTTGGAAATTGATTAAAACAAAAAGGATTAATTCACTGACCAAAGTTAGAATTTGACTCTTTTGATCCAATATGCCACAATCCAAAAACACAACAAATAAAAACAACGCTAGCATTAGAAACAGCCCTCGCTGCTGGAAACAGCTTCAAAGTCACACTTGCTTAATTATCACACACTGATTCTCACTTTGTTCTCTGCAGTGGAAAAACAAATAAACCTTTTGTCTTTCAATCACAAAGCAATGTCAGACAGGATTAGGGTTTAATGCCCCAAAACAAATGGAAATTAGTTATGAATTATTAACTAAATTAAATGCATTTTTCCAGTGGTGAGAAAGTTCATCACCTCCGGTTAACCATTGAAACTTAAATAGTGCCTAGATTGGTATATTTGCTTATTAAGATGTCAATTCTTGGGCCATCTTTTAATACTTCATTTGTGTAAAATCTGTACAACCTAATTTAATAGGTTTTCTAATAAAGGTCAGACATGTTTTCATAAAATTTTGCTATATATAAACATAAATCATGCAATTTTCAAAATACTCTCCATAACGTATTTGAGCAACGTACATGTTTTAGTTTTTGAGATATGCCTCTACCGACACTCTGTGGCGCCACCACGCATTAACAACTAATGTTCAACACACATAACGAAAAATAAAGAATTAATTAGTAGTTTTTTTATTTTAGATCAATTCTCCTGCCATGAGTTCGGAGCCTAATGTCCTCTCTTGATGTGAACTTTGTTCATCATGTTTGAAAAAAAGTAACTGCTAAAATGATATAAAGAAACGCATGCATGCTAAATGTGGCGTTCATCTTGATCCCCTTCACTGCAGTGCTGAAAAGTATGATTGTCCAACATTCAAATCCTTAAAGCAGCATAGTTTGTACATCTTTATAAAAATTGCTTTGCAAATTTGTCAGTGAAATGTGCTTCAAATGCATCAACAACATAATTACGCTGCCAATTTGCGCTGATATGCAAACATGAAATCGTCGACATTGCTTTTCATGGTGAATACCACATAGAAAGGGACCGGAGGCTGATTGTGTGTCTCATTCAACCACTGAGGCAGGTCAATACAAGGGCTTCCATTTTCCTGTCAGGGCTATTCAGCTGGGGATATCAATGTCCTTGTGGTGGTGTTAAAGCCAGAGATTGCAGCCTCAAGCAAAACATACAGAACTCACCAACTGATACCACGCACACGCCCCCCTTTATCTGTTCTTTTTCTTTTTACAGGTTTTTTATTTCCCCGCTCTAATCCTGCTCTAATAACTAATCCACAAATGTTAATAGTTTTGACAGAATCGCTTACAAAGCCCGAACAGCTGCAGGGAGCTTTCGTGCTGACAGGGAGGAAAAAACTTTCAAAGCTCCTCTCATGTCTCTCACGAACATCACACATGTCAAATTTTCTATTCGCCTCTTGTACACCACCGGATAGATGGGAGTTATCGCCGCTTCCCAAAATATATCTTGTCAAGAGAAATCCCTTAAAGTACTGGCGGCGATGAGGCTATCCCTTCCCGGGACACGATAATGTAGTTTTATGCGAACTAAAGCAAGGAAGAGAAGAATCTAACAACCCTATTGTTCTTGATATCCCCTCCAGATTTTACACAGCAATGCTACAATGCCGATGAAAAAGAACCATCTGCGTCTCGAAGTGGAAAAAACTGACTTTCATTTTGGACATTTGCAAAATTCATGTCGCTGTCATTGATTTAAGTTCAAATAAGGGTTCGGTGAATGTTTCCAGCTGAATAACACACAACGTGCCCATTTCCTAATGAAGACACCATGTCCTCGTGCCCTGTATTCCTGCATATGGAACAACTGTAGTGTTAAGCTTTAACTTACATCCTATCATCATATCACCACTGTAGCATGTCAAAGTCCACAAAAAACTTAATGAAAAGCACAAATTTGTCATGTTAAACACCTTGTTCTCCAGCTGGCGACAATTCCCAAGCTGGCGTTCAACTGCAACACGCCTCTTTAAAATGCTCGTCAGACACGCAGCCGTTTCATAGCAGCAGTGCAAAAGCCATTGTTTAATGATTGCCTGTAATTTCTCTGCTCTGAATTTGATTTTGACTCAATGTTTGAAGAGTCCTTGAGCCTTCGTAAAGCGCCATGCTGTTAATCAACAGCCTTAAAATGAGCTTTGGACTCTTTTTTTAAGAGCGGCACTTAAAGTGCTTGTGTGATGATGCTGGGAATTCCACAAAGACAAAGAAAAAAAGATTGTTTGCATATTTAGCATAGGGCACTGCCACACTGTATTTTCGTATCTTGTGGCCCTTACTTATTGAAATACTAATTTTGTATGTTTTAAGGCAACTAGCTGTGGTCCTTCAGGGAATAAACACTGCTGGCTCAAAACTTTGAAAGAAACCCATTTCCAGTAGCTCTGGAAGTTCAAGTGGGTTCAAGTGTCAGGTCACACCTTGTTCTTCTGCTATACACTGTTGGAAGTGGTCAGTAGTGGTCACCAGTAGACCTGATAGGGACCAAAGCCTGATCCTAATGCTGCAACACCTCATTTTCAAGGTATTGGTGAGGGTTTGCATGAATGGGTCATGGTTCAGGTTATATCATCTCTACGTGGTTTTCTTTTTTTTACAATCGCTTTAATTATTTACTGTTGATTTATCGAAAATAACAATATTCACTCTATAACAAATCCATAGTTTAAGTAAAGATGGACAATGCATCTTTCACTCCTCCCACCATCCAGAAATTAAAAATGTATGTCCGCATAAGAACACTGCCATCTTGTGCTTTTGGAATCAGAGACAAGTCGCAGTGTCGAGGTCCCGCCTATGCAGACTCCCGACCAATGGCATGTCAGTCTCAGCTGTCAATCATGATGCTTCACCGCATTTTTTTGCCCCATGTCCCATTCACTCACATGGAGAAGGTGGTGTTTAGGACCAGCCAGCCAACAGAGGGCAATCAATGTGCTTTGGCTTCACTTTTGGGGGAGCTGATGTAGTCCATCCTTATATAAATTCTGTATTATGTGTGGTGTTTGGTTTTCACCAGATATGTCCAGGGATGTACCATAGGCCTTCAAACCGAGGAGGATTCTGGGAGATGAAGACACGGAGGAGTCCGAGCAGAGCTCAGTGATAATGTTGTTGTTCTTACACATGCACATTCACACAGTGAGAGCTGAGGGTGTAATAATTGTCACCCACTGGCTACTTCGAAATCACACACATGCACTTGAGTGACTCTTTGAAGGTCACATGCTGCTTCTCTCCCCCTCCGTCCTCTCGTCTCTCCCTCCCTCTCCCTCCCTCCCTCTTTCTTCTTCACCTTTGCACCCCTCCCTGCCGCCACCTCCTACCAACTCTCTCTCACACACACACACCCGACGAGCACCACACATCGCCCCCTTATCATGTCTGGGCAAGGACACAGTACAGCTGACTCACTCCGAATTGAGCTGTCATCTGTGTCACCTCGGGCCCGTGTGTGCGTGTCGTCTGCGTGTGTTTGAGCGTCACCTTGGGCTGGGAGTGTACTGTGGGAGGTTACTGTCAACACGCACAAGCTGGGGTGCATGGGCAGAGGCACAGGAGTTGATTTGATCATCATCTCGGAGACAGAGAGAACATGACTAATAGGCCTGTATGTTCTTGTTTATGTGTGAGAGAAAGTCCTCCTGCTCCTCGGAGGGCGTACCTTCCCCCTACCCACTGGCAGCTCACAGACACATTTGAGTACTTGTGGATTACATAAAAACAGAGCGGGGTCACAAACAAAATTAATTATCTGAAAAATAAATATTAAAGAGAAGGCTTAGACACATTCCCACTGGGGGTGGAGGATTATTCAGAAGGGTTTAAAGTATGCTTGCCCCTGAATGCGTCACGCAATCGCGCCGACTATCCTGTTGAGCACCCTGCTTTTGTTGGTCCCTCGCACACATCCACACGAATATGCAGACACAGAGGCGAAAACCTTTCCTATGAGCATCTGGGCAACAGACAGGCCTATTAGCCCACAGGGCCTCGCAGTGCCAAAATAACAACTGCAGCATATGCCTGCGTAATAATTGCATTAATGTTGAACACGTCTCTCCGGGGGGTGGCTGTGGTTGACAACTTGGGGGGGAAATTAAAGCTTGTTCTCGAAAGCATGAAATTAGAATTCAGTAAATGTTGGAATGGGAGAGGGTACGCTTAATGATTGCTAACTACGTAGTAATAGATTAACAGTTCGTCTTGAAAACAGATCATTACCTGGTGCTCAGGGCTGAGAGGGTACGACAGTCATTTAGCTACACTAGCAAAATCAGCTCACAGAAACTTACACAACAAAGCTGATGCATCTCAACGAAACATGTCTCCATCATAATCTGAATATAAAGATGCACGACATGATGGCTCCCCAAAAGTGAAGCCAAAGGGTGTTTATCGCCCCTGGTGGCTGTCTGCAGTATAGGTAATAAATCCTGCCTGCAAAAAGGGCATGGTACATATCAAATACATTTTTCTCATGAAGTTCCTTTCACATGGGTGGGGCCAAGTGCGTGTGGTTCAAATGACATGATTTGGTGCAAGGTGGCAGAATTGATATCTAGGCTATTTTGGCTTCTTTTCTGGATCGTGAGAGATTCGCTGTCCATCTTCATATAGAGTCCACTGTCTCCGTTGTTTTCTGTTGCATTGCTTTAGAGTTTCTATGGTGTTGCATTTGTAAATCCCTCTTGCTGGTGCATTCACATTGTGAAGTTAAGGGCTGATAACAGACCTTTGCCATTTAGCTGCCATGAAGCATTGCATTCAAACAATAATGATGAAACTCAACAGGGAATACAGATAATTGCCAGACATGAATGTTGTAAAAACATGTAATGGATTTTGAATTATTTATATTGGATTGTTTACTTTAAATTAGTGTGCTGACCTACGAATCGCAGAGGGTTCGAACAATCACATTAGTGTGCACATTTAATGTGACCACCCATACAGACAAGGAGGAATCAGAGCAAGGCAGCGATGCAGTGAACCTGCACGCACACAGTAGAATTGTGCATTCTGCACTTTTTTGATCAGAAATGCATCATAGGGCAGGTTTTGTCCAATCAACACCACTTAAAAGTGTTTTAGAGCATCACATATTTAGGATGTCTTCAGCCGGTATCTGCGCTCGGGCTTAAATTATGCAAAACCAGCGGTGTGGTTGTACATTGCTGCTCAGAAAATCTTTCCAGTCTCTTTTAATTAGTTAAATCATTTTTAACTAATTACGTTGGCGCCCTTCTGGAGGTCAAGCAGGAGGCCGGCCAGATGGAGCCCCTTTCAGAGGGCGAGCAGGAGGCAGCCGTAGAAGGTGGAGTCCCTTTGGAACGCAGGCAGGAGGCTGGTAAAGAATTACCCCGAGAGGACGTTGGTGTAGGTGTAGGCAGGCAACAAGGGTGGATGTCAGAAAAGGGCTGTCGGCACCATAAGGTCGAGGCAGGCCGCAGGACAGCCAGCCTGTCAGCTGATGACACGGAGAAAGTCAGCTCAAGATCCACCTGGGCCTCTGCAAAGACAGTCCACTGATGATCTGAGAGGCCTGGCAGTGAGTCTGCAGGGGGGCTGCTGGCTGGAGATCAGGAAGGACATTGGCAGGAATAGACAACTGGCCAAAGCTGACTGCGACTCAGGGACAGGCCTGACAACGTCAATCATGGTACTGGGCAGTAGGAGTAGGTGAGCAACTCAGGCTCTGTGATGCTGGAGGCATTGGAGTGACCCTCACATCCTTCTAGAGGCTCCAGAATGTCACTCCGAGGGCTGATTCTGACAGAAAGCTGGCATCGGATTGTAGCCTGGCTTTATCTAGACGAGCGCGTTTTGACATATGTGAGGAAATGGGCTCAGAGAGCATTTTAACATCCTGTCTTTATGACAAACCATTTAGCTCCGTGAGAGATAGAAAGAGCGGGTGTAGCAGACAAGCCGTCACCCCCAAAAGGTTCCATTTAGTAGCTACATCACCTTGTGAAGTTCCAAATTGTTTTCGTGCCCCGCAGCTAAACATAATGAAGATTCTAGTCGCACCGGGGAACGCAGTGATGTGTGCCCGAACGCTCACACGAGCCAGGCAAGGCATGAACCCCAGATACCAGGCGTGCACGTACACTCTATGTAATGTGCATATACCCTCTCTCCGCTGCCGCTGCACACACGCACACATCTCTTTGCCTGGTGGACATTCATTAGGATGCAGAGTAGAGGGATAATGTGGTTTAAGCAATCAAGGAGCTGGCAGACCCGTTCCCCTGCTGAATTAAAGATAAGTCCAAACACCTTGTGAGACCAGATTATTGGCCCGTATGTGGATTTGGCCCGAAGTAGCCAATCTGTTTTGTGCGTACAGTGTGTGCGTCTGTGAGTGGCAAACACGTTTGTACAGTCTTAAACAGCATGAACGTGGATTTGTGTGGGAGGGACAAGGACATTTATATGCTTTGCACATGCAGGAATAATCTGCCATATCTGAAGTCGATTATACAAACAATATGTTACAGGTGGATATTAGTTTTAATGCATAGTTTTATTTAAACTGCAGACTTGTTTTCATTCTGTGCACGTATGTTAAGGCCGGGCCGTTCTGTCCCCGGGAGTACACACAGATGCACATTTTCTGTTCAGGGGTTACATGTGCACCTGCTCACGACAGTGTGCATATACCATTCAGAACACATAAAGCGAGCATGGGCTGCATGTGTGTGGTTTATACCGCTGGGCGAAAGGGCTGCTGGAAAGTACGTAGGTGTCTCACTGTTATAAATAGACCTCTGTGATTCCATCGTGTGTAGAATCGTTCCAGGTGGCCAAACATGGACAGGCTTTCTACTTTTCCACCATCCACTGCTCAGTGTCAGATAAGGGCCAAAGCAGATATTGACTGGATGGTATTCTCCTCCAATAGCCAGGGTCTCCCCTACCATTATGGACTAAACCAATTTATACGCTTTTGTTCGCACAGCTTGTGCGACAACGCGGCAACTGATGCTACTCCCATGAATTTTTGGAATACTGGATTCCGATTGATTGAAATGTTATCAAACCATGAAAGTACATTATTTAAAAAACTTGTGATTAATCAAATGACTCTCTGCTGCATGTTTGAAAAGCAGTCAAGAAACTCATTACAGTCTATGTTTAGTAGTTAAGTTAAAGTCAGTTTGACCCTGTATTATAGAATGCTGTTATGTATAATGTCAAATTTTTACATAAACGTTTAGTTGTTTTTATGTAAAGGCACCAGTGCCCTTGAAAATAATTGTCATATAAAGACGACCAGAGATCTTTAGCATCCTGTCGATCGTTGCACTCTTCCTGTTATATAGAAATACAAGTAATGCACACAGCTTCACCTACTGCTGCTGGTATATTTATTCATCAACAGCATTTGAGTCTGTACAAACATCACTTGGCAATGAGTCACAACGATCCCTTCAAACTAAATAATGGCATTTTCTTTGGAGTTTCTGCCGCGTCACATCTGCGCCCACCGCTGTGAGTTTTTCTTGTACACTTCCTGTTGATACAAACTGTTCAGTTCTCTCGGAAATCCACAAGCAAACACAACACATACTGTCTCCAACCAAGTGTCTTATATGCACCTCATGCAGACATTGTGAGTGTGCGCTACATATTCCAGTGAATCCACAGCAGGATGGAAGAGGAGGCAACGCTGCACTGCTGCTTCGAACAAACAGATTTTTTTGAGATCACGTTTTTTTTCCTGTAGTGTACTGTGATGTTAAGCAGATTTTTCTAATGCGGTGCATTTTAATTTACGGTAAAGAGGAAGTAACAGGAACTGGTTGACAGGTTACCTTGGAAACAAGCCCTGAGTGCAGTGTCTGAGCCTCAAAAGAAATGTCAATCAAACATTTCTTTGGCTGTAAGTTGGGTTTAATTAAACAAACCTGCCTGTATTTAAAAAAAGAAAAAGAAGGGGGGGGGGCAGAATGGGCAGCCAATGAAGACTCTGCTCAATGTAAAACTAATTTTATTCACTTTCACAATTTCTTAGTGCAATTTGCAAAATGAGAAATCATCAAGGTCTCAGTGACACACACTCACACACTCGAGCAGTCCCTGACTTTCACTGCTGCGAGTTAAAGGGATAGCAGATTTAAAGATCTCCACATGCACTAATCTACATCTCATATCATCACGTTTCAGGAGAATATGATTAGTAGATCTGAAGCGGTTGTGAGTCGATTCCTGTCTCAGAATCATTTTCTCTGCGTGACAGATTTTCTTCTCGACTTATTTTTACGAAGGGACGAAATCTAAAGAACTTGTTTTCACTTCACATGAATGTATCTCCTCCCTGGCAGCAAATGCTCGTTTACAAGATATTTTACCTTCACCTCTGGATAGTGAAGGGAATGGAAGACACGTCGGCCATCTTTACACACAGTCTATGATTCACACTGACCAATTACTGCAGGAAGAACTGATGACGAATAAAACAACATTAAGGCTACAAACAAGCCGAGTTCAACACTCGACTAGCTAATTTTACTAAATCTGTCCAAAAATAATATCTGATCCAATTAATTCTTCCGTCCTCAAATATAAACGATATATATATATACAGTATATATCAACTATATTTCTAGCGATCCCACCTACTGCTAAATTAAACTATGTATATCCGTAAACATGTGTAATCTTAGTAATGTGTGCATGTATGTTTTTTTTTTTATTTTGTACATATTTAAACCTTAAATAGTAGATAGTTTGTTGCATAAAATAGAAATGTCAAACAGCAAGTGCCATTTTTGGTGCACTGATCTCCAAGCATGTGTGTTTCATAAACATTCATCATCATAGTTTGATTGGTTTCTTTTATTGCTATGTCATTTTACAAAACAACTGGAGGGGGGAGACTATTTTAAGCTGCAAGTTAGAGCACATAATATGTGTATGGTTTGTGGATGCAGGAAAGTGTTTGTTGTCAACAAAGAAATATGTCAGTCAGTGCAACAGGTTCATTCAGTTTTAAAGAAGAGAATAAACTACATCTGACTTGAGCTGCTTTAATTTTCTCTGGTAGGAAATGTTAGTCACTGTCAGCCTCAGTCCTTAGACACAGTGCAAGAGAACATGATTCATTTCTACCTCTGTTCCTTTCACCCTCTGAAAACCCCCTGCCATCCCTGCAAACATTAACTCTGCATGTCCTCCACAGCAAATACATTCATCAGGTTTCTGTGCCGTAGCACGGCGAGCTAAGTGCAGGCGGCCAATCTTCTCAGCAACGGTCTTGTTTGTGCACTGTGATTATACCTGCTGCATCCTCGGTGCACGTGTGTGCCTATGTGGGTCACTGTGTGTGTGCTCGAGCTCGGTGCATCTGCGCGTTAAAGAATTAAAGGGTTATCAGTCTTTATTTCTCTAAACTGGGGCAGGCTGCATTATGTAAAGTGCTGAATTATATATCAGATCTGCCTGCACATTGGTTTTGGCCAAAGGGAGAGCGGCGGAAGGTAGACACAAACACACGCGTTATCTGCCCTCAACACAAGCGCACACCCGCTATCTGTTACACCTAAACACAACGCATATGTATCGTTTATTGTCTTAAGTATAGCCCGATGCACACACAGTTGCTCTACATTGCTTCATACATGCACACTCCAGGCTGACAGATGGAAGCACCAGATGATGAGCCACCAGAATTGTCTCACGGTGGGAGCCATCGCTGACACTGTTAAAGCTGGGAGAACACTTAAATTAGCACCCTAAATGAGTGTGTGTGTGTGTGTGTGTGTGTGTGGGGGGGGGGGGGGGGGGGTATATGTAGTGTGTAAGGTAAGCAGCAAGTGTTTGATTTGTGCGTGGAGCTCCAGAGGCCTATAGACAGTTCAATGAGCGAGTGTGTGTATTTTAGCATCTCGGCCTCAGTTTAACATCTTAATTCTCACTCACGCTCACGCGCACAGAACAACTTTGCGAATGAACAAGTGGGCTTGACATTCTCTGCGTGCTCAAGCTGCTTTCATCTCGCCAATAAAGAACAATGACCTATTAGCGAGCCTCTCAAGCACACATCGGGCTCCCTCGACTGGCTTTGCTTGGGCTATTTGTTCGTTCCCTGCCTTTCTCCCCCTCTTTTTTTCCTGCGCCTTTCTTTCTTCCTCGCTCTGCCTATTCGTCCCTCGTACTCCCTGTAGACCGCCCGAGTCTGAGCAGCCTGCCTTTGAGAGGGGCTGAACTTAACCAAACTAATCTTGAGAAGAAGAAGAGGAACAGCTGCCTCCCTTCTCTTCTTCCTCTCCTCGAGACGTCGCTGACATTTTGTGAAAGTGTGTCATGTTTGGGGTTGGTGGTGGTAGTGGAACACGAGAGAGTTGACTTACTCGGAGTGCAAGTATACCGCAGGGACCGGGCTCCTGCATTGTTGCCTGGCAACTCTCAATGAGCTTTCAATGGCAAATAATGGCCTCTCACCCGGTGATAATATCCCATTTTGCACCATCGGGGGTTTGAAGTCACTAACCATAGCAACTGTTGCAAAGTGGTTTTAGACCTTGCAAGTGCCTGGACACAGTTCTCTTCCCAACTTACACTGATATTTATATTCAACCTCGGTTATTTTAATACAAGATGTAGTATTGCATGTATGTATTAGGACTCGGAATTGTTAAAAACCTCATTACTGAAATGATCCAATGTTTCTTTTTACCTTCTATTTGAACCTTTATAGCCGTGGTCATATCATGAGACATAAAGGTTGTTGTAACCGTCGTCTTGTAATGAGACCGATTCCGTTGCTCTTCTTACTTGTTCAAAGCTCTGGAAGCCAGGGCAATGCAACCAGTCAGTTTACAATTTCCTTTCCAGTGCATGTGCAACAAAGATCAAGTTGACGTCTGACTAAAGGACACCTTACCAAAAAAAAATGGAAATGGTGAGTGTTCTGCTAGATTTGACTTTCACCTGGGAAAATTGAAAAGATGAAGTGCAATTTATGTCCACCAAGTCCTGATGCGGCGATGGCACAGACCGACCCCAGGTTGCACCGCTGTTGTGGTGTAGTGCATCCAAACGTAGTGAGTGAATCGTCAGTCACAATGTTTGTCAGACCATTTCTGAAAAGGGTAATGGTTTGGGATAAAGATTGGATCTGGTGTCACCGGATCCAAAAAGGCTGCTGAAATATCTTTACCCATCCTGCAAATGGTTTCTACTTATTTATCGAAAGGTTCCCATGTGTTCCAGATGACCACACTGGACCAAAAACCTTTTGCCATTTAGCTTTTAGGGCGTAACATGTTGGACTGTGCAATAAATAAGAACATAAACATGCTCTGGGGCCTCTGCTCACCTGCATGTGGTTGTTGAATGGTCTGTTTTTAAAAGTTGGAAGAAAAATATGTTTTTGCACATACCTCCCACCTGATTCTACCATTTAAAATAGGATTTCAGACATTCTTGGAAAGAAAAATACAGTGAAACAAACATAAACATGACATGATCCCTCATAAAGAAGAAGGACATGGTGGAGTTTTCACAACAGAGGAGGCGTATCGACTCCTATCATGCTTCAGTGTCTATTTACACTGGCAATTTGAAGTGGAACATCTGTCCATACCATACTCTGGTTATATTTGGATTTCTTGGATAAATGTGAGGATCAGGCTTTTAAATTCAGAGCATGAACAGTTTATTGTACTTTGGGGTGTAACAGAATGCAAAGGTTAACAGTCTCCAATATCCGTGCTGTTCATATTCTAAGGATAATATCACCTTCTATGGCCCAATAAATGAAATCATAATAGCACTGAATGGTACGACTCCCTTCTCTGCGACTTCCGAATGGCAAAGGGAAGTTTGTTGTGCATGTCGAGCAGTTCAGCGGAGCCTTTTTACTCTTTGTCCATGCACAGTTTAATTTGTGCAAACTGTCACTCCACTCCTCCTCCCCCCCCCCCCCCAATCTCTCTTTCTCACCTTGCAAGCACACAAATGCTTGCTTGCTTCCAAAGCTGGCCCTCTGAAGGGGCCTTCGCCGCTTGTGTCTCCGCAAGAGTTGTGATTTATTTCCCAGTGGAAGGCATTTCTCTGTGGACTGTATCGGACTATGAATGTCACTTCCAAGCCGTGCCTGCTGCCATCCATCACAGCAGAAACAATCTGACAATAGGCCTGAGTTCACTCACAGGTTCTCACTCGACCCACTCAAAATATTGTTGAGCAGAACTTCATGAGCAGCTCTGGCTTTGAAGATGAGAGTTGACCTGAAAAGCAAAACAAGAAAACTAATTAATTCCCCTTCCCATTTTTTTAAATGATGAAACAAAGACCCAGTGCATGCCGTGTAGCAAACAAAGCTAAGATGATTATAATGGCTTTTTTTATGTCCAGTTGTTAATGCCATGCCTCCTCATCTGCAAATATAAATAAGCCTCCTGAACCTGTCAACCTCAGGACTAATGGCCCGCTCGATTAAACGCGCATTAATATCAGTTTGGAAAATGAGATGGCCAGGAATCCCCCCCCCAAATCCCCAGGATTACACAGAATGTAATGTAGTTTGTTGTTTGCAGTTTTAATGTCGAGGTTGATCTTTGGTTTGTTTTGGGGTAATTTCTTGGTTGTGATTTACTGTGTGAAATAGATATTTGGGTGTCTGCCTGTTTCATAGCTGCACTGCCTAAATTAGCATAAATGACAGGCCCGCATTATAGCTGATGCAATTAATCCTTTATGAACCAAATGTTGTCTGTGCGTTGTGTTTTCCTGCTGGCCATACAGGGTGCACATTTCATGGAATTATCAATTATGAAACGGTGGGGTGATCTACATTAATGCCAAATATCCCTCATCTCCTCTCAGCACCGGGCCGCCTCCTACCATGCACACTTTATGCGGAAATAAAAATCCAGTCCTTGTGATCTTACAGTCTAGACTCAAAATTAATTTATTCTCTATCATTAAGTTGCCTTAACGTCTTATTTTCTTTTTATGTTTCGCTGTGATGAATAGTCTATAATACAGGATTTTAGCAGGTGAGGTTTGGCCCAGTCCTTGTCATCACCTCAGAGGTTTCCCACTCAATGCAGGGGTCACTGCCAAGTGCTGAACTTAATAACATCTCTTGCATTTCTTATTCAGGCAAAGCACTTGTTTTATCAACGTCACAGTAGTATATATGCCACCTCATCTTAAATGTTCCATAACATTAGCTTATAGGCTTTGTAATTCCGACATGGTGGAGATAACTAATACTATAATTACTTGATTTGTTTTGGGGGAATTTTATGCAACATTCCTCTGATGATTCATCGTGATTTACACATGGGACAAAAAAGAAAGTCAGACTTTCTGTGACTTATGCATAGTCCTACCCTTATGCCTTATGACTTATGCAAGTCCTACCCTTCTTCCAAACACTGGGACGGATGTAGTGGACGTAAATGTCTAACTTTAAAAAAGGGAGAGGCAAAAATAATATCACATACCCAGGCCAATCTCAAAGTTGTCATTTTTGTGCAAAGGTCTGGGGTGACAGACATGATGTCTTTTCACAGCTTCTTGGATTTTAGACCACAACAACAATCTGGACACATTCCAGTCAGGTTTCAGGATGCACTGCAGTGCTGAGTCAGCTCTCCTCAGGGTGGCAGATGATCTATTGTGTCTTTAGACTCTGGAAATCATGCAACTTTAATTCTGTTAGACCTCTCAGCTGGCTTTGACACAGCAGGTCATTTTGATCTGTTTGACCACCTCAAATAAAAGGGAGCAACACTCACAGTGTGATTTTGCAACTGTTTTCCTCAATAGATACAAGACAGCTTGTTTCAATTTCGACTTCTCGTCTTGCAGCCACCTCCAGTGGTGTCCCACAGGGTTCAATCTTTGGCCCAATTTTGTTCTACCTGTATGAGCTTCCACTGAGCTTCATTTTAGACAACCCCAGATCCCTTATCAGTTTTACACCAACTACATGTATACATACAGTATCAGGACATGCGTGACATTGTTGGCTGCCTATTGTTTTAGTCCCCCAAAACTGTGTATACAGCAAATACAAGGAGTTCTGATCCCATTCTGATTGTAGTATTTTTTTTCTAGATTAGAACTGATTAGACAGCAGTCTTTTACCTCTCATTTAGAAATCTGAAAGATGCTAATTGCTTGCAGCAAACCGGTCCTAAGATGCCTATTGGTTTTTGAATCCACTTAACATTCTGGTATATCTTTGCATGTCTATTCTTTTAGGTATTGTTTTATAAATATTTACCTAAAATAGCATAGAAATCAAATAATATCCCAAGGACAAAAACAAGGCTGAGTTAAAAAAATATTCAGTTCTCAGTTCAAATCATTCAGGGGTTTAGCTTCTATAGTTTTATTCGTTTTGTTACCAGCAGCTGGCTAATAGGCGCTAATGTTACCAGATATAGAATGAGTTGTCAGTTTTTGCTGGTGTTGCACAATATTTTATCATTTGCCATTGTTTTGCAATTGTCACTTGTCATAATGGCCGCTGTCTGATAAAATACAGAGTCCCACTTCAAAGTTTAGATTGGCTCCCTGTGCGAGGAAACGTACAAAGAACTGGCATTTTGCCCATTTAGTTCCACCTGTATGTACTAATACTGTCTACGTCTCTATCTCTCCCCCCTCTCCTCTATCTTTTAGTGTGTTATGGTTCTCCCCAAGGCTGAGGGTACAAATATGGTCTGTCGGAGAAGCCAGCGCAGTGTCGATCATAACCAATTTATGTCTGTCTGTTCCTCAGTCTGTCTGCCTCAGGCTCTCTCTCACCCCCATTCTCCCGCTCCCACTCAGACAACTAACATGTTGTGCATCGCATCACATCATTAGTCAAACAGATGTCTGTAGAAATGTTTCCCAAAAATTCACCCACCAAAAGACGATTATGCGAATTACTGAGACGGTGCCAGAAGTGGAAGTATGTCAACTGGCCCAGGTTGTAAAAACTAATAAAAACTGTTGACTCTCCATTCATTTGGACACAAAATTAAATACGGCAGTAACAGCGCTCATTAGATTCCCAGTTCATTATTTAATATCATTTCTGCAGTTTTCATTTACACATTTTTGCATTTGATTTGATGTTTCTATATCAAAAGTCAAATGTTTTGTCCAATCACGATTGAATCTGAGCAGCTTAGGTTTCCCTCTGATGTATGGCTTATTGAAAATATCCGACCAGACAAGTTCTTCACTAAATCACAGATATGTTTTAAATCAGATTAAACTATGTAAATAGATTTAAAAACTGGAATAGTCCACCAGATGATACTAGGAATCATCATTTGCATGTTTCTCTCCTTGCTCTAGTTTTCAGTGTTAAGAATTTTACTTTTAGGCTGAATGCCGCAAGTTGACCTACCAGTAAATTAATTAAATTGAATTTCTATTGGATCATATTAAACATATGTGAACTTAAAAATGCTCAATTTCACCCTCAACCATCTGCATGTTTTCCAAAATGCAAAAAGCCAAAGCCAGTTTCTTTTTTATTGATTTATATTGAACGATTTGGAATTAAGAGACAAGAGTTAATGGTATGTAACATATCATATGAACAAAACGTCTGAACTTACTGTCCAGAAATTGGAAAACTAATATTATTCAAAGTGCAATCAAATGTCCAAATTAACATTTTACTGCCAAAAATCAGAATCACATTTACAATCAACAGCGTAATAAAGTGCATCATACTGTTTGTCCAGCAGAGGGTGCACTATAGAGGCAAAACTACTTAAACATTCTGTAAATTGTGCGTAGAAACCAACATAATGTGTGCCCGCCCATTTGCATTAACGCATACATCACCGAGGCAAGCATGGTTACAAGTCAAAACGTGCACAACAGTAACATGCACAAAAATAAATACTTTTGGACTTTGGCACATCGCACACAGAGGAAGCAGAAGGGCCTGGAAGAGACTGTAGCTTTTACTGTCAAAACCAAGAGCCAGTGTCTCTAAAATCCAAATCAGTGAGAAGCAATCAGGCCTCGTGGCTCGAGAGGCACACATTGTTCCAAGCAGTTCCCTGTCGCAGCATACGACTCTGTGATACGTTTTCAGCCCCTTTGTTGCCCTCGTCTGCAGAAACAGCTTGAATCCCGTATTTTCTAAATCCTGCGTTAATTTTTGGGAAGCACGATTCCATGACTCTCTTAGGGGAAATATTTGATGACGGTTAAATATAATCTCAATCTAAATCTGAGCTCTGCATCCCACTGCATTTTCTGTAACAGCAGATTAAAAAGCATTGAAGTTGATGCATATGTGAAATAACACAAATAGACATTAGCTACATAGTATAATGGCAATTGACATATATTGCTGGTGGTGTTTGAAATATGAACCTGCATAATTGTCTCAATTAAACCTAACACACTGATGACACTTGGTAGTCACATAGTTATCATTATCTTATCACACCTTCCACTCCAGTGCAGTCCAGTCAAGTGTGGTGCGACCCCGGTGACCTCCCCCCTCTCTCCCCCTGGATTGCCTCTTCTCCGCGTTGTTTCCTGTGAGAGAGTCACGTCACGTCGCATTTTGTCCAGCGCCATTGGTTCGTGACCATTATTTGGAGGAGCATGGGGGGGGACCCTGACTGAAAAGCAACCCACACCCATTGGACGATACAAGCTGTCAATCACATTTACATTTACATTTTTCATTTAGCTGACACTTTTATCCAAATCGACTTACAATAAGTGCATTCAACCATGAGGGTACAATCCCAGAACAACACAAATCGAGACAGTACAATTTCTTCAAAAAAAGAGAGCAGAGCCTGAGACACCCAGGTCCTGAAGGGAGGAAATAAGGATCTGGTGGTTCACTGTGTCAAATGCAGCAGAGAGGTCTAGAAGGATAAGGACAGAGGAGAGAGAAGCTGCTCTAGCAGTGTGAAGTTGCTCAGAGACAGCAAGGAGGGCAGTCTCAGTTGAGTGGCCTCCGGCGGAGGTTACCAAGGTAAGAACTTGATTGGGAGACAGGGGGGTCAAGGAGTTTGGAAAAGATGGAGAAGAGTTTTTTGGGGTTGGAAAATGAATTGTAGTTTGGTAAAAAATGCTTTTGGCTGTGGAAATAGAGGCAGAGAAAGAGAGAAGAGACTGATAAGTGAGCAGGTTGTCCGGGTGTTTAGATTTCTGCCATTTCCTTTCTGATGCTCGCATAGTGACTGTGTAGGCACGCACCGAGTCAGACAACCACGGAGCTGGGGAGGACTTGCGGACCTGTCGTGACGTAAGAGGACAGAGAGAGTCAAGAGAGGAGGACAAAGTAGAAAGGAGAATGTCTGTGGCAGAGTTAGGATGCATGAGTGAGAAAGAGTCAGTGGAAGGGAGGGCTGATAAAACAGAGGAGGCTGGAGAGGCGGGAGAGAGGGAACGAATGTTGCGACAGACAGGTACAGAGTCTGTTGATGAGGTAGGGTTGTCAGTTTGAGATAGTGGGAGAGATAAAGAAGTGGTCAGAGACATGAAGTGGGGTTACAGTGAGGTTAGATGTTGAGCAGTTTCTGGTGAAAATATAGTCAAGGTGGTTACCGGCTTTGTGAGTAGGAGGGGAAGGACTGAGTGAGAGAGCAAAAGAAGAGAGTAAAAGTAATAAGTCAGATGACTTCTCTGTCTGGATGTTAAAGTCACCCAGAAGGATAAGTGGAGGGCCATTTTCTGGGAAGTTTGACAGGAGGACGTCTAATTCCTCCAAGAAATCTCCCAAAGAACCTGGTGGACGGTAGAGAACAACAATAGTTAATAGTACTGGATGAGTAACTGTCACAGCATGAAATTCAAAAGACGTTGGGGTAAAAGGTGGAAGCGGGTAGAGAGAAAAACTCCATTTGCGGGAGATGAGTAAACTTGTACCACCACCCCTACCAGTGGGTCTGGGTGTGTGGGTGAAAGAGAAGGCACAGGAGAGAGCAGCTGGGGTGGATGTGTTGTCCGGTGTGATCCAAGTCTCAGTGAGAGCAAGGAAGTCAAGCACATGGCATCCACACCCCAATGCATACTGGGCTTTATGGTTTATTTTACTTTAAACTGGATGATAATTTACAACATGAACCATGAACTGTATATTGAGAGGGACGACACATCACCTCTTCCCCCTACTATCCAGAAATGGCTTCAAAATATCTGGATACGAAAGCTGCCATCTTCGGATGTGTGATAAGAACTAGTTAAAATGAGAGACAAAATTGTATGTATTGGACTTTTTCATTTGGTCAATATCCCCAATATCCCGAGTCTATGTCCACTTTACAGTGGTCTTTGTTCTGTGTTTAGTGAGAATGGTGTTTTGATTTGTTTT
Organism: Verasper variegatus; assembly: GCA_026259375.1. Taxonomy (NCBI): domain Eukaryota; kingdom Metazoa; phylum Chordata; class Actinopteri; order Pleuronectiformes; family Pleuronectidae; genus Verasper; species Verasper variegatus. The sequence goes on along the minus strand of CM048038.1, from coordinate 29,242,013 downwards.
TATACTTCAGTATGAAATTAATATGTTGACCCTATGATAACCAAAGTCAGAAGGATTCATCCTTTGGGCAACAGAGATATCTGTACAAAATATGTAGATATGTATCATCGAACACTTCCCTTTAGTTGTTGTGAAGTCCTGGAGCCTCTTTTTCCAGGTGTGTGCTTATTTCCAAGAAGACACAGTACCGGGAAACTGCAAATAAAGTGTGTTTGTCATGCTAAGACACTTGAATTGTGCGTACTCAAACCATCTTTCCATGAAGATGCAGCAATTTCATCAACAACAGGAAGCACATTTTGAAAGACTCTTCAGCTTTAACAAGGCTCAAATTACAGCAACATCTCTTGTGACAAAGGACAAAAAGTGCATCCTCTCTTTTTCAGTTCATGTGCCCTAAATAAAACATAGTTTTTGTTTGGTGAATGCAATATTTCAGGACAACTTTGAGGGAACTTCTTCAAATTTGGTTCAGGCATGCACTTGAACTCAAAGATGGACTGATTCGATTTTAGTGGTCAAAGGTCAAGGGCACAGTGACCTCGCGGAACCCCTCTTTTTTGCCATGTCAATCAAAAGAATGCTACGAGATAATCCTTTCAAATGTGCCACACGTTCACATATTAGATTTGGGTGGATAAAGGTGGAAGGTGGTTACGTGGTCCAGCCTCTTTTTGTAATTGCTTAGCAACCTCTATATAATGACCATAACTGACCTGTTAACCTACAAGATTCAACAATCAACTGAAGACATTCAAACTAGGGAAGCAATGTAGTTTAAATAGAACCAAATAAAATACATTCCACTTTATTTCAGAAAAAAATACATACATTTGCACAATTTCCTCTTTTTTAGCATAAATAAAAATCAAGGCTACTCTACTCTTTTCATCATAAAAGCTTTTCAATGCATTACAAAATCTGAAGTATTACGGTGCAATTTCAAAAGTAACTGTTATTACAGTCTGTAATGGCCCCTAGAGCAAGCTGACCTTGGATTCTTTAGAGCCTCTTAACAGCACGAAGAAAAATACACGTGGCTGATGGAAGATTATTGCTGCCTTTCAAGTGCCTTCTATTTAAGGCTGATCAAAATATGTTGTTGTAAATTGGAAGCAAGCATGCACAGAGCCTGCTCTCTTTCCTGCACCGGACAGCCAGCATTATTTTGGACGTGTATCATGACAGAGCTGCCCCGCAGGCTGGTCGGTTTGTTCTGCTATTGATTAGGCTGAAGACTTCATGGTGGTGGGGGGGGGGATTGGAGTTAACCGTGTGACTTTGCTCAACTCTGCCAATTATATGTGAAAAACTGGACGTTGTTTCAGAAATCATTTGGCTTCTGAACCTGCAACTACATTATTAATCTTGGAATACGCTGATTGAAACCACGCAACACTTTGCGAAAACGACTGCAAAAATATCCGCCCGTGCTAGTTGCCAGACTCCAGAGCTGCTGAAGTGCTTGTAAAGTCCAATTCGTATTTGGACAGAAACAGTTTATCGTTCCTCTGGCTCTCTGCTTCAGCACCTTCAGTTTGAAACTTAAAAAAAAAAAGTGGATGATGCACTAAACTGCCATAGTATCAGCTTTAATATGAGCAGGGCTACGTCATTATAGAGTGAACTGAGGAGAGGCAGCCCTTAGTGCTTGGATTCCAAGGGCACTAAATGCTTCCTGGTCAATTGTGTGCCGTGTTAACATGGGTTCACAAGTTCACTGAAAGGTGATAATTTCCATTTATGTTGAGGTGGAGTTGTCTGTCAATATGAGTGAGGAGGTGGCCTTCCAAGTGAGGGAGATAATGATGAGAGAAATCAATGGTGGCCAGAATCAACAGTTGGCTACATGCGCAGGTGCACATTGGGAGAGTAAAAGAAAAATGACAAATGAGCTGGTGGACGACAGAGGCTTGTGGATGTGGCTGGAAAATCTCTCCAGGATGTGGGTGCACATGGTTTTCTTGTGATAAGCTTTCATGACAAAAAACCACAGGGGATTCAACACAAGATGCAAAGCTCCGGTAAGATTCAAAAACAAAAGGAGAAGGTTGCAGTTGGCAAACAGGATCATTCCGTGAGCTCAGATTAAAGTGCATCGGAAGTCATTGGACAACATGTCAACACTGAGCAGGACAGTGATTCCACGGTGGCACCGGAGAAGCTCAGGGAGATCATCACTGTGGAAGACTTGAGGATTGTTCACAAAATATTACATTTAATGATTATGTCGTCTTATATTTCAATCCCTTAAGTTTGTGTTAAAATATATACTGTTTATCTCCCACAGTCATCTTTCTATTTTTGCAAATTCACTCAAATTAAAGCTCAGATGCTTGTGGTTCTTTCCAAGAGCGTTCAGAGAAGAGATCCAAGGAAATGTCTCATTAGCAAACCATTATCCAGGGCCAGAAATATAGCAAAATGACCCCTTGTGTAATTTTCTAGTTTTTTAAGGTCTTTAAATTGCCATAAGCAGCCTGGTTCCAAACACTGATGTCATCTACTCACTTTATTGCTAAATAAAAGATGCAGTTGTGGCAATATTTGTCTGCTAAAATCCTCTCAGAGCTGATATGATCAGTACATTTATTTCTAGTCCATTCACTAACCCGCCAGTCTGTGGCAGCGAATCCCAAGATGGAGCTGTCCCCCCCCCCCCATTATATCTGAGGAAGCTTTACAGCACAGTTTTCAAGGAGAGACACACGGGCAGACAGCTAAGGTTCATGTAAAAAAAAAAAGAGGAATCAGTGCAGAAGACATGCAGGCTGAGAATCAGAAGCAGCCGTCACCTTCAAACCGAAACCTCTGGCTCTACAACTCACCGTCTCCCTGCACATACAAATATGCAAGGTTACGCAGTGGACCAGCGCAGCATCTAAAACGATTAACCAGATGTTGATGCTGTGAATCGACACCTGGCTGAGTTTCCTACCAGCTCCAGCAGCGCTGCACTGTAGCTGGAACTGTACCTTCACTTTGCACAGAGGTGCAGGGATACTTTCTCTGTAAACAACTGTGAAAAACACATTTATGAATGAAATTACACTCCTCAACCTTTGCTCTCAGCTTTTTACAGATCGCATAGAACACCCCTGAAGTTGATTTAAATTGAGTTTTTCAAGTAGTAAACACATCACGAGCATTTGATCAGGTGCTACAAGTTGTTTTTTGGGCATTATTCTGGAATTCTGTTCTGCATTTGCTAATTTAGTTTGCTCTTGTTGATAAAATTGCACTAGTGCCAACAAAGTACAATTTTTTGCGAAACGAAAGTGGTTCTGTATCACACATTAGTGACGAGTGGGTGGAATCTGGAAACCTGTGGGTTTCATGAATTATAAATATTTATCAGAAGTATTGTGTTCAATAGGAGTCCACCTCGGACCAGGTCCTCCTAAGTCCTGGCATTGGACTTTATATAAAGATGGACCCAGACTCCAGGTACAGAAAGTACAGAAGTGCGACTCTCCCCTTATTTATAACCCCAGTGAACAATTTTCGAGTTTGTGGCATCCATTGCATGTTTTAAGTCTCCTTCAATGCAGCATGATGTTCATTTCATGTAGGTGGGCGTGCAGTGTCCTCCAGCTCTCAGTCGGGCTCCAACCCCTGCTCCTCCAAATCTGGTTACTTCTAAAACCAAGATGCCGCTGGAGAAAAACTATCTTGAGGTTTCAAAACGGGCAGCTCACAAACCAGCGGTCGACGTGCTGGTGTGCTGCCACTGCTGGCTATGAAGTAGGCTCACCGACCATCTCCTGCACATCCAGCGAATCTGTTCGCTTTGGCCTGTCCTCTACCCTAAAGTCATAATAGACTATTAGTACACAAACCGAGTACAGAAATGACTCATATTTTCCCATAAATTACACATTTTGTGCTAGATTCAAATGTACCAATCAGCTCTTAACTTGTCTCGTATGACTTATATTTACAGAAGTGCAAAATGAAAGAAGTGATAAAATGGATACTTGCCAACAACAAGATAATCCTGCAGGATAATGGCCCTTAGGAAGAAGATGAGCCTCTTTCCTTCACCTGGTGATGTATTGTATCACATAACAAATGTTTGTAGCATTTTCAATTCGCCCACTCCGCTATGAAACCTATCAATTTGAGAGTAGCGAGCATTTGATTTGAATTGAATATTGCTGCATATTAAGTAGACTTACCTCATTCCCAAGTGTCATCTAATGTAATGCATACTGGTCCCATACCCCCGTCACTGCCCTCTGGCAAGTGGTGCAGACTCTGTGAACAGCGCAAGATCCATAACCTCTATGTGACACGACGACAGTGTGGAAAGGATCCCCTCTGATCTTTCTTTCTTTGGAACAATCTCATAAGATAAAAATTAATTTAACCCAGATTTTAGGTTTCATTTGTTAAAATTCGACAAGACAGGAAAAAAAAATTCACGACAAGTTTGTAGCCGTGTATCTTTTACTGCGTCAAATCTAGCAGAGCTCCTCATTTACATGTATTTAGTAGCCTTGTATTTAACATAGGAATATCCTGTTTACTCTGTGTTTGTTGATTCGCTTAAGAGTTTATGAGGCACTTATTCAAACACGTGCACACAGTGCACCATGTAAGTGGAGGGACATGGACCAAACTAAAAAAGTCAAAATCCACAGATGGTTTCTGTCTTTTGGGATAGTTCTTATCACCCTGATGTGACTTCAAGTGTTAACTGGTTTTAATTAGTTATGGAAAGAGGGTTGAAAAGTCATTATTGACAGCCGTGACTGATTCCCGATTGGTCGAGTGCTTGTATTGACGGGACATCGGTATCAGAACTCCATCCCTCCATTGCTACTTCGCAGACTCTTGCTTCAAATCCGAAAGATGGCAGTGCCTGTATCCACATCCGTATTTTAGTGGGAGGAAGTGGAGATGTGTCTTCTATCTTTATATACAGTTTATGGCACGGCCAGTTCATATTGTCCTGCTGAAAGTTTGACTGTTGTATCTATTGTTCCAGGGGCCACGGGGACCCTAATGTTTTTCTTTAATTTTGAGGACATGCGTTTTGAAATATACTTCCTGACTTTGTGAATTTCCCTTAGGATCAATATAGTATTTATTTATCTATTATATCTACTGCTTCAGAACAGGGAGTTTTTTGTCGGAACTATGAGGCTATGAGGCTAAACAGTTCCCAGTGTTAGAGACTATGTCTGGATACTCATTTTGTTTATTTTGTTTGTTGCTGCCTGGTGGCCATGTCCACTTGTCCAGTGTACAAAACTAGTTAGCAAAGTGTCAGACCAGTTAGGACTTGGACTTAAGGATATTTATCTCCATTGTTGAAATAAAGTCATTCCTGCTTGTTTCTGAGTCCAAGCACGTTAAACCGAAAGAGAAAAGAGTTGTTTAAAAAGTGAAGCCACTCTGCAGAGGTATTACCTCTTGCTTAATGGCCTGAGAATGGACATAATAAATCAAGCCTGATGAAAAACAGCCTCACCCTGGCAATCCAAGCCGGCCCCCCCCCAGTGACATCAATTGCTGGATGATTAGGTCGTGGTAAACTCTACCTAATCTCCCAGCAGCTCAAGCTAACGGGGCGATAATACGACCTAATAGCAGCGAGGAAGCTTGAGGTGGAAGAGCTTCAAAGAGGGCCGCCCCCCCCCCCGAGAACCCCTTTCCGTGCATGTATAAAGTCTGACTTTGGTACCGCGCTCATCAGTCAAACAAGACACAGCCTGCTAAAGTGCTAATCTGCCTGATAGCAGCTAACCTATGTGGAAGTTCAGGCCACACAGGGCTCCTGAGAGCGGGCCTGCCCAGGAGCTCCAGTGCATAAGTAATAGTTGGAGATTAGACCTGCGCTATAAAGGTCCTTATCGGATGACCCGGCTGGGAACTGTGGGGAGCGAGTTCACCTCCCTCAGATGAACTCCTCTAATCATTCCCTCCTCGCAGCCATAATTAAACCCAATGCCCATTGTCTTGATTCATTAGCTCCACAACTCAGTTTGCCAACCTTGATCAATTACGTGAGTGCCTATCTTAGCCCCGGCCTCTTTGGTTAACACTGTCACGTAGTGTCGTCATTGTGTAAGTGGTGGCACAGGAGCAGGGCTGCGCACGTGTGTGTGTGTGTGTGAGTGAGTGTGGGATGCATTATCACTGTCATTAGGGGAAACCTTAATCGACGTCTCAACTACGACAACACTGAGATGAGACAAGCATTTAGAATGTCTGCACTGATGCTACATGTGTGTGATGTTTGTGTGTGTGTGTGTGTGTGTGTGAGAGAGAGAGATAGTATTTGCCTCTAATGTCAACCGTTGCAGTGACAGTTGAATCCTCTCCAAATTGAATAAATTTATGCCACTCTGACGCTTATTAACGCGATGTTGTCACAGCATTTAATCAGTCTCAAAACCGCTGCGCGTCTCATAAAAAGCGCATATGCGCACGTGATGGTTGTGTGAGGAAAACCAATTTTCGCGAAAGAGTATTTCAGATGTGGAGCAAGGGGCTGCTGGGGGCAAGACGCGTTCAATCAAGTTGACCAGTGGACATACTGGTGTAGTATCTGTTCTATACCTGCCTGTTTGGAATGGGCAGTTTTCTACTTCAGAATTATTCCTTATCATTAGTGAGTCCTCCTCAAACAGTTCTATAATATACTGTCAGTTTTAGTTTGTGTGCTGGACGTTGTGTGCAGAGCTTTTTATAAACAGTCTATGGTGCAGAGAACTGTGTGTTCATCCGGCCTGGTTTATCTGCAACCAAGATTTTATTGTCAATGTTTTTCATAGAATGAATCAGAATTTGCTTTATTATGAATCCTGTGTGTCATGTGTATATACGTTTGAATGATCCACTTAACTGGTCGTAATTGTTTGCGACTTTTCAAACTAAAATCTCTTTTATTCAGCTGGATATAAAGCATTGCAGTGACAAAACAAACATTGTGCTTTTACTGTGGAGACAAATTGCAGTAGAGGAAGTGATTCTATGAATGTCGTTGCCACAAGAGAGATAAGTGTATGTATTCGGAGGGAGTAGAAGAAGACACGTTCAACTTTGTCTGGAGACTGACTGTTAGCACGCTACCCTGCCTCCTCTGAATACAAGGCGCCGTCTGCCTGTTTATTCAAATTGTATTAATATTGAACATATCACGTACCAAGTGTGACGCTGGTAATACAAGCAGTTCATGAGATATCAGTTCTATATACAGACAGAAAGACGGATATTTGTGGAATTAGCTGGTAGATTGTGCAGCTTTAGATTTAACCTCAGTGCAGCGCCAGAGTTCAGGCGCAGAAATCTTCCCCATGCAGCAGTGCATCAGAATTCATCGCTGCAACCACTTGCACACTCTTGCACCGAGGGGTTAAACCGAGGAGTAACATTATGAACAAACACTCCATACTGATAGACAACCATGGGGGATTAACACAAAGACACAGACAGACATGACAAAGGGGATGACGGAAACAGGGAAACAAACAGCAGATAAGGCCGCAGAGAGATAAGTCGCCAGCAAATGATAATGGCTAGAAGAAGGAGCTTAGCCGAGGAGACGCGCGTACTGGGCGAGAAACTGGGAGAAAAATGCACGCTTCTCTTCAGGTCGACAATAACATCAATTCTCGTACTTATAAAACCACTCCTGTATGTACAAGAACAATTTAAGCATTGCAGTCCTTTTTTTCCCGGCCAACAACTTCTTCTTCTACTCCATCAACATCCTCATGGAACGATTCCATAACTTAGACGCTTGGCCCCGGAGACACTGGCTCCCGGCCCGACAGCCGCCCACATGCACGCCGGGGACGAATCAAGGGCATTGACTCTTTCATCCAATTTATTCTATTTCTATTTTTAATGTTGATTGGCAAGGCTTCCGACAACATGCAGCAGAAAACGGTCAAGTGGTACGGAATCCTTCAAAATCTCTCCTGGCAACAAATTGTTCCTACGGGATTAAAGCAGAAGCACTTCAGGCACCTGGGCCCACAAGTATAATCCCTCCTCCTTCAACTGGCTGCTTTTATTTAAATTTTCACATATTTATTCTACAAAATATCTATTCTATTGTCTCTGCCGACTCATTATCCGGACTTGTGACTTTCAGTTTCACACTTCTTACAGCGTAGGGTAAAGTTAATGATAGTAATTATAGTTGCTATCTTCCAAGACCTCCATGTTCCGCAGTGTTTGCCATGAATAGAATGTGTTTAGGCTTCTGACCCAAATAGATTTGCTCAGACCTAATTAGATTGTCTTGGTCTTTTAAAGGTGTTTTTGTGTATGACTATGACAATGTAGGCAATGCAGGTGATGTAGTATTTGTTTTAAGATAGGAAAAAAGATGGATGCTATATGCCAAACATTTTCATCTTTAAAAAAAACAACAAACCTCTTATTGTCTGAGGTATATCATCACAACATCTAAAAAAGAAAAGATTAAATTCATTTCCACATTGTAAACACAGTTTTTTTGTGAAATACCAACAATACTTTATTCAAATCGTACATAAAATGATAGATAGCTGTTAGATGTCTTTGACATGTCAGTTTTATTCATGCAAATTTGCTTCTTTTTTTTTATGTTGATCCCGCACAGCCACATCACAATGGAAATTCCAGCAGCCAAGCAGCTGCCATGTTGAAACCCACTCAAGCCAAAATCTAAGAACACACTCCGGCTTTGAGTCGACACTGTTGCATTTGGACAGCTCGATAAACCCAGAGACAAAAAAAAAAAGAAAAGCCTTTTGTTGTAGCCTTCCCCGTAACCCAGAGCAGATTTCTCAGAGAGTGTGAGGGTTGCTGTCATTTTCTGATTATCAAATCTGATGAGACAGCCACTGGTGTGGGAGCAGGGAGGATTACTGTATGCTGCGGGATTCTGTTGGATATGGGCTTTTGCCAGGGTCTAATCTGAGCGATGTAGTAAGAACCAGAACCTGGTATTGATATCTGATAGTTGCATTGGTTATTTATCGGATTATTTGGGGAAGAAGAGGCAGCAACAAGTCCAGGACTGAATGATAAGATCTTCCTAAGGTGCCAAAAAGGCCTAAGATCCTAAAAACGTAACAATAACAGGTGTGTAATTGTTTAATATCACCTAATCTGGGACATTCTATCAATCCAAAAGTGGAAAAACCATAAACATAAATCAGACAAAAAAATCACTGCAGCCTGAAAGGGGTTAACGGTCATTTAATCCTAACTGAACTTGACAATAAAACACACTGGAGAGCTATAATACCCCGGCTGTGATTGGCAGGCGGTGACAGCGTCTGTGACTCACGCCATGCAAACCTGCGAGTGGAGGCTGGAGAACGTGTGAAATCAAACGCTTGCGAACCTGGCAAAATCTAAAGGATTTGCGCGGGTTGCTCGAGGGCCAGTGTCAATCATGATCATGTCTGCCTGTGATGCATTGGCTAAAAATAATACGCAGCCTTGTATGTATTTTTTAAGTTTAAATGTGTCGAAGTTAAGCTGATTTTGGAAGTTTTATTTATCATTATTACAATGACATTTTCCCTCTGCGATATGGGGTGACACACTTTCTTTATTTATATTGCGTCAATGAAAAAATGGAGCCCAAATGATGTTAATAAGACATGCTCGGACCTAAAAGCATTATTGGATGTCGGGGCGGCTCATTTCCATATTGCAGCTCTAAAGCGGTCGCGCTGGTGAGGTGCTTTGCCTATTTTTATATCCCGGGATTTCATAGCCCCATGAGGCAGTTTAATCAGAGTTAACTCTGTCTGGAACTGAATTACAGGGCAGTCGCTCTGTCTGAGCCCTGCACATACACACACATCGCACGATACACACATGCAGTTGGGCCTGCACATCAGGGGGGGGGGGGGGGGGGGGAGTCATAAAACGCTCTCATGCTCCATCCCTCTCTCTCACTCTGGACAGAGTGATAGAAGGTGCTGCAGAGAGTGATCAATATGTTTGTGCTATAAATAGTCGGTAGCGCAGTGTGGTGCTAAGGAGGAGGGATGCAGGGGTAATATATTTGATGAGGGGGAACCAAATGTAGTGGTGCCCAGCATTGGAAATGTTGCTGCGCCTTCACAAAGCTTAGCCAGCGAGCATCGCAGCTATTTGTTAACCTCAGCCAGGGTTTTGAAAAGGAGTGTGAAATACAGCAATGCATTAAAGCACAGAAAAGGAGGCCATCAATATCATGGAGGTACGGAGATGTATATTTTTTGTTAAGGAGATAATAATGTGTAGCATAAAATAAAAGAAACATCCCCTAAAGTGCCAAACACCATGAAAAGCAATGAGAAGTATCACTGTGTAAAAACGCAGCATAGTATCAAGCAGGTTGTCTCACTGTAGCTAATATATGGGGTGATGCCTCTGGTATGGAGAGGAATGGGACCAATGTACATAATGCAACACAATTATTTCTGTGAGACCATTTTCAGACTAGTAAACTATTGAAAATGTGCAGAAAGATGGGTACAAACATTTTGAGTTTGTCCTTCACATATAAACAATGCAGCAGGAGATTGTCCAGGTCAGATAATGTTCACAACAGGAAAATGTCCGTAACACAAGGGACGACACAACCAATACATGTAAATTCTGCTGCTGAATTCATGTGTTTGATTGTTTTCCTTTCATTTTTGTGTCCTTGCATCACTGAAACGTCATCAACGCGCCCAGAAAATGTCGGGAGCAACTGTTCTGCTTTGTCACGGACAGCCCCGACGGAGATTTCAGGAAAACGTTTAGTGCATGTCTGAAAAGCTGTCTCGTAAAACAATCAATATAGAGATGGACGAACAGTGAGGCTGAGTCTCCATCAGTAAAAACGATACATACATAATCCAAGTGCTTTCATAACAGCTTCTCCCATCTGTGATATGAACACTCTCTTGACAACGCCATGTGTCAGTGTGTTCGCTTGCAGGATGCGACTGCGAAAACATTTACCTACTTTTCTCACTCGCACCTCATCTGACGACGGGGGACGGTGTGAAATTACGATGACCTCTTGGTATTTAGAAAATGCCAGAGGACGGGACTCCGGTTGTTTCCCCTGTAATTTCCTCTCATTTTCCAAGGCATATTAACATGCCAAAAACCTGGGGTCAGCGTCATAGCACCGCGATAGGTTCTCGAAAAATTGCTATAATCAGACATGTGGCGCGAAAAAATGCGTCTTACTGATCTCCAATCAATTATCAGAGGGGGGATTTTTTTAAGGTGGCAAACACCGAATTAAACACTGATTCCTCAAAAATTACAAAATAGAAAAAGTCACAAAAAACACTGTCATGTAGTCAACTGCTCTTATTATGCAAATCTGCTTAATCTGAGCTGTAATCACAACAGACAAGGCCCCTCAGGGAGCGATGACAGATGTCAGCCTTTGATTATAAATGTCAGCTCGGAGAAGAGCGCGGTCCCTGCCACCCAGCCACACGAAGGGCCTCCATTTTTCTTTTTTCTCTTGTCCCCGACACAGGCCCAACATTTATTTTCTCATTAGTGGTGTGTAATCAGCATTAAGCCCCACTGTCATCGTGTGATATTTCAAAACCATTTTTGATTAATGATCCCTGTGATGGAGGTGTTGGGGCGGAAATCGTTGCAAGGAGATGGGTGCGTAGGGGGAGGGGGCTTTTAAGTAAAGGCATCTCAACCTGATCAATCTAAGGGTGTTGGAGTCAAAACATTTTTCAAAGGTTTTGAGAACATGAAGCACAATTTGTTTTTGTTGTCATATTTTTCATCTTTAAAGTTTGATCCGCCACAAAACCAAAGGACATAAAAGGAATAATTTTGTGGAGTTTGTTCCCAGCACCAATATTTTTATGCCTTTTACTTTTTAACTTTTTTCAAAACTTTTCGGGGAAAGCAATAGCGATCCCGTGCTTAGCGTTTGCTCTGATGTCACATCGGGAGGGCCCTTGACAGTGTGAGTGCACCTCCAAGTGCATCGTCGGTGTTCTCCTTTGATTGGGGCCCCTCTGGTCAGCCCAAGTGCTGCTCAAGTTCCTCAAGTGGTTAATTTGGACAAAAAGTTAATATTGAGGTTTTGCTTTGTCAAGGTGCCGCTTTGGAATTTCACCTCAACCACTTAGATTGCATGTGTTTGAGTCTGTTTATATTGGTGTCAAATCTGTCCACTGTGTCTCTATGTCTGATTCCAAGCAGGATTCTGGCTTGAAACCAGCTGCTCATCGTGCAAACTATCGAGGAAGCTTTCTGTGGCAGTAGTGCACGCTTTGATGCAACATTAATCGATAACCACGGTAACACGCACCACAAGCGGGGCCGTCAAGCTCTAACAAATTTGAATGTGACATGCAATTAATTCTGATATATTCAAATAACATTATTACTTAAACTACGACTTGGTTTTCTGGTCAAGAGGTCAAGCTAATAGTTAACACCCTCTGGTGGATCACAAGGCAAACTACGTCAGACGTTCTGAAGAGCTTCTACTGTTCATGTTAAGCTCAAACTGGTTATTACAGTTGAATGCCACAAATCAGAGCTGCCCTTTCCTATATCACATTTCCATAACACTAAAGAAGTTGTAATGACCAAATTGTGCAAGTAACACACAGTTAAGTGCAACACGATTTGCTGTTGCTGACCAAAACCGACCGATAAATGAGTCATCTGCCAATTTGTGTAATTTTAAACGTTGGGAGCTCTTGGTTTGTTCGTAAAAAAGTTACACAAAAAGTAGACTCAAGAAAACAAATAGTTGGGCCAAGTTCAACAAATTATTGAAAAGCTCTATTTTCTGATAGTACACAGTCAATCAATCACAGTTGTTTATCAAATGGTTAAACCCACCATTTTTTTATTACATTAAATTTAATTTTCTAAACTCTTTAGCAGAGCCTATTGTCCGTTTACACATATTTCTTTGGAAAACGGCCTATGATTGATTTTGAGGTTGGGACTGTTGACTAGGTCTTTTTCTTTGCATGTTTTGTTGGTATGGAAACAGCCCTGAGAGAAACAGAGCTGGAAGCGCATGTGGGAAGGAAAGGCTGCAATAATGCGACAGGTGGGATGTTGAGGGTAAAACGAGGTCAAGTCCGTGAATAAGGCGGACCAAATCCCATCTGAGCCGCGTCGCATCCCATTCGGCAGCTCTAAGCTCCTCCTCTCGCCCGGTTACTGGCTCGTTCATGAAAGCAAATCCAGCTGCAGGCAGACCTTTGGCACCCGGGCCGTGTGCAGATAAGTGCTGGGTGAGCATGATAATCCTTGCCCTTTGGAAATGGATGCTGTATTCACACTAATGCAGGAGATGCACGGAACAAAAATGAATCGCAAAGCTCAACTGATGATATTAAGCAACGCATCAGGACATTCATTTACCATTCATATGTGAACAATGTCGGACTCAGCATTATCAAGTACAGCCTCACCAGGTACATGACACTTGCTGCAGATACTGTATATGTTTATTTTACTCAGTGATATAATAATAAAGGCCAGTCTAGATTAATCATAGTTAAGATGTTGATCACAGTAAAATAAATTACTTCATATAAATATTCTTCTATTCCCTAGAATGTGGTGCATTTGCCTTTAGGTCCTGTGTTTTAACTAAAATTGGCAAAAAATAATTAGGATTTTCTTTTTTTTAAGGATAAAATATCAATGCCAGAGGCATAATGTTACCTGTAAATATGTATGTTGGTCCATCTGTTTATTTGTCCCATTATTGTGAAAAAGATATCTCAAGAATGCCTTGAGGGAATTTCCTCGACATTTCTGCAAAACCTCAGTTGGACTCAAAGATTGTATTGTTGTGTTCAAGGGTCAAAGGTCACTGTGACCTAAGCGATTAAGTTTTTTGCATTGTGAACACACTATCGCAGGAACACCTCCAGGGATTCCTTTTAAATTCGGCAGACAGGTTCACTTAGACTCACTGATAAACTGATAAAGATTTGGGTGGTCAAAAGTCAAGGTCACAGTGGCTTCACGAAACATGTTTGTGGCCTCATGAACATGATATCTCAATTTTGCTTTCAGGGAATTTCTTCAGATTTTGACCAGTTGTCATTTGGATACAAAGAATAACTGATGTTAATGGTTGTAGACTGAAACTGCTCTGGTTGACTGGCAATTGTATTGTAATTTAGAATTACTTAATTCCCACAGAAAATACACACTCACATTTCAAGGCTGTTTTCATGTCGTATCTTTTTTCGATCTTTAACATTACAGAAGAAGCACAGTTGTTTGAATAAGTGCTTTACCCAGCGCACTGCCGTCCTCTCTCATTTTTTGTGAATGTAGTTTTTTTGTCAAAGCTCGTTTCAGAGGTGGATTACATTTCTGGGTCTTAATCCCCCCTGTCTTCGACCCGTGGTGTCAGCTGTTTTCAGAATTTCACAAGAGGGAATCCAGGAATGTTTTATTGTGCCGTCGCCATTAGCCCTCTCCAGTCATGTCAACGCAATCACTTCAGACTGATGTTTTGTGTGTATCTCTTGTTTTAAACAGATTAAGCAGGCGTCCCGCTGGTTCATTTCTCCCTCAGGTTGTTTTGCAGGGAGAATATGTCGCGTTTATTTGGTTGAAAGAGGGAACAAAGTGGGAATCGCTGGCAGTTGTATCCTATTTACATCCTCCTATAAAACACAGCTCGGTTTCACTTTAAGGGTCGGGAACACAGCACGTGAGCGGGATTGTTGTGGCGCTCATCCATTATATACACTTGAGTATTCATCAGTATGGGGGAAAAATGTCAGATGGAAATGTAATGCAGTCATTTAATTCCCAAAAGAATGATTTTATAATCCCCTAAATATAGTAACAGAACAGCTGTGGCTCTAGTTCTCACATTACGGGCCTGTGCGCGGTACATACCCTGACATTTAATAAATTCATTACATAGATTTAATGCATTATAATATGGTTTCTCAAGGGCTGAAATGAGCAGATATTTCAATGCTGAGAGGTGAATTATGATTCCGTGTTGCAACAGAATGGGGCTGCCTCTGGAGGCAAGACAAGAGACCAATCTGGTTAAATAAAGGTCAAAATTAATGAAATAGCAATGATTTAAAATACAATTTTAGTTTTTCACATTGGATCCATGTCGAAGAGGAAAATTTCCCTCTGGTTACTGATAAATTGGAACATTTTGCATGATTGCAGTGATTTGAGCAAACTACAGTTCATGGTGGGTTTAATACAATTTGTTTTAACACCCACGCAAACTTAGATTTCTCGAAAATAATAGGTTTTTATGCCAGTGTGTGTTTCAGTATTTGCGTTTTCACTGTGAGAATTTATATGTTAAAGAAAATATAATGTTTAATTAACTTTTGGATTTGAATCATCCCTGAAAAATTATTCTTTTCTAAACTTTAATTGAATCAACCATGAATGTCTCATTACACTGATCTATTGCATTTCCCTGTTGCCCTCAGTTAATTTATCATTTGACAAAAAAAAGGCAACCAAATCATCTGAGAAATAATGTCCGGGTACATTTTAGATGGATTAGGTTCTAAATGAAGATTAGACAATTTGGTTTAAACTTTATGAAGAAAACCTAGCAAGTGTTTCTCATACTTTACTTTACTTTTGAGAGTTTTACAGAGGTTACATCTGATCTCTTGTACAATAGGCATGTGTGTACTGGTGTAAACTGTGTCTTTGAATGCTTGAATAATAACTATATGTAAGTAGCTGTATCTATAAAATGCAGAATTTTGCTGCACAACAGCTGTTAGCAAAGACAACAGGGTCAGCAACGCTTGTAATTGTCCATGTTGTGTTCTGCACTGGCTAATACTGGTTGTTTTCTTCCTGAAAGGGGTCACGTGACATTTCAAGTTGTATTAATAAGGTCTTGTTCATGGCTCTAAACACCCTGTAGCAAGGCTACCAAACCCGCTGTGGCCTTGCCTTGAACGACCACATGGTTCTCCCCATGGAGCAGAGTCAATCCTGCATTGCAGCTGAACACGACACTACATAGGTTCTCATTATTATTTCACACTTTTTCATAAAGCGACATCCCTGGTGTGTTTCCATGTTTTGTATAAGCTTATATACACAGGCAGAACACAATTAGCATACAAGTAATGCCTCATCCAAGAAAAGAAACACTGTGTAACTTTCCCTAGAAGCCATTATGATAACTCTTTCATCAGCCTTCTGCGTGATTTAAAAAAAAATAAAATTCCACATAATGAACATTGTGATATTCTGATTCTGTGCCACAGACTGAATGTTAATGGACCATAGTCATTCAGTCCTATGACAAAGTGCCAATGATGTATTAATTTGGAGTTCATTTGTCATGGTTTATGCACAATGGTCCCATTCTCCGCAGTGCTGACAAGGACGCCCGTCACTGGGAGGTAGCAGCTTTGAATATGCCCATCAGTTTTGTTAATCTGTATAAAAAAAAAAAAAAAAAATTTAAAGCTCTGCGTCCTCCAAACACTTGACAGATGTCCTTGAGCTCCATCGCCGCCCTATTGCTGCAGCAGGGGCAGCTTATTCAACATCCCCTGCAGCTCTCCAGCTCCAATAAAGCTCACCACAGAAACCATTCCTATTTTTCTCTCTGTGTCTCCTGTGCTTCTGCAGCTTTTTCTCCTGTATCCCACTCCCGCACACCGGTCACATGTGAGGTGCTCGTTGTGAACCGAGACACGGTTATTGAGCTCTGCCAATCAGAGGTTATATAACGGCAGTGTCAAGCCCAGAAGGTCTGTCAATCATAAGTAATGTGTTAGCAACAAGCTTTAATGCTGGCTCAGGGCTATTGTGGGATCCCAAACTTGGTTATTTGTTTGCAGACATTGAAATGTAAAAGAGGATCAGATCAGAGTCAGATTGGGAAAATCACAACCAAGGATACAGACTCATTTGCATCCATATATTCAAACAGAAATTAAAAAATATTTGAAGTATGACACTGCGGCTAATATTCTAACTGTGTTGGGACGCATATGTTATTAGCAGGAAAGACGTCCAGACGCATGTTGGGCTTCTGATAGCAGCTGAGGACAGGTGTCGCTAGTGCACGTTTCACTCTATTTAAACTGTGTGTTACAAGATTGATTTTTACTGTGAAGCTGTCATATGTTGTTAACCGTGCAATTGTTTATTTTTACTTCAACCAAGAAGGTTATGTTTTCACCTCTGTCCGTTTGTTTGTCGGTTGTCAAGCAAGATTACACAAAAAACAACCGAAAGGCAATTTCCACAAAACTTAGTGGAACAATGCGGTATGGGTCAGGGAAGAACTTTCTCTTTCTTTACCATTTCTGGGATGGAAGAGATTTTCAACCTTTTTCCCAGGGAATAATTCATGGATCTCGGGGACTGTTGGGCCTTGGCAAAGGTATGTGTGCCCCTGAGGCCCATTCTAGTCTCAACAGTATTGGATAGATAATGTTGAGCTTGTATCCCCCGAGCAAAATAGGTTAACTAACTTTATAATGAGACGCTTGCTAGTAAGGTGTGATTTCTACTACATTTTCAAACACCTGCTGAGATACCGGCCTAGCTCACACACTCCATGTGGGGATTTGCACACTCCGTAGTAATGCAGGTGAGTGATTCTGTTGCTTGGGGTCGCGGAATAATATGTGGGAGTCACCAGAGGGTTACGGGGGAAAAAATAAAAAGTATTATAATATATAGTATATACTCTCTAAGCAATTGTCTTCCTGTGAGAGTTTTGAAGCTTTCATGTCTTGTATGAGGTACTTACTTTGTAAATTAGGATCTCAAGAGTCAGGTCAGAGAGTGTGTTACACTTAGAGTTGAGCACTATTTAATCATTAGGTTAAGAATGATGTTGTATCATCACTGTGGTGCTGACATTACGCGTATTAACAGGGTTACTTTGATTGTCAGTTTCTGGGTGCCAGATTGGCATTTGTCTATACTATTGTTTATTGATTAAGACGACTGGAGTCTTCATTGTCGCCGGCAGCCCTCTCCAGTCATGTCAACGCAATCACTTCAGACTGATGTCTTGTGTGTATCTCTTGTTTTAAACAGATTAAGCAGGCGTCCCGCTGGTTCATTTCTCCCTCAAGGTTGTTTTACGGGAGAATATGTCGCATTTATTTGGTTGAAAGAGGGAACAAAGTGGGAATCTCACCTGACCTTGACTGAGTACCAGTGTGGCTTTTAGAAAAATTTAGAAATATTATGAGTTATTTGGCTACTACCCACACACACAGATATTACACCGATCAACTCATCGAAGTACAGACATTGTCATTTGGTAGAACACTTCAGCAATAGGCGCTGCCATTAAGTGGGACATAACGTCTGCGTGAAATGAAGAGAGAGAATGTAATTGTAATCACAATCTCCTTTCCTCATATTGTGTCTTATTGTAGATATCAGGTGTGCGCTTAACACTGCAACTATCATGCAAAAGGCTCTCGGCATGGATGGACGACAGCTTAAAAGCTTTAGATTGCCGACTTTCCTGCTTTATACTGCATCTCTTACTTTGAGCTTGAAGAACCACGGGGAAGCAGCTCTCGAAAAACAAAGGGCCGGGCAGCTGCACTTAACATTGTTGAATTTCACACACTCCAGAAGAGGGAAGAAAGTGCTTTCAAGTCAGGAGGACTGGAGCCCCGGAGTCCCCCCAAACGAATTGATTGAAATTAAACCTTTATCTAAGAGCCGGAGCAACCCAAACTTTGGAAAAAATCACAAAATCTGAATTATTTAGAAAAATGAATTATTTACCTTTTTTCCCAAAGAAAACCCATCAACAGTCTCCCTTTTGGCGTCACTGAGGGAGCTGTGCTTGTTTTTCCCTTTCATGACAACATCTGTCCACTGGTCACTTGTTTCCCCTCCGCTCCTTTTTTTTAAGAGGGTCTTTGTGGCAGCGGGGTTCAAAGAGCAGGCGATGTGTCCCCCTCCCGGGGTCCTCCAGGGGGAGTCACTAATGTCCTGGGGCCCGGCTGAGAGACATTGTAATCACCTAGAAGTCATGTGTTGGCCTTGGGTGCTGCGCCCAGTGGGACATGTCAACTACAGCTCCTGCTTTAAACTCCTTGTGGTAACTCAAATGCATTGCACGTCAACTGGCTGCCCCTGATTCGAGGCAACACTGATTCTCATCTCGGAACCCGCTTGGATTCCTAAGTACCTCAAATGTTAGTTATAGAAACACAAGAGGTTGTGGAGGTTCTTAAAGTTAAAACTTTTATTTGAAAACACAACTTACAATACTTATAATAATACAGATGGCCAAAGGATAGTTGGAACGTGATCATGAATACCCTGATCACGTATTAATAAATAAAATGACAAATGAGGAGAAACACAATGCATAATTTCAAATTCATGCCTCTACACAATAACACCCAACACAATTTTCATTTAGTCAAACCACTGTTGGACAATTTGAAATCTTGACCTAATGGGTGGTGCTTCATGTGAAGTTAAGGGAAAGTAGTCGTCATTCAGCTTTAATGTGTACCTGTATTTGTTGAGACATTTCATTTGAAACCACACATGTCAGCCTCATAGTGGCGTTGAGGGGGGAGACACACGATGGCACTCATCATTAGGATTGTTCCTCTGGGGACCGTGAATGGGGATGGATTCACTCTAATCCTCCCAGTAGTTGTCAAGATATTTCACCAGAAACTGGCTTCATCGTGGCATTAGAGGAGATGTAAGATGATCCAAAGTCAGTGGGATCATCCTCTGGAGACCACAAGCGGCATTACATGGCAATTCGGATCAATCTGGATTAAAGTGGTCTGTATCATAGAGTCCTAATAGCATGGCTACAAAAAGCCTAAAACCCCTACATGTCTACATGGTTGATATTTGCAGATGGGTGCATAGACACTGACCATGAATCAGCTGCTCCCCGGATCCCACACAAGATAAACATACCAAACTCATATCCACAGTACTTCTTCAAACTCCCCTTTTCTGAATGTTACAAGTAAGATCTGCCTCGAACACAGCAAATTTTATTCAGTGTAGAAAGTGTCTGGGTGGGAGTACAGACAACATGGAAAACCTCCTGAATATACATGAGTCTTTGAAGCATTGACACACAATGCTCCAAAACGAAAAAAAGGGAAGGTTTGACAACACAGGTGTCGAGAAAATGACACAACGTCCTTCCCGTTAGATTGGCAGTTTTGTAAACATTGTACTCGGATGAGTGCATTCCTGTTTCGAGCGTCCCGTTAAATGTTAACGAGAACAAATCAACCTTGTACGTACTTCAAATCATCACCATTTGACGAGAAGCTGAAGATTTAAAAAACGCTCTTGTAGTAAAGTTGCAGAGCGATTACATACTTGTGGGAAATGTCCATACATAAGAAAACGGTATTGGAATTGAGGAGTGCAGTTACAAAGCCATCTCCCAAATAGCTGCAATAACACCCGCCTCAACAACTTCACTGACTTCCTGTCATCCAAGTTGTAATGAGGCATTTAAATCTGAGGGATGAGTGGCTTTTGTTTCTCTAACATTACTTTAAACTTGCTTAAGAGTTGCTCGCTATCCATTCTCCCTCATCAAGTGGATTAGTCCAAGATCTGACATGTGAAGGATCCAATGCTACGTCTTTATATCGTGTTTCTTCCCACCTACGTGAGACTGATAATGAAACACTTGATTCCCTAATCCCCTTTTTTCCGCCGGCCTAACTCGCCCTCTGACTTGTGGCAATGAACAACAAAGTGATGAACACTAAAGAACAGCTGACACAATACTGAGTCTCTTTCATTCGAAATGCCAATACCTATATTTGCTGGAGGGACAACAACAAATGGAGAGCGGCGCACTATGGCAAACCGGGGACCCGTGATTCTTCCATGCATCATTTTAAGTGACACATTGCTCAATACAGATATTCCCTGTTGGGAAATCAATAGAACCAATGAAGAAAATAAAGGAAAAAATCTTGGCAAAATAATGGCTCGGTACATAAAAACACCTGAGGTTCTCGAAAGGGAAAATGTGTCCTGATCTCTGATTCTACCACACGCTTTCTTTTCTGCTTCTGTCTGTGTTTCTTGGCGATGTGCTGGGTAGCTGTAGGATGCTGTGAGGGTAGCTTTGTGAGATTGCATTAATGAAAAAAAGCACCTGCACCAAAAAAACATTTATCAGATCACACTGTGGCCAGCCGACATGGGAAATGGAGTGTGCACACTTTTTTATGTGCGTGGGTGGATGTGTTTGTGTGGGTGTGCGTATGTTTACCTGCGTTTCCGCTAAAGTGTTGCCGGTGTGACACATTCATCACGGGGGACATAAATGAGCTGAACTGGAGCTGTGGAAGGGCACCCGGGGGGGGGGGGGGGGCTTAGTCAAAGAGTGAGTGGAAAAATGGCTTCAAGGAGCTGCCGTTACCTTCCGCATCACTCGGCTTGAGGGTCACGGTATCCCAGGACACCGTTGCACTGTGGCTCAGGTTATTTACCAGACTTTGAAATGCGACACCAGCTCCAAAAAAATAATATTACAAGTGTTATGTTTTGTGTTATTCAACAGGACAGGACATGAAAGTTGTATGGGGGGAACCACAATCCACAAGCAAGTTCAGCCAACACATTCAATTAAGTTTCTACAGGAACACGATCAGCAGACTGTAGTAGCTGATTTTCCAGTTATGTTCTAAAAAATAATGTTAAATTAACTTCAGGAGGATTAACCATTAGGAAGCAAGCTTTGTTTTTTTATCTTTATTTTATTTTCATAGCTTAAAGATGTCATATGTAACAATTCATTCAAATCCTTAAAAATGACTAGACCTATGCTATATATTTTGTTGACTTGTGTAGTTACATCATCATCCAAACTCAGAGAAAACCCCAGTTTTATTCAAGGTAACCGAACGTTCCCTTGTGGTCGCTTTTTTTTTTAATTGCGTAAATATAACAGGGCAAACGTTGTATTACGAAGGAAAAACCCACTGCTAGCCAGATAATACACTACTTCATCCGTGACCATGATTTGCACCTGAAGACAACAACTCCCATAATCCCACTACTGCCTCCAACGTCATCGGACTATATGCCTGTTCTGTTCTGATTGAGAAAGAGACAACAACTCAAAGGTTCTACTCTTGTGAATTCTCTTTGCTGTACCCGCTGGGAGTTTCTTGTTTATTAATGTGCGTGAAGCTGATTTTTTTCTTTTTCTAATAATTTATTCTACTTAGTCGAGCCTTAATTTACCCCTTACAACCTCTTAAGACATATGTCTTGTAGTCATACCAAGCACGGAGACCCATATGAATCAAGTACATAAGAAGGATTGTGAGGATGTGTTTGAAGTGCAGACCTACCTCTGTTCGGATTGGCCTTGTTCTTTACACTTTAGAGACACATCATGTAAAGGGTTTTTATCATTTCAGAAAAAGAAAGCAATGCAATGCATGCTGGGAAGTCTATGCGCATATACAGTACTATAAACAATGTGTCTCAATAAGTTAATTAGATGAGTCAAGTAAAAACTCCATTGTACAGTCTGTCTACTGAACTCGGGATTAATTTGAATTTGGCAAACACAAAGTTAGGAATCCGTCATGTTTTACAAAATAAGAGACACTTTCAATGTTTAATTAAAATGCCGATCATTAATATTTCATTTCTAAGGCCCAACAAAACCCTAATTGATGTCAGATATGATGAGATTGAGTCTTTACTAAAATACAAACTGACATGACCGCTGAGAGCATCTCCCTGATCTGGTGAAACTGCTGTTTTGCTCATCTGTGCTGCTTTTAGTCAGAGCTGTGGTTGTCATTAAGGACCCTTAGTTCATCTCGCCCCTATTAATTTGTAGAGCGGAAAAACACAGCGCTTATTTTTTACTAGCCCGATAACTATGTTAAAAAACGCCCAGGTTATTAAAACATATCTGACACTATATTTGAATAGTGCTTTTGTTGTATTTAAAAAATCTTAAAAAAAAAAAAATGGCTGTGACCCTGCTTATTACGTTTTGGTCCCAGCGACGTGGTTTACAAACAGCAAACAGACTTTATTGGAATTCCTCGCCCTGTGCGAGTGTGTAATTTCCTCCGGGGACGCTGGAGACACGCTCCCCCTCTCTTTTTTTAAACCCCGTCTTTCACCCCACTTTAATAGTTTCGGCGAGAGTTACTGTGCAAAATCGCTGTAAACGGCTTCTTCTCCTTCAAACGGCTTCTTTTACAGCTGCCGCCCAAAACTGAGATATGAGAGGACGTGAAATGAATATTTCTTCTTGGGCTGTGGAAATTATTCCAGACAACAACTAGAATATTTTACACAATATAGTTGGTCAGTAACAGATGGAAGGATGTAAGGGAAGTGTTCTTTTTGTAGTGAATCTATAAAATGATCATGTCAGTTGTTGGAAAACCTTCTATATATATATATATATATATATATATATATATATATATATATATATATATATATATAGAAGGTTTTCCAAAAATGGTCAACATCACAGAGTCATTCCAACATGCAGTCGATATAAAAACCAGATGATGATTACAGTCTGCATTGCGTAATATCAAACGCCGCTCTTTTTTGCTCTGACCATTTAACCATCTGAGCCATTACCGTCCGAATAGCCATTACTGACTATGGGCTCTATTACAGCACAGATAATTTCCCCGCTGCAGCCCCTCCATCCAAGCTGTTCATCCCGCTGTATTCCAGTTGGCCCATTTCAACAACAGCCCCATCACTCAATTCCACCCTCATCAAAAATAGCCACTTGTGTGACTCCTTTGACATGTGGTTTGACAGAGGAGATCATCGGGCAGCGGAGTTATAGTTTCAAAGTCAAATAGGGCTTTTAATCCTGCGCTGTATAGATGCTGGGCCTTCTGCGCCCCCCATTTCTTCCAGTGGCAATAACGCAGATTGAGGTCTACCACTATTAACGCTGGGCTGTTTATGAAGATGGGGTCTGAAGCCAAACTTCCTGGATATGAACGCTGACGTCTTGGGCATTTGCAGCCAGAATCTGCTCACTGAACAAGCGTCACTCCATTACATTTTTTAATGTCCCATCCATTAACATGAGGGAGGCTGGTTTTACCACCTATACTGCAGCCAGCACATTTTGGGGAGTGGTCGCGCAATCCCTTTCTCCAGATCCGCTCTTAAATGTGTTGTGTAAATCAGTTGTAATACCAATGAGAAACAAACAAATGATTTGACAAAGAGACAAGGGCAAAAACAATTACCTCCTTGGTGAAGGCAACAATGCTGCTATGGCCTCATCAACTTTTAGATGTGTCATTTGTTTTGTTTTTGAAGCTGAAAGATTTTCTTCCACCGACTCTAGTTGGCAGCAGCTCTGAACCCGCCAGCTAATAACCGAGTCACCTCAGGGTGCAGGGTGCAAACATGCTCGAGCTTAAAAATAGAAAGAAACAAAAAAAATCTATTGTCAAAAGAAAAAGAAGAAGAAGAAAAAAAAAAGAATCACCTCCCAGCCGCTCCATCACAGGAAGTGCAGCCTCAGCAGCCGTCTATGCAGAAGCGCTCTGATGCAGAGACCAAAGGAAGCGCGGAGCATAAACAGCTGGCCTGGTGTCACACAGCATGTGTGTGTGTGTGTGTGTGTGTGTGTGTGTGTGTGTGTGTGTGTGTGTGTGTGTGTGTGTGTGTGTGTGTGTTTTGCTGGCAAATGTGGCTGCAAATGAATTCAAAATTTGTCTGACACACACACACACATTCAGTCCGACCAGTTCTTGAACATGGTTCTCCTCACAGCACATTAGACATTTTAAGCACACATTATTAGCAGTAAACGGAGGGATAGAGGGAGGGAGGTAGACGTTTAGGGTCTTGGACATGAATGAACATCAACTTTAGGAAACTATGTCTTTTAAAGTATTGTCCCAAAGAAAATCGAATGCAGCTTTCGAGCTCTTTCCCTCTTGTGAATACATTTTACCTGGAGATGCAGCTCCTCCACTTGAGTTAGGCATTTCAGCTCCGCGTATAAACATTCTGCCCTCTGGCTCGCTGCAAATAACTCTCTGCGTTTAATCCCACTTTGTAAAGTTCACCCACTGTTCCAGATTTCGAACTGCAGGTGTTGAGTTTTAGAGCTTCTGCTTTTGGAATAGGGTAATGACACCCTCTGGTTAACATCATTTCCATCTCCAATTTCACCCAGCGTGCTTAAGACGCTTCCCTAGTCTCCGGCATCTTGGGCTGAGGATGTGGGAAACGCCGCCTTGCGCCTGCTTAAAGGTGCTAATCACATATTTAAACCCATGGCATCGACCTAGCAGATTTCTTCCACAAGAACGTCAAGAATGGCCTTCTTAGCTGCCATAGTCGCAGAGTTTGGATATCACAAAATGTTGCTTTGTTTTGTCAACCCTGGCTTTGTTGGGGAACGTGCCAGAGTAGCCGCTAGACGTGCATTATGCAAATGTCGGGCTGTTGTGATGTCAGATGACAAGGTTTCTTTTTAACTTTGCAGACCTTTTACATTCATAAAAATCCTAATGTAAAACACTAGAGGAAAATGATTCGTGAATCGTCAAAGAGCTCCATGCATTTTCTTTTTAATTGTGTTGCCATTGCCATTTTGAAAAGGTCCGTATAGACTTGCTGTCATTTGCATTTTTTCCAGATCATTATCTTCCAATCAGAACTTGACTGATAATTCTATTTTTGCCTCTTGAATGGGAAATCTGCACAACAACTACCCCCCCCCCCCCCCCCACAAGCTTCTCACCATTTAATCAATAAACAGTGTTCATTCAAAAGCTGGTGTCATAGACGAGAACCACTGCCGGTGTCATCGGAGAAAAGAGATGAGAGGACGAAGATAGCGGCTTCACACGTCAGACACCGTTGTGTTTACGCACAACAAATCCACTGCAGCAGTTGTTCTGCATCCGAGCAATAAACGCCGCCGCCATCTCCATGACAGCGTGATGGGATCATCTTTTCAGCCCTCCCCCTAAAAAGACAAAACAAAAACAAATCAACCTTACCTGAATCCTCATCATCCACATCCTCTGAGGGCACGAAAAGCAATTACACAGAATGTGTGAAAATGCATTTGATCATTTTGATTGGGGTCACTGTCTCCGTAGATAAATGGGGTGGGTCTTGTATATTATTGAACTGAAATTCACACTTCCACCCTTTGGCTTATTGTCATGAAGCCTGTGAATGGGAATTGTCGCCATTATTAAATCCTGTTGTGTTTTATGGGTAAAATATCAAATCATAAAAAGCTTCTGAGGAAAGTCAGCTGAGGACATTTATTCAGTTTGATTTCGAAACCCTGGTAGCTGTTGGCCTTTCCTGCTAATCTGGCCTTCATTGAATGTCGTCAATCTGACGGGAGATTGATTCCCCATCAAGTCCACAAACACGGCGCGGCGAGAGAGTGGGCGGAAAGGAGACGAATATGACAACTGCTTCTCAACCACGGCTACACTGACCACACAGAAAGCAAAGATAACGATGGAGCAGGGAGCTATTTTCCACCAAAAGATGGTTATCTCATGTTGATTTTGTGGTTGGAACTCGTCTGTAATTTGCTGCTGCTTTCCGCTGCCTTTTTGGTTAGAAACCCTGTGTCACAGAGAAAAAGAAATAGCACTGGTGAATCGTTTTCTAACCTGTTTGTTGCGTCTCATGTCTACGCTTGCAAGTTTCCCCTCCTTTGTAAAGTCTTTGTAGTGGATGTGTGAAACATGAAGTTAAAAGCTGTGACAGTTTAAATATCTGTGTCCCAATTCGGGGGCTGCATCCTTCGGAGGCTGCGTTTGAAGACAGATGGCGTCAAAAGAAGGCTGCCCCACTTCAAGGCGCTCCTTCAAACACGGCCGAGAAAGCCGTCCTTCCCTTTCCAGAGCAAGGATCAAATGTTCAGCCCCGGGTCCTCGGAAGGATGCAAACCCCTTGAATTGGGACAGAGATATTTAAACTGGCACCGCTCCAACTTCATCTATTACAAATCAACAACAACGATTTTTGACTGTGCAACAATGCTGCATTTCTGTCCCCTTCCAGCAAAGTAAATCCTCTGAAATTACAAAACTACAAGTCTTGCAGTAGCTTCCATCAGTCATAGATGACTCACTGTTGGATTTTTTTTTATTTTGTACTTTTTCACAAAAAGTATATCACTGTAAATGTACTAGTTCAATGTACCTAATCTATATCAACATAGCTTTAATGATGTTTCGCCTTCTGCAATAGTCTTGGTATTTTTAGATCATTAATTGAATATTCAAATTTGAGTTTTCATTTTTCTTTATTATTATGAATCTGATATGCTGGTTGATATGGAAACTAGCAAGCAGTTTCCATAGCAACCAGCATTTTACTGATTTAATTCGTGTCCGCCCCAGTTTTTTTTTTCCGCTTTGCTTTGCCCCAATACAGGGGCCGCATCCTCTCGGAGACTGCGTTTGAAGGTTGATCGCGTCACAGCCGTGCGACTCAGCCCTCCTGTTTGGTGGGCTCCTCCAAAGGCGGCCGACAACGAAACCAATGATATTTAGACTTTTAAATGTAAGTATCCAACTTTAACTCCACAAATGGCTCACGTGTTAAACAACCAAAGGGCATCAAAATGGTATTGTCATGTCAAACTGCAGCTCTGTTGCTAGGGCGACAGCAGTAAGGGCGGGGCACTTTGCTCACGTAAATCACTAGACCGTCCCATTTTGACTTTCCCAGTGTACACAGCTTACAAAGCCTGCCTCCTTCATCGGTGGCCCCCTGAATTGGGACACAGCTATTTTGCACGTTTATTATTTCCATTAAAGTTGGTTGTCATGGCTGTAAAATAATGTGACTCCATGCAGGAAATACTGTTAACTTATACACTCTCATGTGAGTGGGACCTTATTTATGACATAAAACTTTCATGTTGTTATTTCCTCGAGCAGGTTCCCACGTTTGTTGCATCTTCAGTCACTTGCTCATTTTATTTTACAGCACTTCCCTGACTTGATATTCACAGGGCGACTTCAAGTGATCCTGAAAAACTTTGCAAATGCTTATATCTATTTAAAAAAGCACTCAAACGTGCTAAAAACAAATTGTTTGTTTATTCATCCACTCTTACAGTGTGTTCCCGATTCTGCAGCATCAATAGTTTCTTCCCCCATCATTGAGGGGACTTGATAAGTTAACAGCATGTGTTGGTTACAGAGAAATTGGAAATGGCATTTTCTTGAGATCTGCCACACAGCACCATAATAAATAAATAAGTGTAAAACACTGTAATGGGATTTGACTGTTGAATACACACAGCTTAGTGAAATGATCTACAATTCTACATTGTATATGTTGTCAGAAACACATAAGAAGCTTTTCAGGCCATTAAAAAAAGATTATCAGTAAATATTACAATCATAGTTCATTTTGGAATTGGAGTTTTGCACGAACAACCCAGACACTCAGGCACTTTCTTATATTTGCTTATAACCGTAGCCTTGCACGTAAAAAAAAAAAAATCTGCTTTCGGAATCTAACCACTGTTTAATATTTCAAACTGCATCTGTCAGGAAACAGTACATCATTATAACTCTGTTTTTGTGGCTGAAAGCGCCGTAAAAAAAAAGGCAACGCCGCACTCGCTCCCGGAGGGGATGTCGGAAACCTCATAAATAACACTCATCCTGTGATAGGAGCAATTTCAGTTTTAACTCTCCGCGGGATTTGAGGAATTTGAGACGCTTGATATAAACGCAGCTCTGTATCAAATGTTTACAAAATCTCATAAATTTTGCAAACCGTCGTGGTGCCATTCTGTGGAGATCCGGGTGAAAAAAATATGTTTTTTCTAAGTTTTAAACACTCTTCAAAATGCCAGAATCATAAGAACGAATGCTGATTAAATAGCATAAGCGCTATTTTTAATAATAAAAAGCTGAGGCATCTTATTTGCAATCGCCATAAACAACAGATGGTGCCACGTCTCACACAGACAAATATTAAAATGTCCTGTCTGAGCAGCTCCGCAGTAGAAACATCACCTCTCTCTCTCTCGCGCGTGCGCGCTCTCGCTCTCTCCGTTGTCATCCTTTGTTTTTTATGGGTCCAACCACAGTTTTGCTTTGGTCAGGCGGAGAGAGGATACATCTGTCTGACGTTTGGAGAAGTGGGGTTGGCCGTGAAACATTGAGTCAGCTAAAAGGTTTGAGCGCCGTCAGCACCCCGCGGTGCCTTTACAGTTTAATACGGAGAGTCGAGACGGGCTGACAGGGAGGGCTGCAGCAGCAACCTCGCAACAACACACACTTAGTGTCTGTCACACGTGGGTAAACACGTCTGGGACCACTACATGAACACTGTTCATGCACTGTTTGTATTAACGTGTCATTTTGGGAACTCTGCTTATCTCTGCCAAGTTGGCACAAGTCTAATTGAAAAGCTGCGGCTATAGTTAAATAGAAATCCCACCAGTCCTAATTCTACATAAAGCAAGTGGAACCTGTTTTGAGATTTCATTTCTGGCTGATCACAGAAACCTCTAGTGATGAATTGCATTGCAACACTACACCTTGCCCAAGACACCTTCCAGCACATGTGCTCACACACACACACACACACACACACACACACAGCCACACACAGCGATATTCCAGTTTCCCTGTAAGTGTTCCAGAATTAGCCTCCTGCCAGTGGCGCCGTTTCAGTAACAAGCCACAGGCTGCCCGTGTAACATATCCTCCCCCCATCCTTTTGCATTGTGTTGAGTTATGTGCTTACTCATCTCTCGTATCTTCAGTTCGGCGAGAAATATGAGGAGGAGTTCAAATGGCTCAACCAGCTGGTATGGCTGTTGTCCCGGAGTCACAATGGCAGGAGTTGAATCGCAGTGCATTTGGTTAATTGTATGCTGTTTGCGACTCGTTTTGTCTCTTGCCGCCGTAATGTGTACTCACATCTGTGCAAACGGGGCATAGAGAAATCCTCTGCTCGGGGCACTGGTTTATCAGCTTTTCGCGTCTGTGGCTCTGATTGCTAATGGATCCTCTTGAGGTCTGGCAACTATCAAACAGGCTCGGATTTGTAATCTGGACAAATAGTATTAATGAAGTATTGCAAATGACTTCTCATATCCAGTCTCAGTCACGCCCAAACTGCGAAAGACCACTGATTAGTGGGGACGGTTGCCATAACGAATCGCGAAAGCCAGTTTCAACTTCTACGATTAAGCTCATCGTTCCATTACAACCAAACACCTGAACATCGGCTGCTTAGTGTATCCTGAAGAGGTGCTCACGTTTTAAACGTATGCCTGCCGAGCCTCTTGTTGAACATCAACACTCAAGCAGCTGCATGTTTTCTCCTACTGTGAACTTGGAGTGCACAGGCAATACAGGTCTAAGGGCCAATTCATAAACACTTTCGGGAGGAGGCAGAGTGGCATGCTCCATCTAAAAGGGGGTATTACAGTTGCCTTTTTTTTTTTTTGAAGGTTGCTAAATTAACATTAGGCGTGACGGAATGTAGATACATTAGACCAAAGGTGCAGGTTTATTTGGGCTGTCAAGATTTTCAAGTAGGGCTTTGTGAAAGACACCACACAAGTGATTGGAGACACATGGACAGAGACAATGGTTCTGGTGGTCATGGTCTTAAATCTTGCGGTTTTAGGGACAAGGACCAGCGTACGGTGAGCTGGTCACAAGCAAGGCAAGATGGAAGGTCATCTCCACTTGTGTGATGCAGAGAAAATGGAAATGCAGGACACGGCGCATTGGCTGTAAACCAGGGGACCGACTCACATGTGAAACATTAGCAGCGTAATCGGCTTCCGGAGCTGAGTCCAAAAAATGTATTCCATCTTTTGATGTTTTTCCCCTCCCCGCAGTTCAATGCTTTTGGTCAGGAACAAAATAAATCCATTATTGCCTTTTTAGTTCAAGTCCATTTAAGGTTCGCACAGCGTTACTTCAAACTGACCAAGAGTTGTAAACATAACTCACATATCTGACAGGAAACCCTTCACAGCTTCGATGTCCTTTGGGCAAAAGTCAAATCAGAGTTTATTTCTGCGACTAATATCGAGTCACGCGGCCCTAAACTGGAAAGTTTCGTTTATTGCCCCTGGTGGTAACTGTGTTACAAAGGTAACATAAAAGAATACCTGTATATGAGTTAGTGAGTTGTGTGGTTCAATGTGGGTGAAGCGGCTGCAGCGAGATATAAGGTATATGCATTTGGTTTGTTACAAAATCTAAGAGAGAGTGAGCCGGTCGTTAAGTATCAAAGTCCTTTTTAAAGACGTGAGGACCCAGGAGCTTTTCACAAGCTTTATTGTAGTGTCCCTATTCTACCTTTGGACAGGTGCACACCTTTGAGGTCCATCGAGGTGGTTGTTGTACCATCCAAACATGATTGTCTTTGATTTGTCCTCGTCAGCAAGTGCAGCATTGGAGACAAATATATCAAAAACCACACACTGGGCTTTCCTTAGACCCCAAAATTCAATATCTTCTTGAGCGTTAAGCCAATTCCAAGTGACTGATTTCTGCCAAGTGGAAATCTGCTCAGGCTGGCACTAATGCTGCCCAATTAGGAAAACTGAAGAAGGCAGGCTTAATCTGGAATGAATAAACTCAATTCTAGTTTATCTGCAGGGTGACAGGAAACCTGTGTTTCCTCAAGCGCCATATCCATTGATAACCAGACTGCTAAACCCTTTAGGAGTTATTTGCTTTCTTCCATTATTGTTTCATGGATTTGTATGGTTAAAAATAAACACATCAGGCCCAGGGTGAATTCACATGGCTCAGCTTCTATAATTAGCTATGTCTGAACACATGGTATGAGGGAGCAGTGGCAGTGAGTGACCTTGTGTCCACTTAATGCCTCTCACATAGTGCAGTATATATTAAAATCATAAAAACATCATACTAAACATAAAAAAATCCCTGTAAAACATGATAGAAAGCATGATTATTCATTAATCCATATTATGAAAGCCTGTTCATCCATAGAGTCGGTAGCTTTCCCTGCTTATTAGGGTTAAAAAGGTGATTTGTCATTTGTGGTAATGTATGTGCCAAAACATAGTCAAGGTTATTATTGCAATTGCAGTCATATAACTGTCAATAACTCACTTTAAAGCCTCTGGGAAGTGCTGCAAATCAAAAGTAATTGTCCTTAACATTACATAGTTGAGACTAAGTAAGAAAGGGATTGAAGTTGTAATGCCTCAGCGGCGGGAGGAATTGTATTTCTTGTGAACACAATATAGCGTCCACGCCTTGAGGGAATTTCTTCAAATCTGGTACAAATGTTCAAAATGACTCAAAGATTAGATGGGTTCACTGAGACTCATGGATGGAATAATTAAATTTGGGTCGTCAAAGTGTCAAAGTCAGTGTTACCTCACAAAACATGTCTTTTGCCTCAAACACAATATTTGGAGTCTGCCTCGAAGGAAATTTCTTCAAATTTTGACCAGTTGTCACTCAAAGTCGTTTTCAGCTGCCAAGCCAGAGGGCATGGTGGACATTGTTTTTTATTATGCACACTGAAACTGCACTGCATGGTTGGAGGAAGGGAGGTAATTGTAGCTTCTACGTTTGTGTGAGTGTGTTTTGATCGAATTTAGATTTAAATGTTCCTTAACTGTGATTGGTCCCATTTCAAACCAATGAGATAAGTGATCGCAAAACAAATACAAGATGAGTTTTTTTTTGCGAAAGAACAAAAACGTTGGAGCCAAAAGTATATTCAGAATAATGTCTCCAAAATGGTCTTATTCTGAAAGTGTGAACACAGTATTATGATGTGAAGTCATCCCAAATAGAGTCGTATGTTACTTTGTTCAACATGATTTCACGGATTGGGAAAAACGAGGGTGGAAATCAGTGGAATAAACCTTTTTCACATCCTCCATTGCAGGCATTGTACTATTGGACTTGTGACAAGCACACACCACAGGGCTTTACTTTTCCCGCACCCCTTTTCCTTTTTGGTAATATCGGACTGAATTGAATGTTCTGCCTTGCCAGTTCACACTCTCACACTACTAAATATGATTTGCATTCTCATTTCACAGACGAAACCACAGCTCATGAGGACAACAGACACAGACGGCGGCGGTTTCGAAGGTTCTCGTAGACTGGAGAGTCGTCACGGTAGCTTTGCTCCATGCACTGTAAGTCCTCATTATTACCCGGCCAGAGTTATTTGTATCTGTCACTCGCGTACACAGAAAATCCCAGAAAGTTATGATGAAGCTGCTCAAGGAATCCAGGTGCACAGGTGAATCACTTCACACCAGCCCCCGACAATGATGCACGAATATTCCCCTGGGAGTGATCGGCTTAGCATTGGGGGCGCCGTGTTCGGATTGCGGGATTTACTTGGTCAGTCGAGAGAGAAATAGACATGTTGGACTCTCGTGTTGAGGAAGTCATGATGGCGTCTGAATCCAAAGTGGATGTGAGCGTAAGGGATCGTGTTTGAACGGTAAACACTGACAGGATAAGACACCAGACTGCGAGTTAATACAAATACGGGTACACCAAAGACCAGCAGCGTTTTTCCCCTGAACAAAAGCTTTTGTTCTCTTTTACAAAAAGGCCACACCGATTACAAAACCATGTTGATTGGACAAATCAGCACGAAGAATATTTATTTTTCACTTTAAAAGTATATGTTTTCTGGTGGTTGCTGTGTGGCGATAACTTGCTATTTAACTCTGGGGGAGATTCACAAGCGCAAATGGCTCTCACTCTGTTTAGTGGGCACAGATGTAAAGTCTGCCTCATGTTGATGCTGTTTGTCTGAATGGGGATTTCAACAGACCACAACCAATGGAGCAATCTGTGCATCGAGATACAACACATCGGCCGAACCAATGTGGCTGATCTGTGTTTTGACTATTTCCACCTGATGCAGCTTTACGTTCCACTGCATTTCAGAGGAAGAGGTTTTACTTATTACTCATTATTTATCAGACAGCTACAGTGTATTATTTTTGATTATGATTAGCCCACACTGTAAATATTGATCAAGTAAAAATCCTGTAAAATATACATTAGTCAGTAGGGACAATTTTTCTCTAGAATGAGACTTTGACTGTTACTTAACCCTTTTGTATTTTCATGTAAAAAATATGGGATTATTATTACGTTGTTTTGATTGTTAATTTTACTACAAGTAGACTGAATAAATACCTTTTTCACTCCTAAATAATTAAGTTTCTAAGTAATGCATTACTGCAAATGGTCTGAGACTTGAGGTCCAGTTTTTAATAGATGGCATTGATAGATCCTTACTGTGATATTTTTTTTTCTGTATATGAGCACTGATACTATAGACGGATGTGCCCGTGGTATATTAAACAGGGTGTATTAATCACAGAGGAAGGTCCTTCATTTTCTGTTTTCCCATGCATTTCTCATTATTCCATCGCTGCTGAGAAATGTCGGCACACCCGTGATGCAAATTGCAAAAATAGACTGCGAGCCAGGCAGCGAGGACAGAGTGCGAGAGAGAGAGAGAAAAACAAGCAGGAAAAACTGGGGGAAAGAGAGGTAGAGAGAAAAGCAAGTTGTGGGGGAGAAGGCTAAGAACAGCATGTGTTCTATCTCCCCAGCCGATTTGTGGTGAGAGCTACATGGGAAGCTGGTGCTAAGCTCCCTGAGAATGCCACCATCACCCACCAGGGAGGCAGAGTAATTACACAGAGCTTGTGTCCCCATTCGCCTACATTAATAAGCCTAAAAGCCCAGCAGCTCAGGCATTAGATAATGAAGATTCACTGTGTGCTTAGAGCTAGTTAGCTTTTGTCACTTACACTGCATGTCGGTGGCTTTGACTGCACCTTACCTCAAGGTTTCCTCACCTTTTGCTGAAATGTGAGATGCAGGTCAACGTCCGTTTCAAGTTGCCTTCACAGTGCGGATGCAGCTGCAGCCAAAACTCTTGTCCCGCGTGTGTGCAGCAGTGTGAAGATTCACCAGCTCCATCTGGTCGTGTCAGGAGAGCACCTGGAAGTTATAAAGCAGTCAGGGTGTAGAACGACCCCTGCTTTGTATGCGAACATTCGCGTCTGTATCTGTACATATATTTCTGTCATCCCGTTTCGCGACTCTCTGCATTTTGCTTGTCCTCGCGTCTACAAGAGAGATGATCTGCGGTAATTAATACGGAGTAATTAGATCCCATCTGTACAGAATGTAATACAGATGGGAAATGGAGTATTGTTTGACATTGCCGATTTAGCAATGTTTCCAAGTTCAACTACCGGGTCAGGCAAGCAGTGAGCCCGGCGGGGCCGGCGCTGGCCTGTCACTATAGCTCTCAGAGCTTCTTGCATAGCACTCTATCCAGTTCTGTGTTCTACCATTCAATATATGGGCAAAAAATAATGAAACCCTGCCCCCTTCATGTTTAGCGATGGGATTTGGGCCAAACTAAAAAGTCAAAGTACAAAATATTTTCGGTATATCTTGTCAGAGTAACTTTTGTCCGAGTTAGTCCAATCAAAACATGATGAAACGTCATGATTGGCAGCTGAGACTGACTTGGGATTGGTCGAGTGTGTGTGTGTGTATCGACGGGATCACGATGCCTCGGCTGCATCCCACGATCACTACTGCACAGACTCCGGCCCCCAAATGATGTGTGATGTCATTGGCACGAGATGGCAGCATATGTTTCTAGGATATTTTGTTTCTGGATAGTGGGCGGAAGTGTAGACGCATCATCCATCTTTATTTAGAGTCAATGGGACAAACCTATAAAAAAATCATACATTCATCCCGTGCTCCATTATTATCTGCACCCTATTCTTGTGTTGGGGAACAGCTACCAGCCCTTCCTCTGTTTAAACTCTCTAGCCCCTCTAAGGGATAAAAACTTGCTAATGGTCGATGGTGTCAAAGTTCCCAAATGCTCCATATGGAACAATCGCATGGATTAATCTTGCATCCATTACTTTAAATGAGTGGGTATTGTATCATGAGATCAGATATGTTTGCGGAAAACAACGTGAAATACTGAATGTTGTCCGTGAACATTCTACCGGGAACGTTTCCTCCTTATGTTGCCAGGGAACATAACCTGGTCAGTGTTTTTAATTTATCTGAAAATGCATTTGCTGATTAGTTTTGTGTCATTTCTTTGAAATATTTCTGAAAACATTCACCGTCTGTATCATTTTTCATCAACGCACCTTGCCTAAAATGACATGGCCGTAATTATGGTACATCACAGCACATCCTTATGGCAGCTGCAGCACACTTAAACTCATACAATATCCTTCATGGTAAGCCTGAGGAAAAGTCTGCAGACAGTAAACAAAACCCTCTGCTGCAGTGACAAAGAAGGTTATGTCACCGTGTCATGATTCAAATCAATGCCATTCAGGGGGCAGCTCTATTCTCTTCTATATTCTGTTATATAAATGCAGTTCTATACAGTAAGTTCTCTGTGGGTGAGGAATATGGAATAGTGTGTCATTTTGCAAACAGCGGCGGCAAATGGATCGCGTCGCTGTCACACACATTCCTGCCAAATCCTCCAAGTACAGAACAGATTCAAAGCCTCAAGTCAAAAGAAGAGTATGTGAAAAAAAAATCCATCTCGGAATATTCGCAAAATGCCATACCCTTATTGATCCGTCCACCTGAAACACTTCCCAAAGCCAAGGTGAAGGGAAAATAGACAAAATGTCTGCCTTGAACTGTTTTGTGTGAAAAATAATGCCCTTAGAAGTGAGGGGGATCATCGATGTACTGATTCATCCCATGGCCTCTGCACTGCTGATCAGGAAAAATCTGCTTTGAAAGCCGTCCTTCTTTTTTCACACATCAAATGTTTTGTACTTGTTTTCTTAAGGTGAAAAAAGCTTCCTGCAGGGGGCTTTCTGTGGGAAAAAAAAACGTGCAAGCTTTTCCTGGGGGCGTTTACAGGTAAAAGCTTTGGCATTCATACGTGTCAGTCGGCTCCAAGCTGTGCAATTCACAAGATCAGTCTTTAGTTAGGTCTAAGTGGACAAAAAAAAATGCAAGGAGCCGTTTGCTGATGAATTATGAAAAGAAAGTGGCAGAGGTGTAATGGCTTAATATTCAGAGGTGTATAGAATGTGGTGTGTACCTCTTGACAGGTCAAATTTCTGTTTTCACTTAATATTCCCGGATATATGTTGTTTAGCCCGTTGTGAAATCTGTGGAGTTTACTAGAGAGGTGGGACTTGTATTGCCTGAACTTCGTGCCACCTCCCTGACAACTCGAGACAACTGAATTACAGCCTCTGAGACAGAGATGTGTTGTCTGCAAACAGAACGCAGGGTGTCCAGTTTTCTGTTATTGCCCAACCCAGAGATTTCATAGAGGGAAGCAGAGAAGGGATGTTGGTGAAACATTGCCGAAATTTCAAAACCCTCACAATGGTTAAAATGAAGCAAACGCCGAAGCACATTGCCAAACCTGCGACAATGATGGCAGCGCTGACAGCTGCGATCCGGAGGGAGACGCATCTCCGGGGAGAGATAATAGAACAAACACACCGTTAAGTGACAATTTTACAATGGCAGCCGTGGCAGGGAACAAAATAAACTGCAGATAAAGCTACCAAATACCATTTCAAATCAAATAGTTGAAGATAAAAATCTAAATAAAACATTTTTGACAGAATTTTAGCCTGAACCGAGTGAAGATTAGTGTACCTAGTTAGTCAGTTGATGGTGACACATGCTTACTATCGTGTTGTGGATGCTCTCATGCACAACAGAATGGAGATATTGTTGACATGATCTGCGTTTTTTTTTTAAAACTGCCTGGCTGAGCAATGAACTGCTGCACATTTGATTACAAAGCCTTTCTTCTGTGCTTTTTTCAATAAGTGGGGCAAATTTTTTGGGGGGGAAACCTGCACTCAAGGCACAGCTCCACTGAGATAATGGATCGTACTGCAAAGGAAATGAAACATATCGTAATTTACTACTTATCAAAGAATCTGCCACTCGAGTCGGCTCTACTGAATAAAGAGAACGCAGAATTCCCACAGGAATGGTTCTAATATACCTGGTCGTCATTGTATGTTGTGGAAAATCTGGTTTATTAATTCAAATTTGTGAATAATACTCTTGAGTTAGCTGTATCAGACCCATTGATGCCATTTTAAAGCATGTAAGGAAAAGCTGCATCACGTTTG
Organism: Verasper variegatus; assembly: GCA_026259375.1. NCBI lineage: Eukaryota > Metazoa > Chordata > Actinopteri > Pleuronectiformes > Pleuronectidae > Verasper > Verasper variegatus. The sequence goes on along the minus strand of CM048038.1, from coordinate 29,203,864 downwards.
AGGCTGCAACTCGTGCTCCTCTGTATTGGCAGAATACTGGATTGTCTGCTGATTAGCCAGCAGAGCAATGGATGGAGCTGATGCAACGCGGTGCTCTTCATCAGCATGAGAGAGCTTCCAATAATGAAAGAGGACAAAGTGAAAACAGGGAGTTTCGACAATGTCCCTGTAGATACGATGCAGAGTCCTCAATTGATCTTTGATCACGGCCTAACACTTGCCGGAGCTGCGGTACAGAAACCTTTACAGACCCCGCTTATTTCGAAGATAAGCAACCTCAGGATAATAAACCTCATTGGACCTACACTCGCACTCTTTGACCCACAGAAATGGGTCTGAACATGTCGTCTAGCCGATGATTGCTAATCAAGAAAGTCCAAAGGGAAGATCTGACAATCTGTGGATGTTTGGAGAGTTTCGTGAAGAGATACGCAGGCCATCAATCAAACATGGCACTATTCTTCGAGGATTTGATCTTGTTTATACTTAATACTGTGTGTTGTATCTTTTTTATAAACATTTTACAGTTCACTCATATTTTTAACTTCCACTTCACATGCTGTATTAACAAGTTACAGGTTTAAATGACAGACAAATGCGCAGTTGGACCTTGAATATTGCCCAATGCCACTCAGATGACTTCTTACCTCATCTCTATAAAAAAGACGTCCTCATATATTAATGTAAAGATCCCGTAAAACTTGCCCTTAAGTTCACACCGTTTTTCAACCATAGATGGTAAGCCGAGATGCGAGTGTCAGCAGGTCGAGTGTTTTAAACATGTATCTGTTCAAATGATGTCACATGTTCGAGACTCATCATTTATCTTTTATACGGCCGGTTCACCGGTGAACATTGTGCTCTCTGTGAGTCATATGAGAACACTCGTTGAGCTTAGAAAACACTTGTCGTGTTGTCCTCGGATTTGTGAAAGTACCCACGATGTTCAAAAGATGGGATTAGAAGTTTATTTCATTGTAAGGACACATAAAACCAAACTCATACAACAATATGATAATGAAAATATCTTTCACTTTACCGTAATTGTAGAAAAATTTTCATTTTGAGAGTCTTCTTTAAACATTGCAGGGGTTATTGACAGCTTGTGTAAAGTGATGTTTTTTCAGATATTCAATTGTCATAATCCTTAATGGTCTAATTTTGAATGAAAGGGCTTCACTCATCAGAACAAATTAATGCACTTGAGAGAAATGGTTTGTGAAGGTGATGGCCAACCAAAGAAAAATTTTGAAATTAACTAAGAATGTCCTTTTTTTCAAAATGTTCCACATGCATAAGGGCACTTAAGCTGCTACAGGTAGAAATGCAAAGCACCTGCAGCCTCTTAATAGCCTTCCCATACACACAAGCTTAGAGTGAATTGTTGGGTTCATTGCAGCATTTGTCCTTCTCTAGTAGCTTTGACCATCATTTATATTGGTTATGCAAGTAATGTACTCGCCAAAGAAATTGCTGAGTTCCTACAATTCTGCAATGAGGTCTGACACAGTGAGAAAATAGATGGCACCTCTCGGGCTCAGTCGGACATTCTTCAGTCATTTTACTCGGGGGGTGGCTGGCAGGAATAACTCCGGAGAATGTCCCGACCAGGACATTTGCATTCTCACGTGCAGCCCCCTCCGGACAACTTCGGTAGAATGTCCAGAGTTTCGGTGCACACGTTGAAAGCGTCATCTGATACTGCCCAACACTCCTGTAGCGCATTTTGCGAGAAGTGCAGTCGTAACATCTTTAAATGAGTCTCCCTCATCACTTCACAGACCTCTGTACTCATCTATGTAATCATGCTCTTTGAAGGTTTATTAATAGCAACACTTAGGTCCCTCGCATGTATTATTTAAATATTTTTGACTGCTTTTCCACTGCTGTCTCATCCCTTGTGTTGAGGGATGGTTTAAACTCCTTGTTTTAAACTAAGCACCTATGCTGGCTGCAAAGCAGGCGACATAAGCATGAGACCTCTGTATTCGCTGCCAATGCCTCCCTTTCCCCAAATGCCTGCAGTAGCACTTAGTCATCACCAAGAGTGCTTTGTTGTTGGCACTTAGACTAAGCACATTTGACCTGCTTATCTTATTACCCAGGTGTCAGCTGCAAAGCATGCTGGTAATTGAGGGGGACAGCCTGCCAGTCGAGGTGTTTCTCATTCATTTAGTTGATTGCATTGTTCTCGTTGGACGGGAATCCCTGTATAGACGAGAACATGACGGGGCTGTAATCAGAGTTCAATGCCGAACATGTCGCTCTGATGACAGCATGATTACAGATTAAAGGAGTTGTCATATTCAGGGATTAATTAGGGAGAAACAACGATGAGTAAAAGTGTCACTCTGTCCGGTGCCTTTCATACAGAAATCACTTGTTCCTGTTTTCTTCCTTGTAGCGTTTCACCTTCATCATCGATCAAAATGTTTATTTGAGAAAACAGAAGTATTGAGCTCTTTGTCTGTAAACCATTTCCAGACAGCTGGTGTTGTCAAATGACAGACGCAAGTTGAACATGTTGAAAAGTCTTGTGAGGCAGGTGTCAGGAAACGTCAGTGAGCTGTGACGAAGAAGAAGCGATGAGGAAGTTGGCTGTGTGGATGTGCATTGGCTAACCAGCTCAAATTTTGGGTAGAGAATAACAAACTTTTGTTTTCTATTGCTTGAGCGAAAAATTCTAAATCCTGTAAAAGCTCTTCCTTGGCACTTGTGCTCAGATTGTTGGCCTTTAGTCCATTGGATTAGATTCAAGGGGGCAGATCCAGGGTTTATTTGTTTTTTTGTCAAGAAATAACACAGATATCTTGGTGAAAATCAGGCATACTTATCTATGAGAATGTGCAATTTGCTGCAGCTTGATTGGATTAAAAGGGCTTGTTGGGACTTGGTGGAGGTATGTGCTCTACTGAGTGCAGTTCTATTTTTTCTCTTGTTTCCCAAATAGCTTTGCAGTTTGTCAATATTAATTTCAAGATTTCACCCGTTGCCTCGAGAAATATAATTTGGCCTCCGCAGGTTGCGCTCGAACCAAAAGCGTTCTCCTTATTTAAATGTCAGCCTCTGCTCAGTTCACGCAGGGGAGCAGGGCGGCTAATGACAAGGCTTCAGAGGGGGACGTGTCAACCGAGAGTCGGCGGGTCACCGCGTGACACAGCAAACGAGATGTCAGAAATGTCCTCCCACCGAGAGAGCAAGGGGAGAAATGGAGAGAGGGGCTGGGTGATGAGGGAGGAGGGTGAGGGCGGAGCGTCGGAACTGTACACACTCTGAGAAAATACGGCGCTTCCCCCGCGTCACGGCGTGATGGACGGCGCCCACCGACCAATAAATCAGAGAGAGAGAGAGAGAGAGAGAGAGAGAGAGAGAGAGAGAGAGAGAGAGAGAGAGAGAGAGAGAGAGAGAGAGAGAGAGAAAGATGAGCCTGCCCTAATTTAGCCTGTCTGATGAAAAATGGACAGGAAAGTGCTTACTTGGCTTGCCCTTCCCTCCGATCCAACTCCACCTCAATAAGCTTTTACAAATAATAAGATAAGCTCCTAAAAGGTTGAATATTATTCCGTGACTGTTTTTGTCCAAAAAAGCAGATCCTACGTCACTTGTTTTAACTTTTAACACCGTTAAATTACCAATATTTCAAGAAATGCAAAAAACTAAAGACTGCAACAATTAAAATTATTTTTTAATCACAATATGTTATTCATATTTACAGCCCTGAAATCGTATATCTTAACTCCTCAGATTTATCTTTTCACCCTTTGAATGGGCCAGTTACTTTCTTCGCAACCACATGTAGAATGGTTAAAACTTCTACTACTCATATGGATGCATCCATATTAATAATCAAATAAAATTATTTTATCATCTCAGATACAAGGTTATCTTAAATTCTTATCTGTATGAAGGAAAATGTGACTTTTTCAACCTAATTGTTGCTATACTATTACTCCAGTGTAACTGGAACACTAGTTAAACTTGTAATGCAGTATGTGCATATTGTTATGGTTTTACTTGAGTAAGACACAGGGATACTCTTCTATCACTGCAGTTTCACCGATCGGGAATCATATTCCACCAATTAAATGTTCATTATTAGACTATTTGATTCATTACTTCTGTGTTGAATTGTATTATTCTCTGTAAGCAGACTATTGTTAATGTGGTCACATTTAAGGGCGGGTACCCTGGCGTTGTTAGAATAAATCTGACATCCATCGATTACATGAGGAATGCCGTCCCCCGATGTGACATAGCTGATAAACATTTGCATCTTATTGTTATTGTCTAAAGATCGGTGGTACATACGGACGTGTTCATATGCTAACACCAGATATCATGAGTCTCTACATCTCTCAGTGGCCACCTGTGGGAGTGAAAATGCACTTGCACAAATGCAAAGGATTTCATTTCACTGCTGGTGCTGGGAATTGCTCTGAAGAGCCATCCCTGAAGGTGCAGCAAAACACAGGAGAGAAGCACCGCCCCATACTAACTGAACTAATGCTAATAAATTAGATTTAATTTTCCGGAAGATGCGGGTCTCTAATATTTAACTGTGCCAATATTTCTGGACCCCTGTGTCCCCGCTGCAATTTCTGCCTCAGCACTTGCTCAAACTCTCCCATGATTGGGATTCATGAAGCAGCGCTGCATGCCACGATGAGTAAGATTTGTTCCTCAACAAAAATATAAATATTATATTCACACCTCATGCAAACTTTAGGCCATCATGCCACCTCCTCGCCTCTCCAGCCACGCCGCTTCTCAGTGGACGTGCTGTCCCGCCGAGGTGTTAATCTAATTAGTGCCGCATCACTCTGATCCGTCCCTTTCTCTCTTTGTGGTCTCTCATCACCCAGTCACTGCCGCCTGATCCAACTGTCGGGTATCCCAGTGGCGGAGGTGGCGCCACCCTTCATGCCCAGTCTGATCCGCGTGATGTTTTATATGTGAACAGCGAGTTGCTTCCCTGCGGAGCAGTCGATGTCCCTTCACTTCCTATGTAATGAACTCTGACTCTCTCTTTGAGTACGGATCAATGCAAATATTAACATTAAAAGCATCCACTTACAGAGCATGTTATTAAGATGATGGAGTTCATTTTCATTTCTTTCTGCATCCGTGTTGCTAAGCAGCCAAGTGGGGGCATCTGCATGTTCCGTTTTCTAAAGACTGTGTCCATCATAATGGCCTTTACTTTACTTCATCTGTACTACAGTTGTACTACAATTTTTTTGTACAAAAGAGAAAAAAAGCTTTACTTCTTCTCAAACTTCTAAAATATTGTTTCAAAGTTTCCAAAAATGTCCTTGTTTACCAAGTTGGTTTGAAAAATATAACCATATTCTCTTCCCTGACAGAACAACAACAAAAAAAGCAAACAAAACCAAAAACATTCCATATATAATCACCGCCAGAAATACCCATGATACACTGCTTCCACTGCACTGTTTCAATCACAAAGTCTACGCCAGGGCGAGCGAGTAACAGCTCCATACTTGTGGCTGTGCTCCCAGGGCGATGCATTTATTCTTTTTTCTTTTTTTTACCTGCTACAGCACATTGCCATTGTGATGGTGTTCATTGCTTGGCTCTCTGTGTGCATGGTGTGCACAGGCATATATGTGTGTGTGTGTGTGTGTGTGTGTGTGTGTGTGTGTGTGTGTGTGTGTGTGTGTGTGTGTGTGTGCATGTGTGTGTGCGCATGTGCACACAGCGGGCAGCTTGCAATGATCTCACAGTGAGCCATTACTTTTGTGCCTGTGATGTATCAAACAAAAATCCATTCTCCCTCCCCCTTTTTTTGTTTTTTGCACACACTCATACCCAGATGCCCACACACAAACACACACACACACACACACACACTAATGCACAGAGGATTTCACACAGAGCCATTGTCCCGATCGTCCATCTCAACTTGACACCCCAGAACAGTGATGTTTTCCTTTGGTGGCGGATGGCATGGGGTATATTTCACTGACTGATAGCGCTCACTCTCCTCGCTGCACCCCTCCTCTCCTCTCACTTCATCAACCTCCCTAACTCCCTCCCTCCCTATCCATCTCTGTCAAGCTTGATCTCTCTTTTTCTCCCTTTGTTGCCGTGTCTTTCTTTCATTTCAGGCTTTCCGTTTGTATGGCTTGTAATTACAAGGCTTTGGAACAGAGGATATTGTGGGGCAATATATTATTTGTTAAATGTTAGCATGGTTTGACTTCTCGCAACGTAAAGAATAGGTTGTATTGCAACAGTTCCCTTGTTCAACTCTCTTCGCTGTTTCTCTTCGCCCGCACATGTGAAACTCAGCTGCAGCAACTCCACAGGGAGGCCCTCTCAAATAGACATTCCCTGTCCTGAAATGACTGGCATAGTTACATTTGCTGGGTTCTTTCATGTGCACAAATGCATGGTTGAGCCTGTTTGGCCACTTGTCTGGGTTATTTATAGAGAGTTTGGTAGTTTTTGTCTGTATCCATCTATATGAACACACACCTGGCTCACCATCTACCTCAGCCTCCTCTTTCAGGGTAAACAACGTACAACAAAGGTACAAACACACAGCTAGCCATAAAGCCAAAACTTACATCTTCTGTTAACATAATCATCAGAGATTTTCATTAGCATTGTTGATGAAGACAACTCCCATGATCCCATGCTGCTTCCCCACGTCATCTAACTAGGTCTTTTGTTATTGTTTTGATTGAAAGATCCCTAGTGGCTGAAGTTGTTATTGCAAGTTAAATTATTATTACTATAGCTTGGATGTATGTTCACTCCTCAGATTTATCGATGCAATCTAACTCTTGTGTAGTACATGTGTGGTCTAAAAGGAAATGTTGTGGCTGAGGAGGGAGGGTGGGTCGTCCACTAACCAGAGGGTCACTGGTTTGATTCCCTTTCACAGATGTGTGTATATGTGACAGATGCACTGTGTGAATGTGTGAATGTTACCTGAAATATATAATAATTATATAACAAATTATATAATAATAAAAAAATTATTTAAAAAAATTATAACCTTTTAATGACGTAAAATAATCCCAGCATTGAAGTTAATACAAAGCAGCATTTGGATATATTTTTTAACGCTAAACTGGCCCAACATCTCTATGTGTTTGATTAACCCAGCGTGTGGTTGGTCCAATAGTAACTCAGCGGTGTCGTTGAAATCTACCCCCTGCTAATTCATTTGTGTGTCCATACAAGAGAACATGACGCCTGTTCGTTTTCTCAGGATAGTTTGATTTGTGAAGGACAAAGCAAACCTGGAGCCCGTCATCGCAAATAAACTGTCAGCCTGTGGGAAACAATATGGCTGAAAGCATCAAGTTCATGGCTGTCACCCGAGGGGCGTTCAGGGACATTTCATAAATCAGCTTTGATCAGGCTGACACAAAGAGCAGTGCAGCGAATGGTGCAGGATGTAAACACATGTTTGGCCTACATGTGACCATTAATCCCCCACCTTTTACAGAGCACCAAGGTCAGAAGGTAGTCGTGTACAAGCTGCATACCAGAGCTCACGCATGCAAAAAGCCTGACTCATAAACTCTCATTGTGCAATCATGGCTAAACACCGATTTAAATATTATTATCTGCCAATATGGAATGCTGTTTAAAAGTTGCCCTAAATACTGAGATAAATAAAACAAACTGTGACCAGTAATATTAGAACAACTGCAGGGAAGTGCACTTAATATACGTAGAGATGATATCTCAATGGTGTACACGTTGGTTTTTTGTTACTTTTGACAAGAGATCTTGTTTATAGTGCTCCTTCAAGCAGATATCCAGGATAATTGGGTAGCACTCTCTACCCGTCTCTGCAGCAGTGATGGTGCCTGCTGAGCTAATCTCCCATCCCACTGATCCACCATCAAGGCTACAGGGTATAATCCTTTTGCTCTTTGAGAGGCTTCCTCACAAGGAAGGATGTGGAAGGAAACTCATATACTGTGTGTGCACATCCAGAATATCGCTGGAGTTTTAAAAAAATGCATTTGGGGATATTTCAGGTGTCTCATTTACCACAAAATACTTTGAAAGACCAAATATGACGATAACTAGTTAGGTATCGTCTATCTAGCCAAACACATATACTGTTGCTTATTCCCCTGTATGAGAGCTTCTGTTGTCCAACAAGACCAATACAATATCCAGAAATCAAACCGACATATCTTGCACCGTAATCCTTCTACTGCACCGTAGCGATCCAGGGATGGAGCCAAGGTAGCAAGGTCCCAATGTCAATCATAATGTGGCACCCTGTTTTTAAATCATCAAAACTAAACTAGAAGAATAAGCACATTCATCACTGTGATAAGATCTACCAAAAATGCCAAAATGAAGGATGCAGGGTTTAGAACCTATACTGCAGCCAACCACCAGGGTGTGATGGAGGCATTTTGGCTTCACCATTGGACGGCAGTCATGTCGTTCATCTTTACAGCCATTAATAGCAAGGCTAGTAAGCATGTGGTCTTTCAATTTGAGAGCAGCACTTATTGATTTCAAGTTCGGCTTTGTCAAAACCATGTGTTTGCCCAAATATACCCTGTATGAGCTTGGCTTTCCTGCGCCCCAGCTTCAGTTCTTCTCCTCGCGCTCACATTGCTTCTCTTGACGTGTGAAACGTCTGCTCTCAGATTTCCCCTCCGCTCGTGAATCATTTCTTCTTTTTTTTTGTGCAACAAGTCCTTGAACCAATTGAAAGCCAGCCTCTGTTCTTGCAACGTGATTATCTCAAATAGAAAAGTCTGGGGCGTGCCAAATTCTGTTGTGTATTTACACCAATATGTCTGTTTAATAGGCCACCAGCAGTTGGTCACCACCTAACAGCCAGGGTCAGCCAGGTTGAGATGTTCAGCTTGAGTTTTATGATAGTATTAAGCTGTCATGAGTCACCCTCTGTGGTCATGGACCTGACCTTAATACATTTCCAGCAACTCCATCAAGTGACCATCGGGAGGGTTTGACAAGCTTATCTGTGTTTGGACTTAGTGCGCCCGGGAGCAGTCTGGACCAGCGCTGCATCACAGAGCCTCTCTTTCCCAGTCGCGAAGCAGGATCATTGTCCCAAGAGGGGCTAAAAGGATGATGATGAATACCAAATGCGCGCGTGAAGAGTATTTTCACTACAATCACGGACCCCTTTCGCCCCGGCATCTTCTCTTATGTACTCAGCCCATTTAGAAATGAAGAGTACAGGCGGCAGCTCCTCTCAGCCTCTTGACAAGAGCCCATTAAAAAATGTTTGGAAGCTGTGGATCCACACAGCGGCCGTCCTCTCTCTTGAGTATTTAATAATGCGTATTCATTACCACACACATTAAGAACTAATAAAGGTTTCCGTCTCTGACACAAGTAAATAAACACGACAATAATGGCCAGGCGGACCAAGAGATGTAGCCTTATGTTTATTACTACTTGAAAATCAATTAAATGTTTCAATTATAGCCACACAAATATTGTTGAGTGAATAATGTAAAAACACACGTTTGAGGCTAACCCATTGAATTTGATTTAGAGTGAGAGAAAAGTTTCTGTTTTGTGTTCTTGGTTTTCTATAATAATCATGACCTAATGTCATCAAACAAAAGATGTGAGCTGTGTGCTGGAGACCCGCCAGATGGACACTGGAGCTTGGACGGACTCGCTAATCTTGTCATTGTTTACAAATGCGAAATGGCTTTTCAAAGGGGCGTTTTATCTGGCCGAGCCCAGTATCTCTGCCTGAGTCAATGTAGTGTTGGATCACTGTAAACAAAATGTCTCTCATGTCCCTCGTCTGCCAGACAGTTAGTCAGTTGGATACTGAAGACTTTCAGGGGACTGCAACAAGAATTCAATTTAAAAAGGATCTTTAAAAAAAAAAAAGCATTTAACCTTTTCACTATCCATTTGTAGCCTAAGAAGAGTTTTGTTGTAGTTTAAATGTTTTGTCAATATATAGTTTCCTCTGGGGAAATATTGGTGAATAAATGGATAGAGGACTGTTTCAATGTTACAGTAAGATTCACTAATCATATTAATGAATTTTGACATTTCTATTATTTTAAATTCTTTCCCTCACCGTCTGACTTTGTGCTTAAGCAACTACAGTTCCCATAGGGCTTTGGAGGATGTAGAGACAAACTGACACCTTGGATTTAGTGCTAATGCTGTGGCTCACAACTGGAGTCCTACTATATTTATTCATGTTTTGGCAAATTGGCACAATCAAAAGTGTGCCCATGTATGTAAAGACAGCTGTCACTGGATTACTCCAGCACTGAAGAACAGTATAATTATGCACATTTAATCATGATGGGCACTAGACTTACAGATATTATCTTGAAATACAAGTCACACTGAGAGTTATGACTTGCTGAAAAAGTGCAAATTAAATGCAGACCATGTCAGCTCTCATTCAATGACCTGTGCTTGAATATGTATTTGAATTCAGGAGTAAGGAGTATATTGTAGCCTCTGAAAAATCTGATGTGACAGATAAATTCAGAAGGCGTGAAGTGAGCAGACAGACACTAACACATCACAATGTCACTGCTGTGCCTGAAGGCCTGAGTCGACTGCTGGCCAAGGAGTTTTTATATTCTGATTTACTTTTGCATGTTTGTGTTAAAGATCTCAGGGTCTGATGCATTTCCGAGCTGGTGTCATAACATTTTCTCAAATCAGCCTTTTCTCTAAATCCTTACAACATCCATAAAATGGATTAAAATACAAATTAAATTAGAATACAGAGGTGTAATTCCCTTCGTTCAGATATACACTACGTTGCCTATATCCTCTTCAAAGCAGGACGACACAAACAGTGAATACACCACAGGGAGAAGTGTCTGCCAGCGAGCAGTGTTTACGCATGCTGTGAGTGTGGAGTGAAAGGCAACAGAGCTGCTCGAGGATCTGGAGGTGATGAATGCAAGGCTGAGAAGTGAATAAGGGGGCTTTGGGATAATGGCTCAGAGTCAAGCAATATTTGACTGTTGCAGGGGTAATCCTCTGCTCCTATTCCCCCTGCCTGAAGGTGATAATGGCTTTGCACTGCCGCCGAGCCGCACACGTGACCCGACTGGAACGCTGGTTCTGCATTACGTCAAAATGCCTTTTGCCAAAATAACATGTCATTGTGGTATCTGTCTCCGAATAGAGAGGCGCTCTCTGTTTTTGTGCTTGTTTATCAAATTTTTTTTTGTTAATCCAGAAAGTCATTATGATTCATACTCAGAGGCAGAAACAAAAATCTAACAGGAGGCAATTACTCTGAGTTTACACTCTGTCCACTCCGTCTAATCTCAAGAGTGATACTTACTGTTAGGTCAAACACTACTTAAAGCCTTTGTCCAAATGTAAACCCACTAGAGAAACAATAGCACTGGATCTCAAATTAAATGGCAGAATTGATGGATGTGAGAACAGACTTTGTTTTTTAAGTGTATATTAGTTCTACAAAATTGCCTGTTTTAAAGGTTGAATTATGGCTCAGCTAAACAAAATGAGCAATGGGCCCCGCAGGAAAGATTCTATTGCAAGATTTCATTCACCAGGAAACAACTGCAATTGGAACATTTTAATTTGTCACACAACAAAAATTAATTAAATAGAAAATACTGAGATTCCGACTTTGGGACTAAAGATTAAAGTGTCACACTAACAGGGTTTTTATACCAACAAGACACAAACATAAATAAATTAGTAGTTTGACTGGGCCAAGCCATTACTTTGAATGGGGGAGCCCATAGCAGTGTGGGGATGATTGATTTACTACCAGGGCTTTGCGGCAAACATTCAACTAAACTGAACCTTGACCCCAATTAGCTGACCTCCACGACATTTGTCCAATGGGACTGTGACTTTGACTGATGGTGGACATTACAACGGTGATCATTGTATTGTAGCAATGAGAACATCAATTCTGGACGTCTCTGAATTATGTTGATTGTTTCACGTGACGCTGAGGCCTTTCACTCGAACGTGGATGTTTCAATGTCAAGGCAAACTCTGTGCTTCTCATCGGTAGCAGGGCTGCAGCAGACATGTTGGCGGTGTGCACGTAAACACAAGCGTGCACAAGCCTCAGCTGCTCAGTGAGGTAGAGGCATCATGCACAGCCAAGGTAAGGCAGCGGGCCCAGATGCCAGGCTTCAAGGTTAGAGAAAAATGTATGCCTTGGAGAATCCCTAGATCTAATCATAACTGAGAAAACTCCACAGGGTATCTTTAACTCCCATTAACCCGCACTACGGCGTGCGTCAGGTGACATGTCGGGCAGTCGGCGGCGCTTTAAGGCTTAAACGCTGAGTTTAATCAAATCGTCAGCAACTTCAGAACCTGAGGATGGGGGATTGGGAGGAGGGGGGGAGTTGGGGACTCCCGAGGGATCGCTCGTGTCCCCTCAGCGCTCACTGCTGATTGGTCAATGTGTGTGTACGTGTGTGTGTGAATCAGGCTTTCAGGTCTTGTTGGAGGAGGCTCAGCACCTTACCTGTGATTCTACTGCTGTCTCTTGGGTTGACACTGCTGCGGCCATGCACAGGGGTAGGAGCAGGAAGGGGGGGCTAATTTTGTCCTTTCCACTTGGCGTGCGCACACACACACACACACACACACACACACACACACACACACACACACACACACACACACAAGGAGAGTGCAGAATCACAAGGAGTCCTGTCATCAATAATGACCTTAATGTTTGTGGGTGTTGGATATGGCAAGGGGGCCTTGAATCATGATGCATCACACACACACACACTCACACACACAAACGCACACACAGTCGATGTTGCACATGCTCAGACCTATGTACCCTCACGCACACACAGGCTGATGCCGCTGCTCTTGATGATCATTAGTGAGGACTGGCTCATCTAATGACGGCTATCCCTGTGCTCTTTCATTACCCAACATGAATACCTCACTTGTTATCTCCTTCTCTCCCTCACTTGCTTGCTCGCCTTTTTTTTTTACAGACACACACTTATGCAGCACACACACACACACACACACACGCACACACACACACAAACGCTGCTCTTCCTCTGCACCTCTCCCACCACCAATTCCAACACGACTCCCTGTCTCTGCCTGTGGCCCCCGATCCATGTGTTATTGATGGAATCCTTCCAGACACAAACACGCACGTGCGCATGGACACACACACACTCGTGCCCACACATCCACCCAATCACACACAGCGAGACCCCGGTGACTAATACTAGCGGATCCTCAGTGACCAATAAAAAGAGCCTGTGAACTGACAGGCTGCTCGGCTGCCCCTGATTTATCGAGTGGGGTCGCTAGTCTGTCCCCCTCTACCCTTACCTTAATTACTTTTCCTTTCTCTCCACTCTCTTGATTCTGCCCCCTCTCTCCTATTGTTGCTTTCTTTTTTCTCTGTATTCCCTCTGTCTCTATGTCTCTCTGTTTCTCTCTCTCTCTCTCTCTTTTTTGTCTTTGCGAATTGGGGGATTTGAGGTTGCGGTCATTTGTAACCCACCGACGTCTGAGTGGTTGGTCTCTATTAATAAAATTAGCTGAGGCATAAGGGAGGAGAGGGGGAAGGGGGGGAGGAGGGTGCAGTGGCTACAAGAGAGGAGAAAAAAGTGAGGATGGATGAGTGGTGGGGGGAGGGACAATGAAACATGGATATAGTGTAGATGGATGATAACATAGTAATCTTGGGGGGATTGCAAGGACCAAGGTAATGGATACTGCAGATCTAGAGATTGGGAAACCAGAGGGGGATTAAGTACTGGAAAACAAAATATTACTTCTGCAACACGTGTGTGTGTGTGTGTGTGTATGTGTGTGAGCGCGCCCACGACTCAAGCCAGGGCTGAGAAAATGGCCCTGATTTCCTGCACTGATGAGCTGGTTCGTTGTAAAAAAAAAAACAGATACCATGAGACTTTTCCTCTATGGGCTCCCGTTCCTTGCCGTGTATCACAAGGACTGTTCAGTATTCAGCACTTGTTCTGTACGTCTCTGCCAAATAGCGAAAAAATTAATTCAACTGTTGAGGGCAGAGCACCTTGAGGTTCAAATGTTAAATGGCTCTTTCCACAATGAAGCCTCCTGTATTTCACAATATAACAAATGTCAGGGGTGAGCTAATATTACCCTGAGACATAGAGGCTACAACATTTTAGCACTGAAAGAATGAGTGATTTCCTTAAGGCGTTGCTATTTGGCTCTTTCGGATGTGTAATGTGTTAAAGACTATTGCAGATGACATTTTGAATTGTATGTCAGATTGAAGCTAAAGCCGAACTCGCTTCTTGGCCTTTGAAATAAGGTTACTCTTACCGCAACAGCTCCATCAGCTTTCTTTTAAATTAGGTAACAAAGGGTCGGCAAAGAATAAATTACCTGGATGTTTTATCTTTTCAGTGTCTTTTATCATTTCTTATAAAGCCAGCTCTCTGTGGGCAGAGTGGCAGCAGGAAGATATCTTATATATCTAAAAAAAACAACCTTTATTAAGATTAAATTTGGGGGAAACCAACGTAACTCATTCAAATCCCATTTGTCGGACTGAAGGAGTTGCCGAGCGGCTCTTTGATACGTCTCAGAACAGAGAGACGTTAAGACAAATGTCCAATGTTCTCAATGTGTTTTGGAGTTAGCACTTTGAAGCCCTGTGTCACCGCACACAGAGGATGTTCAGACAGACGCCCCGTGTCCTCAGTTGCATATGTGAGAGCACTTTGAAGCCGGATTCCTCTTGATAGACAAAAGCCTTGCTCCCAACACAGTGTGTCACTCCTTAGTGTTCCCGCTTTCACATGTCCGCACAAGAGTTATGGCCCGGAGTTGCTCCATATTAACCATCCTGTTTCAAGTTTCTCCTCTTTGGTGTATTGCAATTCTGGGCAGGCTGTCACACAGTCAGACGGACAGAGTGCAAACAATTACTGTGTTGGTCGTCTTTCCTTTTCAGGGTCACGGCAAACTAGCACTGCAGATATTTCCTTTCGCTCGCCACAACAGACGCTACTTAGACTTTCCAATAAGCTATAAGACACTAAGAGATGCAATAGTTGGGAGAAGGGAGTAAAGTGTGTGTTTTTTCAAGCCCTCAACAAACACTCATCTTCCTCACCCTCCTCTACATCAGCAATGTTAACAGTTCTTGTCCTTCATCTTCTGTTTTCAGTCCTACCAATTAGTATCTTCAAGATTGGTCGTTACCGCTCATAGAGTTTCCCGGCTGACCTGCTCACCTGCCTGCACACTTCTCCTCCATAGTAATTAGTCGTCTACAAATCTACATCTTGACTCAATTACTGAGACCAGTTCCAATGACTCCTGCTGCGTTCATGTCACATGGGAGGGAAGTTATTATGGGAAAGGTTCTCGTGTTTGTCGTCATGTTGGCAGCTGTTGATGTTCTTGTCCCACTCCTTCTTTCTCATTACTGGAGATTCCAGCTGTCGTAGACATGCAACTGTTTCTTCATGATAAAACACAAACATCAGGTTTCAGCATGTAAAACCAACAGAGATATACCAGAGCCTTCAGAAAACTCCAGCCCCCATAAAAAGGGTTAGACACTGATTTGAACAAATGGGAAACTGGTAGTCATGGTGAGCGGCTGTGGCTTGGGAGGTGGAGCTTATCGTCCTGTGACCAGAATTTCGGTGGTTCCATCAACAGCTCCTCTAGTGCGCATGCCGACGCATCTTTGTGCAAGACAGTGAGCCCTGAACAAATTGCCCCTGCCATTGGAGTGTGATTGATGTGAGACAGGAATGTGCTGCAACCAGAAGCTCTGCATGAATGTGTATGGGCGCATGTGAGTGAGTGAGTTATAAAAGTGCCATGTAAATGCAGTACATTTATATTTTACTACAGATGATGCAAAACCACAAATAGACAGGGAGTCTGTTCTGCTTATAATCTCACTAAAATGACGACATATAGTATGCTCATAATGTTTCTCTTAGAGATAGTAATGCCATCAATCTCAAGTACAAGCTGTAGCGCAAATGTATACTTGGTGACCTGCATGCATTTGCTAGACTGAATGAATTCTTTATTCTTTTTATGAATATAGGCAATTCTACAATATGCATAAATCAGGTTATTGCTGGAGATTTGACAATTTTACCAAACACAAACATTTTCTTTCAGCTATACTATATTTTCTTACATAATAACAAAGCTAGGAATAAACTCTAAAGATTTTTTTAAAGGATGTGCAATGTGGCTGTTCATATAGGTCAATCTCTGTATCTGACTGTTCCCTCTCAGAGCCGGAGTCAGCCACTTATGACTCATTTATGCTCAATAGATCTTAATAGATACGATATGTATGGATACGGATAAAGCCTCATTGTTCTCTGCGTTCATTTTGTACATATTCATATACACATTTTCATGTCTTCTTAAAGCTCACGGATACGTACGAAACAGCATCGTTTGGTGGGGGGGCGCATTGCAGCAAATAGTTCAAACGAAATAACCACAGGGCAAGAGGAAGAAAGTTCAATAATAACACAAGTTTTGAAGACAGATTGTGGAAGTTACTAAGTTCAACCACCGCTTTTGCCTCTTTCTTAAGACGTTCATTCATCAATACCTCCTCCAACGTCGCCACATTTGCACTGCCCTCTAGTGGATGTATTGCTCAACAACCATGCCAACGTAACGGATGCGTGGAGGAATGTGGGTAGTGACTGTTACAGCGTTTGAAATGCACATACTTCTTTTTGTCTGTGAAGGTCTTTAAGCATAATTCTTGAAGTTTGTTTTATACAGGCCATCTGATTATCCTGAATTTAAACACATATCATTATCTGAACTTCCTTTCCTTTGAGGGTCGCAGAGGTGCTGGAGCCAATTCCAGCTGACATTGGGCCAGAGGCCGAATCACTATATTTGAGCTAAAGTCTATTTGTTGGCCGCCATTTCTTTGAAGACTGGAATGGCAGGTCATGACACGAGCGTCCATCTCTCTAACCGTGCAGCTCTCATGTCCATAAATCCTCAGTTGGATTGTGTGCCTCATCTTCAGCGGTGGCACTTCAGTCCACAGCGTTCCGTAGCGAGAGGTTTCATCACACGCAGGGTGACTCCACATCACTGAGAATACGGGAACACAAGACCCCAACTGCTCCGCTTCAAAACCAACGTGTAGAATAGCTTTGCTCTCACCATGTGGCTTAACTGTGAGTGGCCGGCCTGGCTGGAAATGTAGCTCTGCGTTTCTGTTGCTGACTTACAAAGACTCGTGGCCCTGCTGCCTCGCTCTGGTTCTGATACCCACTCTGTCAAATCGAGGGACTTTTGATTTAGTTTCCGTTTTTGATCGTCGTGCTGATGTGCTTGTCAGCGACATGACAGTTTGGTGGCATTGCTGCACAAAGGCTAGCACCAACCCCATCCACAAAGCTGGTCCATGAGCGGAAAAGCCACAATGGTGCTAAAAGTAAATCAATAAATTAGGAATGGAAACAGCTGAGCTCATGTTTAATCAGTGTTTAATGACCGGGCTTCATCAGGCTAAGTAGCGGGCGAAGGTGTGGCTTTATGTCTTTCTAATTGGGCTGCTTTCCTTCCATTAATTAAACCAAATCAAGCTTACTAGTACATTACATGGGCATCTTGTCTTCATATTTAATGCAATTATTACCAGATTCTCATAGAACTCACCCAGATGAAAGTAGATATTATTATTATTACCTAGATCAGCTCCTTCTTAACATTTTCTCCAAATGTCTGGCTTCGGAGCTGGTGCATACAATATGACCTATGAATAATATAAATTTATCATCGGCACTTGCCCTGAAATGCCCTTTGAAAAGGAGTAATGTTGAGCCTTTCTCATTTTCTCACTCCGCAGGGTGTTGTTCAACATGGCTGCTCCAGCTGCGTCTGGATGTTTGTGTTGTTTTCATCAAAGGTACCAGTCACCGGTCCTTTGTCCGTCCCCCCCCCCCAACACACACACACACACACACACACACACACCGAGCCGCTCTGACAACAATACACTGGCACTGACATTAAACAGGACAGGACATGTTCTGGTCAGTATTAGGTTCATGGTGTGTTCGTGTGTCTGCAGGATCCTTCATTATGTTATAAACACATTTAAAATGTCACCAGAACTGAATTGAACTGGTTGGTTGCACGCTCATCAATGTCAAATATTCTTTAATAACAAGAAAATAGAGATAAAACCATAGGATTGCTGTCTAGAGTGAATTAAACAGCTCTGCGCCATAGTTTATTCTAACAGATAATTAAATCTCTAACAGCCATGTCCATGAAAAATCCTAGGATTTATGAAAAGTAGATATAGTATTTATTCCAATTTAGCGTGGTACTATATGTAAATGCATCAAAGGTCATTTGTGCACACAACTCAAATATAAACCAAGAGATGTTGCCGTGTTGTCAGTTTGAGTAAAAAATAAATCTGTTTTCAGGTTTGAACCTGAAATATGTGCATTTCCAAATATTAAATGTCATGAATCAAAAGATGTTGTCATTCATCCAGTCCCTAACGCTTATGGCTCAGACAATAAGAGTTAAATCATTTTTATGGAAGTAACGGTTTGACAGCCATCGCATTGTCAAGCGACAGCTGCAGCCCGACAAAACCACTATGCTAGAAATAGTTTGACCTCTACCTGAGTGAAAAGTGAAGCAGAGGCTGAACCCCAATTTCCTGTAAGATACATTCTTTAATTTAAATGCATTTCCTCCCTTTCTACTTTGGTGCAATTGGACAGTTTCAGCCCGCTATGTGAAAACCAACCTGTTCCCTGATTTAAACATGAATAAAACAAGGCATGGGTGCTTAACACCTCTTGAAAATCACAGTTTTCTAAAAGTGCTTTGATTATAGATTAAACCTGTAAACAGACATTTCCACATGCAGTATTCTAGCCATTAACAAAATGTATAAAAAGGAAAGGGAAAAAAAAAGACGTTGTGATGGGTCTGTTTACTTCCCCGAAGCTGCTGGGCTTCAATTAGCCCCATCGCAAGCTGTGAGGCGATGACCCTCGCGTCTGTCTCCTCGCCCTGTGCCGAGGCGAGCCCAGACCTGCAATATGTTGGCACAAAGACTGTGTGTGCTTCTATGTGTGAGCTTCAGACACTGCTGAATATATGGAAGCGTCAAGCCGAGGTTGTTGTTTCTTGACTTTGGCAGACTGCCTTTCATTTTTCTGTTTTGGAAGAAAACAAATAATTTCTCTTTGTATTTTATTCTTTGTATTGTGTGTGTGTGTGTGTGTGTGTGTGTGTGTGTGTGTGTATCCAGCAAGTTGTGTGTATGGACATAACGCAATAGGCTCTATATGTGTTAATATATGATGTGTTCATGGGGTAAGATTACACGACTTTGATTGGAGCCATCTTCAGCAGCTGTCAGTGATTAAAGAGGCGACGCCGTGCCAGTTTCGACAATCACGATTCTGTCAGGAGGCTTTTATCCAAAACAGAATTTCCTCTTATTACCTGTAATTAGAAGACGTTGTATTTGTTGAATGCAGTCATCCATAAACGTGGGGTTCGTGTTTTGATTCTGACAATGATGGAAAAACAGCGAGGGAAGATCAAAAAGCACAGAGGAGGTGCTCGACTTGAAACGGCCCCCCTTTGATGCTCCCAGGTTCGTTTAATCAGTTGCGCCGGTCGTGAATAAAACTGTGTAACTCTTTCAAAAACATCAAAAAGTCACCGTTGTTGTTATGTAAATTACAATGATTTAAAAGAAAACAAGCGAGATGCCCTTTCTGGCAAAGCTGACCCACTTTTGTGCTCATGATTCTTTGCGCCGCAATAACAAAGCGCAGTAGTTAATCTCTCAGATTAAAAAAGTAATTTGATAAATGATGTGCCCGACCATGCAGGTTAAAACGTGCATTATTTTCTGAATTAGCTCTGTACTGCCTTACATTGCGAGTTGGAATTGCACATTGTGTTCCCACAGAGATTCTTTTCTCTTTTTGTTTTTCATTTCACTCACTGCTTATCGGGTCACAGATTCAGCATTTGGCCAGTTTAATGCACTGAAATACACAAAGAGTGCATTTAAACTCCCTGTGAGAAGGAGAGCACTGCTTCCAAGATGCATTTCATGTGCACATTATGCTCTTAACTGAGGACAACAGCAACAATTGTAAACATCTCTCTCTCTCTTTTTCTAAAAGCTAAATGAGGCCGCCACTCATTGCACCCAGAACCACATTTTGAGCATTTTGTTTTCGCTTAAAAATGTCCAAGCGGCATCACAGCTGAAAGCTTTTTTTTCTTCAGAGCAAGGCAGGAAAAAGAAAGGACACATGATGAACAGGACGGATCAAGAAAGAGAGAGATGAGAATAGCAATAGATATCGGGAGATGGGGTGAGGAGATACAAAGCAAAGAACGCTGAGAGCATTGTGCTCTCCTGCCAAACTGGAGCGGACAGGGGGGATGGGGGGGTGTTCAAACTGAGGCTGAAATCCTCATTCAGCGAGAACTCATTTCATAGCCATCGCTGCCAACACCTGTGGCTCCCAGGGGATGTGTGTGTGTGTGTGTGTGTGTGTGTGTGTGTGTGTGTGTGTGTGTGTGTGTGTGTGTGTGTGTGTGTGTGTGAGGGAGAGCACGAGAGCAACAAATCTGAGCATAAATCTGTTCGAGATCTGACCTGAATTTGCAGCACGCTTGGTGGCAAACATCCACCACGAAGCTCCACTCAGCCTTGATATTTAAAGCCCCCAATCTGATGCGCTCTGTTAAATCACTGATATCCCATGATTGGGTTTGTTTATACATCAATTTATTGTCTCCAAGATATCCCCACCTCGAATTCTCCCACTTGTTTATTTAGCTGTGTCCTTCGAAAATTCATGCAAATGCAGGTAAGCTGCTGTTGTCTGACTGTGAGAGCTTTTACTTTAAGAGTCAGAGTGGCTCCTAAAACATTTAGTTTCCATCTACATGTCAGACTCCGTGAACATATACATGCACTTTATACAACATGGCGCCATGGAGCCAGATGTGATCCTGTCACTTTGTGATGGGAATACATGTCTGGAGGCAACCAGTTGCCATTGGGATAATTGCAGCTTGGTTTTCAAGGCCTTAAGAGGATGCATACGAGGACACAATGGTAGGACGTATGGCGTATGAAGCAAGGTGAAGAGGAAGAAGTGGAAGTTGAGGTCGTGGAGGACATGATAGATCTGCAATGTGTATGTGTCCTGCCAACCTTATTATCATAACCTCATCCTCTCCCTACCCTCAAAGCTACAGTTATACCTGCAGTTCAATGCAGCGTATTTTAGTTTATTGAAAACAGCAAAGTACAATGAAAAATCATCACTGAGTGAAACGGTTGTCCTTTGCACAAGTCAAGACAACAGAGGCGCGTGGCGTGACAGTGATGGAGGAATCCCACGTTTGAGCCAGACGAGCCCCAACAACCGTAGGCTATCGCTGCACAAATCCCAACTCAACAATCCGGGAAAAAAAGAAAAAAAACCTCCACGGACAAGTTTTTGTTCAAGTTCCGTTGCACTTTCTCGCTCGAATCACTGCACTCACCTGCTGAGGCACACCACTGCATCAGAGAGATTTCCAAAAAAACGTCTGTCATATCCCCCAGATAATTTCAGCAGGGATAGAGGTAGCTGCTTGTGTCTGGAGTCCCACAGCTCAGTGTTGTATGAAGTGATCTCATATCGGATCAATCGGTTTTATATACAGATGTGGAGGAAAATGAGACACCTGAGCATGATGGTTATCTATCCTAAAATTTTTTTTAAAAAAGAGAGCGGACAGAAGGCTCCATCCATTCCCGTATTCTTATCTAACATTGAGCTTGTGTTGGTTAAGATGTTAGTTCAAAGTTGGGTTTCAAACCAAAGACAATACTTGCATTTTTTTTTAATAAACAATAAAATGTTACACTACATTTGGAAGGAAATCCACTACAATATTGTGTAAACTGCAATGTTGAAAAGGTTCCGGGGATTAATAAAGTCACAGCCAACAATTTGTCTATCTTTTTTAAGCTTTTTTACACCGGGGACGAAGCTTTGAAAAGTGATTAAGCTGCCTACGTTTTTTTTTTTTCACAGCAAACACACAACAGCCTCAATATTTAATGCACTCTGCATGTGGCAATGTGTTTCCACGTGTCTAGTTTTCCTGTCATATATACGGCAAGTACGGCGCCCAACAAGATGTGAAGCAAACAAAAACAATGCATTATAGATAAGCAGTCTGCTTGAAGGCGTCACATAATTTATGAATCCTCTCTCATGCAGTGTTATTTGATATTTAAAGCATTCATATGATTAACCGCACACTCTAAGTCCATTTAGACTGCTTGTAAGCAGCCTTTGTGTTTGGCTAAGTAAATCATTTGGAATGAATGGGGAACAGTGCCCCTGAGATTACATAACCTGCTGCTGTAGCTGTGTTTCGTTCACCGATACATCTGAATGCACAGTATCATATTGAGTGTATACATGGTTAAAGCTGAAATATATTGGTTGATTCAAGATTTCTAATCCCTGTTGTCCTTTAGTATTTTAGCCAAAATACTTTAGAACCTGCCCCCTGTGTTGTAAATCCCCTCATGTCATAAGAGTGGTTTACGCACCTCCACATGATCAGCACCATGTTCAAAGATGCCCATTGGTGTGGGCCAATAATAACCCTGACCCTTCCACACCGACGTTCTGGAAATACCCAGCAGCAAGATAATGCAACTCCTACGTGGTCCACTAAGGACATCCACACAGCCGTCTTTGATGTTGCAGCCTCCCACAGCTCCAATTCACCCGAAAAGCTGTCGAACGGCTCAAAATCGCCGCTGCATCCGAAAATCAAGCGGGCCAACCAACGCTTTACTGTGAAATGAATTCCGGGGGTTAAGGTGGTCACACGGATCATGTGAATATATGGTTTTCTAGGAGGTGCGAGGCTGAATCTGACAGGGAAACTGGCAATTAAAGGAACATTTGTATTTGTGAGTTAAATTGATAATGTAGAGTATTATTAGTCTCAACTGCTTAACATCAGGATTTTGTTATTGTGAGCTTGTTAGCCTGCTGACGTGAGCATTACCCAGAAAGTGCCATGTCTTGATTGGGGGCATATTTAAGTCAATTTATCGCTAAATGTGAGATTGATATTTAGTTAACAGAACTCTGCATGCATAGAGCTTTATTAATCCCACAAAAGCACAATATGTGTAATTTCATTGTTGCTTTATTGGTGAGCCGACAGTGTTATGTTTCTGGCCTGAGGACTCCTTCAACTAGAAAGCCTGTGTGCAGGGTTTCCACTGTGAGAGTCATTTCCGCATCGAAAAATAAGATGTTGTGTTACACATGTAGAAATACTTGCAAAGATGCTGGACCACGTTGTCATGAATCCTCATAATCATCGTCTTCTATTTCCTCCATCTCTGCCTGTATGTTTCAGGGGCTGGTTCCTTTAAAACTGCAGCTTTGGCATCAGCATAAACGTAGATACAACTCCATGCGGTGCAGACTTCAGCAATTTCTGAGACACAGTCCGCATTGAGATTCAGTTTGGCATTTGTCTAGATGGGGAAACCTCGGAAATATGCATCTTCATCCTCCTTCATCCAAAAGATCTGCTCGATTTCTCAGCGGGGAAATGGTGAATGTGAGCTGTACTCGCATCATTTGTGTGATATGAGTCTTGGCGGAGCGTGGGATCCCTGCTCGCTGTTCTCGTTACATTTTGAGAGCCCTTACCAGTGGGAATACAGTATCTGGCAAATGTAAAATTCATGTCCTATGAACTCACAAAAACTGAGAGTTTATGTCCTGCAGATTGCCTTCAGCAGAGGATGACAGGCAGCAAGACTGAATTAGCGCAACCTGTTGTCTGTGTTGAATCTTGGGTGGGGGAGAATCTTGTTTTGCTCCATGCTCTTATACACAACAGCTGTTGCCCTTTAATAAAAGTGGCGGGTGGCCTTTGTTTTCTCTGAACTACAGAGTTATCAGATCTTTTTTTTCGGAAGCTCATGAATAGATGTGTTTGCGCATGAGCTTGAGGTGTTACTCGTGTTGTGGGCACATAATCTGTTTACAGACTCCCAGACAGTATGGGGACGAAAGGCAAAAGCCCATAATTTAAATCGTCAACGGCATGCTTTGATGTTTAGGTTTAAGTTCGGGGAAAAACGTATTTTCCATCCAGGAAATAATGTCCTCTGAAGTCATTGAGACCTGAAAGTGTGAGTGTGTGTGTGCGTGTGTGTGTGTGTAAGCACTCAGCCATGGCAGGCCACTGATTGATGGCTGAGCAAGTCCAGGATGCTCCATGGCTGCTACAGATCGGCACAGTGGAAACCTGGCACCAGAAGTACCCCGAAACACACAAACATGTACAGCACATACATACACACACACACACTTTGAATTTTTTTCCCCAACACCAAACCACAGGCAGAACATCCCAGATTGGGGGGTTGTCTCCCCACATGCCCTCCACAACTTGTCGACGCATGAACCTGCCAAGTGTCGGTTTCGGAGTGCCAGAATGTAGCTGTGAACATATGGGGCCGGGGTTAGGATTTACAGGTTGTTTGCAGTGTGGAAAAACAAAGGAAGCACATTTTTGTAAAGGGACTCAAATGAAATACGCTCCTCTGTGTAAAAATATCTCAAGCCAAAGACCAGTTTTCTTTGGCTGGGGGGGGATTTCGATGTGCGAGCGTGTGCGTTTTAAAGCCTTGTGATGAAAACAAAGGAAAAATAACTGACTGTTGATGTCGGAAACGCAGGGGGGGGGGTGGGGGGGGGGTTAAATAATAAAGAATGAGCCACTTCTGAATTTTAGGAGCTAATAGAGTGTGTGCTGCAGTAGTTGTGCTTGAGAACATGCTATCCCTAAGGTGCTGTAGCTCAGAAAACATATGCTGCTGCCTCCAGCAGATTCCGGGGCGTCCTGCATGGCATACAAACGCAGTATCGACACACACACACACACACATTTGAGGTGCTGTAAAAAAACACATGCAAGAGAATAGACTAAAAAAAGCATGGAAAAATACAATAGATGATTATCTATTGTAAGAAACGCTCTTGTAAAACTACAGTTCACACAAAGACCGTAAAACACGCCGGCCTTTTCTCATTTTTATTCCACATAATTCTCACCTGTTCTCACCTACTCAGCTGACAATAAAGTCAAGTTTATTACAGCAGCTGGTAACCAAGGTGCTGGAAAGTAAAATAAAGTTTCATCAATTTAGTTTTGCTTGCATTACCCCAGGTGAAGATTATAGCGCAGAGATGAAGGTACAATTATGTGTACGAGTATACCACCTAAAATGAAAATATATAATTTCACCTTCATTGCTCCTTGATAGACGTATTTTATCAGAGCATCAATGAAACGGCGGTGGAATACATGTGTAACAATTTGACCCAAGTGCTTCCGGAAACAAAACAGTGAAAGCTGGATCTGGTAAAAAGTGAATATTTGAGGGGAAGTAAAATGGGATGTGTTGACAGTGAACATTTTTGCAGATTCATTTACTCGTGTGTAATCCAGAGAGAGCCGAAACCTCCTGTAGGGATTTCTCGGTAAGTCAATATTTGCACAATATAAGATGCAGGAGATTGGGCTCATCTGCGCGTCATCCATGGTTTGTGATTATCTCGCAAACATCCACTTTTATATGAAAATCTGAAAAACCAAACAAGTGGAGGCGGGGGGAGACAAAACCTCGTAATAGACCACAGGCTGTTGAACGGGTTTTAATACTTCCCCTGCCGCCTGTGGGTAAACACGCCATTATAGTTTCTATCCCATTCATCATTAGCGGCGCTTAAACAACAATGCGCAATGAACGTGTTTTTCAAAGTGGGAGCCAATCAAATCACCGCCTCGGGCTCCCTTCTCTTATTCAGCGTTTTTTTGGGTCAGAGTTCTCCGGTGCTGCGACGAGCTTGAGAGGGAGACGTGGCTGCACAAGATTATCCTCAAAAACGCTGTTTCACAAGTGAGTGATTTACCCGTGTCACCATCTTTCAGCAGCACATTACGGGGGACATAATGGCTGAGCAGGCTATTGAACAACCAGGCCAGGGAAAGAAGAAAAAAAAAAGCAGACGATACCTCGACGAGACTGTTATGAAGTGGCTGAGTGAATTTCAGTAGGGATATGAATGAAATTGCAATTAAGATGGATTTACTGCCAAATGTAGGTCACCCCGAGTAGACTCCACTGTCTTGTCTCCTCGTGTTTACCTCCCAAATAAGCTGAGGCTCTGTTAACCTGCACAAACAGATGACCAGATAATTCACTCATATGTTTCAAAACATGGCAAGCTGTTTACCACCTCAAGCCAAAAAACGCAAGCCCACATGTCAGTCAGTTCTGCTCCATTTCTGCTTGATCCTGCACGCTTCACGAAAGAAAATACCCCCGCTCTGCTAATATACAGTAAAAGCTCAGCGTGCCCTGGTGCGGGGATTCAATGGCAAAGAGGAGATTTCATAGTTTGATTCCTCTCGCCCCTTTGGCCCCCGAGGAGGTGAGGAATCCTCCCGCCTACCTCTATATGCCCATGTGCACCAGAGAGGCTGTGGAAGTGGGCTCATTCCAATGAGGGGGCCCTTTTGCCACCGTGCCCACGCTGCCCCGTTTTTAGTCGGCGTTGACCTCTGAGGGTTTGAATGCAGGGTCAGCTGTGCATTGAGGCATTTAGTTCCCTATATTTAGAGAATATGCATTTTTTCCAGACACTCTTGACTACCTATTTCCTACATTTCATTTTCTGAATCATGTGCAGATGGCTGTAGTAGCCTTAAGGATTAAAACGCTTGCCCGTGACCGGAATTAGAAAACCCCCGAGCAGCTCGGGACAGCCGAGGGGAAGTAGAAGAATATTCTCCCTTAACCCTGAGTGAAAGTGCCCTTGAGCTGCCACCTATAGCATCTAATTGGTCCGCTGGAGCTGCTCAGCAGTACACAGCAGAAGGCGGCTGTAGATCCATTTAACTGTGTGAATGTGGAGCGGGGGAAGGACAGAAAAGCAACGTCACCGTCCTCGATAAATAAAGGCCAGAAAAAGCACAGCGTAGATACCGTGCTGGGGGGTAGAGATCTGCCTGATTGATCAATCCGTCTCTTTGCCGCCTTCCCGTTCCTTTTGTTCTGTTTCATCCATTTTAATTCCTGTTATCTCATCTGAACTAATCTGCCTCATATTACAGATAGCGCTCCTCTTTTGATGGGTATCCTATTGATTCCTCCGAGAACAATGGCGAGGCCTGCTACTGTGACAGCTTCTCATCAGCAGTCCACAGCGGCAGGTACCACACACGCCGCTGAACAGCAACACTCACACATGTGCCTGCATGCTCATGCCCCTGCGAAAAGTGAGGGAACACAGTGTTATATAATTACGGGCCATCCCTCTGTGACCTTTGTATTTGCAATTTATTGACTGCGTTTGGTCTGAGCTGGCTCTTTTTATATTTTTTTAAATAACTCAAACTATGCACCTGCTCTCCGGCGGGAACATTCGTAAACTTGTTAGGTAAGCAACAACGTGCAGTCAACTTTAAAATCTGCCCTATCCCAGCAGTTTTGCCCCCAAAGACTACACGTCTGGCATTTATAGAGCATTCAAGGGCGAATTTGTGATACTTTTGAGGTCATATGGCAGAACTGAAGGACTTTTCCTCACCAGTATTTTTTGGCACTCCATGGAGGCAAGCTGAGTGAAGATCTGCTGAGTTCTAGCCTTAAGGAGACTTCACCAGGCAGGCGCTGCTCGTCTCTATGGTCCTCATGTCAAAACAGGAGCCTCAGCCCCCCAAAAAACAGAATTATCAAACAGAAATGCATGTCTTACAGAATAAAGATGGAGCACTTTAAAAACCACGGCTGTAACTTTTTTTTTTCTGTCTTTTCTGTATGTGCGTGAGGATAGATGCCTGTGAAACATCAGTCTGTCCAGATGCATAAAGCATCACAAGTTAAAGGATGAATCTCTAGCGTCCACATTGTTTGAAAGTCTTGAAGCTGCAGGCGTTTGCTCCTAATTTCAGCATAATACATTAGATCTTTGAGCCTCCTGTGTCAGCATTATTCATGAATGTATTTTTTTTTTGGACTGAAGACCTCAGAGATGAGAAAAATTACTACCACAGCATGATGATGGGAGCAGTTGGAGGGAGATGACTGAGACTGCCACTGAGTGAACAACACCCCACAACATACATGTGAGTGCCACCTGCCAGCTACGCTTGAAGATAAGTCCCGACAAGACTTTAGATCTGCACTCAACTGCACACGCTCGTAGATATCAGTCCCCAGACGTACATGATTTTCAAATTTAAGGTCCATGAAATATTCCCTGAGAATTCCGCAAACATTTAAAAAAAATGAAAGAATTTGCTTGGATCTGCACGGAAATGTAATGCGTTCTTCCCCGACCCACATCACCCACATTATTGCTGCTCCAATTTATGTCAGGCTACTATTTTGAAACAATGAAACAAAGGTTGAAAATAGTTAAATAACCCACTATTCTATTTTAATTTCACATTCTCTATTGGATTTATATGAGGCTTTACACAGCTGAACACACATCTGTTTGGATGTCTCAGTAGATGAACCAGTTATCTAGAATAAGCTTTATTTTAAGTTGCATGCCGGATTATTCAGAGTTGCATTGTGTTTGCCATCCACCTGGGAAACACTGGTTCAAGTGCAATGTAGTGCATCCTGTCAGTTTTTCCACTTCGGGCACAAATGCCTCCAGTGAAGTTACCTCACATTAGGCAATGGGACATCTGTTAAAACAATGCTGCCAGCATATTAAGCATGGATCCGTGTTTCACTGAGATGTGCTCATTGCTATTATGGGAACGCGGCTCTGTGGGCAGCGAGACAAATCTCCAGCAACGCGGACACAATGCATAAAAAGCTAAATGACACTTTTTCTTCTTGCCCTGCTGCGCTGTGTTCGCCTTCCTCAGACTCCATATCGACCGACTCCTTCTCCACTGTTATCTGATCTGCGGAGAGCTGTCAGTTGCTCTCCGCCACCACGCTATCAATCATCTGCTGTTCAAAAAAACATGAAGATTGTCAACACACTGTGGTTTAGACAAATGCAGTTTGACAGGTGTGAGTAGATAACACCCGACAGAGTGGGGTGTCCGCGCAAAGGCCGGTGTCAGTGTGGGGAATTAATGCAGATCCACAGCAGAGTCACATTTAACCCGGCGGCTAAAGTCAAGTCATGAACTCCAACAGGCATTCTTCTCGAGGCTGTTAAACCTGGCACAACTGTATCTACCTGTACTGAACCTGATCAACCTGAGAAATCACGTAGCTAAGATTTGCTCAGTAAATTTAAATCAATGAGAGTAATGTCTGTTATTTGAGATATGGATGGAACATATTCTGGGTATGGTACCAGCTGCTGGAGGCTACAGTTCAGAGAAAAGTCGGCCTCATCTCATATACATGAACAGAGCAGCAGTGCAGAAGCTCCACAAAAATAATGTCCGAAATATCTTTTAAAATGATATTGTCAGTAAAGAGGAAAAATAAATAAAAAAATCCTTAATGAGATCAGTAGCTGGAGTGAACACCTGTAATCCCAGACCATCTGTTGCAGGACCCATTTTTTCTTTTCATTTCTGGAGATGCTTCTTTATGACTCTGCCTCCATTTTCTGGCACTTTGTGAAAATGCTGTCATATCTAAACATAAACATTTCCACAGAATTGTATATCCTACATAGAATAGGAGCCTTGGATGCTACATTTAACATTGTGAGCTTTTCTGGCCATGAGTTGAATGGTTTATTTAATGCTTTGCTCAAATACATAATTTAGTTGGAATTTGCTCTAAATATGGGACACAAGACTCGGTTAACAACACTGTGAGTTGTGTTGCATAATTTTCTCGAATTCTTTGAAATTCTTTGAAACATGCATCATGTTATGCAACACAATACAACGGTGGAAAACAACACCTGGTTTGACAAAAACTTGTAATGAAATATGTCGTTTGCAGTGGGACAAAAAAATGCTTGTTTCGGCCGTTTGTGTTCCTCGAAACCTACCAGCAACAAATAAACTGCAGCCAATGGCAAGGGGGCATTATGTTTTCAGGTTATTTGTCCGCCTGTCCTATATGTGACATTGTGAACAAGATATCTGCAAAAACACCAGAATGAAATGTCTTCAAATTTGGTACAAATTTTTCGAGGAATTTAAGGATGAGCAAATTAGATTTTGGACGTCAAGGTCGCTGGGATCTCACAAACATGTTTTGCCTTGTGACCTGCGATATCTCCATGGCCACCTCTACCGAATCCTTTCAAATTAGGTAGAAACATTCACTTGATTACACAGATTAACTGATTTGATTTGCATGGGCAAGGGTCAAGGTCACGGTGGCCTCACAAAACCGTTTTAAGACCTGTTGAAGATGATGTCTCAAGAATTTCTTGGACACAAGTGGTCAAAGTCAAAGGTGACAGTGTCTGGAAATGAAAAGAATATTGTGTGAAACTGCACTGGTTGGCGGAGGCATACAATCACAGGGAACTGATTCTAGTTTTGATGTCTTTTCTTGATTAATAAAGTAGTTAAAACTCACATTTACTCAAGACAGCGAATGGCCCTGAATGCATCGCTTTAGACATATCTATATTAATTAGCAAATATGGATTCTACAGACCTTCCTTTTTTTTATCCCCATACCATCCATCAATGTGAGATCATACTGTGACTGGCACATAATTTGAAAATTAAATTCTGATTATTAAATAAATGCGGTGGCAGTGAATCATTTGTTCAGCGTGTGACTCGGTGAGCGGCCTGCGGAACCAATGGGGAAATCAATACAGCAATTCACCTAAAATTAGCAATCAGGAGTACAAATGAAAAAGTATGGCATTACAGCTCTTCGAGGACCTTGGATCCTGCTATAATAGCGTTGTATGGCAATGAGCCTTAACCCTAACATGCGGTTTTACAGGCTGGGAGATTCATATGACGAGATAGTTATACGTTAGATTTTAAAGCACGGAGATGGTGTTTTTCTTACTTGCATCATCATCACATTTTTTTAATAGTAACCATCCTGCTTGGAGTACTATTCACAAGTTTGGCTGATGTGACAGTTACTATTAGGGCATCTCAAAATTTGACTGAACTCAACAATGGCGAGAGTCAATCACAGGAAAACGCTGCTTGTTTGTCTGTTCACATACCTTCACCATTTTTCTTTTATTCCCTCGCTTTTATTCTTTTTTTTTACATCATGCCACTCTGATGCCAAAACACAGTGTGTGTAGGAGTGTAATATAAGTGGG
This sequence comes from Verasper variegatus, assembly GCA_026259375.1. Classification (NCBI taxonomy): domain Eukaryota; kingdom Metazoa; phylum Chordata; class Actinopteri; order Pleuronectiformes; family Pleuronectidae; genus Verasper; species Verasper variegatus. The sequence continues at coordinate 29,172,512 of CM048038.1, read as the reverse complement.
AGTGTGGATGAGAGACCCTCAAACTTTGACATGATTGCAATCAGAGTGCGAATGAAACAACAGGCTCTATAGTACGTTGAATACTATAGCCAGTGTCCCCCTTTGTGTTATTTATGATGTAACAGAACAGTACTTATTCATGCCTTATTTTTTCATGTCGAAAGTGAGCTTTTCTTTGTTTTTCAACAAAATTAACATACATTTCATATACACTGGTGACGCACAATAGACGTCATTGATTAACTGACATTAAGCAGTTGCTGCTGGAATTTACTTATTTGTAGTTCAGTTTTATTTAATTTGGTTTATTTCACACGATTTTCATTCATTCATTTTCACATAAATGGATAAAATAGAAGATAAAATGTATCAACACAGGTTATCTATTAATACTTTAAAATAATTTGACATATATTAGTGTAAATAATACAGAGAGGGAAACGTATAACTCTAACCCTCACCCCCTATGAATAATAGAATTGAACACCTCATTTCCACATAGCTCAGTGTTCGTATAGGGGTCAAAGGAAAGTGTATTATTTCCTGTGGTACCCTCTTGGTGCAAAAGTCCTCCCCTCCGATATATTTTGGTCTGGAATTTCCCTCCATTTACTTTGAAAATTGTGATTTTTGTGGTTGATTTAGTGGGATAATGTGGGATAGGTCATTATCACATGTCAATATCACAAATGTGTTGCAACCAGCAACTGGATAGTTCCCAAAACATTTTATCACACATAAAGGTTTTCAATAAGATCAATATGTCTGTCGACCTCCATCTCATTCCTGTGTTTGGTTTCCTCTGTCACTGGGCTGTAGCTGTGATGATGTTTAATTTACCATGTGGAAAGTAATGCATGTGGTCTCATAAGGCTACAGACCTAATGAATGCCTGCATGAAATTGTATAATAATCTATCCAACAGTTGGCAAGGAATTTCCGTCCGAAAACACAAATGTCAAGCTCATGGAGGGAAACGGTCAGGGGAATCACAGGAGTCATTAGGATTCAATCTCAGGGGTTATGTGAATGAATGAGTTCAATTCTTGTGCTTCATGCATGGAACAGTTTGCAACCCAGGACAAAATACACGTTATATGTTCCAAATCAAGGCAGTTTTTTGTAGAAACAGCCTCACCTGTGTCTGGAGCCTGTGTTTTGTTGTGGACCTTGTTGTGGATTTATCTCTGTGGCTCTTTTAGACTTTTGGACTTTGGCCTTGTTGTTTTCCTCGTGTTCTTTTTGTTGGATTTGTGTCCTTGATGTTTGCGCTTTGAGTTTCTTCTTGTTTTGTTTTGTAGTCACCATCGTATCTGGTTTTCTGAGCCCCTCACTTCCTGTCTTTGTCCCGGCCTTCGTTAATTACCTGTGCGGCCTCTTCGTGTTTGTTTTCACTTATAGAAGTTCATTCTGTACTTCTTTTTTTTTATTTGTCACTGACATTTTTGAGACTAGCATATGAATATCCCTCGAGATTGGTGAAGTCTTATCTTATCTGACGGTTTCTCCTTGCTGGAGGTATTTGCTCTCTGAGTACCGTATGTCGGGGCCTGTTTCCAGTCATGGATTTGGTATTTTAGTAAATTTACAGCAGCAGGATGGTGTAACTGTACTTTACCATTCATTTCGGTCATTTCCTGGATTTGTTGACAATAATACATGAATACAATATCACCACATTTCTCCCCCTGACAGTTTTGTGAAGGTCAGACTGCTGTTTTAGTCGGTTGGTCATTTTTAAATCTGTGGTTCGAGCTTCTCCAATACTCTCCCTTCATCTCTTCTCATTCAGGTTTGGCCACTTTCATTCAATTTGCTTTGACTAGCAACGGAGGAGCCTGATAATTGCAGCTTATTGCACTTTTTTCCCCCACTTTCTGTGTTTCTCATGAACCGACCTGCCCGCGCTCTCCCCGCCGTTATTGCCTTCTCCCGGCTATTGCGTGTATTTGGTTAGAGGGTTATGAAAGTTCATATTACAAGTTATTTAAAAAAAAAAAAAAGTCCTGCCTCTGCATCCAGGTGCATTGTAACCGCGGCGTTTTGCATTCATTCCTTGTGCGAAGAGATGATTTATTGCAAGTTTTTAAAATTGGAAAGACGGGGAATTTAAGCTTCCGCGCCATAAAAGCGTTGGACATTGAAAAATCAGAGGACATTATTTATTCATTTATCTATTTCCTTTTGGGCAGGAGGCTTTGAATCCAATCTCATAGCTATATCAGAGCTATAACGTGTGAGCCCAGACTCTGAACAAATACAGTAAAAATAGCACCAGCTATCTTTTTTGTGGTAGAAATACAATGCTTTCTTCTCCCTATATCAAGACAGACTTATGATCAATGACTCACCCAAGCATTCACTAAAGAACATAAAGAACCCTCCATCTCCCTTTTTCTCTTTTTGTGTCTCAAAAACCTTTGCTGCCTGTCCCCTGCACTTTATTCTCCATTCGCCCTTTGTTATCACTCGTATAAAAGAAACTCCAATGTTGAGTGATTGAGTGATACATTTTATTTTTATTATAGATTAAACTCCATACCACTTTCTTTGTCATTTACCTTCCACCTATTTATATTTACTATGGAGATGGAAAAAATAAATTGCTTCTTAAATGTAAAGGTTTCCTTTAGCATCGGTTTCAAAGCTCTGGGAAAATGTGTCACTTTCCAGAAAAAGTTGACTGCATGCCAGTATATAATACGTACTCCGAGAAACACTTAATTCAAGGTATTTAGATGCAAAACTTGCTTAAATGAATGCAACGTTATGTGTCAATTAGCATCCAAGGTAACATTCAAATGAGCATCTCGACGGTGGATGGCGTCAAGTGACAGCACAAAGACGACCAGATTCTCTCAATATTCACCCCAGACCACAAACATGACAGACGACGGTGCGATGCATTGAAGCTGTTTACTCCACCTTCAATTATTTTGTGTCAAATCCCACATTTGGCCTTTCTGGTTGATTTCTGTGGAGGCAAGTGCCGACGGAGGCCTTTGGATGTACCCCGCAGTGGGGACGGTATTGACATCAGCCCATCAAACTAAGTTCATCTGTTTCATTAAACAGGGTTTTGTCAAAGCAAACTCTGACATCTCACTCCACCGACAGCCTGGGCAGCTTTTGTCCAATCAATATCACGGATGATACAAATAATACCGTGTGCAGGCTCCTGTTTGCACACTGTATCCTCATTGTTTGAATGTTTGCAAGCACTGTCCACAAGCAGAGATCCGTGTATACATGCATATCCGTCACATGGGCACATTAGCATATTTATGTCTATATTAGTGAGTGTTTTCCAGAGCAGAGCTGAGGTGAGCAACAGCTTGCTGCAGTGCTGTCACCACGCCAGCATTAGTGTGCATTATTTATCCGCCTGCAGACTGATCCAGAGAAAAAGGCATAACCATAGCAACCGGAGCCGTGCACGCACACACATCCACGTCTTGCAAAAGGAGAAACATTGGTTACACTGGTGGCTGCTGCTGCTGATTCCATCTCGGCATTCATATGTTTACGGTGAATCGTCCCTGCATTTTTGTTCTTAGAAAAGAGCTGCGCTTCCTATGATTACGTTGATGACCAGCAACATTTCATTATTGATGACTTCAAAAACATTAACAAGTCAGCTGGTTGGAAAAAAATAACCACTAGATGGCAGCAAACCTTATTTTGCTTTAGAACAGGGAAAAAAACAGATCATACTTATAATATATATATATATATATATATAATAATCATAGACACTAGAACTGTACAAGATATCTAAAAATTACGGTCATCGCGATATCAACATGGGCGATGTACATATCACAAAAGACTGCTTGGACTGCGATAAATGGTGTTCAATGTGCCATGTATTCACGCTCTGCATGTCAATATATTTGGCCAATTAGATGGAGCCCTGCTGCCCTAGATAATAAATTAAATCATTGTGAGCCGGCTCTGTCAAATTTGGTACTGCCTCCTTAAAAAAATTTGTACATTTGTGGAAATCACGCTTGTAATCACGCTTGTCCCGGGCCAAATTGATGTCTATAAATGGATGATTATATTAAAGAATTGCACAGCTTCTTTAATATAGTCCCAGAATCTGAGGGAAAGATAACGGCGCACAAACACCGACTCCGCTGCTCACTTTTCTCACTTTTGGCGCCCTGCAACATATGTTTGTGAGTCCAAATCCACTAAAAACATGTGAAAAGATAAAAAATCGAAAGAGTAAACATGTATGGTGAGCTCAGTTTTAGGGATCATATCCATTCACACACTCATATATGAATATAATACGATCACAACAAAACAAACAAATTTCAATTTACATAATGTGATGTAAATGACAAGTGTAGAAACAAAGTTCACAGACATCAATCATCTTTAGGAAGATTTCCAAGGTTAGTTACTCTGACCTACATGTATGTATTATTTACTTGTGTAACACCTTAGTAAAAATACACGTTATTGTGTTTGTTATCTAAAAATGTCACCACAACATACCCTGATTCAACATAGCACTGGGAGGCTGCATGTCAGGACTGGTGAGGGTTGGTTGAGAGGACAAGCGGTCAGTTGGCTGATGGGTGACTGGTTGGCAGGGATGATGGAGGGTTGGTGAGTGGAGGGATGCTGGTTACTCCAACCTCAATAGAACAAAAACACATTAATATCAGAGTAATGTTTTGTGGTGCATACTAGCATATTCATTATTTTCAATATATATGAATAAAATACATCCATACAACTTAATTTGATCTATGCTTTAAATGTGGTGTTTATGACTTTTTGCAGTAGTTTTTCAGTTTGGTGTGAAACCAATATAAACTCTGCTCCATGGTAATTATTAAATTACTTTTCAATACAGAACTATTAAAATGCATCATTGCTCATCCCATACCTGTCGTCCACTGCTGAATATCTGACACCCATTACTGGACTGTGTCTTCCTGTAGAGTGGTGATGTTCTCAAGGTCCTTTGCACAGTCTGTCAAAACAAAATCCGAGCACAAAATGTTAATGCCGCACAACCCTTTGCAGATACGGCTAGTATTTGCACACCACATCGGAGCAAAACAAAACTGCAGTCTGTGAAGCAAGCAGTTTTTGTAGATATAAGGGAAATGCAAATATTTCTGCACGGAACATTTTCAGTCCCTTAAGCAAAAAACCATGATGGCCGCCGGCAACCTCAATGCCTTCGTCTACTTAAAGACTAGTTTGCGGAGTCTCGTGCTGCCGCCCACTGACCGATACAACATCAGCTCTTTTCTAAAACTAATGAAGGCAAATTCACACATAGAAATAAACAGTATAGATTAAAGGTGTAAATACTGCTAACATGATGTTTGATGGGGTCATCATATACATAACAGAGGAAAACATTGCACCTATCTATTTCGTGAGACAGGCGACAGGTGCGTAGGAGAAGGATAAATTCAGAAGGTGGTGGGGTTTTTGTTTTCTACTTTCTAAACATCATTATTCATAAAAACAATTTGGTAGGGTACAAGAAAACTTTGTGTCGTAAAATAAGGGACAATGTAATACAACTTTACGTGTTTTGTCGTCTCATGGATGTAGTCAACCAAGGAAGACACCTCAGAATCCTTGGCCAGAACAACAAAAGAAAATCAATCAAGTCTCAAACATACAAAAATATATACATATTTACAAATGTAAACTGTATTGTCAGTTTGTAGAATTTCTTTTGACAATCACAACCATTCTTATTTATCCCTCACAGTTTTTTGTTTTTTTTAATTGTCATTTCTGAGTCTGTGCTGAAGAATTGGAAATACTGGCACTCCCGTCAGCACACTGCCAAACAGAGGGTCCTTGACATTGCCGACTACAAGGAGAGTTTCAGTACAATTGGGAATGTGGAGGAAATTGCCTACAATGCTCTTAAACAGAAGAATCTCCCAAAAATAAATCAACATGAGACACATCACATGTTACCTGTTTGTTTTATGTTTAGAATTTGGCGGTTTGGTTTAATCAGTGAAACAGATGCTAAGCTCATCTCCTGCTCCACTGACATTGACTATTTTCTACAAATTGCCCAAACACATGTCGTGTAAGATCTAAAGCTCCTGTATCAAAAGTAATTTTCTACCCTGGTTTGCTCTTAAAGCCGTATAGTTTACGGATCCCATCCACTGCAAAAGCCAACATGGAGGGTGTGCACACACGGCACTGAATGCTGCACCTGAGACAGCCTCTCAACTTCAAATTTGGTCTATAGGTCTATTCCAGTAATGCATTCTGCATGGTATCCCCACATATCTTAACAATCTGCTAGAAAAAGACAAATCCAACACTATATTATAGTAAATATATGGGAAACATATTGAAAGCAGTGGGTAATTAGTTCCATGTTATACTCACCGACCTAAGACTTTTGTGCGATGTTCAGGCATGCTAACAAAAGCTTGCCATGACATTCCCAGAGCCGCAATCTTGAGATCCTCATATTTAGTGAACCAATCCACTGCATACAAGCTTTTAAAATTGACTGTTGCTGGCCAGTACTCACTTTCAACCAGATCAGCAATGTCCACTGAAAAAGTCTTTGATTGTATTGCCCTGAAATTCAAAGACAAAAAGCAATTATTTCGATGCACAAGCAATCTTAAATGACATTACTGCATACATTTTTTCCCCAAAAAACATTTCCATTCCTTCCAGTCAAATTTACTTGCCTTCCTGTGGAAAAAGGGATTTTCCCAGTTGAACAATCATAGCAGGGAAGCATGATTGGTCAAAAAACAACCATTCTAGGAAGTGAGGGAAAAATAATTTGATGTACTAAATTCCAGTAACATCAGTGTGATATTAACTTGTATTTCACCCAGCTTACTTTGGGGATTTAATAAAAATGTCTATTTAGTATATTATATAAAATGGTGTTTGTGGTATGTAACTTAAAAGTACCTCTTTAATGGTAGGAGAATTTCTCTCCCTTATCTTCCTTGATGCATGTGGATGTAGTAGTGGCCTAAACCTGGCCTGTTTCTCTCCAGTTCTCCTTCTTTTTGGGAGAGGCTGCCCTTCCTGTTCCTCATCAAGCCAAACAAACTGTTCGGTCCTCAGTTTTTGACGTTGCTGAAACTCCTGTAGCTTCACTTGGATCCCCCTTGATTAAAGAACAGAACATACCAATTGTAACTTAAAATGTATCGCAACGCCCTAACATCTTGTTTTGAAAACATTGTCATATTGCATATTATAAATTAAACCAAATTGATCTGATATTGTGGAGTAATGGACAAATACATCCCTTGTTAATCTAATGCATTCATCAATCAAATTTCAATCATAAACCATCCTTAATTTGAGAAAACAAAATCAAACTATCACACTCAAGTTTTGAAACTCTCAAAACTTAGTATTAATGTATAGTGAAGGCCCTACACCCTGCACCCTCCACTGTATCGTGTAGAACTATTTTATGGGCTGATTCGTGGTTTCTGTTAGTTTCCTTATACCATTACATCATCTGTTTATGTTTATATTTATATTGTATGATGAGCTAAGCGTCTTGAAGTGGTTTCACCAACCATTTATTCAAATCCCAGGTAACACAGTCTACCTTGGGCCGTAGCCTGTGGCAAAACAATAGAATATTAGCAAATGAATAGCACTCCATTGTCTGTATCGACAGACTCCACATTCGCTGTCTCAGCACTCGGACTGTAAACCCAGATCGTTACAATATTTAAAAACAAAACAAAATAAACTACTTACCTGACAGAAGGAATATAACGGCGCCGTCTTCCAAGCGGTCCACGTTTATGACGTAGCTTTGTGTTAAATGGACCGGAAAGTTACAAGAAACTTTATTTACGACAGTCACACGACAGGTCCTGCTCACGCATGCGCAATCGGGCCCGGCTCGGTATGAATGTAGTTGTGGGGACTTCTTAGATCCGTGGAATTAGAACGCTACGATGTGGTTTACGGCATGGCAGCGTTCACAGCAACCACCATAGCAACGATTAAAACGTTACATTACGATTTTTATGGCGAGATCTGAAAAATATTAACTAATTAACTAATCAAATATAGATCGTAAGCATGAATTGGTTGAAGATTGTGGAAGCAAAGAGCATATTTCTCGCTAGAAATGGTGTCAGAATGTATTTTAATGCCCAAACCCTATATTATAAAATGACATTTTTATCTGAAAATATAAGGAATGTCCGCCATGTTTTCGTTTTCGCAGACGGGATCTTGAGAGTCACGTGACGTGGGCACAGGCCAATGCAAAACAACGGGCAGACAAAAACGTAGGCATCTCACAATTTGACAGGCCAAATTGTGAGAATACTATGTTTTTCCAAGTGGACCAACGTAGGTCCTATACGTTTTCTGATGAGACTGGGTTGAACATGTACACACAGATAAACAAAAACTGGAGTTCGTACAAATCCGTTTTAGTGACTTAAAATGCCGCTTTGCAAGTGGACGAGAGGCCGAAGCGCTGAGGAAACAGTCTGCTCGGCAAACAGCATTACTGTGTTTTGTTTTGTCATCTTCTGCCTGCATAATGTTAGCATCCGGCTGATGTAGTAAAGAGGTGATCCCTGAGATGAGTAAGACAACCTTCTGCTGAGGGCTGAGAGGTGGAGGAGCGGGGGGAAGCCATCTGTGATTTGACTCCAGGTGATGGGATTGTTCTGGCTCTCTTTTTAGTCACAGTGATGTTCACAGAGAAAGACACATCTGCCAGCACCAGCCTGCCAGTTTTGGAGGATGAAGGGAAGAGATCTCATTCTTTTTCTTCACGTGTGTGGCTTCACCTTTTCTGACTTCCAGTGCATCTCTGCAAATCCAGAGTCCAGTTTGTGGCCAGTGCACCGTGTAGGAAACCTGCACATGTGATCCATGTAGCTGATTGTCATTTAGTATATATATTTGTGTTTACAAAATAGGACAAGATGTTGAATATCCCTTGTGTGATCGGGTGTTTCAGACTTTTTATCACAACACACCCTCTTCTAAGGCAGGCCCACCACAGGTTGATCACACCTGATTCCGTGTCCCTAGCATCTTGGGGCCCATTTGGGATCTTTCCTCCTGATCCAGAGCCATTTACTGCAGCGCTCTACAGTGCATGACGTTTCTTTTATGGTCCCGGCGCAGGGCTTGTCTGTGGATCCCCAGATCTTTGAGCAACCTGATGGTGGATGTTGCGGTGAAACCCCTGCAGCCAACCTCCACAGGGCTAACTATTGCTTTCCAGCCACATTGCTCTGCCTCTAGGTCGCTATGCCATGTCTGTACACCGCAGCCGTTTCCTCTTGTTCGCTTCATCGACAGCCTCCTCCCAGATACCTTTCTTAACTGACATTTAATCTGCCATGGCTTTTATAATCATGTACAAAAGCGAAATGAAAATCCCATCGCGACCATCCTGAAGGCAATTCTAAGGACAAAAGCCACGTAGATTATTCAATCAATGTGAGGGTCAACAACGTCCCCACAGCTCCTCTGCCATTGTTGTGGAAGGACATACGGCTCTTTGACTGACCATTCTTGGCAAATTGCAGGGTTCTTTCTTGCCAGGATTGGCAGCGAAGAGTGAAGTGACTTCCTGGAAGACATGGACAGCAGCCTACATTGGCAACAGACAGGGGCAATCTTTAATTTGTTTTCCCTCCATGGTCACCTCCTGTAAGACACTGCTGTAAAATCCCACGCAGCCTTGCTCATGTAAAGCCCCCAGGGTGCTGCTGTTAGTTTTATTTATCCAAGCAAACCGGTCACCCGACCTTATGTATGATGATGACATCCACTGTTCAGGATGTTCATCTATAGGATCCAGCAGCTTGTTCGATTACAAAAAAAGGGAGTCCTGTTGTTTGACCCGCTGGTCGCACCACATCTTGTGTCTTTGCTTTGCACAGACGCACATCTGATCGCAGTCCTATAGATGAGTCATGCATCCTATGAATGTATGCATTGAGTGAGGCATAAATACCAGCTCCCCATAGCGATCCACTGAAATAGACATATAAGGGCTGTTGAGGTGTGGTGGTTAATTACTGAGAAGATGTCTTGCATAATATTCATGAGGAATAGATGGAGCTATAGGCAAGAGGACCAACAGCAAATATGTAAGGTACCCAGTGTGACATGGGTGTCTGGAGGCACACATGAAGACTCTCTCTCTGGGGCTGATGCTCTGTGTCACATCATTAATAGAAACACGCTTAATTTCTCACCCATACAGTCCCCTTTTAAAGATGCATTTAAATCGCCTCGATCCATATTTTTATTTGGATCTCTACCAAAATGGACACAGTCATAGATATCAGTCCCCTAAATATGCCTGGGGTTTCATCCAATTCTAAGGGTTATTTCGCAGGACATCAGGGAAAATGTCAAAAATGTTACAATTTTAAAGAAAGGTGAAAAAGAATCCTTGATCTGCCCAAAAACATGATGTTCTTTTTTCTTGGCTGTTTCCCATCCTTTTTCATTTTTCCTTTTAGCTAAACACATCCACCATAGCAGAGGTAATGATGCCTCAGGACCTTCTCTCCTTTTAAAAGTCTTGTCTCTGACTTCAGCTGATTGCACAAAGAAGAGAGGATCTCAGGTAGCAGTGACTGACAGCTCCATGTGCCACCAAGCTGATGGAGTGTCACCCCCATCTTTTCTGCACACATTTGTTTGGACTCACAGAGGTACATTTTACAGGTACTTTTTTTGTATGTAGCCTGTGTTAAAGTACAGTCTGTACTAGAGCTCCTTGGATCGGCTCTGACGTCAACCTAATCCGCATTTGCGCGTGACTCATCCACCCATTACCAACCTGAAAAAAATATTTTCAAAAAAATTAAATTAAAATAACATCCACTGTGCCAGGATTCCGCCGACTATGCCTCGCCTCAATGATGCAAATTGCCCGGGCTGAATGAGAAGATATTCTTTGCGAGGTGCTGCTGTCATGGGAATGATCGGCCTAGTTTCTCCCAAAGAGAAGTAAAAAAAAGTCAATCGTGCTCTGATGACTCTTTTATTATTATTACAACCCTACCCACCTGACCTGTGGAGGCCACAGTTGGAACTGCAATCCGTGCATCACTTGTCTGTACGGTCCATGACCCAACATATCACCTTCTGTCACTAGCGGAAATTTGGGGCAGTTTAAAATGAGCCTGAGAAGCAGCAGCGATATAGAAAATAAAACAAAAAATAAATAAAAGTGATGTAAACACACTGGGAGCAATGACAGCCACAGAGAAACAAAGATCAGAGGTAGAGGAATATTCAGAATGAAAGACACCAAGTGTCCTACATTGAAAGCGGGGAGCCTTTTTTTGTTTTGGCTGAGAAAAACAACTGCGTTATGCTGAACAGTGAAACATTTGCTTGTTTTCTCGTTGCATAATGATGATCAAAGAGTGCGCCTCCGATTAGACCTTAGTGGAGTCACTTTCTTTCTCGCGGCTACTGCGGGTTCCACAGACTTTGTTTAAGATTTAAAAAAAACGTAGGCAAACAGGAGTCCCTCTGGTTATTTAAAATTTTTGCTGGACATCGCTGTATATTTTTTTCTTATTTGAGAACAGCACAGGCAATGTACTTATTACTTTTTTTTAATTTCTTCTTTTAACAAAGTGACAACTGCTGAAAACACAAACTTACTTACAAGCAGTGGCCAGGTTGAGACACACTTGACAATAAGCTTCATTAACTTCCCTAAATTTGTGCCTCTTATACAGCATATAAATCAGTGATTGCTTTAAAAAAAATAGTTGCATGAGTTGAACCACCCAGGGCAGCAGAGTTCAAAAGTAAAAGCTGAGTCATGTGTCTTTCCGGACTTGACAATCCGACGGGTTTCAGGGCATTTCTGTTCACACCGCACTCTCATTCTGATTGTGGGTGACATGAAAGGCTCTGTGTAAAACTCCGCCTGGGTCCAAACTTCCTCTACCGAATGCTTTTGATGGTGATGGGCTGGAGCAGCAACTTCTGTTCTCATTTAGCCAAATAGCCCACTTATTAGAAGATTTTTAAGGAGTAATATATCAAAAAGTATTATTTTTGATATATAGCCACCTGGCTTTGATCCTACAGAGTGACTTTCATCAGATGTGTTGTGCATTGCATAAATGAACAGTTTCTATTGCTATTGTAGGTATTAAAAAGAAAATTCTCACAGCATGTAACAATTCATTAATTTCCTAATCCACATTTAATTGATTTACATAAGGAATGTCTTGTTTTTCTTCCGCCAGGAGTCAAAACCCATCAAATATTCAATCTATAATGATGTTAATGAGAAATAACAGCAGCAAATCTTCTCTTTCAAAGGGCTGAAAAATTAGCTATTTTATGAACTGATTAATTGACGAATAATTCCAGCTGAAGTATAAATATCCAGATGTCTTTTCAAAATATAAATACTGATTATTGAGCCTTATTTGCAGTGTGCAGCTACAGATGTGTCTCAGTTGATGTCATATATAAAGAAAGCTCCTATGTTTCTCATATTTCATACACACCCACAGACGAAGGTCAGCCCGGTATTTTCCACATCACGAAGAGATTTCATAAACAGGTCTTGTGTAGGTGATAAATCTTGGTTGGATTACTTAACAGAGGACACTTGTACTAAGGGTTTCCTTCTCTCATTTTAAACACCCTTTAAATGGATCTCACGCAGTTACTAGACCACCAGAGGCATTTTAGTGCCGTTGAAACATTCTAATGAAATCAGACTGCCTGTTTTGGCCAAACATTGGTCTACGCCGAACAATATTGCTCCATTCATCATGCTGCACGTTCAGAGTACAGTCCCTCAAAGGGCCTCCGCTCAGGTATCTCATACAGTGATACAGAAAGGGACCATCTGGGTTACTGCCAGTTTAATGTTTCATGAATTCCGGGGATTCACTAATGGATGCAAGGCTGGTGTGGTCCTGGACCGAAAAAAGACCCATTCTGACAAACGTACCTTTTCCAGTTGTCTGCTGGGAGGCGCTGACCGGACTCCAACTCACGGTGGAGTGCGGAAACCTTTGCCTTTTTCCTAAATTACATCTCCTCTTGGGCATTGGCGCTGATGTCACTGTCCTCGGGGGCACACACTTCATAAAAACCTGAAGTCACGCAAGGCGACTTTAATCTATTTCTGACATGTCCCATTGTTTCACTCCTCCGACATGTCTGCTGCTCTCTCTCTCTCCCTCTCTCTCTATCTGTCACTAGCTGTTTATTTCCCTCCTTTTCTCCCCCCCATACCATCTATACCGGTGTCATCCTGAAATGACTCAGCCACTCAAAGGACTCAACCTTTTTTTCATTGTTTTCGAGTGTGGTATTTCACGATAGATGTCTGCTTTGAATACGCACTGGTGTTGTCAGTAAAAGCTGACAAGCTTTGTGCGTTACATCGGGGAAACTGCTGTCGACCGTACAAAATACTATAGATTATTTCCACTTTGAAGACACTGATAGACACTCTTACGTATCCTCAGTAGCCTTCCAGTCCGATTGCCCATCTATCAAATATTCTCTTTCACCTCAACTCTGAGGACCAGTGAGCCATGTTGAAAGATGGAGAAATGCTTGATACCAATACTGATGCCCTGTGGCGTGTTGCATGTTCCCCAGAGGGCGTTTAAGGTTAAACAACACACAAAAGGATAATCTTGATTTGTTCGAGAATAAATGGAGGAAGACAAGGAAACAAAAATTCCAGGCTTATGCAGAGCCAAGATAGTTTTGTTGAATTTTGACGATTCATGGTCTCCAGTGGATGAATCCTGAGCTCTGTCCTTATCTCCACCATTCAATGTGCCTTTTATTGGTGAATTGTCTCTCCAGCTTTTAGATGAATTGCCATACAATTTGATTAACATATTCTTGGTTTGCAGAGGATTATTACTTGGAACATTTTGGTGTAAAGATACATGTTTATCAAAGGATGATCCCTTGAATTTTTCTCTGAGGCTAACATTAGTGTTTTTTTAAGTACTGGATGACTTCTGTGAGCCTTTGACTCAGATTTTGGTAGATTCTTGGTGAATTCTATTGGCTTTGGTGATTCCTTGACCTTTCTTCTAAACACAAGACTGACTATTTCATATTTAAGTGAAATGTCTTTACTGCTTCTGGATTGATTGCCAGGAAACATTCATATTCCCCTGAGATTTGAACGTTGGCAACCTTTTCAGTTTTTATCTCAAAGTGTTAAGTGGTGTCGATAATGGATGGATGCATGGACTGATGGCTGGTTTTCTTCACATTATACATTCAGCGTTTCTGCTCAATGAGTTTACTCTGTCCTCCTCTGCCTCTTTATTTGCAGTACTCATTTCCAAAAATACCACTCAAGCACTGGTAACACCCTGTTTGCAAAGCTTTTAAAATAATTAAATTAATCGTCTATCTAACACGCCTCCAAAATTACCCCCAAATCCACAGTACGTTGCTGTAACTGTGATTTTTAATCAGTCCATATAGCTCCCAGACAATTAAACCTGGCCAAATAATTGTCTTTATGGCCTTGTTCTCTGGAAGTGGGAAATCACTCAGAGCCCAAGCCCCCGTCCCCCAAGCTTGTAGACTTCCATTAAATTAAACTACACAATGTCCGGGAATGAATCAATCAGCATATAATATGAATCGTTACTGTGTCATCGTCAACACTTGGCTATTGATCTTAACGTAATTACATTCCCCCTCCAACTCCCCTCAGGACTGGAGACGCACAATTATAGAGGACAGGTGACACTGTGAAGCCGTGTAGCTCAATAAAAGACTCCTTCCATCAGGTAATTAAAAATCATAGCATGTCCTAAATGAGCAATTCCTTCTACTTTCACTTCTTTATCCATAACCCCCAGAGGAAGTGGGGAAATGTTAGCATTTATTTGGAGCTAATTGACCAATTTCCGTCAGATGAAAGCATTGCCATCCCACCTGCTGTGGGATCAGAATTGTCCTCGCCAGTCATTTTCCTCAGGGTGGGACTTACAGCAGCCGACTTGCCAACAGTGCCAGGGAGGACTATATGGGAATTTGAGATAAAAGATATGGAGGGGGGGAGGGAGGAGGCACTCAAACAATTTGCCTGCAGAACAGTTGCATCTCAGTTTGATGCCGATCCCTAAAATTTCAGTGCACATGCAAAGTGGGCCAATTTGCATATGGTATGTGCAATTTTCCGAATGAGATAAATTGATAAACGGTTTCTAGGTTAACTGTGTAGTTATATAATAGAATATGTAATAGAATAGCATCATCGCATCCCGTGCATTCTCATGCACACGCCAATTTGCATGATGATCTTTTCAATATTGACTTTTAATAATTACCGTGGTACATCCAAGGATGGTGATTGTATGACAGCACGACAAAGGCTGCGAGGGGAGAAAATGTCAGCGCATCCTCGGTAAACAGAGCAAAGCTTTTGAATTAATGCAACAAGGAACGGAGGGGCAAAATCCTTGTCCAAATCTCCCCACTTTCATTCAGCTGTTGTACAGAGTACATCTTCTCCCCCCAGTTGGTCCCTTATCTCCCGCTCTCACTCCCTCCTTCCCCTCCTCCGCCTCTGACAATGGAAGTCCGATGTCATGAAAGCAGGGGCGGTAATTTGCCTCTCCCTCCTTTTCTTTTTCACTCTCACTTCCTCTTTATTTGGTCAGAGGCATGCACTGCATTGTCATTCCGTAATGACACCAAGGGCAGTCAGATAAGGAGCAGATAAGGCGGCAGTGGCAGCAGGATGTCGTGATGACACCTTAAAACTTCACTTTTTAAGCTGATGCAAGTGCAAATTAAAGGAACAGAAAGCAAGTTAAAGCAAGAACACGCAGTTTTCTTTTCAATGACGGCCTTTTTGATTCCGATTCAGACAACTGTATTGATCCCAAGGAGGACAAATCATCTGCAGCTTACTCTGTTCACAACAAACAACATCAGATATGATGTGTGTCAAAAAGCAGTTGTCCAACAAACAAACAGAGGTCGGTGAACAACATCAATATTGAGGAGGTAAAATAAATAGCAATAAAAGACAATAATTCGACTTTTTTACATTAAGGACGTATTCAGAGAAATCAGACCTTTCAAAGAGGGAAAAGGAGGAGCTTTTTTTGTGTTTTAGGAAATTGGACAGAAAATGTTCTGGCAATCACAATTGATTGGTGCCTTTACAAAACATTTTGTTTTGTGTTACAAGCCAACAGTGACTGACTAAATGAATGAAATCAAGCAGTATCACTGAAAATCACGTTGGCTGAATTTTTATAATGTGAGACTTTGCAAGCTGGTAAGAAACGTATCTATATGATGTTATTTTGCCTGGTTAGTACTCGAGAGGTACGGGTCCCTACCTCCTCCACTGTTGCCATGTTTGTTGTGTCGTGGAAATTTATCATGAGATTTGAAATAATGAGTTGCCTGAGAGTTTTAATTATTAGCTCTGCAGAGGGTTACACAGCCAGCAACGTGGCTCAGAGTGCAACAACAAGAAAGTTAAAAAGGAAGGTTTTTATACAATGTGATAAACAGGAAACAAAACAGAAAGCAGACAGGACCGTCTGCTGTCTGGCATCACTGTTACAAAAAGAGGAATCAAATCCAGCACACAGTTGCACAAATATAGGTCAACAGGAGGTGGAAGACATTGATGCTGTATCAGCTAAGTGCACAGAAAACAGTCAAAACAGTAGAAGACATTCTTCACAGTAGTAAGACATTGATCAGTGGAATTTTCCATTACAGTTGTTATCGGAAGCTCAGTTCTGCTGCCCTCCAAGGACACTTGGAAGTATGTGGGCAGTGGCAGTTACATTGTTTAGCATGTATTGGCAGCATGAATGTGTCTCAAGCGTTGAGTTCAGCGTGTTTATCTTTACTTTGCATTTAGGGTACAGGTGTGTTTGGCACAGCTTTCATGGTGGGAACAGCCTGTGCAGTCTCTGTGCAGGCCGACTATAAAAAAGGAAACTTTTTGTGTAACCAGATGAATGCAGTGGAAAGACGTCACTTGATATTACATTGGTGCATCAGGCAGCGTGGAGGATCATATGTGCCAGCCCGACAAAGCCTGCACTTTCCACATGAACGCTCTCAGATGTGCTCTAGTTCAAAGTCTGTGAGGCTGTTGCCAGGAAATAAATTGTGTGTGTGTGTGTGTGTGTGTGTGTGTGTGTGTGTGTGTGTGTGTGTGTCACAGCGCTGAAGACCAGAACGTTTGCCTCTGCCATTGTTTACGTGCACGTTCTGCTGCCATTGCTTTGTTCTAAATATTTGTTTTGTGGTGAAATGCAGCTCGGGGTCATTTCATGTAACCCCACTTCGCATTCTGTCTTAGCCACGCTCACACTCTACGGATCCTAATGTCGGTCGCTTGGGTCAACACTTTGGTGCGGAGTGTAATATGTCAAGAAATATTTGAACCCATTGCCATTGTGTTGTGCACAGACAATCATGCTTCACAGTCTGTGTTCCTGACTTTTCCACCAATGGCAACAGGTCAAACATTGCTATTTGTACATTTTCTGGTTTGTGATCTCATACATGCATGGCTCCCCAAAAGTGAGGCCAAAGTGTTTTGATTGCCCCCTGGAGGCTGGTTTATGAACTAAGTACGGATTATAAAACCTGTCTCCTTCATGTTTGCAGATGGCAAAAGGTTGATGTCATAAACATTTAATTGATTTATTGATTTCAGTGGTACCTCTATTCTGCAGCTCCATCTCCTGATCCCTACTGTACAGACTCTGGCTCCAAATTCCGTCATCGCCGCAATATGGCAGCGTTCGTATGCGGGATATTTTCGCTTTATTTCTGGACTGTGGGAGGAAGTGGAGACGTGCCGTCCACCTCTATAGCAAAGTCTATGGTTTACACGCTAAGCTAAGTTAGGTGCATTCGAGATTGAGTTCCTCTGCCTGCAGCTGGTAACATGGTATCAGTTTTGCAGCACTAGACAAATTTCGATTAAACTTCTAACCACAATGCATTGTATTAAGTCCAGCATGCATCACCTTAAGTCAGCGCTGTGCAGAGCCCCATAAAGTTCAACAGACCTATACCTGCTCAACGTCATTGTCATTTTGACATGTTGCTATGCTGATATTATCAATTGGCTATCTCAGCTTTGGCTTGTTGAATCACTCTTAGGGCTTTGAAGAAGACTGTCTTCATTCTGTCTCATGACCTGCACCTGTGTTCTGGAATAGAACAAAAATGGTCATCAATGAGTCCAATAAAGCATTTTTGTAAATATTTCCCATGACAGGTGAAGAAGCCATTCACCACCATCAGCCTGGACCCTGTGAGCCTGCGGTAAAACTGGAATGAATAAACTCCAACAGAGGCAGTAAACTGCCTGTAAGTACACACGTATGAACAGGAATGGCAGCCAATTATAAAACTGAACAAATATGTCACTTAGGTCATTAATGATGCATTTCTGTGGTCTTCAAGTGAATATGGGAAGACTCTGGTGGGCAGACAGTGTCCTGTTCTTGAGATTAGCCTGTCAAAACACACATCCAATTAAAAGATTCACAAGGCCTGTGCCCTAGGACTTGGCATCATTCCTGCTTTTGTGTGTGTGTGTGTGTGTGTGTGTGTGTGTGTGTGTCTGTTCATGGAAAAGGAAGGGAGACAGAACAAATGCACCTCTTTTTTTTATCTCTGACCACACGTGGTTCTGTCCATGGTGCTGAATCACTGTAAACGATAACACTGCCAACCATGTAATTTCATTTTCCGTTTCTGCCCCTCAGTGTGCATGCTGTGTGTGCGTGTGTATCCATATGTGTGTTTTGCGTGCTCACACTCAGCTTTTTTTGTTTCTGTTTGTGTGTGAGTGTGTGTGTATGTGCTAATTTGTGAGTGTGCGGACATGTTTGTGTGCACACGTGTGCTTGTGTGTGCATGTGTGTGTTAAATGCATAAATGGGGCATATTGCCAGCGGTGCCCCACAGTGGAAGTGGCCATGGCTGTAGCTGTTTCCCTCAGCTCCTTCCCTGTCGCTAGTAATTAGGCTGATGGCCTGTGTGAGTGTGTGTGTGTGTGTTTGTGTGTGTGTGTGTGTGTGTGTGTGCATGTGCAGAAATGCACCCATATCATGTGCCTTTCTGTATAACTGTCTCACTCCAAGTTTTATCATCTCCTTCACTCTTCCCCCTGCATCCTTTTAACCATGACGAAGCAAAAAAGAAGAGAAAGAGTAAACAAACAAACAATAGCTCAAGAATCTCTGTCTTCTCTAAAGAGATGAAATAGAAACTGTGGTAACACACCCGGGTCTGGAATTAAAACTCTGGAACTAAATATAGATTTTATTTGTATTTGTTTCTTTGTGACTCAGGGGATTTGAAAGAGATTAGCGTCGGTGTTTCCTTCACAGTCTGACTTTTCCAAATTACAAATTTGCCGGCGTCCGGGTTGAATTTTGCAGAATTCTAGTAAATATTGTCGACTTGTCTCCGCACACACATTGTGATGATGCTGTCTCCCGATGCTCTGTGCTGTGTCTGACGGGGAGTTTCTTGTGTTTAAAGTCGACACTACAGCACTGGATTGGACTACAGAGTTATGATCCTTAATAATGACAATGGGATATAAAATAGTCTGTGGCAAATGCTATATTTCAGCTCCCTGCTGTTTTAGTTATTGATTTAGCCTACAAGAAAATGAAATGATAATATAATAATCATATAGTATTATATAAACCAGATGAAATGCATTTACATAATAATACATGCTTCATATCCAGTAATATACCACTGTCAAGAGACTATTGTGCACAGTGACTCCTTTTTCTTTTGATGCTTGATACTTCCTTTACTCTTTAACTTCAGTCAAATTTCCGAGGCAGGACTTTTCCTCGTAATGAAGTCTTTGGAGAGGGGAATGTCCTCACCTGATCTCAGTCCAACTGTGCCCGGGTTTCACGAGAGGAAGACGAGGCTGAGGGCAGAACGCTCCCAAAACAAGCATGAAATAACAATGGCTGCAGTTCAGGCCTGGCAGAGGCTCAACAGGGACCATATTGAGTGTCTGCTGACGCCTGTGGGTTTGCAAACCTCAGACAGTCTTGAAATGCTCAATTTGGAGCCAAATATTGAATGAGATGACTTTATTAGTAACTTTTTAACTTGAACCAGTTGGTGTGTGTCCTGGCACATTGGGGGGCGGTGCAGGAAAGGAGCTTCTGAATGTAAAAGCTGCTCTTGAACCTCATCAGCATCATCTCATTTTGCACCCTCAGCCTGCTTATGGCACTGTTGTTGCTGCTGGCTTGTAGCATAAATGACCCCTTTAACTCATAACACTAATTTTAACATGACATATCCAAGAATTTCTGACATTTTCGTAAAAGCTCTTGGCTTGTCAGCCGGATTGCGATCTTCCGAATCGTTTTATTCCATGATGCTAACTGACGTGAGTTTGTTTTGACGTGTTGGACGGTAGATAACGTGTAGTCTTGTGTCCAGCAGGTTGTTGTCATGAGTGTGGAGAGACAGTTACAGTAACAGATGGAAACGCTGCGCTCCAACTGTCACTCAGACAGTAGAGTGATGATATTTGTTGCTGGGGACTTTTGCATTTGGTGTGAGTTCCATTACCTTCGAGGGAAATCTTCAGTTAAGGTGATTTACTTTTTGGCATTAAAATCCCATTTCGGTACCAGTGTGCCTACAAAGGGATTTATCCTTCCAAACTATTTATTTTTAAGCCTCAAATGTCACTTGAAAAACTTCCAGACCCGACGCTATGTGCAGGGGCTGACACACAAATGTTTCTCAGTGTCAGTGCCAGTATTGCAAGAGAAATGAGCTGCACGCAAATGTGACAGTACCCTGGTGTGTTGTGTAATATGCCCGGAGAGTTTAATTCTCTCTCTGTCTCTCCTTCTCTCTCTTTCTTTATTTGCACCAACAACAATTTCTGCTGTGTTAGCGCCTATTTCTCAACTATTTTCATTTGGCAATTCCTCCTCTGCACAGTACACTATTACAAAGCACTCCCAGCTTGTTTACATTGTCTTGAATTGAAAACGTGGAAGTGATTGTGGGATGAACTCGGGGGAGATGAGTCCAGAATGTGTTATTATAAGCGTGGAACCCCGCCTTGGAGTGTGTATATCTAAAGTTCTTTGGTGGGTCAGTGAAGCGCGCAAAGGGAGATGAAGATTCGCAAATACTCTGCACACTTTGATAACTCTGACGTTTCAGGGCCATGTTGTTAAATCTATCGCCCGCGCTTTGCCTCCCTCCGCCCTTGAACCACTTGAACTGTCCACTCAGGCCGAGCGAGATATCAAGCTGGTGAACTTAATTGGTCCGTGGAGGGCTACACCGAGAACACAGGGAAGCGAGTGCCAATGGAGTGAAAGCGAGTGGAAGATAAGGCA
Source organism: Verasper variegatus (assembly GCA_026259375.1). Classification (NCBI taxonomy): domain Eukaryota; kingdom Metazoa; phylum Chordata; class Actinopteri; order Pleuronectiformes; family Pleuronectidae; genus Verasper; species Verasper variegatus. The sequence goes on along the minus strand of CM048038.1, from coordinate 29,151,105 downwards.
GGAGAGAAACGGGCGAAATATGCCAATAAAGAAAGGGAAAGTCTGGGAAGGGAGCAGTCAGAGGGAAAATAAAAAACAGAGGGTTGAAAGAAAAGGGAGGGAAATGACAGACAGGTGGAGGAAGTGATACAGAGCTCAGTCAGTGAACTGGTGAAAAGAGGAGAGAATAGAGGGTTTTGGGGGGGAAGATTGAGAGATTGGGTTGAAATGAAAGCAGCTATAAAGAGAACTGAGGGGAAATGAAAATGGATTGAATGGGGACACGAGAGGAGAAACAAAAGGGAAAAGATGAGCGATGGTAATCGAGAGGATGTGTGCGAGGCGGCGACTGATGAGAACAGAGAAGAGGGAAGGAAAAGGCTTTCATGTCTTCTTTTTCCGTGCCTCGATTGGAGGATGAATTATGGTTGTGGCAGGGAGCAGGAGAATATGAACCTGACACTCATCCTGCATCCAGATTTCACCCCTCAACATCGTTCAGCCTCAAACCCACCAGAGCAGAGGGCATTGTTGAACGCTCAAACCCCCCTTGTCGAGTTCATCTTTATCTTTCAGCACACAGGTTGTTTTTTTTTCTTCGGATGCATTGGGGTTTTGGCCCTGAAGTGTAACTTAGCAAACACAACGGGCAAGTAAGAAAATACAACAAATCAGAAAACGTGTTTTGTCAGCATTTCCTTCCTGTTAAAAAGAAGGGACAGTGCATCCGTCCAATCAGCAACAAGCCTTGTCAATAGCAGGTGCCTCTGTTTTTTTCTGATCTGCTGTTATAATGTGCACTTGAGGGCCACTGTAGATATTGTCATGGAAATGGCTACAAAACATGATGTCAAATCAAATGAATTTTTCATCATGCTGATTGAACTCACGACAAACACCTCTAATCAGCCCATTACACATCCCTCTGCTGATTCCCTCCATTGTTCTGTTCTGTCACCGTTTCCATCAACTTCCCTCCTCCTGCGATTGATGGCTTACTCCATTTCTCCCAGGTCATGCATCGCAAGTGCTCATTCATGGATGAGACTCATATGCAGCTCACCCACCACCTTTTATATAATGCATCCGGTGGTGGAATGTGTGACTGACTGCAGGAAATTAAAGCGGGCTCCATTGGCGTAGGTGTGAGTCACTTTCCAAGTCCCCTTGATCATCGCAGACCCTCGGCTCGCAGGCTCTGCTGAGCCCCGCACTGGTTTCAATTAATTTTCATCTGGGCGTCCTTGCCCGTATTGTTTTCATCAATCAGAAGACACACCAAAGAAACTTGCCAGGTCTGAGTCATTCAGCCAAGGAAAAGCTTAATAGTAGAAGCGAGGCTTGGCAGATGTGGGTTTAACCAGTGGCCATAAAGGTACAAGAAAGAGGCTCATGTCCTTGACAAAGAAGTATTTTATTTTTCCACCATTATTGGCTTTGTGTAAGCCTAAAATGTTGTTTGGCTTTAGTATTAGCCTAAGGCCCTAAAAACATATGTCTGTCAATTAGCTGCTATTGAAACAGTATATTGGACACTGGAGTCGTGAATTGTCAAATAATGGCAACTGTTGACCCAAAACTGAGCTAAAAGTAAAACTAAAAAAGCCTTTCATTCATCAGGTAGCCAGAATCATGTCTCAAAGTTAATATTAATGTTGCTCTTTACCTGCTGGAAGTACAAATACGTAACTTGTAGCTTTTTATGGCCCGTCTTTCTAATTGCTAATGTTTTTGGGGCTCTGACACACAACTATGATGTTTGATCTGGCTGGTTTTGAATCACTAGAAACAATGTGAGTGGCATTTTATGGTGAGGGACTGCTAGCAACTGAGAACAGAATGAAGAAAGCAAGTGAAGGAGTGAAGCATTATTTTCTATTTGACGCTATTGAAATAGATGTTAAACTATTATTTATTTTTTCTACATTTCCTACCATTCCTACATTTCCGATGTCGATGTAGCTCACTTAAATCCCTTGAATAAATAATTGCTTCTGTCCACAAATGTCTGAACATGATGAAATGTAAATGTGTACAACATTTCAGTGAAAAAAGAATCCAATTCATACCAGTAGTTTTGATTTTATTGATTTTACCTCTTGCACCACATATATTTAAGTCTATATACTGTAGATGTGCTTGAATTCTTGATGTCCACAACTTTGAGAAAGAGCAACCAAACAAACACACAAAACCCAGTTCCTCAGTATTTCTTTATAATTGCCTCCCTCAACGAGTCAAGGAAATATATAAAGGTACTGAAGACTAACAATACACTACAACAGTTTAGATTTGTCTTTGAATGCTTTAGTGTGCACAATGTGAAGCAGCCAGTACATGAAATGGCCAAACAACTCGGAAAGGAAATAATGAGCCTGGAGAAAAAAGCAGCGGGGAAGATTTCTGTTTGTCTTTTCTTTTTTGCTTAGAAACAGCGGTACATACATGAACACACACCCTGTGCACCCAGCCAGTCAGCGAGCCAGCCGACAAGCTAGCAAGCTAACAAAGCAGTGGAGAGCGTGGGTTGTCATCCCTGTGTTTTCTGCAGCTCCACAACCATATATTAAGCCCCTGGGAGTGACCAGATAGGGAGGGATAAAGAGAGAGGGTGGGAGAGAGGAAGGAGGAACGAGGGGTTGAGAGAGGAAGAGCAACAGAGCGAGTAACCGAGGCAGAAATGAAGACAGGAAGAGAAGAGAAAAGAGACGAAGCCTGGAGACCCAGCGGAGGCCCCAAAGACTGAAGAAGAGAAGGAGTGGGAGGCAGCAGCTCGCCCTCCCTTCCGCTCCATCCTCTTTGCCATCTGTGCAACGCTGAAGGCTTTCATCATCTCTGATTTTTGTGGCGTGATTTTCTGATTTGAGATGCATCGCATCAGCGAGTGTGGATATTGTGGAGATCACACAGACTGAGGCAGATCATTTGTAATGCATGTGAGCCGTACAATAGTTTGGTGGTGTATAAAGTGGCAACAGCAGCGGGGGTAGAAAGAGGAAACGTTGTCAAAACAAAGAAATCAGGATCCCTTGATTTTCTTTTCCTCCCAATGCTTTTATCATGTGGAAAGAAAGGGCTGACCCGAGTGTCAAGTAGCATATCGTTCTACATGTAAGGCGACAATGTCAGCTGTCAGTTGCAGAAGGAAAATAAATAAAATCATAACTAATTGTCTCCCAAAACACTTGTCATTCTTGCCTTGCTCCTGAGCAAAAAGGGCTCCCACACAGGGAGTGATTTGGTATTGTTAGGGAAGAAGTAGTCATCCATCATCCGGCCATCAAGGGAGAGACACTGACAGCCTATGTAGTGGCTACCTCTGTCCAACCCCTGCACCATCTCTCTCTTTCTCCACCCCCCTGTTCTTCTCCGGTAAGAAAAACACGGGATGGAAGACGTGACCCCCCCCCACGTGGTAATCAACGCCCAACCTGCCGTCCATCTCGGGGAACATCGTGACGAGCAGTGTGTGACTCAGCTCTGAAGCGCTGCCCCTCGCACATTTTCATCAACACCTCTTTTCTGGCCTCCTGCACAGCTTTCTCTCTTTTTAGAACTTTTTATTCAAGTTTCAAGCACTGACTACATAAAACCAATGGCGCTCGGTAACATCCTGCTCGTTCACTTTGAAGTAATTGTTTAAAAAAATAAATGGTGACCAGCTGGGAAAATTGTGTCCACATCTGCCTCTAAATAGTAATCAGAGATTTTTTTTTTCTCGTGTATAAACTTGGCATCACACAAAAGTGTCAACACAGTTGGCGAATGAAAATCCACCGACGCCAGCAGTCCAGCTGTGACAAACAATCACAGTCATTCAGCGAGAATTTTGGAGTTGCAACAGTCTGAAATCCTTTTATTCCACTCTTGGAGGGTTTCGATTTGAATTTGGCCAAAGTGTTACTCATTTGAAATAAATGAAGCTGGTGGTGGACAAATGTTAACAGTTCTCAACCTAGACTCATTCATGTGCTTTTTTGATATGAAGGTGGACCTCCCAGCATGCACCTGGGACACTGAATCTTGGTCAGACAACTAGGAAATTATCTCTATGCTTCCTCACTTAACATATTTTAATCAACCTCTGGGGGGATTGAACCTACTGACCTTTAAGTTCACACTGCACAGATCGACTTGAAGTTTGAATGACATAAAATCATAGAGTAGAATAAAATAGAGAGGTCTAAGGCCAATTGGCATATTCAAATCAGTCTGGCGATGCCAAGTGAGAGCTTGACAACAGTGTGTGCCAGGTTTCAATCTGATTATGTGTGTTACTGCTGTTGTGTTTGGGATTGTGCTCTACAATGTTGTGTCTCTGTTGTCTATACAATGACTTTGAATAAGTGGTCAGTGGTCGACATGAGTCCTCCCCTAAAGCCTCCTGGGGGCTGGCTTACAGTATAGGTTATAAATCCCACCTCCTCCGTGTTTGTGGATGGGACATGGGCCAAACTCCCGCTCCTTCACCAATGAATGCGATCAACCCTCCTACCCCCCCCCCCCATCCCTCACTTCTGTGGTCTTGCTCACAACTGGTGACAGCTATTCCCAAAGGTCTTCTCCCGTTGCTCATATTTGTCAAACACAATCGCTAGCAGCCGCTAACCACAGCTGCGGTCAGATGCGCCGCGCTGCTCTTCAGAAGTTTATCGACAAGGTAAACAGAGAAGCCGTGGGCTGAAGATAGCACGGCTGGTTATTAATATTAAATGAATACGGATGACAGTGTAGGGGAAAATGTCTTCTACTATTACTATATTTTAAAAAAATTGCAATCCCAACTCCAATCCACCTCTCCTTCCAAACAACCCGTGCAAATAGGGACGACAAAACTGCAGCATCAAACATCAGAACTTGGCTCTCCTCGTCCTCATCATCAGCATTTGTATGCGGCTTCCCTCCCACTGCTGTCGTCTGCTGATATGAGTCACGAGCAGCGTCTCATCCCATAGTGGAGTTGTTTTACCACTACGCCTTGTAGCTATCGCTTTGGAGGGCTTCCCAGCCTGACAGTGACTCAGAGCAAGGAGCTGGTTGAGAGCGTGAGCTTGGAACAAAGCCAGTACTTCTTATTTAATTTTTTTTTTCATCTCATTGTCATAGAGATGGAGAAAACCATTAGAACGGGGGCAGAGATAACAAAGATAATAGATGCAGAGAACAGAAGCTTGAAAATGTGATGGTTTTATGTTTGACTGGCGGGCTTTTATGGAATCTGCTCTTTTAAAACCTGTTAAACCAGTAGATTTAGTTTATTTTGTGTTTTTTAATAAAGCCAATGCTTAGGATTGTGTGTCTTTGCATGCCTCTCGTGTTATTTTATTTTTTGGGGCATTGCTTTCACATTGTGTGATTCACAAGGATTCATCTTGTCCCAAAACCCTCTAATATTGACCTGCCGCCCCTTCGCTTGCTGCAATTCCATTGCCCCTGAACACAAAGCAAGATAAAACCTCATAATCTCTTGTCAACTGCTGTCACCGCCGCTCAAAATGTGCAGGCATGTGGTTCGGCATGTGTGTGTGTGTGTGTGTGTGTGTGTGTGTGTGTGTGTGTGTGTGTACCCAGAGATGACGCGACAGTTCTTTGTTTGAGAGCGGGCTAGAATGCACAGGGCATCTGTTGACCCAGCTGGCATTTGCTGAGCGGTTTGTAGTACGCCAGAATAACGTTTATCCAGCATGCATTTAGATTTTGGTGTTTGTGTGTTTTACGAGACAATTTTTGTGTGTGGGTTGTGTGTCCGTGCACTGAGGGTCGTGGGGTCAAAGGTAAAACTTGTATCTCGGAACATTTTCTGAAAGTTTCGCACTTTCTCAAACCTTTCCCTCTTTTTTTTTGTCTTTATCTCCCGTGCATGAGCGCCTTGCAGCCCGAGGTGCCGAGCAACCGATCAGCATTCTGTCGAAAAGCTAAATATAAGAGAGACAGCGAGAGAGGGAGGAAAAGTGGGGGAGAAAAAAAATCCTCCAGGCAATAAGAAGACAGGAAAGCAGAACTTTTCTTGGAGAGTAGTGGCAGTGATCAGAGGAAGCAGAGATTAATGTCTTGTCACACACACACACACACACACACACACACACACACATAGGAAAACATGCTGTCGCCACCTTAAACAGAGAGGAACGAGGACACACGTGAAGCGACTTGTCACACACGTAATTGGGGAAAATTATGTCAGCGGTCAGCTTCAGTTTGTTTTGTCTGTTGCTGTTGATGGCGAGGGTGATTTGTTTTTCCGCGAGCTGCCTCTAACTGTCAGGCCAAATCCAGTGGGTGTCAGGGAAGTAAACCTCCCCCCACCCACTCACCCGTCCACTCACCACCACCTCCCTCCCACGACCCTTGTCTTTAAGGGCCTATCGATTTGCCGGGCCATCAACTATTGACAACGAAGTAAAAAATCAAAACATATCCATCTTAAAGACTCTGGAAACCGGGATGAAAAATAATTACAACCTTTTTTTCCGTGGCAACCTTTGTGCCATTCACCTCGTGTTTTTGCGCAGAAAGAAAATTTCCACTGGTATTTCGCCATCACAGCGTTCTTCCTTTCTCCCCCCTCGGAAACCTCTGCACGCACAGCAGTGGCTATTTATATCATCTGTGGCCTGTAAAGCCTTTGCAGCAGGTGTACAAAAGCCCCAGTGTGTGCGTCCCTCTCTTATAGGCCCGGCTTGTGTTCGTTCTGTGCCAATACGTGTCCCACAATGCCGACACTGTACATTGACACGTCAGAGGCGGCCTTGAGTGCGTTTAATGGCAGTGAGGCTCGCTGCACCACGCAGCGTGTGGCAATGCAAATGAGTTCCAGCTTTCATGTTTTCACTCTGCTTCCGGCTGATATTTCAATAAAGGGGGAGTTCAAAGGTACCTCCAAGCAGATGAAGCTACTGAGTTAATCTAGTCGAAGGTGGGGATCGTGCAATATGTATACAAATTATGCATTTAGCGTCCGGCAAGACTAACCAGCCTCACTGCGTACACTGAAAATTGTTTACCCACAAAAAATCCAATCCAATATACATGTTTCTTATATGTAGTTAAGTATTTGCAGTATGGTCAGGTACACACTTTATGGTACCATATTATGTATTAACACATCCCTTGGGTCATTGCTCTGATGTTTGTTGCACATGTCTACATGTTTATGAGTATTCTTATGGCTCCAGCATGCGTGGAGAGCCAGTGAAGTTAATCTTGAATCTCGGAAGTCCAGTCCCCTAATCACTTCCTGTGGCCTATAGGTAATGCCATTCTGCACGTTCGATATCACTGAAATAATTAAAAACAGAATGTTCTGTTTTGGTTTATACCAATAAATACGAATTAAGGTTTTTACAGTTTGTTTACAATAAGCTTTCGCACTGATGAGAACATTAAAAACAGTGTGTCGCCATGAAATTTCATAATTATATGAGAATTGCATATAAAACTTTTTAAGAGATGCGTGATACTGACGGCCTCTGTAAATCTACTATAGGAGATCATGCATCCCTTCGGTTTAGGATCCCAACTGTTGAATTCAATGGATTTTTTCTTGCTCTATAAATGTAGTTGGTGTTGGTAGTACTGGTTCTGCAGCACTTCCTATATATCCTACAATTGTTGATTTATTTACTTTTTCACCAATAAATGGAATTACTTTATTCATGCAGAGTCCATTAATCAACCCTCTATAAAGGTGTGAGGGCAGTTTGTGGCAAAGGGAAGGTTTTCCATTTTAGTATTTACTTTTCTACAACTTGGCTTCTTAAGAGAAATGTTTGAAAGAAAAGATATATTTTCTTTTTAGACATAAGGCAGGTGAGTCAGCGGGAAGTTAATGTTCCCAATCATTCTGAGGTTGAGTTTTTGATGTGCAGAAGCAGTGGGTTTGTTATATCGACTCCCTCCTGTGCTCCCAGTATCTCACAGATCACAGCAATATTCGCACTTTTCAAAAGAATGAGTTCCGGTCTGCTTCGGTCAATGTCAAACTGAATAGAAAAATAACAATACGAAAGAAATACATTTTTAAGGTACTTATGCTCGAAAGCGCACGACAGGAACAAACTGCTGTCGCCCTGAAACTGCATCTAAGTCTCTTTGAATTTCCAGAGCAGTTTTCAGTGCATGCTTTTTCTTTTTGAGCAGTGTTTGTATGGAAGGATTAGAAGAGGAGACAGATGCACAGATTGTCCTTGAGTGTCTCAGTTTCTGCAGTTTGAATATTGTATAAGTAGAAATTGCCAGTGAGAGCGGTTGGATGAAACGTATCAACCATCGACAGCACCTTAATGCCACTTCTTCCACAAGAATGGAGACTATGTACAATTTGTCTGGTCTTTCTATGACAGGGACAACAAATTAAAACAATGAGGGCAGATTTCATTGGGTTGAGACCAAAATAGCTTCAGGAAATTCAACTTTCTTGTGTGTGACCATACATCCACCTACTTATACATGCAGGGTGTGTTAATGGATGTGACCTTATGTGGAGCAGCCTGCTATAAAGGCAGACAAAGCCCCTCTCCTCCGGGAAAACAAATCTCACACATGCTTCTTTTATGACCACCATCAAATTTCGGTTTTGTATTGCAGTTGTTGCTCCCAGTCGAGCAGTGTAATCAGATCAGGTAGAGCCACATAATTCCTGTGGTTGAGGAATAGGCGCGCGTGTGGCCGCTAAATCAAATCAATGAGATAATCGATAAGTGGGGGCTGGAAGAAGAGGATTACTTAGGGCTGGAGGAAACACTCGGTGGGCCATTCAGTCATCTTGATTAAAGGCCCCGCTTTGGTGGTTTGACATAGGCCAGTGTGCAGTGGGTTGACACCAGATCTGGGTCAATTATGAGTTGAAATCCTTTTAATTACTCAGAGCGTTTGCTCTATAGTCCGCCTGGAAGAAAGGTTTGAAATATTTGAGCGACTTGCCGTTTGATTGATTTGTCCTCCCACGTTTGAACTCCGAGTGCGTATTGCTGCTTCAGAAGGATGCAACTCCTTTAATGTATTGCTCCTTGGGTGCAGGGATCTAAAGGCTCCACGCTGCCCGAGCCGGAGTTAAGTTGTCACAAAGCCAAATATACAACAGTAAAAGACTGATTAGCCACTCTGAAAATTGACTCCCAGCGACTGCATCAAAAACAGTGCACTGTGCACGGCTGCGGGGCGAATTCCAACCAGCTCAAACACATTTTGAGCCTCTAAAGATTTTCTCTTTGGTGATGTAATTATATTTGAGATGTGTTTTTAGGATAGGTTTGCATATTGAAAGGGATATTAAACAAGCACAGTGATTACACAAGCTAATGCATGCTTGTCACACCGCTGTGTTTCCTTTCATGTACAACACTTGCACTCCATTTCATTTACTACCTATCACTGCAGCCTGAATCCGAGCACAATATTCAGAAAAATGGACAGCATTGTGGCTCAGAAAGAAGCGCTGCAGTGGACGGGCTAATAATAATATCTGCTAGTATCACACAAAATATATCCTTGGGGATAATGCCACATAATCACTGCAACACAACCCATGAGAGAATACCAGCAGCAAGGATTGCAGAGTTTGGAAGGGCAGGACTACTGGCGACTCTTTAGTCTTCACCGCAACACAGGGGACCTTCATCAAAGCTAACATCAAAGGATAATACCCTTGCTTAAAATCTTTTGAGGATTTTTTCCAAAACCCAAACAAGAGCTGAGACACTGAATCTGACCAGTGGGAGTAAGATTAAAACCTAGTCACTGATGCTGTAGCTCGAGACTGGTGTTTTAGTCTTTTGCATTTTTCCATCGTAATGTTGTTATTTCGCACTTTTGGAGACACGACAGGCGAGGGGACGAATATGCTGAACGGCAGCGGCACAAACAAAGCAGATGAGCCTGAGGTGGCAAAACAAACAAGAGACAATGTTAGTGGTGGGTGCTGTAGCTGTGATGAACCAACCGATGACTAACCAGCCACAGGTACAGTGAACTGTTTTTATCCCTTGCAAGAAGTAACCCTGAAGCAAAAAACACATCCCAAACAGAGGACATGCCGACAGAGTATCTCCCAAACACTGAGGATTAAATGGCCCCAACTTAAACCAAAGCGAGGCCGTTGAGACTTACACCGAAGCGGAGTGTTATGAGGTGTGCAGATGATGTTATCCCTGCTGGAAGCGTCACATCAACTGCCAGCTCCTCGGGGAGGGGCGGGCTATCACACGAGCTACGGTGAGCCTGCTGGGCCACAACAGTGTTGGAGCGATGTGTGCCCGGCGTGTAAAAGAGGCTACTCCACTCGGCTGCGTTCTCCAACAGCCATTATCCATCGCATTAATGAATGGGTCCTAGTGTTGAGACGCTGCAGCACATCGGGACAGCTGACAGGAAACTAATAGAGCCACACAGAAGATATGTAATGTTTGAAAGATGTATTATCCAGTAGAATATACAGTATATCACTCTTCTGTGCAATAGATTTGCATTTACAGTAGTCGCAGTAGAACAAGACACCAGCAGTGTTCTGTTATCGGTTTCTGATAGAAAAAAAAATTAAAGCATCAATATGAAATCTGAATTTTGGCAAGAAACGGATTGACAAAAGAGAAAGGTACCACTTTCTGTTAAGGCAGCATTTACGAAGCGGTCATAAGCTGTAGTAAATTTCTTTATTAATGGTTAAGGAATGATGTCAGTTATCAGGCATTAATAAGAACAACATTTCCAGCTTTGGGAGCAACACTTCGCTCGGCTAACTGCTTCATTAGCGGGACCTCTCCGAATGGACTGTTTTCCCCACTTCTGCACCGCAATCCATTTACAAACTCCTCTTCATTATATTGAAGACAAAGCCAAGTGTCGCGAGGACCCGAGGAGGATTTTTTTTTTCACAGCCTGGCAACCCAAAAGTTGTTCTTGTTAATGGCTTCGAACTGAACAACCAGCAGGAGACATAAATGTGTCATTTTCTCTCCAGGGATTCTGATTGAATCCTGACAATATCATCAGAAAAGAATATGATAAGAATACATCTTGATGCTATACAGTGTAAAAACCTGCTCTCTACTAGACTATACTGCACTTATTTTGACGTTTTGTTCCTGTAATGAAGAGCAAAGGCAGTGTATCTCAGTTAGAGCCTATTTATAAAGCCCTCAGGATATAAATTATGCAGAGTAATATAAACAGAGGATAAATCAAACAAACTCATTTCTACGTACAACAACTGAATCAAACCCAATGACAAATTCCTAAAACCAAACTTTGTTTTTACTCAACCTCAACCACACTTTATTTAACAAAATAGAAGCAGGTCAAATATTGCAAAGCATATAAATGTATCTTTGAAACACAGCGTTTTTGAAAATTATGACAAATCATCAGTGGGCTGTGGCACAGTTAATACTCCACAGAGGAGACACATAGTTACGCCAGTCCCCCTTGCCGCCTCCCTGTGTTTGGACAAAAGAGCGAGGAACAGGGAGTTGAAGGGGAGACAGAGGGGGTGGTGGGGGAGCAAGGTGACTGGACAAAGAATGCAAGGGAGGTGGTGGTGATGTGGTTGATGAGTGTTTGTCACGGATCTGCTGAGATGTTAGTCCCCAAGGTCAAGCAGCGGCACGTTACATATTTGGGGGGAAAAGGGGGGAGGAGGAGAAGGGTGAAGTCACGGGAAGTTTAAAAGTTTTGAAAACATACATGCAAATAGTCACGCAACTGCTCTCTCATCCTCACACACATGCGTTAGGTGTGTGTGTGTGTGTGTGTGTGTGTGTGTGTGTGTGTGTGGGGGGGGAGGGAGGGGACATGCCTGCATGTGTGCCCTCGTGGGCCTGCACGCATGTACAGGGTAATAGGCAGGCGGACAAAGAAAGCAGAGGATGTGGGGAAGGAAGTGATTCAGCACCCTGGAGAGTGCTAGTCTGCATAATGGGGGAGGGGAGATTAGGGGGAGTCGGACCATCTCACACCGACTCTCGTGACAAGAGTCGGTGTGAGAGAGTTTGGCTGAATTATGCTGAAACCTTGTCAAAACGTAGGCGTCTTTTTTGTACAGAAAGCAAGAAAAAACATCAGCACTGGAATTTTACATCACAATTCAACAAAAACGAAAATAAAAAAAGGCTGTAAATTTAACATTCCTCACATTTATTTTCGGGAAATTTGGGAGCCCCCCCCCCCCGACCTTTAATGCTCATTTGTTTGTGTTTGTTTTCCTCTTGGATATAGTAGCTGTTAAAAGTGGTGTGTCAGCTTAGCAGCAGTCCCGACATGTGGAGCTCTGCAAAACAGGTTATCCAGTCATGGCGTTGTTTTCATAACTCCACAGAAACCACGTGACCACCCCCCCCCCCCCCACCCCCCTAAGAAGAAATATCTCAAGTTCAAAATGCTGAATTGGAAAAAAGGCATCTTGCATTATCTAATTATGTCTCTGTGTGTAGGTTTGTGTGTGCGCACCCTTTTCTCCCTGGCCTCCCTCATCCTCCCCCCAAACAGCCTGTTTCAAGCACATTTTGTAGTAAATACAGTGAGTTTCAGTTCTCTTATTTGGACAAGGTTAGATGGCTTTACAAAAGCTCACAATATGATGAAAGGTGAGGTATAGCCATAAGCTTTTTTTCTTGTGGAGGAATACTTTTTTTTCTGACATTTAAAAAAAAGCATTCTAGTCTATATCAGTCTACCTGCGGCTGTTTACATAGATCGAATTAAACCTACATAGCTCGATTGAAAACACCTCTTTAATCAGTTGTTGAAAAAATATGATGGTATAAACCCCCCTGTTTGAATTGCTTGTTTTTTGTTTTTTTTTTCCTCTCACCAAAAGCAGGCTATATTCATTGACACAAAACCACAGAACTGTTATTGTAGCTACATTAACTTTGCAGCATAAGCATCTGAGTGACGTTAATTGGTCATGCTCATCTGCATGTCTGAATATCTGAAAGTCAACAATTGGCACACCATAAAATAACACAGTTTTACATTCATAAAGGAGATGATGACTGCGCAGACTGTGGATCTTTAATCTGCACCATCTAGTTACGGTATAAATAACCCCAATATTAATCGACAATCAAATGATAACAAACAGAAAGTAACATGCACTGACAGCTTCACTTCCATCGCTTCCCCTCGTTTTTCTCCAGATAGTCCCCATGATCCGTTGTTGGTTTTTTTTCTTTATGTTCTCTTTTCTCCAAACAAGTTTAAAACAACAAATACAAATCCTAACTGCAGGTTCACAAAAAATAGAGAAATGGCACTTTGTAATAGTCATACATAATTCTTAATATCTATATATAGTCATCATATTGATATAACATGAATGGGTCGAGTTGGCTTCTTTGTTGGTTATGGTGGTTATGGTTCCTCGCCGACGTGTGTGTGTTGAAACCATGCGAAATATCATCATGCAGATTATGTTACATCAGTCCGAGTATTTACATTTACATTCATGCGTTCGTGCACCATTCCCCAGGTCCTCTGCCTCGCTCTTTCTTTCTTTCTCTTTCTCTCTCTCTCTCTATCTCACACACACACACACACACACACACACACTCACTCACACACGCCCTCTCCCTCGCTCCTTTTTTCTCTCCCTCTTTTCTGTCTCACACTGATCCGTATAGTCCGATTGCGGCAAATAGCAGAACTGGGAGGAGGAGGAGGAGGAGGAGGGAGGAAGGGGTGGTAGCCAGGAGGGAGAGGGGGGGGGGGGGGGTTGGCATATACATATATTACAGAGTGGGGCCTGTGCAGCAGCAGACTGACTTACTTGCTTCAGCTGGAGAAAATAAGACATTAACAAGTCTGTGTTCCCCCCCATGGTGAACAAAAGCAGGGGATTCTTGCAGTTTTTTAGTCATTTGTCAGTCCTTGTCCCGTTTGACTGTTTGTAATCCAGGTTTATTGTACGAGAGTCCCCCCCCCCTTTTTATTTTTACGCATCATTTGTTGTGGAGAGGTGCGTGCTGCAGTCGAAGCCCCGGTGTGCGCCCCCGTCTGCGTGATAAGGCCCACTGTGCCAATAAGATGAGTCGCACACTGTCTGCAAGGAATTGATCTCCGAAGCGGACGAGTTCCCCTCCCTCCGCTTTGACCTCTTTCGGTTCCGCAAAATAAAGACAAGCATCCCCACAACAGTGAACGCGGACGTGACGAACACCAACAGCAACCCGGGGACGAGCACCGAGATGGAAACCCTGTTGGGCTCCAAGTAAGAGTTTGAGCGCGTCCCCGAGTCCAGGGTGAAAGTGCTGTTTTTGGACAGCGTGGTCGGGAAGATCCGGTCATAGAGTCTCGGGCACATGAGGTCGTTCCGGACATAGCGGAAATCTCGTTTCCAGAACTCTTCTGGGGACTCACACTTGAGGTCGCCCACTATCACCTCGGCCCCGAGTTTCTCTGTCCACTGCTTGAAGGGCACGATGTTGCACGAGCAATCCCAGGGGTTCCCGTGCAAATCGATCTGTATGATTGAATTGAGCTGGTCTAAGACGCCAGCCACGGGGAGGTGGGGGAAATAATTATTATGCAGGCTAATTTTGGATAAAGAAATCCCAAGAAAAGCATCCACAGGTAAAGCCTTGAGCAAGTTGTTGTTGAGAAGCAGAACCCTCAGATTGGGCATGGGACCGAACGCGCCTGCCACTATCAGCTGGATGTCGTTGTATTCCAAACTGAGATATTCCAGATTCAAGAGGCCCACAAACATCTCTGCTAGCAGCGTATCCAGATAGTTCTTATCCATATAAAGCCACCTGAGCTCATTCTGGTTCTGGAAAGTGCCATTGTCAATCATCTTGATGTTGTTGCCACCCAGATCCAGCTGGTTGAGGCTGGAGTAGGCCAACAGCTGGTTCTTTTTCACTCCATGTATGTTGTTATCTCTCATGTTCAACTCGTGCGCTACCAAGGGCCTGGGCTTGAGGTTGGCTAAGCTCTCGATCTTTTTGCCCTCACAGTTGACCCCCAGCCCCTGTCTGGAGCCCACCAGCTTGCAGTTGCAGGGCTGGGGGCACGTGATGTTGTGCAGCTGCTCTCTTTCGCCGCTCACACCTGTCCCCACTGGAGTGGGCTTAGTTTTCAGCTGCCAGTTCTCACGAGATTTGGAGCGGCTCTTGGCTCCGTGGCCGCCAGGTGTCGGCGGGCCGCTGGCATCTCCGCTGGGCTTGTAAGGCGTGGGACGGGGGTCACGGGCCACTGTGACTGAGGTCTCCTCCTGGGTGGGAGGGGCGACCAGGCTGGTGTCCACGCCGCCGCAGTGTGAAGGACACAGATCCTCCTCTGACGTCTCGTTCAGGTCGCTCCCCTGCAGCCTGGTGGGTGCCTCGCATATCACCCTGCCAATAAGCGCGTTATGCGGTATGTTCTCCAGCCATTCCTTCAGAGAAACCAGGTCGCAGTTACAGTCCCATGGGTTGTCCTCCAGCAAAACCTCCGCAATTCCCGGTATTTGCTCGAGGATCCCCTCATAAGGCACCGTTTTGATTCGGTTCCCCCGCAGGTCGAGATGCGTAATGGGCACATGTTGGAACACGTTTATAGGTAGAGCGCTGATGAGGTTGTCGTTAAGGATTAACACTTCAAGTTTATTTAGGTCCCTGAAAACGGCGGGGTCGATGTCCCTCAGTAGATTGAAATCAGCTTGCAGGTATTCCAAGTCGTCTAAGCCCAGAAACGTGCTCTTCCTGAACGATCGTATCTTGTTGTTGTTGATGTGCAGCCTCTTCACCAGCTGCAGACCCAGGAACGCGCCGGGCACGATGTCGTGCAAGCCGTTGTTTTCCAAATGCAAGCTCACGGCGTTGTAAAAGTTGGCGAACTCGTTGGGGAACAGCCTGGACAGTGAATTCCCGTGCAACAGCAAGTGGTAGAACTGCGAGCTGGGGCCGGTCAAATGCTGCAGCGTGGTGAAGCTCCTCTTTTCGCAGTCTATGTGCAGATCCCCCTCGACATCGTTGCAGGAGCATATCTGCTCCTTACAAACGTCCTTTGTAACATTTCCACTGGCAACACAAAGAGCCGCATTCAGCAGGACGATCCAGAGCAGCATTTTTCAACGTGGACGATTCATTCCCGGGCGTCAAGACATAGGAGCTGTGGGAGAAAGGAGGGAGAGATAGACATTTTCCGGAGGAGATAAGGCAGTCTCTGTTTCTTCTCTCTTTTAATCACACATCCACGCTGCGTCTATAAGCCGTGCTGCTCCAGACTCGCGGTGTGGAAATCGCCACAAAAACGTCTCTTTCACGTCGACTGAATCCTTGCAGGCGCCGCGTGTTGGCGATGAAAATCAAAAACAGCGAGCTGCAGCCGAGTCCCACGCATCTTTTGGCTTTATCTTTTTTTTTCTCAGTTCGTTAAAGACTGACCTTGGCAACGAGGAGCAGGAGGGGGGGGGGGGATAAACGTGAACAAAAAAAAACAAATCCGTGCGTAATGCTCTGTCTGCTCCGGTCCGCGGTCGTGCTGCGCTGCGGCGTCTGAAGCTGTCCCCGCTCCCCAGTAGCTGAATTCACACCCAGCTGCTGCTGCTGGAGCTTCACAGGCTATGCCACCGCTGCAAAACATCCGCATCCCCCCCTCACATTCTCCGGCGTGCCTGCCTCGCTCGTTTGCACCGTTTCTCTCCGTCCTACTGGCACCACCACAGACACCCCCACCGCACTGTGTCCCCCCCCCCCTTGCCTCTTTGCTTCTTTTTTCTCGTGGCGATTCGGGAATCACAGAAAATGGAACGCGGAGACCGTGTTCGTCGTTGCGCGGTGCTCTAAGAAAGATCTGACACCCTCTACTGAGCTGTAATGGCACAAAATAAATAAAAAAATAGAAATAAATCCGTCGACTGACTAAGGGAATGCTGAGAGGAGAGCGCAGGGGGTAAATCAATCCACGTACATTTCTTTCTTCTGAGATTCACACTTTAAAGCTTTGGAGCTGTGCGTAATTTCCCTCCAGATGCGCCAAAATAGCCGCCCAAATCAGGCTCCTGTGGCAAATTCTCAAAGCCCGCATGTCCATGGTGAAAGTGTCCAGGTCGGCATCGTAGGAAACACTGGTGAGACTTCACATGAGAACCGCGCTTCGCCTCAGCTCATCCTTCAAAATTACGCCTCCGTCCTCAAAGGGTGAGACGGCTCCGCACTTGGGCGCATCTCTCCGCGTCCGTGCTGCAAACCGCGACTCTCGCCCCTCGGATTGAAAACACTGTTGAATGTGGATAAGAAAAAAAAGTATCTGCTAAAGGGATGCCTCAGTCCAGCAGTAAAAAAAAAGAGAAGCATCCAATTGACTATACAACAAGCGATGCGTCAGTGTGGCACCCTATATGCGCATGTGTGCGTGACGTTTCTTTCTTATTCCGAGATAGAATTCCTCTGCTTTAAAAAAAAAGAAAGGAAGAAAAGTAAAAGGGGTTTGAACATGTTCTCATCTCCTCTCATCTCTCATGGCTTTTTGTGTTTCACTCCAATGTTTGAGAGTATTCAGGAGGTGGGGGTGGGCAAACAGAGTAGAGGTAGTTATTCCACACACACACCCTCCTCCCTTCCTCCTCCATCTGCAGTGTTCACTTGGAATTAAGAGCAGGCAGGGGAAAAAAAGAAGGGAGACCAAGTTAAACATCCTCACTTGCTGACATCATTTCTGCAGAGAGGACACAACACACACACACACACTATGCAATTGCAATGAGAGACCAATCCAAGCAAGTCGGGAGATTCCAGCTGCGCTTGCAATAAGCAAAACATCATTAGGACCACCTACATATGGCTGTAAAGCATTCCCATTATGGTCCGCTGACTGTTTATGGTTTCTCCCTGCCCACCTGTTTGTCTTTCGGTTTGTGTGTCTGCTTTCCTTTTGTACTGTTGCTTGTCAAGTAGTCTTACTACCTGTTGGTGCCTCTTTTGTCTCATTCTTTTTCTGTTTTGCTGTGGCTCAGGAGATAGTGTTTCTTCCACGCTTCGATCCCAGTCCCCTCCCATTCTTCATGGGCAAGATACTGAGCCCCAAATTGCCCCTGACAACTGTGTAGTGATGTGGCCGAGAAAGTGCACTGTATGAATGTGTGTGGTTGGCAAAACCTAGACTAGAAAATCACTATATTTTCTACATTTCTTGTCTCCCCCCACATGCACCTGCCTCTTCTCAGACCACCTCATTTGTGGCGCGGCGTCCCGCTGGTGGGCCGGATCGAAGTGCGCGGTGTCGTGTTCGAGCCAAACGAAGTAACCGATAGTCGATCCATGTGGCGTGCAAAAGGCAAACACAGGCAAGGGGGGACGGAGGGTCACGCAGCCGAGCCAAGGACACATCACTCATCCTCACTAATTAATTGGATGCTGGA
This sequence comes from Verasper variegatus, assembly GCA_026259375.1. NCBI lineage: Eukaryota > Metazoa > Chordata > Actinopteri > Pleuronectiformes > Pleuronectidae > Verasper > Verasper variegatus. The sequence continues at coordinate 29,132,789 of CM048038.1, read as the reverse complement.
TGTGTGTGTAAGTGGGTGGGTGGGTGTTAATGTTTAATAGAAGGTGTTGGAGGAGATTCCTGTTGATTTAGTTCAGTGTGAAGGCTAACTGTGCATGCACTTGTAAGGAGGTTTACAGGTGTGTGTGTGTGCGTGTGCGTGCGTGTGCGTGTGTTGGTGGGAGTGTAGTATTGCAAACACAGCTTAGTCACGCTTGGGTATCTTGTTTTCACCCAAAGAAAAACAAACTGATAAACAATCCGGACTCCATTTTAGCTCTGGCTCGGTCCTTGTAGCCCCCCCCCCCCCCCCCCCGCCCCCGCCCCCAACAGGATAAATCATATTTGTATCAGGGTAAAAAAAAAAAAAGGAGCCCTTATCTTGGAGTCAAAACTAATTGGATTATGAATATGAATGTATCCCAAGGAAGAATTGCATGGGGCTCAGCGTCATGATGTGATGCAGATACTGTCAAATTGCATTAGCGTGAGGCGGGACCAGAGGAGCTCATACGTCACTTGCATACATAGTTGCCGGGCGCACAATGCATCCCAGGCGAGTTTCGGGCCTTGCATGCCGTCAAGGTGAAGGCGTTGTTGTATTTAATTATTGATTTTGCTGTTCGTCCTATTGACAAGTGCCAAAACATTGATTAACGTCATAAACCAAAATGTATTCATGGCCATAAGCTAGATAATAGACAGGCCTTGATACACATACATGCAAGACAACAAGAGGATGAATACAAACAAGCACAACACACATACAAGTATATGGGAATACCATGAAACTCAATGAGAGCATCAGATCAGTCCTGAGTACATGTATTTAAATGCAGTTTTGAGAGACTTTTTGCTCTTAAAATATTTTACTTTTAAAATCCCCACATATGAAAGCTTAATACATTGTTAAAGCCACACTCTGTCAAATTTCTTTTGAGTAGAACTCCAATTATTATCCAATTATATTTCACAACAAAATCAAAGGTAAGAGAAGAGTCCAAAAACTGAATTCAATTCTGTGTAAAAGAATATCTTTCTTTATCCTCTTGTTACTCAAGAATCTTTCTGCCGATTAAATTCAACTTGTGACCCTTCAGAAATGTGCGACCCCTCATTTGGGAACCAGTTGACCAAACAACTGAAAGTAGAGTTTAAAAAGATGAATCTTTATTATATAGTGGATTGTCTTAGGAGATATTCTCCTGGAGACCAGCTGCTGATTTGAGATGTCCAACACATTAAGTGTTATGATAGTGGTGTTCTCCAGATGGCTTAGGCGTCGTACGATTACTATAATATTGCTATAGACAAGCAGAAGCGGCCGTTATGCTCCACGTTTGAGATTATTACACAGTTTCAATGAAATCCAAACCTCTGCTTTCCAAACGCTGCAATCTCATGTTGCACACACCACAGAAAGAGAGAGAGAGAGAGAGAGAGAGAGAGAGAAAACAACCCTAAAGACAATCAATAGCACTCAATGCGACGGGATTGCTCGCAATTTCCCCCTCTCCAATTCAACGGCTCGGATGCAGTTGGATATTTCCAAATGGACATTATCGGAAATTGGCTGTGGTTTGACATATCTTTTGTCACCTTGAGTAAATGTAATTATCAAGAGCTGTTTCATGTTAAATTAGAGGCGCTTTGCATTCCTGTGTAATCCAGACCGTCCTGGGTGAATCTTCTCCCCGAGAGACGCATTCAAAGAATCCAGTGATTCTCTTTTTTGTTTTTTGTTGGAAACATACATTTGTCCTTCCCGCAGGCTTGTAATTCCTCTTCTTTCTCAAATGATTAAAACCTACATTATCTCATGAGTGTATGACCAGGAAAGAAAAACTATCTATTACTAGCTACATCTATTTAGCACTTAAGCAAATAATTTCATCAAACAGCAAAGAAAGGGATCTTTGCCCTCGGCCTCCAAATCCCCCCACTGTGAATTTTTTATTTTTTTTATTTTAGGAGGGGGTGGGGAGCAGACACATGCCACATCAGCTCTGCTCCCATTTTCCTCCAGATGTGCGCGCTTGGCGTCGGGCCTCGGAGGCAGGGGGAGGTTTTTTTGGAGGCTGAAATACTCTACAGGGTAATTACAGAAAGGTCAGGAGCCATGTTAAGCTTGTTTTCACATCAGCATGTTTCAGCTCAGCGTGCACAGGCAGCATTCAGAATCATGTTTTTTTTTTGGGGGGGGGGGGCACTTGTGGTGATTCATGCATTGTGGGTAAATAATGTTTGATCAGTGAGTGGATTAGGTGAAGTGGAACAGGATCATTGGACATTAGCTGCCAAACTTTTTTCTTTTTTGTGCGTTTAGTGAAAAACAGAAAGCAGAAGCGACATCATGAGATAAATATAACCGACTGTGATCATGTGTAAATTATATGTGGGCTGAAAGAGAAGCTTTTACATAGACGGGGGCCTTTTATTCCTCAGGTGATCTCCTCTTCCCAATCCCTTTGTAACACCCTTTTTTAATTATGCAGCAAAGGTCTTGCAGATGTGTCATGTACAGAAAAAGACAGGTCAAGTGCGGACTGGAAGTCAATACAGCTATTGGCAAGAGGCCTCAGCACCGTTGCATCAGCACCGATGCATCGACTGATGATGCTGCACGGGGAATCAGCAGAATGTTTGACAGTAAATCCATACACATCCATCCACAAACCCCCACCACCTCCCTCCCTTCCACGAGGACCCACCGAACTGGGGGCCCGAGAGGCGCACATGCATGTTTGAGCTCTGAATCCGCCGACGACTTGTTTTCGCTTGCCCTGAAAAAAAGGGAGTTTTCTTCTTAAGATTCATGCGAAACGTCAAACTGTCACAACACGACAAAAGTCTGACACGAGCATTAGTCACTTGCCTTTAAGGAGAACAATTTAATTATAGCTTTGAAACACTAAACTGATGCCTCCTGACATCGCAGGCTGCCTCGCCCGCTATGTCCTGTCGCCGTAAAAAGTGCTTTGAAGAACAATAAAGAAGAAAACAGGAATTGACAGTTTTCTCCCGCTGAGTGTGCGTCTTCACGATACACCAGTCAGAGGTTCCTGGTGTTAGTTTGTGAGCTTTAGCCGTAAAGCCAATTTTCAGCTGGAGTGGAGGGATTGTTGATTCGTAGCACCTGACTTCAAAAGTAATTAGATGAAAGAATCAACACTGTATGTATAGAGCCATTAAAAAAATATATATCTTATTTTTTTTAAAATGACATTATATTCAAACACACAATATTACATTTTTTAAAGTTATTTAAGTTCTCAATACATTTATTTATTTTCATAAAATATTTTGATATGTAAGATCATAAATGTTCCCTTTTAAATCCCGACACTTGACAAGGACGGGCTGCAGGCACCAGCATGCATTTTGAACATAGTCTTGGAAGTTAGCCTAAAGATTACAGTGATGGGTAATTTCTCATCTTTTAAACATACAGGAGCAGCAACTGTCTTGGTCGAACAAAACATGTCTGCATTGTAAACCTTGGTTTGTCACTGAGCTTATTTTCTGTATTCATTCACAAAACCAAAGGAAAATATCCAATTGTCTCAGTGTGATTCCCACTTTCTGGCTGATCATACCTGCAGCACTTTATTATTCTTAAAGTCGCATGTCGAACTTAAGGATCGATACCGAGGCTCATAAATCCAATAATAACCTGATCTTTACTTTATACCGTCCACCTTCGTCTGTTAGCGTTGCTGCGCTCGTCTCCGTAACGACATTTGAACTTGTGAGCGTTTAGCAGGACAATTTTGAGCGCGTGGTTGTTAGACACTATTTGATTTCCCCAGGGTTTGACTCAGCTCTGACAACCTGAGTTCGGAATATTTGCTTCGCTTTGACGCTTACGAATGTTTTATTCTCTCCTCTCCATTTCTCTTTAGTGAAGATCAGAGTACAAAGACATTCAGGAAGCAGATTTTTAGATTTGTGTTGTTTGAGTTGTGGTGGTAGACACTTTCACTTGTTAGAATACGGGAGGTTTTTGACAATAGTGGCTCACAAATAGATAAAACTGCGCTCTTTGCCCCTTGTTTCTGCACCCAATACTGTTCATAAGAGTTTAAAAAAAGAAATGCTAAGTTTCAGGATGAGTCACATTCCTTTAGTTCAAATTAAAGTTAGGAAACAGGACATTCAGTACTTTGACGGGTAGCTTTTGGAAAGTTGTGCTTCTTAACGTGTCAGTGTGCCATGTTTGATTCACCTTAAGGTTAATATAAGAATTGGATTGGACATGTATGGCAGATTCCCATATTTAAGGATTCTGAGCAGGACATCTTTTATTCTTGGTGTTATTTCACTTTGTAGTGAAAATGCAGAAAATATATATTGTTTGTGAAATCCCTCTGTTTGCAGATTTAGATGGATGGATGGATGGATGGATAGATGGATAGACAAATAGATTGACAAATAGATAGATAGATGGATAGATAGACGGATAGACAGACAGACTTTATTGATCCCAAAGGAAATGTAGGCATCCAACACACATGCAAGGAAAGAAAAGCATTCATTGTTATGGAGGTAAAGAACAACTGCCGGGGTCGATATGGTGAGAGCAGAGAGTCCATAAGTCTTATTTACAGTTGACACACTTATATTTCCAATGTATGTGCAGGTGTATTTTAGTGTGTGGGTCAATGTTGGGACAGCAGTGTAGAAAATCTGAATGCTTACTTTGAACAAATAAGGAAGCGACGTGAGGAAAAAAGTGCACGGTCACAATTCTGGAAAACTTCACGTCCAGTCTGAGCTGAACGCGTTTCAGCCGATTCTGTGTGAAATAAGGGATCAAAATGAAAAAGCGATAAAAAAACCTGATAAAGCTAAAGAAAAGAAATCTCCTCATTGACACTGTTTTTTCCGAGTGCCGTCATCTCCGACGCAATGTCAGCCAATAAGCACACGGCCTGCTTTTCGATTTTAGTTTTCGCTCACACGTCTGCCTACGTAAACGTCGACACATAAATGCCCAAATCTTGTTTGATGGACCTTGCTTTTTTTCTGTTATTCAGCAAGTGCTGCGTCTTCTCTGGAAGCCTTTTAAAGCATCTGGCAAGCCTCTAATTTATCTCTCTCTCTCTCCGTCTCTCTCTCTCTCTCTCCGTCTCTTACTGTGTTGCTCCGCAGTACTACAACTAAGATTTCATCAAGTCCCCCGATGGAGGTGAAAAATCTGTCCCGAAAAATGCACCCTTGATGTAGTGAAGAGGTGAAAAGAAAGGGGGGATTGGTTTAAGTGACAGAGTGCGGGGTCGTGCGTCTTAAAGTGCCCCACAGTTGATGCCACCATGGCTTGTTACCATGGCAGCCAGTTCATCTCTGCTGAATCAGTGTCTTATTTTTTTTTCTTCTCTGCCACACTCGGAGCAGATATTCAGTGGGAGTAAGCAAGCAGCCCTGATTTCACGGTAATTGGCAGGAAATCACATGAAAGGAAGTGCTCCTTAGTTCCACAAGCCCGCCGTGATAAATGGGAGCCAGAGACGAGCAGATAGGACAAGTAGATGATTGTCTGGACGGGACGGATGATGCACCAAAATATTTTTTTCATCCATAATAGGGTTAATGGTGTGGACTGCCAAAACGAGGGAAAAGGAAATAACAATTTCTGCATTAGGGTTTTTAACGTTTACATATTCAGATCTTAAAATGTGAGAAATACTCATGTCTTCATCAAGGCTCACGCTGTCGGAGAGTTTCTGACCCGTCAGCTGTGAGGTCTCCTCCAAGCGTCTAAGTGCTGTGGACCTCGGAGCCAAATATCAACTGTGTTACAGGCACTTCCTCTTCCTCGCAAAGCTCACGCCTTTGGAGGAGTGAGCTGTGATCCCGGACAAGATCCTGTCGGACATGATGTTTGTTTTCTGTCTGAGGGGTTTGATGATCCTGACAGCCTCAGCGACCTGCGCCTGGTTCAACCGTTGTTTTGTTGAAATCTATATAAATAACTATATCTCCAACTTTGATTTATGCATTACGAAGGCAGGACATTTTGGTTGAAACACTGCTGCTGTTTGAAAACAGTTGTTTGAAAATCCTCACTTGCCACAACATGTACAATTGATTGTATTTTAATATATTTATAAAATGTAAATTAGATCATAGGGAATTGATCATAGTGAAAACAAAAGGAAAACCAAATTGCAACAGGTGGAGACCTCTGCAGCTCTCTTTTTAAATTTAATTTATTTCATTCCCTTCAGGGGAAACCAAAACAAATCTACAAAAACAAGAGAGCACATGCATACACATTCCACGAACAAATAAAGAAGCAGGAAGAGGAGAAATATGTATGTTTCACCGGACCTTTCAAATAAGATAAATAAATATATGTTTACGGGTTCAAATGCTGGATTTTGTTTTTGCAAATATTAGAAAAACATCCTGTAAATGATGTGGGCTTTGTAGATAATTGGCAAACTTTTTGGAGGAAACCTGGTCTTGTTAGGAGAGACGGCGTTCATCCCACTTGGGATGGGGCATCTCTCTTATCTAGGAATATTACTCAGTCTATTACTTGACAACCCAGAGTTGGGACCAGGAAGCAGAGCTGCAGTGCTAAACACTTCTCTGCGCTCCCTCTGGATCAGTCACACAACCACAAACCCATAGAGATTGTGTCTGTCCACCGTCCCATTCAATTATTTAAATCAAACAATAACAGAGGGAGAATTCCACACAAAAATCTAATACAAATTAACACAACCTCTGCAACAACTCAGGAAACAAAGACTTTTAAATGTGGTCTTTTAAACATAAGATCATTATCATCAAAGGCTATTTTAGTTGATGAACTAGTCTCAGATCACAACATTGATTTATTGTCCCTCACTGAGACGTGGCTGCATCCTGATGAATATGTCAGTCTAAATGAATCTACTCCCCCCAGTCATGTAAATTCACACGTTCCCAGAGACTTTGGTCGAGGAGGTGGAGTTGCTGCTATTTTTAACTCCAGTCTATTAATTAATCCTAAACCTAAACTAAGCTACAACTCATTTGAATGTCTTGTTCTTAGTCTTCCACGCCAATCTAAGAAACACCAACAGCCAATCATATTTGCTGTAGTTTACCGTGCTCCTGGGGCTTATACTGAATTTTTAATGGAATTCCCTGAGTTTTTATCAAACCTAGTCCTAAAGACCGATAAAATTATTATTGTTGGTGACTTTAATATTCATGTTGACAATAATAAAGATAGCCTTAGCGTAGCATTTATTTCGATATTAGACTCAATTGGTTTCAGTCAGTGTGTACACCAACCTACTCATTGTTGTAACCACACACTTGACCTTATATTATCATACGGTGTCAAAATTGAACATCTTACAGTACTTCCACGCAATCCAATTCTATCAGACCATAATTTAATAACCTTTGATTTTTCACTATCAGAATATATGCCACTAATAATGAACTCATTTTCTAGATGTTTACCTGATAGTGCTGTAGCTAAATTTAAGGAAATAATTCCAATTACATTTAAACCCGTATTATCCGTCAATATAAACAACAAATTCATTAAAAACCTTAGCTCCACTGAGATTGACCATCTCGTCGATAGCTCTGTAGAATCATTACGATTAACACTAGACTCAATAGCGCCTCTAAAAAAGAAACATATTAAACATAATAAATTAGCTCCGTGGTATAATTCCAAGACACATGAGTTAAAACAATTATCACGAAAATTAGAAAAGAAGTGGCGCTCCAGCAACCGTGTTGAACATCTCCTAGACTGGAAGAGTAGTGTTAAAGCATATAAGAAGGCCCTCCACAAAGCAAGAGCTGCCTACTATTCAAAACTAATAGAAGAGAATAAAAACAACCCCAGGTTTCTCTTCAGCACTGTAGCCAGGCTGACAGAGAGTCACACCTCCACCGAACCCAGTATTCCTCGATTCCTAAATAGCAATATCTTTATGACCTTCTTTAATAATAAAATTCTAACTATTAGAAATCAAATCAAACATCTCCTGCCCTCAATTGGCACTGAAATCTCAGGCTAAGAATCCTACCAATTATTTAGACAGCTTCTCTCTGATCACCCTTGATCAGCTGACCAAACTAATCTCATGTTCTAAACCAACAACTTGTATATTAGATCCCATTCCTACAAAATTACTTAAAGAAATTCTGCCCCTAATTGATAGCACGTTAGTGAACACAATAAATCTGTCATTATCATCAGGATATGTACCACAGTCTTTTAAAATAGCTGTAATCAAACCCCTTCTCAAAAAACCCACCCTAGACCCAGAGGTTTTAGCCCATTACAGACCAATATCTAACCTCCCCTTCCTGTCTAAAATCCTAGAAAAAGTTGTAGCCAATCAGCTGTGTGAGTTTCTCCAGGAAAATAATATATATGAAGACTTTCAGTCAGGGTTCAGAGCCAATCATAGCACAGAGACAGCCTTGGCAAAAGTCACTAATGACCTTCTAATAGCTTCAGATCAGGGATTTGTGTCTGTCCTTGTTCTGTTAGATCTTAGTGCAGCATTCAACACAATTGACCATAACATTTTACTACAGAGACTAGAACAGTTAATTAGCATTAAAGTAGCCGCCCTAAACTGGTTTAAATCCTATTTCTCTGATCGCTCCCAATTTGTGCAAATTAATGATGAGTCATCTGTGCGCACCAAAGTTAACCATGGTGTTCCACAGGGCTCTGTGCTCGGCCCAATTTTATTCTCATTATATATGCTTCCACTCGGAAACATTATCAGACACACAATTTCCACTGCTATGCGGATGACACCCACTTATACTTGTCAATAAAACCTGAACAAAGTAATCAAATAACTAAACTCCAAGCATAAAAACCTGGATGACCTGCAATGTTCTCTCATTAAACTCAGATAAAACAGAGGTTCTAATACTTGGCCCTAAACACCTTAGAGATACATTATCTAACGATATAGCTGCGCTAGACGACATTGCCCTTGCTTCCAATGAAACAGTCAGGAACTTGGGAGTGATCTTTGATCCTGATTTATCCTTTAATTCACACTTAAAACAAATTTCTAGGACCGCCTTTTTCCACTTGCGTAATATCTCCAAAATCAGACATGTCCTTTCTCAAAAGGATGCCGAAAAACTAGTCCACGCCTTTGTTACATCCAGACTGGATTATTGTAATTCATTATTATCAGGCTCCAGCAGTAAGTCGTTAAAGACCCTGCAGCTTGTCCAAAATGCCGCAGCACGTGTCCTGACAAGAACAAAGAAAAGAGACCACATGTCTCCAGTATTAGCTTCGCTACACTGGCTTCCGGTTAAATCTAGAATAGAATTTAAAATTCTCCTCCTCACCTTCAAGGCCCTTAATAATATGGCACCATTATACCTTAAAGAGCTGATGGTACCTTATCAACCCACTAGAGCACTGCGCTCCCAGAATTCAGGCTTACTTGTCGTCCCTAAAGTCTCTAAAAGTAGAGTAGGAGCCAGAGCTTTCAGCTATCAAGCTCCTCTCCTGTGGAATCATCTCCCACTTTCAATTCGGGAGGCAGACACCACCTGTATATTTAAGAGTAGGCTTAAAACCTTCCTTTTTGATAAAGCTTATAGTTAGAGCTGGTACAGGCTTGTCTTGGACCTGCTCTTAGTTATGCTGCTATAGGTCTAGAAGGTCGGGGGACACATGACACACGGAGCTTCTCTTTCCAGCTTCTCCTTCCTCTTCTCAATCGTTATCACATCAAAGTAATTCATGTCTCATCAATACATGTTATTGACTTGACTTCTTCCCCGGAGTCCCTTTGCCTTATTGTCTGCAGATCCAGGGCCGCAGCTGTGGCCACATCATGGATTAGGATCTGTGGATTGCGTATCAGAGATCGTAATGGTGGATCCAGTATGGCGGATTCTGTATCGTGCTGGCTGATCGTGACAATAAAGGCGGATCCTTTATCGTTTTGGCATCGGAAAATGGTGGTGGACCACGACCAAGGTGGCAGCTGATGATGGATCCTAATGGCGACAATGAACAATGACTGTGGACTATAGTGGCATCAGATCTTGATGGTGGATCATGATCTTGCTGGCTGCTGACCATAGACTATGATTGCAGAAAGACTGCTTGATACATAGTATTTCTCAGATACTTGACCCTTATTGACATTAATCCACCAATTCACTGACCTTCAGTTATGCTTCAGAAAGGTCTACCCCTATCAATACTGCTAAAACCTTGATGATGTTTCCCTTCACACTTGATATCTACTGCACTTCTGTCCGTCCTGGGAGAGGGATCCCTCACATGTGGCTCTCTCTGAGGTTTCTACGTTCTTTTTACCTGTTAAAAGGTTTTTTAGTAGTTTTTCCTTACTCTTGTTGACGGTTAAGGGCAGAGGATGTCACACCATGTTAAAGCCCTATGAGACAAACTGTGATTTGTGAATATAGGCTATACTAATACAATTTGATTTGATTTGATGATCAATTCTAAGTGTTTAGGTTTGTTGAAAAGAATTGGAAAGAATGAAGTTATAATCTTTAAATTCTAGAGTCCTGGGATGAATATACAGATTCATAATGAGAGTGTGTTAAACTAGGATAATACTTCTCCTGTGTGTATATATAGTGTAAGTTTCTTACTCAGGCTCCCTATGAAAAGTATATTTTTCTAATTATGTTCAGTCCTTCCCTGATCAATAGATGAAAAACATCTAAATTCTGGTTTTAAGTTCTTGCTCTTGCACCTGACTTTTTTCCCTATTGTGCAGCATATATCAAAAGTGATCCTCTCTCATCGAACCATAACAATGCAGCAGCTCCACATATGTGTCACGCTTCCTGTTTTTCGGAGTCCTGTGTCATTTCTTGATGACTCTGTCCACCCGTCCTCCTTCTTCCCTCCAAGATCAGAGGCCTTGTTTTGAGAGCCTTGACAGATCTGGGCCTGTGGTTGGTGATCAGAGCTCTTCAATCAGGCGTTTCAGTCTCGCATTTGCTTTGTTATCACCCCCCTCGTATTTATTTTCTCTCTGCCTGATGATGGTAATGTACAGTTCATCCGCTTTTTTTATTTCCATGATGATTTTGATACTTAACACCAGCGTTCCTGTCTGCCTAAACCTAAGAGGAAATATATATATATATTTAGGGTCTGTGATGATGTAAAGGTTTGAAATAAGTTGAGGTTTGAAGTTTCATGTGGGAGTTCGGCTGTTTTATCAGCTGTAAAGACAAAGAAATAAAGTCCCAGATGCAAAATATGCCTTGAATCATCAAAGCCATCAAAAACTTTAATCTTATTCTTTATCCTTATTCTGTCCAAAAATCTGTCAGTTAATCAATCAATCACATTTTATTTGTATAGCCTGTGTTCACAAATCACAATTTGCCTCATAGGGCTTAAAAAGAGTCAATTGATAGAAAATGATTTGGCATTTTTTATTGTTATGTTTAAATTATTATTTAAACAAAAATGGTCAAATGTAATACCAGTATATCATCTGTGAATAATTGTTTCTCCATTTTTCTTCTAAACTTACCATCTATGGGCTTAAAACAACTGAATTTGAATATGGTAACTTGGATTCAGGGAATAATGACAGACTGACGTTTTATACGCTGCCGACTGATTATTGAGGGGAAATAATTGTTGGTTGCAGCCTCATAGTTTCATGTGATGGAAAGGAAACTTGCCCCTGTTTTTTTTATGGTTGTATTTTAGAAACAGGGAAATACAAGTAAGGAGCAACAGATTTTGACACTTTTAATTGCATTAAATTAGATTTCAGAAATAAAAGGCCCCAAAAAATGTCTTAAATTCAGGATGGGCATGTTTTGTAGGCACGTCACCTCCCAAGCTCACCATGAAAATGTCAGACCTACATTTATTTACTTTTTCTGGTGTCTGCTGCGTCATTTAATATATTTGTCCAACTTCCGCTTTTCTTGAAAGCCTGTTGGCTAGTTTATGAACATGGAGAGATGCAAATCATCGTCAAGTGGCTTGAGAATGATAATTACTTGTAGTGGTTAAAGCCAGTACTTGGAAGCTCTCGTGAAGCAAACTGCACTGTGCGTAAAACGTGGAATAATGGTGGATGAAGGCAGTGGAGTGTGTTCATACTTTTGTTGTGAATTTCCAATCCACGTTGGTTTAAAATGTAAGCTTCTAAGTTGTATTAAAAGGTCTTAAAGCCTTAAACTGACCTTGTATACTATGTGTAAACACCCTGAATTAGTGATGTGGATAATTATTTGGACTAAATCTGGTGCTTCTTAGGCCCAAGTTCAAAATCCAGCTGTGAAAAGTTTTCTTCTCAGATCATAAAATGATCGATCAGCTGCCTTGAGGGCTCAGCCAATAAATATGTGGAGCGGAGGGAAAAAAAATGAATTAAAAAAATAAAGCACTTTCCGATAATTATCTCTAAATTTAGGTTGAGCTCCTCTCGTGGAAGATAGTTCTTCATCCACTCTCATGACTGTATACGTGCAGCGGGCCTAAGAGGAGCTTTGGTGCAGGAGCATTCAATTAAACCTCATCAAACAACATCATCGCTCTGCAAAAATCAATAACTCTAAACAAGTCGGGTTGCACATAAATACCAAATCGCAATAAAACGACTTGTAAATGGATGCTGTTAACCCCGAGACATGGTACCCGGGACTTTTTATTGTTTTATGATATGCAGAGCAGCCGACCTTGCCCATACAAACATATGTGCTGTGTATACACTGTGGATCACTGCGACAGTTTAATGGTCTTTGCAGCACGTGACCATATGCAGCAACCTCTCTCTCTCTCTCTCTCTCTCTCTCTCTCTCTCTCTCTCTCTCTGTCTGACTCTCTCTCTTTTCTTTCATGGTGGCGTTTATGTGACCAGTTTAAAGCCTGAAGCCTGTAATGGAGTTGTAAGCAGCGCTTCTGAAAAGCGACAGCCACAGACGACGTATCTGTCATAAGTAGCGTCTCAGCCACCGCGCGCCACTGTGTGAATCACTGCGGTGCCGTTGCTGCTTTCCCAAGAGAGGGAGTGGAGAGATTGAATATTTCCATCTTGTCACTTTTCCACAGGACAAATTGTTTGGGTTCACATTTCTGAATGGGAGAAAAAGGAGGCTTATGCAAATTTGTTTCTTTTTGTTCGCGGGATGTTTTAGAAGGAAACAATTCACTCATTTCCGTTCGTATGCATTGTAAGTTTAGTCAATGCTCCACGTTGCCAACAAATACATCACTGATACACGCAGCGGTTTTCAATTTGCCATTTGCATCCACAACTATGGCACAATCGCAGCGTTATTAAAGTGGTAAATCTCAATCAGAGCCCTGCGTTCACTTCAAAATATGCAATACATTACAAAAACACTTAGAAGCCATGCAGTCATTTCGTCCTGCTCGTCTATGTGGGAGAAGAAAAGCAGGCTGTCCTCTGTCTGAATGGTTTCTGGGCTCGTATCCATGCTTTTTAATCCTCATTTCATTGTGCACTCAGCCTAGCACAGCTAATACAGTCCTGCTGTGCTGTGGCCAGTGTTTTAGTTGTCATGTCAACTGTGAGGTACAGCTAGTTAGCCTGCGGGCCCAGTTAGGCTGGGCTATGTGATGTATGCAAACTGTGGATTATTGTAATCCACATGCAGTATCACAGGGGGTCTGCATGGTCTACAAAAGGCTTAAATACATACTTGGTCTTAGATGTGTTTAGGTAAAGGGTCATTTATGCTCAATGTTAGCTACAGAAACAGTTGGAGCCTCCTGTCTGTTCATTTCGTCCGGTGCAGTACTACCGGAAATCATGTGGGGGCAGTGTATCCAATCGGTGGAACTTTTCGATGAGACCTCGTCCACTGTTGCGGTGTTTGTTGTCGGACGCTCTCGACTCTGCGCTGCCCTCTCCTGGACGCATTGCATAACGGCATACCACCGTAAAGAACGCATTGGAGTTTTCAGTGGCAGTTACATAAATCTCTCTTCACACACAAATCCTGTAAATGAGCCTTAAATCATAATTATGTTAACACTCAATAAACCCTACTTCTGTTGCATGTTAAAATCAGGTAATCCCTCAATGTGTTCTTCTTCATCTGTACTTCTTCACACGGAACTGGCAAAATTACATTTCTCAGAACTTGTGTGCACAATTCAAAAAAGCAGCAGTGTCATACTCAAAATGAGTTTATGTGATAAAGTAATACAAATTCCTTATCTTCAATCATGGAGACTCTGATATCCATCCATCTCTGTCATGCTTGACAAATTCAGTAATCAGATACATTTTTGGTCAAAAACATAAAATCTGCTTTGGGCGACTTGTCTTGTGTTCGAGTTGGTTATTTTCCTTCCTTTAACCAAAGCAGTGGCAGTGCTGGGATGGATAGGTTATTTTACTCTCGGGGTAATTTCACAAGAATGCACAATGAAAGAAACAGCGAATGCAGCGAAACAAAAAAAAATAGCAATTCCCGGAATAGCACCATTAAAAGACAAACAATTTCTATTCAGCGGTTTCTGTCAAACAAAGGTTTATATTGAAATAATTCGAGAGCAGCAACTGAACCAAAAGACATTTTCATAATGATATTAAATCGCACGGGCGTTTGAAACACAACAGAATTTACAAAACACAATTGAATGAGCAAAATGTACCTGTAAGTGTGGAGGGTAAATTTTTTTTAAAGGAACTACAGAATGTGTTTTGGTTCAGCCACAAGGTCGGGTCTGAACAGCCAGCGATGCCAAGACTCGATACAATATTCCATCAAATCTTGTCCTTGGAGAGCTGCAATGTCGTCAGTGATTTAGATATTTAATGAATCAGATTAAGGCAAAGTTACAGGGTAAGGAGAGAAAAGAATTGACATTCCAGACACCACCCGCTGCTCCATCACAATAATTGGCAGAATAAATGAATAATCAAGTTGAAAGGGTAATTCTCAAAAGATATTGCTGAATATCAGATCTCCACCATAAATACACAAATTGTAACAGTAGTAATTATGATTATGATGAATTATATCACTTTTGATTCTTTCGGTTTGGCTGAAACAAAAGTAGGTGAAGGTTTCGAAATGTTTTTAAACTGTTCTGCCAAAGTCTTTTTCTAATGTTGCCGTGTGATTCAGCTCCACGGACAGTGACACAAATCCTCGCTTCGGTAACACACGAACTTGATCCAGGAAGATGGACGGCAGTGCACCATGATTGATTTAACTCCACAAACGGTAAAAGTTGATGTCGGATGTCATGTCACTCTTTCTTGAGTCAGAATCATGGAGTTTGATTCAGGATAAATGACAGTAACGTAGATTATTTGAGTGAGAGTCATGGCAAGTTATAAAACATCATTCAGCACCATGGACAGCGGCACAATTCACTTCGAACCACAGATAGCGACTGTGTCAAAGTTATATATACTGTGTCGTCAGTGTAATTTATTAGAGTGTCCAAAATCTGGAAACACAAAAGAAAGCAGGGTTTAATTTATGTTACAAATACAAACATGCAACTAGCTCTGAGAGTGCATACCTCTGACAAGACTAATGCCCCATCTCACCATCTCAATGCCGTGTTTCCTATTTATATTTTCGACTGTGATTATACTCGTTTTTCCTAGTTTCATAATGATTGGGAAAAAATCATACTCCTTATAACACAGACGATCTCTAGCCTGAAGTTTTGCTCTGTCACTACATTGAATAGCCGTGTGCACCGCTATTTGGCACATGCTCACTCTCACCGTCGTCCATAGTTGTTGACGTCCACACAGACAATCAGACCTCAAAGTTTCAGCTGCGGTTGTGCACGTACCTGCAAGTGTCATGCATTGCACTTCTCTCTCTCTCACACACACAAGACCCTGTGTGCCTGTTATTGTTCAATCTGTCGCGCCTGCACTCTGTGGGAAACACTGCAGAGAAAGTGAAACAAAATTCCCAGATCCACACATTTATTCAGATCCGCACCAAAATCAGAAGAGTTCTTTCCTGAGCCATACCCAAAATGAAAACATAACGTTTTTCTCTTTCTACCACATACTTTCTACTAAAATTAATGAGTGAAGCAATGAATGAGAGAGTGATTTTGAACACAACCATGGAGAGAAACACCAGCCTTTGCATCTGAACCGGGCCTCAGTGACAACGGAGCTTGAATCAGACTCAATCTTTGAAGCGGAGCCACAGTGTCGATCTGACTCTGATGTTGCTCTGTAGTTTTTGAGGGTGATGATGCAGTGAAGCGTGAATTTCCTTGTACACATTTTCTTGGACATTAATGCATAATTTTTGGGGCAGAAACTTGCAATGAACAATGGGGACTAGCACAAACAACACAGTGTTGTAAAGTAACTTAAAATGTAATTTGAGAAGCAGATTATTATTAATAATAATAATAATGACATGAGTGTAAATAAATAAAGGTAGTTAACAATGAAAAATACTATTTCTGTTATTACAAAAAAATATATTTATATATTTATTTGCATATTCATTCATTTATTGCTGTGTTTTCTGTGTCCAGATGTTATGTAGGTAGGCGGGTCTAACCCAGTCTAAAGCCTGATTGGTTATAGCGGTGTTCAACTTATTCTGTCTTGACATTTAATCATACTACATTATATCTCCTTCACAGCTTGTGGTTGTATAACATAGTGACAAACCTTTGTCTTTTTTATTTTTCTTGTGTTGGTCACAGCTTGGATTCTTTCTGGATCCTCCTGCACATTCGGTTGAATTCAATTAAAGTCCCCGTAGTAAAAGAATAAGAGCCACCCGGAGACTGGAGCTGCTGATGACAGATATGCTTCATTTAGCTGTATTCACAAACACCCATGTGTCCTCTGTGGGAACAGGACTGATAGCGGTGAGGACATGCGATGGGATTTGATCCCCAGCCAAAGAAGTTTGAACTACTGAGACAAAGCCTCCTTTGAATCGCTGCGAGAATGTAATTGAAAATTCCACTTTTTCTTTGTTGTTTATACCCCCTATTTAAACAGGTGAGGAAGACTAAAGCAAAGATTAAGAGAACTTTCTCATTAACTGCGGTGCCTGGGGGAGCAGCTGTAGTACGTCCTAATTGAGACAGTCGGAGAGTTGTGGAGAATATATCGAGTGGGGCATAGTGGGTTTGATTTCAGGCAAGCTGAGGCACATGTGGGGATGGGTTTCCTAAGTACTGCGGCACCAGGAGATCCTTTACCCAAGACCAAGGGGTTGAAGAGAGTGCTAAAACGATCTCATGAAATGAAAGTGCCGTCTCTAGAAAGCCCTACTGAGAAGGGATTAAGGGGAATTTTGGGGTGTAAACATCTACAAACATGAATCCAGGACTTCGACGTGTTTATATATCAAATCAATGCCAACTGCTACTGCTTAAAGGCAAAAATACCAACTGCAGCACATATACAGTAGTAGTAGTAGTAGTAGTATACAATAGATGTAGAGATGCCTATCCTCGAGCTGGACAGTGACCTTGTGGGATTAACAACATGTGAACATGCGTCATTCTGCTACAGGCAGCACAGCACAGCAGCAAAACACAGACAAGGAAAAAAATCTAGACAATTATTGATTCGTTACTTTTACAGCACAGGTTGAAATTGTGCTTTTACAAATAGAGTCACGCAATCAGTCTTAAATAATCACATGTTGTTGCTTGAAAATGAATCAGACATTGTTGTTGCCATGTATCCAGGATATGTTGGCTTCATTTCTGATTAGAGGGAGTATATGGAGGCACCTTGTCCATCTTTATATACAGTCTATGGCGCACATGCTAAACTGAGACATTAGCAATTAGCTCTTTAGGTTTAACCCGGTATGTACCACTAGATTTGCAAAAGACGTTCCTCCTCTCCATTTCATTCAGTTGTCCTGTTCGAAAGTTGTCATACATAGATCCAATAAAACATCTTTGTAAATATTTGTGTATTTGTGTATTGGTGGGACCTCGCTACTGTGGCTCCGTCCCCCGATCGCGATTCCACAGACTGTGGCTGCACTTGTATCCTTGATATTTTGGATTCATTTCTAAAAAGAGTGAGAAAATGGAAACGCGTCATCCATCTTTATATGCAGTCTGTGGTCAGCACTATCAATTACATTTCTAGCTAATAATTCCCTGCTACAATTCAGTTCACTTTTCATCAGTACATTTAGGTCTGGCCACAGATATCGCCAGTCGGGGAACATTTAATTATTTCCCAAATCCCCGCTTCTGTCTATTAAGCTTCAAATGACAGAACTCAAAGATCCTCAGATAAAGTGGGTCTTAAAATCCCTCGGCCAAAAAAAGCCACAGTGACCTTGGGATTTCAGTAATGGTAATTCAATTTAAAACCAGTGTCTAATTGAGTCATCACTCCAGGCGAGTGTTGGTGGCTTACTTTAAGGCCCTGAAGTTTCCCCGAGTGTGTGAAGAATGTAAGTTCATCAGTTAATCTTTTTGTTCCCTCCCAATGATCCGCCGCCAAACCCTGTCGTCGGATACAGGGCGAAAAGCCCCAAAAATGTGATCTGAATCCTCCCTCAGCAGCTGCACACATCTTCTCCTTTACCCATTTGAAGAAAATCTGAGCAACAACTACATTGATACAAAACCCTGAACCTTTCTTCATGTTCCTTATTATATAAAGACACTGAATTCTCTCTGGCAAAGGATTAGACATGCTTGCCTTGCACCATCCATGCAAATCCTAACAGGAGACTGTATATCAGAGTGCAGGCAATACAAATAATTAATACTCAGGGGCACTGGAGCTTTGGTGCTGGGATAAAAAAAAAAAATGATGAAGGCAAATGAGATGGAAAGAGCCTCGCTAAAACTGGGTTTGACACCTGTCAAGTTATTGACTCTGTGTGTGTTTGATCCGCGCACATGCATGTTTGTTACTTCCCGTGAGCGTGCCCTTGTGCGTCTGGGCTATAAATCAATGCGACGAGCTGCAGCGTTCACCTTGAGCTGTGGCGGGGCGGCGTGTTACAGGTGAGGTGTCAATCAGCAGGAAGCATCAGCTGCAACCTCAAGGTGTCATGTGGACAAGAAGACTTTTAAACATGATGGATAACACCCGGCTTCACTCCTCCTCCTGTTTTAGTCATATCTTTGTTTCCTTTTTGTCTGAGCCTCGACTGTCTTTGCTGCGACGTGTGCACAGTGCTGCTTTTAGTTTGCTCTGCCCTGCAGAGGAGAGTCACACCACGGGCGCCGCTGTTTGTGTCACCCTCCGCTGACCTACAGTGGGCAGTGTGGGAGCATCCCATTGTGTCCCAGGGGGATCTGCAGCTACAGAACTCAGACGTATAGCTGCTCTGATATCTCTTAAATATTACATCACAGGAAGATTGCAACTTTATTTTGTTGATTAGAGGAATCGTTTCGAAATGTTTCAAAGAAAAACTAAACCAATAAACATCAATAACATAGACATTTCTACAATAAAATGTATAGCATGCATAGAAATAAAAATAATTTTGTGCTTTAAATTCATTTGCATTTTAACTCTCAACATTAAGGATTTAGAGATTTGACAAATTTATTATTTATTAGACATTTAGATAATTCTGGCAGTTGGGTTAGGGTGTTAGGATGTTTATCAGGGAGGATTTCTTTAGTGAGGGTGAGAAAATAAACATCAAGAGCTCCCTGAAATAACCAGCTCCTGCAGTCAGGGGAGTAAGTTGTCTAAATCAAACACTAATCTTCCAAAAAGCACCCTCACGCATGCATTTAACATGTGACCCACCGCTACACACACATACATCATGAATCTACCCTCTCATCCATCTTCACTGTCTCCCAATACAGACCAGTACACCTCCGGAGTGATAAATCAGCACAGGGGTGGGTGAGATGTCAAATTGAATGGCGTTTCACCTTTGACCTGTCGTCTGTGGGAAGCAAATATGGCCGCGTGAATGAAGAAGGATGAGGACTCGGGCTCTGTGAGGCGAGAATGATTATTGTCAGGTAGCGACAACATCACCTTCATGGAGAAATATGTCACTGGAGTGTTTACAAGGAATTATATCACCGACAGTGTTTTAATATTGTTTATATGGACACGTTTCATAATGAGTGCCCGTAGCGATATCATGTGTGGTCGCAGTTTGGATTACACCGAATCACGTTTCCAGCGAAAATGGTAATCTGATGTGAGAAGCAATATCATAATAAATCTTGAAATAAATATTTTCCTTAAAAAATACATTTAAAAAACGCAACTCAGCATCAGTATATATTGCAATAATTCAACCCATTTAACTCACTAGATCTATAAAATTATTAATGACACTTTGGGGCTCAGTTGGAGTAAATCCAGTCGCATCGATTCCACTGCCCTATTCTCCTGGTCATCTTTCTGTGCCACTGCACTAATCGTTCATTTGTAAAAGATTTCATTTTGAAAGTAGCCCCCCGCCCGACTTAAGCATAATGGATGATGGATGGTTTAAAGAAAGATGGGAACAAAAATCAATCGCAGCACGGAGAGGCTGGAGTTGCGACGACAACATGAACAGCTTGTAAAGGGACTTTTTAATGGGGACGGGCACGAGCGGTCCTGATGCAGGGATACAAGTGAGACGAGTGTCGGAGCGCACACACACACACCCACAGACACACAGACAAGGGGTGTACGTTCATAATCGTGATTTATTCATGGTCTTTTACAGTGGTAGAAATGCTCCATTTTCTAATACATCTATTATTTAAAGATAGGACCCTGTAGACACAGATCAACAGATTGTGGTGTAAAAAATGAATGCAAAACCAAACTGGAAGCATGCATATGAATGTGCATGGTTCCCTCTGTTTTGTGTCTGTCTGGGTGCATCCTCCCAGTTTTCCCCCCTCGATTCTGAAAGCAGTGCTTACAAACTTTGCACTCCTTGGCTTCTCTATAATAGATGACAATCACAGCAGTTGTCTCCAAACACACCTGCTCCTCGGAGATAGAGCTACTGTAGGGCTCCTCCGACACCGAACAAAATGTGTTTTTTTTTTTTTTGGAGGAAACTTTCTTGCGAGACAATTTTCTGCTCACTTTAGATTTTAACCAGACTTCTGTACACATGCATAAGCATGGGAGGGAAGGCTGCTTGTGCATCGCTGAGAGAGATGAAGAGAAAACTACCAGGAGATATTTATTTTTTATATAAAATATGCATTTGAATATATTTAAAGGGCAACCAATGTATATATGGAGTGGGAAATGTAGTACCGAGGATGAGGATGAGAATATAGATGCAAACAAGCTCCTGGGTGATTTCCTAAAATGAGAAAAAAGTAGAATAAAGAGTATATTTCAGCATCCAGAACATTTCTACTTCTTTGTGCTATTTTCAATTTGCAAATATTGTGAAGAATACGCTTTAAAATCCCCCAAAATCTCAAAGTGACATGAGCTCACCGTAAAAACATTAGCTTCTGTTGTTTACTCAAGACGCCCTCAATGTTTTCCCGACAAGTGACGTCTCCTCTGTGCCTCTCTCAAATAGCCTGATGTAATTGTGACGCAAAACCTCCGGGAGGGTTCTCCAGCGTTCAAAGTGTCAGGCGTTGACACCAGGGGGGGCTGCTGTTTGCTAACAACAGTCAGCAGTGACCCTGCGTCCTCTTTGCCAGCAGATCACACCATATTATTGGATGTTTTAAAAGGTGCAAATGCATCCATAAGGCATTTGAGAAGGAATGTCACGGGATCTGCTCGGACTTTTTGAAATTCTTTGTTTCAATATTTTTTGAAGTGTATTTCAGTTACATGGCCGTTTCAAAGACTTTTTAATTATCTTGGTGAAACTTTGTGTTTTGAATTCATTGATTTTGGGACTGTTGTTTGGACTTATTTGAAAATTGTGTGAATTGGCTCAATTTACTTCCTGTCTTTGTTCCCCGGTCCTCTATGTGTCTCACCTCTACACCATACTCTGTGTGTCCTCACGTTTCAGTGTCTTTGCCTTTTTCCCCTTGGATTTTTTAAGATTTTGTATTTCCTGGCTGCTCGAGCTGTTCGGCCCACTGGCATGTAAGCTTATTTTGTAATGATCTACTTTTGCTGCACCTATCAGCGTTTGTATGGACACAAACAAGCACTCATACTGTTGTCAAAATTCCAAAATGTTATCCTTGTCTACTGTTCCCCTGGTACAGAAAAAGGAAAGTCTTAATTACGCTGCAGGAAGTTCTATACACAAGTACACAACATCAGCTCACTCTCATTGGCTACTGTGCTCATTCATCCAATCGCTGTTCCCTTTGAATCTCCCTGCAAATATAAAACGTGTTTGATATTTTTTATATTTTTAAGTGGAAAAGACGCTCATATCGTGTAAATGGCTACTCTGAAGTCTTATAACTCCATCTGTGACAACTGCAATCCCTATCCACAGCTTTTGGGATAAAAGGATGATTTTGTGAATTGTCTTTTTAAAGATCACACGCATTATCATATCCTACTTCATTCTTGTGGTTTTGAAAGGCAAACGAATCCGTATCTTAAGTCTGTACATTTTTGTAATTTTTCGTGAGCAGTGGCCCTCTTTGATTTTGATCCACCGGTTTCTGTATGCAATGTACATTTCCTGCCGGTGCCCATCGCCAACCTTTTTCATTTGGTCAAATAGATGAGGTTACTTCAGGTTTAGTCTGTCAGGACAGGGACTTTTTCTTTTACTGAAAAAGCCATTCTCGTGCAGCCTTTCAGTATAATTGAAATCCCCTTTTCAGTTAAATTATTCAGTTTTTTAACATTGAAGACAGTGGATTTTCTTCACAACTGTACCAAGCCAATTAATGGACATACTAGCCAGGACGGAAATTGAACTTATGATTTCTACGTATCCTTAAATGTCCTCAAGAGTCGGCCTGTAAGAGATTCTGCAAGGGAGGTGTCAGGTTTTCCCACTTTTCACTATAATCTATGTGTGTCCAAGAGTTAGTTTTTTGGCCATCTTCTCTCACTATAAGAGGTTAAAGACTTTCAGAGAGAGTGTCGCCAAAGGAGGCACCGCATTAACCTCCGTGACACTCATTACAATGTGTTACTCCCCATGTCACCCGGCAGTGAGGGGGATTCCAGGGGAAGTCACACGACGCACACTCAATTATCTGTCTCCCTCCATTTGTGGCTTTTGCTCTTGATGCCATTGAGTTTGACGTTTCACATTCTTCTGTGCTTTCTTTTTTAGTCTCACTTTGCTTTGTTTCACTCGGCCAGACAGTGTACACAATCGTCTCAAGTCAGGTTTGGCTGCATGATAAGAGAACTGCCAGAGTTCATTGTCCTCTCACAATTCTTTTATCTAGGAGAGCAAGGCAACCCACATTGTCAGTATTCAGTTCATGAATAAATGTTTTTTTGTTTCTTTATTTTTTGCCCTATTTCCTGCAGGGTTATGAAAACGCCTAATTAGTGTCAAGGCTTGGGATCGTGAAGCTGAAACAAAAACACATGTTCAGGTATATATATATATTTTTAACCCCGTTCTTGGGACAAGGAAATACTGATCTAAATGGTCCTAATAATAAAATCAATTATTTAATCGACCTGTGAAGAGAGGCCAGAAGTCGTGTCGCTACATGTTGTAATCAATAAAGGCATAACTTTGTTTCCTGGATGTTTTCCTTCACAGGATTAGAGTAAGTGAGGAAATACTGCATATTTTTAAATCGAATGGCACAACCAAATGATGCAGTAATATATGTAAGATACATAGGTGACAGACTTTTACAGTCATAGAAAAATATAGAGAGCAAAAAAGGAAATATTCCTTAGTTTGAGATGGATGGCTTGTCAAAACAAGAGATCATGCTTTGGTTGGATATTGATGATTTAATGATCTTTCCCACCGACCGCAATGAAAAGGATATTCATAAAATATTCAAGACGTAAAATAATGTAACTCCACCCATCCATCCGTTAGCTTTACTGCTTGTTCTTTGCTGGTGCCAATCCCAATCCACTTTCACAATGATGAAAACAACCATTCACACCTACAGGCAATTTCAGACCAAAGAATATGTCCAAATACTACACAATATATCCAAAGGATTAATACATTTATTTGTCTCTTTAATAAAATAGATTGAATATCTGAGAAATTAAGTATCAGCTCAAGCTGTGTAATTTGGAAAATTCCTGCAACCTAATTTGTGGGAAATACAGATAGTGCTGAGGAAACGAGTCCTGCCCTACAGTCTTGTTAGAGACGTCAATCAAAATGTCACACCTCTAAGTGCAGGTGGAGCATTCGATATTTCACACTACATGCCCAGGAAGAGTGGAGAGAAGAAATATTCAGGCTTCATTACTCTTTTCTTTTTCATCACTTTGACTCCTACTTGTTGCGACCTTTTTGTTGGTTGTATCATCATCTCATCGGAGTGTTTGTGGTATAGACGGCTAGACGGGGCAGAACAGCGGGGAAATGGAACTACATGTAATGGAAAAGTGGAATAGAGGAAAGTAATGTAATGGCTGCGAGACAAACCGTTCGACAGCTGCATTATTCAAATGGGAATAGCGGGAGGCTTCTCCAAAAACTTCCCACATGCGGAGGCCCTGACAATTGAACTCATCCAACTTGCTGTGCTGCCATTCATTTTTTTCCCCCCGTATAAGTTATAATGGAGGATTGGAGTGATGCAAGCTTTACTGGAGTTTCGGAGAAGGGTAGAGGAGCTAAGTCTGCTTCAGAAATGTTAAACGGCAACGGAAGACGGTTCTCAATCAGCTCCAAATGTCCTTTCAAATGATTAGGTCCTGCCTAAAACCTTTTATGGCCCAGATAAAATGGAGATGGACTCACACAAGGGACAGCAGGTCAAGTCTTTTTCATTCTGCAAGTACCTCTAGTACGCTGAAATAAGCACAAACACATTTTTTTACGAAGGACATCTACCATGAATCCTCTCCAGGGCTGAACTGTGTCCGGGCTTTTTGATGTGAAGCAAATTCAAACCTTTTATGAGCAACAAAGTGACAAGCCTTTGCATCTCCTCCTCGTTAATTTTCCTCCGAGGTTGAACACCCCCCCCCCCCCCCCCCCCCCCCCCCCCCCCCGTGCATACCGCATTTGAAGAGGCTCTCCGCAGTAATAATGCCTCCCTTTGGAAAGGCTGCGTCTGAGTGAAGGGGCTTTTACTTTCGATAATTCGCTGCGACCTGTTTGATAAAGCCACGGGGGCAAATGCTGCACGATATTTCCAACGTAAAGAACATTTTCTAAGAGTGGGTTTTTCAGATCTCCACCTGTTCAAAAGGCAGTGTGGGAGGATTTTTAATCAGGGAACACGGCACGGGTCACTTAAACATAATGCATTACAAGTTGTTATTAAACCTTAAAAAAGCAGAGGGAACCCGGGCACTGTATCCATTTGAAAACGTTTTGTAATTAATTTTGGTTTTGTGGCTGCTTAATGGATGGAAATTTTGTTGTTGGTGTTGTTGTTCAGTCGACTCCGCTGAGACGTTCCAGGAGAAAACCCCCCCTCAAAACAAAAAGAAACCAGCAGTGGATCATTCCATTGACACATAGTGTAGGTGTAGGTCTTGACCATTGAAAGTCACTGCCAAATACTGTGTGTGTGTGCATATTTCTACAGTAAG
Organism: Verasper variegatus; assembly: GCA_026259375.1. NCBI lineage: Eukaryota > Metazoa > Chordata > Actinopteri > Pleuronectiformes > Pleuronectidae > Verasper > Verasper variegatus. Next base: position 29,107,213 of record CM048038.1, on the reverse strand, counting down.
TTTACACCCATGTATTTACATATTGTGTGTGTTTTGTTACCTTTTGCAGCATAAACACTGATCTTGTCAGGACCAATATACCTAATGGGGACCTAAGCTTGGTTATTTTCAAATTTCCAAATTGAATTTCTGAGGTCCTAGTTAATTATGGGTAGGTTCGGATTAGGTATAAGGTTTTGGTTAGGTTGTCCATAATGAATGGAAATCAAAGCAAAGTCCTAATTAAGATTGCCTGTGTGTACTTATGCTTCATGTCTTTGTGGGGACCTGTTTGCCCCATTTTAAATCAATAAGTGTCTGCACAAAGATAGCAGTAGTAGCGTGTGTGTGTGTGTGTGTGTGTGTGTGTGTGTGTGTGTGTGTGTGTGTGTGTGTGTACAAGCTACTATATTTAGATTGTTTATTTTGTCTGTTAGCATCTGTCAGAAGCTCTGAAGGAGCATCGCAGCAGAAGCCTGCCTGCTCCTTGCCTTACTGGCCACTCTGTTGACCACATGTGCACAAACGCACACACACACACACACACACACACACACACACACACACACACACACACATACGCAGGCCGCTTCCTTTTCTCTGTTTCTCTCTAAATCACACTCTTTCCTTTCCTCTCACCCTCTCTCCCCCCTTTGTTTTAGCATAAAGCCTCCATGTGTCTCGCTCCTTCCGCGGCATGCGGCCTCCATGTGTCAGGCCGATGTGGAGTCAGCTCGAGCCGCGACCGCAGGACCGTGAGCCTCTTTTCCCTTCGCATTTGTTCCAGTACCCATCAAGCCGCCGCCTCAGGCTCTACCCATGCTGATCGGCGGTGCACCGCGGCCAAGGCCACCTTACCTAACCCCCGTACCAACCACTCCTCTGCAATCTGCACTACATGGCGCAGGGGGAGAGTCCAACGCAGCTCACTGCACTTCCAGGTAATTTGCCTGTGTGCGCTGTTATGCGTGCATTATGCAATGTATTATCATATTGCTGTGCGAGGTAATGTTTCATAAAGTACCAAAGTGCAGGGGAGCGTAATATCCTGTGCACTTACCCTTGTAGCATCAAATAGGGGCTCGTGTTTGTTTGTGTTTGTGTCTGACTGTGTTTGCATGTGTCGGAGAGAGAACAGTGCAGCCTCTGGTGCGCCGCCCGCCGAAGCAAAGGTCAACAATTCACCCAAGGATTATAGAAACTCATAAATTGTTTGAGCTTTCAGAAAATCGGACACATCCATGTGATATCGAGTTTTACACCTTTCTGCAGCGTGAGGCTTATTGTGCCAAATGAGAGCGTTGCAAAAAAAATCTATATATGAAAGCATGTGTGAGGCAGAGCTGTTTTTTTCAGCTGCCAATATTGTTTACGCTGCCTTTCAGAGCCAGAGGACAAAAAATACATGTATAAAGAATGGAAACAAGTAAACTTTATGTGCAGCTCAAATTCATCTCTTTGCATTGGAAGCTCGTGTAAGTAAGGTTTTGGTCTATTTCCTGGGACTCAAGCTGTATATGTGAGACTCCAGCTGAGAGAGATAATTCCCTATAGGTGCGCCCTGTTAACTGTGCCCACACAGGTCCACCATCATAATAACGCCCAACTGAAGTATGGAAGTGATTGAATCTCCAATTGTACGTTTTTTTCTTTTTCCATTCCTGTCTGTCTGCCCGCCAGGAGAAGCAGGCCCCTTGCTTCACTACACAAGGGCATACAATCGCTCGATGATTGCGTGATGCATTCCTCTGCGCTGCGCCGACGGATGATGCATACTGCTTGGACAACTTTCAAAGAGATAACTGCTCTTATGGAGATAAAGGTAAAGCAGTGGTTACATCTCCAACTTCTCAAACCACATGCCGCCCTCCTGGCGCCACATCACAACCAATCCGTGTTTGTCTTCTTGACTCCTCGTCCCTCTTGGCTCTTTTGTTACTATAAAAAAAAAATCACTCCGGCTAAAGAATTGTGTATTACAACTGTCAATTGTATGTTTTATTTTTATTGAGTATTGTTGCTTTTCCCTGGCAGCTTTGGGTTTGCAGCTCAGTAGCTAAAGTGCGCCACAGATGCCGAGTTCGATTAGACGGTGGTCAATCATGCTAAATGCGGGGCGCTTTAGCCAGTGTGGAGCTCGCCAAGGGCAGGGGTGCTCCGGGGAGAGCCAATTGATTCTGTTGTGACAGACAAGTTGATGTCTGAAATGCAACAGCGGCTTGTTCACTCGGTAAACTGAGACTCTGGCTCCCGGGGCAGTCAAACGGAACAACATCAAATCTGCTGCGGACTCATCCGCCCCTGTGCGCAGTGGGGTTTGGCTGATACGGGCCTCTGATGGAGGATATTGATATTTCTTGATGCTCAAAGGTGATATTTAGTATCATTAGATCTGAACACCCTTCCAAAAAAAAAGAAACATCCCTGACTGTAATACAGAGGGAACAAATGGGGGAAATGCACATTGAAACGCAGCAGGTCTGTCAAATGTACTAAACCTATGAGCAGAAGAGGAGGAGGCATACCACTGTGAAATATCTCTGTTGTGCCCGAGCACTCGCCGTCTGCTGTACTTTATGCCTCATGTGAGATGTACAGCACGTTTTTTTCCCGCATCATACTCAAGAACACGTTATTTTGTTGATTACCGGGCCCCATAAACCTTCCTCTGTTCCTGTAAGTACCAGAAGAAAACCTGACATGGATTCAGTATTTCCAGGGAGGATATCTTCTGGAAGCAGTGGGAAAAGCCTAAAAGAGCAAAAGTCGCCACTAAATCATATTTATGAAAAAGAAAATTCAGGATCAGCAGCTCATAAAGGCAAGGTGACCATCAACACCTATTTAAGGACAAGTGGAAATCTGCCACACACAATAATTCCGTAGAATAAGCATGATATGATATGTTGATTTAAGCCCTAACCTCTAATGATAGGAATCTAAATGTTCAGTCACATTGGCTTTGGCAAAGGAATTGGAAAATATGAGAATTATTAAGATTAGTATAAAACAGGATTCAGTAAATTATTCTCACCGTTACACTGTCCACTCTGCCAAAGTAAACCCAACGCATTGGTGCATAGGTTTCCATTCATTCACTTTACATGCAAGAACATTCAAATGTGAAAATCCATATGCAATGGGCGAGAAGAATTCCCTTTTCTGTGTAAATTACCGGAGAGCAAAAAGATATGAAAAATTAAAGAGTTCAGTTTCCTGCTGAAACATAATGAGCTGCCAGAACCAGAGAATCCAAATGATAAGGTCACTTTTCACCTTTGTCTTAATCCCTTACTTTCAGATGTCGTGATATAATTGCACTGCGAAGTTGCAGTGCGACAGCGAGATGGATGAAATGACGACGGCTGTTCCCTGGAGAAGGTGTTGGGAACATGGCAGCGCCATCTAGGAAAGGGTTATGTTTATGTATTTGTTTTTAAGCCAGATAAAGTTTGTGCAAGTTTCATGCCACACACACACCATTGGTGCTCCCTGCTGCTAAAACGTGTGTCGCAAAGTGCAAAAAGCAAATGTGGCATTGGAGCCCACAAACTTTACTGTGATGAACAAACCAGAAGGAATTGAGTGTTCAACACTAATCTCAGATAAGCATTGTTGTCCCCACAGATCATCTGTGCCTCTTCTTGTATCTCGTATTCCATTGCTGCAGTTTGAAGTCTCCCCCCGCAGGCTACCGTGGCCTCATTCGTTTTTTACTGTGATCCATGGACTCGTATTTTGAGCCGCGCCGCTGCCCACGGGGAGCTCTTTGCCAAACCAGTGGCCCGATGACCGTTGACTGGGCACACGTCCAACAAGGCATCCCAGAGAACTAAGTAGCCACTACCGCAGGAGCAGGATGTAGGGACACAGCATTGTTATTCTCCAGACTCTCATTGCAAATGCAAATTTAATTTCTGCTGATTTATTTTAGTATCGCGAGCGGAGAGAGTGATTTGAAAAAAGAAGACAAACACAAAATACACTGTTTGAAGTCCCTGTGAGGAATAAAGATTGTTAGATGGTCGGTGCACAGACATCGTAACCAGCCTTTTAGCATAAACACATCTTCATTATTTATTGTAAAATCAGCCTGAGCACAGGGACTTAAATGATGAAGGAGAAAAGTGTCTCCAAGGACTTCAGTAAGATTAGATTAGACTGGATGCCCCCAGTGGAATTATTCACAGTATTAATGTATGGGCTGCATGTGTAATTAGAACAAAACACGTTGGACTCACTGTTTTTAAGGTTTCTAAGGAGCATCTATCTAATCTAATGATCTAGTGTCTGTCTGTATGTGGCTTGTACAGTTTCAAAAAAGAAATCTGCAACCAGCATCACCACAGGCCAAGCAAAAATTCCAAAACAGGCGGGTTTCTAAACTTTGGAATTCCCCTATTATATAGTAATCTTGATGCAGGGTGTTTTAGTGCAGCTAAACATCACCACAAAAAAATATTATTTGGTATTCTCCACTGGGATTAAGGAGGTAGGTCAAAATTACTGAAAAAAACACAGGAGAAGTTAAATGAGAAATAAAGTGTAGAATTATTAAAAGTTCAGTCAAACATTTCTAATGTGGTGGGGATTTCTACAAAGAAAAAAGAAAAAAAAGGATGAAGGATTATGGTTTGTAAGAAAATGTACACCCATCCATCACCTTGAGTAAAATATTCTTTCGACAGCTTAATTTCAATGTCAAGACAGCAGCTTGTTCTGGCCTTGCCTCCTTCACATATTCTTTTGGTGGCGTGGAAACAGGGCCGGGTCTAGGCAGGGGCAAGAGGGGGCCTGGCCCCCTCAAATAAATGTTGTGCCCCCTCAAACTAAATCCCCCAAAATATATTAAATTTCATATATTTTTTATTATCTCATGCTTCTCTCCTCCGCTCCACTTCTTAATGTGTTAATGTCTTGCTTGCCCCCTCAAATATAAAATATATCAAGTTGTTTCTCATGTCATGTTTCTCACCTCCGCTCCATCTCCCCTTTTCGCTCTGCTCAGTGTATCGGCCTGCTGCCGGTTCACTGTGAGGGATAGCTGTCTGCCCAACTTCCAATCAAAAAATACAAAAAAATACAAAAAAAATACAAAAACATCCTCCTGAGGGATTGCCACCTTATTGTGGTCAGGAGGTTTGAGTGCCTCAGTGACCCTAAGAGCTATACCAACAGAAGCTAGTCTTCATAGGGACACCCAAGTTGGGCAGGTCTTAGGGTAGAGGCCTGACAAAGTGCAGTCAGTTTAGGTTGAGGGTAGGACATACAACTAACAACCCAAGTTCATATATGGTTAGTCTAACAACAATAACTACAATGAAATAAGTGTGCCAAGCATTTGAGACCACAGTACTTTACAAGGCACTTGTTCAGTGTACCCGCATCCTAGTGAGTGAATTTGTCAATTAGACATGGTAAAAGGTGCTGGAGCACAATGCCCCCTCAAGATTTGTGGCTGCCCCCTCATACATGCCTGTCTAGACCCGGCCCTGCGTGGAAACCTTTTTTTTTGTTCTCCTTCTAAAGAGCACTTATTTGCATTTCAAGGTGTCCTTCTTATGGTGGGAAAAAAAGTGAGAGAGCAGTTGTATCTGTGGTAAAACTCAGTCTGTACACCTCCATGAATAAGAGCAGGAGCGGTTGAAACGGGCTCGTGTTTGAGATGGAGCGCGGTGGGTTTCAGCCCGTCTGGCCCCCACGACCGCGGTTAGCAGAAACAAAGAATCTGAAACCGAAAGTGGAATTGTCCTAAAATCGCTTCTGGTCCAAATCGGTTTTACACCGAAAAAAACCCTCAAATCTTTAACCTCTCTTTTTCCCCAGCGCTGCCAGGAGCTCCGACTTAGTAATTGAAATGAAGTGCCAGACAGAATGAGTCATAGACTGTCAATTAGATAAACTGCACATTAGATCAGTGCGTTCACAGTCCACACTTATTATCAAATCACCTCAGGTTGGCGTGGTGTAATTTTTCCGCGCAAATCATTTTGACAGAGCAGATAATGGAGATAACTAGGATTAGTATTCCTACAGCACGGTGCCAGCGTGGTATCATACTATAGCACATATTGACACCTACAGTGTGCAGATAATTAGTGACAGGTCCTTTCAGAAGGAGATCCGGCGCAGGCTGTCCGTCCAGGTGCCTGTCTGGCATGTCGGCATGATTACAAAACGCCTGCAGCGTGCACAAACTCCGGGGTCAACAGTATCCCCGAGGAAGACAAGGACACAGATAATGACATAGATTTGGCAACAGCTTCGGATTAGCAAAAATAGCACTGTGGCAAAAAATAGATTCATGGGCCATTATCCAACATGACTATTTTTTTCCCAGATAATGGGTGCCTCACTTATTGCCTGTTGTTTTTCGGGGGTATTGTTCAATCTGAGCCGGCAGAAAAAACTTACTGTGAATCAATCTCATGCTGATCTCTAGAAAAGAATGTGTTTTGTAAATTCAGTTAAAATTCAGACAGGAGAAGATTTTCTCCACCAAATGGGTTAGGGTTAGGGTTAGAAGCCTGTCAAACTAGCAAAACAAGAAAACTGACAAAACAACCAAAAGTTTTGATATTTTAACTTTCAGTTAAGTTTGTCAGTTGGAAAAGATGGATTTTAAAAAAATTGCATCTTAAAATAAAGTGCTTGATTTTTTTTCCTGTTTTTCTTCGTCTCAGCCACGTTTCCAACAATTTCCACACGTCTTACAACTGAGCAGCTTTAACATCTGCTTTTCTTTTCTTTTTCTTTCATTCTTTAATCCCACCATCACTCTGTTTTGTTCAGTGGGCTCCAGCCCTGTCCTGTCTGGATTTTTAAATCTGAGCTGGAGTAGTGTTGTCTGACAACGCTGCTTTTAACAATCACCACGGTCTCCTGACATCATTCCACCGCCCGTCAGAGGAAAGAACACGAGAGTCCGTACAGTCTTGATTTAAGAACTCAGATTTGTCTGTCTCCTTTTCCCTGTTATCGGGCCCACACGTAAAGTTACTCTTCTTACTTTTCTCTGACTCCCTTTAGACTGTCTCACTGCTGAATGCTCATAGGAATTCTTCACCTGAGAGGATTTACAGCACATGCAATTGATCCGTGAGTTTCCTGGGCCAATAAACCAGGTGTCGTAAAGACTACAAAAGCTGTGCCTATGCATAAGCCGTGGAAGCTGTTGAAAAAAGATTGAGCTGTAATCGTTTGTTTGTTGATGGCACAACTTGTCATCATGACTGGGCAAACCCTCCTGTACTATACAGGTGGTGTAATTCCCTTGGGAAGCTTCCATCCTGATGAGAGGCTCCTTTGCATCCAGACGTTCTATATGTGTAGTGTGTGCAATGATTGCCTCCCTCAAATCCAAAAGGTTTACACCCCCCCCTTCCTACTCTGCCGGATAAAACCGCCTGTTCCAACTCGTCTCTTCATTTGGTATCCTATTAATTTCAGCAAGACCTGCAAATCCACTCTGCCATTGCATAATTCATGGAGCCCCACTGACAAAATTCCCTTTCATGTGGGCACTGTGCCCTGAATGGAAATCCTTGGAAACCTGGATAAGCCCAAATGGCTTAGACGTGGTGGAGACGCACAGCTGTGCTCAGGTAAACTGTCATTATGTCCCCGCAAAATGAGGTCAGGAGTGAGCGGCGCGCCGTTTGATGTCGTCAGCCACTGGAGAGCAGGTGACACTCCAAAGGTTTTCTGGGAGAAAAAAAAAGAGAAAACAAGTGGATAGGGACCGCTCCGACCATCTGGCGAGGGATCCCGTGTGCTCGTGACCTCTGCGGCACCTTTTCCTCTAAGGCAGCTGTTTGAGATTAGAGATGTGTTGTCGCTTCAAACGTACTTTCTTGCATCGTGACGTTGCCGTTTAAATCTCCAGAGATATGCGGAGCAAGAAGGTAACTTGCGAGCAGGAATTTTATCTGATGGAACAAATGGACCCCTGCCAGAGAAGTCATTAAAACTATCTGTTGTGACAGGGTTTTTAATCGTACTCAAAAGCTGGAGCAAATTAGAAAGAAAAAAGTTGTTTAATCTAATCCCCCTCCTTTGCAGTCACAAGGACGCTCCATAACATATCATCTGCCGTGAGATGCTCGGTACATTTTGTAACATCCACTTAACCTTGTGCACGTCTCTTGTTCTTAACGTCTTCTAGCCCACGTTGGACAGCGTTAACCCTCGTGCAAAACACTGCCGCCTGTGGATTTTGGCAGCGTTTTCTAAATATGGCTGAGAGGTGACACTCCACTCTCACCCTTAAAGTAGATGCATTTTGCTTTTTTTCAGTAGTTCCCTTTCCTCTAGTGAGTTATGTAAGGTTTGTGTGTATGTAAAAGGTTTGTAAAGTCCAAAAGCCCAAAGTAAAGGGAGCTCCTCTCCCCCACAGAAAACACTGAAGCTCCTGAAACTCAAGCTTTTCAGGCAGAGGCCCGAAAGAGGAGCTGCAGCAGTTTGAGGAAACCTTTTCAAGTAATAACACAAATTAAAATTATGAACCTGAATATATTTAAATGCAATTCCTTGTGAGGGATTAAACCATGTCAGTGCTGCGTTATCACCACCTACCTGATACATGCCCATCCTCATTAAGCTTCAGAAGTTGCCTTTCATCAAACCGCCTCATTTTGCTTCTCGACTATCAACGCACACCAGAATCACGGGAGAGGATCTGACAGCATTAACTCCCTTTGGACGGTGTGACAACAGCAATCATATAAGTTTATTGCATGTCACACTGGTGCGGGATGGGTCTTATTAAATCCCAGCCGCAATCTGTGCCCCGACCACGCAACATCAATCCCCGGCATGTCAGTGTGTGAGGTGAATGTGATGTAAACTGAGAGACGTGAGAGCAGAGGTCATCGACGTGGCGTCCATATTATTCCGCAAAAGACTTCTTCATAATTCATTTTTGACACACTATTTTTTTCTATTTGGTTTCTGTTGTTTTGGTACGGAGGTTTCTGGAGGTGTGTTTTTATTCCTAAAGCTTTATTGAGGTGTATTCTGCCTCATCACTTGGAGAAGGATGTTTTGCTTTCGAATAGGATTTCAAATTGGGGTAAACATTGCAGCTAAAGCTCCTCGGAACTTAGTGACAGGAAGTATTTTCCTGAAACATGAAATAGTTTTGACTAAATATGAAACACTATGATTTAAAGTGAAGTTTGATCAGATTTGATTGAAACGGCGTGAGGGCCAGCAGACCTCATGGGGACCGATGCTTGTACCTAATTAGGCAAAACGTCATTACTGAGGTTAGGTAGAAGGCTTTGGTTCGACCTGTCCACAATAGCAGCGCAAACATGTATGTGTGCATGGCTATTAAAGGGCAGGCAGGTTTGGCCACCAACAGCCATGTGTCTCATTAGCTGGAAATACCAGCGGTCAGCCTTTTACACGCACCCTCTGATCCGATGCCTGGGACAATTACAATCCTCCCTCTCTTTTTGCAGTCGCACTTTATGTCTCTTGCTGTTTATACCCCATCTCCCCTAGCGTTAGCTGTTTCAGCGCAAGCTCCGATTTGGGCCAGAATGCTTCCTGCCAAATAGCCAATCCCAAAGTGCCGTCTGCTGGATTAATACCTGAGCTCGCTAATTTATAATGGCCCCATTGTGGCATCTGTATACTGAGCGGATGCTGTTTCTCTTCTCCGCGCGTCTAATCACGATGCCCTTCTCTCCACATGTTCAGCCTTTTCTTTTTCCATCTATTTCCCCCGATGAAGAAACAATAAATGACTTACGGTAAATTCACCTTTCGGGATAAAGATAAGAGAGCGGCAGGGTTTGATCAGGCCCTCGTTTCTTCCTCAAGGAAGACGGCGGGTCTTTGCTTCACTTATTTTCTGTAATAAGACTTGAGGGAGGACAACGTTTCTTTGAGCGGCTGCCGTAAAATAAAAATCTAATAAATCTGTTCAAGTCCCTTCAGAATGCAGGGCATCTATAAAAGGCATTTATCTCATGGGGGCAGGCAAATTCAAAGTTGAATTAGGAAATATGACATTTATTTGAGGAAGAGCACAGAAGAAATTTGTATGCGGCTTCGATGCCATTTCCAGTTCTCTGTAACAAGAAATCCTAAGTGATTCGTTTTAATAAAAAGGTATTTAAATGAAACTGGGACAAACCAGTGTGGCTGTTCTCTCATGACAAGAAGGGGTAGAGTGGTGCTAAAGCCGAGACTCAACCTGTTGGTCTGGTTTATTTATTCATGAGGCGCTGGCTTTAAAAGAAACTCCATATTTTATTCATTTTATATAGTGATTCCATTTTTAATTAATGTTAATGATAGTTCGAAAATAGGCGTTAGATGGCGTTATGAATTCTAATTTGTTGGGCCAACAGTTTAGGCTTTCAGTGTACGTACCGCACTGCAGACTTGATGTCAGTTAAACATGAGCAGACCAAGGAAATGCTAAACACATTTGCCACGAGTGTGCATTTGCTTCAAAGTCTTGCATGTACTGTACAGCGCTTTAGGTTGTTTATGCTCTGCAACTCAACGGCTGAGTAAATCCTACAGAAATGTTCCACGCGACATAAAATGTGACAATAAACGCAGCGGTTTACGCACAATATATAGAAGTGGCACACGGAGGCACATAATGTCAGGCAATAGAACTACAAAGTCTTTGTTTAATGTTCTCACCAAAGCCCCCGCAGTCAGTAAAATTGCCTATACATACATGTATGTATACAATAATCCCCGTTTCCTCCTGAGGGATCTGCAGTATCTTAGCTGTTCTGAGGACTGTGCTCTTCTGAATAGATCTCAGATGTCGTTCCTGGAATCCACCAATCCACTGTTCACTTTCTGCGTCTTCTCGAACTCCTTTTTCAGCCCTTGGTATATTTCGAAGCTTCTGGTGGTTCCTCCTCTCGAAGTTGCTATCGCTTGGGATCACTGCATCTAACATATAAGTGTCTTTCTTCTGAGGGTTTTCTGACCACTGCACTGTCTTGTAGGTTAGCCACCACCATTTTATCCATCTGGAACCTGAGGCTCTTAGCTCGTCCTTGTAAACCACCTATGGGGGCATCTTCTATCTTGACCTTGGGACTTCCAGCCCATATTTGGCACAGATGTTTCCGCCAGCCTCTTGTTTATGGTGTTCCATGTATGCCGTACCTGCCTGCATCTTACACCCCGCTGTTATGTGCTGGACTGTCTCAGGAGCATCAGGCACAGCCTGCACCCGTGGTCCTGTCTGGCATGGTAGACCCCGGCCTCTAATATAACTTCAAACCCACATTTATGACAACTGTTTCATAAAAGAGGCCACTACCATGCTGCATTCCACCTAAGACTCCAACTTATGGGGCCACAGAAGCAGTGATTAGTCTCCGAAGAAACTTCCCATGGTTGTAAATGCAAAACATGGCCAGCTGGCCCAAAGCGATCATAGCACACTGGTTGACAAGACCCCGAGCAGCTGCCCTCTCCTCCTACACCGAGCACTGAGAGGAATCAGCGCTGTGTCGGCACGGCAAAGGGGAGCAGGGGGAAGTAAGCAGGTCATACGCTGCAATTTCACATGGTGACAGAGCCTGTTGCAGACTGCCTCTGTGATGTTGAATGACAGAAGCCGCTAAAGTGATGTTACAACACTGAGAGTTCAAATGGACCAGCAGCAACGGTTTTAATGTTAAAAATACATTTGCACAGGGGAGTTACAGATTCAGACTCGGCTAAATAGAAGCCGATGGAGAACATGCGACTCAAACAGTGTTTGTCTTTCACCAGAAAGTAAATCATTGTCCAAGATGCAATTTACTTTGGACACACAAGTAAATTTATATAATACATGTTTTCTGCCATCTTTAGAAACTCTATAGGTGCCCAAGTTAACCAAAAAAGTCTGAGATCCCTCACTGGCTTCCCACATTTTAAAATGACTTAAACTTAGCTCCTTCTGAAATTTGAATGGCTTGAACTTCATCTGACTTTTGTATAATGCAGTCTTAAAAAAAAAAAATCAAATAAATTTCAAATACTCCTTTCCCAGCACCTCTTGAAAAGAGTGAAGTCGTGGGCCAAACATGATGAGTGCTGCGATTTAGCAGTGTCATGGCGCACACCTGCAGGCGGTAGCACTTGCTCTTTCTCTCTCGCTCCCCCTTTGTCTCTCTCTCTCTCTCTTTCTCTCTCTCTCTTTCTCTCAAACACACCTCATGCAAACAATATTGCTGCCAGTGCAGAATGCAGCTCCTTTTGTTCAAATTACAAAGACACAGAGATAAAAGAAAACAACGAAAGAAAAATACCCTCCCACACACGACTGAGCTTTGTCAGTAAACAAACTAAAGGCAAGGACTGGTATTAGTATTTATTGTTCTATTCGACTGTAAGGAGATAATACTTTCCATCATCATCTACGTGATAAAATAGAATAAAAACAACTTGTGAAAATGACTGAATTTGATCTACAAAGCTAGAATTAGACATAACATCCATGTTACTTACCGCAACAGTGTTTAAACATATAATTTGGGTCACCCAAAAAACCCCACTGAATCCAACAACAACAAAAATTTGGCACATTGGGTTTTCCGGATTAATGCCTGCAGACGAAGGCAGCCTCCAGTGATTTAAAAAACAGAGAAGTGCAAGAATTCACGTTTCCAATAATCTCTGCCAAAAACCACTTCAAATTAATATTCTGTTCGCTTCACGGTCACAGAGCAAGACATCGGCATGTTGTTTGATGCGTATTAGAAGCATAAGCTGATCCAGAAAGGAGGCAGCAGTGCAATGTTGTAAGGGAGTGTACATGCGCTGTGTTGCAGGGCTACCAGACAAATACATGCAGGGTATGAGGAGAATAAAAGTAACCTGAACACAGGCAGTGTAGCAGTGCAATTGACCTTCAATGATGATAAACTACACATATTCGGTAGCAGCTGAATTGCCCTTCTTAGACAGACACCGTTTAAAACCAAGACGTCCTTGAGAAAACAAGAATTAGCAGCCTGTCAGCATCGCCGCCTGAGATCAGTCGGAGAAATACTGCTGGAGTCGCGGAGTCCTTTTACTTGACCCTGATTTTCAATGTGCCCCGTGGAAGCGCATCAGCACTAAACAACCTGCAGCGGCTGTGGGTGGCTGCATGTGACAATAGCCCTCATAGACCCCTAATGGCATCCGTGATGACTGTCTGCACAATATCTGAGAAAAACAACCCAGGAGACTGTCACTCACAGATGAACTTTTGAAGGTAATGATGCACAGGAAAACAGCAGTAAAGGATAATTCATATGTATAATTGTTGCATAACACGAGTGGATAGAAAGGTGCACACATTAGCATTTTATTTTGCCAAAATTCCCACTGAAATCAGCGGTACATTTGACTTTAGGAAAATAAACCGCTCTGTTCTCACGCTTTGATAAGCTTTGAAACTAGTTAGTGGTAGTCTTCCTCAAAGTGGCCTCCCTGGATCTTATTTCATCATCTAATCTGCACTTGAAGCAACACACACACACACACACACACACCCCAACGCAATGATACTAGAGAGTAAATTGCGCTTCTTGGAGTCCACCGTTCAGTCACTTCAGAGAACACAATAAAAGAAATGAAGGCGATTATTACAGCTGCTCGTGCTCTGGGCAATGATAGAAATGAGTTTTGACAAATACGATTTTGGCCTCATGATGCTTTTATTTCTTAATCACAGCTCTGGCTCACTGACGAGGGGGATGCATCCTGATTGAGGGTTAGTGAAGCATATTAATCTGGGCATTCAAATGATATTCCAGAGCTGAGAGTCCTTCCTCATAGAGATGTCTAAGGGCTATTGACAGACCAGCTGAACTCGGGGGCCAGCCATCTGTATCATGCTGAAAAGGTCAGTGGTTTGATGTATAAACACCAATAGGAGGCTCTCAGCTGGAGCTGTAGAGCCCGGAGGTTTGGAGTGCAGGCCGCTGATGTGCACTTGAAGTGAAGCATTTTACCCGCGGGTGCCGTGCCACAGTCGACCCGGCTCTGAGACGTCCATGTGGGCTTGAATATATTTAGAGGATTTGCATGTCTGCATGTGAGGGGTGAGCTTACTTGTGATATCAATGGATTCCAGGTAGAGGAGGCCCTCAGGAGCTTGGAGCTGGCTCACAGTTTTTCCTCAAGTTTAAGGGAAGATTACCCTCTCCAGACTGAATAGTCAATACGGCATTATCTCTATGCCACAACCCGCTGAATACAGAAGCGTAGCCATATGCACTCTAGCTGTAATTCAGGTCATTACTGCATGATCCTTATTAGATAAATGTAATCTTTATTTACCCGCGACACATGGCCTCGGATACATGTATCTGCTGCGACAGCTTTGACGTGCGGCTGGAGAGAGAGGAGGGGGGAAGGACAAACAGACTCCCCTGTGTGAGCTCAGCTACAGTCTCGCACTGATCTGCTCCACTGGTGTAGCTCCAGGGTTGTGCATCACTCTTAAAACCCACCCCCCGCCCCACCCGCCCCTGCTCCCCTGCTAATCCAGATTCCCCCTGTGCCGGACTGAAGCAGCAACTGGTCAGGACGCTGCAGAGATTGTCTGTATGTGGAACAGACTTACTTTGAGATCTTTGCCCTTTTGTGTCTGATTTATACGTCTAAATCAGTGGCAGTCAATTCAAATTCAGAGAGGTCCAGAGAAAGAGATAATTTCTGTCTGGTCTGGAACATCATAATGTCTAACTAGAGTAATGATTCAGTGCAAAATATATCAAACTATTAGACGTATCAATGCCTGTGTTTCATCAGCAAAATCCAAAGTATAATCCAATAATATTTTTTGTTTTCAGTTTATTTTTAGTCTTCACATTGAACTGGATGAATAAGTAGTCTAATCTAGGTAGGTTTATAACACATGCGATTGGTCTGTGAGTTTCCAGTGCCATAAACTTTAGAAAAACTGTGCCGATTAAAATACAAACTTTCTGTCAAAATTTGACATTTCTTAATGATTGGCAAAATGGAAAACAATGAATTAGAAAGGGAGGGAATGGAAACTGCTAATGCAATCACACAAACATAAGGAGACATAATGTATGCGTACCCTCACGTTCACACAGGTCTGCACTGAGGTATTCAATGGGAGGAAAGCCCACAGGGAGCCAGTTCAAGCAAATTAGCCTTACAAGTAAGTATATCAGCAGTCAACGCTAATATGCCGCAGTACAATTGGATCATTGGTGCAATTATCTCAGCGACCGTCTGTTGTGCTTTGTCTTCAGAGCCGTCACCTGAATCTGAACCAGAAAGGCTGTGCGTCTTAATTAGGATGTGCAAAACATGCGAGGGAGCGGTGCCATGCGGCCCGCACTCGTCGCACGGCTTCCAGCAGCGCATATTACCTTTGTAAATGAATTCCCACTTTATTTTCAGTGTCAAACATTGAAGAACTGATTTTTTGCTTTTCTCTTTATAGAATGAGAGAAATAACAAAACAAATGAGTTTGGATTGATATCAGATCACCTACCTCATCACGGTAATAACACCTTTCTCTGTATTTAGAGATGCTGAAGAAGGATTGCAAGGGGTGCAGAGGATTTCAGATTTGGGTTGGCAAAAATATAATACTGACAAAAAAGGAATTTTGCACACATTAAAATGAGGAAAAGCTTAAAAGCTGAGGGTGCTGCTTCTTTTTGCTGCAATCCATGCCCTCTTGTGTGTGCTGTGAAGACAGATGAGGAGAGTGGAGGAGGCTGCTGTTTGCTCCTAAACCGAGCGAGATCATCCAAGGATACCCTACACTCACACAGACACACACATGCTACAATACGACATAAAACAGTTGCAAAAAAAACCCACTGGGAAAGTTGCAACAGCCTGCCATCATGCTCAGGATGTTTGCATGTGTACAAATTGTTGAGTCGCTACGGTCGACTCAAACCGTGACACACGGCAAAAGGACAACAAATAAATGTCAGCGACGGGGGGGGGGGGGGGGTCGGCGCCACAAGGTTAAATTCTAATGATTATTGACTTCATGACCACAGGCGATGTTTACACTTGAGTGTGAAAACTAATTGGTAGATGGTGGGAGACTGAAACAGGAAATCACCACCGACCCTCCCTCTCTCTGTCTCTCAAGTCCAATCTTTAACATGCAAAACCTCTCATCTGTGGGCTCATTGAAAGTGATTAGTAACGGATGCTCTTTCGTGTTTGCCCTCGTGATCTCCTCCGCTCCGGTCTTCTTTTCATCCCCCCTGCTCCACGGTAGAGATGAGCATCGGTGTGTCGCCCGCTGGGTTTCCACTGATGAGAGGGTCCTCATCAATCGATTTGCCAGCTTTTACTCCGTGGGCTCTGATCAGCGGAGGCGCCCCACCACCACCATTACAATTCGCGAGTATTTTAAATGTGAACTTTCTCTTAATTTCTCTACCTTCACTTGACACTGTCTGTTTTTAAATCATCCCCTGAAACTTGCATTTACCCAATTCATTATATTTGATTGATTTTCGCTTTTACTGTTCTTTGGCCATAACTTTTAAATGATGTTGTATTATTTGATATGTTGTCTTTGATCTGAAATGCTCTTGTATTATTTTGGTTGTTGGCTTTGATTTGTGTTGTATTCATTGAAACGGCTGTTTTTGAAAGGTGCTGTATAAGGATGTTATTATAATTATTATTTGAAAAGCTACTAAATCACAAAAAATCATTACATTCCATATATCAAATTTACTGTCAGTTCAAATTAAGACCAACAATCATCCCCTTTACTTTGTTATAATTCTGATTTTGACATAACTTGCTGGTTCAATATTAATCAATCCGCTGAGGCAGACAACAACATTAGTGATCACCAGAGTGTGTTTGGACTGCAGAAGTGTTTTTCTGTGTGAAGGCTGCTGTCATGACTGAGTGTCGGTAATTGCTCCTGAGCTGAAAGAAGTGAACAAAATGCTCTCAAGCAAAAACACTGAAGATGTGTGTTTATTGGATAATATCCCCTGGATTTCTACTTCCTGGCTCCTTCTGTTAATTTAGGATGGCGACTGTTGCCAAATCCCTTATTATGCCGCTATATTTCAGGACACCCTCTGGATATTGTTGACCCCACAGTTTTAAAGCACTGCAGCATTTTTAATCCCCCATCTTTTATTGCAGTAATTTCTGGTCCATCTCTCCAGTAGTACCCCCAATATGTGTTCACTGAAAGAAATCTGTTCGCATGTGTTTTCCTCATCGTAAGAACGCTATGTCATCCGGAGGCTCAGCTGCATGTAATCTTCCTCGAGATTGATTGTAATTCATTACGTGGTAGGACAGGAAAATCAACACAAGTTTGGCTCCTGGAGAAATTGAAGGTCACTGGATTAAAAAAATCCTCCTGTTCAAATGTCTTTGTGACTGAATCAATGAAACGGGAACCAGTAAGGATGACTCCATTGTACTTCTCATGTTTCTTTGTGCTTTTTTTTTTGCCCGGATGACTCAAAAAACACACAAGCAGAGTGTCCTTGATTCCAAAGTTGTGTACAGCTTTTTCTTCTTGTGTGCCAACATGCACTCCCACTCCTTATCTTCACTCTCAACCCACCAACTGCAGTCTGGGGGTGCAGTCAGTTCCACATTAGCACATTGTCCTGCTTTGATATCGCTCCCCTCCAGTGGGCCCCCTAGTGATGAAATTGGTCACATCCAACGAGTGAGTCCTTCTGTTTCCTCAGCGAGGGATCAGCTCAAGTTCAACACGAATGACCCTCACGAGAAAAGCGGGTGGCGGTCTTGGGTGAACGTCACCTTCTCTTCACCTTTGACTGCAACCTTTTCACGCTGCAGCACTGTGAATGAATAGCTGATGACAATATACCAACTTGAACTTAAGGGTTTTAAAGCTGCCCTTTGGAAGTTTCTTGTAAACTAAATTACTAAGTTGTATCTTTCGCCAGTACGCATTGTGTGTATCCTTGAGGCTTGAATGCATTTCCTTCCCCAGCAACAAGTCCTAAAATTTAAATGATATATCGTAATTTTTTTTTGATAGATTAACATGTTTTATGATGTGACAATGCTATGGTTAGTGTTGGTTTTGATTTAAAGACAAAAACAATTTTGTTTTGCTTTTCGGATTGAAAGCTGTCGGACCTTCGTTGTTATGGTCACAAAGATAAACACAGGGTTGAGGTGAGCACATAATCTCGGTCACACCTTTAAAAAATTTGATTGTTGAATCCGGGAAACCGAAGGAAATCTGAAATTTAGTTGAAATGAAAAACTAAAAGCTTCTAAATTAGATGTTGGGTTAGTGACCATCTACAAGACGGCGCCTCAAGATGATGTGTCATTTAAGATTTTCCCATATGGCCCTTAATATGCCATAGTGATCTTCAATAAGCACAGCATGTGAGTTTATTTAAAGAACCTCATCTGGTCATGATGCTTTCAGTCACACATGACAGCCAAGTTAAAGCGTAGGCCGGTCAAAGCGAGAGCGAGGAGAACTGCATGTGTGTGCCGTGGCGTGGGCCTTCAAGACGCGCACTGTCCAAACTGTCACTCATGATCCATGTACACCTACGACCCCTTCAGCAAGCTGCTCGTCTCACACCTCTCGAAGACCAACCTCGATCCGTGCGTCTCGAAATAACTCGATCCCTCGGGGGTTACCGCTCGCTATCATCTGCCGACGATAGAGGATAGTGGAAACAAATGGAATTGTGTGAGTGAATTATCTGCAGCTTCGTGTTGTTCTGTGGCTTTTGAAATTGCTTGAACATGACGACCCAGTCTCAACAGTGCGGCACAATCAAAAGAGAGCAAAAGTGAGGAGGAGAAGAAAAGAAAAAACAGTTAGCTGAGAGAGAGATAAAGAGATAAAGTGGGAAAAGGAGAAGAGAGGTGGTGAAGAATGGCAAGAAAACTGCAGTCCCACTCTGGGGACTGTTTGGAGTCTCTTTGAACACGAGCCAACAGGAACGTGTGCCGCAAAAGTGATTCCTTTGTGAAAAGTGAAGGGGGAGATTCCTTCTCACCTCCCCAGTCTCAACCTTGCGCGCTTGTGCTTTAAATGTTCCTTAAAAGGCTTTTTTTGTCGAGCGGGCTGATCTCTTAAAGCACCATTTAACTCGGATTGATTCCAGCAGTGTCTTAGCAGTGCCACAGGAGACCGCTGATTCACTTCGAAGCTTATGAAGCCATTGTAATGATAAATATGTGCACGGCGTCGAGGTAGCGTTTTTAAAGCGTTTACAAATCTCATAACTGTGTCTTTTTTGGGTGGGGGGGGGACAATCAATTAAGAGGGGAGGCAGCCACCTACAGCTGCGATGAACAATGTGATGGGAATGAGAACTTCGACCGATTCCTCCTTTGCAAAATAAGATTTATTGGTGCCGTCTTCAAAACCAACAAAAAATTGTGCATTCACTAACACATTTGTGGCCTTTACACCAGAAAAAAAAAATCTCTGCAGGAATTCAAATATGATACAAAGCAGGCCAGTGGAAGCAGCCTATAAATAGAGCAGTATAGGGCTTTGTGTTGCAGTGTCTTTCTTTTTGATTTGACACCAGCTGTGGTGGCTGTTTGATGTGCGCGCAGAGAAGCTGTCTCTGCATCCTCACAAATTAGGGCACATATACTGTATTCGCAGGAAGGCATGTCATTACGCCACAGTGGCTTTGTTTAATTTGATCCGACTTAATTAGATGTGATGTGTGTTTGTCATCCTCTCTGTGTCTTTGCCCTGTGCAAGAACATGCCACAGCTAACTGCCATTAGATATATACGCAAACCGGGCTCTTCTTTCCGATGCTCAGCGGAGTGGAAGCCAGTGGAGAAATGATCCCTCTCTGGATTTGTGGTTCTGAGCAAAGTGAGATGAATTAATGAATTACATTTAAACTTTTGGTGATGACTCCAGAGGGTGAAGTAGTTGGCCAGAGTGGCCTCACAATGTTTCTTTAACATTGTGAGATTGGGCGGTTTTCCACATTTTCATTGAATTCTCAGAGAATAATTTTGATGTAACAAATCAGACGTGTTTTTCGGGACGAATATTTATAATATTTATGAGTGTGTGCAATTTGCAGAGTACATTTGTTTAGTCAGTCCTGTCATGTTTTAAAAGGTCATTACATAACAGCAACCACTGCTTTACTGAAGTACTGTATGTCTGTCCATTATTTTTATTATGTTTCATAGACCAAATAATACAGTTACATTGTTGAAATTATTTAAAATGCATTAAATAAAATTCAAACACTATTAATAATAATTATATATTTGGGTCCAAATCACGTCTGCAAGTTGCCGAATTCACAAGATGCTTTTCAACTCGTTTTCTCTGTGGCTTAATGTGGTTTCTCGCTGGGTAATGATGGTCACTTGCCAAAAGCCGTTTACATTAGGTGATGGTATAGTGCTATTTCTCCAGGGCAGACTGGACGTTAGTGACAAGGAATCTTTCTTAGCATGCTAAGTTCGGCAGTAGCAAAGAGGAAATAGGCATACAAGAAAAAAAAGAATTAACATTGGCATTGCTTTGTACCACGAGAAACATCAATTATGCACTAGCAAAAACATGCATTATAGCACCTTTAAGATGTAGATAAACTGTCCTTCAGCAGGTGAATGTGAAAACAGGCTTCCTCTTGGATATTAATTAACACAAAGTACAGCAAAGGCTGATGGGAACAAGATTATGTGTTTTGACCTCAAGGAAAGTGGCTTAAAACCCTGTTGAACTTGCAGTTTTAAGTCATTGAGAGTCAACGTAGTTCCCAAGTTTGTTCCGCTGCATCGCAGACAGAAATAGTGATTGTCAGAGCGAGCGTTGGAAGCAGAGAAGAAATGCTGATACATCTCAGGCTTCAGCACAGTCGGAGAGCACTGAACACAAAGGAGCTCAAATCAGACTATGCAAGTGAGAGCTACTTGACTTGTTGCTTTGGCTTGTGCCTCATCTGCAGTGGAAACTGTAACTGTACCACATGTGGTGCCAAGTGAACTCGACACAAAATACCCAATCAGCCACCGTAGATATTGAATACTTGTCGTAACAACCGGCTGAAATAAAAACAAAATCAATGCATGATGCTTGAAGAAGTTTTTGAAGAAAACAGATTGGGCAGGATTTGTGTTCCACTATTCAACAGATTCCTGTCACTCTGTTTGATGTCATGATATTATAGTTGTACTTTGCTTCTTCTTCACTCACATAATATGTTGGTGCTGAGGGTGGGTATTAGTTTACGTTTTTTCCATTTCTTTCAAGCCATTTTCGGACATGAACTCAAGAAAATGTCCAAGAGATTGTAGTTGGAGATTGTCCAGGTCAGACGTGTTCACAACCACAGGGAATAATCTGGAAAAAACATGTAGGAGGCAGGACATGACAGATGAGATAACAGATTGACGCTATACTGAAGGCACTTATTGTCTCAGCTCTTGAATCTCGTTGTTTGTCCAATTTTTCATCTTTAAATATTCGTATTCTTTCTGTTTTGTTTATGTTTTCCACATTTGCATCCATCTGGAAATTATCAGGAAAATGTCCCACCTGCAGCTTAATTACACCTGGAATAGGGAATTGATTTACTTTTTGTGAGGGCAAACAATATCATATTAGCAACAAGCCTGGAGAGTCAGTGAGGGTGAAAGAAGAAAAAGGTGAGGAGACACAGATCACAGATTGATTCTATGCTCTAATGCAAATATATCCCGTCCACTCTAGTGGTTTTGTATTGGACTGGATTTCCTTTCCGCTTACAACTGGCCAGGTTCCCCTGTAATGACTGTCATTGTACTTTTCCCCCGGTTGCCTTCTGTCGTTCCCTTATTACTTTGTTGTTGTAGCTTTGATTCGGTATCGCAGTCAACATGACTACAAGCAAGTCATTCTGCCCAAGGATTACCAGTGTAAGCTGTCACGCTCGGCTGCACCGCAGATGTGCTTTTGCTTTGCTTAAAATTAATTGCATTTATTTTTCTTTTTTTTTAATTTATAGAATTTCTGACTTTTACCGAACAGTAAAAAAAGGATCATGGCTGCAGCTCGGTTGATACCCTGCGTATTTTTTAAATAATCAACTGGGAGGCGGAGAAGTGAAATGTTGTGATTACACTGAATCTGCTCTGCTCTGTGTGAAGAAATGAGGAACCAGGGCTCAGCAATCTATATTACCGGAGCAGTATCAATCTAAGATGGGCTTTTCTTTTCTTGTTATGAACCAGACAGCTGGATGTAATGATAATACTGCAGTTGACTTGACAATAACCTGCAGACAGTAAGCCAAATCAATAGAGCCTTGTGGACCCTGGCACCCCTTGAATTTGTAAAGGAAAAGTCGGGAAGAAAATAACTATGGCTGGAGTTTAGAAAGTAGCATTTTTTAATATTTTGACTATTATTATTAGTTCCACCGTTGGACATCTGTGATGCAGTTGTCTGCAGGAGTAATGAGATAAATGTAGGAAAGGACTTCCAACATTAGCGTGAGATGAAAAGTTAAAGGACCAACATTCAATTCTAGCATGTTTTGAGGATAGTTCCTGTGGTGTATTAGGACCCTTTTGTAAATTCTGAGATTTCTAAAATAATATTATGAAAATACAGTTGTGATTTAATGAGAAAGAGTCATATTTTGAGAAAAAGAACCAACAAAGAGAAGCCTGCTCGTCAGAGTTCAATTCTCTCTGGATTTAAAATATTGATCACCCACAATAACTTACAGTCGACCGCTACTAAACACCCTCCCTCCTCAAAAGAGGTGATTTCCTCCAAGTCTGAGTGGTTCCTTCTTAAGAATGGACAGTTTCTGACTCTAATCTCTGATATTTATGATAATGTGGTGCTAACATACCCAAAGATTATATATTTCATGATTTGTGAAACTTATACTTCAGTATAATTTAGCAAAATCACCCTATATCGATATTCCTCCTCTTAAATGACAGATTTCTTCTGGTAGCGTTATGACTTTAGTCTTGAAATCTCAGATATTTTCCCCTCGAAGTGGCCCTTAGTAGTGTCTGCAGGTAGTCTTTTCCGGCGGCTGTGGCTGAGGGGTAGAGTGGTTGTCCTCCAACCTGAAGATCAGCAGTTCGATCCCCAGTCTTCCCCATCTGCATGCCGAAGTGTCCCTGGGCAAGATGCTGAGCCCTGAATTGCCCCCCATAGAACAACAAAGTGCTGCTAATAGATGCACTGTATGAATGTGTGTGTGAGTGGGTGAATGTAAATCTGTACTGTAAAGAGCCTTTGAGTGGTCATCAAGTCTAGAAAAGCACTTTATAAATACAAAACCATTTACCATTTTCAGGTTGAACACGCCCCCGACAACCTTTCCACATAAACTTACTAACCTATAACTGAACCTATTGCTGTCGTCCTGGTTCCACTGTCCTCTGAGCTCTTTGCAGACAAAGTTTTGGGGACAAAATGTCCGCCCCCTTCTAGACACTGTACTAAATCAAGTCTCCGGTACACAGCGGAATGAGGTTTGCAGGGCTGTTGTCTGTCTTTATTCAAGTTGCCCGAGATTGGTCCACCAGACGTGTCGTCATACCTCAAAACAAAACACCAGCAACCTGTGTTTTACTTCTGTATGGATATGGGCTTTTATTCACTTTTTATGATGTGGGAAAGCGCAGAGCACAAGTAAAAATGACGACCTCTGTCCCACTGCCACCTTTTTAATGAAGCGCTTTGTTCTACCGGTGAAGTACTGTGCAAACAATCCTTCCAGCTTCGTGAAATACTGTGGAAAAGCAAGGCAGACCTGACCACCTTTGTCCTACAAATTCTCAAAGGGTTTCAGCTTGTGGGAAGCTCCGGGTTATGGGTCATTAAGTTTCTGTAGTAGAGAAGAGATATATGTAGCCTGAGCGGCGATCCTCAGGGAGAAGTTCACACAGCACTTGGCGCAGTACCCCCTCGCTGCTTTGAGTGCACAGCCATCGCTGAGGGCGACTCAGAGGAGTGCAGCAACATTTTTTATCAACTCGTACTGTGATGGCTTGACAGTGAGAGAACAGAGCTTATCTGAGCTAAATCAACGCGGCCGTTTGCATTCGTTACAATCAATTTGACAATCGTTGATATGTATTTGTCTGAACCAAAGTCCCGGACCAGCTGGCTGTGCAACAGAACTGGTCAGCTGTCCACTGAGGCCCCTTCTGTCATTCACAAGCCAGATGACATGATGCTTTACGTCAGTCTCGTGCACCTTCTGTGCCTCTCATATTTCCGTCACGTGTTTTTCCGATGTCAGGCCGAGGCTTAGACTGGTTTCAGACAAAACAAACGCTATCACCCCAGTTCCCAGTTTCCTCTCGTGCGAATTGATCTGTAATTTCACTTGAGATAATAAACACACGAGGTCCAGGTTCTGTATGAGCAGAACTCTGTGACCTAATTTTTCATCTCTTGTGTAAGAAGGTGTTGTATCTTTAGGCAGCAGTGATGTTGTAGATGATGATGAAGGAATCTTCGCGGACACCGTTCTTGCTTGTATAATAAGGTTTATTACACAGACGTTACAGGTCAGGACAGGTACCATGTTATACCCTGGAGACGTTCTCAGCCAATGCAGAAGTCTGCCTCGCCGGTGCCGGACAAGCATTCTTATAGGGAAGATGTTTTCGCCAAAGACTTGAGATACAATGACATCACACATAGGGGCCTCTAAAGACATGCTTCGTAAAAGGAATGGAAACCTCACCATCGAACAGGTCAAAGAGCATTCTCCGAGGGAGAGAATTTAATGAGTAATATCTGGAATAAGAACCAGGGATTCCTGAGAATCCAGGAACGAGGGCCCCCTAGCTTATAAACAGGTCATTATGATTTACCCCTATGTCAAAACAATTTACAGCTTGTGTTTTGTTTTTGCGTCTGCCTATTTGCGCAGATGTAGTTTTCCAAGAAAGCCTCACTCTTCACAGAGAAGAAAGAGTTCCAGGAGGTTAAAGTGCCAATTACAGGTATTTTAAAGAAAAGATTTCTCCTGCGGAAATCAATTAGCACCTAAACCTGCAACTCAATGCAGCTTTTAGCCAGTTTCACCTTATTGTCCGTAATCCACCGATCTGCCTTCATAACGATCGAGCAGAAAGAAAGCTAGGCCAATGTTACACAAGCTAATTGTACATTACCTGCTAGGCATAAAAGAAGCGAACAATCAAAGCAAACTAAGGCTGAGTAGTTTTCCCTGAAGTGTTTGAACAAACCAAGGCAAAATGTTTGAAAATTACAATGCATGTTCCAATAGTCACCTCCATTAGTATGCCGAATACAGCACAGTGTGTAAATACTCGATTGCTACCTTCACCTTCAGCGAATCTGTTGCCTCAAGTTTCTTTTGATTCCCTTATCCGGGGGTTGAAACTAGAAGTGTGGCATACCTTTCCAACCCATAGAAAAGTGTAAATGTTCAAACAGCATCCATCTGTGAGTGTTCAGTGCTGTACAACAGGTGAAGCCCTGATACGTACAATAGCTGACAAAAGAAGCCTTTCCAACAAGCCTACGGGGGCTGTAGCCTTCACACCACAGAGTCTCCCACTGTGGGTGTAAAAGCTTCTTAGCAGCAGCATGCCCTGCAGGTCAGCTTGATGACTGAACATTAGCGAGGTACTCACCATGTCGCAGTCAGATACGAGCCACGTTGCCCGTAGAGCTTTGTCTGTCTGTCACGGCACGCGGATATATTTAGCATATTAATAAGATACAGATAACAGACACATTTAGCATCTTAATAGGATGCTGATAACATTTCTATTAAAGGGACTCACTTACCACACACAGGCAGATTTTTGGGTTTCAGAGTACCTAATGAAATTACCTGACAAATCAGTCAAAGTGACGTACATTGGTTGCGCAGGTTGTCTACAAGGGGGACGAGTTTGAGCGCAGGCTGATCAGACCTGGGTGTGTGTCCCTCACATCTTTGGGCCTAGTTGGGACCTTTCCTCCTGATCCAGAGCCACTGGCTGCAGTGTTCTACAGTCTGTTGTAGAACCTGATGGTGGATGTTGCAATGAAACCCCTGCATTACTATTAAATTACAATTAAAACCTTTTTCTAAATCATACTGCTGTGTGTAATGGAGCGAGACTCTAGCCTCATACTTCTTAATTTTATATTATTTTGTCTGACCAGATGTTACCATGGTTACAGCTTGCACTGTGGGCCTAAACACCTTGTAATTGACTATTAAAATACATTGTTTTGGTTAGAGATTTGAACAAAATAACACTTAAGGACAATTATTTAATTGTTAGCGTTCGGCAATCAAATCCCCTCAACTAACCGTCAGAGCTACACAAACCAATAAAATATAAATACATCTAAAAGTTCTATCAAAATTGCTCCGTACAAAACGTCCTTCCCGTTGTTGGCTACAATGCGGACATAAAGTTCCACAGTATCATAATTTAGAATCTATAGTTAGCCTCACTGGCAGGCTGACGCTTTTTACTGTAGATAATACAGATAAAAGCATGTGATGGAGGACATTAGAGAGAAAAACTATCTGGGGTTGAAAGAGAGACGGCATGATGACACCAGCTTTTGTCAGAGTTCCATCACTCTGGAGAGAAATTTACTTGGCGTTTCTCAGACGGCACAAATTGAAACATCAACCGTGTGCGGCCTTGTGCGAGACAAAGAACAGGCTGCGGCAGAGCCTGAGTGATGTCATTAGTTTATACGGAGACTCACAGCAAGCTAAAGGTCATGTGTTTTTTCAATCAACATTATATTATACATTTATGGGCTTGGGTGTAGTTAACCACAGCGAAGTGCTGACTTTTCGCATCAGCAGAATACACTGGACTCGGTTTCTACTGACAGTAACAATTCACTTAGAGGCCAAACAAAGAAAACACAGATTTCTATGCACACTTTTGTGTTTGTTTGTATTTCCTGCTACCATGACATTTATCCTAATGCTACACGCAGCACCACATTTACTATTTCTGACATGTTTTCTGTGGAGAAGTGTATTGTATGTCAAAGGTTGTGCAATCACTGCTGCGTTTGCACAGTGATTGATGTTTATACAGTGCATGTTGGATTTTAAGGTTAAACATAGAAGAAATCGCAAAGGGTTCTCTCAATCAAAATGATAACAGAAGACCTAGTTTGTGAAGCAGCATGGGATCATAGGAGTTGTTGTCTTCACCACTATTACTGTGACGGATTAAGGTAGTTATTCAAGTTTATCAGTGGAAGGGAAAATCAGGCAGCTGGCTAACTGGCTAGTTATAGCAGAGACAAGCAAAGCCATGGTTAAAGTGGATATGACGTAATTAAATGTATACACAATGTATATTTATACGTATGTAGGGCGAAGCATAGAAGACGAAAAAAAACCTGATTTGAAAAAGGGCCTGTAAATTTAAGATAATTGTCACAGGGTGTGATCCACGTATCTGCATTTATCTTGATGGTGGATCATTGCTTGGTGACTGGTGATTATTTCCTGGAAACAAAAATGTATTGTGACCATGCAAGGCCTCCGTCTATTACTGCACGGTGTGTTTTTATTTTCAAAAAGAAATAATAAGTTGGACTTGCAGCTGAGAGAACAATACCATGCAAGGCAGTGTTATGATATTAAAGACGAAAATGAATCCACAGAACATTACCCAACATTGATTCAATGATGAAGACACATCCTGAGGTCTGCAAGGTTAAGTTTCCCAAAACTGCAATTTTTTTTTTTTTTTTTTATGAATTCAGCTTGTACACTCTTGCAGTTCACTACCCCAAAGGCTGGATAAGCAGGCCTGTGTCCACAAGATCAGCAGTTCAAATCCCCGGAGCAGCTGTTTAAGAAATAAAGAAATAAAACCCCTGCAGGGAGAAAGTGAGTAAGTGAGTGGGTAGTTCTCATCTCACCGCAGTGGTCTCACTAAGTGCATTCCGTCACACCTTAAACCCTGAATGTTTTGAGATAAGCCCCAAACAGCTTTTGATCAGGGAGTTCAAATGAGTTTGACATAATTCTCACCTCTCACCATCCCCTTTTTATCTCCAAAGTTAGAATCAGCAGCTTCGTAATCAGCTCAGAGTGCATCAGTGTGTGTATGTTGTCGAGTCATCTTTTGCTATGTCTGGAGGAAGATGATCTATATTATCATAAATGGAAAATAGATCACATTTATACAGGTCTTAACGATTCACCCACACGTATCCAGGATATTTGGGCTTCTTCTCTATGTGCGATCGTTTCTCTTTTGTTTGCATTATTACAATAGTTTGTCTAAGTTAATATAAAACTCTAAAACTAAGCAAGTGACTTCTGGATTGAAAGGCATTCAAGCCCGAATGCGAAGAAAAGACAAGATGACAGGAATGTGTATGTTGATAAATCTGTGGTTAGGAATGCTCAGTAGGAAGCATTAACCCAGGGAAGCACCAAGTTAAGGTCATTTCAAGGTTTTCAACCAATGACCTTATCAAGATCATCATATAAACTCACCAACAGTAGACTATGCATTGTCTATGCATCGCTCCGTGAGATGGCACTCGGGCTTGTGCGGTTTAATGTGAACGGCATCTCATATGAATTAATTAGCTCACGCAATCTCACGCCTTGAATATTATCTGAAATCTGCACATTAAGCATATGTCAGGGCTGGGTAAACTATAATTTCAGACATGACATATTGATTTTTATCTCTTTCAGACGTTTTGATGATTTATTGTGTGTCATTTCTGTCAGTAGAGCGGGTGAACAATCATCAATATTTTGTGCCTACAGTTTTTTACGAGAGGGCAGGACAGGGCCAAGATTAGTCAAAGTCATGAAACATTCATACCGTATGCCGGTTTTTAAAATATAAAATCCATTACTTTGGGTGTGGGGTTGGGGGGGGGGGGCGTGTGATATTTGCTCATGAGATTTTTGACTTTGTTTTGATAGTGAGCCTTTGATAACAAATGTCACGTATAATTAGCATAATGGCGTATGTCTCAAAGATCATGTACGAGTGGCGCCATGCAATTTAAACGGTGATTTATTTGAACTTTAAAAAGAGTGCAGTTTGCTCAGGAGGACAATCCAAGGTTGAAGTCAAGACAGGCTGATCATCACATTAGTATTTTTCTTAATGCCATTTGAATGTTACTTCAAAGACAAGATTATTATATTTGGTTGATTTGATTTTAGTTAAACCCCACAGATATCATGACACGGCACACTCGCAGGCATATTCTGTTCATAACATCCCCAAAAGGGCTTTGACTTATATAACAAATCTTTGTTGTCATTGTCATCCTCGTCACTACAGGCCGCCCCGGAGAATACTTTGAAACCTCTGAAATTTAGTCAGACATATTGTGGGTTAGAGCTCCACAAATAGAGCTCAGACTGGAGGAGAGGGCTATGGGCAAATTGCTTGGGTTAATGAGTTTGTGAATTATTCATGTTCGGGTCTAAGTGAAATGGGGGAGTCTGAGTAATCTGGCCAACAGTCTTCATCATGGTTTTGCACTCGTAACTAAAAGACTTGGCTACCTGCTGTGTAACAGGAACACTTTCTTCTTCTTCTTCTTCTTCTTCTTCTTCTTCTTCTTCTTCTTCTTCTTCTTCTTCTTCTTCTTCTTCTTCTTCTTCTTCTGTGTTTGGTTTGTTGGCGGATGGCAACCAACGTCAAGGTGCATTACCGCCACCTACTGCATCTGCCTCTTTGTGAATAACGGGAACATGTTGTCTTCTCTTATTTGTTACCACCCCTTTAGAAGTTTCCATGTTTTATTGTTGAATCAAAAGGAATTAATGCAGCTCCTTTGGTGTTAAAGTCTACAAAGTAAGTCTAAAGATATAAAGTAAGAATAAATGGTTTATAAGTGTACAGTTCTAATGCTGATTTAATCGAGAGGCAGAAGATGGTGGTAATGCCATTGGTTGCCACCCGCCAATGAACCGGATAAAGAAGAAAAAGAAGAAGAAGCTGATTTAATCTAAAAAATAAAACAGACATGACATATGAGTTGCATCACTTGATTTCCAAACATCAAAAATGTAGTCTATTTGAGGATTTACCTCAGCAGGATTCTTGCATCATTTTTCTAAGGCAAACCTTCAAACCGCCCCCCCCCCCCCCCCCACACACACACACACACACACTCACTTGATTGTCCTCTCTGGCACATATAACCTTTTCCAAAGAGACTGCCTTTTCCCTTGTGCAGTTTTAACTTCAATGGGGTTAGAAACACAATTACCTCATCTTCCCCTGAAATATAATCTGGGCCTGTAAGGAAAAATCAACAGAGAGAATGAGCGAGAGGGAGATATGGTGGTGGTTGTGGCGATGGTGGTGACGGTGGAGCGGCTTGAGCAGAAATGAGGGCAGGTGTAAGGGAGATAAGGAACGTTAGCGGCGCTCATAAGATGATGACTCAGAAAAGGAACGGTCGGGAACAGAGTTCAAATGAGCTGAGCTTTCAAACAGCGCCTTAATCATCCCCACTGTGTATAGCCTCTTATGGTTTGCCAAAACCTCGGCAGGAGGAAAAGGATGAATTCTGCATATAAAACGGTGGAAGATCAGGATGTGCTATGTCCCTGCAGGCATGGCATGACACTTTACTGTACAACACATCACACATATGTCATACAGATGCAAAGCTGTGCCTTAATAAAAACACGATGTTGGGCTATTAGAACAAATTAATAAAGCCTGTTTAAAAACACTGATGCCGTTCTCCCAAGGCTTTTAAATCAAATTAGATGGGGTTGTAAACTGCTTAGCTTTTAAAGCTTTAATTGCGCAAGATAATGGAATTACCAGGTTTTGCAAATATCTTTCATTTTCATCATAAATGTCAAAAATAATATTTTCAAAAACTAGGCCAACACAGTGCGCTCAATATACTGTGTGATGTCTATTACAGATCATGCATGCATGCAGAGAATGGGACTATATCATAGGTGGCAATTTCAAGTTTTCTATGCAAATTTAACATCTATGCAGCATCCCTATTTCTGCCTCCTTACCTTCAACAGTTGTCTACTCGGTTCACCGACTCCATTGTTTCTGGCTCGCATTCTCTTACATGCCCTGTATCCAATCTGGCTTTTAATCAAAGGCAGTTCCTCCTCCTCGTCCTCTGTTTACAAATAGCAGGACGGGGGAGGGGGACGCACAGCGCCATTTCTAATTGTTTGAGTTGAGAGTAATTTGTCGGGGAAAACAAAATGCTCCTCCAATTTTGAATAATCTGACTTTAAGGTAAATTAGTGTGAGTGCTTTGAACCTGCTTGTCTTAGACATTAGCCACGCACATCCAAAGCTGCCTTTGTGGGCTCTGCTGATCGCTACTTGTAGGGTTATTGCACACTTTGTCTAATTCCTGCTTGTTTCAGACTTCAAAATGCTAGAAAGCTTGGTTATGATGACTTTTAACTGACACCCGAACATTACTGGAGCGTGGAAGTGATTTTACAGTTCACTGCCAGAGGAAACAAAACCAGCAGAGTAGTGGGGAGCCTATGTGGAAAAGTCTCCACAGGACAAACAAAAGCATCATTTTCAATTTTATCCACAAATAATATTGGTATAATATTGTAACTGAATTACATGAGAATAGAAAAATAAAGCAAGTTATTCATATTTTTTCAAACCTTTATCCAGTCATTGCAAGCTTTCCCATCAGCGGCAGAATTTCACTGAGCAATACTGAAGCAGGTCCTCTCTAGTCTGATATAAAGTTTATTTGTTTTTATTTATTTATTTTTAGCCATTCCCTACATTTATTATTAATCTTTAAAAGGATATGATGTAGCCAACTTGACGCTAGAATCAAGCGACAGGTGACACAACTCCTGTCCCAGAGAATGAGTGAACCAAAGGGACTCAAGAAAAACTATTATCTTGCGGCCATCTGTTGCACGAATTCTTCAAACTGTCGGCTGACATCCTGAAATACATCCTAAAGCGGCAGTATCACAGTTCAAGCCCCTGCACTTCCTCACTCTTTGTATATTGTATATATTGAATATTATTGTGTGAACCCTGGGATTTTGATCTTTGTAAATAGACAATAAGAGAGTTTGATTCAGAGTCCTTGCCTGTACAGCGCTACACCAGAGCTATAGGGATATATATATATGTCACAAATCTCTGCAGTCCCAGTCAAGCCCCCACAGGTATTTTAGTAGGCTTTATTTTTAATAATAAATATATTAATAATAAAGATGTCTGGAAAGTTAATAACCCTACAGCCCCTCGCTCCCAACTCGATCCAGGGCTTTGTGCTCATGCAGTGATCGTAACATATGCGTGTGTGTGTGTAATGCACTTCTCCCTGTGGCTGCACTGTGGATATCTTTTATTCACATCCGAGGTTATGATAGACATTTATTCAGTAACATTGTAACCAAAGCACTGCAGTGCGCCCATGTATAGTCAGCGGTGAAAGTTATTCTTGTTGCAGAAGAAATATGTGGTGATAACCAGTTTACCCGTTTGTTAAAAGCGTGCGTTGTTGTTGTGGCTGCAGTTTGGATATTCTTCATTTAATTGCTGATTTTGTGATAGCTTGTTTTCCTGAAGCATTACTACTATTGCAAAGCTGTCATGTTTTGTAAATGACATGAATGCACTTTTTTTTTCATTGTGCTTTCGGATGTGGATGGGCGCTGTCCGGTGCTGAAAGAAATTTTCTTACGGTCACTAATAGTTTATTGAATATTCTTTGGCAAAGTTCCTAATTATTAAATAAGAGGAACACCCCAAAGAAAGTCTTGATGCTGATTCCATCTTTCTTTTTCTGAGGTGCAATTTTTTCCGATCCACTGTAAAACCGCATCATGCTAGATGTGAATAATTAGGCATGTCAAAATTCGACTTTGAATTATTCGCTCTTTCATTTATTCACATCGAAGTTGATGTGCAAAGGCCTTTAGATGCATCTGTGACTTTAGCTGCTGCACTTTAGCACCACACTCCTCATTTAGCAAAGGGTTGTTTTGTTTTTTAGCCATCCTTGCGCACTTTGAGATGTTTCCAAGAACTTTCATCAAGCCAATGTTCTGTACTTTCTCCTTCTCTACAGAGAGCAAGAACACGGGCATCTGAAGAATATTTCAGCCTCATTATTCGACCACATCTCTGTTCCGGTGTTCTTCTGAGAGTTGGTGTACATAGAGACGTAGCAAAAAAAGACGAAAAATATGATTTACCTCAGCCTGTGGTAGGAGAAAGTTGAATCTAATATAATTCCCAACTAAAATGTTCTCTGCCTTGTGTGTGGTAGCTCTGACTCCCAACAGCGTCTTCTCCCAAAGCTGCCGAGTTTCTTTTCCAAGCACATGCTTTAGCTGCCAAGAGACCTTCACCCAGTTTCGTACAGGACTCACAGACGTATACAGACTGCTCAACCCAGTTTACTCTACACATTTAACTGCGGCTGCCCCGATTTCCTTGAAGATGTGACAGTCCCGTATGGATGGCGCACTTGAAATCGACGCCGGTGTTTGCATGTTAAAGAGCTGCTAAGTGGATGAAAACCAACATATGGACTTTCTCAACGTCCCTCACATGTATCAGATACTTGGCTGAGAGCATAATAAATGAATGGCGGGGACTCGAAAGCCGTGAACACCGTGTCCCACTCGACACACTTCAGAACACGAGATCAAGGCTCGCTCAATTAAGAATAATTTTCCATGGAGATTTATGCTAATCCGGTGGCATTGCAGCATTACGCACTAGACTGCTGTACATGTATAATACATGTTTGTCTATGAAGGAGAGCATCTTCAAAGCATCATGTGTGTCATGTGTTGCGATCCCCCTCCCCTGACAACCACCAGTCGGTCTCCTCAACGCTGTTTAAGAATGACTCACACAGCTGGAGACTAAAAATAGCCCATAAGTCTCCCTCCTTGGCTCACAATCGCTCCCTCTTATCTCTCTGCCGCTGTTTCCCCCTGTCTCCTCTCCTTCTTTCAATTGTCTCGCGCCACTCCCCTCTTTCCGCATTTTCCACACAAATACCCCAAACTGGTGAATTAGAGTATGAATCATCATCGGTGTCCTCCGGAAAAAAAGGAAGCAGGAAAATAACAAGGGAAGAGGGAGGAAAGAGAGACAGGGAAAGGGGGAGGGGGGGGATGATGAACTCGAAATGTAGGTCAGAGCGAGATGATGTTATCAAATACTCAAATCAGACAAAGGGAAATGATATGGCTTCGTTCCATGTTTATTATTACGCTCACGTAACCTACTTTGCAGTCCGAATGAACGAGTTCTGCAAACTCGACTACAACCGTGTGCTGACAGTCACTGAGCTGATCCACCGGAGCAGGTGGAGGGTGAAGTGCCAAACTCAAAAGCACCAGCTGGGGATGGAGGATGGCGCTCTGTGCTTAAGACTTTATGTCAATACACGGGGCCCGTATTTGGCTTTTTTATGTTTTGATGTTTCCCATCAACATCTCTTGAGGAAGACCCTTAAAGATATGTGCCATGAGATTCTATTTTCGTTTATTCAAAGGTCCCTGAACCCGTCTAAACACACAATTTGCTGTTTGTTTAAAGGGTTCCCATGCTTCCCTGACAGATCTGTTTGTGTTTTTTTTATGACCTTTTCCTGTTGCGAGCAGTGTTGGCACGATGAATATAATTATAAAGCTAATCCTCTCTTACGATGTACGATCAATAATTCGAAGATTACTGAATTGTATGGAAATTTTGACTCGTCATAGTTCTAAATCTATAAATCTATATCTAATAAATGCAGTTCCGATTGATCCACTGTGAACCACACAGCTTCAGGCAACTGGCTGCAATTTACATGTAAAAGGGTGTGGCCCTCTGTGGTCTAGATTTTGAATCTATAATATCTTTCTTGAAATCTAGAAACCTTTGTATGATTATTGTGTTATTTTTTGGCTCATGGCAGGGTTTGTCAGAGGAAGGGACGAGGTGGGGGTAATGCAATCAATTTTAATTGTTTGATGTAAGAAAATATTAGTGGATCCATTTTGAAAATGGTGTTTGTTATCAGTGGCCTTGAGCTTGTATTGGAAAAATTAACTAAGTGTGGTTGAAAACTATTTTGTAGTTGAAGAGTAACTTTTTGCAGACCTGTCTAAAGACTTTTATGACCTGTATCTACATATATAAACAAACTGTCCAAATGCTTTATGACAATTTTTTTTGATGCGGCGATTGAGGATGCATTAGGCAAAAAAATTTAATAAAATCAACCTGTCTTTTCCTGTGCACACGCAGCCTCCGAGTACAAAGTTCTGTCATTCCTGCAGTGACCTAAAATCCCATCCTGAACTGTTTTATGGTCTAAACTGTTGTTGACCTGAAAACTGTCAGACCCTTTAGCCACTTATTTACTCTCTAAAGAACTGAATGTTTGTCTGCTTATCTCCTTAGGAAACACATGTAAATCAGTTCCCTGTGTTTAGATTCCTCTCTCTCCTGTGCCTACAGAACCAGTCTGAACTGGTTCTGAGGGACAGCCCTTAGTCCTCCTATATAAGATCCTTTTATTTGACTGTTCTCCATCTTCACTCTGAGATCCTTGTGACTCTCTGTGTTGATCCTTTCTGCAGAAAGTCCCTATTAAAATACAAGTAGATAACTTTGGTGTTTCCAGCCTCTTGTATTTCCAGATTTCCATCACAAGCTGTTTTCCCTTCTTTATCAGTTTAAGTGTGGCCCTGCAGGTGGTTTGAGATCTGCCATGCACTCCTTTGTGGCCCAAAGGGTCAGAGGGGGCCCCTGGTACGGAGGCTCTGTTTGAAGTGACATGTCTTACAGGAAATC
The DNA here is from genome assembly GCA_026259375.1 of Verasper variegatus. Classification (NCBI taxonomy): domain Eukaryota; kingdom Metazoa; phylum Chordata; class Actinopteri; order Pleuronectiformes; family Pleuronectidae; genus Verasper; species Verasper variegatus. The sequence goes on along the minus strand of CM048038.1, from coordinate 29,071,458 downwards.
AATTGAATGACTCAACAAACACAAAGAGGCAAAATTACCACAAGGTGACATTAAATGTCTGCAGAATCACATTAAACAACCACAAACAGACACACAGTGACCACAAAACAACACTAAAAGAACGCAAAGAGAGGCAAAATGACCAATATATGATGTATAATGACCATAAAGACACAAAATGACCACAAAGAGATTAAACAAGCAAAGAATGACCACTGTGATACAAAATGACAAACAAATTACATAAAATGACCACAGTGATACTAATGACCAATAAAAAATGTACAATTACCACAATGTGAAATTAATGACCAATAAATGACCAGAGAAAAAAGAGTGGCATTAATTGACCAGAGATACAAAATGACCTATAAAAGATGTAAAATGACTACAAAGAAGACAAACATTTTTCTTTCAGTCCGGGGGTCTTATGTCTGAGGGATGGGGTTTTTCCACATGTGTCTCCAGATGCCCATCATCTCCTAGTCCTTCCATGATGCTCAGTATTTAACCAGCAGCCTCAAACATCCTCGCCAACTAACTTTTTAACTTAACTCCCAACCGGGAACATTTGTCCATAAGTAAAACGAGCAGCTCAGTCCAAACAGACCTTCATCCAACCTATCCAACTTCCCAGAAACATTACCAAGTGCTGCTTGGCAAGAGGAGCAAGTGGAAATTCCGTCCAGTCAACCTTTTTTACATGATATAATTGGCGTTTATTTCAAAAGCTATAGCTGCCAATAACATGCACAGCCCATATGACTCAATGCTGGCACCTGTCAATCAATCAATCAAATTTTATTTGTATAGCCCATATTCACAAATCACAGTTTGTCTCATAGGGCTTTAACATGGTGTGACATCCTCTGCCCTTAACCCTCAACAAGAGTGAGGAAAAACTACAAAAAAACCTTTTAACAGGGTAAAAAGAACGTAGGAACCTCAGAGAGAGCCACATGTGAGGGATCCCTCTCCCAGGACGGACAGAAGTGCAATAGATGTCAAGTGTGAAGGAGAACATCATCAAGGTTTTAGCAGTATTGATAGGGGTAGACCTTTCTGAAGCATAACTGAAGGTCAGTGAATTGGTGGATTAATGTCAATAAGGGTCAAGTATCTGAGAAATACTATGTGTCAAGCAGTCTTTCTGCAATCATAGTCTATGGTCAGCAGCCAGCAAGATCATGATCCACCATCAAGATCGGATGCCACTATAGTCCACAGTCATTGTTCATTGTCGCCATTAGGATCCATCATCAGCTGCCACCTTGGTCGTGGTCCACCACCATTTTCCGATGCCAAAACGATAAAGGATCCGCCTTTATTGTCACGATCAGCCAGCACGATACAGAATCCACCATACTGGATCCACCATTACGATCTCTGATACGCAATCCACAGATCCTAATCCATGATGTGGCCACAGCTGCGGCCCTGGATCTGTGCGGTAACACACAAGCTACACCATGATATGAAACCTGAGCAGTTTGTCTGTCAATCGAAAGCAGATTGCAATCTCTAATTACTTACAGTAATACTTATTACCCTGGTTTAGCTTGAACCCATCAGGAAATGCACTTGACACATTCTTCATCTCCCCTCATTCACAATACCATATCTCTCCCATTGACATGTCTCGTTCAATTTCACACATGATCAGATATGTGAATCTAACTTACAACAGCCAACTGTCATCAACATATCGTATATCTATAGTGTGTAGCTTTGCATGTACCTCCATACGTAAATGGCTTTTCATTTTGAGATATTTTTATTCGTATTCCATTTTCACGTCCGCCTCGTGTTAGAAACGTCATCGTCACACATTCGCTTTTAATTTTGCAGAAAATATCCTGCTATATTCCCACATTGGCTCACTGTGACATTTTCATCACATTTTACTCGAGGGCTGGCAGAAAAATGTCCGGAGCTGCTGATTGGACATTTGCGTAAATTTTAACACTTTCCAGACGTCAGTACATGTCTGAAAGCAGCTAGAGAGACTGCAGTCCCCAGTATTTCAATGTTTGGCGTGGAGGTGTGTGTTAAAGTTGTTGTTTGGTGGTCAAATGTGCCGCAAAAATAACGAATAATTGGGAATTTGGATTCATTAACATTCACACGATTTTTCGAGGACCACTTCTGCATGGCGAATCGTCAGATCAGCCAGAAGACGTGTGTTTGGGAGGGTTTCCTCTAACATCTAATTACCCAGAGATGTGACAGGGACAGAAAGCAAAAAAAAATGAAAAAGACTTTGCAAAGGAAACTGCAAGGAATTAGTTCAAAGACCCAAAGTAGAAGCTTCTTGAAACAACTTGTGCAGTCGCCCATGAAAATTAGCATTATATGATATTTTGCATATTTATTATAGGAAGTTTTTATTACACATCTCCATTCTTCTCCATTGGTCTGGGATTGTTGCCGTCGCTTGTTTTTCTAACTATAACCAAGCTTCTCTTCCAAGGATATTGCAATATTTTTTTTTTCACTTCATCACATTTACGTTTTTGAGTCGAATTGCAGCCGTGTAAATTGTTTTACTATCTACTTACTTACTGCGTTTCGGCATCACTGGGTCTTCTTTTCTTTACCCGTGCTCGTTAATAGCACCGCCGTTGAGGAATTTCTACCACAGTCTGCATTCAGCTCCCCTTCACTTCCAAAATACGATTAGTAGGCAGTGCCAGTCGCTGACTGCGAAATTGCAGTCGCTTAGTAAATCAGACATAATTTCACACAGATTGCAAGTGCACATTGCATGAAAGGCACTGCACCTATTATACACTGTAGGTAAACCTGGTCCTGAGTGACGGTATTATTACAGAATATAGATTATTTTCATCAACACGAAATCTGACCCTTGAAAAGCACCAATCACTAATGTACATTAAGACTTTTAGAGGTTTTAAAGAGATTATCAGTCAATTATCGAAGGTTACAATAATAAAAATAATCCTCACATTTCCTTAAACACAAAAAACAGCTGCCTCGTATGAGAAAACAGTTAAAAGCAAAGCTGGAAATCTTTCACAACAGAAGCTTGAAGGTTTCAGATGAGAACAATGGTTTCTCTTCTTTTTCTTACAACAGGTGCAAAAACACCGGTCTGGCTTTAGTCAGTCAGTGCAATTTATCAACCACAGCGTCTCACATGTGTACAGCATCAAAATAAATTGCTGTGTACACACATCAGGCAATCAGGTAACTCCGGCTTCTGCACACATGAGGACAGCATGCATCCTGTTTTACAAGAGGGCTAACTGGTGCACAGTGGGGCTGCAGCCAATCAGTGCAATATAACAATCACAGCATCGCAAATACACAAAATGTATACACTACAATAAAATATGTACGTGTAGCGTAAATACACATCGACCAATGTTGCCACTGTTGGAAAATTGGCCGCGTGTTGCTTCTACCTGTCCCAGTCGACCTTCATTGTCTGTGAATAGCCGTTGAGCTCCAGTTCCGTAGTGTGTCTGAGTGAGGGACAGCTCAGCCTTGGAGTGATGCAATTTTGAAGAAGGTGTCCAAACTTATCCGTGACAGCTTCAGCTGGTGGAATGAAACCCCCCCTCCTCCTCCCTCCCTCCCCTCTGCAGACTTGGCTTGTCCAGACTTCATGTAATCCACCCTCGCTGCTTTCGTGTAGGTGGCTTTAAAGCGAGGGTCGAGGAAGGAGGCCACATCAAGCAGCTCCTGGGTAATAATTCAGTTTCTCTAAACTGCTTGGTCGGATGTCCTCGCCGAGCTGGCTGCCGTCATCCGGTGGCTTAAGGGCCTTCTTGTTGAAAAGATGGAGCGCAGAATGAAACGCTGACATACCACTACCCCACAGACAATGCGTCTGTAAACTCAACAAAAGGTCTCACCGAGTCAAGAACGTCCACATCTTGCCACATTGAAACCAGATGGCTTTTTCTTTTTTTTTTCTGACAGCTTATAGGGATTGTACTCAAGCTTTCTCCTGCTCAAGGACCCTCAATCATATTGCTCGTCATGTCGGAGTCTGTGCTACGACCTGATGAGCGGCTGCCCGACGAATGGCCAGTTCACACTTTCCTTTCCAAGAATTTCAAAAGGCACACAGCTTCTGCACATTTGACTTGGGGCACACCTTTCTCCTTTTGCAAATAGTATTTACTCAAAAAAGAACATGTGGCATCTTATCTTCTTTGTAATTGTGGATACATAGACTTGACGAACATCTCACAAACACAATGACTAATTGATTTTGGTTATTATTTCTCCCATGTTGTCGTCTGGGAAGCAGGAGGTTTGCAGACGTTAACTGTGCAGTGTCCAGTCTTCAATGAAACAAGCCCTGAAACGCAAATATAAGCCTGCGTGGTGCTTTGCAATCTGATTGTCATTGCATCAAGCGCCTCTTTGCCCAAGGATTCTCCATAAAGGCAACTCACTTAAGCGCTTGTGGCTTGGTGGCTTACATACTTCGGATCAAGTGTGTTTACCACGTATCTGAACGCCTTCCCTTTAACATCGGAAAGACTAGGTATTCTATACATTACTTCTTCGGTGAAAGACTTTAAACATCTTCTGAATCAGGGGTGCATCATTTGTGTTTGGATCTGTGGCTGCACCACACATAGAAATGCCTAATGCCTGAGTAGAGTTTTCTGCTCAACATCCAAACCATGTCCACACAACTGATGTTTAATCCTTTTATTAGCGTGTCTGTTTCACTCTTTTTTGATGGTTCGGGATGCCTCCTGCTTTCTATTTAAAATTGTACTCTATTCCCTATTGTGTTGTTGTTCTCACATCAGGGGAAAGAACATGGTAAACAGGTGAAGCAGGTTCCACAGCTTCACTTCCCTCCCAGACTCCCCATTGCCACAGCAGCATGTCTCCCACTGTGGAAACACCATTACCAAAAATCTACTGGTGTATCTTCTATCACTGCACAGTATTTACTGTATTTACAGCATATAGTTCCCTGCTTCAAGGTAATGCACAGGAATAAGAGAGAGTACGAATGCCTGCTAACTAGCTCCCTTGTTACCGCCACAGTTGTTGTGGCGATCAATAAACAATGGACAGCTCTGCTCTGGGAATTATCAGCCAGGCTGGAGTGCAGCGTTGACCAATCAGATGGCTTTGTGAGTACCTGTTGTGTAAATTATGGAAAGGCCCAGGGCATCGACGTACGGATACGTGTGGTAGATTCGTGTGGGAAATCTCACCACCCACACCTCATATCTCAACCCAGGCTGCCTCACAGGGAGCAGGGACTGTTCTTCATTGAGGTACAGACCCAGAGCCACTTCCTATCCATTTTTGATTGCTGCTGTGCCTGTCAGTCACGAGGATTAGAGGGAGACCATCACAGGCATGTTATCCATCCTGGAGACGGTTTGACTTGACAGGCTCACTCGGAATGTCTGCAGGAGCTCAGCTCGTCGGAGCAGTGGAAATCAGGTGAAAACGAGGAGAGTCACACAGCCTGAGTGGGGAATTGGGAGGGGAATTTAATTATGTGCTTTGCAGGACGGCTCTAGCATTGGTCGCTAAGTCCACCACTTTGGTCCAGAATGAAATATCTAAGAACTACTGAAAAGATCAAAGTGTTTTATACTGGCTTTTAGTGAAATGTCTCCACAGCTATTAACTGCATTGCTAATAAAGTAAGTCGGCACATTCATGGCGCCCAGTGACTATTCCAGTGACTTTTCATATAGAGCCGCCATCAGTTACCAAGTGAAATATTGTTGGTCCACCAGTTAAGAAATGTCTCAACAAATATTTGATTAAATTAACAAAATCTAATTTGCAAGACCGTCATGCCTCCCAGATGTTGAGTCCAAAATAACCAGCTGTAGGCTGGGTTGTATTGGATTGTCTGAACTTGCCCAACATCAGGGGAATATTTAAATGTTTCCAAATTTGGTGTATAAATAAATATCTGGCAGTCAACAGCTGTAGGCTGGGTTGTATTGGATTGTCTGAACTTGCCCAACATCAGGGGAATATTTAAATGTTTCCAAATTTGGTGTATAAATAAATATCTGGCAATCAAATCCACCTCTGTTGCACGATGATGGTGAACATGGTTAATATTAAATACGTGCATATTAGCATGATTCCTTTAGCATTTGGTTTTAATTAGTAGCAAACTTGGCATTTCTTCCTCTAACACTATCCAAATCCTATAATTTTTACTACTTCCGTAGAACTTACCCACAATGGCATTCAGGCTTTAGTCATCTACCTGACACTAAGTGCAAGTATTTCACAAAAGCACTCATGCATGCTTTTCATTTGCCGATAACGTGTGCATCTGTCAAAGCCGGAGTGTGTTTGGTTTTCCTTTTATCAGACAGGAGCAGGTTCACTTTAAATGTCATGGGCATGTGTCAGTGTCTTGTGGGTAATAGAAGCTTGAGAAAGCACGGGATGGGGGGGCGCCCACCAATCAGACAGCATGCACAGTGCTCTTAAAATCTGTCTATCACCGCCCACCTACACACACACAGACACACACACACACACACACACACACACACACACCGGCTTGCTGTGTTTCCATTTCTCATTCCTTTTATATCTCTCTGTTCTCTCTTTTCAGCTTCCAAGAGCTGGGTGCGGGGAGTCATTTGCTAATTGGTTTTGCAGAGGAAACGTATTCACTTGTCTCTTTCTCCTCAATACCCCAGGGCTCTCTTCCTAGATGATTCCCCTGTCTCGTGCTCCTGCCAACTCAGTCAAGTTTTCACCAGAGCTTGTTATTCTTTTAAGCAGTTTAAAGCTGCGGAGCTGCAGGGGCTTCAAAAAAAAAAAACACTTCTCCCAGACCAGGAATCCATAAAATGTTTATGGGAGGGACTCTGTTGCCTTTCACTCGTCTTACACAGATAGTAAATTTTACGACTTTGACCAACTTTTGCCACTTAGAGGCTCAATAAATAAATAAATGTAATGTCTCAATCCCAGACAGGAACCTACATCATGATGGACTGCTGCAGGTTTACTGAACTGAATTGGTTATATTGATATATTATAAATATAACAATTTTATATTTCTACATGGCACGACTTTTGCTGTCTGAATTTTTATTTTGTGTTGTCACTATAAGGCCACGAGTTTTGATTCCATCACTGACACCAGACTGAAATCCCAGTTAATGTGAGCCAGACACCTTCGTAGTACATTGTTACCCATATTTCACCTCACTTTACTGTTGACTATCGTTAAAACAAACAAACAAAATTGTAACGTGTCCACCTTAAAGTGCCTTGAGGTAATGTGTGTTTTATTGTAGTGAATGTAATAAAACTCAATTATAGGCGGTATTTCCGTTCGTGGAGGTGCATTAGACTATAAGGGATGGATAAAAAATGGAGGATAAATTAATCAATGTACTCTCAATGTGTTACAACATTTATTTTATATGTTTTTAATCAATTAGCAGAAAGAAAATAATGAAGGAAAGGAGGATAGGAATGTGTTCCTGCTGTTTTGAAGGCACAGACAGGCAACATTCAAACGTGCAACATCATCAATCTGCAGACAAAGATCTCAGTCAGACTTCATTCATCTTGGGCGGATGTTACAGGTGTCTGATCTTAAAGAAGCTATGCATCCAAACTCCTGCAGCTGAATTGAGGTGGAAAGTATCATTTGAGACACAGTAAATGTGAAGGAATGCTCAATCGGAAGCTTCTCTTACATTGATAGTGGTTGCACTATATATTATTGCACAACAACCCATGTAAAGATGCTGTACATCTTCAGCTTACTCTTAATTTGAAAGTATTGCATTCTCACGGCTTACACAACCTTTCAAATTAACTGTGCTGTCTGTACCGTGAATATGTCTCCATCTACAGCAAGCTGTTTTCCCCTCGTTCATCATGTTGGAAATCAAACAAACCACAGATGGACACATCTGCTCAGGGGTATTTAGGAAATTGCATAAAATAACATCCCTGCTTTGCATGAGGAGATTGAGGTGCATTAAGGAGGAGGAAGCGCCCGAAGAATGTACCTTCTAACTTCAGATCCCCTTTAGTCATGCCTCAAGCGTTCCATGGAGTCAGAACTTGGAGGTCCGGATAAAAGCTCTCAGGTGTTAATGAGAGGTTTGTGTGTCAATTAGCAAACCAACATATCAGTCATTCATGGAAAATAAATCAGATAATTAGCTCGGCTGGAAGTCTGTCAATCGATCACGGAACCAATTATTTCATCATGTTCTAGCTTTAAATGTATACGTACACTGAAAGTTTGTGGCCGGTAGCATGATGTTTTCTCCTCTCTTCTTCTTCGTTGGACTCAAGGATGAAGTGATTTGATTTTTCAACTTCAACTGGAGAAACTTAACCTACCAAACTCCCTATCAGGAATGAAAAGTAGCAGGCAAGAGCAGACACACTCTGACACTCACCACGTTGACAAGCTCACAGACAAAACTCACAAGTTTCACCCATGTGCCTGCCACTGTCTACTTGGTCTCTGGATGACAGAGAAGGAAGTTATGTCCTCGGGGTTACGTGTGCGTCTTAGAGCAAAGTTGGAACTCCATAGGCAATATTTTGTCTGCTGTCGTGCAGAGCTTTATTTACACCCCGAGCTCCTTTGACTTTTGGGACTTTGCTGCGTGTCTCACTGCTCGTCACATCTGTCTTAGGCTGAGAGGAGCTATGCAAGCCAAATCCTGACTTTGTTGTCAAATATAAAATATAATAAAATAGAGTAGGAGAATAAATGTCGTATGAGTTATACACATAATGTATACTGAATACAACATGGCAACACGGATGCATGAGTACAAACAATGAAAGGGGAAGAAACCAACCCTAAAATAGGATTTATTGCAAAAACAACTTAAAATGCTCAGTGATATGCATTACATGTTGTTATTCTATTATTCTTAGAAGGGCTCTATTGGTTTAATCTCAATTCAACTCATGTGGATGGGTTACTACATAAGAAAATCAGCTCTGGTTGACTATGGTCTGTGGGAAACACAACCATCACAGTTATCGCTTAAAGATCAGGGAAGAGCCACTTCCCCCTCAAAGCCCCTTTCAAAATGGATGTAACGGGACAGGCTAATGGAGAACAGGTGACCTCTCATAGGTGGCTGGGACCAGAATTCAAGATGGAACTGGCACATAAAGCACGTACGCCCAGATGTGTTTCACCATCTGACAAGCACTTCTATGAACTATATTGGTGCTTAAGCCATCAAAACCAGTGTGGACCCACCACTCTGTCACCATAATGGAGGAAAGGGTGGTGCATGGATCATAGCACAGCTGTGTGTTTCATGTAACATGATATGGCCTTCACGGGGTCATTTCTCCTTTTAGCACCTACGAAGGGCAGGACAGATGTTTCTAGATGGGTTGTTGTGTCCCCTGAAAGAATCTTAAATTCTCACAGATGTATTAAAGCTGGGCTTTGCCTCAGTGTAACGGCACTCCATTCCACCCTGGTGACCATGGAGCCGGATCTGAGAGAGCATGGTGCATGTTAACAGACGGCGACTTGGGAGGGACCAGTTTGATTGCTCTGGTCATCAGCTTGAGGTCCTTTAGATCATCCCAACTTTTCAACCCGACCCAATTACATCCTCTTCAGATGTTCGTGCACTTCCTTGTGCCTGGTCTATGGCACAGTGAGTTTTCTGTGTAGCAATCAAAGTCCTTGTTCGTGAATCAGGAGTCAAGGTCAACTTTATTGTCAATTCTGCCATATGTACAGGACATAGACGGGATTGAATTGCTGTTTCTCTCTGATCCCTGGTGTAAACATATAAGTAGACAGAACATATGAGTACGCAACATATTTATTACTCAAAACATACTACACAGTACAACATAGTATGCAGTCATACAGCATATGGTGGATAGGATGAGAGTAGTGCAAATCAGAACAGAACATGGATTGAGATTGTCAAAATACTCACGAAGCCCTGACACCGAGAGGAAGTGTTCTCTGTCAGGTCACAAATTGCCTCTGAGGTGGTTTGTTTGATATGGGAACCTTAATCTGCCCCAACTCCTCTGCAAGGTTGAGCTAAACAGCTCCCGTTGCTCTGCATGCTGGGATGCCGATAAGTGGAGTCAACATGCTTCTAGAGGCCTGAATGAAAAAATAAGGGGAGAAGATGACTTGTTTAATTCACCAGTGTTTAAAGGTGCGGCAGTTAGAGCACCTCCCTTTTCGTCAGACCCAATATTCATGGGTTCATCTTGAGTAGGGTCAGTTGTGCAGATGAGAGGTTAAACCCTTCAGAGAACTTTAAATGGTGAATCAAACTCCAGCTTCATAGCAGGTCAAATATCGGCTGAGAGTTGAGCAACTTATACGAATATGAATTTATTTGTTAATGAAGTGTATTTTACATTTTCCTAGTTAAGGATTCTTGTGGTTTATTGCTAAAACTCTCCACAATGTGACAGGCACTGTACCCCCCCCTTTTATTAAATATTTGATGTCCTTCCATAAATCTTACATCACAGCAATTCTGCACACATTAGCATTAGCAGCAGTGGCTGTGCACCCGAGCAGTTTAATGTTAATTCTGACCGACACATAGGAATAGATCCATGTCATCTGGATAACAGCGCGCATCTGAACCTGAGTTAGTAAATCTCAATAACATCAGTGTCTAAATACAAAAACTCACATTGTGTTCTTTTGGTGACAGATTTGTTCTGGGGGGCTGAAATGATTAAAGCATTGCGTACTAATCCTGTGAATGTAATGTGGTTCGCACACTTCAGGTCTGTTGTTCCCTTTGAGCAGAGCCTGATGGCACCTTTCAGCTTTGTCGAAAATGCACAGGGCCGAACAACACAGTGCGCTGCTGTTAATTCACTGTCTAATCTCAGGATCAACATTTAATTGCCTCGCTATCTCAAATTCACTGATGTTTTTTTTTTCTAATGCCTAGAGAGCCTGACATAATGCATAGAAATTTTAAGGTTGAAGTGACAGTCTCAAACGTGGGACGATCTGTGTGGGATGTGAATTTAACTAGTGTGTTAAAGGCAGAAATTACAACTATCTTAAGAAATGTATTATTGTATTATACATATTGTATTGTATTATTTACCATTTTCTTCTCATCTAGTAAGATAATGATGAATGATCTAAATAAAAAGTTTGATTACATGTGGAATGTGTGTAGCCACTATTATTTACATGGTCAAGAATGAAGGAATAAATACATTCAAACCATTTTTATTTGGATTCAATGTTATATTCATAGTTTTTGCTTCTCAAATTCTACTGACATTTAACAAAACTTGATTCTTAATATCCCATTCAGACCAGGTTTTGGACTAACCAGTAATAATAATACCAACGACAGTGTGCAGGATATTTTGGATTGATTCCTGGATAGTGGGAGGAAGTGGAGACGCGTCCTCCATCTGTAAATACAGTCTGTGATTTTACATACTTGGACCAATTGTATACTCGCTGAAATGTTAATTTAGATTGAATCTGGAGGGTTAACAAGACTTTAACTTAGAATGTTGATGTAAGGGACTTCATGGGGGCTGATGCAGCATCAGAAATTATTCAGGAAGCATCACGCGTTGTTTTCTTTCATCACTCAGTTCTCTTGGGGAAATGACCGCCCGACTCCATCGTTGTGCCCATGGCCAAACGGATTGATTGTTTTGTGTTTGAGTAAAAAATGGTCCCGGTGTTAGCGTTACTGGGTTAGCATTCTGGATAAACATTCATTTGAGTAACCCAAGTTGTCTCCCCCCCTCTTTATGAGCGTCCCGGGGCCCCTACCAACTGCTGCCTGACTCATTTAAAAAGAAAAAAGAAAGTCTCACTCCGTCTCTGCCACAGAGCTACAACAGAGCATAACAGGCAGCACGCCAAAACAACAGTTTTTTTTCCTGGATTAAGCTGAATACCAGTAGCTTCTTAAAAAGCACTGATGTGGAGCCGTGTTGTTATTCTTATATTATTAATTCATTCGTGAACACAAAGGCGATGCTGGAAACCGCTTGCTATTTGTGTCAGGCTGTTTTATTTATTTTTTTATATCTGCTAATGTGGGACAGGGACGAGGAAACCATATCAATCACGCAAGTCCTTTTTTAAAGGTGACATATTATGTAGTTGTGTGTAGTGTTTTATAAAGATTGTTTGTATTTGTAGAAGGATTGCAAAGTTAAAAAGTAGTAGTCGCTATTTCTGGGGCGTTGTGATGTCACATGATGGACATTAGAGCAGGTAAACATTTTCAAGTAACAACCCAAATTAAAGTTATGACCCTGAATATGAGTATAATATGTCTCCTTTAACATTTAGAGACTTTGGAATTGTGTTTCAGTCAATATAAAATATCCATCCATCCATCTATACCATTATCTATACCGCTTACCCTGTCCTAACAGGAGGCTGACATTCAGTGACAGGTCCTCATAAAATATTTGACACCTTATATGATGCTTATCCTCTATATTTTTCATTCCGGCTTTGACCATTCAGCAGGAGTCAGACACGGAGGGTATGAATGTGGCAGGGAAGCCACAGCTTCAGGGAACCAATTCAAGGATGAATGAATAAGGCTCATTCTCTTTGCGTGGTAGCATCTAGAAGCCGGGGAAATGAACATGTCACGACTCCTGAACCACTGCTCGGCTGTAAAGTAAACACGGCGGAGATTTTTTTCTGCGGATGCTCACGGCCTCCAATCCTGTACATCTACACACAATCACACACTTAACTTACACACAGCTGAATTAACCAGCAACCCCTGTGTTGCCCCTGGGGCTGTCTTCACTTTGCACCTGTCTCAGTGAATTATTGGAGGTACTGCCTTCTCCATGCAAGTCGGAGCACACATTTAGCCACCGACAACACCTTTGTATTCTATACCTTATTTAAAGCTTTAACAGCAGTAAATCCGATTGTCTCTCCATGTCTGCAACCAAATTGATTTCATAAAACTGTTGCATGGAGTATTTCCTGGATCTAGACGAAGCAATCAGGAAACCATGGTAACAAAGAGAAGTGGGTTGAAGATACGTTAAATTGGAAAATGGATCATTTGTGCTTGACAATTGGGTATGTGAGTTGTCATCCTCCAACACGAGAAGATGTGTGGTAAATGTAACCTGACAAATTATTCCATAGTACAGAATATAAATAGTACTGTAAATATAGCATGAGTCATTTCAAATGGAACTCAGTTGTCCATGAAGGATGCAAGGACAGAACAGCTTATTATCAATCCGAGGCATCTTCTCATATATAATGTCAAGTTTTCTTTCAGTTCAATGTCACTCCAGTCAATCAGTGGGCGAGGGAGCGTGAGCCGTGCCTGGAGGCTGTAGCGTCTATATCTGTGCATCCACACACTAGAAACTGCACAGGCCACAGCTTGCCTGCTGCGGAGCGAGGAGTTGTGTACAAACCGTACGGCTCAGGTTTCGGATCCTTTTTTTCTGCTGCCCTGCTATTAATCACAGCCTCTGAACATGCTGAAGCGATGTAAGCAATTTGTAGATTAAGTTGAAAATGAATGCGGCCATCTAGATTTGCTTTTTGCATGTGAAAGCACTGTAAAGCTTTGTGCTTAGTCTGGGGTTTTGTGCAACGAGTATGCAAAATGATAGGAACCTCGAGGGAACTTTGAAGCTTCGGGGCAGTGCAAGTTGTGGCGTTTCCTTTTTGTTTCAGTGATTTACAGATTCACTGGATTTTTTTATTTAGTTTTTTCTGGAGTAAAAATAACAATAAGCATTTTATCCCCTATTAGAGTTTGTCTGTTTTTTGCTCTCATTGTGTTGCTTTGAAGAAAAAACTATTTTTTCCCTGTGTGTGGATTAATGTCTGAAATGTGCATCTGCATAAGTGACAACATGACAACTGGGGGGGGGGGGGGGGGGTAAAGCCAGTGTCAACAAAACACAAGTTTTCAGTAATCTCAAAAATCCTACATTTGACTACTCAGTATTTTCCAAAGCAGAATTTTTACCCAGGCAGTGTGGTGAAGACTGGAAAAATATAAATTACAGAAAATACAGCTGTATCAATAAAATATGACTGATGATTAAGGGTTTTGGACCTGTTGCCTCAGTATTTCTAAACTTTTGGCTATAGCCCTGGTTTCGATAATAATTAAAGCTGTTAACAGAGCTCATCATATTTCGTCATGGTAACAGATGCACTGGCCGTTGATATGTTGATATTACATTTCCCTTACGTGGAAGAATCACACAGCAAATTAGAGGATCCCTCTAAACACATATGACAAGTGATCTAAAAACATCCGACTCCTAACAGTAGTCTCTCTACATCTGACGATGAAGCCACGGTTGTAAAACGTAATTAGAGTGAACACAGATCTCATTCGCGGTGGCAAGGGGTCGACCACTTTGCACGACTGATCAGATTTTCCGGCCCGTTGAAACTTCTCGACGCGCACAAGACAAATTTCATTGGTTTGTTTTTCAGCCCGGTGCTTTCGGTGCTGACAGCGCTGTCACATCAAAGGCAATCTTTGGGATTTAAAACAGGAAACATTAGTTGAAACCAATTTTTTCCTGCTGTTTATGGAGCATTTGTGTTCGGATTTAAAATGTTTTGACACATAAAGAAGCAGCAATAAAAGTGGCTTTTCATGTTAGGTCAGTGCCTGTGAACGACTGACATGCTTTTTTTTTCCTTCCTCCATTGAGAGGAAAATATTTGCTGACAAGTCCCTGTGTGTGGGCTCTGCTTTGCACAGTTTTCACCATGGAAACCACAGATGGAGGAATTAAAATGACAATGGCTCATATTATAATCCAAATTGTCCCTGTTGTTGCAGATGGGGGAAGCATGATGATGATGATGATGAACTCTTCCATGGCGATGTTGCCAGCTCCGACGCAACCAATATGAGCCTCTTGACTCCGTGGCCCCCTATTCCCATACAGCCTACCCTCGTCTCAGGAAGAGCTCCAGCAGAGGTACTTGACATTTCAATAGGTAAGGTTATAGCAATCACCACAAACATAGAATATCAATCAAATAAAATACTTACAGGGTACCTAGTACACGATAAGAAAACAAGGTTGTTTTGTAAGAGGATGTAACAGATGTAAGAGGGTATAGAAATTCAAGTAATAGATTTTTTCTGCATAATTTTTGAGAAATTCACCAAAATATGTTAAAGAAAGTGAAAACAAAATCCTGGATCCAATCCATTCCTAAATTGAATGGGTCCTTCCTTAGCTCATATCCCAACTTTCCACCAAGTTTCAATAAAATCCGTCCAGTAGTTTCTTCGTAATCTGGCTAACAGACAATCAGCAATGAAAACATAACCTCCTTGGTCCAGGAAATACCAAAGTATTTTTAGATTTGGAATCCTATGTAGTTTGTTAAAGTCATTTGTTTGCCCTGTTGTTTCATGTATGTCATCACTCTATTAGGTATTCCTCTTGAGTATTCCCTTGGTTCTCCGTTCTATACTTTATACTACAACTTGTATCTTACGTCACTTTTACCACATCTGTCTGTAAACTCATACTGTAGACTCTCCGAACCTCCTGGAACCTTTGTGCTTAAAATGTGCAACAAACCTGGTCAAACATATTTGATCTCGGCCATCAAATATTAAATGAATTTCAACTTTGAGGTGAAGTTGTTGAAGTCCAGCTTTTTTTGTCTCTTTACCAAGGACATTTGTGTACCATAAAAACCTTTTTCTTACCTTTTAAAAGATATTCTGGGTCCTCTGCAATGTGTAACTGGTCATCCATGACTCCTCAGGTATAAATACTGTATGAGGTGACAAATGGGCCAAACCGCTTAAGAATCTGTTACCATGGGGATGTAGAAGCTGTAAAAATAGCTGCAGACCTTGAATTTAAAGACCTGTGATGTACCCGTCAGCGGATGTGACTGTGTGTTTCTTTGATGCACTATAAGGCTGACATTTATAGAAAGACAATAAGTTGCAGTAGTCGGGTGTATTTTCAGGCCACCAAGTAGAAATGTACAGCTAGAGGTTGAAGCCATGCTCAAAGGACCTGAGATAGATTTTGCACACAAACAGTAGAGGTTGGTTTGATGATGTTCTGAAACTCTGGGATTATTGTCAAGATGTGGACCTCGAGGTGCTTCATCAAACTCATCAAAACAAGATCCTCAAAGTGGATTATCGGACTGCCGGATGCATAAAACAGTGCAAATACCATCAAAACCTAAATTTTCCTGATATTATCCATCCACGTTTCACATTTTCAAATTGCATCCCTTTCAAAAACATTGATTTACGGAGGTGGGAAATGGACACTCAAGGTTTAAGGTCAGGGTATATTTTGATAGTTTCCTATCGAGTGTTGCTTTCACACGGTTGTTGTAGTAACCAGCGTGACTTGTTCCTCCATGTCGCCCTTTTTCCAGAGTCATGGCTTGTCATGCTGTGCTGTGCCCTGCTGGGGGTAACACAATTACAGGTTGTGTAAATGTACAGATAGAAAAGTGCAGGTTGTTATTCTGTAACTTTGGGATCACCAGGAACTACGTATATTTTGTTGCTGGATCACTTTGGCTGTTTGGGTTCACACTGTGGACTGGGGGACATGGACACCATTGTACAGCTGTGCATTTCTCACTGTTTCGTCAGTTGGGTCCTGCAGGTCTCTCAGGCCATTGCAGAGTCACCAATAATCTGTTCATCAGTAGTGGCGGAGTGGCTGAGGTTGCTGCTCAGGTGACTTGATATGAGATAACCTGCATCGCTGACATTACTGAAATCAGCTGCCCCCGGGGTCCTGACTCCCCAATGTCTCCTCTCAGCGATCACTTTGACGAAGTGGGCAGATAGACGAGACGTTGGTGCACTGCAACGCCGGTGTGAGCCGCTATCTGATGAAGCACCGCGGTGTGACTCTCGACTCATGCTGAGGCCAAATTATGGCTCCTGAAAGCCCAGCCTATCTAGTCGGAGATGGAGCTTCACGGGTGCAACACTGTCTGAATATTCTCCTTCTCCATTGGAGAGACACTACTCATGCACTGTGTTAAGAGGCCAGCAATGTTACACCACCATGAACTTGTTGACTTTATGTGGGGAGTGGGACGTCGTTCCACAGTGATGAAATGTACTGTGTGGCCTATGTGCTGTGGCAATAACCATAAAATTATATATATTCATGAAAAGCAACAAGGAGTGTTCCCTCCTGACTTATTATGGGCAGTGGTGGATTTTAAGTACATTCACACAAGCACTAAACTGTTCTTTATACCGAATGAATTTCAGAGGAAAACATTGTACTTTTTACTCCCTTCCAAAGAGCATACACAACCTTTGTTTTGACTGCTGCGTCCATTGAAGGGTTAGTTCTCTAAAGTAGCATTTAAAAACCATTTCAACCCTATACAAGAAGCTCTTTTCCATGTCTTCTTTTGTTGCTCATGCTCATTAAAGGACACATATAAAGCTCATATTCAGGTAATCATTTTAATTTAGGTTATTACTTGAAAAACGTTTTACATGCTTTTAAGTTTAGAAAATGCTAATTTGTCCTCATGCTGTCCATTGCTGCAGCTCCTCATTTCAGCCTTTGTCGCAAACCCTTGGTTTTAGCTCCTGATAAAGTCTAGTCTGCTCTGATTGGACGAAACTGTCTGCTCTGATTGGTCAACTGCTTCCAGAAAGTCAGACTAGCTGCTGGTCGTGATGTCACATGACATCAGCTGTTTTTTCAGTCGGGCAGAAGAGCTCCCTTTACTGTGGATTTTGGGCATTAAATCTTTGCAGACATTTACCAAGCTCCTAAAAGACACACTAGACGTTGTATTGATCATTATTAGCTGTAGCACTTTATTGGTTTTGTTCCTAACAGGAACCATTTGTGATTTGACCAGTCACTTCAGTGCTGCGCTGTGATTTTCCATTACCCAAGAGTATAAAGGAAGCCACTGTCAGCCTTTCCTTTATTTTTGACCGATGTCCACTGCTGTAACTCCCATCGCAAAAGGTCAGCAGCTTTCAAAGAGAAAATAAAAATACTTAATTTCGAACTTAATTTTCACCCCGATCTCCTTCCGGAAAAAAACAAAGGTTCCTATGCCCTGGGCAAAGATCCTGTAGTGGAACTACTGTACTGAAATACCATTGTAATAAACAGGCCTTGTTCTCAGACTGAAGCCAGAGAGACTGCTTCTGTAAACCGCAGTGCACCTGAGGCAGTTTCAGGGATACTAAAGTAGTGTAAAACCTTAGACTGTATTGGATTACTGGGACCCTTTCAAATTGTTAGGCTGAAGTTACATATTGTTCTAATGGATAAACTGTACATGGTTATGGGTGATTACATTTTAAATAATGTAAAATATCATTAGGTTTTCAGGTTGTCTGTCTGTATGTATGCCTGTAATTGTGAACACAATATCCCAAAAGGATCTTGAAGAAATGTCTTCAAATTTGGTCGATTAATTTAATTGGACTTAAAGATGAACTGATTCCATTTTGGTGTTCAAAGGCCAAATTTCAAGGTTACAGTGACCTTGCAAATCCCTTTTTGCCTCGTGAAACATATTATCTGAAGAACGCTTTGAGAGCCCTTTTAACTTTGGTAAAGATTTTCTCTTAGACTCACAGATTAACTGATTAGATTTGTCACTTGGACCTGAAAGATTAACGGAAAAAAGTCATGTAGACTGAAACTGCACTGGGTGGAGGCATACAACTGCAGGTCCGTAATTCTGGTTGCATGGCTGTTGCCAACATTTTAATCATTATAAAAGATTATTTGATATCCTCAGTGTCTCTTGTGGCTGTCAATCTGTTCACTAGCTCAACATATATACAGACACATGTGGCAAAGGGCTCACCTTCACTGTTGAGCACCCGCAGCAGTAAGAATAGATTCAGGACAAATGATTTAAGCAGCCGGCGCTATCTTCAAACCTCCTCAAGGTTGTGCCACATAACCTGTCAGGACCACATACTGGTTCTTTACACAATATGACCCAACCGCGCCACTGCTGCATAATACATCACCTCCTTGACACCGAAACGGGAGAGACACCAGTGCAGCTCACATCTTCTGACTCGTGAAAGACACGTCTTTGAAGCTCCACTGCGTGTTAACTCCACAGGATTGTCAGGTGAACCGCGACCTGACATTGCATAGGGCTTTAAATGCACGGCAGCACTTGGGGAGCCAGTCTTTCTTAAGATAAATTTGCTGCTGGGATGGAGTGAGGAGGGGGAAAAAAAGAGAGACCGAGTTTATCTCAAATGCAGCGTTGTAAGCTATGACGGGAAAATAATGATTCGTTGTTATCAGGATGAGGCCAAAAGAGGCCCCTGTTTTTTTTCCCAACCTGACAATTTAGTGTCCTTGTCATGTGCTACAAAGAGTGGAGTAACAAAATCAGGCTGCTCTCGTTTCCGTGACTGCTGTCACCAGGGAGCACATGGGATGCCTGTCCTGCGGTGTGAAACAGGCACACAGGGGAACATGTGATACTGCACTATGACAAGTGTGCTTCTGTCAGTTGAAACTCTTTTCGTGCCTGAAACACATCATCAGTCAAGACTAAAATATGTATGATCAACATTAAATTATTGGTATTTAAGTTTTTTCAGTGCTCAGTGACATTCTTGACTAAACTTGATAGCAATGATCAGGTTAGCCTTGAATTAGCAGCATGTTTTCAGAGGCGGTTACTTTGAATTGCGATTAGGCTGCGTTTGCAGGGCTTTCATTACACACACACCATGGCAGCATCAATTTCGGTCGACATCATCAAACCCCTCATTTCAACAGCACATGCACCTTCGTGATCAATAATGAAATTGTTATTTTGGAGTCTAGCAAACAGCTTTAAGTAGTGGGAGAACGTGTAATTAAACTGTGATTGAATCTGGTCCACCGCTCCACAGTAAAAGCTCTGGCTAAGTGACGCAAAAAGATGGAACCTGTGTCGCGCGAAAAAAACACACTAATACCATTCTCAAAACAATGGTCGCGATTTAAATGCTCAGGGAAAAAGAACAGAATGAAATCAGTGACACAACATCCAATACCTGGGCAGCAGCTGCTTGCTTGCATGCCAAAGTGTGTTGTTTCTATAAATGGATGCTCTCAGATAAGTGTGCAGCATGCTGTTGTCTTCAGGTGCATTCACAGTGTCAACGAATGTTTGAACTGTAATACACAAGCACACTTAGCACAGCTACATGTTTCTCAGCAGTCTGCAGCTCTGAAGATCTTCAGTTGGAACAATAGCTGAGAATTTTATTAAAAAGGCATTAGCTTTTGCCGGAAATTTTAATGGCAAATAATAGGAATTTATTTATTTATCACCTTTTAAGCAAATAAGCATCATGAAAAATAGCAATTACAAAAAGTTTACAAAAAGTTTAAATAATAGCTGAACCAGGGACGTGGCTGTTTGGCCTTTATTCTACGAGGAGAGTCTCTTGCGAAGTACTCTGGTCAAAAGGATATGAAGATGGAAGACATGACTGCTCCCCAATAGTGAAGCCAAAATGAGTGAAGCCACCTGGTGGCTGGCCGCAGTATAGATCTGAATCCCACCTCCTTTATGTTAGTGGATGGGACATGGATCAAAATGTCAAGTCAGAGTACACGTCAAATACATTTTTCTTAAAGATGCTTTCTGTCATTTTAGGTAGTTCTTATCACACTTATATGTTTGTTCAATAGCTCATGATTTTGCAAAGTTTGGTTTTAATAAGTTATTTGACGATATATAAAAGCAGTCGGGCGTGTGTATCGGCACCGCAGCTCCCATGCCCTGATCGCTTATAGGTCCTGGCTTCAAATGTGCAAAATGTCAGTGATCTTATGCCAGATAATATGGCTTAATTTCTGCATAGTTGGAGAAAGTGGAGATGCGTCGTCTATCTTTATAATAGTCTTTTGTCATGTTACGTTCCTTTTCTTCAAGCTAAATGCAGTTGCCTCGCACAGATATCCACGACAACCTCTGTATAGTTTGCTCGCCACATGTGACTCAAATTCACATTTGGAGGGATGATAGACTCGATGCTCACTTCTCCACTGCTACTACCATGGGGACAACTTTCCACTCTGTAGCCTCATCAGTTCCTGTTTTCCCCGCAGTGAGAAGTGAACTCCCATAAACTGAGTTTGCCGGGAGAAAATGACAGCGCTGATCTGAGCTGTTCGCTGTGTCAGAACAGAGCCCTGCTTGGCATGTGTCCTTCCAATGCAGCGGTTTTAAAACAAAAACAAAAGCCACCAGCCAACAGCCTATTAGCTCTCACACACACACACAGAAACCAATTACCTGCTGTTGCCTAAAACAGAGCTTGAGTAAGCAGAAGTGTAAAAATGTAAAGGTGATTAGCAAAAGTTGTTAAGTCGTCTCGGGGCCTGGCGAGTGTTTGTGTGCATTTGTGTATGAGTGTATGTTCATTAGCTCTGCCAAACCACAGCCAAGGGTACCATTGCCCCTTGCATGCTCTGCCCCCATTAAATGTTAGTGCCTGCCCTCCAGGATCCATGCAGCAGGGAGAACATACAGAACAGCCAATATGGGAGCAGAGACACTTTAAATGTGCACCGCATGGCCAAAGGTACGTGGACAGAAATAGGACGTGGACAGTGGAAAAGTAATTCCAATCTGATGGTTGAACATTTCATATTTCTTCAAATGATTCCATAAGAGCTGCCACCCTTGTGGAGGGTTTGGCTGTTGGGATTTGCTCAGCTACGAGGGCATTAGTGAGGTTAACCGCTGATGTTGGGTGACAGGGCCCTGACTCGCAGTTGTTTTGCAATTTCTATAAAAAGTAGTACCTTATGTTGTCCAGTATTTTTTGTACACAAACATGAAATCTATCTATCTATCAATCATCTATCTATCCATTGATCTGTCTGTCCGTCTGTCTATCTGTCTATCTACCTTTGTGTACCTTGTTATCTGTTTTTCTGCTTGTCTCTCTTTCTCTCTCTGTCTTCTCCTCTCCCTCTCAGCGCTCAAGGTGAGTTCAGCCCTTCACAGCCCACTGGTCTGGTAACATTTCCTACCCATTAGGATGGCTAGCAATGCACATGCATTCTCTCTCTTTCACACACACACACACACACACACACACACACACACACACACACACACACACAAACACACACTCACAGTACACTATACACACTCATAAAGGCAGAGAAGAAAAGGGAGGGCGAGGCGAGTGCCAGGCGAAATGCGGGCAGGCCAGCCAAGGTTTTCCGGTACACGGGTCTCATCCCGCCACATGTCACCCTCAATTGTGGTTACCGCTGCCGTGATCAGAGGCTCCCCGACACTCCTCTGTTGCCCCGGCACCCAAAGGCGAAGGAGGGGATGAGAAGCAAAGAGTGGAAGAGAGAGGAGGGTGGTAGATAGTACAAACAAACAAGACGGAGGAAGGAGAGGAAAAACGACAGGAGGCGGATGTGGGGTCAGGGGGGCGAGCGACACCGAAGGAGGGTGGGCAACGGCAGAGAGAGGGGGAGGAAATGAGGAGAGGAACAGAAAGTGGCGTTGGCTGAGGAGGAGGAGAGCAGTGACGAAGGTGACAAGAAGGCTGCAGGTGAATAAGGAAGGAGGTGGGAATGTGTGTGTGTGCGTGGTGTGTGGGGGTTGAGTTGAAAACGAGGAGCAGAAAGGGAAGGTGAAAAGAGATTGGTGGAGTGTGTGTGAAAGAGAGAGAGAGAGAGAGAAAGGAGAGGTGTGTTTGACAAAGCAGAGATACGCTGAAGGGAACTTCAGCGCTGGTGCCCAATCCGCTGTTTTTTCACTCTCCTGTCATTAGCCAGCATCACCGCTGCGGCAATTATCTTCTATTAGAAAGTTATTAATCTATCTTATTTGGGTGTGTGTGTGTGTCTGTGTCTGTGTCTGTGTGTGAGGAGTGAGAAACTGAGGCTTGGAGGGAAGGAGAAAAGGGAAGAGTGATCATTCTCCTCATCAAACACTGACAAAATACAGGCGAAACACACACATTTCCCTGTGGAGATGATGTGCGAGTGTGTGTCAATGTGTGTGCGAATGTGTTCATGCGTGTGTTTGTATGTGTCTGCAAGTGCAGGGGGGTTTGTATAAGTTCAGTCAGGCTGCTAATTATCAGATGTGTGTGTGTGTTTCGCAACAGGTCCATGCCTCATGCTGGAATCAGTCACATAATCATATGTGTGTTTCTCACTACTTATGTGACGTTCTGTTACTCAGACTGTGTGTGTGTGTGTGTGTGTGTGTGTGTGTGTGTGTGTGTGTGTGTGTGTGTGTGTGTGTGTTGCCAGACCCAGTCAGATAACCTCCCCGAGTCTGTACACATTCCTCTTTCTCTCTCTGTATCCGTGCAGCTACTCCTCCCCTTCCCTCTGATTTATTTCTTCTTGCGTGTGACAACAGTGTGTGTGATTGCGAGTGTGTTTAGGCGATGCTAGACTAGGCCAGGCCGTTTTGTTGCCCCAGTGTAGCCCGGTGATTCACCTTTTCTCCTCCAGGTTTCCACCTGGTCACTGGAGCGATGCGCTGATACGACCTGACACCTGTCTGCTTGGATGGCCCACAACAGGCCTCACACACAAACACACCTACACTATGCACACTATGCATCCATGCATAAGCGCACATTCACGCTCGCGCCCTCAATCGCACACCCATTCCGACGAAGGTGCACTCATGCTCCTGCACAAGCTTGAAGGTAAAAAGTTAAGTAGATGTACACACAGGGACATATGCATGCGCGCATATG
Organism: Verasper variegatus; assembly: GCA_026259375.1. Classification (NCBI taxonomy): domain Eukaryota; kingdom Metazoa; phylum Chordata; class Actinopteri; order Pleuronectiformes; family Pleuronectidae; genus Verasper; species Verasper variegatus. The sequence goes on along the minus strand of CM048038.1, from coordinate 29,047,723 downwards.
CACAAATGGCACATGACACATGCACACAACAAAACTCACATCAACACCCCGCTGCTTCCTCTCTCATCCGTAACTCCTCAACATGCGCAAGGTCCATGTGTTTGCGTTGCCTCGAAAGCTGACAACCTGCCCCGTGTTCTGCAAGAGAGTCGCTCCGTGATGTGTGTAAATATGTCAGAGTTTGTCTTGTGCCATTCGCGTAAGGCAACTCAACACGGTGACTCGCTGCACTGCGCAGGAGTGTTTGAATCGTGTTCGCACAAATCCGAGATATCCAAACCAAACTGAGCAGTTGTTTAAACTTCTTAGTGTCCTAAATACAAGATGGACGACAAGTCCCCACTTCCTCCCACTATCCAGAAATGTGGCCGAGATATGCAAATGCTGCCATCTTGCACGTTTGGCGCCAGAGTAGTGATTGGAGGATGGAACTGGGGTTGCGGTTGCATATCCTCCTGCAACCTTATTACCTTTTGTCTTTCACTAAGAGTTAATCCACTTGGGAGAAGAGCATGAGAGCAATCAAAGCTCAAGCAGGGTCCGTACCTCAATACCTCTCTAGCTTTATTTTTATTGCTGCACACTACTCTCAAGCTGCCATTATTGGAGTTATCATTGCAGAGGACAACAGCAGCGAGGGCAATCACAAGCCATTGCATTCATTGCTGCGATACTTGAAATAGCACTGTCAAAGGGAATCTGTTGGCATTAGACAATCCAGAATGTAGGCCATGTCAATATGACTCCTATCTAGCGTTGGGGAGTGTGCTGGAGGTCAGGCTGCGGTGCATGGAGCGACACGTTTGACATCGTGACAAAGTCTGTGTATGTGCATTTACATACATGTTACAACAATAACTTCATGTCAAATCAAGTCACTTCTATTTGTATGGCACCAAATCACAGCATACATTTTCTTCTCAAGGCAATTTGCACTGTAGAGTCGTGACCTTACAATACTGTAGAGAGGAAAAACCCAACAGTTTCCATAATGAGCGAAAAGGGAGAAAAACCTCAAGCACAACCAGCCTCTGGGTGAGGTGATGGGGGGGGCATCTGAGAGGAGACAGAGGGGGAGAGAGATGAGAGAGAGAGAGACACTGGGAACAGTTGTATAACTGATCTATTTAGGTGAAGTCAGACTGATTTATTTTTTGAGATGACGACAATTATAACATTATGCATGTGGTGTCATAGAGAATAAAAACAGCAATGATAGGTTGCACATAATAATAATAACAATGTTATAATATACCACAAGTAGAATAGGGTGGTCCCAGTGATGCTATATGTGGAAAATGACTCTGACAGTGAAGGTAGTGACATCCAGAGTAACTTTATGATCAGAAAATTATAGAGGATTATCAAATCTTAACTGATTTTATACCCGACATACAGATGTAATCCATTTTTTATATTTGTTATTGTGACAAACTAGACAATCCAATCGACATGCAGGAATACACACTTAGGGTTTTAACTAGCTTAAACTAAAAAAGTCTTATTTACACTGCATGTATCTATGGTTGGTGACACCTCAATTCAGTCGGTGCCATTCGGATTATGTCTGTAAACCAGGGATTGCTGAAATCAATGTGATTATCCTCTAGTGTGCCAGGTCAACCAGGCTGTAACTGTTCCCCTTTGTGTTGACGCAAACAGCAGTGGAATCATTTTCTCCCTGTGGTCACTTATTTATCAGATCGACACCGATCGAAATGGAATTATTGTGAACTCAGGCGTCTCTATAAATGATCAGACAGCAAATTGTTTGGGAGAAAATATTAATAAACGTTACATTTTCCAAGCTTTTAAATGTCAGAAGGAGATCAAGGGTGTGATTAAACCAGCGAGTGCTTTAATTTACACATCGAGAGAAGTCAATTGAATAATAATAATTAATAGTGACATATTAGGGTTTTTAATAACAGTGCAGCAGATGTCTTGGTCTATCTCAAATCCTTTTCTCGCATAATCACTCGATTGCCACACAGTGAACCCCATTAATTGATTCAAAGATCTGCAGTGGTCTGACTGGTTTGTGGCAGTAAACACTGTGAATAGACGCGCTGATTTTGTGGTTTGGATGCCGAGCAAAGTAGCTCAGAAACGCTCCTGGAATTGGTGCCGACGACAAAGAATTCAAGGAATCATGCCCAGAGACAAATGATGAAGTGGCTCGTGTCTCCTGAAATCTGTATCTTCCTTCATCCTGAGCTAAGTTTCATCTCACATTCTTGGAGTTTCCTCTAGCGAGCCTGAAGTTCCACAACCCTGCGCCAAAAAAAGCTATACTTCATTATTTCCCCAGCTCCCGCAGATGCAACAACAGCACGTGTACTACCTCTGACGGCACCGAGCTCCATGGCAACGGCGTGCTAATGATGCACGGTTGCACCATTGCCTCATTCACAGTCCCGCCGCTCGGCAGCCATCTTTCAGGATAACAAGAAGCAGCCTCCTGTCTGTGTGGGCTGCTGCTCGGGAGGTAGAGCTGGTCGGCCATGTGATAGGAAGGTCGGTGGTTTGATCCTCGGGCCTCTCCACTCTGCATGGTGAAGTATCATAGGTCAAGATACTGAACCCCTTATTTGCTGTGTCTGATAGCAGCTCTATGGACTTTCCAGATCCCCTGACTTCTCCTGTAGCGGCACCATTAGGTTTTTTATTTTCCTAAAATTTCTCAACATATTTACCTGCAAATGTGTTGTACAACTGCCATCTTTGGAGTGACAGTCTGTGTAGGGACCTTTCAGCCCAGAAAAGTGTGAGGAATGATGAGGCCTACCTGCAAAACATTTTTTTTTTTATTTGTTTTTACATATTTTATTCTGTAGTTACTCTGTCTTCTATGTTGGTCTCAATACACATCACATCATTGTGAGTTGTCCAAAGACGCTGTAACTAGTATATTTAGTAACAGGGACCTCTTACCAAGTCCCTCCCCATCATAACAGGCCCTTGAGCAACTCTCTGAGACTCCAGTGTCAGAGGTGGACAGGCCATCTGGAGCCGCAGACGACCTGTCCACCGACAGCGGGTCCAACATCCCCTCCGAGTGTCCCATGATGTTTGGGAGTGCTGAAGGAGAGTGGAAGCTGCTCGCTTCAGGTTTGTGTGTCACGGGCTCTTCACATCTAATGAGTCCATCTTTCCACCCCCCCACCTGCCATCTTCAGTTTCATACACTCCAGCCTCCGCCGTGCGCTGACATCGACTGGCTGTATTTGCAGTGCAAACTGCAGACGTGTTGGACAAACAAAGGAGCACGGAGGAGCAGCAGGAACACAATGTAGAAAAACGGAGGTTGGAACATGAAGTCCCGACCGTCCCTTGTGGGCAAATGTGATCAAATGTCATAAGTTAAATTGTGTGGTTGCCCTGAAACTGACAGAGCGATGTAAACGTAAGACATCAGCATGTGGATCTGTAATGTTTTTAACACACAGTAGCTATAGTAATTTGCCTTCAGGTGTTGCTGCAAATATCAGACTCCACACGGTTGATGTAAGCTCTGTGTTAAACGCACGGCACATTGGGATTCTGTGTGATCTCCAGTTTGCTTAGATGTCCTCCTGGAAACGTGAAATACTAAAAATAGCATATAATCTATAATAAGTTAATGCTAATATGGTCCACACGTGTTTGAGATGAGATGTTATGTGCCGATATGCCACATCAGCGTTAACAAGGAGATGCACCATTTGCATGTATGGAGGGGAGCAACAGAAAAACAGTAGCTGTGCAGCAATTGTTATTATAATAAAATTATTATTCTGCTTTATGCCTTTTTTTGCTCAGCTGAACGTCAGAAAACATTTATCCTTCACATGCGGCACAATTTGCAAATATCACCCGTCCTGGAAAAAACTAAATCTTTCTCAAAACGTCTTTTATAACCGTTGGTAATGTGGTGTCATTGCACACAGATACACAGTGAATATGCTCATTATAATGACACGGACAGTTTATGGGTGATGTTTATATCATATTTAAGCCCATGCATTTCATCATTTGCTTTTACCTCCTGCCACTGTACCGAACCTGTGAGCGGCTGCCAGTCCCTGTTGACTGATCCCTCTCATTAAGTATCTCAGTCAGACATGCAGCGATGGATTGCTGCGGATGCTGCCAGGGCTAATCAGAGTCACGAAGGAGGCGGCATGCAAATTTTAATGCCAGCATCCACAAATATTGGAAATGTTTTCTCCTCGCTTGAGTTCCAAATGTCAAAATGGCTGAATAAAAAGCATCTCCGTCTTGCAACGTGACAGCAGAGGTAGCATCCCGTGCACCTTCATTCTCCTCTCCGGATATTTAGAACTTAAAAGGATATTCTCATTCAGCACTCGCAGTCATCGGCTTCAGACAAAGAATGATTTTAGTGGAGAGTTATGGAGAGAAGCATTTCATATGATGTAACATTTTTTTAAATCGTGCATTATTAAGACAACCTTGGATATCTGTGAAGTAACTTGTCACATTGTCGATTCATTTTTTTGTATTCTTTGCCTTTTTTAAGTTACTTTCTACAGGAATCCAACATAATGTCTTTCACACAAAATCAGATTAGATTGTTCTGACTTTTATCTTGTTTTTTCTTCATAGAGGGAAGTTGATTCCTTTGCTTCAGCCTCTGGGAAACCTCAGAGAAAATACCATTCAATTTGAAATGGTCTCAGGCCTAAAAGTTTGAATTTATTGTTAGTTTAAGGTCAGTGCGTATACAAGGAATAACAGACATTTGTTGTCATGCAAATGTATTTGTTGTCATGCAAATGTATTTGCTGCGAGAACTGGCTGCTTGTGGCGAGTTTCCTCCACACAGAGAGAGAAATCAGGTGCTTATAACTCTCACCTTCCCCAAACACACGCATATCCATCGACCCGCCGTTCTAACCGGATCCACTCCTTGATCGCAATCTGACCCCATTCTGGTGCCAGATCGGCGGAGGATTGCACTTTCCCTCCTCTATTCCACTGGCAGCCTCCGCGGTGCCAGGCGGGATCAATCAAGCCCCGGCAAGGCCTTTGAGAGGAAGTGAAGTTGTGTTTGACCCCTGCAGGTCTGCTGCCAGACGATGAGCCTAAGCGGAGTGGACAGGTTCAGCATGCCTCCACTCTCCACACGACCAACCTGGACCAGACTGGACAACCAGGGGAATAGAAATGAGCAGTAGGATGACAACCGTATGAGAATGTGTGTGTGTAGATGTGTCGGTGAGTGCGCTGTCTAGTTAGAGTGTGCACTTGTATTTGCATGTGTGCATGTGTTTGGTTGGGGAAGCAGCTGCTGTGTGTGTTAGTGGGGTTATGAACTTGCATGAGTGATGTGTTGGGGGGCTGTGGCTCAGAGCGAGTGTGTCTGGCCGTGTGTGTGAGTGTGTGTGGTTGTGTGGGTGTGTGGCTGCTGGAGTGTGTACCTGTCAGTGTGCTACACTATCTATGTACTTTTAAGTTAAGCCACCTAGTGAGATACTACCAGTGAAGTGGTCACTTGTAAATTGAATATTGAAAAGCGTAACTTCAAGGTTATATTTTGAAGAGGAACAAACTACTTTTCATTGTATGTGATTGATTTACCTATTGAATAGATTCCATACATATCACTTCTTTGGTATGAATAGAAATGCTAACAACTCAGGTTCGAATAGAGCCATGGAGGATAAAAGAGGAAAGAGATGAAGCTGGCGTCTGCGCTGCATTTTTGTTACATCAGAAAAAAAAGAAAACATCTTTGATGACAACGCAGACTTGATGTCTGGAGTCTATTCTGTGTGTGACAAAGGTTCCTGATCTGTGGCCCAGACTTTGTGAATCAAAATGCTAATAAATACAAAATACAATGATGGAATGAGGTGAAACTTTAAAACAGATGAGTGAAATACAGATATAGAATTCTGTTACTTGTATGTGTTGAGAGTATATGAAATAAAATGTGTAAAGAAAGCATGGAAACGGTCATAAGATTGGATGAATGATTATATTTTCAATGTTTGTGTGAAAAGTCTTTTTTATTAATTTGCACAAACAGTGTCACAATATCTTTTAGGACAAAACTCAATTCAATCTGTAGCTATTTCTTGTTGCTTATTTTCAGATTGCAATTTTTCAGTAATGGTTTATTTCATGAGTCTCATATTGTCCAGCTGAATTTCTTGGAAACCGTATAATTTCCCAAATAGACAAGCTCTTTGTTAAGCTGCATACCATTCGCAAAAATTTGAACCTTGTTTATGAAAAACAAAAAAAAAGGATTATTGTCAAAGAAATCATTAAAGAAATCAGCAATGCTCATTAAATTTCTCTAAAAGAAAAACAAATGTTCTAAGTGTTGTTTCATTCTGTATATTAGGAAAAATTCCACAAATACAAAAAAATAAAACAAAATAGTGTTACATAATCGTTGAAATGATCTGCGTGCCTTTTTTACGTTTTCAAATCGTTATAATGTAATTGTGGAAGGATAAAAAATAAAAAGTTAAAAATACAAGGATTAAATAAAATACAAAAAGACAGAGCCCACAGATCAACAGAAGTGTGTACGGTACAAAGTAGCTCCACTGACCAGCTACAACTAGAAAATACCACTTTCACACAGTTGCATCAGTAGTAAAAGTCCAATAATTGCGTATATAATCCATCATAAGGTTGTTGTTGTTTTCATAATATATACGTAGGCTTCTGTCAGGGAGATCCTCCTCAACTTGAAAAACCTGCATTAATAAGTAAAAAGCAGCTCATGCAAAAAAATAGATTTCTCTCCAACGATGGAAGTTCAAATGACACAACACGCCGCTTGTGGTGTAACAGGGAGACAGTGCACGGGGCAGGTGGAACCATAGAGAGCATTGATTTCCAGTCGCAGCTCCTGCACGCTGCTCACCGAGAGCGGTGGGTGGAAAAGGGAGGTTCTCTGTGGAATTGCGCCGCTGAAAAGCAGTAATTGGCTCGGTGGTATAGCGTTTGTCCCATTCACTTCCAGCAGGTCAATGGTGTGATACAGTAGGTGAGGACGTGAGTTCAATCTCTGGTGGTGGGACTGATGAAATTAATTAAAGGAGCTGTGAGGTCACCGTCAGTGTCAACGCAACGTGATCTTGTGTTTCCGTGCCTCCCCGTTGGTGACACCCAGTGGCCAGAAACATCCTGTTTTTCTGGTTGTCAGTCCGTCCCATTCTTGTGAACGTGGTATCTCAACAACACCTTCAGGGAAGTTCTTAAAAGTGGCTAGGAAGATGACCTGATTACAATTGGGTGGTAAAAGGTCAACCTCGTAAACACAATATCTCAAGAACACCCTGAGGGAATTTCAAATTTGGCATGAGCACTCCGTTGGACGAACAGATAAACGATTCAGTTGTGGTGGTCTAAGGTCAAAGTTCATGGTCACAGTGGCCTCTTGAACATAACATCTCAAGTCTATATTTTGGACTAAAAGATAAACTAATTTCAGTAGGTAAATGTAACAGCGACCTCACATTATTGTGAATTTCATTTCTGTTTATGTCGAGGTCTCTAAAATCCTTTCTCTCCCTCTCCAGCTTTGGCACTAGCTTTTACACTTTGTGGACAAGGGCCCATAAAAAAACAGCTCAGCCAGGGGCCCCTATGTAGTGGAGTTTATAGGAGGGAGGCCGTAAAGTGTCGCTGTCCAAAATGAGATACCCACCACCCTAAAACACTGACACCCACTTGTTACTAAATGATGGCTGACATGAAAGCTGTGGACGTAGAGCTGTTGACGTCTATCCAGCATGTGCACACATGTGCGTGGGTGTGGGATTACAAGCTCTGGATGTGGCCAACATCACAGTGCAAATTAGCTTTAATAACACTGTTTGATTCCAAATAAAAGGAGCAAACAAAATGCGTACAAGCACACCTGGCTTCCCAAATACTGTAAACAGATGGGTACACTGCAGGCCAGTCAAAGTGGAGGAAAAGATGCTAATGAGCACAAACACAGACAAAAGAACAGGGGCAATGGGCTCGATATTTCTGGCCAGCTCGTCGTCCAAGGTGACGGTGATGGCCAGGAACTAGGGCAGCAGTGAGTGGGATGGACGAGTCTTTGTGTTTGCACGGCGGCCAGCTCCTGGCTGAACGGCTGTTCTCCTGTGCCATGAGTGAAACTCCTGGCTAACATATACAAATATGGAACATTTCCACTTTGTATCCGGTTCCTTTTGAGGGCCAATTACACAAGCAAATGCCACAACATGATCTTAATCCCAGACTTGCTCTCTGATGGAAACAAATTCAGGGCCAGTTTGCTGCCACTCATTTTTTTTGATGGGGTAAAGCAAGGACAGGGCATACCGGAATTTTAAAAAAATGAAATGTTAAGACCTGTGTAATTTAATGCAAATAAGCAAACAGCAGTTTGTTAAATGTCTTTCAAAATTTAGAGAGTGGGGAAGTTTTGCAATCTGATCCAAAAGGAAAGCAAAATGGCTTTGATAACAGCCAGGACAGAGAAGGCAAATAAGTAGTAAGGTGCTGTCTGAGGGGTCCAGCCTTTCAAAGGCACGTCCCTGGGAACCAAAATGAGAAATATGCACTCAGCATGTTGCTGACATAGCTTCAGGCAAAAAGGAGGCCTATCAAATGGCGTATTTAGCAGCTTCCATTCACTGTGACATTTTTTAGTCACACTCTGTTCTTGCAGCTCTCTCTCCTTCCCTGTGGTCACCTCAGTGTTTGAGCCCTTTCTGCGTTGCACTAATGGAATGGGACTGGCACACAAACATTCTACTGCTCTGAAAGTGTCGAAGGGGGGGGGGATTTTTTTTTCTAGAGAGAGGGAGTGACCTTTTAAATGCGTGAAAATACAGGCCAGATGCAAATTAAAGCGCTGTGAGCGAGCGTGCGTGCGCAGCATGTGTGAAAAGGCTAAATTTATCTCGCAGCTACTTTTTAACCCATCATAACCCTAACTACCATACATAAAACATTATGTTGTCTGGAGTCAGCTCTCAATCAGCGACACACTAGTAGTGATCAGGAAACAGCACATTCTGATGGATTACTCAGCCTGTAACGGCAGAGGGCACGGAGTGAAGATTCCTGGAGGGAGGGAGGAGGCAAAGGTTGTAGGTTTTTAGGGAGTTATTTATCTACTTATTTGAATGTTTTTATTTTACTATTTTTTGCTGGAGGGAGGCTGCAGTAGAATATAAGTTTTCTCATCCCAGATTTAGATTTTATGTCAGACGTTGCTTGCAAAATTTCGCGTAAATCTTTTATCAGATAGTTACATAGTTCCGCTATATAAATCTGAAATCACAGACTGTATATAGAGAAGGACAGTGAAAGATGACCGCTCTCCAATAGCGAAGCCAAAGTGCCTCAGTGTAGGTTGTAAATCCCTCCGCCATTTTAGTGTGAGAATCGACCTGACTAAAAAGCGAGACACGGTGTGGATTGGAGAAATTAATTAAGTCCAACTACGGCACTGTTTAAGATTAAATTACATCACTCAATTGCATGATTGAGATAATGATGATGCATCTGCAAAGCCCCCCCGTGGGTGTGCTGTTTCTGCATTTAGCATAAATAACCCTGATGACGATGATGTTGATGCACTGCTGTGCATTGAGAAGGTGTGAGCGGTAAGTCATGACCTGGGGTGATTTGGGGAAGAAGCGTATCAGCTCGGCAGAGGTGGTTTCAGGGAGGATTGGCGGTGTTGTGTCAATAATGCTGCCGGATCACCCCTCACTCACCCGCTCTTGTTTGTGGATGCCGGTGCTCTCTGCGTTAATTAGGCGTCTCTTTGCTGCTCTGTCTGCAGCAGGGTCTGTAGTCACTCTTTAGTTCTGTACATTTTACTATCTTTTTTTAAAATTAGTATGAATTCCAGCAAGGGCGATTTCAATATTGGCAGGGGGTGAAATTGCAGAGTAGCTCAAATAAACTGAAAACAAAGAAATAAACACCTTGCAACTCTTGTTTTTCTCAATCAGGTAACTAGTGCGTAACGTTTTGCAAAATCCTGTTTACAAACAAACAAACAAACAAACAAACAGGGGTGAAAACATAACCTCCTTGGTGGAGGTAACACATCTCCCAAACCATGTGGTGCCAGTACAAATTCAACTGACTAAGCTGATCCTAAACATTCATGTTGAATAACAATGAAATGAAATGAAGACAGTACATGTTAGGTGGTGTCTAACACAGGGTTCTTGGGTTCGTCTGACAGAGAAAGGCTGGGAATGAGTGCTCTGTGTGTGTGGACGACCTTGCTGCTGACATGTTTATGTGGAGATTATATGGCGACACGAGATTCGTATTCCAGGGCTCAACGCACACTTCTGACCGTCGTCCTCTTTTCACGCTCACTTACAGCTGTTACTCACCTATGTTAAGTGTTATTCACGGGCTGGGAGCACTTCCACCTTTTTCCTTTTGCCTCTCTCCCCCTCCCATCGTTATTCAAGCCAGATTAAATTGTGGAAATCCATACGAGATCATGGCTCTCGCTTGGATTTACGCTCGTCAGTGTCGTTCAAGGGAAATCGCGGAAGCTCCCTTTAGGGCACCCGGAGGATTTAGCCCCTTGGTTTTCATTTGCAGCCGTCTTTTTACCTTGAAAAAGAGGTTGTCTTTCTCTCCACGGCACTGGCTGAATAAATGGCTTAACTGACTCCTAACTCTGTTGCTTTCATTTTTCTGTCTCTATCTCTCCCTGCCGCGCTTTCTCTCCGTCAGCAGAAAGTGATGCCGGGTATCAAATTGCAGGGCAATAACATTCTTATAGCACTTTGGTCAGACCCGCGGTTATTAGAAAATCAGGAGAGCACAGTCCTCAGCTCATAGAAGCCGCACACAGGCCTTCTCTAGTTTACACACAAACACGTATTGTGGACATCCATCATGCACATTGGTCTTAAATGCACAAATACTCACAGACGGCCATACCGCACACATGCTCATTCGTGCGTATACAGAAGACAGGCACAAAACAAATTAGATGAATAATCGATAATAATGAAAATTCAGTAGTAGACCCCGCCAGGACCTCGGACTGGCTGCTTTTGAATTATAGATGTCTGAGTGACGGATGAATACTGCGAAGAGATTAATGACTGTCACTAGACACACACACACACACACACACACACACACACACACACACACACAGTGCATGAATATGATTCCAAATTTCCGTGCTGCCGTCGCTAAAAGTGCAGCTCAGATGCAAATTTACAGCACAGACAGGGCCGCGTGACGTAAACCGAGACCACACACCATGTCCGCAAATGTGCACATCCCCACACTGAGGCGCCCACACGCGCTAGTGTCAGCAGCAGGATTCAGTGGCTCCTTGAACCGCGCGAGGTATTCACCGACGTGGTGGAGAATAATGATTGACCGGCTGGGGCCTGATCTGCGTCAGACAGAGCAGGAGACTCTGAACTGTGCTGCAGGCAATTACTTTGTTTTAGAGGAAAAGAAGGGGGGGGAGAGGGACAGAGAAAGAGAGGCATAGAGGGCGTGCAGGGGGAGGGCTGGTGTGTGTGGGGGGAGGCTGTGGCGAGTTAACAGTGGCACCTGGTGGTGAGTCACAGAAGTGTGCGTGGAATCATGTGCAGTAAGAAGAGTTTCATGCCGTCACTGCTGTTTTTCTGATGCGCTGTCATTTCTTCCTTCTATTTATTCAATCACTGGCAGCAGAGGGGCTCATGCACGACCACGTGCTTACGCTCATTCCCCCCCGCAAGGACTCTCTGTCCAATATATTGATTTCCATCCTCTAACCCAATGACCTTAAAGGTGCTATTACATCCTCCAGCCTACTAACTACACGTTTCCCAATTACCGTGAGTTTCCACGTTGCTCATGAGCTCAGTTGTGATAAGTAATGAAAGAAATAAAGAACAGACTTATATCGCTTCCTTTATGCTAAACAATGGCATTACTTGGATTGCCTGTGCACTTTCAATATGTCTGTGCAATCTCAATATTGTTTCATGTGCATCCCTGTATACATTGTGTATATTATTTCCTGTTGACATGCTATCCCCTTTCCTGTTGTAACAAGGCAAATCCCCCATTTGAGCTACGACAGGATTATCGTATCTGAAGTTCACAGCTTTTTTAAAATATAAATTACTAATCACGCTTTGAACAGGGGCATGGGGTTTGGCTGTGTATTCCATCAACCCAGAAATATCCACTCATAAACACTACAGTTGCAGAGATGCCCACACCAGCGGGCCCATCAAAGAGCACAGATGGTGCATTTGAGACATTGAACATGACGCACCTGGAAATTGCCCTTTTGCGGCTGTTTTACCTGTGTTTAAAAAACCTGCGCACACCCATTATGTTTGCTGTAAAAGATATAAGTGATGTCTGAGAGGGGATGAGTGTGTTTCTCTCTTAAATCCTGAGTGCTGATATCTGACCGTGAGGGATGGAGCTGTGAATTTGCTTCTCAGACATCATCCATTTCTTGAATTAATTCACTCCCAGGTGTCTCTTACGTAAATGTTTGTTGTGGTTCATCGCGACAGCACTTTAAACGGAAAGGCCACAACACTCGAGCGGCACAATATTTAGCTCCTGGTGCTTGAGACATTAATTACGGACGAGGCCTTAATTAATAAACCGCTGTGAAGGTATAGGGGATGATTCATAGTTTCATAAATTATTAAATGGCAAATTCTGCTGCCTAATCTGTAAAGCTGGCCAAAATATCACAACGTTAGGACATTGTAGCTGAAAATTGAAAGTGCGAGGACAAAGTGCAGGTCTGATTAATATTGTGACTGCACTTTTTTTTTGTATAACCTCTTTTGCCCTGCGCTGCAAAGGGCAACTGATTTAATCCTGGTTGTGCATAAAGGTGATCATTTCTAATGTGGATTTGATGAAGCAAAGCAAGTCGCGCCCTTGATATTTGTCTTGATGTGTTTGACCTTGTGCTGCTGCAGCCTTTTACATTTAATCTGACAGAATCCAGCGCAGACGTGTCTCTGAAGTGTCCCTGAAATGCATAACTCAAGCACTTATCCGGACGGGGAAATTGCCGTCGCATTTATGTCACAATATGACACAGCTGTGAAGTGTGAGAATGCATTGTTTCTTGGCAATAACCTTTATGTTGTTTTTGCAAAAAAATAAATAGACTAATCCAAAGGAGGAATGGGAAAAAACTCTGGAAAAAGATTGCAGAAAACATTGCGAGCTGACATCTTTGTTGGCTTCTTCTACATGCATGACAAGTCTTTTTGCCATCCTGAGATATTTGTATTCTTTTATACATCCAGAGTTCAGTGCACGTCTGAAAGGAGCAGTACTGAATCCCAAACTGCGATTGAAGGACGGTGCGATTTGCTGGAAAACCCTCACATCATCATTGGCAGATGCATTACATTTAACAATTGTCTACGTTTATTCCAGTTTCTAAGCTTTAAAAGATCTGCAGACAACATCTCTTCCCCCATGTGTGTCTTGGCTGCTCGAGCAGAGGGGAAGTTTGGGCTAGAGCTCCTAAAATCAGGCCAGCAGACCTCAAGACAGACGATGGTTTCAAGATTTTAAGACAGAATACAAGATGAATGTTCTGCTGTGCATTAACGATCCTGCTATCTCCCGCTGTAGGTTTCAGGTTCGCTCTTTCAGACCTTAAATATACTCGAAAACGCTTTCAATCATTACTGTACTACCCTAAATCTGGAATAGACACAGCACCAGCTATTTAAAGTGTATTCATAGTGACATACCTGCCCAGTATAGGTGTGGTTTCATGCTGCTGGCTCCAGTGAAGGTGGCGGGGGTTAATTGCGATGATAAAGGGCACCGACACAGAGGTTGATAAAAGAGAGGGATGCATTACTCATTCACTTCCTTCGCCTGGATCTGCTCAAATCGTCTCCCTGAGGACTTGAAGTCCCTGTCAGCCGTTCACAAGCTCCAATCCCTCACACCGCTCCCTGAACAAACCTCGAAAATCCGCCGAGCCTGATGCAACTTGTCAGATGCTCACCGGCCTCGACGCAACTTTAAAGAACAAACATTCAGTGAATGTATTCAATTACTAAATCACCTTGGTGTGGTTGCCAGGCAACATTAGCGGCAAGAACCCCTGCTTCCATTTCCTTGCAGCCTCGCCGGTGATTTGTCTTGTATTGTTTATGTGCATTAGTCTGAGGGAAAAAGAGAGACACAAAGGAACGCACCCGCCCACGTAACACAGGCATACGTTGACTTCGGGCTTTTTTGATTTTTGTGTGTTGTTGTTTTTCCACTTCTCCTTGCTTGTTAATTAAGTTCACAGCGTCCTTGCCTTCCCCGTTGAGCACTTTGTGATGTTGTGCAAAAAATCCCTCCTGAATGAATTCAACATTGTCAGTCTTGCAGCAGATAAGTAGAAGTGAAGGGGACGCACACACATGCTGTTTTCAGGTAAATGCCACTGCCAGATACATTCGTGAAGCATTTCCTACCAATGAGCCGTTGTCCTGCTGCGACCGTGTGTCTCCAACAACATTCAACTTATATAATTTGTGTGTTCTTACCCCCCACCTGCTGGTGTGTATCTCTTTTTGTGTGTGTGCGGCTGAGTGAGCAATTTAGAAGGAGACAGGCGCGCTCTATCATCCTCAGCTTCATCTGTCACCGCCGGACAGCCGACAAACACATGTGCACCGGCGCCCGCGCAAAGGTTAACGAGCGCTCGGCTCTATGTGTGTTTTGCGGTGTCGTGTGATGTATGTGCTGTTTCCTGCGCGAGGCTCCATCGAGTTGTCTTCGCACTCAATGTGGTAATGCCAGTGAGTCCTCGATTCCCCGGGCAGACTGGAATTTGTCTTTCTTTTTAAAATTCAAGTTTATTTAAAAACACTAATGCAGCGACATTTGGACAGATACGATTATAGTGACAGTTTGTGTTGGTTGGAGACCACGTTTTCGACAGCTTGGAAGTATTGTGTTTGTTTAAATTCTTGTCTCCATGTGGTCCAGATCTGTTTCTGACCTCATTAACTATAACAGGGTTTTTTTGTATGTTACCTCAAACATCTGTGTAGCTGTATGTTAAAATACATCACAGATCTTTCTTTTATTTCCAGTTAAACTTATAGTTAATGAAATTCTGAAAAAATATATTTTCATATCTATTCCACAGAGGAAAAGATATTTGGACTTGCATATAAAAATGTTGCCTACAGCTTTAATGGTGCAGGACGCTTTGTTCCCACTGATCTCACGATGGAAACTGAATTTGTGCTGGACAGAAAAGCCTGTGGCTTAATGGGGCTGCCATGGGATCACAATGGCACATCAGAGGTTTAAAGTAATTGATGAAATATCCGCTGGTGTGCCATGTGCGTAAAAGAACATTGATCCAAAGAATTTATGAATGTAGAAACATGAATAAATTAATTCTTATTATTTTATTTATTATTATTATTATTATTATTATTATTATTATTATGTGATTAGGGAAACGACACAGGCCTCAGCTCTCTTCTCCAAAAAGAATGCGCGTTCATCCAAACCACCAACAAGTGCTTTCTTTCTCGATAAGATCTACAATATTCTCATGTCTGCTGGGGTTAATATGATGCTTCCAGCAGCATGAGATGCATTTTCTGCAGAAACCTGTCCATGAACTTCCAGGGTCACTCCTGTCTTTGTTTGAAAAGGTGATTGCCTGCAAGGTCAGACACATTATACAGCAACGAACCCTATTGACGGAGGAGCATTTGGGTTCAAATGGAAAAAAAAAAAAAAAAGTTCCAGCCGAGTTGAAGATTCCCTAACAGCATAATTATGAGAGGAAGAGGACAAATGTCAGAACCCTCATTAAGTCCCTTTGGTGCCAGTGTGTCCCGTATATAAAGCCAAACGGCCTCTTATCCCAAGTGGGGGGGGCTCTTATGTCACCCGCACTCTGGCAGCACTTGACCTCAGTTGGATTTTATGGCTGTAAATAGGTTAACAATTGTGAGCAGCATTTCTGCCGACACGGTGATGGAGGATCTAAACATTACGTGCAGTGCAAGGAAGCTGCAGTTGTGCAAAGTCAATCATTGTCGGCCGGAGGACCTCAGTGTTTGAATCAAAATGTGACACTTTCTTTGCCGTCAGCCTTCTCTCCTCATTGACAGCTACGCTTTGAGCATTTCACCGCATATATGTTAAGTTAAAGTGCTCTCTGCCGCCGGCGTATGTACTCAGCCAATGTGAGGGAAGACCCTCTACTTTGTAATGCCACTGTAGAAGCTGAAGAGTGGTCATCGCATAAATTTCAAGAGCTGCATTCGCCTAGTTTGACTTTCGTCCAAACAATCTATAAACAGTGTTTGGATCAAGATGCTGTGAAATCAGTCTAAGCAATCAGAGTATTGGGTCGCACTCGTTATCAGCAGACACCCAATATTTAACGCATGGTAGCATGCTAAACTAAATGAGTGAACCCATAGACTCGAAGACATCTTTACTTTCTCTTTACATGTATCAGCTACTGTCAGTACTATTTCAGTTGTACTAGATATTTGATATATTATGTAATAGTTTCAATTTCTGAACCCTTGCTTTGCAAACCAACAAAAACTACAAATATGGTGCAATTTTTTTTTATCAAGCTACACTGCACGGCTCAAGAGAATTGCAGTTTTTTTTTAATTCGGCTGTTTTCCAAAGGTGCCCTGTGTTTGCTTGCAATTCACTTGCGCTATGCACCCATAAAAAAAACACTAATGTGTATTATTTAAAGTGTTTTCTGACATTTTACAAGATAACATGATTGTATCTCCTATTGTTGTCAATTCCAAATTGTGGAAGACCTGTATAGTGCCCCACACAAAAAAAATATCATTTTAATTTAGAAATTTCTGTTATCCATAGATACACTAATTACAATTGATATGCAATTGGTCATTATGCAATAGGACACAAATACATATACTGTATGTTTCCTATAGGTTTTCAGTGGTTTACCCCAGAAAGAAACAATGATAAACTAGAGTGAATTGGCCTAAAGTCCTTATGTAACTGCCACATGGGATGCAGCTGATGACGCTCCTCATTTATCAGGTCTCGCCCACATCACGTCCCTCAGGAGCCACATGGGTAAAGTCCTGCTTCAAATTTGAAATCACTGCTGGAAAACAAAACATCTACTCCAGCACCACGTTCTGATCCTAGTTTATCGCAGGTTACGGGGGGGAGATTTCCTTGTGCATTGCAGTCAGTATAGACAGGAGTGGCATATCCAGTCAGGAGCACAAGCAAGAAAGAAAGAGAAAGTGGTAGAACATTTTAAAAGGAGAATCAGAGAGTCAAGATCGCTGTGCCGTTCCATTTGTGAGACCAGGCTTCTAATTTCACTGTGTTTTGCTTGGTGGATTAAATATTCTATTATAGAAACCTTTTTTTTTTTTTTAAGCCGCCCCAATCAAATTGCTCAAGGTAAAAGAGAGAAAGTGGAGAGATAGTGAGCGAGCTGAAAGGGGAGAGTTCAAGAGAGGAGAAATGTTTCCAAACGGTGAAAAAATTAAATTCCTGGGGTTTATTCAAGTCCTATCACTCCATCCTATCTGGGCTTTCTGGGCTTCAGAAAGGGAGTGGAAGGAGTGAGAGGAGGAGGACAAAGGACAAGGATAAAGATTGGATCAAATGGAGGTGAGGAGGAAGGAGAAGGCAGCAGGCAGCTGAATTGGGGTAAGCTTATCGGGGTGACGCACACCTGGGCCATCATCCTCTACCTCTTCTTATGTGTCCGAGATGAAAGCTCTTACAGGCCCACGTCTGTGCAGAGGTCAGTGATCCCGTCTCACCCGTGCTCGACCATTGCTCGATCAGCCGAACCCCTTCTCAGACTCGGGTCGCTTTCAGTCTCAGAGCTGTTTTTCTCTTATATCCACCCGAGCACACAATCAGATTCCTGTAAAGCAGATTTAAAAAACGTTTCTTCACTTAAAGAAAATAGCAATATCTTTATGACCTTCTTTAATAATAAAATTCTAACTATTAGAAATCAAATCAAACATCTCCTGCCCTCAATTGGCACTGAAATCTCAGAAACGGCTAAGAATCCTACCAATTATTTAGACAGCTTCTCTATGATCACACTTGATCAGCTGACCAAACTAATCTCATGTTCTAAACCAACAACTTGTATCTTAGATCCCATTCCTACAAAATTACTGAAAGAAATTCTGCCCCTAATTGATAGCACGTTACTGAACACAATAAATGATCATTATCATCAGGATATGTACCACAGTCTTTTAAAATAGCTGTAATCAAACCCCTTCTCAAAAAACCCACCCCAGACCCAGAGGTTTTAGCCAATTACAGACCAATATCTAACCTCCCCTTCCTGTCTAAAATCCTAGAAAAAGTTGTAGCCAATCAGCTGTGTGAGTTTCTCCAGGAAAATAATATATATGAAGACTTTCAGTCAGGGTTCAGAGCCAATCATAGCACAGAGACAGCCTTGGCAAAAGTCACTCGACACAATTGACCATAACATTTTACTACAGAGACTAGAACAGTTAATTAGCATTAAAGGAACCGCCCTAAACTGGTTTAAATCCTATTTCTCTGATCGCTCCCAATTCGTGCAAATTAATGATGAGTCATCTGTGCGCACCAAAGTTAACCATGGTGTTCCACAGGGCTCTGTGCTCGGCCCAATTTTATTCTCATTATATATGCTTCCACTCAGAAACATTATCAGGACACACTCGGTAAATTTCCACTGCTATGCAGATGACACCCAGTTATACTTGTCAATAAAACCTGAACAAAGTAATCAAATAACTAAACTCCAAGCATGTCTCAAGGATATAAAAACCTGGATGACCCGCAATTTTCTCTTATTAAACTCAGATAAAACAGAGGTTCTAATACCGCCCTAAACACCTTAGAGATACATTATCTAATGATATAGCTGTGCTAGACGACATTGCCCTTGCTTCCAATGAAACAGTCAGGAACTTGGGAGTAATCTTCGATCCTGATTTATCCTTTAATTCACACTTAAAACAAATTTCTAGGACCGCCTTTTTCCACTTGCGTAATATCTCCAAAATCAGACATGGCCTTTCTGAAAAGGATGCTGAAAAACTAGTCCACGCCTTTGTTACATCCAGACTGGATTATTGTAATTCATTATTATCAGGCTCCAGCAGTAAGTCGTTAAAGACCCTGCAGCTTGTCCAAAATGCCGCAGCACGTGTCCTGACAAGAACCAAGAAAAGAGACCACATTTCTCCAGTATTAGCTTCGCTACACTGGCTTCTGGTTAAATCTAGAATAGAATTTAAAATTCTCCTCCTCACCTTCAAGGCCCTTAATAATATGGCACCATTATACCTTAAAGAGCTGATAGTACCTTATCAACCCACTAGAGCACTGCGCTCCCAGAATTCAGGCTTACTTGTCGTCCCTAAAGTCTCTAAAAGTAGAGTAGGAACCAGAGCTTTCAGCTATCAAGCTCCTCTCCTGTGGAATCATCTCCCACTTTCAATTCGGGAGGCAGACACCACCTGTATGTTTAAGAGTAGGCTTAAAACCTTCCTTTTTGATAAAGCTTATAGTTAGAGCCGGTACAGGCTTGTCTTGGACCTGCTCTTAGTTATGCTGCTATAGGTCTAGAAGGTCGGGGGACACATGACACACAGAGCTTCTCTTTCAAGCTTCTCCTTCCTCTTCTCAATCGTTATCACATCAAAGTAATTCATGTCTCATCAATACATGTTACTGACTTGACTTCTTCCCCGGAGTCCCTTTGCCTTATTGTCTGCAGATCCAGGGCCGCAGCTGTGGCCACATCATGGATTAGGATCTGTGGATCGCGTATCAGAGATCGTAATGGTGGATCCAGTATGGCGGATTCTGTATCGTGCTGGCTGATCGTGACAATAAAGGCGGATCCTTTATCGTTTTGGCATCGGAAAAAAAAGGTGGCAGCTGATGATGGATCCTAATGGCGACAGTGAACAATGACTGTGGACTATAGTGGCATCTGATCTTGATGGTGGATCATGATCTTGCTGGCTGCTGACCATAGACTATGATTGCAGAAAGACTGCTTGACACATAGTATTTCTCAGATACTTGACCCTTATTGACATTAATCCACCAATTCACTGACCTTCAGTTATGCTTCAAAAAGGTCTACCCCTATCAATACTGCTAAAACCTTGATGATGTTCTCCTTCACACTTGACATCTATTGCACTTCTGTCCGTCCTGGGAGAGGGATCACATGTGGCTCTCTCTGAGGTTTCTACGTTCTTTTTACCCTGTTAAAAGGTTTTTTTTGTAGTTTTTCCTTACTCTTGTTGAGGGTTAAGGGCAGAGGATGTCACACCCTGTTAAAGCCCTATGAGACAAATTGTGATTTGTGAATATGGGCTATACAAATAAAATTTGATTGATTGATTGATTGAAAGAGACGAGGCCCTATCTTACACTGGCTCAAAATGTTGCCCATGTTGTTTAAATAGCAAATGCAACATCACCCACCCGTGCGCCCATTGCTCTTTTGACCAACAAAACAAACAGGTAAGAAAAATGTGCCATCCATTACTTCTTAAACTCTCTAATACTGCATATGGTAACCTAAGCCGACTGGCTGCTGGCGGAGGGTCCTATCAATTTTCTCATCCATCTTTTTGAATAGAAGTTGAATGAAGCATTTTTCTCAAAATGTCAAAGCATTCCTTTAATCGTTTAAACCTAACTGACCTGATGCCTGCCGGTCATTGAAGATTCATGCTGAGCAGCTAAACGTTTTGCAACTCAATTTTTATTTTAAACTCTACTCTGGATTTCAAAAGTTCCCAAAAAAATAGCATACAGTCAGAATGAAGCTTGTGAAACTGACTGAATAGTGTTGTATTTAATACTAATGAGGTTAAAACTTACAAACTAAAACTTCAATTAAACTTTGCTTTGGTGACCTGGTTAACACATATCTGTCAAAGCCTCTACCCCATGTTTATAACCTATGGCTCTCTATTCATGAAATGCACTTTAAGCCATAATAATTCATATGACATCGCTTGACTAGAGGTGTGGTGGAATCTTTTTGATATCACACTTTCTAAACTTTTCAATGTGATGAGGGGAACACCTTCTCTTTGGCATGATGTCAAATGGTAGTGATGGTGATGATGATTGCACCACTTGCTGCTGGTTTTAACCAAAGCAACTCGCTCAAATGAATCCTCACTGTTGGCAGTGCCATGCACAGCTTGACAAGACGGTCGTTCCACCCTTTAAAGATTCTTTATGAAAACAATTGCAGAAAATCCTTTTAGAACTTGTGTGATTATTAATGTTATTGGTTTTAGTGTTATTTTAGTCTTTTTTTATCCGCATGAGGAGGGTTTGGGAATTCTCAGGGTTTTAGAGACAACTACCACATTAAAGTCAGTCTCACAGACAAAGAAGTGTTTACAGGCACAACGCTGCAGAAGAAGGCAGAGCACATGCTCCCCATGCCTCCCGGCTCATAGTTTATGCAGCTTCCCATGATCAAAGCCCTTGATGTGGATGCTGGGGCTGGAGACAGGGAGTAAGGGATGGAGGGAAACAACAGATGGAGAGATGGGTGTGAGCTTGAATTAAGAACTCAATTGTAGTTTTTGAATCAAGGATGACAGATGCGTGAGAATTTAATTTGTTTACTTAACGAGAATATTGGGTAAAAATTCTAATATTCATTCAAATGCTGGAGCATTGGTTTAGTCATAACAAGGAGGGAGTGTTGCACACGTATAGACACGTATAGAGTCAGAGACAGATGCTGTTTATATTCTGCGCCTTGCTGAATGACATTGTGCCTGTGGCTGTGATAAAGAGCCACATGTTGTGTTCTACCTATCTAATATATCAGCAACATTCATTGGTTAATGACCACATACAAACAGATTCTGCATGGGAATATATAGGTGAGGGACAAGATTAGTAGTTAGTAGAGATATGTGAAAATGTCTTCTGGACCTAAAACCCATCCTAAAGGAACGCTGTTTGTGTTTTATGTGGAGAAACATTTTTCACTTTTGTCATAAAGGAAACTAGTCAGTATTTTAAACGGTGAAGCCAAACGGAAGATGGAATCCTTGCCCGGATTTCCACCGTCAACAACTGAAGCCGCAAAGTATTGGCCACTGCCCCTAGAGGCTAATTCATCTTCAGACGCTAGCCAGATTCACCAAATACCGGCATTGCCAAGAGGCTGCTTTTTCTTGCTAAGGACTAAACTCAGTCTTCCCATGAGTTAGCAACATTCACTGTTAACAGTTGTACTTCAGTTTCCCAATGGGAATCAAAAACTGGAACAGCCGCTTGTTTGCAGACTGCCACTCCTGCACGTCAGAGGGAATTGGCATAAAATGGAACCTTTTGCCATTTTGAAATTACCATTTACATCAAACGAAAAAGCCGCTAATCAATTAGGTGGACTCAAAGTGGAAACAAATCCATTAAATTATTGTTCATGAGCAATAAAAACAAAAGACCCCAGCATAACAACATGTTTCTTATCGCCACTGCACTGAGATACTCGGGGGATGTTGGGCAATAGAAATACATTGTGTGGCTGCTTGTTTCCCCACAATGGAAATACAAATTGCCCTCATAGGAAGGCTTGGAGAAGTGGACTCTATTGTATCTTGCGTGAAAGTGCTCTGTCTCAGTGGACCGCCTGCTGTTCGATTCCGCCACAAAAAGTCAACTTAGCGTGCCGGACAAAAGCAAAAGACGGCTAGTTGGGTGCCAACAAGAGACTTGCTGGGGAGTGACCAGTATTTTATCCATAAAAAAGCAATTATAGCAGTTTTGAGTACCTTGGTGACAAATTTCTCCCCCTTATCGGAAGTGAAAGGCCTGAAGGGGAGCGCTGGCACAATCAACTCTAGGGACATGTAAGCTAGTTACATGCATGTGTGCCTTCTATGGTGCACCATTATTTAGTTGAAAAAGAAGTTAGACTCTCTAATGGCCCTTCTCGCTGAGCTGAACGGTGAAAGTTGCACTCTGAATAGCGGGCAGATATATTTTCAAGGTTGCTCTCTATTCACACGGGAAACATTTTTTCACATCTGCACTCTGAAAGGTGCAGGTTAGGAATTAGCCGAGTGAATGCTGCATCCTATGAATAACACCAATGTGAGATTTCTACAATTCAAATCATTGCAGTTATGTCCCATGAGTCCCGGTGTTAAGACAGCAAGTGTAAAGAAAACATGCCCGGGCTCAGGTGACACACATCACGGCTTATTCTACCACAGCTACCTTGCAAACTAATCTATTGCACATTATCACAGCACTTGCAAGACGAGAAGGTGTATAGGTGCGAGATGAGTTGACACACCAGGGACATTAACTGTTTTAGCCTCTAACTCGTGGATATTTCTTTGCTGCAAAATGTATTTATAAGGACTGATAATGGGAAATGAGTTGGAGGGTTCGATGATTGGACTTTAAGTGGGTGTGCTGGTGAGTGGGAGCATTGTGCTTCATCACAAATGTGCTTTGGTAACTCCACTGAACCTTCATCCTGTAAAGGCAACCTGCTTCACAAAGCTGTGGATTCCTTTTTGACCCAAACCGACATGTGCTTGAATGTTCTTTTATGCCATATAATGCCGTAAAGCTGCTATAATCAATATTTTCATCGAAATAATGGATCAAATGTCACATGTTGCTATCGCTTATAGTGAAAAACCCACAGAAGTACTCTGCTGCTGGTTTTGTATATTACAACTTTACTGTTATGGTTTCGCAGATGTTTGCTAACTCCCCAGCGACGCTAAAAAGAGAATGACTTCAATTTAACAAGTGCACACGAACGGTGAAAGCAAAAACAGTGGCCTCTGTAGCTATGAATAAAAATAAATACATTTTTCATATTAAATAAATTGGAAAAATTGAGCAATTATCTCACGTAAGCAAGTATGCTTGCGTTTGCCGACATATGCGTTTACCACCATGTAAAAGCAGATTTATGCTCCACATTAGATGCGTCTACGGAAACAGCCTTCTGTCAGAAACTTTCCAGATCTGCGCTGCCCTCTTGTGGACATATTGATCAACAACTATTCCACTGTAAACAATTTCTCCTCATCCTCATTCCCACTCTGTCCTCTGGTCAATACCCCAATTATGTCTTCTCACGGAGCTGCAGTCAGCTGCGGTTGTAATGAGCCCGACTTCCACAGAGAGGTAAAATTAGTTCACTTTAGGTCCACGCTGAAGGGCAAAAAAACAAATGAACGAAGCTTCATTTACATGAAGATCAGCTCAGGTGAATAAATGAATTGATCCCATTAGATGGTTAAGATGTTAAGCACTTGGCCTAATGGCAATCTTGATTATCACTAACTGCACCAAAAAAGGGCGTGCACAGGTTGTGACAAGCAAAATTAACAAGCAGCGGCCGACTCCGATGTGGACACAAACAAAAAAACACACTCCCACACTCCCACATCAGTCAGAAACGGAGGCTTTATTTCTGACCTCCGGAGGGTTAATTGCATAAAGTAAACACCATCACATAGAGGACAGGGGGGAAAAGAGGAGAGGAGAGAGGGGGGGTAAAGAGGCTGGCTTCCCTTCCCTGCCAGACGGGTTAAAAGGTTCAAAAGCAGACACAACACTTAGTTGATGAAAGAAAATCCCCTCAAACATGTTTTTGTGTGTAGGTACAAGTGCATAATGGCCGCAAACAATCCCACTATTTATTGGCTCTGCATAGAGTCCAGTTGCTAAACTATTGTGAGCAGTTAACATCCAAAAATACCTTAATTAACACTTCTATCTCTCTGAATGCATATTTTAGTTTGAACTATGAATCGGCATCAGATTATGTTTGTCTCCAGGTGTTAAATAGATTAATAAATACACCCTGGCATCTGTCAATCATCTGAAGGATCCTGAAACAGATTTAAAGGGTGATGACTTCTTCTGCTAAGACTTGATGTGAAAATGCCAACAGCACGGGAGGGACTGTGGAGGGGCGGGTGGGTGACGATGTGCAAATTTCTGTAAACCACAGAAATGACACTGTTCACTCAAATGTCTTTAGCGGTGACAGTGAGCCAGGATTTGGAGTCTTTCTAGTTGGAGCTTTCATCTCCTCGACTTGCAGATACATGACATGAAAAGGAAAAAGCCTTAAAAACAGCAAAGTACTGTTGCAAATCTTAAATGTTACAGGAAACGTGATGACAACAGGCAGGAGCTGTGAGGAAGTAGAGTCAACAGATTGTAGAAAGTCAAAAGTGTCTCCTAAAGCAACACTATGGAACTTTTAATAAGGAGCAGATATTTGGTTTGTGTTGGGCTTGGTCATGATGGCTGGGCTACCTACTTGATTTCTTTCCTTCATTAAGTGTTTGTAATCGGGCTTGTTTCTGGTCCAGATAAAAAAAAAAACACAATGCCAGACGTCCAACAGGGCTTGTTTGTCTCATTTTCTCTTGCAGCAGCCATGTTGTTTGAATAGCAAATGCATTGTTGGCTCATTACTATCTTGAGGCAAAAGAAATCAAGTGTGCGAAGTCGGTCGTGCAAAGGTAGTGCAACCTTTTCCTCTGCATTCTCTTTTTCTACCTGGCAAATACACCATTTTAATAGCAATTTGCAAGTGCCCCATGTAACCTGGTTTACAGGTAGATTGGTTTATTGTATGTTACACCTACAACACCCATCAAAAGACTATACTGTATCTGTGTCCTAATTTAGGGGCGGCAGTTGGGCTGTACCATTTCAAGGCTCTGGACCCGCTGATGACGCAAATCCTACGTAGAATACACAGTCTCATTTCACAGCTTCTGCGGTCTACGCAGCCCATGAAGGCTCCTTAGTATGTGTAGACTGCATCCTCTGAAAGTGGGTCGGGACACAGCTTGATTAAAACTCATTCACTCTCACCCATGCTCTTTAGACCACGCGTGCATTGATCGTTAAAACAGAACCTATGATGTGGTGTTAGTAGAATCTCTGAAAGTTTCCCATCATGCTCACAGCAGATTCAGTAACACAGAGACGTGGCACTGAACGGAAATCCAGAGCATCCTGCATGCAGCTGAAGGATTAGACGTCTGCTGTTGTTTATTCTTGTGACAAAATTGAGCTCAACAACGACTAAAACCTCTTTTATGAGTAAAGGGTCAAGAAAAGGTCAAGCGACTGAAGTCCCGTCTCTGCCTTTCAACAAATGTCTGGATTTAATTTGACGTCACATCTTACTCTGTCACAGCTCTCTGTCCTTTCTCCTGTGTCTCATCTGGAGACATTTACCTCCATTTCTGCTACAAGACTGATGTTGGGTTGTTGCCCTGCTAATAAAACTCCTATTGCTTCTGGGAAAGGAAATTCAACTGAGGAATCATGTTCATTAGCACAAACAGGGAGAGGAGCTGTTTGTGAAATAAATGCAGCTGATTAGACAGGGGAGAAAAATGGTGGGACAGAGACGGGGCAAAGTAAAGGAGGAGAAGGGGAAAGAGTGGAGGGGGAGTGAATCAAGAACGATAACCGTATCAAAACTGCGTGAGAGGAAGAAACAGAAATGGAGGGAGACAAATAAATGGCAAGAGAACTAATGCGGCATAAAAAGCCAATTTCCTAAACCTCTGAAACCCCCTCCTGGGTGGAAACAATTATTGTGTACGGGGAGACAGTTGTGATTAAACAAGCGAACGCCTTGACAGGGGAGATAAACTTTCGAGAGGACAGGCTGACAGAGAGACATGTTGGCTGCAGAATATGATAGCTAATTTGCCGACGCTGATCTGCTCCCGCAGTGAGAGGTGCAACATGGCAAATGACAAATGTGCTGAAACACAACCCACATTCGGAAAAACACACGGCCACACACAACAGCTGGTTGTGGTGTGCGAAGAAGTCCAGACTGAACTTTACATGACTTTCCCCCTTATTGACGATCACACGCTTCCTCAAAGAAATGAAACTGACGTTAATTGTATTTATTTCGGAGCTATGAAAGTCAGCATGGAATATCTTAGACAAAACTAATTTCAAGAATAGGATGAGAGCTCAAATGAAATTACACTGGATGGTTTCAGAATGCTGGGCCCTCGCTGAATAGCATCATCGGTTTCGAAAACAAGGAGCTGATATGACAGAGGCTCTGAAATCATCAGCTAATGACTTCGAGAATATTGTTCAAATCCATGCGCGTCTGAGAGGAAACCGGTCAACAACATACTGCGACGCCTAACTGCTGGCATCAGCCGAAAGCCTGGGATTGTCATTAAGTAAATAATGATTGGTTTACTCTTTGAAAAACACTGCTGGGCAATTGATAAACTGCTCCAAGGGAATCATAGGCCGATAATAAAACGGATAATAAATGGTGATGGGGTTCAATCTCTTTGTCATTTGCTGTTTAAGTTCAGCATCACCCAGAGTATACTCTTTCCCCGCAAAACTTTTTCCTTCCCTTGACAAACTAGTTTTACTCGTGTGACCCATAGTTTATGGTTGTTAATCATGGCAAACTTAATTCAGCTGTATAACAAAACATACATGGCGTCAGTTCTCTGACTTGATAATCCTGTACCACCTGTCGTATATTGTTAGACTTTGCTTTCACGTTAACTATTGGCCGATCTCTTTTTGAGACCCACCCAAGAAGAATGTCGCTATTGGACGATTCTCTAAAACCCTGGAAAACTTGTGTTGCCAATTTTTTTAATAACTTCTCTTAACTAGATACAGTCAGCAGATTAGGATAACATTATTTTTATTTCCCTTTACAGCCATTGAGCTGTTGAAATGCAACCATACATGTTTCAGGCCAATGGCTGAAGAGACTCTAGAGGCTGTAGTATAGGTCTTAATTCCCATCTCCTCCATGTTGGCAGATTTGACATGGACCAGACCATCGTCCATCTTTATATACAGTCTATGTATATTACGTCCCTGTTTGATAGCTGAACTGGTTTGAAGCTACCGTTTGCAGCTCGCTTAATACTTGCATTTGGAGTCATGCTTGTAACACGACCATTGGATAAGTCAAGTATTCAATTTAGCTTGAGCTCACTTATATATTCCACTAACTCATATCTGAGTGTTTAGCAACTAAATGCTATTTTATATTCAAATGTCAGGCTATGGGTAAAGTTGTTAAACATTAAACCAAAACAAATAAAGACTTTGTCCACTTTTACTTTGAAAATACGACTCAGTGCAGCTTGAAAGTATTTGGACCCAATATTTATAAAATCCTAAATGGGAACAGTCTCATATCGGAATATCCAGAATTAGGCGACAAAGAGATTCTGCCGCCTCAGTTTACCTTGTTGCACATCCGCTGTCTTGTTGTGCATTCAAAAAGAATTCTTCATTTGACCTCCTTCATTGAGAACCCAGATTAGAAGCCGTGCTGTGTACCGCAGTTCCAGCAACACATCATAATGAGATCTGTGATGCTGTACTTTGGCAGCAACATCACATGTAGCCTGCAGCAGGGTGGCGACACTAGTTGCTATGATACACATCCTCTTTCTGGTCTTGCACTTTCTCTCTGGTCTTCACCAATCTTTCCTACTTTATAGACTTTCAGCCTCTGTCTTGAACCAAATATCCATCTGGTTTCCTGTGTTGCCTCCTCACTGATACAAGACACGACAAGATATGCGTGGAGGAAGGTGACCACGTGTTGCTGTTGTGTAAATGTTTATGATGAAGCACGGTGCTTTCATGGGAACCTCCACCACGCTCGCCCTTATAAAAACAGAACTTTCCTTCCCCGCCGCGTCATTTGCCACCACCCGACCCACGTAGCCACCACCACCATTGCCACCTTCCTTCCCCTCCCCTTCCTCCTGTGAAGATGACAGGCACCAAGACTTCACAAGGC
Organism: Verasper variegatus; assembly: GCA_026259375.1. Lineage (NCBI taxonomy): Eukaryota > Metazoa > Chordata > Actinopteri > Pleuronectiformes > Pleuronectidae > Verasper > Verasper variegatus. The sequence continues at coordinate 29,018,859 of CM048038.1, read as the reverse complement.
CGCGGCAAACTGGGTCAGTAACAAACCAAGACTGAAAAGAGTGAGAGGAGGAAGGGGGGGAGCTCATCGCTGCTCTAGTTTCTTTTAAACGAGAATAATAAGACATAACAACAGGGTAATCTATCATATATCATTTGTTTTAATGGCTGCAGCGAGTAGGTGGACACACATTAGGGCTCGAGTGAAAGTGTGGTCCTCGGCTTCTGCAGATTAACAGGGAAGCCATGGCTCCCCCTGCTGTCCGTTAGGGCAATGCCACTTGCACTTCAAACACAGGAAGCATTTGCAACTGGTAAAACAACAAGAACGAGATTAGCCACTGGACATTAGTCGAGAGCAATTGAAGGCTGAGTGTCAACTCAAGTTGGAGGATGCTGTCTATAAATGTTTTGTTAGTGTAATAACAGTACTTTGTTTATTTGAGGGGTATTTTTAACCTGGAGTGGAATGATTTTGTGTAATACAGCAACTGAATACTCAAGTACTTGTCTGCAAGTAGAAAATTGACAGACAAAGTGGTAGTGTAATAAACAGTTGAAATACTGTAGTTCTAATGACTTTTAAGGGAGTGATAGTGCTGTGTGTTTTTAACCAAAGAAAATGTATAAGGGGATAGAAAATCCAGCGTATCCATCCTCTAGATCTCCCAATAGTCAGAGTTCAAATGCAGATTTTGAACATGTAAACAAGTTCTTTAAGTAGAGCAGTGAAGCGCTCTACAGCCCTTGAGGGCAACTCAGATAATCAGTATCAACATGTTGATTAACCCGTATCTCCCTCTCTTGTCTGGATTTTGGCAGCTGGACAGTAAGAGCGTGTATATATAACCTGCTGCTGTGCGTGGAGGTCTTCATCAGCTTCCCAGCCCTACGTCTTGTCGCCAATCTTCATCTGCAACGCTTCTGAAACACTTCCTCGAAAAACCTTGAATAATTCCATTTCAAGAACTCGTTAATTTTACCCATCTACATTTCAAACACCGCCATCTCCTCTCTTTTTCTCTTCAAAGCCAGAATCCAACTGTGCTGCATTTATTCAGTACCTGGCACAGGGAGTCGCTGAGTGTACCGGGGTGATTACATCTGTGGAATCAGTCCACTTTGGTGCACCTGCACATCCCTGTTGAATGCAGTTATTTGCGTGTGAAAATGAAAAACAAACAAAAAAAGAGGGTCGAACCGGCGCGGGAGGGGAGGTCACGTTGTCCTAATTAATGCAAAAGATGCCCACGCAGTTAAATGAACATCCCGAGCCACACGGCTGCCGCCATTTTAAAACGCGGAGAGGCTGTGTGGGAGTCTTTTCGATGTTTACTGTTGTCTGTCGGACTCTCGGTGCATCGGAGTCCCTCCTCGCACGCCGACAACTCGCATCACATCCCTCCCAGAGCAGGACACCGCAGTGACGGGCCGAGACTCAACTCGTTCACCTCCAAAGGTGTGGGGGAGGTCCATCATCCAGAGACTCGTCGACCTCAGCTCCTCCGATACTTCCTTTTAAAGGTTACAACGAAGATTATCTGAACCGGTCACGTCCTCGTGAGGTCATATGAAAGGCCAATAGCCGACCTGTAACATCATCTCTGAGGCCGCGGAACAGTGCAGATTTAAATTAAAAGTCAAAAATGACAAAAAAGAATCCCACTTTTCTTTCTTGTCTCCTTTCATGAGGAGCTTGCAGCGAGTTCAAGTGTCAACAATGTTCTCCAGTTCATGCAGGGACCTGTCTCCCATGACCTCTGACTCGCATTAGCCTCTTGTCCTTGTGCCACATCGATGGCAGGTGTTCGTCACAGAACGTTCCCAGCTGTTACAACTTCAGTTTTTTTTTTTTATGTTTTAAGTGGAACTCGGGTCACTTCCCCCACCTGCAGCTGTCTGCAGGAATAAACTCACCATCCGACATGTAGCACATGGGACGTCACCTCAATGAGATGAGTTGTCACAACAAAGAGCAAAGACTTTCCTCTAAGTGCCGCTCCATCGTGCCAAATTAGATTGGCTCCATCGTTTTCCAACAAATCCCACTGATTTTTGAGAATTTTCAGACGAGGAACTTTTTAGTATTCGCTCCATCTCCTGTTGCAACAAAAAGTGCTGAGTTCCCATCTCTTGTTTTAAAGCAATTTTAGATCAGACCTGAGACAGTAAAACCTTGTGTATTGGCAGCGTCCAAAACTCACAACTCCTGTAAATCACTTATCAAAATTACTTTGTTCTTAAAGCAAAAATAAGCATCAAAATGGATGATTCTAAAATCAATTTCTCAGATTCACGTCTAGACGACAGAACATGTTGCATTTCAAATCTCTAGTAATGGCCTGAGGATGTTATTTGCTGCTCTTGTTGTGTGATTATGTTGTTTATCTGTATAATAGTGCTACAATACTGTTGCATGTGATTGGCTAGAAAAACTACAGTTAACTGAGTCGGCTGAAAACCCAATTTTTGTGTGTGAAGCCTGTTAACCCAGAGAAGGCAATGTGAACTATGTATTGTAGTAGTATTATTTTCATGCAATAATACTTTATTTACATCGACCAAACCATGTTGAGAATATTGATCCCATGAGAAAAACTAGAATCGAGCCAATACCTCCACCAAGGCCCAGCAGTCCCATTAAATTCAATGGAGCTGCACCAAATTGCAAACACTTGTAGAAAAAAATCAAGATCAATGAATTATTCCCTGGGAAAATGGTGAAATCAAGGGTGCGTTTATTCTCCCCATTGGGCAGATCCGCAGTACAGACATATAAACCTCAACATGAACAATTAATACAATATAAAAGACTTAAAATAGCATACAGATAAACCAACCAACAGATATAGGGTCGAAAACAACCTCCTACCTTGAAAGACAAGATCAGGTGGCGCAGGAAGAATCGACAAAACACTGAAGGATGTAACAGTATAACAACTTTAAATAGTGTTAAGGGGCTGAAAACACAGCCAAACAGCCTGGGGTTCAACAGGTTTAATGCAGCATACCTACTGTAAGCACATAACCCAAAAAACCTGTACGTTACCACGGTCACAATGAAAATCCAAAGTGCATTTCTGAGAATTCAGCTGTGCCCATTATCTGGCAGGACAGACTATTACAATATTAATCCATAACCACAGGGACTTGTCTCACAATCCCGACTGACTCCGGCTGCCAAGCTCGACCATTAAACACTGTCCCAGACCGCTGCTCGCAAGTCTGCTCACGTCGAGCCCGGCAGCAGATTGCCCTGCCTGCTCGGACGCAGCACCACTATTGGCTCATGGCACATTGGGTATAGCTGAGGCATCAATGGCTTCCTGAAAACATTAAGGCCTTTTCTGCCGTTCCGACAGCCCCGCTATAGACCCCTTTGTGCCGGGAAGAAAGAGAATGGGGGAAAGGGTTTGAAAGGACAGAGGAAGAGGAGGAGAGGAGAGTGACACATCAACGGAGGAAGAACTGGTGCTCACATAATACTTCCTGACAGACATATAGTCGGAGCCAGAGAGCTTTTTGGAGGGAGGTTTTATTTGCACCAGGCGTCGGGGGTCTTATTCACACCGGGGGAAACAGAAAATCACATCTTTAACCTTATGGGACCCAGAACAATTTTTTTTGATGCGGCGATTGAGGATGCATTAGGCAAAAAAATTTAATAAAATCAACCTGTCTTTTCCTGTGCACACGCAGCCTCCAAGTACAAAGTTCTGTCATTCCTGCAGTGACCTAAAATCCCATTTCACTGCTGCGCAGCTTCTGCAACAACTTCATCTTATTTTCTAAACTCAGACATATTGGGACTCCATTCAACAAAGACGCGGCCCCCTCCAGAAGCGATGGCTCATGATATAAAGTGTCGAAACGTGACCTGCTTTCGAATGGAGCGGGTGAAACACCTCTGAGCGCCCACCGGACTGCTGATGCGTCCTTTCATTGATAGTCATGACTTGAAAGTGTTGCATCCAAATACGCGCTTGTGAGATTTTGCCCGTTTCTTTTATGTTCATGACTCTGAATTACCTGGAAGAGCAGCAGATGTACCTGCCTGGCTGTTGCCGCGTCCCTGCCAAAATCCAGACGTGCTGGCTCCCGAGCTCTCTGATATTTCTCCCAACTCATCCATCACCTGGTTTGCTTGAAATGCCAGATTTCCCGCCGATAACAAAAAAGAGGACGGCGAAGTTTATTGTTCTTCTTCTGCGATCTGCCCATTAGCTTCACGCTGAGCTTAAAATGAGAGTCAGTGTTTTTCTAATTTTACGGTTAATCAAAACGCTTATTATCCTCAGGTTTCATTTCTCAGACAAAGTACTTTGGAAGCATCGCTGTCCTGTTTGTTTCTGTTCAATCACGCACATGCAAAAAGCTTTTTTTTCTCCCCTTTTATTAGTCCTATTTCATAATTAACTGCTGGAACCGGTGTCGGATGTTGTTGCTGGGAAAAATAATGATGTAATTCTTAATCATAGCTGATAGCGTGCGCTGTTGATGATTTGCATGAGTGAATTGGCAACAAAAAAGGCTGGTTGTGATTTGCTTACAATGCTGCCTTGGCATTACCTCATTTAGAATGTGAGCAGCGCTAATGAAACTGAAAGTGCGACTGGCTCAGCAGCGGAGCACCTACTGTGATAGAAGAGCCTGCGTCTCAGAGTCATTCCCATTTTCATTTTCACTTTTAAGCATTTTTTTTTTATCCGCTGTACGTCATAAGTGGCTGAACAGTAAAAAATGACTTACTCTGCTTTCAAAAGCAGCGCACTTACGAATCTTTAATATCTTTAACAAATCAAGTTGTTGTTAAATTTGAAAAATTGTTTCCTTGCTATTTTCTTTTACTCATTTGGTTTTTATCGACTTATAAGTACAGTAGGAGAGACGTTTTCAGACGTGAACATGGGTTCGGCCATTTTCTGGAGTTTGCCTTTCACACATGAAGAACACAGCAGGAGATTGTCTGAGTGAGATGCGTTCCCAACAACAGGAAAATGTCCAGAACATCCAGACAAGGGCTGACGTCTGGGTAGAAACTGCAAGTAGCAAGACAAGATGTAGAAATTCCCCTGTGGAAGTAGGTGTTTTTGTTCAACAACATGGTGACACTGGAGTCGGCCCCTCATCACCACAATATTTGGAATCTTGTCGTCTTTCTAAGTAGACATCTTTGTCCGTGTCTTCTACGTGTTTGACACCCTGTCATCCCAAGATATTTGTATCTTTCCAGTTTTGCGTCCATCACATGCTGGAAACATCATCCACACGCCCACTCACTCGCTGTGAATATTACAGTAATCTCTTTCTTTATTCTCACATGGGTTAACTTGGTCATTTTCTGGACATTTTACCGTGGGCCAACAGAAAAACAAGAATCTTGTAAACATCATGTCTGAAAACGGCTCATGAGATTGTGGCATGAGAAAAGCACAGCAGGTCCAGCAGAGGTGGAGTTAACATCAGTGAAAATCTCGCTGCAGTAGATTCTTTTAATTATGTTCCACAGATTGCACCAGTGAGGGAAGAATCTGCATTTGGCAGAACACTGAGATCGCATCCAACTTCTTTAGAGTTAATTCTTCCCATATGAAAGCGGGATTTTACTCTCAGTTCATCTAAATTGCTAGTGAAAGATCTGCATTCAGAATCCAGCTTAAGTAAAAAGAATGTAGATAAGCAGTGCAGAGATATTGGATCGTCAGTTCCTGAGCAAACTAGGGTTAAAACATCAGAAGTCAAACTGTCACAATCGCAACAAGCTGAAGTCTGATTTCTTTCTGATTTACGCCAATTAGTGGATTGAAAGTGCGCGCGATCCTTTCGGTGTCTCCAAAACTGAGGATAATTAACGAGAGAGGGAAGACGAGGAAAAAAACAAAGCACTGCATTTCCTCCTGCTCTCCTGTTTGTTCTTTTTATTGGAGAAATATGCGATGGCTTTACCTCATTAGGCCTTGAATTGTTATTTAATTGACACCATGGGAGAAGTTTACAGAGGAAATGTCTGTGGCGGAAGTGCTAACAACTCGAAATTTCCCAAACATGACATGGCCCTAGACAACTTAAAATAAATCTTCTCGGCATCATATTGTAAAGTGAGTTCTATATATATATATATATTTTTAAAAAGAAAGAGATTAGAAAAGACTGCACAAGTCACTGAATAATTACTTGGATAGAATCAAAGAGAGAAAACAAGCTCTTTGGGTTTGGGTATATTCAGAGACGTAATAAGACCAACCCAGTGAGCCCCGGGAGGCCCGGCTCTTTCATACTTTCTCTAAGGTTGAGTAAACAAAGATTTATTGAAAGAGCATAATTCACAGCGCACATATTACACACACAACAAAAGTTCTGCGACAGGCACCCGGCGGAAGGATTATTCAGATTCTCCATCCCACCGCCTCTGAATGTTTCTTCACCACCTGGCGTCAATCCAAACGGCTCAGTGATGCCACCGAGGTGTCCGTGGCTCTGCCTGAGGGAAAATATCTATCACCCCCCCCCCCTCTCTCCCTCTATCCCCTCCTTGTTTTTTCTCACCTGGCGGAGGAGTAACTGTTCAACGATTCAGGGCTTTCACCTCTACTCTGATAAAGGTTATCTTACCAATTTAGAGCCGGGGCGATATCGCATTACAGAGAGATTTATGAGGCGGAAATTTAATTTTGCTTCCAGTGACTCTGAGGAGAGGGAGGATGAAAGGTGCATGGGACTGCACACAGTAATGATATGGTGGAAGTTGTTGTGTGTGTGTTTGGGCATGCAAGGGGGCGTGAGAGTGTGTGTGTGTGTGTGCATGTCTGCTTTTCCTATACAGACTCAAGGGAACGTTAAACCTGCAGTTCCACTTTAGCGGGAAGTGCTTTTTACAAAAACTGCCTCTTCCCACGGCTGGCTCATATATGATACATGCAAGTTTGCCCAATAGGCAGTTTTTAACCAAGCAGCCTTGATGGACATGTTGAATCCTGCTAATAAGAGCCGCTGCTATGGGATGAGGATCCATTTTCACTGCTGAAAACTGCAGCATGAAAGCCCACACTGCACAGGCAGCATTCACAAAGTAAATCTAACAACTCAGCGTAGCGACACCTCCTCTCCCTCGTAATAAAAAAAAAGAACAGGAAAGCATTACTATCCGGGGCGACCGAGAAAGCGCACCATCACATCACACCTCCTGTATTTGTCTGATGCATTATGCCGTTATTATATTCACAGTTTACCCTACTCCCTGGGGAGCAGAGGAAAATATGCCATCGCAAAGGCTTGTTCTGCCAAGAAGGGTTGCCATGACAATGAGATTTCACTTTTCTTCCCCTTCAGTTTCACTCCACTCCTTTATGTCCTCTTATTAAAATATTGCTATTGTACCACTTTTGCTCAAAGATATGGATTCATCCGTTGCTCAGTTTTTTTTCTGGAAGATTTTCTAAGATTGTGAAACAGAACGCTAGAGAAAGAGCACAGCCTGTTTCGCCACAATAATACTCACCAGAAATCGGTTGCAGTGGTGGTGTTCTCGAAACGTATGATACAAATATATTAATCCTTTTAGGTAAAAAACATGTTGAATGACCTTATGAAATAAAATCTGTGATTCTCTGCTCGTATTTACATTTGTACGACAGGTTGAGCTTCTCTCTCTCCTCTCGTCCCTCCGCTGCAGTGCATGATGGTACATATTGTTGCTGACCATCAGTTGTCCACAACTTTTCACAATGCATTGTGGGAAACAATGAGTGCACTATATATAGGGTATAATTAAAACATGCGAACTCACTATAAAGTGAGTAGTGAGGGATTTTGGACACATCCCAGGAGTTGTGACACACTAACACACACACACACAGGTATATACTTGAAACTCACTTAACATATCTCAACAATGACCCCAGCTGGCAGCCACAGCCCTGAGATCTGATACCATATCTGGACTTGTTTGGCTTCCTGTCACTCTCACACCACCATCCATTTTCATCACCTCAACAGAGAGAGAGAGAGAGAGAGAGAGAGGGAGGGAGGGAGGGAGGGAGAGAGAGAGAGTGTAAAGTAAAGGCTTAAGTTAAACCCTGTCGAGAGACTTTTAGCCCTGGCCCTGCACCACAGAATCACTGGGTGAGGGATGCAGTATTTCAGTGTCAGAGCGAGCATCTGCACTGCCTGTGGCTGGTTTTACTCTTCCTCTGGCAGATAGTTTGCTCCTCTTCTCCAGTGCAGCTGGTCCTGTTGAGTCTGCTCCTGTGTGAGTTATTCATTTGAGGGATAATATCCTGAGTGCTGAGATGTGCCGGATAAATGCAATATGTCTCTCCCTCTCTTTCCATTACCGTCATTCTTGCAAACAAAGATTTCATCTTTTTGTTGCCCTACTTCATCAATTGACACACATACTTCCATGCAAGTAATAAAAACACTATATATTCACTGACACACACACACACACACACACACACAGTGAATGCAGCTGCGTCAGTTGAACGCCCTTGAGGTTTCCACACCCTCCTCGTCGCTCATGCTAATCAGTGACATTTCTCCGAGCGTGGAAGGCTCCTTTCAAAGTGGAATACATTTTTGATACATTCCGCTTTCTTCCCAAGGAATGAGAGTGTTAGGAACCATGTGTGAGAAATGCATCTGAGAGGTGGGGTTAGGGAGTGGGGGGGGGGTATTTTAGCTGACCTCTCATCCACAGCAGCTTAATGAGCTCAAATCCATATCACTGTTGACGGTATGAGAAGAGAAAGAGGTCACACAAAATAATCGATGGGAGAGAAATGAGGCGTGTTTGCGAAATCAATGTGTGTGTGCTACCTGTTTTTATTTAAAACCACAACACAACAACACATCGTCCAAACAGGAAGGAGAAGTTTTAAGGGAATGTACGGCAATTGCATTGGGGCCAGAGTTGAGCAGGGGCCCCCTGACAACTGCCTGAATATGTACACAGCTAAATTTTGTGAGAACCCGCTTGAATTCTTTGAGCGGTTGCACTGCAACAACACCATGGTCAGAAACCCTCTAACAAGGCCCCCAGTTTAGTTCAATGTATATCCCCAAAGTCCCTTAGAATGCTCCTGTGTACGCTTATTAATATTGGAGGGCAGGAGCGGGTTATGTGGTTTCTCTTTCATGAAAATGAAATGCAACAGTGAATCCAGACACATTTATACTGCCTCTGTGTAAAGAGATACGTCTTTTTCCATCACTGCCCATAGACAGTACTTCCATGCGTCCTTGACATTGGCCTGGTTGTTAAGCGATACATCCACTAGGGTAACAAACATGGCAACGGTGGAAGCATTTGTCAATTCGTACCGATCTCCTCAAAAAGTTCCAACATTGTTGAAATTTCTCCTGCATGTCTCGTGGCTATATTGAGTACCCCCCCCTATTTCCGGTGGTACTGCTTCACTTTGACTGTTTCGTCCCCGGCAGAGTACGGACAGAAGGCTACGTTCGTTTCTGGATCCAACATTGAACATAAAGGAGCTTTCAGTGGTATATCTAGATACAAATCTAAATCCAAGGGGCTTTCAGTGTGACACACAAGAGGGAGGGACACAGTAGTTAGGATAGGCGAGTCAGCAATATGCTTCATTGTGCTCACAAAATCTGAAGCTGTAGGCTGCATAGAGACAATTCGATATATGCATTTGTGTTTTTTTACCGTACATAGACCAAACTCTGCCAGCTTGTATGTTTGGTGCAATCTTGAGAAAATAGCTTAAATCAAGCAGTGAGTCTGCAGACGTCCAGGAGTAATATCCAGGGTCACACAGTACTTAAGTGAGCTATTTCAGGCTGTAATGCTTCCATTTGTAAGGATGGCTGTTTGTTTTGTAGCAAATAAATGCCAAGTATGTTGAAGAAGGTGAAAGCTTCTGTCAGTGTCGGACTACAAAGTGCAGCATATGGCTATTTCCTGGAGGCAGTATATATATCAGTGTAAGGCTGATGTGTATTGAACTCGCATAAGTACTAGTGGAGAAGATCATTCACTTTTGGCTGGCATTAAAGAAAACACACCCCACTTTGTAATTGTTTCTTTGACAGTTAACAGAGCTGTTAGCGAGAAATCTAAAGCTTCATTATACACATATTATGGTCTGGATAAAATAAAGGACCTGCCAGTCTCTCTCAAAACTCAATCTTTGTTTTAGGCTAATCGATCGATTCTCCAATCTACTTGTGTTTTATGGGTTTAATTTTATTGTGTCAGTACCTGCATTAAAAGATCTGTCAGTTATTTTATTGTGGGTTCCAATTTATTTCTTTTTTTTTCTTAACATTTTTAACCAGGTCCGTCCATTAGATTCCTTCATGTTAGTGGCTTTATTTTTACGACTTTGTCATGTTTGCCTCAGGTGTATAATTGTTTATGAAAATCAATAATCTTCCTACCGTCGCCAGAAACCAGAAAAAAGAGGTGTTACTGGATTAAAATACACCACACTGCTCTCCAAATTAAACAGTCATCTTAAAGGTCATTAAATATAGTTCACAGTCTCCAGCAGATGAAATTTATCTCATAATGAGATGATAATAATTAAATGATATGTTTTTAGTTTAAATTTAAAACTCAAACCAATTAAATGGCTTGTTAAGATGGACTTTCCTGCAGTGTTTGCACAGCCAGGCTCTGGCCACTCAGACAAAAGCGTGACTCGCCACGCCTCGCTCAGCACCCACATCACGACTCGTAGCATCGACTATTCTATGATTCCCTTTCCTCCTATTCCTCTCCTCTCCAATTCTGCCCCCACAAGGCATGCAACAAGCACTGAGATGCTCCGGCGGGGCCTCTGTGTGCCGCATGTATTCCCTGTATTGTTGTGAAAGGGAGAGGTGGCAGAGAAGTCAACAGGCCCCTGGAACAGAGTCGGTATTCAAAGCAGTGAACCCCATAGGGTCACGCTATTCATATTAGCATATAGAGTGGAATACAGAATAAAAATGGTGACGGTTGCGTTTATGTAAAGAAGTGGGAAGGGTGCATTTCACAATTCATTGATCATTAAGTGCTCAGAGTTAGAAGAAGTATCTATCGATACATAAAATATATGATGTACTCAAGTTTCTTGAACCTGTTTTTGTAGATTTTAGGTCGGACATGTGAAGTTATAGCGGTTATTTCTCCACAGTGCAACACCCTCTTTATCTGAGCTGGTTCGACATTGTTCTGTGGCTGTTGGTATTTTCAGATCAGAACTGGTCAGAACTGGTCCGCCCCGATCAAGTCCGTCAGCCAATCAGTAGCCACAGATATGTTAAATTAAGGCACCAGAAAAAGCGGAAAGCAAAACGCAAGTAGCAAATCAAATCTCATCCTTCACTCAGTCTTGTTCAATAACCGCCCTGCAGGCCATTTTCATTACAGCCTTTATTATTCCAAAGAAGAATCATAGCAATGTGCAAAGAAAAAAAACATGGTCGTGATTGTTTAGGCAAAATGTTTTTTTTCAACAACCTGAAGTTGCGTGTTGGTGTCCTCACAAACAACGTAACATAACTGTCTTACATTACTGACAGCTCAAGAGGGTGTGAAACAGCGCCCTCTGCTGGATCCCAAGACAAACTACTGCCTACAGTCTGCTGGAGCTTTGCTCAAAATAGAGCTTCAACATCATTTAAGTGATACCCAACGGAGCCACCACAAAGCAAAACGGGACACAGGCTAGACCCCCCATGCCATGCAGATTTCCTTTGCTGCTGTGATCAAACATACTCCTTGCAATGATTACAGTCCATTCAGAAAAAAATCCATGAATGCCCACCTGATTGGGACCTAAATGGGAGTGGAGGATCAATTGTCCCCACCAGTTGCCTTTTTATTATTCCTACGAGCCGGCAACAGCCACTTGCCAGAGGCACAATTTTATAGGAGAAAGATATGGATACCCTAATACATATTTAGTTTATTTTCCCTTTACTTCTCTCAAGGTTTCTACAGTAAAACTACTTGAAACTTGGCATACAAATTGTGGGGGGTCACCATGAACATCAGTGAAGTGAAAGTTATTTTTTCAAAATTAATATTTTATTGGAGCAAGTTGTGGCAAGTTATGCCATAATGAAAACTTATTTTCCCTTAAATTTAACAGAATTTCTACAGTTTTGGAGGACGATAGATCATAGCCATTAAAATTGGGTCGAACAGTTTAAAAGGGAGAAAATGTATCACACGTACTCTGGTGACATTTAAATTCTTTCTATAAACAACCACTATACCACCACCACAACCACTAACCCTCGGTTGGTTAAAACAACCATATTGAGGAGGACAGAATTTAACAAGCTGGCTATAATCATTGTTTTGTAACCAAGATTCGGTTAAAAACATCCAATCTTCTTGCTGGACAGAGATCAGAGTTAAGGGCATTTGTGCTGGGAGTTATCCTTGATGTATTTGTCTGGATCTTTAAATTATAATTTAGATTTATGTGTAGTATGTTCGTGTTTCTGTCGTTGGCAAATCTGTGTGTTAGATTACTGGAGTATGTGAAACAGCACTGGTGGTAGACTCCTAGCTGGGGCTAGTGAGTGATGTGTTGTGGATGAGGGCAGCGAGGAAGAGTTCCTGTCATTGACCGGTGTTGTGTCCAGGTGTGTGGTATGAGTGATCAGTCACAAGGGTCTGGCAATGGAGATGACTGGAAAAAAGATTTGCTGCAAGGGAAACGGTTCCAAGTCAACTGGGGAGAATGCCACCTCTGTTAAAAATGATGCACGCTCCCAGAAAAGATTAAAACAAAGTTGTGTGAGGAACACACCACTTGAAGCCAAGTGTTGGGACTGACTGGAACGCTACACCTCCGTGGAAGGATGGGGCCAGAGATACAAACAGATTTCTTTCAGTCTTTAAGGACTTTAAAAAGACTCTGCTAAAGTCCTGCTTTAGTTTTCCGGACTGGTGATTGGAGGTATCGTTGGTGCTGACATGGATTACAACATTTCTGATGTCTGCTAAGCAGAGATGGGATCAGCTGAACCAGGTCCAACAGCTTGGCACTGGGGGGGAGCAGTACGTGGTAGCTGTTTTGGGTCTGTTGTGGCTGAGGGGGCTCACCACATGCAGCTTGTTTGTGGAACTGTGGAGAGGGACTGTGTCGCTGAGTCTGTTCCCTCCTGCCTCAGGGGCCTTAGAAGAAACATTGGCTGAAGGTCGAGGGGGTGAACTGCACAGTAAAAGGTAAGAAATCAAACTGTTTACACATTGAGAGGATATAAGAGAAGCCAAACCTCTTTGAAATTCGCAAATTTTCATTGCATTTTCTCTAAATTTCTACAGTAAAATTACTTGAAAACTGACGTACAGATAGTGGGAGTCATCCTGAACAAGAGTGAAGTGAAGGTTATCTGCTATAGAATGTTGAGGACATTTTCCTGTTGTTCTGAACACATCTTGCCGGCTTCGTCTCTTGCTACTTTCCTCATATGAATAACAAAATCCAGAAAATGTCCAAACCCAACTTTTCAGACATTTTCCAGAGTTAAATTCCACCTTTATCATTGTGTGTGTGTGTGTGTGTGTGTGTGTGTGTGTGTGTGTGATATGTCTGTTTAACAGTTCAATATAAACACACAGTATAGTGAAAGAGTTTCTTATATCTCTGTAGACATGTGGTAAAAACCCAATAGCTGTGATCGGCCACTCATCAGAATCATATCACAGTAAAACAGCAGCTTCGGCTCCATCTCAGCTTGTGTCCCTGTGAGTGAGACCAGGACATGGACTTGGACACTCTGTCCTATTTACAAGGCCATTTTCAGTGGTTTCCAGGGTCTGCTCAATCAATCCGAGCACAGTTCATCTCCCGCAGCAACAGCAGCAGAGGTTTTTTAAGTTTTATTTCAATTTTCTCTCTTTTCTTTTCCTATGTGCCGGGCTCAGCAGGAGAGAGATTCACTCCTCAGATACTCCGGGAAAGAAAAAAGAGACCTCTTTGCTTGCGGCACAGGAAACAAAAAAAGAAACAACTTTTGGAATCACATAAGTCGACCATCATTAAATACTGAATTTTTCCGACCTTGCTGGCTCCGTCGCAAATGGACATTAATCATGCTTGAATCGGCAGCCTGAGAGACGGCAAGTGTGCGTGATGGATGTTGAGGCCTCCAACACTGCAGGAATGCAAGCTTAATTTTTCTAAGTGGTCTTTTATTATTGTCAAGGTGGATCAACAAATTTTCTCGGGACAAGATAGGTGACATAATATTAGTGTCTGTCGCCGTGTTATTAATTTAGAGGGTACTTGAGTGCGCTAGAAACACATTAATCTTCACTTTCCTTGTGCTGGAGTGCGGTAATCACACCTTCCACTATTTATCTAGCAAACGCCAAAGGTGCTTTAATTGAATAGTTTGTGAGTTATTTCTAACGCTGGGCGGAGCAGGATTACACCCCACAAAGGGCCGCAGTGTTCGGGCTTCCACGCCTGATTGCAGCAAATCCCTTCAGGAAGCAGCTCTGATTGAAGGTACATGTTGAGCCCTAAATAAGGAGTGGGAAACGAGGGCCGCCTGTCCACTTGAGTGCCCGCTTCCCAGCGAGGAAACCAAACTCAGGTGTTTACATAATCAGCAAGGTGTTAGTGTGCAAGAAGGGGGAAATTAGTCATCAGCCTAACTTTCCCCTCCTTCACTCAGACTCATGCATGTCTGCGTCGCTCATCAGCAAAAGTGCGTCCGTCGAGGATACTCTCCCGGATTTTGTTGCCGTTGCCGTCGTAGCGCTGCACATGTGAGAACGAGGTGAATGAAACTCAGGCGTCCACGAGGGTCCAGGCAGGAAACTGCCTAGACGGGGAAAGGAAGCGGGTATCGGCGAGACAGAAACAGAAGGGAACGTCACCGCGCTCTTGCAGATAATACGTCTTTATTGTTGTTTTTTGTTCAGGAGCAACGTCTCACACTCGCACTGCGCCTTTTTGCGATACTGTCAAATGCTTAAGATGTCCAGCAAATATCCTAATTATGAAAGACGAAAAATTTTAAAGCTTCACCAGTGGCTCCGATATTGTCAAGTTGGTCCTTATCAAGACAGAACCAGCAAGTGAAAGCAAACTAGAAGTGAACCTCCACCGACCAGTGTAGTTTCAGTGTACAGTGACCTTTAACCTTTGTCCAATGACATCTAATACATTTATATTTGAGTCCAAAATTTGAAGAAATTTCCTAAAGGCTTGACTTGATGCATCAAAAGGCCCAAAACATGGGGAAGACAAAGGTTAAAGGTTAAACACATGAACTTTAACTTTACTCTGATAGTCAGTCATCAAGATGGGGGGTCCAAACTAAGAAGGAGCAGATGTTTTACCGTCAAACTATTGGAAATGACTCTTATATTAACAGAAATAATAATAATAACTTTATATATAACATGTTAATCTATAGGGAAAGGTGTTCTAAATATATGAAAGTATGCCAAGAGAATTGATCCATAATTTTCAAACTGCAATCTCAAGTACGAAACCTTTTATTCCATTATTTTATTATATTAAATGAAAAATGTATGTAATTATTCCTGAATGCTGCTGGTGCTGTATATAGTGTTACTCTCGATTAATAATAAGTAAAACATTGTGAATGTAATGATGTAGATAGTGTTTTTTCCGGATCAGGATCTGCACCAAACTAAAAGTTATAGATGTGAGATAAATCGATCCACACCAAAATGTCCTAGGTTCTTCCCTTTGCACTAGCTAGAATAGAAATGTCAATCTAAGGACAGAAAGGTCATCCAGGGATAAACGCTCCACTCTTCTCACCTGCTAGTTGCTAAGTGTCTTTTTGGAGCATTTTATTATAGCCTGCCGAATGTTATCCTGATCATGACCCCACTAATAAACCCCAGCCCTGATGACATAACATCCCTCATTTGAATCTCTCCCTCCCTCTCCCAGCTGTCGCTCCTTCATTCCAGATGTTCGGGTGTCTCCTCCTTGTCTTTATCTCCCCCTCGCGTGTTTGATTCCTTCTAGACGTGTGAACGAGGAGGTTTTGCCTCTTGTTTGTTTGCGGAGTCCTGTCCTGTTTCCGCGTCCTCATGGTGAAAAGGAGGTCACGTAAGCCCGGGTCCCATCTGTCCCAGGAGACTGAGAGTTGTCCACGCTGTAAATTGCATTTCCTTCCATCCTGGAAGAGAGAGGCACATGGATGCGGGCCACTTTAGGCAATGATGCGGCCTTGTGTGGCCCAGACAAAATTGATGTGAGCCTCAACTTGCCTGAAACAAATGTGGGCCTTGTTTGGCAAACACGCGGGGATCTCGGCAAGGTGTAATCTGGGTGTGAACGTAAAGTTTGCTGTGTGAGATCTCTCCTCTGATCCTCTTCAAGAGTTTTTTTCGTTTGTTCCAGTTACGGGGTGTTTTGGTACCTTTTTTGTCGTTCGTTCCACGGGTTTAAGCACAGAGGATGTAGTAATGTTGTGGAGACTGTTGCGCCCCCATGAGGCAAATTTGTGATTTGATATAAATAAAAAAACAACGTATTTGCCTGGCAGGCTGCCCTGAAGGACATCATGTTCTAAAGGTATAGGTAATACATTCAAATTGCTCTGAGAGATCGCAAACTGTAAACCATCTCAGAGAGTGCCTCAATCCCAGCAATTTTTCTGTAACATGCTCCTGCTTCAAGCGTGTAGCAATTTCATTATATCAACAGCATGAACAAGAGTTTAAATAAACAGGGAAAAAACAAAGGGAGACGAGGAAATGAAAGGAAGACAGGTAGCTCAAGACAGAGGGGAATCCTGAAAGCTTCCGACCCGGATCCAAGTTGATTTGCCAAGTGGTTCTCTCAGTTCATTAAAGTGACGTCTCCCAGTATTATTCAGTCTGGAATTGATCAGACACTTTATTACCGAAGTGGAGGGAACGGCGTGCGGGAGATGCTTCAGCACACATCTTCAGTGATGCTCTGGAAGTGGTTTCTGTGTCATCGCCGTGTGTTTTGGATCCTGACCTTTTTTAAGATGATGCGTGTGGGTCAGCGACCTGAAGTCTCCTGCTGCTCGTCTCATATGCTGCTGTGTCGCGTCCCCTCGCGGCGTCTTATGTCTTTGTTTACACCTTGTGTCCCAAAATTGTGCGTGGGAGTGAAACGCTGTCACGCACAAACAGGGCCTCGGGTATTCATAGTAATTATACGTATGATTAAGAAACTTCCCAGCCGTGGTGTAAGTGACATTTCAACCGATCTCAGTGATAATCTGTTTATTTAGACTTGATTTTAATTATCTATTGATTGTAACCTGTAGTGTTGAGGAAAGTCCACACGGGGTCGCTGCTCTACAGTTATTGACTCCAGCCTCGAGGATATGGGCTTTTTAATTAGTGGTATCACTTCTCATAGATTGTTTGAAGCTCTAATGGCAATGAGCTTCAATTCAAAGGGAATTAAATGTCCGCTGATGCTCAGTACGATTCACACTCTGCCCTGTAGTATAATATGCATGTGAATTTACTCCTGTGACCTTTGACCCCACACTTCTTGTTGCACTTTCACTAAAACCACTCAGGTCATGTTATTTTTACCTTATTTTGTTTCATCTCGTGTCCCATCTTTGTCACTTTTTTTAAATTTTCCCAGATCACAAATTCAGTTTTTTTTTATTTAAAAAGTAAAATTCCTAAAAGTAAATAAGTGTGATAGATGATCAGTTAAAGTATTATCTAAGCAAAGTTACAGTTAATTCTTATCATTATTATATACACACACAGTAAATGTAGTGTGTCAATGTTGAGTCCCTGTCATATATCTGCAAAACATAAATATGTTAACATGTACGAGGCATTTTAGGGTTGTATTTGATCATGTGGAGATAATACGCACCATTTATGTATTATTGATCTATTAGAAAATGTTAAAAATGTAAACTGCATTTGTCTGATAAATGTAATGGAGTTTAAAGTATATTACCTTTTTTAATACAGTGGTGAAGAAGTATAAATCAATTTGAAGACACCAAAGTGAAGTACAAATACCTTTTGTACGTTCCAATATTATACATTTATAATGGTATTTCTATGAATTACCTTTTTTCTTATTCTTCTGTCTCGTCTTCCATCGATGTAGACAATATTTTAAAAGTGTATTGATATTATTTGTGTTTTTTTTTTTCCCCCCATCGATCATCTGGTGATCACCTGCTGGATTATGACTTGTGATTTGTGATATGTAAAATCCTGATTTAAGAAATAAGACGAGTAACTCAGAGTTGGCCCGGTGTCGGCCCAGTAGCGGTGTCATTGACCCGGCTGGTTGTGAATGGCCGCTCCCCAGCAGCCAATCGCTGCGCACCGGATGCGAGATATCCGCTGCAACAACAAGCGCAGTGTTCCCCCTCCTTCACTGCAGCTTGACGCCATTTACAAATCCCGACCTCCTCTCCGGAAAGAGCCGGGAAAAAAAAATCCAACTCACAAACGGTAAAACTACTTTCAACTCTTCAGAGCCTCACGGATAAAAAAACCCCAGCGAATTAAAACCACCGGAGCGGAACTTTTAGTCGCTCTTCCTCCTGCAGGAAAAAGTTTGACGCGTGCGCTCCAACTTCTCGACCTGCTTTGAACGCCTCGTGCCTCCTTTGCGCAGGGATTTTACGCGTGTTTGCGTCGCTTTTAACGAAAAGAAAAACACGCGCCTGGCTGCCTGGACACCTTCTCCATGGAGTTTACCCGCTGAGCTGTCGATGTGAGGAATACACCGCCTCTCACCTTTTGGATTTATTTCACCTGCACGGGGGCTAAAGCGTCGGAAGCACGGTGAGAGTTACCCACTAACTTCTGTGAACACTCACTATCTCATTACGATGCGTTTTTCCCTTGAAGTTGCGTTAAAGATCCGCTTCTGTGGCCTTTGCCCGCACTTTTACGCTGCGTAAATATGTTGTGGTTTTACAAAAAAAAAGATCGGATGTACTCTGAGACAACTGTAAACCTTCTTATTTGTGGCCATTATTAAGTTTAAAGTTTCCTCCAGTGAAGACAGGTGTAATGTAAAAGCCTTGTGCCTCCCACCGGGCTCAGTCTAACAACTGATTTAACTGTTTATAACACTGGCTGGCTGGCTGTCTGCTTTATTAGGAAGTAGACGGGTCCTAGGTGGCACCTGTGTTTGCTCTCGTGTGCATTCACATTCCCTGTAGTCCATTTCCTCCTATGTGCACCATGTACATCTACTGAGCCTTCATGACTCTCATATATGCATCATCCAAAGTATTGGGAACAATACAACTTGTAACTATATAACAATACTAGGAGATATGGCCGTAAAATGTTAAGACGATACCAATAATTATCGAAGTCAATGTCACTTTCTGATTCCTACGATGTTTAAAAACTAATTTGTAGTCTAAAAACACTAACGTACTATATCAGAAAAAAGGTATTATTTTTGGTTTAAATCAGTGTTTTGTCTAGGGCCGGGCGATGTGGCCAAAAATGTTATCGCTATAGATTAATGTCAGTCAGTCTATATCAATAAATATCATGATAACTGTCATATCACAATTCCTTCAAGGATTTAAGGCAGATTTTTGTCTCGGGGTGAATGTTGTGGTTTTAAACTCTGACGAGAGAAGAACAAACACTTACACTACTGCCTAACTTTTTTGCGATAGTTTTTTTTCGATTTTGCAACTAGTAAAATATATATGTATATACATACAACTATTGTGCTAGCTATTATTTTTTATCACCCAGTCCTATGTGCTTTCTAAATATGCAGACTCTTTTTACAGTCCCAAAACTTATCCCACAAACAAAACGACTCATTGGATTTGACTCCACATTTCGGCCATAGTCATGTCATCGTTGATCTTTTGTGCGCAACACCTTGGTTTTCCTACGATCTCCAACATGTCATTAGTTAGCTCCAGTTTACCTCCACCGGCCCACCCACTGAGGCCAACATGGCCTGCACACAGGCCCTGTAAGGAGATGAGGGGCTGTAGCACTTCTCCCCCCCTCTGTAATAGGTGTTACCTTGCTAGCCCTTCATCTGGAGCAGAAAAAGCTTATAAATCCTAAAGAAGCCCGGTGCATGCTCACCAGGAGCCGTGCTTCAGTCCCACCCTCATCACTCACACTTTACACAGGCCCCCTTTTCAGGCTCCAGACTTCTTTCTTTTTTTTTATCTTGTCACTCATCTTCTTTTCAAGAGTGTCACAATGTAAATGTGTTAGAATGGGGAAGGTTGCTGCAGGCCATTTGTCAGGCAACAAACAAAAGCCCTTCCTGTATTGTCACTGAAAGGGGGAGGGGGGGGGGGGACTTCAACCCCCCCCCTAAAAGAAGGCATTTGAAAGCTAATTAGCGCAAAGGAAGAAGAATTAAGGCCACTGCTGACAGTTTCTTTACTTTGGTGCGACGTGTTGATGAAAACAAGGCTGTGCAATTTGATTAATGTTGGATTAATGCAGAGTGACACTGCAAAATGCTAATCCTCACGCTTTCCAAATGATGAATGAGTGAGATGATAACTGATCTTAGAGTTCCTGCAGACGAGGGGGCGAGAATGTTTGTTTGAAGTTCCTGTATAGTTTCTAAAATAAATTTAGCTTCATAATATTCAACTTTCTGACCCTGCTTCTGTCAGATTTCTGCTGTTATCTTACCAGCAGTAAAAGAAAAACTATAATATTCACTTTATAACAACGTATGATGAAAAGCTGAAATGCTCGCAATTGAGAAGCAGGAACTAAAAAGATGTGATTATCGAGATACCTACAGATTTAATTTTGCTCTAATCCAGTTAAATAACAGTAAATGATAATGAAAAATGTCCACAACAGTTTACCAAAGCAGACATATTCCACTTTGTAGCGGCCTAAAACCTTACAATTGAATGTAGTTCAAAACTGAATGTGTTTATTTGACTGGACTATTGCATATATGGTTGCCAATAAACAAAAAATAAGTATTTTAGGAAAACAAAGGCCTGTTTTGAGCTCTTTAGTCCATTTGGTTTAGGTTAGATTAGGTTTCAGGTTAGACGTCACGTCATACAGTACTTGAGAGGAAACGGGAAGTTTTCACTAAGAAATAAATTAATTGTTTGTTTTTTAACATGCAACAGCTTTGACTAAACAAAGTTGGTTCCCAGTGAACACAAACCTACTGTTGGAGTATAATGAAAGGAACTTTTAAAAAGGTGATTCTAAAGGCCCAGCCGTCTGTCTCCACTGCCGTCAACTCTGTAATCAAACACACCCATCTCTGTCCCCAACAATGTGATACATGATCATCCTTATTTCCATAGTGGTGTTCGTACAGATATCAGTTATGATTTGCATGGCATCATTTGCATGGCTTGTAACGGACAGATATAAACTTGTCTGTGTCTTTTACCAGGACTTCAGATGTGTCCCTTGCCAGCCAGAGTGGCCCTTCAGTCCCGAGATGGATTCCAGAAGTCAAAGCGGCAGCGACGGGGGAGGTGGACACCATGGACAGTCACCGACATCAACGAGGTCGGCGGGCACGCCGCATGACGAAGGGAGACCGCAACTGTGGCCTCCGCAAGCACGCGACGGTACACCAGATCCCGGGCTGAACAGCAGCCAGGCATCCCTTACTCCAGCAGTGTTGCCTCTGGATCAGATAAGGATAACTGGGAGTTGTAATGAGTACACCGAAGGGCCCACGGTTGCCCAGATGTCTCCAGCCTCTCAGCAAATACAACAGAAGACAGACGGTGGGTCGTCACCTGTTTCAAGGACAAGCGGGCTGCAGGAGACTAATAATCTCCGCAACCTGCCTTCATTGACACAGCATGGGAACACGCACACCTCCATCTCTTACGGGGAGGATGGCGTGTTGCGCTCCTCCAGTGCGGAGGACTCCCAGAGTAACATCAGGACCAGCGTTGGGAGCACTTCTTCAGGCCAGAGGCTCATCAGCGGCCCAGCATTCGGGGACAACATCATCAGAACCCAGCCCAAACGCGAAGAGCTGAATTCAGAGGAGTTGAAACCCCTGAACGAGGAGTCCGGCGTGGTGACGGCCGTGCCGGGCAGCGCCGGCTGCAAAGGTCCCGCCAAACACTCCAGCAAGTGTGAGAACTGCGGTCGCTGCCAGTGCTCGGAGTGCACTCGCCCACGGGTGCTTCCCTCCTGCTGGATGTGCGGCCGACGGTGCGTGTGCTCGGCGCAGAGCGCGGTGGAGTACGGGACGTGCATATGCTGCGTCAAGGGGCTCTTCTACCACTGCTCCAGCGACGACGAGGACACGTGCGCCGACAAGCCCTTCTCGTGCTCCCAGACCCACTGCTGTGTGCGCTGGACCACCGTGTCGCTGCTCGTCGTGCTCTTCCCCTGTCTGCTTTGCTACCTCCCAGCCAGAGGTTGCGTTGCCGCGTGCCAGAGCTGCTACGACCGAGTCGCTCGACCCGGCTGTCGGTGCAAGAACACGAACCCCGGCCACTGCGAGGAGACGTAGACGAGGTGTGTCGAAATGCAGAAGGATGGAAGGACTCCATGTTGACTGAACTGTTAGTTTTGTCCCCGTAGGTCTGCCGTGGAAAACAGTTTGCTTCAGAATCGAGTGACGCTGTCGCGTTTGTTGTTTCGACCTGCCAGGGTCTGTTCTGCAGGTGCGTTCACTCGGCCCAGCATTATGAGTTTCACTTGAAAGTTGAACCAAATTAAGCGCTCCGCATGTTTAAAGGTATGATGACATATTCAACTACTGTTTTGTCCTGAAAAATAGTTCCTTCATTTGGTAGAGTCCAGATGAATAGCCTTTTTTTAACATTTAATACAATTTATATGCTAAGAACAGGCTCCTGTTACTAACTGTATGTAAAGTAGTAATTCAAAGGGTTTGTACATTAGAATATGAGTTTGACAGATGTTTTATTTTTGTACATATAATAATACTTTCAACTGTGAAAAGTTTTCTGCCATACCAGAGGCACCTTGATAAATTCACATTTATATGAATCAGTTAACTTCATTCATTGTTTTTTACATTCACTGGAATGTATATCAATCAATTGTTATATAATTTACAAAGGAAAAAATCTTATCCCTTCTGCTTGTAAATTGTACAGTGACCTTTTATGAAAAAAATATTTTCTAATTCCAACATTGCTTAGTGTAAAGTTTTAAAAAATATATATTTATTTGAAGGTTTATTATTTTATAATGAAAAATATTTATTTTGAGCATTGTTAAATGTGTCACCTGCCTGTAGGAGTGTCAAAGCCGGTTGAATAGTTCACTATGAATTAGAAGACGAAATATATTAACGTTTGAAATTAAACAACCTTGAAGTCTGATGGATTGTTTTGTTTTTCCTCTGCATTGTCTCTTTTTAATGCTTTTTGTGTTTTCTGTGCAACGCGGTCAACCCTGCAGGACCACAACCCCTGTTTAAAGCTGTTTTCACACATGAACTCCAGAAAATGTTTTGAAAATGGCGTCCAGACCTTTTCTTGAGTTTGTCTCACTTATACAGAAAGCAGCAACAACAGGAAACTGTCCGGGTGAGGGATGGCAGGAGGCAGGATGTGACGTTTGAGTGTAAAATCTTAAATCTACTTTTAAGTTGACATCTTTTGTCTCTGTCTTGAACCATCATCAACAAGCCCACTCACCTGCTGAGCATCTGACTCAGATGTATGCGCTGTCTCATCGTTGTGTGTTTAGTGCAGCTTGTTGCAACCCTGTGCAATCATTTTGTCTCTGCACCAGAATTAATTGTTTATAGAGATAAAACAAGGAGACAAGGATGTATGAATGGTCACCATGGCCCCTCTTCTTTTTCGTCTTGTAAATCAAATCCCCCTCGTGCATTTTTTTTCTACCCTTCTTTTACACTCCTGGCTCCAGGTTAGTTTCCTCAACGTTCCTCAGGAGCCTACAAGACACTCGGGCTGTTTTTGACTCTGTGCTTTTTTCTTTTTTTTCTTCTAATCAAAGGTTTGTTCAGGAATTCCTCTGGTTTTGAATGTCCTTGCAGGCGAAACATAAGCCTGAAACATAAGCCCTGACACTTGTTGACAGCATACGGAGGTGTTTGCGGCAGAGTACGCATTCAGAGAGCGTGATTGACGTGGCGAGGCCCAACCTGCGCCCACTTGTTTGTTATTCACCCCACAGCTCTCGACTAGCGGAGGGGGGGGGGTTGTTGCTTTTATATAATTATCAACTTTCACCTATTTTTTTTATACAGCGGTGAGCGGACGAGATGGCAACATAACAGGCCGAATCCCATTAAGGGACAGAAAGGAAGAGAGTTGATCTTGCCTTTAGTCTTTATCTTTCCAGTCGCAGGCCTCCTCTCCCTCCGCATTGTTTCAGCTGTGAATGAGGGGGGGGGGGGGGTGTTAGGAAGAGGAACCGCAAAGGGTTAAAAGCATCACTTTGAATGACAAAGACCTAACAGTTTACCCCTGTATTCAGCCCGGCATGCATTCATCCTGTTTTCAATAGTCAGAGTGGGGGGGGCTAGTTTGGCTCCCCAACGCTCCTCTCAAGCTACCTGCTCCTACTTGGTATTCCCATAAGGAGTTGGGTTTTCTTGTCGGGGGGAGGGCAATCACACGGATTTGTTGATTTAAAAACTCGTAGAATCGGAATATGATGTTTGAAGGCATTTTTTCAGTTGTGCCGTTGTTCGAATCTCAGCTGTGGTTTAAATGCACATTTTTTTTTACCTCTGGTCATTTCAGTTCATCTGTCATTTCATGCTTTGAGTTAGAATCCGAGCAGGAAATATTTTAAAAAGAGCAACAAACCATTTTTTTTTCTTTGGCATTAAAGAGAGTTGGTGCTTTTAAGGATAAAACCAAGAAACCCAAGAGTGCAGAGAGATTGTTTGTCGGCCCTGCAGTCCCAGTGATTTGGCAGCAGAGAGACGCAGGAGGAGGAGGGGATGTGAATTGCAAAAAAAAAAAAGGCCCCAGAACGGCTCTCTTTGTTGGTTTTAGCCGCCGTGGCCCCCGCGGTTCATGGCGGCTGTGGGGCAGAGCGGCCTATTCACCCTGCTCACCAAGGCAGAATGCAGCACAGGAAGACAGGAAGGAAGCGGGGCTATTCTTCATGGACGCATTGTCTGTCTGTCTGATGGCCAGGCTTAAGCAATCAAACAGCTCTGTGAGACGGCGAGGGGGGGAGCGATGCACCGCCCTGAGAAAACTGTTACATACATAAAGATTATGGAGGAATAAAGTCTGTTTTCAAGGCCGTCTCACGCTTCAGCTGCAAGCGATATCAATCCAGAAAATACAATAGCAGATAAATTGTGTAGAAGTAGATGCATATCATGAAATTTAAATAGTTTAGTGTAGCAGCCATACAATAAAGTAAAGAAATAAGATACAAAACAAGTTTCCCTAAAGTGATTCTACTGCAAGTAATGTATTTTTTTGTACAGTGTAATTTATGTTTTCTGTAGAATTTGAGATAGTAGATGATTGTTTAAACCAGGCTTACTCATTTATAAGCCAACTTTATCTTTATTTGAAAAGCCTACTATGTGCTGCATCTTAAATCTCTGCATGTTTAACACATTGCATAGATTTTATAGCACCAAAATATGAAACATTATTAAAAAGAAATCTATTATATCTTGTATTGTTTAATGATGAATTCACAAGTAGAATATCAATAAAAGCAGATCTAAATCATTTATTTAAAGAAAGAAATTCACCTTTTTTGTTTAATTTAAAAGGGACAATGCACATTAATCAACACGACTGTACAATGTGTAAATGGGCCAGATTTAGTCATGTAGGCAAATTTTCCATCATTTCAATACATAAACCTATAGATTTTCTTCTCATGCCTCGACAAAGACTCTTGAGTTAGCGTATCAGAGATTTGTTGTGCTGATGTTTGCACTTTTTTTTTTTTTGGTGGTGGTAAAATCGTCTTCCTGTTCGCATCAGGACATGCGACCGTGACGACAGCATCGACTCACTTGTGTTACCAAACCATGAAAGATGGTTTTATGCTCCAGAGCAGCTGCTTTCTAAAGCAAACCTTTTTAGTAGGTCGATTTATGATCGATTTCCCGTTGATTTTCCGATCAAGTGTGCAGACTGGCCCAAGTCCTGCTGGTCCAAGCTTGTTGTAGGAAAGTGAGTTAAACGTAGCCCCCCCCCCCCCCACACACACACACACAAAAGGTGTTTAAGCAAAATAAAACATTCACCACGCCCTTCTCTTACCAGTGAAAGCGTTTTCTTAGAAGCTGAACTTTTCTCTCTGATTTTTTCCGATGTGGGCGGCTGCGTGAGGCGCCGCGCATCTCAAGCTCAAACCTGAGGCACCCACCCACCTGAATGTGGTTTAACTTTCCATTGAGGTCGTCCTCAGCTACTGTCGCACTTCCGTCGACCAAACAACCAGAAGAAAATGAAACAAGCAAACTTTCTGCCCCATTGCCTTTTTAACCCCAAGCCCTCATCGCAGAATCTGTCTTTAAATTACAACTTTTCCCTTTTTTGAAGTTTCCTATCCACTTCTTTATAGACCAGGCTAGAAAGTGCGTTCACCTCCAGAGAACACAGACAACCAGAAGAAAATGAGGTGGTGAATTACGGAGTCTGTCTGCAGCTCGAAAATCTTACGCAACCCAGTTCTACCTCAGTGACAGTTGAACTACTGTTATGCCTTGAAGAGGAAGATTATAGCAGTGAGGAGAGTACAAATAGAGGGAGAAGGAATAGAGGGGAAAGACAGCGGAGTGTATCTGTCATAAAAGTTAGCGGTTGTTGCAGAGATGGAAGGTGTGTGTGTGTGTGTGTGTGTGTGTGTGTGTGTGTGTGTGTGCAGGATAAAGGGCTAAAACAAGTTGAAACTTACTAAAAATCGAACATGCATTCATGCATTTGTGGTAATGTTAACATATGCATGCATCTTCTTGCACCCGGGTTTGCATTTCTGTCAAAACGGTCGCCCAGACAATGAAGCCTGACTGGAGGCCTAAGTCTAATAGCAGCACTTAACTTCAATCCACCACAGGAAGTTGGCTCATCTGCACGCGCGCACACACAAACACACACAAAGTTGGTCCGTTTCTGACAGGCAGTGGATATTTGTTGGCGACACCGTGGCTGCAAGGCTCTTTGCAGCTTAGGGGCCAATTGTTGTTCACCCAGATACGCACACACACACTAAGAGCTTTGAGCTTCAGTTGTTATCCTGAAAGGCAACCCTGATCCCCCTGCTACACAGTGGGACAGACACACATAAAAAGAGGAATTAGTGCGGTCTGACAGCTCACTATACCACATCGCATTTAGTGTTTGGATGTGTGCGATGGCGGCAATTATGTGTGCGTGGGCGTGTGTGTTTTGGGAGGGTGCGCACACACACACGGATGCATGTGTGTAATCAGCAGCAGACTTTGAATTATACAGTATAGATGTGTGAGGAGAGGAGCAGACACTTTGGGTTTCTTTTACCTTCAGTGTTGGTAGACAACAGAGCAAAGTAGGTCGCTTACGTCAGTGGGCGATGATACACTTTAAAAAGTTAAAAAATGATTTTCTTTTCAGTGTCAAAAACTACTGAGATGTAAATCAGTAAACATGCTCTGTGTTTTTCAGGCTCATAAAAGCTCTCTTGACATCTTGGTCGTTTTCTTCCACATGTACGCCGCCTCTTTTTCCTGCAGGAGATTCTCCTGCTGTGTTCTCACATCCTTTGGACATTCTGCAGACTTTGTACTGGGGAGAAAGTCAGGAGGCTCTCACTTGGACATTTGGGTTCATGCCCCTTCGGAGAATGTCTGGAGGTTCGCTGGAGTTAAGTGAATGTCTGAAAGCAGCTTTACTGATTTCCAAGAACATGAATCCCTTTTATTATCTCTCAGCGAGTATTTTCTGTAACTAAGCAACCAACTGCAGTAGAGTCCCTGTTTGCACCGACACGCACATACTCATGTGATATACTTTTTCAGGTGAGTTAGTATAGACAGGGATTATTACTGATGTGGAGCTAAAATGCTCATGTAGATGGATGTAGCCTCAGTCGGTCTTGTGCTGTACATGCACAGTGGGATTATCAAAAGTTACAGAGAGAGAGTCGCAGGATGAAGACAAGATTCGGAAGAACATTTAAAACATACAGTATTTGCCAGCACAGATCGGTTTTGAGCTCTTCAGGACTCGTTCACGAGAAACAATCCTAGCAGGGAGCGTTGTTTTTCTCGCATGCTACAATGAGGAATTCAAAATATCGAAGCTGCATAAAACGGGCTCTAGGAAAATACATTTGCATTTGTTTTTAATCTTATTTTGTTACCGGTCAGAATTTGCCAACGTCTCATTGTTCAGGAGCGGGGTCATCATGTAAACCCTCATCAAGGCCGACGTGGAATTATTCAAATTGCATCACAAGGAACGAAGGAGAGGACAATTTGCAAGTCAAATCTATACAGACATAACTGGTGTTTAAATACGACATAGCAAACACGCACGTTAAATCTAAGATGTGTAAAAGAGGAAGATGTAAAAACCTGTTGAGCTTTTGTCCGTCCTCCTATGGGTATAGGTGTTGTGTTTATGCAGGTTCGGAGAGAGGAATTCTGTTGTAAGCTGGATATTGGGGTGAGAGGGAGATCATGTGGAACAAAGCCGTCGAGGAGAAAGATACGATCAACCCGTGTGCCATTCAGCTCCATTAAAAACAGATATCCCCGCTCGGTGGCTCAAACTTTACGATGCCTTGGGTATGAGGTTAAAGGACCGTGACTGAGAGGCACTGTGCCCCAGATAGCGTATGGATGTGGGCCACTTCAGGCAATGATGCGGTGCTCGTGGCCTTCTTGTGGTCTGGAAGAAAAAGATATGAGCTGAACATGGACCACTTGACTTTTTTTAGCAAACATGTAGTACTCTCTGTGAGATGCAATCTTGATGTGAACCTGCAGTGGCCCATGTGGTAAACGGTGAATATTGACTTGGCCACCTTTGATTGACGTGGTATTGCTATCAATCAATCAAATTTGATTTGTATAATCACAAATCACAATTTGTCTCATAGGGCTTTAACAGGGTGTGACATCCTCTGCCCTTAACCCTCAACAAGAGTGAGGAAAAACTACTAAAAAACCTTTTAACAGGGTAAAAAGAACGTAGACACCTCAGAGAGAGCCACATGTGAGGGATCCCTCTCCCAGGACGGACAGAAGTGCAATAGATGTCAAGTGTGAAGGGAAACATCATCAAGGTTTTAGCAGTATTGATAGGGGTAGACCTTTCTGAAGCATAACTGAAGGTCAGTGAATTGGTGGATTAATGTCAATAAGGGTCAAGTATCTGAGAAATACTATGTATCAAGCAGTCTTTCTGCAATCATAGTCTATGGTCAGCAGCCAGCAAGATCATGATCCACCATCAAGATCTGATGCCACTATAGTCCACAGTCATTGTTCATTGTCGCCATTAGGATCCATCATCAGCTGCCACCTTGGTCGTGGTCCACCACCATTTTCCGATGCCAACACGATAAAGGATCCACCTTTATTATCACGATCAGCCAGCACGATACAGAATCCGCCATACTGGATCCACCATTACAATCTCTGATACGCGATCCACAGATCCTAATCCATGATGTGGCCACAGCTGCGGCCCTGGATCTGCAGACAATAAGGCAAAGGGACTCCGGGGAAGAAGTCAAGTCAGTAACATGTATTGATGAGACATGAATTACTTTGATATGATAACGATTGAGAAGAGGAAGGAGAAGCTGGAAAAAGAAGCTCTGTGTGTCATGTGTCCCCCGACCTTCTAGACCTATAGCAGCATAACTAAGAGCAGGTCCAAGACAAGCCTGTACCGGCTCTAACTAATGTAGAGCCGAAATGTGCCGTCACACGTGAAAAAGGCTGAAATCCATTTGAAGCTTCCAGTCATTTATAGTCTAGTGTAGGCCATCAATCCCGCCTCCTCCATGTTAGTAGATGGAACGTGGACTAAACACAAGAGTACATGTCCTAAGTTTTTTTCTCAAAGATGGTTTCTGTCATTTTGAAGTAGTTCTGATGTATTTGTGAGTGCTCATTTGTTTTTAATTAGTTGTTAGAAGTCATAAAATGGAGTGAAACATCATGGCTGACAGCTTGAGACTGTCGAGACTGAGGTCGAGGGAGTTTTTTTGCTTTAATGCATAGACTCTGGCTCCAAAGGGAGACAGTTGAAAACAAAGACTTTTATCCAATTGAAAACCTCCTTACCACTTTTTGTGCAGACATACCTTTAATTTGTGCTCCACCTCAAACACAGTTAACACTTTTTAAATATAGTAGCGACCTCCAACCATATTACAAAAATTTAAGCCATACGTCTTTAGTGTTAGATCACTGTTAGAATCAGACTGTAGGTGAACTCAAACCACTTCCTTTAAGAGCGGCTTTTTGACTCATTGTTTAGAAGTGTTAAACCTTAAACGTGTAAATGTACGTACGTGTTGCAAAGGAAACCTCAAACAACCTCTGCAGTGTTTTAGACCAACTACTGATTGCTTACTGTCGTCGTTGTTTATCCGATTGTGCACAAAATTACGTTACAACTCACCGTGTTTTTTCCGTATGAACGTGAAGATAAGGTGTAGTTTGTTGTGCATTCAAATCTGAGACGGGCCTCCATTCCCAGTGCTCTCTCTGCTGGAGGAAATTGATCTCTTGAGAGTCTGTCAGACAGCTATGAGAGCGCTGCGAGCCACAGGGTCTCGTTACCTTTCACAGGTGCAGTACGCTGACAAGCTGACGATGACAGCTGAGCTAAGCCAAGGTGTGTGTGTGTGTGTGTGCGCGCGCGCTTCCCCAGCCTGAAGACAGAAATTTATCAATGGCTGCAGAGATAGTCCGCATACCTGAGATTTCCGCAGATTCCAAACAACCAGCGACAAGACAGGAGGGAGAGAGCTTTAAAAGAGAAAGGGAGAGAGAGAGAGGGAGGCCTTCTGCCAAACATATCCACTCTCCAAAAAGCACAGGTGCAATATTTCACTAGATAAAGGCTCCTCTGTTTAGAGAAACGTTCTGCTTTACAGTCATTATATACGGAACATATTTTCCGAGGCAGCAGGGACACGCAGCCTTCAGATGCCAATGTGCAAAACTCTCCGACATTTGTGTTCCTCTGAAGATGTTTTTTGCTACAGGCAATATCAGTAGTCATGTTTTGATCAGGTCATAAAATGCTCATGTATTTGGATATGGGCGGAACTTTGTGTCTGTAATCTGCGAACGTTTTGTCTTGTGTTTGTGCACGTCTTCAGAAAGCTTGCGGATATGGACAGAACCGACAAAACGGAGCAGTACCACAGGAAGTCGTGGGGGGGGGGCAGTGTAGCCAATAGTTCAAGTGAGAGGACATAATTCGTCTTTCACGTTTTGCAATGCATTCAATGGCCTCACAGACCACTGCTGTTTACAGTGTGGACTTTTCTTTCTTAAGAGATACTTTATAACAAACTCCTCCACCGTTGTTTGTTGTCAGAAACTCGACTTTGCGCTGCCCTCTAATGGATGCATTGCTTAACAACCATGCCAACGTAAAGGAGGCATAGAGGTATGTGGGCACTGAAGATAATATCGTTTGATATGGACAAAGTATAATTGATTATTAAGGTGTGGCCTTGAAGTCCATACATAATCCTGTTGCTATTATACTGGTAATTATGGAGTTCTGAGGTTACTGCTGTGATTTCTCCAAGCCAGGTCACTTGCCATTACTGCTAGACCCAAGAAAGACAGATGGCTACCGTGAGCTGGACCCCACTTCTTTGTGTAATGTCGAACAAGCACAGTGCTGTGACTATGTGGGAGCTGCCAACGAATCAGTGTTAAAATAACATTGTACTGGGAATCATTGCTAAAAATAGTGAATTGGGCTAAACATCATTTTACTTTACAGAGTGGAACCTATTTTTTGGAGTTGATGTAAACAAGTGTTGAGTTTTAAGAACAGACAGACATCTTAAAAGGCTAACGGTACATAAACAATTTATTTGTAACATTTTTGGTCCCCTGGAAATGTAAAGAAATATTAAATAATGTTGTTTTAAAGTCCAAATTAAAGTCCAATACATCAGGACAATATAAAAAAGTGACGCACCGATTGCAAAACCTGGCGCACGTTCCATCTCCGACTCGCCGCAGGCAACCAGACAGAGATTGCCTCATTGCCGGGACCCCAAAGCAAGAGAAAACAAGCTGCACACTTAACATGTCATTGCACTGTGAGGCGTCTTAAGAAGCAGCGCTGCGAAAGTGGCCCCGAGCCAAGAGCAACAGAATTCCTTCAGCCTGGAATGCCTGCTTGATTAATATAGAAAACAGAGGCTCGCTTGAGCTCATTTGGTGTACAAGTGTGGCACTTTTCCTGCGAGTTTAGTCGCCTATCAAAATAACGAGGTACGTCTGCCACGATGGAAGGAATGAAGGGCTGACCATGTAAGGTTGGGGCACCGCACTTTGCTTTTTTAGCTTATTTTACAGCCTAATAATCAAAACACGGGGCGGAAGATTTTCTTTTTTGCGCACAGATCTCTCATCAAAGCTGACAATAAGAGCAACACACTTCCCCTGTTGTCTTAACCGCTCACGTTAAATCGACATCATGTCATACAGCAAAAGTCAAAATCAATGCGGAGGTCTCTGAGGTCTCTTGAACACATCGCTATTACCATTGATTGAACAGTGGATGAAGAACACACACATGGGAGCGCTTGTCCTTTTGGAGGTTTGTGAGTGTGCATGTGTGTGTTTGTGTACGAGTTCGCCCAAAGAGGAAGTTCCTGTGGTGAGACAAACCCAAGCTAAACACACACACACACACACACACCACTGGAAAACAACTTCCTGTGGTCACCTGTGCTCATTGACCCTGAAGAAAGAGACCCTTAGAAACCAAAACTCACTGTCTCTCTCTCTCACATATATACACACTGCACTACCCGGGCTGTCGACATGGTTGCAGCCAGGCCTCAGCAGTGGCACAGATTAAATTTTTACCACGTAAAGCCATAAAAAAAACCTGTTTAGTGGGATATTATCACAAAAAACACCACAATCTATAGAATCAACATGGCATTAGTACATGTAGTCAATTGCTGACTCAGATTCCAAGATTTTCTTTTTGGTGCAGGGGGCCAGCTAATGAAATCATCATGCCTCGTTGAGTTTCCCTTATTAAACACTGTTATTTAACGCTATATGCTCATAAGCTTAATACTTTTTTTGTTTGCTTCAAATATCTCCACAAACTGGTTAAATATAGAATTGTGTTGATGTTGAGTTGAGCGTCATGTTCCATATTAGTTGTTCATGTCAAACCTCTGACATCAGCCGTTTTCCGACGTGAACTCCGGAAAAGCAGGAGATTGTTGGGGTCAGACATGTTCACAACAACAGGAAACATTCAAGCGAGGGGGGGGGGGGGGCGTCTGGGTAGAGCATGCAGGAGACAGGACTTGACATATAAATTCCCCCGCGGAAAATCAATGCACGTGTTGACGCCAGCATCGGCCCTTTTCGCCAAAGGTTCTTGAATCTCGTCGTCTTTCCAACTTGATGTCTTCAACTGTGTCTTCTGTGTATGGCTCCTCTTTTTTTTTTTAGCTTTTTTTATCGTGTGTGTTTTCTGTTAGAAACCTCATCAATACGCCAACTCGCTTGGTGTGAATTTTGACGTATTCTCGCTCTGACATTTTATGGACATTTTACCAGTGCATGTCTGAAAGCAGCTATAGTTGGATGTATTGGATGAGCTCATATATCACCAACACCGCCACATTTGTCGAGTTGATTTCCAAGTGGATGTTCTAAAGCTTTGGGGGATTGTAAATTGTTGTGGTGCATTATCTTAGATGACACAGCAGATGTGTTTTAATACAAATAACTCAATTACGGATATCGGTATCACCCACAAAACGTGAGATACAATCAATGGTTTCAATGATTTCACACAAAGTAGCATCATCTTAGCAACTGGCAGAAAAGAATAAAAAAAGTTGATTTTGAGTTTTATTTAGGGATGAAAATCGTTATCAGGCCTGAGGGATTTACACAGTGGGGTTCGGTGAGGAACAGTCTTTACACTTTAAAGTGTTTATTACAAAGACAGCTTTAATTTCTGAACAAAGATTGTGGTGCAATATGATTTAAAGGTATTTATCTAATTTTAGAGATTTTATTATGGATAGAAAACCCAACAAATATTGAAGTGACACACTGACTTGAACTGAAGATGTGTAAATAAGCACAGCAGCAAATGCACTTGATAGGATCGCAGCTACGACCATTACATTGGCAAAGCCTTCACATTTTTGTCTGTGTATAATGGCCCGTAGCCAAAGAATCGTTTCTCGTCCTATTCTTTACAGTCGGATAAATACCGTCTATAATCGTATTTTCGTTGGCCTCTTTGTAATCTCCTCCCAGCGAAAAGAGGAAGTTACTTATCAAGGATCTGGTCTACCTGTGCCAAGCCAAGCTTCACGTTACCCAATATCCTGGGAGTGTGTGTGGATGTGTGTGTTTTCCATGTGTTTCTTGGAAGGAGGTGGACTAGGGCTCCTTCATGTTCAGACTCAAACAGAAACACACACACACACACACACACACACACACACACACACACACGCTGGCGAAGACACACTCTGGCACACAGTCACTCAACTGTACACACATAACACACACCCATACACACACACACACACACATGCATGCAAACACACACAAGCTCACACACTCCCTGCACAAACAAACTGCTGATCTTTGAGGCGGCGGAGTGAGCGCGGCAAATGATCGGCGTAAAGTTTGCTGTTGCTATCGACAAAGCGGCCTCTGTTCTTCATTTTGTGCCCCCACTGCCACAGACACCCCCCCATCCTCCCTCCCTTCCCTCCCCCTTCTCCCCCCACACATTTCATGCTATGCATCCCTCTCTCGCCTCTCCGTTCACCCCCCAGTGCCTCTCTCTTTTCTGTCTCTATGTCAACCCCCCCACCAGCCTCCCCCCCTTTCCCCCTCCGCTCTCGTCCTCTTAATTCAGCTCACTTCTGTCCTTGCATTTCGGATGTAGGGCAGGAAAGAGGAAACAGCGCCAAGCTCTGTTTCACGGAGGGGAGAGCAGGGGTTGAGACTGCGGCAAAGGGGCTTTTTTTGAAGTGTGTGTGTGTGTGTGTGTTTGAGGTGTCGAGATGGGACTTCTACCCACGGAGACAAAAATAAAGAATATCTGTGGAACAGATGAGCGAGGGCTTTCCAGAAACCTGCCTGGTACAACTCGTACAGAGCGTGGTTAGGGTTACAAACATAACAAAGTGTTGCCGCTTAATCTTTTGCGGCCTTTCAATTCTAAAGATGTTGCTATAATATGTTTATTTTTTAAATAGGATCTTTACTTTAAAAAAGCAATGCTTATATTTGCATGATTACTGATCTCTAAAGTTGAATGAGTGACTTTAAATACACCGTAGTAGCCTATTTCTAAATTGGGTTCTTATAGTAACCCTGCTTTGTGGTTGCACTTGCAAATCCTGGTTTCAGAAAGCGGTTTATCCCAATTTTAAGAAACCTGAATTTGTCACCTGGACAATTTTCCTGACTATTTCCAAAGGGGCTGCATGTGGGGACGCAAATGTGTGGAAATTTTCCAGATTCTTTCCTGATTGTAAAATGCCCAGAAAATTCCCAGCGAGCTAGTGGGTGTGTTCATGACGTTTCTATCACCTCCTGTTTGTAGATCTGATTTCTGCTGCTCTACCCAGGGCTCCACCCCTACCCTGAATGTTTCCTATTGCTGTGAACGTGTCTGACACGGAAAAGCTCTGGCTGTGTTCTGCATATGTGAAGGGCAACCTGCGGGAAATGTCTGAAAATGGCTTCTGTGTCATGTGGGCTAACACTTCCAGAAACGGAAGTAGACATTAAACCAGGAAACTTAAACAAGCTCTGAGAGATGAAGTATAATGTAACAGCAGTTTCGGTTTTGAATTTTATGAACCAATATCGTCCTAATAAATCAAGTCTCTGTGCCCATTATAAAGTCCTGTAGCTGTAGTGTTTGTTTGGATTAAGACTATCTGTTATTGTGAAATTCACACTGCTGTCACCAATGGACCTTTTATTAATCTTCCATGTTGTTTTTGTTATTTTGTGGTCTCATTTCTGCCCGTGATGCCCGGACATAATAAGTTATTATCACAGCGCAGCAGTGGAGGATTTTGCAGCAGGTTGCTTCCTTGTTATCTGGAACCTAAATAGTAAATGTCAGCTTTCGATGTCGGAACCAAAGAGAAAAGGCTTTTTTTTTACACCAACATTCAAAGATGACACAAAAGAAAAATCCATTGTAGTTATCTATAAATACAGGGTGGGAAAATACTGCTGTTAAATAAACAATTAAGGACAGTGCTTTTGCTTTCAGTCCCCAAAACCTCAACCGGCGTGAAATAAAATGCAATGTCCACCTACACCTATCACACACAAAGGAGTGCAACACTTTAATGCTGCAGATGGTGTTAGAGGCCCTGTGTTGACATGTTGGCTCAAATATTCAAGATTGATTCGTTGTATGAATTTGCAAAGGAGAGTTTTGTAAAGTTGTTTGGTACTGGCCTGTAGGGGGTGTGAAGGATATCGAGATGGAGGGTGAAGTCATCTGGCTGCATGGATCCACCGATGGATCTGGGGGGGGGGGGATGAGATGAGCAGGGGAGAGATTGTAGGTCAGAATGTAAAGTTGGAATTAATTAGGGACCATCGCGGGGCAAATGAATGGCCCATTGTTATCACGGACAGAAGGCGAGGAGGAACAATCTGGCCTTTGTGCCGCGAGTTCACCTCTCCGTCCCCCTCTGGGCGCGCACAGGGATGATATTGTGAAAGCACGGCACGTAAAGGGGGCAATAATTACATCATGAAAACAAGATATGACGAAGGACGCAGAAGATATCCAAATGTGACGATTCATATTTACACCCCATACGATGTCCATCGATGAGACTTATATATATATATCGGTTGGAGTGAAACTCCAACTTGAACTTAGCAAAGGGGAGAATGGGACAGGCATGTGGCTCTTATCTCTGGAATTCTGTATTGTAGCCTCTCTCTCTCTTATGCTCTCTCTCACTCACTCTCTCTCTCACTCTCACACTCGAGCGCAGGCTGGCCGGCTCGGTACAAACGGTATTATATGGTGTCTGGCTGCTACTTGCTACCTCACCCTCTAGTCACAAGTTCAACACCCACCACATGCATACATGCAGAGGCAGAAGGGATTGAAACTCTTCGAGCACTTGACCTGTCTGCCTTTCATGTTGGAATTGAACTTGAATCAATATTTGGAGTCTTTTGATGGCTTGTAGCACTTGACTTTGTTTTTCCTGTCTGGCTGGTTACCAGAAATTGAGGGTGTTAATTCAGTGATGTTTGTCTGTCAATCCAACATTTAGGATTAACCCCAGTTGGACTTAACTTTTAGAGATTGTCTGAGGTTCGGGTTGGCTTCTGGGGTTTGAAGCGAAACTGCTTGACGACAATCAGATCAACGGCCATGACACAGATTTTCAAAGTCCCCAGATGATGAATCATAATCCAAAATTCATGCCCATAAATCATAATCCCATATCCCATACACTAAATTCAGATGTTGAACAGGGTAAACATAGCATTTAGTGTAGCCTCATTGCTCCTGATTGGGCTTTGCACTTCCTGTAGTTCATCAGCATGGCACCATGTCAAGAGGAAACACTGACCTTGACTGATATATTAACTGATATTGACTCCAGTCTATCGTAGAGCATTTGCAAGTAAGTGTTGGTTTATTCCTTTCAACTAATGGGAATCGGTGCATCAGAGAATGACAACTTCCCCTCCCCATTGACATCTTCATAAATGGAAAATTGAGCCTGGTAATGGAGCCGGAGAGGGTTTACGGAGACTCTCCACCCTGCATAATTGCAGCCTCGAAGCCGGTCATAATTAATCTTTGAGAAAACTTGTCAAATTATTAATAGGGCCCTTAAGTAATGGCCCTGAAAGGAGGCCACTGTTCAGAGATGAAGGTGAGGGAGCGAGAGTTTTCAGAGGGTTGCTGTTTACAGTGAAAATATGAAGAGGTCGCTCTGCAGGAGTTCCTCAACTCCACGTGTCAAGGCTCTCCACACATGAAGGAGTTAAAGGGAATGCCGGTCTCTCTGGAAACCAGAGAGCTCAGACTCAAAACGTTAAATGTCATCAGATAGAAAGTGAGCTGCTCTGCATACACTTGATGGAAGACTGGGTATTGCCATTGCACCAATGGGCATTCTTGTAGCAATTCTTAAGGTTTTGAAGCACATGGGTTAAACTCTTCACCCGCTTTGCCTCTCACTCTGCTCCCTTGCTGCCGGCGAACACAACAACCATTGTT
Organism: Verasper variegatus; assembly: GCA_026259375.1. Lineage (NCBI taxonomy): Eukaryota > Metazoa > Chordata > Actinopteri > Pleuronectiformes > Pleuronectidae > Verasper > Verasper variegatus. Next base: position 28,980,490 of record CM048038.1, on the reverse strand, counting down.
TTCTACCCATCGGCCACCTCACACCATCTCGTCTACCGACACTGAAGGGAGTTAGGTTTTCTAGTATTTGCTCATAAAGCAAAGTATTGGAGTGAGCAATTGATTGATGAAATGGTATTGATAGATCCTGTGGGGAGCATGAGTGTCAAATAGCTGTTGAAACATTTCACACAAAAAAACAAAAATGTCAGCCTTCTGGCAATATTAGTGGAAAAGCCAGGGGATCACCAAAGTCATCCTGAAGTTATTGAGATCCATCCTCTGGGGATGATGGAAGCCGGTACCAAAATGTGTGACCTATTTCTATGCAGTAGTTTTATCGCCATATCACTGTAAAGCAATAATGTCAGTAAGATTCATCCACTGGGGACCATGAATATCTGTACATGGCAGCACATGCAGTATTTTTAAAGACATTTAACTAATCATGTCAACCTCATTGAGGTGCTAGACCAAAATCAGAAGGATTCTTCCTCTTGGGATGATGAAACAATCCATCAAATAGAAGGGAGAGTCAAGCTTTGTATATATTTCAATCACCTTTCTTCCTCATTGACTTCCCATCTTGTCGTTATGATTTGAAGCATCAACGTGTTTCGAGTCCACATCAACATTCTTTTTAGTTTTTAACACGGAAGACATTTACTCAGCTAGGGCCGCTTCTCTGTTTGTGTAATTAACTGAGTCATTGTCAATATAATTGAACAACTCAAACCTCTCTCTGCTACAGTTAGCTGATAATGTACTCTGTAGTCAATTACATGCTTGAGCGCAGCTGCCTACTTAAATTTTCTTAAAGAGACTAAACGGAGGCACAACTTTGCATGAGGGGAACTGACTGGATGTGGAGAATCAGAAATGAGATGACATATTACGTGAGGCTGAAGGTCACAAGGTCAATAGTGCAAGTTGGTGAAGGGAGGAAAGTGCAATTCTATGAATTTGTGATACTTGGTCATTTTGGATGGATTTTTCTCTTTGTCTTTTCAGTCATTCTAGCCCTAACTGATAATGAGAAATACCCGTCTTAGCTGGTTTTATGTCTTAAACACACCCTTGGTCTTTTTTGGAACAAGACTCATTAATGTGTGTTAGAATAAAACCTTGCATTTCCCTTTTTCTAAATACCCACTGTCGACTGCCACCCAACGCCCCAATCTATAAATATCTTCATCCTCTCGGAGGCCGTGTCCTGTTTGTCTGGTGTGACTTCCGCTGATGAATGAGTCGCTGGTGTATTATTCCTCAGCTGGCGAACCAGGTGACATCCACAGTAGAATATCAATATTTGCTGACACTGCACCAGTGTGTTCACATGTGTGTGTTTAAGTGCTGTTGCTAAACAAAGCTTATATTAAAAGAAGACAAGTTAGATATTTGTTTCTCAGTCTGGTCTTAAAGCTGTCTTTGAATAATGGTATAAAACTGGTTGGGTGCAGGATGATGCTGCTACTGAGTGAATGATGTTTTTTTTCAACATTGGATGATGGAAACCTTTTTAAACACAAATATAAATTAAGAACTTTAATTAAGAACCTAGTTAACACAAGGAAAGTTTACAGATATTATTCAGGTCCATTTTAGTCATTTTTCAGTCTTTGGTACCAAGACCTTGTTTTAACATTACCTCAAAAGAAGGGAATTTGTGCCAAGGCAGGAAACCCACCTACAAAGAATCGCCCCCCACACACTCATGATATAATATCTAATAATAGACTTTCTTCTCATCCCATTGCCAAATTCTTTGTTCTTTTAAAGACATAACCTTTAGTCTACTTCGGAGGGGGGTGTAACCTCTCCAGGTTTCACATTTGTGGGAAATGCCCTAAAAAATGTGCGTGTGTTTATCTGAGGGAGGTGTGTTGTGTGTATATGCCGTCTTGTCACAGTTGCCTGCTTGACACTCAACAACAGACAGGTATGTGTCCGGGAAGCCTCTCCAAACCCATCCTTCCTGTACGTCTGAAAGACGCCCCAAGGCCGCGATGTTTGTAGCGAGTCTCGAGCAACGCAGGCGTGTGTGTGCATGCGAACGACAAAAGCAGAACGCACACAGTTATTCTGTTTGTCCTCAACACTGTGTTTCATGCCCACTTGAAAGCGACGATGCCTTGTGCCAAAGAGATTTCACATTTCCTCTCCTATAGGGCCACAGGGTTAAAAACACCTCGCTGCTGTGCGTGGGCTGAAGTTTCAGTGGCCGTCGCACGCACACATACATACATCTGATTTTAGTCCAATATATTTATTTAGTTACTTCTACTCAAATAATCATGGGAAACAATGTTAAAAGGTGTAAAAGTTAATTATTGTGCCCGTGTGCAGTATATTGACAAAAACACTCACTATATAACCTTTTTCTGGAGCCTTCACCCACGTCTCCCTACTTTTCTTAGGTCATATGGTGACCACAGCTATATGCATTGCTTTGCGGTTGTGTAATGTAACATTTTTTCTTTGCAAGGCATGATGGGTAAGCAGTTTTTTTTGTTGTAGATCACATTGGTACAATAGTTAATGTGAGAATCAGTGGAGCCACACCAGCTCTTCGACCGCCAGCTTAGTTTTAGCTTAATTCGAGTAAAAACACTATTAATCTGCTTTTTATTTGACAACTTTTCATCATGGTGAATAATTCAGATCATCAGTGTTTTAATTACAATTTCTCAAAGTAAACCATTTGTAAATGATTTAGATCCTGCAGTTTATGTTTATTCTATCTGACGTGTGATCAGTTCACAGCCGTGAGACCACAAACATCCGCCGGCTAGAATCCCCCCCGTTTCCAGAAGATGTGCAAAAATAATGAATGGAGAGAGGGCTCCGTCTGTTTCCGTGTCAAACGTCAAGCATAAATGAGCCCTTAGGTGTGTTTTAGAAGTTTGGACAATAGGGTTGTTGCTTCCCATCACTTCCAGTCCTTATGCTAATCGGAACATGCTGGTAAAGCTAGCTGCATCGTGATTTAACTCTCAACAAGACAGCTAAATGGTGTAGCTAATTAGTAAATTGGTGCACATGTAAATTAAATGTTTAATATGACTGTTCAGTATATTGGCTTGTTTGTCAAGCTGTCAGTAGAGGCACCAGCACACACTTTACAGTTTACACACTTTACACACTTCACCTGGTTTTGCTGGCACACACACACACACACACACACACACACGCTTGACAGTAGCCAGGCAGCCAAGGCCCTCAGATATGCGCAGCTCTCCGGCCGCCTTTCTCCCTCTCTGCGTGTGACAGACTTTCCTCTGGGCCCGGAACCAGGACGAGGCTCCACCTGGTCAAAACCAGGGCGAGAGGCCTTCGCGGGCAACAAAGGATGAGGAGAACGAATTCAGAGGGAGGAGAGGGCCTCGCAAAGGGGAAACATTTGCAAACCGGAAGGGAGTTATGTAAATGGGTTAGTCATTAGGGCCTTGTAAAAGAGAGGAGGCCAGATTGGGGGCAGGCGGATCGGCGAGTAGGTAACATAAACCCATTATGTGAATGGGCTCCTCTGTTGGCCATAAGCTACTCTTTCTTTTTTCTCCTTTTAACGTTGAGATTTTGTTTTCTGTTCAGCCTTTTACTTTAAGATTTCCCCCAGTGGCCACTGATTGTTATTCACAGTGCGCTCCTGTGATGCTGAATCTGAGCCGGAGGGAGATTATTCCAATGACCTTCACAGAAAAAGATGCTTTTAAACGAAATGACACATCTGCTCTCGGATGAATCACATATTTGACACAATTTAAATCGACAACAACGAGGTGAAATTGTCTGTTTCTGTGAAATCGACTGACTTTGAGGCATCTTAGTCAGGTTTTTGCTTTTCTTCTTCTTTGCCAGCCTGCCAAAGATCCAGTTCCTGCTGGGCTGGCAGGAACAGTTCCAGAAAAAGTGTAGAGCAACTGAGTGCCCCTCCTGAAAATCTCTGGAAAATATCCGCACATTGTTTTTTGTCTTCCCTGCTAATTTCAAGACTCGGCTGTTGTAGTCCCGGCATGTGTACATTAAAGTGTGGATATGATATTTGCATTGGTGAAGTTGGCAGTAACCACATCTTGAAAGAATAGAATGCTTTGCACCAACAAAAAGAAAATGGCCTCATGGCCTTCTGTGCTGCGGTGGAACAGCCAGTCCCGGCAGCTGCAGCGTGCACAGCTGTCATCAGAGACACGCAAACAAGACAAGAGGGAGGGACAGAAAGGAGAACAACATCCTGTGTTTTATGTGACAACCATCAAAACCCGAGTATTATTTACACAGGAAGGGAAGAGCAGCAGCACCTGAGCCCTGTCTGTCTGCCAGGAGGTAAGAGGCAGCTTGAAGGATTTCACAGCAAATCGGGCAAACGTGGTGAGGCTCCTCACGCAGAATGGCCTCAGTGAGGTCATGAAGGAAGGGGGATTTATGCTGATAGAGAAAATACAGATCAATCTATCATGTGTTATGTTACAGTTGAAACAAGCCGAAGCAATGGGCTGAATCCTATATCTGTATCGGTCAAGTTGGTTGATTTTTGTAATTTAAGAACACGAGCAATAGTCACGTGTTATTATTCTAGCATCTCAGGAGAAAGTGAATTTTAAAAAATTATTTTCACGACATGTTGTTCAACCTGTAACTGCTCCACTAAAGCTCAAACCTCAATGCTGTGGTTTACACCGGTTTACATAGATACGAGGGGAACGTGTGGGCGACAGTGGCACCTTGTGGTTAAAACAGGCAGTGTCCTAACAATCACCACGTCCAAAGACTGCTGTCTTGGCGTGGGAAAAGTTAATTGATTGTTAATTCTCTCCATCAAGGACGTTGTGTTTTCACCTCGGCTCGTTTTTTACTTTGTCAGCCGTATCGCACAAAAAAGGACTGGACAGATTTCCACTTAACTTAGCGGAAGGATGGAACATGGGCCAAGAAAGAGCCCATTTCATTTTGGCGTTGATTCAGACAAAGAGGCAGATGAAGGATATTTTTAACACTGGGAGATATTTCTCCCCCTGCAGATTTCCCAGGGAATAAACACCAATTCCCTGGGTGTGCTACCAATGTAGAAGAACAAGTCCACGTAGTAAAGAGAAGGATATAATTTGTTACATTGTGCAGGTTTGTTGAGCCTTGGCTTAGGTATACTTGAACTTCATTAATCCAACATTTACTCATGTTTGACCTTCTGTGAGTGTAGATTCCATTGAATTAATCTTGTTTCTGTGATTTTCCTTCTTTTTTGTTTGTCCTTGGTATTTGATTAATAATGTACATATATTCAACACATATATTTGAAGAGCTGTGTTGAAGTTAATGTTTGCTATTTTGTTTCCTTTTTCTGAGATCATCTGTTGAAATGTTATTTTGAGCAGTTTGTCTCGTTCGGTGGCGTCTCGTGGGCGAGCGAGCCACTCGGTGACCTGCTGGTTTCTCTGCCACCTGACCATCAGTGTCTCCTGGTATAAAACCAAGCTTTTTCGACGTTAACACACAGGCTGCAGTGTGGGCCTCTGGAGAGAGGGTCCGGTTAATGGCCTGGGGCACTGGGGTGTGAGGACACATTGATCCAGCAGAAAGCTATATGCTCTCCCAGAGTGGCACTAAAGAGCCCCCGGCTTATTTCTATCAGGCCCCTCCAAGTGGGGCCGGCAAACTCGGATCCGCAGTTAGGTCACGGCCCCATTTAAACTTTGATAAAATGGCAAGAGTAAAACGGTTCCCAAATCAGCTGTGTGACTTCTGGAGACCATAACTACAAATACCTCGGAGTGATGATCGACAACAGACTGGACTGGAAATCTAACACCGAGGCTGTGTACAAGAAGGGGATGAGCAGACTCTACTTCCTGAGGAAGCTGAGATCCTTCAACGTGTGCAGCAAGATGTTGGAGATCTTCCACCAGTCTGTTGTTGCCAGTGCCATCTTCTTTGCTGTTGTTTGTTGGGGCAGCAGCATCAGAGCCAGCGACACCAACAGACTTGAAAAGATCATCAAGAAGGCTGGCTCTGTTCTTGGACTGAGACTGGAGTCTCTCGAGACTGTGGTGGAGAGGAGGACGCTGAATAAACTGTTATCCATCATGGACAATGAGCAGCACCCTCTCCACCACACAGTGGACAGACAGCGGAGCAGCTTCTCCCACAGGCTGCTACAGCTCCGCTGTCGAAGGGACAGATACAGGAAAACTTTCCTGCCACATTCCATCACACTGTACAACAAAAGCTAAAGCATAATCTACAATCTACAGTCACCTCACACTTCTCCATACTTTGTACATATCAACACTGCCAACTCTCTGTACAATATATTTTATTTTTTATCGTATTTACTATTGCTTTTTTTTTATATTTTATTATGTATAGTTTGCTTTATAGTATTTTTTTTTTTTTTTTTTGTCACTTGTCACTTTGTGTAATGCTGCTGCTGCACTATAATTTCCCAGCTTGGGATAAATAAAGTATATCTATCTATCTATCTATAAAGCTAAGATATCAGATCGTCAACGGGAAAGGAGCCATTTAATAAAAGCGCAAAAGACGTGTATTTCGTTTTAGAATACTTTTACTTTTAGATTTCATAGATGATACACATTTATAGCCTCACACTGGTCCCATACGAAAACTACTTTCACGCTACCTTTATGAATTTATCCCTTTTATGTTAAAAGTCATGGAAGTTAAATTGAACCCAGATAGATGAATAAATGAATAATTATATCTTTATGGTGAGAGAGAGGCTGAGGATGACTCATTAGTTTCTTATAAATATAATCAAAAACAGGGCGTAGTGAAGTTAACAGGAAGTAAAGAAGGACAGAGGCTTCCTCAAGAGTTTTGACACCAGTAAGATTTCCTAGTAGTGTTTGGCTCCATCTAGTGGATTGATTTAATACAAACTGCAGCATGCTTGATGCAAGCGCTCAGCCGATCGATAAGAGAGAAATAAAACACATTGACATCTTTTCAAAGGTGCAGGATAAGAATAATGTGAGAGTATCAAACAAAATTCTGTGGAAAGAATGAACTTCATCAAAGCTGCTCGACTCATATTGATGCCAGTTAATCCATGTGATGATTGAGCTCGTCATAATATGGACAATTAAAAAGATTGTTGCTGTGCCATTTTACGAATCCTAAACTCTTAACATGTGCAAACGATAGCTCAAGTAATCTGCTTAATAAATCCGTCTCCGTGCACAGTAAAAGAAATAACTGAAAAGGATATCAAACTTAACAGGCAGGCTTTTGAACTTTATTGGCATTTTGGCAAGACATCATCCGTCAATTAAATTCCAGTTACAATTTACATAAAATGCATAACAACTGCGAGAGAACATGTTACAAGGATTATTTATTTGGCCGCCGTCGCATTTGTTTTTTCCATTTATTTACAAACAAACATGTCGTACTAGATTGATCCTAATATTCAACCCCACTCACTGAGGTGGAGAAATCATGCAGCAGAGCTTGAATTCATCGAAAGAGCTTGATATTGCTGATACGACCAAAAGAAAAAGAGAAAAGAAAGGTTCAAAAAAAAGAAATAGTTTGGCAATACTCAAGCTGTCACAGTTTGGGCTAAAAGCAATGAAACAAGACACACAATAACATTATATAATCTATTTAGTTTTTTGACAAATGAAAAGTGCATAAGGCAAATAATCCATTTGGGATGATTAAGAATTCCAGTTGAAAACTTGCATGGCTAAGATTACTTTTTCTACCCCCCCACGTCAAGTTAAGCAGATTCTCAAATCATTCTGTACAGAAGTTCTCCAAAGTGCAAATATTATGAATTGGCATAAGCTGGTATACACATCTCATTTTCTGGATGATGAAAATAATCAAGTAAGAAAAACAAAACCAAGCCGGACAGCGTCCCACGAAACATTGTTCCGAGCGGATCGCGCGATTAAAAAGGCGGCTCGTCCACGACGGGAGCTACATTACATCACCAAAGAGCTTCTCGCTTTGCGAAAAGAAAAAAGGAAGAAACTGTTGAATCTAATCTTATCGTTATATAGCCCAAATCTCAGAGAGAGATCCATGTGCTGGTGTTGTCCCAAATAATGCACCACGTGCGCAACCAGTCACGATTCCAACTGTTTTTTCGAGCGCTGCATTTTCCTCTCAATTTTACTGGTGATTAAATTCAATTTTGTTACTTGTTCCGTCAGCCTTTTACTTTCCTCTGCACCGAACCTGATCCCGATCTGTGATGAATTCACCATTCAACTACATCCACCACCTTATCACAGGACTTTACATCCACAAGTAATGTCGGCCATCGCAAATAACTAAATTGCATAAGACTCTTGGAGTTTTGACTTTAGCCTGGCACGTCAACAGTTACTGCACTGTACTGTGTGAAAATGGTGGAGGTGCATACGAGGCCGCCCTCCCCTGCCTTTGGGCCACTTTCCACTGATCTGGTCACAATGAAGGAACAATTGCTACTGCATAGGTCAGCACGACAGTTTGCATTCAAAGGCCAAAAAAGGAGGGAAAATGCTTTGTGATTGTGCACATTTCAGATTTGTTATCAGTATTTATTTAGCATTTACCTGCTATTTGTTTTTCTTTCAAACATTTGTTCAATGGCTCACAACTGTTTTCCGTTTCAGCAGGTCCATCCTGAATCCAAAGGGTCACCGCAGAATTTAAACTAGTTGTTTGTCGAAAAACAAATCGGACATGATGAAAGAGTTTGGACAAAATCCATGCTCCCCTCTGCCCCATGTTGTATCTGGAGCCATGTCTGGGTGAGTCTGAAGTTACTGTATGTTTGGTTTGTGATATGTGAATGGATCTGTGCATGTGTCGGGTTTTCCTCATACACGTTCCAGTGCCCTGAATCTGAAACTCTTACATTTAGCTCTTGTGCTTCTGCTTCTCGGGGGTAGAGAGGCTGAGATGTCTGCGGGATGTCCACCATAAAACTATCGGCGAAAGTATGATTTAATTTGACCGCACCGCAAGTTCACGTGTTAAATGCTCCAGTACATCAAAATTTTCCTCCGAACGATTCCGTGTTTGGTGCTGTTGATGTGCAAAGGCCTTTAAAGTAAGACTTTTTAAAAACACCCTGAAAATTAAACAATGTGGAATGGTTACACTAGTACTGAAGATGCAGTAAGCGTGCAGAAGGTGAATTCTGTACTTGATGTTAGAAACAAAGGTTGGAGACGAACAAAGGAGAAACTTCAGAGAGGTTTCCACCTCCTCCTCTGAGCATTTCTCATTCAGTTCTAAGCTGGTAACACTGCAGTCAGAGCAAGCAACACCATCAAATTACTCTTACAACCCAATTTCCTTTCATTTAAGATAAATATTGAAATTATTTCATTGTGCTTTAATTTTGCGTTGTTAGGGAACATCTGCGTTTACAGCCGGTGTCGGCCGAGGTCAGGTTTTTGTCAATAGCACTCTGTGTGCTCTTGCATTCAGGGCTTTGAATCAAAGAAAAACAAAAACAAAGCCCAGGAAGAGACGTCGAAGATGTATTGGTTTCGGCCCGGTTCACAAGTAGCGGCTGCACGGCGATTCGTTTTATTCTTTTGACGGGACTGGTAACACTTTCTCCCTACTTTCTTTCCCCTCATTCCTTCCCAGTGTCCTCTCTTCACTGCACGGCTCCTCAGTCAGGTCATTCGAGGAGGGGGGGGGGGGGGGGGGGAGGAACTTCACATTGAAAAGGAATGGTGATGGCGTGGAAATCTGCGGGACATGAAATCCAATCATTAGAGCGAGCTACAATGGGGTGATTTCCTTTTCCTTTCAGACTTGTACTCTACCTTTTAGTAGAGGAAGAAGAGACGCGTTCGATGAGAGGTGGCCATGTTCTCGGACATGTTGCGCACTTTTAGATAGTTGACGAAACCTCTGAAGAACAGCAGGAGACCTGTGAAAGGAGAGGGATGATTTAGTTGCTTGAAGAAAACCGAAACTTCCACTTTCGGCTCCTGAACATTCAAACACCTCGTCCTCACCATTGCTGTTTCTGGATCTTTGTTTTGTCTGCAGCTAAGCAACCAACCGCAAAGTAGACAATCTGCTTCCTGTTTACAGCGGCTCGTGAATGGTCAGTCTATGTTAAAGGTTGTGTGCTTTATTTAGATGTGGACAGATATTACTTTGGATACAGAGCTAATTGCTCATCTGGATGGTTTTCATTTTATTTACGGGTGTAGCCTTTGCTTGTATATGGACTGATAGGGAAATATTTCAAAATCAAAGTTTATCACCAGTTAACTCACCGAGCAGCAGGAAGATCCACCAGAGCCAGTACTGACCATTGAAGTAGCCGGTGAAGTAGTCGGAGAACTGGACACAGGAAAAGACATTTATCACCTGTAGCATTTTTACTTGGAGTAAAATCTGAAGAAAATAAATAAACTTGTGTTTTTATGAATATAATATAAGCATATAAAGATTCATCCATATATGCTCAGATGACCTGTATTAGAAGACAGCCTCCATGTTTTTCCTTTATATGTTTGTGGGAAAAAAGTTAATCTGTAAAAGGCTAAGACAATCTGTTGTGTGGAGTACATTTAATTGATTGCTGATATTGGTCTTTGAAATGTCTAAATGTATTGTGAAAATTCGGTGTGGCACAAATATAAAAAAATACAAACCCTAACGATGAGAATCCACTTGATGAGAGAGAGGCCGAAGCCACAGATGGCTCCGTAGCGTCCTGCAATGGTGTTGGTCAAACAGAAGGACAAGCAGAACCCGATCCAGTTGAACAGGAAGGCCACTAGAGGACAAACAGAAAGAAAACGCGTCAAATTGCTTTATAATATATGCCCCGAAATCATTCATTCAAGAACATAAATTTAGTTGTGTATATTTGTGGCAATTCAAATTAGATAGTTGATCTAGAAAACGGTTGTGGAAATGTTAATGTTACCGATTCCATCTTTCTTGTGTTTTAACAGATGGTTTAAAAAAAATCAATAAACGTGACGGAGACTTACTGAAAAAGGCCAGCATGAAGATTCCATCATTTCCGACTCGCAGCTGATCAGCGTCGCTGAAATCATCTCTGGGAGGGAATTCATCGTCCTGACACAGACAAACCACAGGAGATAAATGTGAGGTGGGTTTGAAACAAAATACACAATGACACACACAAACACAAAGAGATGAGTCACAAAACATGTTTGACCTCCCTCACCCTGGGAGCTACTTCAGTCACAGTTTTGTTCCTGAGGTCCATACCTTTTCCTTGTCTCATGCTGTGAGGTAAACCCCACCCAACTAAAACACGTATAGCTTGCTAATGTTAGGGTAGCTGAAAATAAATACTTCAGATGAAGGATGTTGACACTAGAGAAAAATCTAGGAGATTTAGGATTGAAATCTGAAGAGAGAGTGTGTCTCCTCACCCGTGGCATCACCTCCACAGTGGAGGTAGCCATGGCCGCCGCTTTGGCCTTCTCCGCTTCGTCATACGTGGGCAGCGAGGTGGCGATGCTGTAGGGCGGAGGTACTGGGAAGTCACTTCGGTAACTAGTCTCTGTGGGACAGACGGCGTGGGAAGGAGGGCTTGTTTACAAAGTGAATCGCATTTTGTGTAGTTGCCAGAGCAGTAATGTGCAGCCATGGAAATCAACAGGGACTCGTGGGTGAAGTTGGTCCCGTAAGTACCACAAAGTTTGATGTAACCCTGCTGCTTTGGGAAGCATGCAAACACACTGCGGATAAATTACACTTAAGAAAATCTGCGTTTAAAGACACAATTAATGCCATACCAGGCACGGCAGCTGTTGCTCCCAGTTCGATGGACGCGTACGGAGGCGGGGGAGCCTCCGCTTCCCCCTCAGTCCTCGATCCCGACGCCTCCGCTGCAGACGAGCTGGCCTGGGCAGGGGTCTGGTCCTGGCCGGACATACCAGCCAGCGCTGCGGCAGAAGTGCATGGCTGCTGCTCGCTGGTAGAGGCCTCCGAAGAGTCGTCCTCGTTGTGCAACTACGAGGAGGAAGAGAAAACGGGCAGAAACAGATCAGATGATAAGTCAGATGAAAAGTGTGGCTGCTTGAGGACATGATGTCCACACTACAAAACTGGCTACAATTGTATCCTTTCAGGACAGTATGTGACTAAGATTACTATTTGACTGAAATGACAAGCAGAGGGTAAGAGAGGACAGGAGCACTCGTAGAGTTGGTATTCATGAGCTGCATTTGGGGGATTTTGCAGCTGAACATCATGACTCTTGTTTGTAGCAAAAGCAACATCAGGAAGGTATGCAACACAAGGGGCTTGATCACAATCTGTTTTTGTTTATTTACTTTTTTTGCAGGAAGATTATTCACCGGATTTCACTGGTTACGTCTTACAGGCACAAATGATTTGACAAATGACATATTGTCCACATTATGGACTTTAGGGTTCATTTTTCTGTACTGTTCCTTTAATTGAAAGTAACAGTCCCCTTGTTTGTTGTTGGCAATTTTACCTGCAGCCATTTCTGCCTGTTTTATAGTGATGTCCCAGATAGATTTTTCCCTCTGTTAATTGACCTCTGTGCTGGATGATGAAAATCAAATTAAAAGTCACACGCATTTTATTTGTTACATGACTTGAGATTGTATTAAACCACACCCTGTTTTTCAAAGTATTGCCGGTCAAGCGTTTTTTTTTGCAATAGCCATTTCATTTATGTAGTAGTTTGTGTTCCCATGCTGGGTTCACATTGCCCAGCTAAGCATAAATGAAACATGTAGTGTATGTAATCCAGTGCAATTCAATGTCATTGATAACAGCCTACTATTTGTTTGCCTACAGCAACGCAACCAATGGAAATCCAACATTTCCGACTGCTGCTGCTTTCCATTATAAGCATTGGCAACTGGCAAAACACTGGGTAGCTTTAGTTGAGAGGCACTCACAAGATTACAACTACAAGTGTTTGCTGGAATATGAAATTACTGGTGGTGTCCCTTTATAGAACGCCTGACACTGCACACAGAGATGGGAAACTACGCTGGTTTGGCAGCAGAGGACGGTCTCTGGAAAAGTGATTAGTTAAGGAGGTTGTCGCTGTAGCTGAGAGAATCATTTACAGAGTCTAGTGCTTTAATATTTGTCAGCGCCAAAGAGCCAAACAGCTTCTGAAATTACAGAGGGGTCTAGAACATAGTGGAGGGAAATCTTGGTGGGCAGAGTTTGTGGAGCTATCCAGGCTCACCCCCTCCCGACTTCTCTCAAGGTGCCCTTGAGGAAGTAATGTGATGCTTGATTTTCATTTGCACACATCCCATGTAGCCTGATGTGTAAAATTAAGTCGTTATTCAGTCACACTAATGTGAATATTTGGCTTAACTTTATTCCGATTAGCAGATTTTTAACAAAACACCTTCCTTCCCCGCCACTGCCTCCTGGCCCGGCACACTTGGTTGAGCATTAGCAGTCATGTTTTCTATTATTGTCTGGACAGAGATATTTTAGTAAAACAAAGGTTGTGTTCTAAAAACCATCTCTGAAAGTTATTTGACATTTATCTACTATTTTATGTGTAAAAGTGTATTTTTGAAGTTGTAAAAACTGATTTAAATTGTTTGAGCTTTGGAGACAAATGATGTGTTTACTAGGTTCTAGGTCAAATTTGAGCCTCAGTGTAGAAAAGCTGAAATGGACCTTGGGAAAATAAAGACGTGGGCGTCACGGTCTATGCAGGGCAAACTTAAGAAAAAACGGCCTGACAGCTCCAGGCTCCAACAACTTATGGTGCATTTACTGTTACAATCCTAACAGATAAGCACAGACTAATCTAATCACGAGTTTAATGTCTAAATAAAGAGAAACCAAAAAACACTACAGAGAAAGTGTCTCTCTGTCTATGCGGTTGAGCAAGTTGGACGTGGTCATAAAAGAAATGTCGAAACGTTGCTCGTGTTGACGTGACAAACATAAAAGACCTTCTGCTTTTGAAGCTGTAGTCGCCACGACCTTATCTGAAAAAGTGGGTGCGGTGGCGTCTAAATGCCGAAGGCACTTTTAGTTTGGGTTTGTGGATTTGAATGGAACCTATATTTTTCAAGGTGCTTCAGAGTTGTAATTATCAGCATCATAATTACGTGTTTAAGAGGGAGATTTTCCATGAAGTAATGGTAACGTGCTTGCTGTGGGACGACACCAGTACAAACAGGGGCAACTCCCTTTGTAATGACATGTGACCAATAAGAAGAGCTCAACAAAGTACTGGACGTTTCGTAAGACATAAAGGTAAGATCCTAGAGGGAAGTTTGTTCATCGACGTGCAGATAAACTGTTTTTAAAATATCTAGAGAATTCCAAGCAGCCCGTAAAAGCTCCACCAGTGCAGGGTTTGAAGTACAAGGCAGAAAGTGAACAAGCGCCTGACAACTGGCTCCGAATCAAGGACAAGGCAGAATGCACCCCCGCGCACAGGGGATTACATAATATCTTTAACAACATAGCCATAAGCAACCCCGTGTGTACAAATATACTTGGGCCAGCTCAGAGCAGCAGCAGCGCAACATACTTGAAATAAAATCAGTGAACCTTTAAGAAGAAACAAAATCCAGTGGAAAGTATGTGGCTTTCGTGAGGTAAACACCACAACATGTGAAAAGAGCAGTATCTAAAATAATCCTATTATTAGTATAAAAGCAGAAAAATCTTAGACTGTAGGTTTCCAAAATATTATGACTTTAATTGTGTTAAATCACAAGTTTATTCTCATTTGGACATTGTTCTTGTAATATTATGACTTGATTCGTGAATGTTTTTGTTCAACTTGGCCCTAATACTCTGCCATGGATCATCTGGTATTGTATTAATGGGATTTCTATCATTTTAAAACAGACCCTGCATTAATGAGGAAATCTCAGCTTAGCTAGATGTTGAAAAGTCTGAGGACAACACCGGCTCACACTCTGTGGCTCACACTCTGGCACAATGTGAATGGGATTCACATTGTGCCAGAGTGTGAACCACAGAACCACAGGCATCCAAGCACAAAGTGCACTTTATCCCGTCGTGGTCACCACTGTTCCCCAAACTTGTGAGCCGCTGTTGTTGGAGTACACGCCTGCTAATCCATTAGAGAAATCGCCTTCACGTGTTCAGTCTGCACAGCAAACTCAAATATTTACCACTTAGTGGGGGAGAGGCCATGTTTTAATGATCGTTAGAGTGTTTAGACTGGCAGTGGGAACCCAAAGTGTGCCATCATTGAATCTGTAACTGGAAAAACAACAAGATGTACTTTGGAAAAGTTAGCGATTAAAGTACTAGTTGGACAATTGAGGTTTGTTGTTTAGTTAGTTAGATAGTTGTTAAGATATTAGTAGGTTGTTTATTATTGAAAGTCATGGTTTAGATACATTACAACTCAATCCCATAAAATACTAGCAAGTAAAGATATTATCATTGTTGTGACAGTTATTATTGAAATTCTGGATCCACGTAAATACAATCCAATGTAATAGCAGCAAGTAAGATATAAGTATTATTATTAACGTAGTTACTATGTTGTTTGTTATTCAGACTCAGGGTCCACATAAAACAACACAACTTGCATCCAAGTAAAAACAATAATACTTATTAGCATTAGTGTTGAATGCTAATGTTGGTAGCAGAATCCCCTATTGAGCCACAGTTAGCCAGCTTAGCCTCTTGTCATGCTAACATGATTCCATAGCAAACTGTCGTGTCAACAGCCGTGTGTGTGTGTGTGTGTGTGGTCACAGGTTTAATAAGGTTCATGTAAACACAGGCACGTGTATGAGCGCTAAGTGTGCGAGATACAGTTCAGGCTGTAAGTTCCACAGGCCTGCGGGGCTAATGTTAGCTAAAGTTAGCCTAGCCGATGCGGAAGTGTCCACTCGTAGGTTGGCAGTCCAAACAAAGTAACGAGAGGAGAAATACACAACAGGGGTAAATATTGTGTGTTGTTTTTGTTACCGTTGTCTGTGACGTGACGTGTTATGTGAATGTCCGTACTGTGTAGTCGTGGCTTCATGTTTGATCAAGGCCTCTCTTCCTGTGTGCCACAGGCCGAGCTGGTGATCCACACTCACCACTTGGTATCGGCTGGCTGGGTCCATCCCCGGTTCGCTTCAGCGGGGAGATCCGGCCGAGGGAGGCAGAGGGGAGTCCGGCTGCTGAGTGTGTCCGAGCGTCGCGACCCGGGGACGCTCCTGTCAAACTGTCGCTGGACAACAGAAGAGAGAAATGGCTGCGACCCGCAGAAGTGCTGCTCAGGAAAGCAACTGGGAGTCCCGGGAGGCAAGCTGCAGGTACACTGTGACACTTCCTATTGCACACTTCACAATAAATGACACACTACAGCGTTTTATATATATATATATATATATATATATATAAATTCTGAGTGAATTTAATTTTTTGTGGTGAAGTATCCTTCAAGTAAGAGGCCATTTATTCTGAACATATATATATTGTATTATTATTATTATTATGTCAGTTTTTTCATTGTTGTAATGTATTGAAGTATTCTCTTCAAAAATGTACATGGAGTAGGCTGGGTTACTGCTGCTGATGATTAGTTATTGTTCATTGAGCACACTGTATGTCCCCAAACAAAATGCTTGATTTTCTTTATATTTCGGCATATTTCATGTAACCCCCCCAAAAAAACAATATATATATATATATGTGTTATTTGTTATTTAATAATTATTAACAAATTCATAGCAGCAGTTAAATAAGCGTATATAATCTATATGAATAGTTGTGTATTTGGCTAGTTACTGATTTATGTGAAAGTATTTTTGTGAAAGGTTATTTTTTGCATTTTTGCATTTAGAGGATCTTCCTATGTGAAACCTAATAATCTGCCTTTCACTGTCCTTATTGTGGATGGTGAAGAGTAGTTTTAGCGCCCAGTCTAAGTTTATTTTGAAAACGTGATGTCTTCTGTGTGATTGTAGTGGGAGTCTGTTCTAACTTGACGGCAGGGGGTTAAATACGGATTTCCAAGGATTGAACAATTGTGATGACGCAAATAAACACGCACAATGAAGTGGTAAATAAGTGAAACCAGTAGGTGGCACCAAAGTCAAATCCACCAGCAGCAAGTTTCCATGATGAAAAGAATCACACATGATTGATTTTACCAGAGATGTTGACTGATCTTGTTTCCAAAAAGGCCCAAATAGCTTGAAGTATATTTGACAGTACAGTTGAGTCTGTCTTTGTCTGCTTATTACTAAAGACAGCAGCATTTATATGAGGCCCCAAGTTGTGGTCTTAATGTGGCCTTGAATGAAAAAGTCCTGACCCTTGAACACATGTCATCTGTGTGATCCTTCACCCCCCTTAACTTGTTAATGTAACTAACAAACCAAGAAAAAAGGAAATAAATGGAAACCAAAAACCAGGTCATTTGACAGTTTTTTAAAAATAGTACCACAAAGTCTTCATTAAGGTTTATTCATCAGTCTCCACTTTCTCCCAGTATCCAGAAACGAAGCCTAAACATCCCAGGTCCGAACGCTGGGGATTTTGTGCAGATGTGGTCATTTGGAGTCCGAGACCATAATTTCAGCTGCTGCACCCACAGAAAGCCAGTGAAGTTGTGTGGTGGCGGTGCATCACAGTTGCAGAGAGAGCGTCTTCTGGTGGCTGCATGGACTAACTGCATGTAATGTAAAACTCAGCAGGTAATAGACACACTTTATGGTATGTTGTTTTGAAGGTTGATTCATGTAGTTGTTGATGTGGTTCCAGAAAGAAATCACACGTCATTGTAATAGCAGGAGTGACATGGTAACTTCTCTTTCTCTCTATATATACACTGTGGTAGTAGAGCATGCCACGAGACTCTCCCACACACATAGCCAGAGACAAGGGTGTAGCTTTTAAGTCTACTTTATTAAATCCAAATGTAAACATAAATTCCAAAGTCCAACTTGTCACGTGTCTTTGCGAGCTTTGCTCATGTCCCGAGTCTGTTCTTTGAGGCGGATCAATGAGCTAACACCTGTGCTGATTGATCCTCTGCTCTGCCAGCTCTCCTCACATACATCTTTATGAATTTCCAAACAATGGAGGTGATTCTAAACAACACATTTGTGTTGAAGGTTTAATAGAAATGAGTTAATTCTGTAAATATCCGGTACAATTAACTATTGTTGTTCTCTACCGTCCACCAGGTTCTTTGGGAGATTTCTTGGAGGAATTAGACGTCCTCCTGTCAAACTTCCCAGAAAATGGCCCTCCACTTATCCTTCTGGGTGACTTTAACATCCAGACAGAGAAGTCATCTGACTTATTACTTTTACTCTCTTCTTTTGCTCTCTCACTCAGTCCTTCCCCTCCTACTCACAAAGCCGGTAACCACCTTGACTATATTTTCACCAGAAACTGTTCAACATCTAACCTCACTGTAACCCCACTTCATGTCTCTGACCACTTCTTTATCTCTCCCACTATCTCAAACTGACAACCCTACCTCATCAACAGACTCTGTACCTGTCTGTCGCAACATTCGTTCCCTCTCTCCCGCCTCTCCAGCCTCCTCTGTTTTATCAGCCCTCCCTTCCACTGACTCTTTCTCACTCATGCATCCTAACTCTGCCACAGACATTCTCCTTTCTACTTTGTCCTCCTCTCTTGACTCTCTCTGTCCTCTTATGTCACGACAGGTCCGCAAGTCCTCCCCAGCTCCGACAGAGTGCCCACTATGCGAGCATCACAAAGGAAATGGCGAAAATCTAAACACCCGGACAACCTGCTCACTTATCAGTCTCTTCTCTCCTCTTTCTCTGCCTCTATTTCCACAGCCAAAAGCACTTTTTACCAAACTACAATTCAATCCTCATTTTCTAACCCCAAAAAACTCTTCTCCATCTTTTCCAACCTCCTTGACCCCACTGTCTCTCAATCAAGTTCTTACCTTGGTAACCTCCGCCCGCCTGACCACCTGCCTCCTTGACCCCATCCCATCTCACATTCTCCAGTCTATCCCTCCTGACCTTCTTCCTTTTCTCACCTATCTTATCAACACTTCCCTGTCAACTGGCTGTTTCCTTAACTCTCTGAAGGAAGCAAGAGTAAATCCTCTCCTGAAGAAACCCACCCTCGACCCTTCTGAAGTAAATAACTACAGACCTGTCTCTCTTCTTCCCTTTGTTTCCAAAACTCTTGAGCGCGCTATCTTTAATCAACTCTCCTCTTATCTTAACCACAATAACCTTCTTGACCCTCACCAGTCTGGTTTCAAGGCAGGCCACTCAACTGAGACTGCCCTCCTTGCTGTCTCTGAGCAACTTCACACTGCTAGAGCAGCCTCTCTCTCCTCTGTCCTTATCCTTCTAGACCTCTCTGCTGCATTTGACACAGTGAACCACCAGATCCTTATTTCCTCCCTTCAGGACCTGGGTGTCTCAGGCTCTGCTCTCTCCCTGCTCTCATCCTACCTCAATGAGCACACTTATCGGTTAACTTGGAGAGGATCTGTGTCTGAACCTTCTCACTACTGGGGTCCCTCAAGGTTCCCTATACTCTATACCCTATACAAACCCCAACGCCTTGAGTGATTTTGTGAACTGCTGAAAACATTTGCTGCTGGAATTGTTTGCTGAATTTTATATATAAATTATATAATTGATTTAGCCCTTGCCTTATACAGTATGTCTATCATCTCTATAAAGTAATACAAAATAAAAAAATTTAAATTCAAGTAGACAGCAGATTTGTTTTTATTCATCGCTATTACAGAGCACATGAAGATTAACAGTATGTACAAACAACTCTTTACATAGCAGAAATACAAATACAAAGATAAAAAATGTATTAATGATATACGAAAAATAATCTTAATGTTAATCATCAGTCCATATCAAATTTATCAAATACACAATAGGAATATATACTGTAAAATTGTGCACTCGCCATACTAAGCCGTCCAAGATGACAGATCCGCTCACGCATGCGCAATCGGGCCCGCCTCGGTATGAATGTAGTTGCGGGACTTCCTAGATCCGTGGAATTAGAGGTGTAATCTATCATCAAATATTAATATCAAAGAACGTGAATAACATTCACGCTCACTGAACGACACAACGCACGGACGATGACTCAAACAGCACACTACGACGTGGTTTAGGGCATGGCAGCGTTCACAGCAACCACCATAAGACAAGTTTGATGATTTCAAGAAGTGGTGTTATTTTCTGTCATTACACTGTTGATGAATTCAGATCCAAGCTGACGACAACGACAACATTAAAATGAATGTGCCAAACAGGAAGAAAGCTGTTGATATAAAGGTTGTAAATGTTGTTTGGGGGGGCGAGTAACTACTGCAGTACTTCATATTGAAAATAAATGTTTATTGTATTTGTTAGGGTTAGGGTTACACGACACGAGGCCCAGAGCCAGACTGGATGCGAGAGAGAAACAAGATGTTGCGCTTTAGTACGAATTGGAGGTACTTCCAACACTACATTTCTACTGCACCGCACTTGTTTTGCAGCTGTTGTTGGTACGTGAAGATAATATACAGTTAAAAGAAAAACGAGATGAAGTTTGGATAAAGTGAAACAAAATTTTAGACGACATACTGAGTGAGACCAAGTATGAATGATGTATGAGAGTTCCTGTTTGAAAAGTTAGAAATCCATGTCAAGTGTATTGTATAATTTTGTGGCTTGTGGAAAAAGTGGTTTAATTCAGACTGATGTTTCCAGGTAACCCTGCCACCACCACTGCCTGATCATGATGTTAAAGAAAAGGATGCATGAGGTGAGTCGTTTTACATCAGTAATGTTTAGTGTTGGTGTTTGTTGTCTCATCAGCTCTGCTGATGTTTATAGTTTTGAGGGTGCGTCAATGCTTTTTATCTGCAAGCGTGCGATTGTCTGAGAGAAGTGATGGTGTTGAAAGGAAAAGCACGTGTGCCTGTGTCACTGGATGTCGAGTCTCTTGTGAACCCTGAAGGAACTGAGTTTGTCAAGTTGATGATCAGTTGTTGTCAATATAGGCCAGGTGTAATCAGTGTTTAGATTATGAATTGTATTGATTTGGATGAGAATGTGTCTGCAGTATTCCAAACAAATCTGAATCTAGTTTAGTGTTGAAAAAGAAAGTCTTGTAACATTTTCTTAGCATATTTTGAACAACAAACTAACTATGCCTATTATTTAATATGTATTTTTATATATTTATGCCAAAATAAAATGTAGTGCTTTCTATTTAAATTCAAAGTATTAATATTAAATAAGTTGAATTCATTGAAGCTCTTGGGCCTTCAAAACAAGGGACAAGATTGTATTGCGGCTGTGGCTGAGGGGTAGAGTGGTTGTCCTCCAACCTGAAGGTCGGCAGTTCGATCCCGCCCCATGCCTGAATTGCCCCCATAGAACAACAACGTGCTGCTAATAGATGCAGTGTGTGTGTGTGTGTGTGAGTGGGTGAATGTAAAACTGTACTGTAAAGAGCTTTGAGTGGTCATCAAGTCTAGAAAAGCGCTATATAAATACAAAACCATTTACCATTTATTGATTAGTACTAACTTCAAATTTGGCACTGTGATTAGTAATGAAATCAATTAAATGTACCAAAATAACCATGTCAGATGTCAGCTAAGTTGAAGGATATGGAGTTGGTGACAATGTAGAAGTTGGCAAAATGGACACTTGTGCATTTGACTATTTTCATAATAAATACTTTTCTCAAAGTATAAACAAACTACCAAGTGTGTGTGTGTGTGCGCTTTCAAAATGGTGGCTACCGGCAAAGAAAGTCTATGCAGAGTGTAACATAACTAATATTCAAATAAGATGTTAGCAAAATATCCCAGCAACACCAATCAAATATGTAAATATCACATGAAATATAATTTAACAATCCTTTGGTTAGCCATGTAGAAGTCCAGTTGTTGTGGTGTTACCAGTTAATCAAAGGGATCCTTTTTGATGTGCTGTTTAAATGTCATTGGGTCTTGCCGGTTCTTCAGCTCTCGTGTTGAAGCTTTGAAGAGCTTGTGTCACTTGTCTGCAGGTGGGAAAGAGAAGATTGAACTAAGCATAGCTGCTGCTGGCACAGGCAGTGTGGTGTTTGAAGTGTCAGCTGAAGACAAGGTGTGTCCACTAAATAATGCTTGATTTTCTTTATATATTGCCATATTTCATGTAACCCACAAATGTTTAGTGTTATTTATTAATTTCTTCTATTAGTCAATACTCCATCAGTTGATGTTTGTGTAGCAGCAGCAAATGTCGCTTGCTACAATGTGAGTAGTAGTTGGATATTGGTGGTAGACATTATTGAACCTTGACCTCAGTGCAAACTGTAGTTAATGGAGTGTGTTTTGTTTTGTGTGAATCTCAAAGTACCTGCGAGGATGGGGTGGAGTTTCATTCTACTAGATGGCTTGTTTGTACTGTTTGTTCCATTGACTTGCAAGATGTTTAGTTCAATCTGGAGTTTAATGGGTTGAAGTGTTTTTAATCAGTGTTCAATTGTGTCTGCAGGTGGGGAAGAGAGGATTGAACATTGGCAGCTGTGTGCTGGGGGCAGGCAGCGTGGGTGTTTGAAGACATAGACGAAGTCTGCCGTTTCTGCCGGTCACGGGAAGGACCTGTCCGAGCAGCGCAAGACCTAAGTGGCCGGGCTGCCTCGGTCGACCAGCCTGTGCTAATGATCCTCCGTCAGAAACTTTAAGAGTTTGACTTCCTTTAGATAGTCAAGTTTGATGTCTTCTCTGGCAGCGATGTGAGCACATCCTTTATCTTTAGATAGTCCATGCAGGAGTTGGGTTTAGTTCAGTCTTTATTATTGGGTCTGAAATTTTTCAGCACAACTACTGTCCACTGATTTGTTGTCCTCTGTGCTGTGCAGGTTGTTAACAAAAGAGGAAAACTTATCATACTTATCATATTTTGTGAGCTATAAGTTGATTCCTTTGCTGAGGGAGCATTCCTGATGTTTAGTGATATTTACAGCATTTTTGTAGTGGTTCTTAGACAAGAGCCACTTGTTTATTCTGTTGTGTTGGTTCTTTGTTGTCCCACAAGTTCAGATTTGTAAAATTATGTATTTTTGTTGTAATGTTTCACTCAGTCAGTTGAAATAAAGTCTAAAGACATCAATTTGGGGTTGTTTTGTGTAAAGCAGTATGCATTTATAATTTTGCACTTAGTATCAGCTACTTTAAGACAAGTCACTTTCAGTAAGATGTCTGTACTTACTCAGTATGCTCTGAAGGGTTAGGGCTATTGTATCTGCTGAGTCCATTAAAGTTGGCCATTTGTGGTGCTGTCTGATTTAACGCCACGTTGTCCAAGATTCTTTTTCTGCTCCATCTGTTCAGCCTTGTTCTTCTGCTTGATGTATGACAGTTTCCAATCAGAGCATTATTCCGACAGCTGGTGGCAACGCTAAGGCTGTGTTCATGTCAAAGCTGCCTGAAGCATCAAAACACTCAACAGAAACACCACAGACAGTGGTGCCAACTCCTGATTTAAGCACATTACACAAAACATTCAACTCTTTCATCTACATGGGTCTCCAAAGACAACAGAAGATGTCAAGTGTAAAGGACAACATCGTTACATTACTTTTTCATTTAGCTGACGCTTTTATCCAAAGCGACTTACAATAAGTGCATTCAAACAAACCATACAAACCCAGAACAAGAATCGAGACAGTACAATTTCTTCAAAAAAGCAAAACTACAATAAGTAAGTGCCATTTAAGTGCTACTAAATTGTTAGTTTGTTATTCAAGGTATAGTTGGAAGAGGTGTGTTTTTAGTTTGCGGCGGAAGATATGTAAACTTTCTGATGTCCGGATGTCAATGGGGAGCTCATTCCACCATTTAGGAGCCAGGACAGCAAACAGTCGTGATTTTGATTGGGTGTGTTTAGCTCGCAGTGACGGAGCAACAAGCCGATTGGCTGAGGCAGAGTGGAGTGAACAGGCTGGGGTGTAACATTTGACCATGTCCTGGATGTAGACTGGACCCGATCCGTTCGCAGCACGGTACGCAAGTACTAATGTTTTGAAACGGATGCGGGCAGCCACTGGTAGCCAGTGAAGGGAGTGGAGGAGCAGAGTAGTGTGAGTTAATTTCGGTAGGTTAAAAACCAGTCGAGCTGCTGCATTCTGAATGAGCTGCAGAGGTCGGATGGCACTAGCAGGTAGACCTGCCAGGAGGGAGTTACAATAGTCTAGGCGTGAGATGACCAGGGCCTGGACCAGAACCTGCACCGCCTTCTGAGTGAAAAGGTGATGTATTCTCCTGATGTTGTACAGCATGAATCTACAGGAATGTGTTGTTACAGTAATGTTGGCAGTAAGGGAGAGTTGGCTGTCAAGTGTCACACCCAGGTTCCTAGCAGTCTGAGTGGGGGTTAACACGGAGTTGTCGAAGTTAATAGTCAGGTCGTGGGTAGGAGAGTCTTTCCCTGGAAGGAAAAGTAGTTCAGTCTTGTCAAGGCTAATTTTCAGGTGGTGTGCAGACATCCACTGAGAGATGTCAGTCAGACAGGCAGAGATTTGTGCTGCTACCTGTGTTTCAGATTGGGGGAAAGAGAGGATTAGTTGGGTGTCATCAGCATAGCTATGGTAAAGCCATGTGAGTGAATGACAGAGCCGAGAGAGTTGGTGTACATCAAGATAAGTTTAGCAGCTTTGATAAGAATAAACACTTTGAAGCTAAACAATTTGTCAGTAATGGTCATCTGAGGAGAATATTGTATCAAGCATCTTCTTGTAATCAGTCTATGTCAATCGTAGTCCACCATTATCAGATGCCAACACGATATACTGGATCCACATCATGGATCTGCGAACGATAAGGCAAAGGACTCCAGGGAGCAGTCAAGTCAGTAACATGTATTGATTAATGTCTTTGATTTGATAAGGAGAAGCTCCGTGTGTCGTGTGCCCCCCCCCCCCAACATTCTAGACCTATGACTCTGACTCATTAATTTGCATGAATTGGGAGCGATCAGAAAAATAAGATTTAAACCAGTTTAGGGCGGTTCCTTTAATGCTAATTAACTGTTTGAATCTCTGTAATAAAATCTGATGGCCAATTGTGTCGAATGCTGCACTAAGATCTAACAGAACGAGGACAGACACAAATCCCTAATCCCAGACTATTAGGACATTAGTGACTTTGGCCAAGGCTGTCTCTGTGCTGTGATTAGCTCTAAACCCCGACTGAAAGTCATACTTTCCTAGAGAAACTCGCACAGCTGATTGGCTACAACTTTTTCAACAATTTTACACAGGAATGGTGGATTTTTTGAGAAGTAGGCAGCTCTTGCTTTGTGGGGGGCCTTCTTATATGCTTTAACACTATCAATCAATCAAATTTTATTTGTATAGCCCATATTCACAAATCACAATTTGTCTCATAGGGCTTTAACATGGTGTGACATCCTCTGCCCTTAACCCTCAACAAGAGTAAGGAAAAACTACTAAAAAACCTTTTAACAGGGTAAAAAGAATGTAGGAACCTCAGAGAGAGCCACATGTGAGGGATCCCTCTCCCAGGACGGACAGAAGTGCAATAGATGTCAAGTGTGAAGGAGAACATCATCAAGGTTTTAGCAGTATTGATAGGGGTAGACCTTTCTGAAGCATAACTGAAGGTCAGTGAATTGATGGATTAATGTCAATAAGGGTCAAGTATCTGAGAAATACTATGTATCAAGCAGTCTTTCTGCAATCATAGTCTATGGTTAGCAGCCAGCAAGATCATGATCCACCATCAAGATCTGATGCCACTATAGTCCACAGTCATTGTTCATTGTCGCCATTAGGATCCATCATCAGCTGCCACCTTGGTCGTGGTCCACCACCATTTTCCGATGCCAAAACGATAAAGGATCCACCTTTATTATCACGATCAGCCAGCACGATACAGAATCCACCATACTGGATCCACCATTACGATCTCTGATACGCGATCCACAGATCCTAATCCATGATGTGGCCATAGCTGCGGCCCTGGATCTGCGGACAATAAGGCAAAGGGACTCCGGGGAAGAAGTCAAGTCAGTAACATGTATTGATGAGACATGAATTACTTTGATATGATAACGATTGAGAAGAGGAATGAGAAGCTGGAAAGAGAAGCTCCGTGTGTCATGTGTCCCCCGACCTTCTAGACCTATAGCAGCATAACTAAGAGCAGGTCCAAGACAAGCCTGTACCAGCTCTAACTATAAGCTTTATCAAAAAGGAAGGTTTTAAGCCTACTCTTAAATATACAGGTGGTGTCTGCCTCCCGAATTGAAAGTGGGAGATGATTCCACAGGAGAGGAGCTTGATAGCTGAAAGCTCTGGCTCCTACTCTACTTTTAGAGACTTTAGGGACGACAAGTAAGCCTGAATTCTGGGAGCGCAGTGCTCTAGTGGGTTGATAAGGTACCATCAGCTCTTTAAGGTATAATGGTGCCATATTATTAAGGGCCTTGAAGGTGAGGAGGAGAATTTTAAATTCTATTCTAGATTTAACCGGAAGCCAGTGTAGCGAAGCTAATACTGGAGACATGTGGTCTCTTTTCTTTGTTCTTGTCAGGACACGTGCTGCAGCATTTTGGACAAGCTGCAGGGTCTTTAACGACTTACTGCTGGAGCCTGATAATAATGAATTACAATAATCCAGTCTGGATGTAACAAAGACGTGGACTAGTTTTTCGGCATCCTTTTGAGAAAGGACATGTCTGATTTTGGAGATATTACGCAAGTGGAAAAAGGTGGTCCTAGAAATTTGTTTTAAGTGTGAATTAAAGGATAAATCAGGATCGAAGATCACTTCCAAGTTCCTGACTGTTTCATTGGAAGCAAGGGCAATGTCGTCTAGCACAGCTATATCATTAGATAATGTATCTCTAAGGTGTTTAGGGCCAAGTATTAGAACCTCTGTTTTATCTGAGTTTGATAAGAGAAAATTGCAGGTTATCCAGCTTGAGACATACTTGGAGTTTAGTTATTTGATTACTTTGTTCAGGTTTGTTCACTACTCTTCCAGTCTAGGAGATATTCAACATGGTTGCTGGAGCGCCACTTCCTTTCTAGTTTTCTTGATACTTGTTTTAACTCATGTGTCTTGGAATTATACCACGGAGCTAATTTACTATGTTTTATATGTTTCTTTTTTAGAGGCGCTATTGAGTCTAATGTTAATTGTAATGATTCTACAGAGCTATCAACGAGATGGTCAATCTCAGTGGAGCTAAGGCTTTTAATGAATTTGTTGTTCATATCGATGGATAATACAGGTTTAAATGTAATTGGAATTATTTCCTTAAATTTAGCTACAGCACTATCAGGTAGACATCTAGAAAATTAGTTTTTTTATTAGTGGCATATATTCTGATAATGAAAAATTTAAGGTTATTAAATTATGGTCTAGATAGAATTGGATTGCGTGGGACTACTGTTAGATGTTCAATTTTGACACAGCATAATACAAGGTCAAGTGTGTGTGGTTACAGCAATGAGTAGGTTGGTGTACACACTGACTGAAACCAATTGAGTCTAATACTGAAATAAATGCTATGCCAAGTGTCAGAGGCCGAGCAGGAAGACCAGAGAGCCACAGATACTTTTCTTTGAAACGTATCATTAACAAAAAAGGTCAACCAACCAAACTAGCCTCCGGTACCCAGTGAAACACAAAAAGGGGGGTAGAATTACACAGAATAATATTGAAAACAAACAACATAACACCCCAGTATAACACCATATAATATTTACTTAAGAACAATTAAACATAAATGTCAAACATTAACAACTACAAATCTAAATAAGGAACCAATGTTTTCTTTTCTTTTTTCTGGGTGTGGTTGCTGGTGCAGCCATCACTCTAAGGCTATCATTATTATTGTCAACATGAATATTAAAGTCACCAACAATCATTTTTTCATCATCTTTAAGACTAGGTTTGATAGAAACTCAGGGAATTCCATTACAAATTCTGAATAAGCTCCAGGAGCGCAGGAAACTACAGCAAATATGATTGGCTGTTGGTGTTTCTTGGATGGGTGTGGAAGACTAAGAACAAGACATTCAATGACTTGGAGCTTAGTTTAGGTTTACGATTAATTGATAGACTACAGTTACAAATTACACTCGGGTAAACAGCGCTGCAGCCAAATCCAACACAATTCAAATAAATGGTGACAGATGTTAGCGGAAGTAGCGACGCTAGCGAAAGAAGTAATTCTCCCACGTGTAAGTGTGAATAAAGATAAATGTAAAGATGTTTTCCTTTGACTTTCACTGAGTTTGCATGCTTTTCATTATTTACTTACACTGCATCTATTAGCAGCACTTTGTTGTTCATAATAAGTCCAGTTATAAGATTAAACATTTGTATATTATTTAATCAGAAGAGCCTCAGAGAGTTTTGGAGAACTTAAAGTTTGAGAGCAACAAGGCAAGTCTTTCAGCGCCAAGTAAATAGTGAAGTCAGTGCAGCTCCATCTGCTGCTGAAATGTATGACTTACACAGTTGGAGCTCTTAGAAATGACTTGTGATCTCTAAAACGATTGGAGGTAATATTGTTGCATTTCTTTATCTAAACTACAATGACTTTAACAGACAACACAACACGTTTGTCCCAATCTTATAGTTTACTCATGTCTGCTCTGAATTAAATCTAATCTCAATATTTGCCCTTAAATATGTACCAATGTGATACACCAGAACTTATTTCTTAATTACGTGTAAGTTTATTTAATGTTGCTTCAATTTGAAATGTTGAGAACTTTATTTAGTTTGCTGTCTGTAAATTAAGTTATTTTTTAACGACCCAGATATAAACCGAACAAGACGATTATATGTATTATACATGAACTGTAAACGTTTTACATACATTTTATACATTTTTCTGTCAACACTATTTTAATTATTACAGTTATTGTTGAGACAGTCAGCTTTAACATTACATTTTATTTCGCTGATTAGTTCACATTTTTATGAATAAAACCACACAGAAACAGCTGCTAAAATAAACCAGCGAAGAAGAGGTTAACCTACGTCACAGTGATGCAGCGCGTTATGAGGAAGTGGATTGAAAACACCTTAGCTTACGTCGTTTATGAAGAATTCTGACGTCGATTAGTGCGTAAAACTGACTTAAGCGTTAAACAACACTGTGCGAAACCTCCGCTGACATTTACGTACCATTGTTTACGCAGTGGATGGTGGAGCGAGCCGGGAACGCGAGCAAAGCTGCAGCCGTGAAGGAAGACATGTGCGCCGGTTACCACACTCCCGTTTACTCCCACGCCGGACGGGGACGCTTCCAGGACGTTTACGAGCCCGCGGAGGACTCGTTCCTTCTGATGGACGCGCTGGAGAAAGACGCACGGCGGCTGCAGACGATCAGGTTAGACACACGTTCCGCTGTAACTCAACCGGAAATGACTCCTGATGCTTACACCAGGTGTGTGTCTCGCAGCCCGGCTGTGTGTGTGGAGGTCGGCAGCGGCTCTGGAGCGGTGTCCGCCTTCCTGGCGTCGGTGGTTGGACCTTCAGCGTTATACATGTGAGCTAATATCACATTTACAGTGAAATACACTCTTGCATTAGCACAGTGTGATCCTCGGTGTTTGTCTCCCCCCAGTTGCACTGATGTGAATCCTGCAGCGGCGCAGTGCACAGAGAAGACGGCCTCCTGCAACAGTGTTTCACTACAACCTGTCATCACAGACCTGGTGAGACTTTTACATGCACATGCACAGATTCGAAATGAACCACAACGCATATTAACATTTTCCTCTCTTTAGGTGGAGTGTCTTCTGCCCCGGCTGAGTGGCAAAGTGGACGTCCTCCTCTTCAATCCTCCCTACGTGGTGACGCCATCAGAGGAGGTGATGCTTCTCAGTCCCGCAGGCCCTCTGCAGGTGGAAGATGGGGAGTGTTTTAACACTGGAAGGTTTACTTGTGTCCTCTTCAGGTTGGGAGTAGAGGTATCGAGGCTGCCTGGGCAGGTGGGACACGAGGCCGAGAAGTAACGGACAGATTTCTCCCCATGGTGACGGAGCTGCTGTCCACTACAGGATTGTTTTACCTCATTACCATCGCTGAGAATGATCCAGGTGAGTTTTTAATGTCGGAAGCGATTTTGATTACAACAAAGATGATTTGACTTTTCTCCCTCTTTGTCAACAGAGGACATCATTAACTTCCTGGGGAAACGTGGCTTGGAGGGAGAGTCGTGCTTGTCCACAAGAGCTAGAAATGAGAGACTGTCAGTGCTTCGCTTCCACAGGAGACAAACGTGAGCTGAACCATGTGAAAGGAATAATTCTGAGCCGTCAAAGAAGAGACTGGACGGATTAAGACTCTTGGATTTTACCAGGACAAATGTCCCAGATTCAGACCGAGTGGAAGGTGCTTCTGCTGTAAACATGCTGACATGACATTCGTATGCAACACTGTAACAGACATTTTAATAATGACGGGCAAGAATTCATTACACCGACAGTGCTACAAGCGAATTCCAGTGCAGGCAATATTACAATTGTAACATTTCTTAAAAGATAATATTGGAATGTCATTTTCAAGTACGATGCTTCTTTACACTAGAAGTTGAAATGCTACTTTCATCTAAGAATTTCATCTCAACTGGACAATGAGAAGCAAAAGACAGTTTGAAGTGGAGGGGGAAAAAAGTTAATACTGTTAACATTTCTATTTCTTTCCCACTTGTTTGAACAATAAAGTTTTAGTTTTACAGAAGCAAACTGTTTAATTGTGTTAATGACACGAATGGATTAAGTTGAGTTTGACGTCCGGGTTTTAACTCTGTGGGCTCATCTTCCACACACTGTGGCCATCCTTGCTGAGTGTGACGGCGCCGCTGGCCACCAGCTCCAGGGCGGCTGGGAAGGCGCGGTGCTCGGCCTCCCGGATCCTGTCGCACAGACCCTCCTCGGTGTCGCAGCTCAGCACAGGCACGGCCTCCTGCGCGATGATGGCTCCTGCGTCCACCTCTTCCTGTCAAAACAACAGCTGTTTAACTTCTTCAAACACAAAAACAACTTCTCAGATATTATTTTTCCCCCACTCTTTCATACTTACTGCCACAAAGTGAACCGTGCAGCCAGTCACCCGCACCCCGGCCTGTAGCGCCTGCTTCTGGGCATTCACGCCCTTGAATGACGGCAGCAGGGATGGATGGATGTTCAGCAGTTTTCCTGCAACAGAAACAAAAGCTGTTTAACTTGACTTTGGAATTAAATGTAAGAAAACCTCCGTCGTCCTGATGGCATCTTCCCACCGTTCCATTTCTTGACAAAGTTTCCCGTGAGGATCCTCATGAATCCAGCGAGACACACCAGCTCCACCCTGAACTCCTCCAGCACGCGGTCAATGGTGCCGTCAAACTCTGCCCTGCTCCCATACATTTTGTGGTCCACCACCTGTTTAAGGTCAGACACCAAAACTTAATTATCTAATCCTTCAATTAGGGAACAACTGGCATCACCGAACTTGGGTTATTATTATTCTCATAAATATTTTTGTTACTCGTGTCTGGATTCCAGCCAGTGACGCTCTCTTCAGGCCCTGAACGCCCGGCCTGTTGGAGATGACGACCACAATCTCTGCCGAGCTGGACGGACGCTTGGCCTGCTCGATCAGGGCCTGGAGGTTGGTGCCTGGGACACAGAGGAAACATTTCTTTGACAAATCGTGAGGAAAATATCAAGTGGGAACTAAATCCACCTACAGAGCACACATTCATCATGTCCTTTGTTTGATTTGAACGAAAACTGGAGCATACAAATCAAATTATTCCTTTCAGTCAGAGTTGTGAGAGTCCAGCTGCAACTCTTATTTCCAGATGAATAAAGAACACACCTGTGCCAGAGATGAGAACAGCGACTCTGGTTCTTTTGCGCGGTGTGCCGTCGCTGCCTTGACAACCATTATTTTGCTCGACCCCCGAGTCTCCGGTGGAGGCTGACCCTGCATTCAGCAGGCTGTTGCTCAGGTTACGCACCACCACAGCTTCTGCCCCTACAGCAACACACACAACAAAACTTAAATTTTCACCAACTTCCTTTCTCTTCTACTTTATCTGCTTATTATGATTCTATATTCCAGTGTCAGTGTTTCAGTGGCTGACCAGGCAGCTTGTGAGCCAGTGAGCCCACGATCCAGGCCTCCTCATGGGCTTGTAGCTGCCGCAGGACCCTCTGAGCGTCCAGCGGGGCGACCACCAGCACAGCGCCCAGGCCGCAGTTGAAGGTGCGGGCCATCTCGTTGTCGCTCAGGCCACCCTCCTTGTGGAGCCAGGAGAACACTGGAGGGATGTTCCATCGAGACGCGTCTGAATCACGCACAGAGACAACATGGGAATATTAATGACGGAGCAGAGAGTGACCGCAGGGAAAGTTTATTCATGTTTACATTTGCACAAAGGTCATTCAACTAGAATCATTTCTACAGGAAACTTTCTTCCTGTTTTCCTCTGCCAATGCAAAAAATGCACTTTTTTATGCTGAAGATGCAGAGGAAGGTGACGTGTACCTAAATCAACCGCCAGCTCCTGGGGCAGCACCCGAGGGATGTTCTCCAGAAGCCCACCCCCTGTGATGTGAGCATAGGCCTTCACAGCGCCACTGCGGAGGATGGGCAGCAACAGGCGACTGTAGATCTTCGTCGGTGTGAGCAGAACCTCACCTGGAGGCAAAAGAACACTTCAAGAGTGGGTTGGGATTCAAGTGTTTGTATCTGGAGTGAAAATGAAAAGCAAACCTACCGACGCTTGGTCCAGAGCTGCAGAATGGGGCGGGGGAGCTGTAGCTGAGGCAGGCTCGCTCCAGGACTTTGCGGACCAGGCTGAAACCGTTACTGTGGACGCCAGAGGAGGCCACTCCCAGCAGCAGGTCCCCCTCTGCAATGTCTCCCAGTCTGGGCAGCAGGGCGCCGCGCTCCACTGCTCCCACGCAGAACCCGGCCAGGTCGTACTCGCCGGGAGCGTAGACGCCCGGCATCTCTGCCGTCTCACCTCCTGGACAAGGACATTTTTTGAAACACAGGCATCATAAGCATGGATGATATTTATCATTCAGTCATTGCACTGTCACTTGACTCACCCAGCAAAGCGCAGCCCGCCATCTCACAGGCCTTAGCGATGCCGCCGACCACCGAGGCGGCCACGTCCACGTCCAGGCTGCCGCAGGAGAAGTAGTCGAGGAAGAAGAGCGGCTCGGCGCCCTGGGCGAGCACATCGTTCACGCACATGGCGACCAGGTCCTGACCCAGGCCGCCATGCTGCCCGCAAGCCTGAGCAATCTGATGGAGACCAAAAGAAACCGGTGTTTTTAAAATCACCACTTTTTTGAAGTTTTGGCACCTTGACAAATCAAACCCACTAAGGAATGTAATTTAATCTCCAGACTCGCCAACAATGAGCTCAATCTGCTTCAAGCATCCATGAAATAATCCTGGATCTTTCACACTTTAAATGAATTTGTATTTCTCTTCAAGGTTTTTTTAAGAAGCCAGAGTCTAAGCCTTTGAATGTGTCTACAGATAAGCTCGTCTCCCCTGCTGCTCCATTACCACGCAGCCAAATCTGGATCCTATTTTCAATGGTTACTCGTTATAGCCCATGTGGAAATTACCAAAGCCAATTTGGACCGAGTGGAGCTTTTCAGCACTTTCATTAGATTCTCATTTGTTCCAGGTCTTAGCGGTGACAGCCACAAATATCGAGAAATGACAGTGGAGCCTGCGTGGAGAAAACAAACTCCTGTCCCACCTTGAGCTTGGTCCCCACGCCGTCCGTCCCAGACACCAGGATGGGGTCCACAAATCCTGCAGCCTTCAGGTCAAAGAGACCAGCGAAGCCTCCCAGTTCTGCATTGCACCCTGATGGAAAATACAAGTTACACACAGTTACTGCACTGCCTCATCCAACAGAATTTTACCATATATTAGAATTGATCTCTACATGTGTAATGAATTATTTTACTGTATAAAAACATCTTCTGTCTGTGTTAAGTGTCTTTTTTTTTAACAGGACACTGAAGTTACCAGAGCGGGACGTAGCTTTAGCCAGAGGTTTGATCAGCTCCACCAGCTTGTTACCAGCAGCGATGTCCACTCCGCTCTCCTTATAGGTCAGACCTCTGTCAGAGACACAGTTTTTACTCCCACTGGCTTCAGGTCTAAATCTGAACTAGGTCTCGTGGAAGAGGATTCAAACGTTTTTTTCTTTTTTATAAATCAGAGGGGAAATTCTGGTTGTGGAGAATAGAACACACATTAAAATGATAAAAGCTAATTTACAGAATTATTAATGTTGTGATTAAAAAATAAAACTGTTCTATAGGATTTACAGTGTGGAGATGGAGAATAACAAAGAACACACAATAATAAAAAAAGGGAATGTTTCAGTTGAAGTGTGTATTTTTGGCGTGCGCCAAACTCACACACACCTGGTTTGGTTCAGGTGAGCGATGGCCCGGTGGCCGATGTCGCGGCGGTAAACCGCACCCTGGAAGCCAATGGCAGCCACGCCCTGGTTGGCGGAATGCAAGGCTGCTTCCAGGGAGGAACTGACTGCCGTGACAGTCAGGACCCGCCCGCCGCTGGACACCACGCCTCCTTCCTTTAGGGCAGTACCGGCGTGGAAGACCTGCAGCCCCATGTCCTGAACCTGGGACAGGCCTAAAGGACGAGAGCAATTAAAGATGTGTGTTGAACAAATGTTGTGTTTTATTTATTATTTCATGAGTTTATCAGTTTTCAGACACCATGCATCTAAAAATCGTATACCTTTTTTTTTGACACCATCTTTCTAAACTAACATTTTTCATATCTTCCTATACTCTGACATTTAGCTCACTGCTGCTGCAGTGTGGTGCAAACCTGTGATCTCTACTCCTTTCTTGTAGGAGCCAGGGTAACCAGGGCTCGCCATGACAACCGTGACAGCAGAGCTGTCTTGCTGCCACACGGGGGTGTTGGAAGCCAATGTGCCTTTCATGGTGTTCATTATCACTTCGTACAGGTCGCTCTTCAGCAGGGGCATCAGCACCTAAAAAAATAGAAATGAGTTGAGAGAAAAATATGTTTCTTGTGCATCGACATGGGTTAGGGACGAATTGTACCTGACACTCAGGATCTCCGAAGCGACAGTTGTACTCGAGCACCTTCAGGCCCTGCTTGGTCAACATCAGCCCCGCGTACAGCACACCTGGAAATAATTCCAAGATGGAGGCTGTGTCATTCATCTGAAACTCTAAACTCACGGCTGCAAAGATAACAACACATGGAAGGGACAGAGCACTCACCCACGTAAGGAGCTCCCTCCTCCTTCATCTTGTCCACCGTCCTCTGAAGAACCGTCTCCCTGATCTGCTGCAGCAGCTCCTGACTCACCTGCACAGGAGCGAGATACATTACATTAGCTGGCGGCAGAGTACGACCTTGCTCACTGTTGAATGTCAGCACAGTACCTGAGGGGTGGGGCAGTAAGCCCCCATGCCACCAGTGTTTGGCCCCAGGTCCCCATCCTGCAGCCGCTTGTGATCCTGCACTGGAGGCATCGGCGACACCGAGGAGCCGTCGCTGAAACACAGACACTAAAGGAGCAGAGAAACATCCTGTCAATTTCCCCTTCAGATCAAACTGGTGTAAATAAGTTGTGAATTTCAGTTTAACCGTTTTACTCACAGACACTTCCTCTCCCTCCAGAAGCTCCTCCACCACCACTGTGTCCCCTGCAGCTCCAAAGGCTTTGTCCTGTCAGAGCGACAACGTTCACATGCTGCTTTGATCCATTGTTCCAATAAAACAAGTGCAGTGTCTGCTCTAAACCTGCCTGTTTGGTATGGGTTTATCTGTTGGCCTGTGGTAATGCGCCGGAGCCATGTCAGAATTATTCCTTGTCATTAATGAATCCTTCTCAAACGGTTCTACCGTTTGTGTGCTGGATGTTGAGTGCAGAGCTTTTTACAACACAATCTTCAGACCCAAGTTCACAACTTTTCAAGATAAAAGCTCTGTAATTCCACACAGA
Source organism: Verasper variegatus (assembly GCA_026259375.1). Lineage (NCBI taxonomy): Eukaryota > Metazoa > Chordata > Actinopteri > Pleuronectiformes > Pleuronectidae > Verasper > Verasper variegatus. The sequence continues at coordinate 28,944,506 of CM048038.1, read as the reverse complement.
ATAAAACACTGCAGCAACAAATCGAAAGATGTGCTTTTACTTCGTAGACAAATTGCCTAAGAAGTTTTGTTTCAATGAATGTCTAGGTTTTTGCCAGATATGCATTCTACATACAGACATGTTTGTGGAATTATTAGGTAAATTAATAACTACAGCTGCTCTAAATACAGTGAAAGCACAGCAACGTACAAGGGAATTATCACTGACCACTATTTATCACTGTTCAAGCAGGGCTGTTCAAAAGCCTGCAGTCAAATGTGAAAATGCGACTGACTCATGGTAAATTAAGCCTTTATGAGATTATTTTTTCTTATACTTCAGTATGAGGTTTAGCTACATATTGTCTGTCGGGGTCAGGTACCTTCATGATGTCCATCACAGCCTGACAGGCCTCCTCCAGGTCTCTGGCCACGATGACTCCCTTTCCGGCTGCCAGGCCGCTGGCCTTCACCACAAGCGCAGGAAAGTCGGCACTGGAGACGGCAAACAATGAGACAAGCTCAGCAACATGCAGAAAGAATCATTTTCACAGGAAACACATCTGGAGCAGATGCTGTATTGCCGATATAAAACCCAAAATGTCTTCTGTGTGTATGGATGAAGGCTGTCAGAGCGTGGCAGCTGTTGTTCTGCCCAAGATGGTTTATATGACCAAAGAGATGACTTTCAGTGAAAAGTGACAACTCTGTCTCTTCTGTTGCTTCTTCAAGGGCACTATGAAAAACAACCAACCTTCTGAGATCATTAACTCTGAGAATGAAAATAAAATAAATAAAAATTCTGTCAACATTTCATTTTCTATCAGAACACTATTTTCCGTGTGGTTAATGGCGGCGAAAACCGGAACTCCACAAGCTTCCTGCTGGAAATCAAAACAGTGATGTTGTCTCATAGTTTGCATTTAACACAAAGAACACGTCTATTTATATGTCTCTAGACTCGGGACGTGGGCACAGAAACACTTGTCTGCTGTACTGACGTGCGGATGTAGTTGCAGGCCTCCTGGGGGTCGGTGAAGGAGCCGTAACGGGCCGTGGGGATGCCGTGTCGCTCCATGAACGCCTTGGAAAAGCTCTTGCTGGCCTCCAACTGAGCTGCTTTTCCAGAGGGGCCGAAACACGGCACACCTGCTGCCGTCAGGTCATCGACGATACCTGAAAGAGACGTTAACCTATAAAGAGCCGATGTGATATGTGTAAATGTATCAAGACTCAGACAATGTTCCTGCTCTGCCGCTGACCAAGGCTCAGTCGGTAAGTGACGTGTTTGAAGACAAGGAAGTGGGAGGAGATCTGAGAGTTAGCCGTCTTTGTTGGTTTTGAATTGTTTTTTTTTCAAAGTTTAACAATGAAAGCCAAATGTTTTTACTCAATTTCTCCATCTGCTTAAGAGACTGAGAAATGTAAGTTTGTTCCAGTGTTGGCGATTCTGTCCACTCCCTCAGGTTTTAAGTGGTTGTTTTCAAACAGTGCTTGGGTTCAAACGTTTCTATGTGTCGCCGTAGGCCTTAAATGGGTTAAAGGTGGCGAGACAGACATGACAGACAGGAGAAGAAATAAGATCCAAGGACTTCACTTACCTGCAGCCAGCGGCACCTCAGGCCCGACCACCACCAGCCCCACGTGATGATCCTTGCAGAACTGAGCCAAGATGGTGTGGTTGCTCACTGATACCTCTGCGTGGAGGAAAGTCACAGGGAGCAACAGTTTGAGGGGCATTCACAATTTTTTCTTTATTATTATTATTATTATAATAATTATTACCACCACCGCTTCAGGTTTAAGGGCAGAAGCACAAAACAAATGATGTGTAAAGGCAGGGATAATACAATTCCGGAATTTGCCAGTTTCTCTGAGTGTTTGTACTTACCAGAGTTGCTGATCTTCCCACAGTTGGTGGTGCCTGCGTTACCCGGAGCCACCAGGACCTGCTGGATCTGTGGCGACTGGGCCAACTTCCAGGCCAGTGCGTGCTCCCGTCCTCCGCTGCCGACCAACAGCACCCGCTCTGCCATGGCACCTGGGTGAAAAATGAAGAGATCCCAGTGTGTTGCATTAAGCTGAAACCGCACACGCCTTCACGGTTATTTACTCCAGAGCGCCCAGCGCTTCTCATCTGCCTCCAAGTGTTCACAGAGGAGCCATTTAATTGCATGCAAGGCCTGACCTATAACGAAAGGAGTTTGCTGAGATGCGAGGAAGCGCTGACCTTTACCAAGGCCCGGGGTCTTATATTACCTTGTAACGCCACACTAACAAGGATCCAATCAACTAGAACAAAAACACAAGTCAACAATTAAATGGCGTGGTCACCGAGCGTGAGGGGCTGAACACGCCCGCTCATTTGCATGGAAAAACAAAACCATTATCAGGTGGAGATACAGTAAACCATCCGCCAGAGCCTCGGCAGTTTGGTTCCTCTAACGACTCTTAAACCAATTTTCTGTGAAGACAATATTTCATTTACTACTTGCAGACACCTTTTCTCATTGAGCTATGCTTATTGCAGACAGTGTCAATGTTTGTCATTTCAGAATTGATTATATTTGAGAGGATTTAACACTAGAAATAAAATGGTTCTTTAAAAAAAAAAGTAAAACTTGATATGCACTGTTCACACAGTGTGAATTCACAGTGTTCCTCATGACACACGTTTGGAATCAATGTAATCTCATGACTTGGATAAGGCTCATGTGCTGTTCTGCATTCCTCAAACTTAATTTTACCCCTAAATGTGGTTTTAAAACAAGTATTACATCTTCGAGTGCTATAAATGTACAAAACCTTAAATAAATAAAACTAAAACAAAACCACGTGACTCCTGAGCTGCTTTAAACCCCAGCAACTCAAACAGGGTCAGAGTTCAAACCATCCCAATCTGCGTTGACCTGAAACCTGTGACTTGAGCTCCGAGGGTTGTGCAATTGCGAGGTTTACTTTAAAGTAAAAAAAATTAAAAGGGTTCCGAGTGTCACACAGTCTGAAAGCTCCCTGGGAAGACGAGCCGGGATCAGATAGAGCACAAAAGGCTGAGTGTTGCACAGTGGTCGCACACGATCCACAATTAGCCACTGCTTTTGATTGAAATCACTTGGTTCATGTGACTCACATGTCAGAGAGCACACGAGTCTGAACGAGTCCTGAAAGAAACCTGCAAATTTATATAAAGGATTGAAGCAGCTATCATGATTAATGACTTTATTGTACTTTTGACATTTTATTTTCTCAACATGCTGCATATCACTGTCCTGCACTGAGGAGAAAACTAATATGGATGAGTGAACTAACTTTTCTTTGGTTAACTAACAATTTGTTTGAAAGGTGTCCACATAAAGAAAGTTTGGTTGATAATATGGCTGCACGTGCTTGTAAAATGCATGCACTGTTCTGCAAATGAACATGACCGGATGTGTCTAATGTCTGATGTCTTTCATTATCCCAGATCATTTCTCACTAAAGTCAATGCTTTTCCACTGCAAGCAAATCAAGTGGATTTATAACATGTGCGACTGAAACAAGCGAAAACATTAGCAAACGAAGCTGTGATGAAATAAACACTCACCTGTGCGCGTTGACTGTACGTGATAAGCAGGAAATAGCCGGAGCCCGGTTCAGAAGTGACAGAAGTGTGTGCTCTGCTCCTAGCCTGGGGACTGACGGACGGACGGACTGACAGACAGACAGAGACAGAGACACACACACACCCACACACAAGCCACACACACCACGTGGATTCAATATCTCAGTGATGTGTTTCGAGAATCGCAACGTAAAGTTACGCAACAAGTGCCAAGTGTCGTTAAAAGAGTAAAATAAGTCGTTGATCAAAGTAGATTTCCTGTTTCTCACCTTAATTTTTATGCGGACAAAAGTTTTTGGGGGAGATTCTTCTTCTTCCTCCTCTGGCTGCACCGACAGAGAGGATCATGGGAGTTGGAGTCAATTGGGGGAAATCGGGTGTTCGAAGCAGCTTTTCCCTGTTTTCCTGAAGAAAAAAAAAAGAAACGTGATCAATTAACTTTCCTCCAGTTAATGTCTGTGTAAATAACTTGTTCTGCCTATTTTATATATATATATATATATATATATATATATATATATATATATATATATATATATATATGTTACACATTTATTTTAAATTACATATTTAAAAAAATCCTGTTTTCAGGCAATAAATGAGCCCACTTATTTTCCTTTTGTAAATAAACTTTACATAAGGTAAACATACATTTGTTAAATAATTTATAAATACATAAGGATGGTATTTGCAGAGGTTGTACTCGAATATTTGACCAAAACAATGTAAAAAATGTGAGCCATTGCATCCATGTTTACATTTCACATTTTTATAGTTTGATAAGCAAATCTTTAGTCGTTGCTACTTTTTTAAAAAGTATCAGCTTCAAAATCAATTACTCCCTAAATGCAGTACTGACATCGACAAAAATAATTCATATAGATCAGGTTCTAGTAAAAATACTTCTTGATTTAAGATGTGACACAACGCATTATTACTCATTATTTAGATAGTTTCATTTTTCATGTAACCTTTTCGTTTCCTTAATAACTTCTAAACTTTATTCTCCTTATTTATAAGATAAGATAGATAAGATAAATGTACTTTACTGATCCCAATTTGGGAAAATTATTGTATCGCAACAGCATGTCAAGGGCAAAATAAATATATCCTATATGTAGTAATACACAGAGTTACATTTGATAGTCTGTTGTATTTTAAAGCTCCTGACATTTTTTAATCTTATTCTAAAAAGTGTAACTATAGAAGTAAATTAATTGCAGTGGAGTAAAACACAATATTTCACACAGTATTTATTGGAGTATAAAATAAAAACAAGTCAAGTGCAGTTAACTCAAAACTGCACTTAAAAATAACGCTTGAGTAAATCTTATTTTCCACCAGTGCTTTTTTATCCCTTGTACTAACAACATTCAACCTTGTGTTTAATCCTAATCCGATTATTTATTCCTGTAACCTTTGTCTAATAGCATCTGAATCTCAAATGTGTCTAGTAAAAAGAGAAAACAAGTGATGATTCCTGGCTCTTTATCGTTTTATTTTCACCATGTGTTTTTAAGCCACCAAGATAAAAAATATCTTTATGAAGTGTGTCTTGGCTGAGATAAGCAGCAACAACAATGAGCTGCAGATAAACAACGTGAATCAGATTCTAGATATTGTTGTAATAACGCTGAATTACACAGAATCGCTGTTGTAAAAAATGATGGATGGGATTTCTAAACAGATCAGATAAAAGATTTTATCCTGGAAACTTAACTCGAGAGGTTTTTACACCTTAATGCAGGAACAGAAAAATAAAAAGACAACAGTGATGAAAATGTACATGGATGATGGTGAAATTACTTACTCTTCAGTTTCTGCTCCACAAAATGTCACATTATCAGTTTTATTTCTCATATCACATTAAAAAACTCGTTACGTTTCAAGTTTCAAGTCCGCGTGGGCCGGTGCAGTCACAGCAGATGGAGTTCGGGTGCGTTCAGGAGTTCCTGTCCGACTCCTGACTGTCGCAGGGCGAAGAGTGTGATGCCTGAGCCATACGCTGCAGGGATCGTGATGTGCGTCAACAGGGGACGCTTCTGTTCCTCTTCTCTGACCATCTGACTCACCTGACCTAATCGGAAGAAAAGAGGGAAACAAATAAGGGGAATGTTTTTACAAGCTAAAAGCTATTTGCAAAAATGAAATCATAAATGATTTACCCCCAACATCGAGGTCTTTCCATCGTGGGTCAGACTGGCTCTCTGAGAAACCTGACATGCAGGAATCAGGTTTTAATCGCTGCAGGACGTCTTCACGACGAATCAGCAGCACCGATTCACTGCAGAGTCGCTGGTGCACCTCGTCCTCGCTTACTAGAAGAAATTAGTCACACCGGGATGGATGAGAACACATCAACGGCATGGGGACAAGAGTTGCTTCCTTCCCTTTACTCACCTACATCTAAAGGATTCGTCATGAAAACAGCATTTGGTGCGACCCCAAATATGAGCTGGTGGTGCCAGGCGTCGGGCACCTCCTCCCCTTCGGGCACAGACAGCTGCATGTTCATGGTCGCCACGGGAACTGCACCCTTTCGGATCCAGCGGGCGAGCCAAGGGATCAGCTTCACCTGCCGGCGAGGGTGAAGGTGGAAGAAGCGACCCATCACTTCGCCTTTACTGGCCTCCTCTGCTCCTGCGATAAGCTGAGCGTGAGTCGCACCTAAAAGGAAACACAGTCCTTTATTTGACTTTTTCCATCGCCTGTATGATCATTAGAGAAACACTTTTTTATGATAAATGAATATACATGTTTCTTTTCCACTCAGACCCTCACGTGTAGGACGAGGGCTTGAGTTAAACAGCCGAAATGTCAAGTGTAAAAACTGTGGAGCTGGAAAAGTTAATCACAGCTTGTCCTCCGAGGGGAAATCAACTCATTGTCGAATTCAAGAGGGTCGTTTTTGAAACGCTTGACAATGCAAACCAGCTGTCAGGCTAGGCAGGAAGGAAGCAGCGATCATGGGTTCAAGTTGTGACGCAGCCTCGTTCGCTGCTGCAGGTTAAGGTCACAACCGGTATCTGTGAACCCTGAAATATTACTGCCCGTGGAGCCCGGTTAAAATATGCGTCAGTACAGGGTCAACCTTCATGTATTCATAATTTAATACCTGATGCGTCACAGGACAATCTGCTGGGAGTTAGAGCGCCAGACAAGTGTTTATCGCTTAATATCTGCCAGTGTAGTGAAGAAATAAAAGCAACATTATAATTTTCTTACCTGCAAAATTAAGCTATTTGATCATTAACTGCATCAGGACCAAGATGTTTAAGGGTGATTCATGCAAATAAACAATTTTTTCAAACAAAAAGGTTTGCTCATTTTCCCAGTTGTATGTAAAGATTTTACATATAATTGTAATTTCAGATGAGAACATGTGGGTTATTGAGAAATCATCATGACGTGTTGTTGCTAGTCATGATTTACTTTCTGAATGACAACTTATCTGTGCAGCAAAATAAGGCAAATTTCATTTGAGGTTCTCAGAAAACAGCACAGTTTTATAGTCAATTAAAAAAAATGGAGTCAGAATATATAAATTTGACATTGAAGAATACATTTCTCATTTGACCAATAAAAGCTTTGTCATGATTAACTTCAGAACTCACTTTGCTGAACGTGTTCATGCAGGTTTAACCTCACACAGGTGAGGACATGATATTTTGTAAGTAAACGCCCTCGTGTGCAGTTTTGGCACCAGTGTATCATCTGGGACATTTACCGGCTTCGCTCCGGGACAGCAGATAGTCAGGCAGCGGTGACTCGTTCCTCCTCAGGCGAGTTTGCACACAGCGATCGGCCTCCTCGGGGGCCACGTCCACGCCGAGGGCCTTCAGCACGTCCACCACGGCCGTGGCCCCGCAGGCCGATGCTCCTATCTGCAGGGTCTGCCTCTCCAGCGCGTCCTGGAGGGACCACAGCATGGCTCTACCACCCTCCTCCTCACCATCATCATGAGCTCCACAAAGCTGCTCACACACTGACTCCATCTGAGACGCTCACCTGGAAAAACTGGGTTTTAGATTTGATTGCAGCTCAACAGCAAGATAAAACATGCACCGTTTCCTGAGCATCTAAAAACATGTACTGCATTACATCTATGTGCAAAATTAAGCCAGAGAGACATGAAGTTACTAAAGTATAGATTTACAATAAAATGTATCTATCCGTCTTAACACACTTTAGTTTATTATAAATGTCATTCAATCATCTTGCTCGCTATGCAACTTAATCTCTTGATTGTAGCAAAAGGAATAAACAGTGTTCCTGTGTTTTCTTACCATAACAGAAGCCGGCTGCAACAATAACATGCACTGCGCACGCGCACACCACACGTGGTTCTGTCTTCAGGGCTTTGTTTGCGAGTAGGACAAGGAGGCGAAGTGGCAACTAGCGCCCCTGCTGGACCGCCTCCAGCCACGACAGAAGAGAGAAAAGCACCACACAACTGGAGATGACAGAACCACAGCATGCATCATTCACAGCTACAGGTACTTCGCAGTATAATGTATATTTGTGTTGTGAGGTATTCAGCGTATATATTCTACAGGTCATGTACACAGATTCATCCACATTATTAAGGCTGGACATTACCAACAAAGAAATTCAAAAAATCTAAAAATACTAAATGGATGCAAGAGGCTCTACCTTATTTTCTACATTGCAAAACCTCCACATGTTTAACACCATGACAGACAGCTTTCACATTTGAGCCGATAATGTGATAATTCAAAGATTAACTTCACAATCCTACTCTCCTTTCAACGGTTAACAAAAGGACAGAATAAAAGATTGAGATACAAGCATAATTGTGTACAATATTTTGCGTTTCCAATATAAAATGTCAAGGAAAACACTTTTTGAGCCATATCCTCAAGCCCAAGGCAATACTGCATCAACAGCTGCTGCGGTGATACGGATCCTTAAACGCTCTGCACAGATAGAATCAGGAGACTTAGCGCTTTCAAGCAGCGTGTGATTTGTCGAGCTTGTGTGAAAGGCAGAGTTTGACACAGAACAAAATGCACCCAAAGCGTCTCAGCGGAGGGAGGGTGGCCGGGGGAATTACAGCTACATCAGACACACAGCTCAGGGAAGAAACTTTGACAATCGTCAGGCCAAAACACAACTCAAAACCAAATAAACGACTGTGTATATTAGAGCACAAACAAGCCATAGTGCTATTTGACCTTAAACACCAACGAGCATGGACAGAATATCCTTAAAAGACACATGTATTCTAACTTAAAATAAATAAATTATAATGTATATTAATAGACTTTTAGAAAATATGAAGGTCATCCAAGATAGAGATTGACAACTGTGTGCTTTCAATATGAAGCAAACTCCTTACTAAGAAACAGAGACCAGCACTGCATAATTGTGGTAATAGTTAAAAAATGTCTTGTAGAAATATGACATTTCATGAATGGCAAATAAATGGAAAACTATATATCTAAAGAAATACCTCTTTAGTAATTGTAATTCTTTAAGGAAATAAGGAAATGGAAGGTCTGCATGCTCAAAAGCTCAGCCACACTGACACTGCCATTTTCCATCAAGCCAAGAGATGTCAGTGTGGCTGCATCTGAGAGCAGCACGGTGAGAAGAGCAGCATATGTGGCAACACAGCAGATACAGTGTGGTGTCACCGAGGTTGATGCTGGGGGACAGCCTGAGGGGTGCAGCGTGTCGCTGACGGCCGCCTCCCTCTTTGTGTCCTGCACAGTTATCACAGGTGGACGTTGAACTAGAGAGAGCAGGGAGCCTGAATTCTGTGCTTCACCTGAGGCAGACAAGCTCTTCAGGAAAAGTCAGAGCAGGGTTGTTGTAATCAGGATGCTGCTTTTGTCCTCTTTCCCCATTTCACACAGATTTCAGTTTCCATTTACAAGGTCAGAAGTTTAGAGCTGGCACTTGATTTCATGAAGCGCAAATGACATCCAACAGCAGCCGGAGTTCAGTCCACTTCGCCAATCATGTGGCAGCAGAGCCGAACACGACAAGAGCTTCAGTAATGTAAAACATCAAACATGAGAATGAGGGGAAATGTGATATCAGAGACTTTGATCACGATATGATTGCTGGTGCCAGACGAGCTGGTTTGAGTGTTATCCGAAACCAGGGATCTTCACACAAAACAGGCTCTAGTTTTTGCTCAGAATGGCATGAAAAACAAGACAAAAAAACATCCACTGAGCGGCAGCTCTGTGGCTGGAAATGCCTTGTTGATAGAAGAGGTCAGAGGAGAGCGGCCAGGGCTGGTTAGAGCTGACAAAAAGACTTGTCCTTACAGCTGTGGTGAGCAGAAAAGCATCTCTTTACAGTAACTTTATCCGTACTGATCCGTGATCACGAACATCAATCCTGGATGGTATTCATCTCACCTCCCCCTTCCTCTGCTGCGTGTAGCGATGGCTGCTGGAAGTACTACAAGAAGAGAGTGATTAAAAATGACTGGGCTCTCCGGGCGCGATCCAGCAGCCTGTATGAGCCTTCACCTCAACATCACCTTTTCTCATTTGCATCTGTGGAGACGCTGAAAAGTAATAAGTTGAAGTAGCTGAACAGAGTAAAGAATCAGCGGCTCTTTGCATGAATGAGATCAAGCCTGTGAAGGTGTGACAAGAAAATAACACAATAGAAATAGAGGAATAAAGAAAAGCAGCATTATACGGTGGTGATGGTGGTGTATGGAAGGGGGGGGGGGTGCTCTCTGCTCCACTACCTTTTTCAACAGGTCAATTTTTACACGTCTCTGAAGCATGAAATTCATTTGTGAATGTACGGAACCTTGTACCTATTGACACAGCATTAATATTTAACGGGGCATTTCAGTGGTTATTGACTCTGACTTTACGAACACGCAGGGAATCTGCGACTCGCTAGAAAGAATGTTACAGTTTCATCTTTCTAATATTTTCTACAAAACAGATACATTATTTCCACACCTCAGCCCCGAAGTGAAATAAATGAGAGAGATAAGAATGAATTGATGATAATATTTGTAACCAGTAGACATGTTTACTGTCAACATTTGCAAACATTGAAATAGGACTCCTTGACGACACGAGTCCTGGGTTCGAGTGTAACGCAGTAGGATGTAATGTAGACATGAGTTCTAATAATACTATGTTCTGAAACAAGTAAACTGGAATATTAATGGAAAATTTGATTAGTAACTAAAATCGTAATCAAGGTAAGGTAAATAGCTGGAATAGTGCAGTCAATGCAATATGCCATGCAATGCATAAGAAAATCAGGCCTTACCTGAGTCCCTATATGTCACCAACCACTTGGCTCCCCTGCAGTGGCCCCCTGGTCGACCTCCCTTTATGCCCATGAAACCCTTTCAGATGCTCCAGGATGTGGTGGCAAGTTTCTCTTTGAATCTAAAAGGATAAAAACCTCACTCCACTGGTTACCTATGCCCGCCAGAATCACCCCGGCACGCAAAGCAACCACAGCCCAGACTGTTTTCCGATGGTGGAACGTCCAGCAGGAGCGTCCCTCTCCATCTTCAGGAACCTCTCGGGGAACCTCAAATCCTTGCGTCTCTCACACATCAACAACAGTGCACTCTCTTTGCCCATGATGCCCTGCATTTTGTCTTTTTGAACAGATTCAGCTCTTAGTACTTACTGGTAGCTGTGGCTGAGGGGTAGAGTGGTCGTCCTCCAACCTGAAGGTCGGCAGTTTGATCCCCAATCTTCCCCATCTGCATGCCGAAGTGTCCTTGGGCAAGATGCTGAACCCTGAATTGCCCCTCATAGAACAACAAAGTGCTGCCCGTAGTGAAGCTTTCGTGTTGTCCCTCAGTTGTAAGTCACTTTAGATAAAAGCATCTGTAGAAAAAAACAACAACATAATTTAACACAAATACAAAATAAAAGGTGAGCAACCATCACAGAAAGAGTTCCACCGCTTTCCAACGACGATGCTTTCTGAGGGGAATAAAATAAGATATTTGATGGAGGAAAAAATTAAATGTCGGAGTGACCTTTTCGTCAAAACTAAAGGAAATATCGGCAATGTGGCTGCTGAGGAACAGACTGTTTCAGATACTTTGCTTGTGAAACATCTCCAGTGGATGTTTGGTCTAAAACGGAGGCGGGCACCTCTGTATCTCCCCGCTCTTACTTTTTACAGTTGTCATTCTCTAGATGCATCAAATATTGTTGGCACATACCATTCTGTTTTCCAATAGCTTTATGTCTGTTGAAGTGCACAGCTGGAGGCCTTTTAAGATTGTTTTTCCTCCATTACATGGCATCTCTACTCGAGAAACATCTTATTTTTCTGTCTTCTAGCAAACCTCCGGGTCACGGTAGATGTTAAGTCATAAACATACTTGTAAAAAACAAATAAGAGGAAGCAGCAATCAAGAGGAGGTGTTCTATGTAAACCAGCATCTTAGTTAATCCTGTGATCTTTACCATCATGGCAAGAAATGGGGAGAAAAACCTGTTAGATGTGTGCAGGCCTGTGGGCATCCCTTTGGAATAATATGGGAAGGAGAGTCTATTTAAACACTATCTCCATGACCTCTGTGCGTGGCAGCTCTGCAGGGATCGACAGGATTAACCGGAGCCTCTCAGGTAAGCTGAATCATAATAAATAGCGGCAACGCTTTGAAAACACCCATAACAGCACATTAGCATTGAAATGAGGCAGCGGGTATGTCAGGGAGGTAGTGCCGGGTCACGGAGACAAACGCTGAATGCTGCCAGAGGGACCTCTGCACGCACGCACTCGGCTGTCCCCTCCACTGCCCGCTACGCCCACACTGCTAATGTCAATAGTGTTGACATCCTGGCTCTTTTCCAGAAGAGCCGCCGTTGAATTTCTATTCCGGTGCTGGAAGCAGAATTCACCTGAGCGCTGCTTTATTTTATGCACTACATGCATGGCACTTTTTGCATATGCTGTAAAATTTAAGGGTTCCTCACAAAGCTGTGAGGTCTGGGAGATTTATACTTCCTCTGGTTATAAAACATTTCTTGCTGTTAACTCATCTTTATATAGGCCATTACAGGCGGAGAGCTCCATCCTGTCCAGCGTGTGCCCGCCATCCCCTGCTGGGAAACAATTCAAACTTCAAAAACAGTTAAGTGCATTAATAATCACACAGAACATTTATGTCTCAGCAAGAACAGCGTTTATGTATTTTGTTGAACGTTTGTTGAACATGTAATGTGCATTTAGGACTCCAGTAAGTGTCTAAGTCACCTACAGGGTTATATCATGGTCTGCTGCTGCTAATTATACAGAGTGAAACATAGCTGGAACCCGAGATGCAATCCTACACCTGCCAGGCTCAGATGTAAAAAATAAAACCAAAAACCCATCAATGGCCTGTTCTCTCTAATGAATACCACATGGAACAAATGGTCCTTTAATGGCAAATAAAAAGATTTCCTCTTACTGTTCTTTGTATTCTGGGTTCAATGAAATGGAGGATCTGAAGTCAGGATCTTTTCAGTGCAATTAACGTTTGGTGCGTTTAGGTTCAGAATTTTAAAGAAGATTTTCTATTCACGGGTTTTTGAACAGTGTCGTCGCAACAATACAATTTAATGTAGCCAACGGGGAAGTGTATAAACAAGATTCATGTCTTTGTTTTTGGTTTCACATTGTACATTCATACGTTCCGTCGTAATCAGTTTACAATTGTATTCGCAAAATATTTTGAATAAAGTGCAGAGAAAAAAAAAGTCTTTCAGTTTGAATAGAGAAAATTAATTAACTGGTTCCCTGTTACTTCCTGATGTCGTATCACCATCAGCAAAATGAACGTCCTTATCATTCATTCAACATGATATCATTGGAGGTGAAGACCACGAGCAATCCATCTTCCTCTATTGTTTATTGACGTCTCAAGCTCCTGCAAATTTAACAAAAGTCTATCGAAAAAGTGAACATTTCAAAACAAACGAAACCATGGTTCTGTTGGATCAGATTACCTCTAAAGGTCACACTGAATTGGAATCTATGGCACCTTTCACAACTGGGCTTTTGGTTCGGACTAAAAAAGGTCCAGACCAAGCAAAGAAGACTTGAAATAAATTCTGAAATTCTGTATCTACAAGCCTCTACCATGCCTCATACAGGAAAAAATTCTAATAATCATAAATCAATCACTTTCAGCAACAACCTCCAGAAATGCTTCTTTCACTTTGGAGGCTGTGGCATGTTTTATTACTGTGAAATACTATATCATGTTTAACAAACAGTAAATGAGTAAGAGCAGAGTAAAGTCGTTATTTAAATACGTCCAATGTGAAGCTCTTCTTTGAGTGTGTGTGTGGGTGAGGTTGGAAAAAACATGCTTTATTGCTCATTATCACGTCAAACCAGGATCAGATTCGGCTGCCGCCTCTGCTCACGACTTAAGAAATGCACGTCTACGCCGGCTGAGGAATGCTATACATCATCACCTAACCCGCAAAAACAAACTGTCCTTGGCAGATAATGTTCCATAGAGTTGCTCCAGCCCCGCTGATTTTCTCTCTCTGCGAGACATTTGTCAGGTTTCTCTGACACCAGGACAATTTCTGCTCCTTGCTCATATATCACAACACAGAAGGTGGTGCGTTCTTTTCTAAAGACGCCAGCCGGGAAAAAAAAGTTGTGCCGACTCTCCGAATCACACACATGACATTACCAAAGTGAGCAGAAAACTTTCCATCTGGTAACTTGCAGCCCCTGCTACAGCCCTGACACTGCCCTCACACACACCGATATGTCAGACGTGACTGAAAGGTGCTCTTTAGGCTCAGACACCTGCATCAGGCAGCCTGGCATTAGAACATGTCCGCTGTGGTAGCTGTCACTATTGCTGAGCGTCTCCACAACAGAATGCCATTTTCCCTGCTTCGTTTCTCCAGACCCCTGCAGCTCGGGCTGCAGTTTAGCTATCAACCTCTGACATTTATCAGCTTCCCTTCAACCCCCGGCTCATCCAAGATGCCTTTCCGCTATCCAGGAAGAGGCGGTAAAAGTTCAGGGCGGTGTGAAGAAGGTTTATGGGGGATGGTGGATCAGTCTCCTGTTTTATCTGCCTTTGGCTGGGAGAGCTTGCCAATGAGGTCAGCGGCAGAGGGTGGACATGGGAGAAAATAGACGAAAGATGCAGTAAACCAGCGGCCTGCACCAGCTTAAGCATAATCCAGATGTGGGATGTCATATGGAGAAACTCCTGTGTGGATTGATTTGAGGTCGACGAGTTTTTGAAGATGCTGTTACTCAGGCCAGATGTCTCCTTATTCTCCCCCTCTCTGCCCAGTCAGTCTCCTCTATTTACTCACCATGTGAATTACAGATGTCTTAAAAAGAGATTTTAGAAGCGTCGCTTTAGAGCTGTTTCTCATCATGTCAATCAATCAATCAATCAAATTTTATTTGTATAGCCCATATTCACAAATCACAATTTGTCTCATAGGGCTTTAACATGGTGTGACATCCTCTGCCCTTAACCCTCAACAAGAGTGAGGAAAAACTACTAAAAAACCTTTTAACAGGGTAAAAAGAACGTAGAAACCTCAGAGAGAGCCACATGTGAGGGATCCCTCTCCCAGGACTGGACAGAAGTGCAATAGATGTCAAGTGTGAAGGAGAACATCAACGTCGTCTGCGCTTACTTCCTCGAGGAGTGCTCATTGTTCCGAAGTGATTGGGCCTTAAAAGGAGCACACTCTCTATTTGACTCTGTTTACTTGTGTGTGTGTGTGATTGAGAGAGAGAGCGAGAGGGTTGTTAAGAGCCCATCTCCAGATCTAGAACCAATTTCTATGCAAATGCTATGACCTGATATGGAAGAAGCTACCATTGTTCGCCGTGGGCAGGCAGGGTTGGCTTAAGGTTGTCGAAACACCCCAGAAGCTGAGTGGGTCGATGCGTAGAAAAAACGCAGCACGCGCTCATATTCCCTGAGCTGACAAATTCCCTGTGCCGTGCATTTTAGTGCAGCCACATGCTACTGCAGGGCGACACTTTACACGACCGTCACAAACAGTCGCGGGGGAGAGTCGTGCCTCGGAGGAGGAAGCTGGGTAACTGATCGTGAGACTGCAGGGAAATGTTCCTCTGAGCCAACAGGGCCGAGACCTGGGCGCTCATATTTCTTGCTGACTACAAGGGGAGCCCCGCAGCATTATTCAAGTAACAAATATCACTGTATGCTCCTTGTAGTTTCTCTCCAAAGCAGCATCTTTAATCAAGCACTACGGGCGACACCAAGCCGAACCACATGTGGCGTTGCTGTTGACGGCGACCTATTGTTGTCTGAAAAATAGTGTTAGAGCGGTCAAGAGAGCAGAATTGCATCGGTGCTACATTTCTAGGCCATATCAACCATGAAAGTGGAAGAGAGTGGAGCTCCAGGATTTTCAAAAGAATATATAAATAGACAGCAAAGGATTTGCTCAGAGATTTGCAGCCTCGCATTTTCATTCACCCGCCGTCCTTCACTGCTCTCAAATGCCCACTCACACAACCACACACACACACACACACACACACACACACACACACACACACACACACACACAGTGGGAACTTCGTGTGACTAGAGAGAAGTGTGATGACCCCTATTTCACTTATGTGTTCCTCGATGAGTTCAGACACTGAAGGGAACGCAACCAATCTCGCCTGCAGTACTGGCAACGCGCTGCCCTGCATTCGTTATGTGTGATTCCGATTTAAGCAAAAGACTACCTCGGTCCTCTGTGGGGGAAAAAGGCCACATCGCACCTTCAATAAAATATTCCTTATCACTATGCAAACATGCACTGGAGAAAAGTTCTGTACTCTTGCCATCGTTGCAAGTGAGAGGCGCCAACTCCTCCAGTTAATTACATGCTCAGATGGTCTCACTGACACATGGTACTGTAGATCAGTGGTACTCAAAGTCCCGCTTAGGGGCTACTTCCAGTCTGTGAAAGATTTCTGAGAGGCCCTTGAACATTTTCCAGGATGAAACCTACTCTGTCCTGAGCCGGTGAACCACCTCTACGTTCACCAAGATGACAGGATCCATAATTAATGTTTAATAACTTCATCCACAGTTCCAGTGTTTTTATTGCCGGTATGAAACAGCTCTCCCTAAAGAGGGGCAGGTCTCAAGTCATAATGCCCTGAATTATTTTAACACTGCTTTCTTTCACTTTTAAACATAATGAGGGTCATATTTGTTGAGCACTCTTCTTGTAAAACAAACCAAAAATCAGGACCATGTTCAAAGACAACAAACAGCTCAAAGTCAGCGCAAACAATTTCCTATTTACACTTCTATCGATCAATATTCATTTTAGAGTTTTATTTCTGGGCGCTCATGAATAAAGGTTGAATATTTCCTCTCATTTAAGTTTTGTTTTGGCCTCCACCAACTCGTGAGGGAAATATGTGGCTCTGTAGCAGCTTCCATGGTGAAATCTATCACCCGATGCCGCTGGAAAGACATCAAAACCAAAACAATGAGCTCAAAGACGCATCACCACAAGCAATATCTGTCACGTCGTGTAGTCAGTGTGTGTGTGTGTATATATTGAATGAGTGTGTTATTGTAACTGTATGTTAGTGTATATATATATATATCTATTTGATAAAAGTCAAAGCAGGATAAAATGCAAATGATCAAGGCAATAATTTGTGCAGTGTTAGTGGCACGCCCAGATGAGCGCATTCCCATTTAATGTCATGCAATGCAAACCTACAACAAATAACTGAAGCATTAGAGCATAAAAATAAAGCGTGAAATGTACTCCGACACTTTGAATATGGATTTTAGACAAAAACCCTGACTTGTCCATGGAAAGTAGATTGGATTAACGGAGACAATTATAGAGAGGAGGATGAGAAGCACATTAAAAAGTAAAATACAAGGTGACACATTTAACAAGCAATGTGTAACATGCAATAAATTATTTTATAAAAGAGGCACCAAATGCCAAGTTGACACGCACTTTAAAGCTTGGCTAGTTAAAGTGGTTAATTATAATGGTTTAATATTGAGTTTGAAATAAAGCCTCTCCATTAATGGCCTGAATTTTCTTCTTCATTTTCCTGTCCCCTTGATTAACTTTACATTAATAGGGTATGGTTGACGACTTAAGACTGTTACTGTACCTTTGGCCACTTGTTCTTTCACCTTAATGACAGAAATACAAATAGACAAACTTCCTGTCTCACCAAGTTAAAGAACAGATCTGCCCGTTTCTGCTCAAAAATGTAATGTGTTCCTTTTGGGGGGTTTATGCAAAAATGTCATGGAGATTCAGTAGAGGAGAAAACACAATGTCTCTGGTGGAGGTTGTAAGACCTAGTCCATACATCTTCATTTGCAATAAGAATACGTTTCAGGGGAACTGACAAGCAAAACCTTTGTGGCGTCTTTATTTCCCAGTTTTACAATGACTGCTTCTTTTGTTTTTTTCTCAATATTTTGGCTCATTGTTTCATGAAAAACAAAAATGTTAAAGTGTAGAACAGAAAGTAGCTTTGGGGATATTTGTGGAAAGCTGTAGTCCGTAGAAGTACCTACAATATGGCACAAGAGAAGATCACTTTAATGACTACACAAGTTGCACTCTGTCATTTTAAGTATATTAGAAAATATACAGTTGTACAAGTTTACTGCCAAGGATTCAAAGATTGAAGTAAAAATACAACTTTAACAACGTCCAGAGGACTTAAAAGAACTCTCGTCCACATTGACTTAAAGGTTGAACATCCTTAATTTATTTAACAACAGGTCTTCATGCTCTTTGAAGCTCCACTTGTGCAGCTGAGATGTTTTAAAAGGGCATAGAAAAAGACTGAACAACTGAGCAAAATCAATGATCATGTTCCATGACTGAAAGCTCCTGAACGGCAACTAAATGGCCCTTGAGCAGCTGATGTTTTCAAGGTCAATAATGAATTTTGACGCTTCACAAAGCAGAGAAGAACATGGACAATTGAGCAAAGTCATGATCTTTTTATATAGTTAAAAGCTCCCCAAACCGTTAATGGACCTCGAGGTTAAGGTTTAGGCTTTTGATTGAATCATTGCGTGGAACCATTATCACTCACAAAAGCAACTATCTGGTAAACTCTTAAATTAAAGAATGACTGAAAAAAACTGAATATGGGTATCACCTACTTGATTGTTCACCATATCCATCTATATCTTTTTAATCTGCTGCTGTCAATCACTTCACTTTTTTTTTGGGAGATCTCACTGCACAACTTTTCACTCATTTTGCCCGTCAGAGTCCCCTAAAAAAATCACGCCATAGCGATGGCGGTTTCTGAACCACTCTGCGCTGTTAACCTCATTTTATTCTCAGGATTAATGAGCATCACAAGACTGAAGCCTCTCAGGGTGCTGCTGAGATCTTTGGCTCAGTGGAAGATTGCTGGGGGCTCTCCCTCTCCCAGCTGTGTCCCTTTCTACTCTCTGGGTGTCTCATTACAGAGGAGCAGGACCAGGTGGGGGGGGGGATGAGTCTGCTGGAGAACCCACCTACAGACATTTCTCAACTCTCTCTACTTTAGTTCTGTCATCAGGCCGGACGTGGAAGTCATTTCAATTGAAACTAGAGAAAGAAAATATATCCGTTGATGTATGCCGTACATAAATAAATGAATTTAAAAAATATATGGCCACATTAGGAAGGGAAAAGAAATGTAATTGAGATGGTTTAACTATAAAACTCATTATAAAACAAAGTAAAACAATAAAATCACAAATACAACCAACTTGAATTGTTGTATATATAGACTGTCTGTTATTAAAACGTCATTAATAGTACATGTCTTTAATTGGCCTCTATTTAAATAAAGGGTTTTGCTTCTCTTTTTTCTATTGTGTTATATCGTTTTTTGGTGTATGTAAAAGTTCTGTAAAGTTATAAAGTCCAAAGTACTGAAACCCCTCGTCCGGCCAATATTTACTGTCACACGACATCACAATTCCCCATATTTGAATCATACACATTTGATGGCTTGTCTGACAGGGCCGCAAAGCCATGTGATGAAGGTTTGAGGAACATTTTTGTGTTTTTTTAAACATTAGAGCATTAAAACCTTTTCAAGTAACACTAATCAAAATTAGGAACCTGAATTTGAGCAGAAGATGTCTCCTTTAAAAGATCAGACGGCTGCACAACAGTTTGGACTACTGAATACTGAATCAAAGATATGCGGAAGAAATAGTATTTTATTGAACCTTTTGGGGGGTTTTTAAATAATGTTTAAATGTGTAAATCTCTCTTACTTGTCGTCCCTAAAGTCTCTAAAAGTAGAGTAGGAGCCAGAGCTTTCAGCTATCAAGCTCCTCTCCTATGGAATCATCTCCCACTTTCAATTCGGGAGGCAGACACCACCTGTATATTTAAGAGTAGGCTTAAAACCTTCCTTTTTGATAAAGCTTATAGTTAGAGCCGGTCCAGGTTTGTCTTGGACCTGCTCTTAGTTATGCTGCTATAGGTCTAGAAGGTCGGGGGACACATGACACACGGAGCTTCTCTTTCCAGCTTCTCCTTCCTCTTCTCAATCGTTATCATATCAAAGTAATTCATGTCTCATCAATACATGTTACTGACTTGACTTCTTCCCCTGAGTCCCTTTGCCTTATTGTCCGCAGATCCAGGGCCGCAGCTATGGCCACATCATGGATTAGGATCTGTGGATCGCGTATCAGAGATCGTAATGGTGGATCCAGTATGGCGGATTCTGTATCGTGCTGGCTGATCGTGATAATAAAGGTGGATCCTTTATCGTGTTGGCATCGGAAAATGGTGGTGGACCACGACCAAGGTGGCAGCTGATGATGGATCCTAATAGCGACAGTGGACAATGACTGTGGACTATAGTGGCATCAGATCTTGATGGTGGATCATAATCTTGCTGGCTGCTGACCATAGACTATGATTGCAGAAAGACTGCTTGATACATAGTATTTCTCAGATACTTGACCCTTATTGACATTAATCCACCAATTCACTGACCTTCAGTTATGCTTCAGAAAGGTCTACCCCTATCAATACTGCTAAAACCTTGATGATGTTCCCCTTCACACTTGACATCTATTGCACTTCTGTCCGTCCTGGGAGAGGGATCCCTCACATGTGGCTCTCTCTGAGGTTTCTACGTTCTTTTTACTCTGTTAAAAGGGTTTTTTAGTAGTTTTTCCTCACTCTTGTTGAGGGTTAAGGGCAGAGGATGTCACACCCTGTTAAAGCCCTATGAGACAAATTGTGATTTGTGAATATAGGCTATACAAATAAAATTTGATTGATTGATTGATTGAAATACAAGTGCACGACACAAGCACTCAACTCAAGTGAAGACAATTACTGGAATCAGTTATTTTCCACTGCTGGTAATGACCACCTTCCCTGCTATCTGTGCAAGGATCCTGCAGAAACAGGAAGCACAGCACTACCCCCATTTGACATACTTACAGCCTGCAAATGCAACACACACACACACACTTATTCTTGACCTTGGTTCTTGTCCATAAAAAAGAAATGAGGTGGCCGGTGGCCTGGTGGGTACAGACACCTTGCCTTATCGGAAAGGTCACAGGTTCTATACCAGCCGACAGCCAGTGTGGATCCATCAAAAGCGTCCGAGTGTCCTTCAGCAACACACTGAACCGGTTCCCGCTCACCCACTGCCTACTCCAATTGACAGCTACATATCTTAAAGGCAAAAACATTTAAAACGCAGAAATGAGAACCGGCAGGATACTGTGACATATCTGAATAACACTCCTCAAAGTTGACGGCCGTGTATTCTTCAATTTATTTATTCACTGGGACTTAATAGCATCAGCAAATCCTCACCGCAACACTTGTGTATACTGCAAAAAGAAGCCTGTGGTCTCTGCAGGATGCACCAAAGCGCTCTTGCATGCACAAGAATCCTAGTTCAATCGACTTGTTTGTTCGAGGTATTCATCAAATGTCAGCCTCTTTTTTACAAAGTATAATCAGTCTCTGTGTGAATTATGTAGGAAGACAAAGTCCAATATTTCTCCTGCTGGTCAATGTCGTATCAACTGACCCACTTTTATGCTGTGGCAGCTGTGGCGATTCATTTTCTTCAAAGTGGGAAGACAGCGGGAAGGAAAACAGTGCAAGAGTGTGTGGTAAAAACAGCAGCACACGCAGACACCGATACGCTTGTGTGACGACAGACTCGAAAGCATGTTCCTATAACCAAAGTCAAATTTAGAAGCTGTATCTCAATTATGACAGGTGAACGATCAATCGGAGCCCAGACTTTGAAACCCTGCAGCCGGAGCCTAAAGAGTACAATTGTTGCTACTGTAAGCTACTTAGCCAAGTTGTCAGAGCGAAATCTGTGGTTTTCTCAGCCGGACTCCCCTGAGACTCGTAAAGTGAAGAGTGTGTGTGTGTGTGTGTGTGTGTGTGTGTGTGTGTGCGTGCGTGCGTGTGTGTGTGCGTGTGAGTGGGCAGAGGGAAATTGGTGGATGGAGAAAGAAACGGCACCAGAGCAGAGCAAAGGGAATAAAAACTGTTTATGATCCCCTTTGTGTGAGGTCACATTTTTAATTAACTCCCAGCTCGGGAGGATTTGAGTCAAGGTCTCCAGTTGTGTGTAAACTGTTTTATTTGGAGTCTGAGCGAGAACCTTCTCTTCCCTCATTGTTTTTTCTTTTCTTGTGACGTGCTGTGAAATGAGGCTGCATCGGAGACCCGGGTGAATCCTTCGCCTGCTCGGGGCCTTAATGCACTGCAGTGTTGAAGCGTAGTGGGAGCCGGCCCTGGACACCGGCCATGCTTCAGATTAAACACCGTAATTATTAATCCTGAAGCCTCTAATAGAATAGAATAAAGTGCCAGTTGCCAAGAGACTGTGCTGTGCTTTATATGTGGAGAGGCTTCCTGAGACAGAAAAGAATGGGGCTTATTCGCCGTGAGCACTGAAGTGAGGGAACACAGGAGGATATTTGAGGGTGTGTTTTGTTCCAAGCACAGTGTCTCTTTTTCTGGACAAACCATAGTAATATTTCCCCTCATAGCTACATCATCTGATTCCAGTTCAACACATTTGGAAACACAATCATTCGTTGAAATCTAGGAGCCTTTCCTCATTTAAAGCCAAAACTGTTCCAGCTCATGACTTCTCCCATATTACTGTCAACTTAATCGTCCTACACGCATTCTTTTTTCTCTTATTCTCTGATTTTTCATTAGGTTTGTGAGAATATAAAACTGCAGTTGTAGCCTCCGCTAACCAGTGCAGTCTTAATACACTTTCCCCCCCCAGGCAATTAAGGAGGACGGGACCTTTGACCATTGAAATCTAATAAGTAAATCTTTGAATGTAAGTGATAACTGGTGAGAATTTGAAGATATTCCCTATGGACACACTTGAGGTCACAACATGCAAGGTCACTGTGAACTTGACCATTGACCAGAAAAAGCCTTGAGGTGTTTGAGATGTTGGAGTCACAAGAACAAAAACCTTCGACCGCCAAATTCTAAATCGTTCATCCACGAGTCCAAGGGAAGTTCAAATTTGAAGAAATTCCCTAAAGGGGTTAAGATATCGTGTTCTCAAGAATGGTTTGGACAATCTGCAAACATTGGCTGTCACCGGCACAGAAGCATAGAAAGGTTTCTACACATTGTCTAAAAGGCTTAATTGAAAAAATATTTATTATTTCACATCATTTCTGTTCAATTTAAAGTGTGAGGTAATGGTGCGTCAAAAGTTAAATGCAGAAACACAAAGATTCCTCCTTTTATAGTTAGATTTAAAGAGTGACAGGTTAATATCTACCTACAGGGCTACAGAGCCTTAATGGAGCAGAACAGGCAACACAGTACATGTCTGCTGTATTATCATATATAATATCATTCAGAAATTAGCAGTGGGAATTGGTGGATGGCCGCTTGAAGGGACACAGACTGTTCCTTATATGGAGTCTAATGGGATTACATTTGCATTTCATAGTGAAATATCACTCCTTAAAATGGCTGTTTACAAGTGCCACAGTTGTTGCTGTGATGATAGGGATTTGGATCAACGTCAAATATGAGCTACAATTATCCCAGCAGAGTTTTTCTTCTAGGTTCTTAAAATCCGAGCACACCCATCAGTCCCCTTTTCATCAGTGACGCGCCTGTCACCAAACAGGGTTTGATTAACGAATCACAGCCAATGGTTCTGATCAACAAGCCTTGCAAAGCGACAATAAATCTTTTCAAATCAGCCCGCTCTGCCGCTTTCACACCCGACACACCCCCTTGGAAAGGCTCCAATCAGATCAGCCTGATTTGGAAATTGGGGATTGTTTTGTGAGGTGACAGTAACAGATTCACGCGTGAATCAGAGATTGCTTTGACTTCCTCAAGAGACGCTTCGCAATCAGGAGATGCTCCGACAGAACACCAGGCACATCGCCGTCACCGTGACAGACACGAGCAGCAGTTTCAAAGACAACACGACAGCCTGTGACTCTTTCATACCATCGACAAACATCTGTTTGATTTTCTCCAAGACTTCTAACGACCTCTACGACTTCTGACTTAAAGAGCAGACACAGCGGCGTACAGAGCAGTGGGAGCTTCAATGAAAGTCTACGGTAGAGACAAATTAACCACTGCCTTGCCTATATGTGAACTGAGAAAGTGTGTTTGAGTAAGAGAGGGAGAAATTTAGACAAGTTAAGGGTGGAAACTAATGATTATTATAGATTAAATTGCCTGTTATTTTCTCAATTCATCATTTCAGTATCAGCAAATACTGGAAATGAACAAAAGTCTTCTCTGTCCAACAGTCCAAAAACCAAAGATATTTGTCATGTCATCACAATGGAAAAGGTAGAAGAATAGAAAGGTAGACGACCAAAAAGCACACAAGAAATTAGGCAAACTTTTATTAAAGTTTTATCTTGAGAGATCATTCAATTTATCCACTAGTCTTTGCAGTTCTTTGAGAGGAATAAATTCTGTATTTTTGGTAAAAATGAGGTACAAAAGGTACAAATCCTTTTTCATGAGCCCATTGGATTATATCTGTCCTTACAGCACAGGTATTATTTGTTATGGGAAGGGTGTTTTTTGAGTCAGCCACAAATATAATTAAAACTCAAATACATTTTTTTATATTTTGTTTTTTGAAAAATAAGGTTAAAAGAGCCCAGACATTGATATTGTCTATTACAAAATAATCAGATCAAACTTTGTTACTCTGTGATGAGGTAAAATATGAGATTTTTGCCCACAACAATCTTCAAATATTTAGAAAAGTCAGCAGAGTTATGTTTTACATTTATAAATAGATTTTTTTCTCGGTATTACAGCAATGTTACCTGCATCTTAGTGAAATGTTATCCGCATTTGAGGTTCTTCTTTTATAGCACAACAACTCCATCACTGCACATTACACTGGAGGTGAAGCACCGCAGTAAAACACATCTCAGTTGGGATGCCCCAAGTCATTCACCCCTGGCATGAAGAGGTTGTTGACACTGCAGCGCTCCAACGATCCAACACGGGGGCAGCCCAGCCCACACAGTTTCATCATTGACCTGTGACTCGCATCCAGGGACAGTATGAAAACATGCAGCTAAAGAGATTGGCTGGGAGGCAAAAAGTTGCCCCATTGGGAGAGGGTGATAGTGAACTCTATTACGGTGGGTGCAGATTGAAAAGGGAGAGAAGCAAGGTGGCTGCGGGTGAGGGAGGAGGGGGTGGCACATGCACACTAACACACAGGGGTATTGCAACAGGGCAAAGAATGCAAAAATGCAACACCCCCCGAGAACGGCTGATGACATGAGTCCATGGGAAAAACAATCTTGTGACAACCCCTTTAAAATATATGATCAGCTTTGAGCAAGAGACTGCAATGAGTACACGATCAGATATCCCCTGATGAGTCAACAACTTTCTGCAAAAAGCTTCTCAATTTTAAAGTTTGATTGACAAATACAACGTCTAAATGTGTGTATTATGTGCCTGAGATGTAGGCAGGGTTTGAGCTGTAATTGTTCAACATTGCTTTCATTCATGTGCATGTGCAGAATTACATTTGTTTACAATTTTGATATTAAAAGAAACGTTTGAAGATTGTAAAGATTTTCGGTCATTTTTAGTTTTGTATGTAAACTTGTAACAGCCTCTGCAGCTACATCAATCCCATTTACCACTTTCCTGACCGCTGGCCAATCAAGTGTGATTGGTCGACAGGTTCACCAACTGCCTGGAAAAAGTCATCAATGAGCACAACACCAGACAATGGGAGACAAAATCAGATGGACAGAAAAATCGGTTTGGCCCGATGTAGGGGCCCCCCCAGGTCCCATTGCCTGGGCCCCCCAAAGTCTGTTGAAATGCTCCACACATACTGCAAATAAGTAGCAAGGTCAATTCACTTCAAACAGCTCATTCAGTCATTCTAACTGCTTAATTGCCATACTTTAATTACTTTGCTGTCATTTTGCCCTAGGTACCTTTCATTTCTAACTTTTTTTAATCACATGATCCTTGTCAAAGAAATTACTTTTTTCACCCCCTCCCCCCCATGAAGACGAATCCACCTAAAACCAGTATTAACATATAATAAGTTAATTTCTAAAATAGAAACAACGTAATTGGGAAAAAGATTATGACTCGGTATCAGTAAATTATTGAGTTCCCAGCAGGTTTAGTAGGAAATAATACAGATAAGTATCAAGATTTGTTTTGACCTAATGATATTCATCTTTTTTGAAGTATTGCAGCAGTTACTCACTTTTTTCTGATCTAACTTTTTATTTTCCTGCTTTTTTAATTTATTCAAGCTGTGTTTCAGAAAGATGTCCATCCAGTCAAATTGTAACAGTAAGCAACAACTTTCGACACGTTCTTTACTATGATAGTAGGTACTCAAGTGATGCAGACAGCACTTGGCTAACCGCTGCAGAGTAACTATAATTACAGAAGAACCCCAAGTGTTTTTTTGCTTTGCTGCAGGATGCTGGTAAACATTCGAGGCTCAACGCGCGAGACGTGAAATAAGAATTATGGTTGTTAAAGGTAAAAAATGGTCAATGTTTTATCAACATTTTTTTCGTGCGCATTTAAGGATTTAAACTGTGCAATCAGTACACACTCGATATATCCCTTATTTCAAATGTAACTCAACATTTAGGGTTGAAAATCAAAGAAATGAGGCATTCAAAACGTCATGAAGGACCTGGCATCGGTCTTTGTCGCCAAAAGCTCTCGAATTTCCTTGTCTCTCCAAGTTGACATTTTCCTCTTCTGCGTCTTGTTCATCTTGAGTTATTTGTTTTCTTTTGCCTTCTTCCAGTTTTGTATCCGCCCATCTAGCAACATTGTCAACATGCCCACTCACTCACTCACTGTGAATGTTACGGACATTTTGCTCCTGTATTCTCACATGGACTAAATCTGACATTTGGGCTTGCAGGAAAAATTGCAGAAAATGTCTAGAAAGCAATTCTACAGCCGAGGTTAAAGCTGAAAAGGATTTGAACCTATGCACTGAAATGCATCTGTGTGTAGTCATCATATTACATTCATTTAGCTTTTGTCTAAGGTGACTTACAATAAGTGGATGCAAAACAGTGAGTGTGTACGAAGAAGTCAATTGTTAAACCTAATTTGTTTTGAATGTAGCACTGAGTTATTAAAACTACAGTAGATACCGTGCATTATTTTGCTTTTTAAATGACTTAAAAGCTTTTGATTAACTCCGGTAATGGATGCAGCCGCCGTCCAAAACAGTTTTGAGAAGTATTAAGGTAAATAATGAAATAAAAAGCTTTAAAAGGCTGGAACAACAACTCCTCTTCTCAGTCACGGAAATGCCCATAATTGAAGGCAGTGCATGGAGGTGCTGCTCTTCCGAAAATGGCAGAGAAAATGTAAATGGTATTTGGATTATGGAGTTTCTTGTGCAGAGCATTGTTTGAATTATTCCAAAAGAAAAAGAATCCTGCACAGGAGGAGGTAAATATGTGTTTTCTGGCCTGACGGGTACAGAAAAGCAGCAAACAAGTGGAGCTAGTCTCCTCCGGATCTTTTGTTTACTCCCTCGGCTCCGATCTGATTACCAATACGGAGCTAATGTAGCATTGGCCATGTCAGTCATTTGTCATGCGGCGGTGGCAGGTCAGATTTCCTGTCTCCCTGATGGACGTGCAGGGGGCCAGATCTGTACATCAGCTCCGCGTCTATACATCAACTCCCGGCGCCTCATCTTGTTTGGAAATGAAAGTCTCTATTATTGATTTTGGCTCCGACTATACATCTGTCTCCAATTTGTGCCCCATCCCTCCATGTCCGAAGCACACTATATTAAGACAACTATCCATCTCAAGGCCTTACTCACTGTCTGTGCTTGAGAGGGAACTTATAAGTTGTGCCAGTGGGTGGCTGAGAAGGTGTGATCGGTTGTATTTTAACACTTTTTCACCCCACATATAATTTTGAAATGGTTCACGGCCTCAATTTAATGGAAGAAAACACATAACACCCTAACATTTTCTCACACATCTACCTCTACTCTGGAAATGTGGGTAAAACTCGTAGAATAGTTTTCAATCTCGTGGATGGTTGTTATTCATGCTCAATGTGGGAAAACCTGGGTCTAGAACCTGTCGAGATCTATAGGTGTCTCAACTCCAACCTCCTCATTTTAACTAAAGACATTTATGTTAATATTAAAATGAAATATTCTGCTCTGAGGATAAAGCACCAGCCAGTTAAGGTACTGGGGGCTCTTTGCATGTTCACTCTCCTCACGCTATATATTGTTAACATGACCTAAAGGCGGATTCATACCAGTTCTTCCTGTTGAGGGTGAATCCACCGTGTACACCCTGGGACATCCAGGCCTACCAAAACTGTGTGTACACTTTTCCCCTCGCAGAAAAACAAGACAGGATTTATTTATTGATTGAAGTAAGCCCCGAAAACAAGAGAGGAACTCTTTGGCTCTGTCTGTGTTCAACATGAGGGAAATTTCGACTGACTGAACGGAACGAGCCGCACAGTGTAAGGTCGGGGGATCTTTGATACTAAACACACAAGGGCTCATGGAAGTCTAAATCCAGCCATGAGCTCAATGGTGTGCATACGTGTGAATGGATTTTGCTAAAATGCATCATGGATGTTAATATGTAATTGGGGAGTAATGGAGAGATTTTATTATAGTTTATTTTTATATCACTGTGGACTAGAGACCATAGACTGTTAATAATATATTGCGCATACAAACATGGCCGTCTTGCACCAACGACGTCATTTGGAGCCATAATCCGCAATCAGGGGATGGAGCCGCAAAATCAAGTACCCGCCAGTGCACATACTCAACCAATCGCGTGTGAGTCTCGAAACACTTCACTTTAAGAGCCGTCACGTCATCCATGTTTATACAGAATCTAGTTAAATATAGCAATCTCCTTACATCTCCTTCACTTGTCTGTCAGCTCTGTTGTACCTGCTGAGGTAGAACACACAGGCCTTTGTCACTTTATGACATGTGACAGTAGGTGTAAATGATAACGTGCTCCTTCTCACTATCATTCGTCTTTCATTGCTGTAGGTAACACTTCTGTTGTCAATCAAAATATCGGCTGAAAAGCCACTTAACCCCGCGCCTGCATTGAGGCCTATTCATCCATAAATTACACCCTTGTAACTATACCTGGTATTTAAGGGAAAGTACATTACAGCAGTGCACAATGAGTTCATTACAGAGCTTTAGGAGGAGTTTTTTTTTTTTTTACTTTGGACAAAGACAGGTTAGTGCTTTTCTTTTTCTGCTAAACTACAGGTATTTAACTCCAGGCTCTATAGGTTTACTTTTACCATGCAGGAATGAAAG
Organism: Verasper variegatus; assembly: GCA_026259375.1. Lineage (NCBI taxonomy): Eukaryota > Metazoa > Chordata > Actinopteri > Pleuronectiformes > Pleuronectidae > Verasper > Verasper variegatus. Next base: position 28,915,067 of record CM048038.1, on the reverse strand, counting down.
TGTCATTGGTACTCTCTTGTAGCTCCTGCAAGAAATACAATTATTTTTCTCATGTCAAAAATACTTCTTTAACATAGGAGACAAACTTAATAGACAGACAATTTAAAGCCTTTTTATCCATATGTTAAAAAAAGACTATAAAGAGTCACTTTAAAGTAAAAAAAGAGATTTCAAGAACAAGTTTATAATAATACGAGGATAAAGTTGCAATATTACAAAGAAAAAAATTTAGGAAAAAATTTAATTAATTAAATTAAATATTATGAGAATAGCACCCACCTGGCGTTAAAATGAGGAATGTGGAGCGTACATATATATTTTCACATTTTCATAATCTTTTGTCACATCGACAGCACGTTATCATAAATATCAGGACTTTGCCAGAAATTGCCTCTTTTGTGGAGGAGGAAAAGTAGTGGTTGACAACAAGGTGATGTTAATTCATTTGCATGAAGGGGATTCTTAGCTTCTTAAGAAATGAGATTCAAGCCTATTCTCAAAAACACAAATTCATAAAAATGGCCCTAATACTCGAATGATTTACATATTAATTTGATTAACAAGTAATATGATGTATATCTACAAGGAAGGTCACTATTCTCTACTGAAAGCTTTGGGATTTCAGCTTGTTCAACAAGTTTGTGTTTTATATGGATTCCTGCACAGAGAGCAAATGAACATGGAGGCATCTTCTCAGGTGTAACCCACCTGGGAGCTGTTACTGTGTGCATGGTATTCTCGCATGTGAGTAAATGTGTCTGCTCACCAACCCTGACGGTAATTTCTCAAAAGATTCCCATTAGTGTCTGAAATCTATTTGGTCATTACTGACTCTGTCGTTCAATCAGCAAATTTTTTCCTCCTCATTTGAACACTTTCGCGCTTTAAGCCCACCATAATTACTTCCCATGCGGTCGTCACCTTACTCTTCACATCTTGTGGGGGATTTTCGCTGGAGCCAAGGGCATTGAGACAAAGACGGAGGAGGAGTGCAGGGAGGGGGGGGGGGGGGGGGGGGGCGGGCAGAGCCCTGCTGATTCTTTACTTATGACGATAGCATCGCTTTCAAAACATCTCCTGACAAATGGCTTTAAAGGATTAACCTCATCAAACATGAGACTGAATGGCATCATCTTCTATTTGTTTATGAATGCACCCCACTTCTCCTCCCCGCTCTCTTTATTTAACACAGTGGGAGCTAATGGAATCTTGTGATGGTGATGTATTGGGGATTGTGTGCAGAGACAGATGGGGAAATGTAATTATGGGTATTTCAGGGCTTTGGGGAGGAAAAAAATGTCACAAAAGGCGAGTTAAAGAAACAAAGACAGCTCCGTTTGTCATGTGAGACAACAGTAAGAAAAATTAAATCAAAGGATTTTTACATAAACTGCTTTCTCTTAAAATTGTGTTTCACCTCCAGCACAAGCAAACTGTCATTATTTTGAAAGGAGTTACATAAGATTCGCAGGCGTCTCGGTTTGATTTTTCATTCTTGAATACTAACACAACCATTAAACACAAAAGATAAAAGATAAGAAGAATATGATGCTGATACTGTTTGACTGTTTGATTCTTAAGAACTCAACTGATTTGGTTGTGAAAAGTAAACATCCAAAAATTAATTTCAGGGAACAGATTTAAAATAATATAATGCTAGTTTCATTATTAAAAAACGATGAAAATTGAAAAGTGTTGCCAAGAGATTATAGTGAGGGTCAATGGTCCAAAATGCCTCAGGAACACTGTTACATACTGTACAATGCATTTAAAGGGTGACTATGCAACTTGAAAAACAACAAAGATTCAATTTTCAAAGAAATCTAAAAAAGGTTTTACAGCTTCAAGTGGTTCGGAATGTTAGCAACCTAATGGTAACGTATATAATATATGCTACCATTAGGTCGCTAACATAAGACACCATCATTTATTATCATCTTTTAATTCCCACTTGAGACCATAGAGGATTTATTAAAAGTTTATGTAACTTATTAAAATAATCTATTATATTTACAAGCTTTGCCATCTTTTTTTAAACTCTTCATATTTTACTTGACAACTGAACATTTAAATTATGTTAAATTGAAAACATCACATTTGACATGTTGAATGTATACAAATAGAGCATGTAACTTTGGTTTCTTCAATAGCAATAGTCTGCTTTTCCATGTTTAAATAGACCTACATAAAACTGTGATACTCTTAGACTCTAGCGTGGCTAATATTGACATATGCCTTTTGATGATGCACTTTTGATCTAGACTCATTCATTTTGTAGAACCAAATAGATCAGTGAGCAACACAAAGCAAATGCACGGATGATAAAATATACAGGCTACCTCCTTACTCAATCAATCAATCAATCAATCAAATTTTATTTGTATAGCCCATATTCACAAATCACAGTTTGTCTCATAGGGCTTTAACATGGTGTGACATCCTCTGCCCTTAACCCTCAACAAGAGTAAGGAAAAACTACTAAAAAACCTTTTAACAGGGTAAAAAGAACGTAGAAACCTCAGAGAGAGCCACATGTGAGGGATCCCTCTCCCAGGACGGACAGAAGTGCAATAGATGTCAAGTGTGAAGGGAAACATCATCAAGGTTTTAGCAGTACTGATAGGGGTAGACCTTTCTGAAGCATAACTGAAGGTCAGTGAATTGGTGGATTAATGTCAATAAGGGTCAAGTATCTTACTGTGGCTTCAATCTTTAAGAGCTGTGATTAAATGATGTATAGTACATGACTTCATCTTTAGGCATGACTGTTACCTATAGTCCAACAATGATACAGCTGACTGCTGTGTAATAAATCAAAAATCCTGGTTCATGTGTCAGACACGGAAGTGCAGGTGGTAGAAAAGCAGTGAATGATATTTTGTGACCAAACGTGACTGAGCCTGAACCGCTGACGGACAGGGCAGAGGCCGTCGCTGAACGCTGGAGGACAGAAGACAGACGGGGTCGTGACACCGACTCTCTGAACCTGTGGGAATCAAGGGCTCTCAGCAGGCTGCCTCCGGACCGATGACCACCGCAAACCCCACACATGACCATCATTAAAAAAAACCAAGCGGTTTTTCCATGTTCTCCTCCTTTTTACCCTCCCCTCGCAGAGGCCGTCAATCTCGCTGCCCTCTCCTTTTAACCTTTCATCAGACATGTTTCATGGTGCGAGTAAAGTGGCCATCAGAGCTGTGGGGAGGAACGGGTCGCGGAGGAGTTGGCAGGTTATTTTGAGGGCGAGATCTCAGTTTGAGGTGGTATTTTTGAGCCACCTGCTTTTGTAGTCCATCGTTGTATCCTTCTATTGCAAAAATTATATGCGTAGATGCTTAAAAAAACATATGGTATGTTGTATATTTCCTCATTCAATAGTGAGAGAAACAGCGACCACACAATAACCAAATCCTCCTGGTTTACTAGAGAACATGATGTCTCACAGGTTCTCCAAAAATCCACAAAGACAAGATCACCACTTGCATATCAGCATGGCCCTCAAGAAAACATCTGTTGCTCTTCATCTGCAGTAGATTTTATAGCGGGAAAAATATTTAATGGCGTTTCAGTGGCCTTACTTTGCTTCCAAGCTGTGACAACAAGAAGTCCTGCTGCTCGTAATACGATATTAATGTGACTCCAGTGCAAGAAGAATTTATGCAGCTTCTCTTATTTTATTCCCTAAATTGAGAGTGTGGAAATCTATTTTATACTTTACAGACACTGCAGGAGACAAGATCTTCAAACACATACAAGGTATGAAATATAGAGGTGATTTTTCGAGAACAATATTTTGACATGCTCATGAAGAATTTATGGAAATGCTCTGAATACTGTGAATAGTAAATACTGCAGCAGTGTGGCGGCTCAGCGAGAGCTGAGACTTTGCCTTTAGCTGGATGATCTGGGCTCAGTCCCTTGTGTTGGCGAGGATCCCTCCTGCTCGAGTGTCCCTGAGCAAGACTCTGGATCTTTACCACTGATCTGCCAATTAAATCCCCCGTGAAAAAGTACAAACGCATCGTGAGCTGAGTTTTCTGCTTTGTCGTTCCACCAGCTGGTTATTGTCTTCGTCCAGTGAACCGCCTCCTGATGTATCAGTATTTAACTTCCCCCTGACTCTGTATATTTTCACTAAGAATGTGTAAGGAGGAATCAATGAGGCCCTTCATGTAGATGGCTCATTGGCCGGATGGAGTAATGGAGCATAGACAGGCGCCACGCCACTGGCCGCTGTGTGTGATGCCTTGAAAGATAGATGGAGAATGAAATCACTTGCTGTCATTTCAACTCTATCATTCTCAGCACTTGGTCACTTTGCCAGGAAGACCAGTGGGACGTGACTGCACTGCCTAAGCAGCTCTAAATCGTCCTCGCCCACTCCACAGGAGCAAAGCAGGACAGCACTAGAAAAGCCAAGAGTCAGTGAACTTTGAAGGGAAAAGAAAATACTGCTCGGAGCTCATTTTGTCGGTTTAAGGATGAACTGCGTTACAGCCACAGATAAAGCAGGTCCGCTCATTGAGGTGTATTCTTATCTCGTATCTCCTAAAGACACCAGGTGATCCTGTGGAGAGTTAGCCGGGGCGTCAGATGAAACCGTGATTTGTAACTTTCACCTCACAGCCACTGAAAAGAGATGTGAGATTGTAAATTCTGCCCAGAGGCACCAGAGAAGAAGAGAGCAGCCTCGCAGTCTGAGAGTCAGGACGAGTCACATTGGTATTCAGGGCATTATCATGGGACCTGGCCCAGTCACGCTGAATATATTTATGAATAGCAGTTCTTCTGAGGTGTGAACAGGGAAACAGGGCATCGATGAGGGTGCAAATCTACTGTGTGAGTGCGCTGTCCCTCTTCTTGAACTGCCCAGATGCTGCCAGGTTCAATGCGGTGCCAAGATCCTCTCTTCGGCTGTTGCAATACAAATGAGCAAGAAAACTCGCTCACATCTCTCTAATTGACACCGTTCTCCTTTAACTGCTCAAGTTCACACGAGAACAACCACTTGTACTCGTAAGGGTGCTTGGTTCCTCGTGTATCTCCGCATTGCACTTGGGTGCCGGGCGCCGCAGTTCAGCTCGAGTCTCCTTGCTCAGCAGAGAGGTAGAAAGGAGCATTAATTCTTAACCCTGTGGGAGGAGCAGCGGAGAGCAAGGTGGACGACTGCAAAATCCATCTATGTCTCGTCCCCCCTCAAGAGCCGAAAGGTCACTCAGCTGTCAGGAAGTAAAATTCAATACCTCAACCTTTCAAGCATGGCTCTATCCTCTGTGTCCCCGTCAGAGAGACACAATCCCCTCTCTGATGCATCTCTGACAGACCGACTCCTGGCTGTATGGACAATTCATGTTCACCGCTGCAAAAATCCACATCCTCCCTGACACTGACAGGCAGCCCTGACACCATGAGATCTATAAGTAATGTGCTGCATTACCACGGTGGATACACTGTAAACACACCGGATGAGTTTTCCTACCTCCGTACGTATTCTTGACCATCAATTACAAACAAGACTAAATGCCAGTTGCACAAGAGGAAAATTTGACACATTTCTGATAAGTATTTCTAGACAGGCTTATACGCCCGAATCCAGCTTCTAAAATCGATTTTTAGAAACCAGTAGGATTCTTTTTCCTGATTTCTGCAAATTGAGTTCAAGATGTGGTTGTTTTAAACTTGCAAAAGTAGATGTTTTAGAAAAGTCAATATTTGTAGTTGTTGTAATAGACTCCTCCAATATCTCAAACCAAACCAGTTTTGGGAAAGACTGAAATATTAATTATATAGTCTTTCACAAATTTATTATGCATGCTATTAAGGTGCCTTATTTCAATTTAGGTAATTCATTTTAAAGGTTTACATGCTTTAATGTTCCGAAAATGCTTCACATTCCTCATATTGTCCATTGCTGCAGCTCCACATTTCAGCCTCTGTCTGAAATGCTGAGTTTTAGCTCCTGTCTCTTTAAGGCCCCCCTCCCAATAAAGCTAATGCAAATATCTTTTACCAATTAACCACAACGTTGTTCAGTTGCTATTTACGACTGCCTAGAATTTATTCCTGGCATCAAACTGAGCACAGGCTCATAAATGACTGTGATCCTTGTTCCAGGATCAGTTAGTTATATGCCAATGTTGTGACACGTACGCATCAAAACACCAGACTATAAGCAAAAACCTGACACAAGGCTGCATTCTCCAGAGTCGAGCGTGTGAAGTTAGTGCGTGTTCATCAAGGATGGCCGGGAGTTTTGAAGGTTTGTTGTTGAAAATGAAAATGACACCGGCACAACAGAGCGAGCTCTTTAGTTGTTGCTCTTTGATCGCCAGCCATGATGGGTGCCTTTTATGACACTTTGAAGAGAAAGGTTGAGCAGAGAAATAGAGTGACAAAAGTAAAAAAAGAGACACGTCTGCTGAGAAAAGAAATGTCACTGTGCAGACATGCCATGAGACACATTTTCAGTTTAAACGATCTGACATTTATGTAAAGAGTGGACCTGCTTGCCATACCCAAGCTTTCACCTCCTCTACCTCGCCTTGTCGGAGCAACATTACAGATGCACGCTGCATGCTCAGATTTCTTTGAAACTCAACAGAACTTTGTTTTAAATTCAGGCAAAGTGTCCACGGATACTAAACATGTCTGCCTGAATTACAGAGGATGAATTTGAGATTATGCACAAAAGTGATGTAATATTGCAGCTATAAAAACATAGGTTGGATTTACTACTATAACACATTAATTAAATATGACTGTTAGTCAGGTCATTATTGATACTGCAAGGATCTGAGAGAAGGATTTAGGAGGAACCTTCTGCAGAATTAAAGATATTATTACTCCACCACCATTTTCTACAGGAGCCCATTAAAGAGGTCAAAAACTAGACTCTACAGAGGGCCTTTCACGTTTTGACATTACCTGAAGGCCAAAAGGGGTGGGGTTATCTGTCCACTGCAATTTGCAACCTCACCACTAGATGCCACTGTAGGTGCAGTTTGAACTTTAAAGCTGTCGAGTTCACAAGAAAAACAAGGGGAAATGTAACGTGCACAACAAAGGCTTTGTTTACATAAGAATAAATAATCGGCTTACCAACAAGTGCAAATTTAATATGATTAATAGATTAATATGCCCAATAAGCGAGCCATAGAAACCAGAAACTTTGGTAGTCTTTTGGCAGGATCTCTCAGCGGTGGAGCCGATGCTGAGAGGGAAGGAGTCAGGAATGGAAAGAATAAGAGGGTGCCACAGTTTAAGTGGTTTTACAGGTTAAAGAAATGTAGAAAACATCCCAATATGCACTTTTGGCTAATGCCACTACAATTTAGACCATATTGAACCAACTGTCACCTAAATCCACCTGCCTCCACATTCACGCACCTTTAAAAACATCTTCAAAGATGTTTTCTTTCTTTGTAAATGTTTCTTTAATGATGATGCCTCCTTTCTCTAATACTACCGTAACAAACACCGACATTCAAAGATTCAAGGAAATGGGCTATTTCTATGCAATATTTCAAATGCTTGCCAACAGGTTGGCAGCAAACAGGTTGGCACCTGCAGCAGGAGTCTGTATAAATAAACTTAATTTACACAGCAGCCAAAGCTGTGATTCATACACTGCTATAGTCGTATAAATGGTCCTAAAACATGCTCAAAACTTGTATCATGCAAGAAGAGTGCACTTTTTCCCAAGGTCCAAAAAGACCTATTTAAAAACAAATCATAGTGCAAGTAAGGCATTCTAGAGTTGATAAACTCTGTATTTTAGGTTTGATTAAGTTGCCTGAAGATTGTAAGAACAAAAACAGTATCTGCACAATGCATTAAAGTCCCTTTGACTTGATTGGAAAAAGACAACATCAGGCCAAGGGGGGAAAGGACAAGGTGTATATCGACTCAAAATTGATTCCATCCTATTAACTGTCAAGTGAATGTAGTCACGGCTTAGGCTAGAAAACACTGCAATGACTGTTTGTGGTAGACGCACTCCACTCAACCTAGACATATGTCCTAAGGCATAAACTTGAATTGTTTAAAGGGTTGAAGAACCAATTGTTCATTTTTATGAAACGGACATTGTCTGTTTTCCATCTTCTCCACCTCATGCTTCTGTCACATCATCATTTCATGTTGGAAGAGCACAGTCCTCCACATTACCCATATTAACAATGCATAATCAGCATTCAGACTTTGATTTGATTTCATCAAATTTGTGTCGCTTCCGTTAGCCTTAATGGCCCGTTTTAGTTCCACTTCTATTTTTGCCAGCGTGGTCTCAAATGCGTAATTACAGAGCTGCCTCTCACCCGACGCCCACATCTCTATGATCCATTACCACGGTGGAGCCGTGACAATGACAGCCGGGCATGCTCAGTCCAGCCAACATAATCAAACTCCTCGCCATCTTTTTATGGACGTGGCACTGGGAGGGCTGGTGGGATAAGCCTATTGGAAATCAACTCTCTTCCTACAGTTGCTGGGACAATGGAGGGAGGCCTGCAGATCATTCAGAGCAGCTTAAGAACCACTCAGAGCTCTGTGTGTGTTTACGTCAATATCCCACTCCTGCAGAAAGAAAAGGAAAAAGAGGATAGGGAGAAAGGGGAAGGAGGAAGGGGGGAGAGAAAGAGGGAAAAAGTACTGGGGCAAAGTGGGGGAGATATAACGGGAAATAAGAGAAAGGAGCAGAGGGAGATCGGATGAAGGAGGAATAAGCAGAGAAGGAGATGGTAGGATTGATCCGGAGAAATGGGAATTCAATGCTGAGGACGAGGGAGGGCGATTCAGCGGAAATTGGAACAGAGAGATAGAGAAGGGAAGTGAATTCGGAGATGAAAGGGATTGAAAGGAAGAGGATGAGAATGTGGGTGGTAGGTTGCAATGGAAAAGAAAAATAGGATGGAGAGGAAGGGAGAAGTCCTCTGGGAAGCGAGCCAGTTGAGTTGAACAATGGGAGTGCATAGCAGCACTGATTAGGGTGGCGAGGTGGGAGATGACAATATGCTTATAGCCGTTTTTATCCGGACTCAAGCTTTGCCAGTACAGAAGGCACTCCACACTCAGCAAGACACTTTCTCTCCAACCAGCACCGTGAGCAATTAACCCAACCAGCTGCTGCTCGCCAACAAATTGCCTCTCATCTTTGCCAATCCGGCTGCGCTGCAGAAGAAAGGCAGCTGAGTCAAAACATAGTCACAGCTCAAAAAAAAATAAAATACACAATGCACAGGATTGCAGTTCACACGAGGAGTCAGGAATAAAGTGTGTATCTGTGCCTCATCGATCGTTTCATTACATGTGGTACGAAATTGTACCATATATCTCAAAGGATCCAATGAAAGTGAATTCATCCATCTTAAAAAGGCGGGATCTGGACCGAACCATCCGCTGTGATCGATGGGGGCAGATATGGTGTTGCAGGGGATCAGAAGCATTCAAGATTGCCGGACTATTGTGAGAGATTGGTTGCTATAGAATCAGACGGCGATAAATTTGAAGCCTGAGCATTTTTCGGTCTTTGAATTAAATGTCCGCAGACGAACAATAACACAACTTGTAGTGTTAGCTGATAGTTGTACTGTGTTCTGTATATTTGCATATTAATTGGAAGGACGTTGAATTTTGTTCACTTCTGATACATCAGTTATGGAATAAATCAATCTTTTTTGGGGGTTAATGCAGATATCGATATTAGAAAGTAAAAACTTCCCTTTAATATATTGCTAATGATGCCTAAGATGTTCAAATTAAACCCCGATGACAAAGAAATGTAACTGAAGCTTGATTTTACAATTCAACCATAAACTTCGCAATGAATAAAAACACAATTACTTCTGAACCTGTAAATTAAGGAAATAAAAACATAAAATGTAAATATATTTTTCTGCATTGTTTATTCTGTAAAATACATTTTCTATAGTATATAATCTATAGTTATCAGAGATCACAAATCTTTGAATTTAGCAGAACATAGACTTTGTTGAAAGAGGATATGGATTCTGGTTAATGGATGAATTCAAAATATCCACTATATTTATGATTACGAATCTTGCATTTAAGATTTCAAAGCAGCAAACACACAAACACACATCGTTCTCTGAGGGAATGTTGGGAGTTTTCATCAAACTCTGGTATTACGCACAGGTATGAGATAATTCATCTGTTTGTGTTCATCCTCTCTCAGGCCCTTTTTTGAGAACGGGTCAGTGCAGTGTCCCAGAGTCTCTTTTACGAGGTTTGGAATGATGCTCCTTCACGCTCCCTCTGACAGCTTTTCATCGCGTCCTCCCCTCTTCACTGTCCACTCGGTGATTAAATATGACCTGATCTCGGTCTCCGTCACACCCCTCACCTCGCCGTCTCAAACTCTGCCACTCCAATTTCCTCGACGTCTCTCGCCTCCGCCACGTCTTGCCCAGAATCTCTTACTCAGCCCCAAACTAGGAAAGCAGCTTGCCCTGAGGAGAGACACCTCATTCTCTGTACCCGCACCGAGTCAGAGGTTAAGCCTCTCGCTCTCCTCTTCTCTGAAATTCAATCTTTCCATTTTCTGTGCAGATCTCCAAAGCCCAACTGATGCAGCACCACATTCCATAATAGACTTTTATAGCCATATGCTTGGCATTCCAGCGTGATGTTGAAATTTCATTATTTCACCAACCCACACAATATGTCCACATAAAGCCTTAAAATATGTGCTTCTGCTGCCACTGTCTCCTGCTGGGTCTCCATCTGCTGCATTGCTTTGCAGCTCAGACTTGTGTAGATCTCTAATCACTGAGTGACTGTCAAATCCCGTGCTTCTTTTCTGATGGTTTGATACCACCATCTGATTTTGGCATCCAGACTTGTCACTTTTTCTTACATTAGATAATGATAAAAGCCACATTTAAATATGTACAACCAGCGCTAAGGTTCCAAGTCTTTGAGGAAATGTGTAAGCAAATATGTTGACAGAGGGAAAATGATCAAAAGCATGCAAAGGCAAATATACGCTGGGAAAAGTGAAATTTGAAATGTTTCTTTTTAAATTTGGGATCCAGTACAGTGTTGATGAATCCTAATGTATTCAAAACAGTGGATGTGTGGCCTCTGTAAACAGGCCGATGGGGCAGAGGGAGTGTAGCAAACCAACAAATCTATAAAACCAAAGTATAGTGAGCTTAAAGGCACAAAGTAGAGCACATACCTAAAAGTCCCCTTAAATTAAATTTATTACATGTACTCATAGTATTCAGTCCCATAAATACGTCTGATTTTTATATTTTGTATTCATCAAGATCCATTAATTACTTCTATAATGCAATGTTAAAGAAAATTATTTTAAAAAGAAATTAAATCCTTCATTCACCCAGAGGATTCTTGACAAATGCAAAATTTCTAAAGGGAGCGGGGGGTCACTAGACTGACATTACAGGCAAAGAGCAAAAAGACCATGAAGTAGTTCTTACATGTTTTGCAAATGTTACTTAACTTTTAAATTGTGTTGCTCTACAGTCGAGATCAATATGTCATTACAAGCATGATGCACTTGACTATTTTAAAGTGAAATAATGTATTCTACACTCACTCGTGCCACTCAAGAGGTTAAAACACTTGAACGGCACAAAGAACAGCAAATACCTTCGCCATGGCCAAACAGACCCCTTAAATTCCAGCAAGTGGCACCATAGACATCAGATATCTAAAGCACCAAAATTGAAAGGGTTTCTTTCTTGGCCGATGTCCCATTCTTCCACTAAGGTTCTTGGAAATTTGTTCATCAGTTTTTGCACTATTCTAACAGCAGAGTCAGGTGATAATTCATAAGCAAAACCTTTTATACTCCCTAAAGGCATTTCATCACTTGTATTGTCTGGGAGGGATGAAGGCCTCTGCCCTCCATCAGCAGCTCAGCCTCAAACCCGGTCTTCATTATCTTCACAACAAGAAAAGAAACTGCACAAATGGACTCGTTTGTCTTTTGAAATTAGTGCAAAACCCGTTTTGAGGTTGAGAAGTGCCGGAGATACTTTTGGTAATGAAACTGGTTATGACAATATGAACACTTGTTGAAAACCTATTTCCGGATCCATCATGTGCTATTAGATGGCCCATCACCACGGCTGTTAATTTCTGGTAATGACTCATTATCTGAACTTCACACTGCTGTGGCTGTGTGACTTCCTCGCTGTATAATTGACGCTGCTCTTTCATTGGAATACATTGCGAATGAGCTCCCTGACCTCTGATACCTTGGGAAAAGCGCCAGGCAATGCCCTTTCGAAGCACTCTCAAACTCGCGGCGTGCTTGCCCCTTAGGCGCATGCACACACTAATCTTTACATCTAGCTAGCCATCACATTATACAACCATAAACACACCACTTGGCTTGATGCAACTAAGCGGTGAAATATCACAAACAGGTTTTCCATCGACAAACGGTGCCCATCGAGTTCACTGACGTGCAAATGTCGTCCTGCAGTGCTGAATTGCCTCACCGTGGCACTGGAGAAGATATGTCAGAATCGCTTGCCTCTTTCTCTCTCACCCTCTATCTCTATTGTGCAGTTTGCTGAAGCGTCTCTGACAGACTTCATCCACCCCTTCGGCCACACATGAGTGGACAGCGGAAGAAAAGAGGGAGTTTTTAATCCAATATTACCCGCACAGTGACATTGCAGTGCAGTGGAATTTTTGCATGAGGGAGATCAAAGCCATTGGCCTTATTTTGCCTGTGGTGCTTGAGGATTAAAGTTAGCCTCGTTCCATGGACTCCTGATTTCCAAGCAACATCAAAGTAAATAGCACAAGCATCTGATTCATCAGAGAAAACATTTGTCAACATACTCACTTAACCAGGCAACTGTTAAAAAAACAGGAAATGGGGAGAGAGAGAAAAATGAACGGTCAAATGAACGATAAGATATAAATAAAAACTTTCAGAAAGTTGGCAGGATCTGCCGTTCAGTCGGCTCCTCCAAAGGCTTAGCAAAGATCCAGTTGGCAGGAGACTGTCTCTGCAGAGCACAGATGGATTAGAAACCAACAGTCCAGACCATGCTAGCAGACGTCAGAATGACAGATGTGTTGCTAAGGCCCAACACATGCTTTATGAAGGTCTTGGATTAGCCAGAACTCCCCAGCATAGTGGGAGTTTTGTGCGCAATTCAGAGGATGCCATGTGAATCACGATGCCATCTCACAGTTTAGTTCAGTGAGGCTGAATCCAGGGAAGTGTGCAAAGACGAGGCTTAACTGCCTGTTCTCCACCCCCCATAAATGAATTCCTCATTTATCCACCTCAGACTCTGCAGGGTTATCGGTTGCGTGCATTCACACATATATTTACAGGCAATTTAATGTCATACTGACATCAACTTTACCGATTTCCATAAAAAAAAAGGAAAAAAAAGGCAATGGAAAGAGCGGAAAGCAGAAGTGGTGTGCTGAGCTTTAAAAGGGAAAAGTCATTCAATTGCAATGTTGTGTGTGAGAGGTGAAATGAGTTTTGCTATCCTGTCATATGAAGCTGCTCCGCTGCTCTTGTTTGGCAGAGGAGGTTGGTGAAAAAATAATGACTTTAAATGGTCTTAAACTCTGAAAAATAGCAAAATAGCTGTGATTTAAAGCCACTAACAGCCAGAAATGTGACTCAATATGAAAAAAACACGTTGGATTTAGCATCACTCATTAGCGGCGTCCACTCTCATTAACCGACATCTGTATCTTAATTAAGACACAGACGACAGGAATAGATGCAGGTGGCTGTCCACGATGGCCACTTAAGCATCCAGGCTGCATTTCCTCTCACCTTTATTGGGATTTCAGCTTTTATAAAAGGTACACGGGGCAGTGAGCAGCGGCCTGTTTGGATTCCTAATAAGGCTTGGATGAGACTGCTGCTCTGGGTCCCCAGGGCTTTTAAGGGAGGGTGACTCAAAAGCAAAACTGCAGAATCTCTGCCGGACTCTTTAACCCTCAATACGCCACAGTCTTTTAAAACCTTGACTGCAACTACACAGCCCCGACGCCCTTCGACCCTGAAGCTAATGCGCACTCCGTATAAATGATTCTATTTTTTCACACAAATTATTGACAGCGAGGCTTGTTTGTGCACCGAATGTGGGTTCTTGCAGTTTCTGTAAAATGTTTATGACTTTGATTTTCTATCCTTTCTTCTTTGAGGAGAAACTTTAATAAACACGCAAACAAGGACCGGTGCTGCATTCTTTTGTAAATTTGTGTCACTATCATCTGTTTAACTGAGGTTTAGGTAATTGATTATTTGCAAGATTAATAAGAATCACTTTTTAAAGCTCATTAAATGACACAACAGGTTCTTTGCATCCATAGTCCATTAAATCCATTGCTCTAACAGTTGAGTGGGAAAACTGCTGAAGGCCCTCTCATTAGGAATTATGATTTTACCGTTATTATCCATTATGTATTAGCAATTACAGCTATTAATCAATTAGGCGAGCAGCTGGAGATAGAGCAGGCTGTGGCGATGACGGGGAGTGTAATTGAAATTTTAACACTGTTTCTTCACACGACAAATTAGTTTCATGACATTTACACCGAGTGGTTTGACCAGAGGAATTTACAGTGTAAAAGATGCATGAGTCAGACACAGCACAGGTGCGTGAGAGGGAAGTGGTGACAAACGTAAAAGCCTGCAGCACAGTTTGTGTTGGAGCAGATGGGGGGATGGGACAAAAACCAAGGTTTACAGCCCAGTCATAACCGTGATTTATCATTGCAATGATGCTAATGGACTCATGGTCATTTGTTATTCCGTTTACAAGCTTTTTAGTTTTTCACATTACATTAATTGTGTTAAAATATATTTCACCTTATAAAATACTACATGCCCCATTATAAATATAATTCTTAACTACAATCCCTGCCCTGTGTTTCTATGCCTGCGCCAACCAGTGCAGTTTTCAGGTTACATCAAATATTTTCTGGACACATTGAAGTGAACTTTGACCTTTGACTCAGTTAATCTGAGTCCAAGTGACAACTGGTCAAAATACTAAGACAGTCCTTAAAGGCAGACTTGATATTTCTAGTTCAAGAGGCAACATGTTTTGTGATGCCACAGTGACCTTCACATTTGATCACCTAATTCTTATCAGTTAATATACGAGTCCAAGTTTAGCAAACTTGAAGAAAGAGATAACATTCATTAAAATGTGGCAGACGTTCGGACAACACGAAAACATAAAGCCCCAGGCCACTAGATGTCGCCAGCACCGAGGTATAATAATAAAAGGCTGGACAAGGATCTACTTTGGGAAACTAGCAGTGATAGACACACAGCTCAAGTTTAATTGCATTTGAAGATATGTGAGAAATCAAGTTGTGTAGAAATGGACAAAGAAAAAGTTGCACCAACACCACCTATCGCCGCGTTCTCCAACTCAGAGGGGCGGGCAGCTGATTAACTCAACAGCCACAGAGCTGAAATCATATTTCAATAAAATGAAGGTCTATATGTCAGGATTACAAACTGTGCTGTGGGACTGAACGCAGTCTCTACTTCTTTAATTAGGCTCAGTGAATTCCTGATAATCTTGTTTGTTAGAGATGCACACTTTCTTGAGTGTCTCTTGTACAGCTGCTTTCAAACACACAGTGGGGGGCTGTTGTCAGGCGTTACAAATCTCCCAGTAGACCACTCTGTCGATCCCATATACACCATATCCACATCAGCAGATAAAGAATGCCACCATCTCTCTAAGGTTTGTTGGTACGACGTTAATACATGCAGCCATGATATTATCCTGGGAAAAAAAAAAAAAGAGTACATCAAGTGGAAAAATGTATTTATGTATATATAAATCTATTTATGTGTTAAATGAAGGTTCTACTATAACTCGCACACATAAGCTTGCTGTTGAGTGATACTCATCATATCTAGATGAGATTGTGGTTGTCTCAAAGTCATCGCTTCTGCCTACATCTGCATCCCCCACCCTCCTCCTCTCCCTCCACTTCCCCTCTCCCTGCTGCACCGCTCTATCGACATTCAGTCATCCTGACAGATGTTTCAGTCAGCTGGGATTAAAAAATGGAGGCAGAGGTGATAGATCACCTCCATATTGAAGGATACCGTTTTTAAAATGGCCTTACATACTGTAAACGGCAAGCAAACCACAATAAAACACACTTTAGACTGAGAGCAGCTGGGGAGACAGAATGCGGAGTCAGCATTTGGAAAGACTGTTTAAGAACTTATTAATTTGACTTATGGGATGTTGCATGAGGCTAACGCTCGGTATGGAACATACACATAGTAAAAGATAACACAAATCCATACGCGGTTAATTTATGGGCATCGCTGTCAGTCAGATGGTGAATGCAGCTGCAATGTGAAGCAGTTTCAGGACTTTGAAACCAGTCTGGACCTTTACTGCACGCTACTCTCTTTTTCCCCCCCTTACCAAAAACTGTCTAATGAAGCAAAAGTGCCATGAAAATTCTTAACAAAGACATTTACACTGAAATGCTCCAGGGCATCATGATCCTTCGGGGGAGCTTGTCGGAAATCTGCTTTAAAGAGTAATTTTTTTTTTTGCACAGAAGGGTGAACATGCCCTTTTATTCAAGGGTATAAATGCAGCTTGCTTTCAAAAATCGTTCAGTTAAAGTCAAGTAGAAATTGCAGGCAAAAGTGAAAAGGCATTTGGAAATGAACAACTTGAAATATCCAATACAAACCTATCAGTAGTTTTACAAGTTTAAATTAAATGAAATAACCATTAGACAATGATACATATCACAATGTGACACATCTTGTTAATCTAGGAGTCTAATGATGGTTTGACATATTATCATTATCATCATTAGTATAACTACACACATATATATATATATATAATTTTTTTTATGTTTTTTGGGAGTACTTTGGTGTTTTATTAGTTAAAAAATAAATAGTAGCCCCTGGTATGCCATTTAAATTTTGTATTACTATATTGTGAAACTCATAACCAATGTTCAAGTACTTTGAGGGCCATTAATGCAGAGCCATCATAAAGATGACTATGATTTTAATTAGTCATTGAGTTTTATGTAATCTTTCCTATATTTCAGCGGTTGTACTTTTATATATTTTTGGGGGATTTTTATATTATGTGTGCATTAGTTTTAAATGATTTTGTACAACACTTTGACCTGCACTAATCATACAAACAGTGCTACACAATTAACATTAAATCAATTAACTGGATAAAAAAAATAATTTGGCATCTCATACACAGAGAGAACAAAATATATGATAAAAACGATTGACCCAGCAGGAGTATTGTATCTCTAAATGCAAATGTGAACAAGAAAGTGCAGTGACAGCCTTTCAGATGTGACAAACGCACTCACATATTTGTTTTTGATTCATGTCCTCTGATGTTTGCGTGGGAGGTTTTTCTGAAAAGCTGCGTTTTACTTCTCGTCTAGGCAAACTTGTGATGGGCAGATTTCTGGCACCAGCAACACGTAACTCTGTTTACAGACATGAGTGTAATAGACCACTATGTCATTAACCAGTCCATTGAACTGGCTAATAATATGACTTACATGAGGGAGGCCAAACCACTGGGTGCCAGTTAGGTTTTCTGTTGCTATCAATTTCACAGTGAGTGTTGTCAGCAGCTGTCACTTCTCCTCAATGCAGACCTGGTATATGAGCAATATCACAGCACAAATTGTTTTTTTTCCTCAAAGAGAAAAGTTAGTGGACTTAATGCAAATAGGACACAGGGATGTTAATTTCCAGAAAAGGCAGCATGTTGGTTTCGATTGATGGGCAGCGAAACGCAAATCTACAGAAATTAGCAAACATGATCCGAGGCTAAATTTAAAGAATTATTCAAACAGTTTCATACTCGGGGAATCTTTGCCAAAAACTTCTGTGCCTCCTCTTCAATAGTTGGAGGAATTTGCAGGTTTTATAGCTGCAGCTTTTGATTCTACATTAACGTCAGAGAGGCTGAAATAGTCCTCACATCCTAGTTTAGCATCAAAGTCTTCTCTCCTAGTTTTTCTAATTGATTCCCAGTGGAGCTGTGCTGCACACTGGCATGACATGTGAGATATCGAGGAAGGGACGAGCTACTTTCCCTCTTTCAGCCAAAAGAAAACAATCAGCTCAAAATCACAGAGAGGAAGTTTCCTTGCTTCATGTTGGATTCATATTACCAGATTCAAATCTACGTTGGCCTGCTGATTTTGGACTTTGATATCAGGTGATTTAATACCGCAACCCAGAGATGCAAATGCACTGAATAATCCCAAAGCAACTGGGCTGGTGGACGAGGCCGACTGCTAACACAACAACCCAGTCCCTGCGTGCAACACACAGATGCTGGATGAGATGTGATAATAATTACAGAAGAGAATCCAGCAGAATGAACAGAGCCTGGCAGCCTGATAAGGCAATAAGGAATTACTGAAGCACAAGTAATAAAAGGCAGGATGAGAGGCTCGCTGAAGTAAACACCACCAATACGACTTTCAAGTTTGCATAAGGATTACGTTAGCATGATTATGAAAACACTAATAATTTAATCACAACACCAAAGCAGCTTCTATCTATAATCTATAGGTGCCAGAGGAGTTTGAAATAGAATAAATACGACTCCGCTCCCTCAAGAGAAACATCCAGAGCCATTATCTTTGATTAAAGTTTTTTTTAAGCCTTTTCTTTCCAGCCCACGAGGATGATTCCTCAAAAATCTGAGCACTCTCAAATAGGATCACATCAAAGTGCCAAGCACACCACAGCATCTGATTAGATTTTTGTTTTTTCTTTGTGTAATCACAGCCTTTTTTGGACCAATATATTAATTACAACTCCAAGCAATATGAATTTATCAAATCTCATAGACCGGCTCACATTCCGAAGCTGCCAAAGTTGATATCATTAACTTCACATTTCATTTTCCTGTTTCACATGTAATTTAGCATGCCATCTGGTACTGTATGGAGACCGATCCAAGAATTTGCATAGCACTCTGCTGCATATAGAGGAGAGAATACCGCCACCTAACACTTCAATTAGAAATGTAAACACAACAACGTAAAAATATGTTGATGAATAGTCTCCTACTGTAGCTAGTTTTAATACAGTTTTCTAGTGGTGTACGGACTCGGCCATCAGAGATAGATGAAGAGAGTCGGGGGTTAAACTTTTCCATTTCCCAGCTAATCTTATTCTCATTATGTATTCAAACATAAAACATGAAAAGAAAACATCAAAAATAAACATATTGAGAACACTTAAGTTATGCAATTATGCTTCACAAAGACCGGCGATGCTGGTGGTTACGGCTTCATAACCACCAGCATCGCAAAGGCAAAGACATGTCACTGACAAGAGGACAAGGGAATAAAAAGCACCTGAGCTCAGTGTTTGGAAGAAACAAAGTATATTTACTCAAGTCCTGTACTTTTATTCACCTTAAGCTTTCTATACAACTACTACACTATATTTATTATCTGCTCAAGGCCTAAATAAGTCACATTTTCCACAATATAACAACAAAAAAAAATCATCTCTTGTCTCCTTAGCTTTATCTCATGACCCTTTAGAGGGGCCTGACCCCAGGATTGGGAAGCAATAGATTAAACTATATCCAACTGTTTATAAAGACTAGCCACACTTTGATTACTACTCATATGGTTATTACTCTGTATTAAAAATGGCAGATTATACTAAGTAATAATAATAGTGTCAATCACAGGGGGTCAGTTTTTAGCATAATGGGTACTTTTACTTTTATACTTTACTATAGGGTACAACAAATCTGGATGGGGTTATGCCTGAATGTGTTTTTGAAACGAAATTTGACCAATTATTTTTATCTGCCCTCCACTAAAGTCTGGGAAGCACAGCTCTTCTCTTCGTGTCTGCTGTGAAATATTGGACAATTCGTCCCCTTTTGACCTCGTACAGTTCTTTAAATGAAACAATCTGAGAAGTTTAGAGGTGAAATCTGTCACTGTTGACAACAATCTGAAAAGTCCCCAAAAGCATAAAGTGGACACTGCTTTTTAAAAGAATAAGGGATCACAAACCAAAAAGGTTAGGAACAACTTATTTAAATGTTAGAAAAGTTAAGCAAGCTTGTTTAATTTTTTCAATGTAAAACCAAGATCTGAAAAGTATTAATTGAAATTGCAGCATATTCTTTTTTTTCTTTCTGCCTGTGTCATATCCCTTATTCACAGCTCATCACATTGAAGGCGAGTGTCCAACATTCACCATCATATCAACCACGCCACTCAAAGAAATAATTACTGAATTGAATCTGCTGTTGGGAAATGGACTCTAGAAGGTCAGTGGGCAATGCTCATGCTCGTGCTCTCGGGCTGAGAAGACGAAGGGGTGGACAGGACATCCCCTACGTCCTGTCTGGCCCCGGTGAGATTACCAGCGCTGTAATAGGATCGGCCATTTTCTGTAATGGAACACAGAGAGGCTAAGCCCTGGCTTGGGTCTGACTCACACTCCAGATCACCACCAAGGCGACAACAACAAAAGCAATATATATAAAGTGTAAACAGTGTATACATACACATGTTTGGAGAGAAAGGAGGCTTAGCTGCTTTGCACCGCAAAATGGGGCAATGCTTCCAAGCCACAAAAATCCCAGCTGAGCCGTAATGAGAAGTGAAAAGAGGGCGACGGGGAAGGCTTTGGCTGGATTTGTTTGTACAACGGCGTCATGTATTTCATGTTGTTTAATTGGCTCATTTGCAAACTGATGATACACATTCTCAGATAATGGAGATTCTGCATTGAAATGCACGACACAGACGCACTTAGTAAAAAGGCTAGAAGTGGTACAAATGATTTCTCCCTTTTTATTGACGACTTAAACATCACGCTCCCGACGCAGAAATCAATCAGCTTAGTGTGTCTGACATATTGAGAATAAACACTTTCGTGTAGTCTTGAGTTATTTCAAATGAATCTACAAGGATGCAGAGATGCAAAACCCGTAATTTGGTCTCTTGAGTCGATCCCATGAGTATTTCACAGAAAAGCCTTCAAAGGCTCCGAATTTATATTGTCAATAGATGATTTGTGTCAGCGGGGGAATGTTTTTCAGAGGCAATTCCATCTGAACAGATTTATTGACTGAATCCTCCTTTTTAAAGGTTGGCCCACAGAAGCAGACAGAATCCGGTGTTCATGAGAATCTGATCGTCCTGCTTCTACCCTCTGCGCTTGCTCTTTAGAGAAAGCTCCTCCAGGTTAAACCGACTATGGCCAACTGTCACACGTCTGCTAGGGTCGCTATAGCAACTGCATTCCACTCTTCAAACGAGATGCGACGAAGTTAGAAGAGGCAAATACGTAGAAAAAAATACAAGGCATCACATTATTTCTATTCAGTAAGTCATTTATCAAAGCAGATAAACACCGTCATCTGCTCCCTATCCCAAGGCCCAGAATAGTAACCATATGTTCTGACAATTTCTCAGAGAACAACATTTGCATTCCGCCTCAATGAATGTTCAGACACAGCAAGTATCGTCAGCCTCCGTGGTGATATGGTCTGGGGATGTTAATGAAACCTGTAGAGGGTGCAGGAAGAGAAATATGAAGCTGACAGTTACATTAGCCACATCTAATCCATTAATTTCCTGTTATTTTAAAGAACGGGAGGTGCAAACAATGCATCCGAATCTTGCAAAGGCTTCCAGCAGCTAGAGCTGTGTGATTCCAAACTTCTGGAGAGGGGGGTTACCAGTCTGTACACTATTAAGTACGGACTGGTAATCATGAAAGAGAGACTCTTTAAAAAAAGAAGGCGACTCTTTAAAAGCCCTATTGTGTGTTCATCAACGAGCACGGCTGGATCTTTTTAAGGAGCCTCGATAAGTGGCACAGTCACCCGCTGTCACCTGGCAATCAAGGCCAACCTTTGACGGCATCTTGAGGCCGTTACATTAATTTCATGTCCCTCTTAAAAGGTTAATTATTTAAAATCTAGTGCACTCCACAATAAAGTACAGAACATTTCCTCCATGCATTCAAAACAGTTGTTTTGTAATGCATCAGAAAACTCTCCAAAGTTCGGCTGGGTGACCACCCACTCTCAGACATTTGCACTGAGACAATTGTTCTGTAATCACAAAAGGAGCAACTGGAAGTGTTGGCTGTCATAGTTGGAGATTGTTGAATTGCAAATCAGTGCTCTTGTGGCACATAATATCGAAGCAAATTGTTGCCAAAGTAATCGTCAGCCACCAAACAGCCAATTTTTTAAATTCCATCAAAATTGTATTTTGTAAAGAGTTGTTTTAATACCATTGAATTTACTGCACTGATTTCGAGCTGAAACTGTAAAGAGCTTGTTGAAATCAAGCAACTTTTATCATCGGTCTGAGTTTGTGATACATACAGTATATACTGGAAAGCACAAACCATACCAAGCAAAATTTAGTAGTTTGGTCTAGAATTGCATCTGTACTCCTGGTAATCTCCAACCCAAACAAATAGTAAAAGAAAGCGCAATCTTATGAAGACCACAAGAGAACAGTCGAACATGTCTCCTCCCTTCCAATTAGTTATTTCATGCAATAAAAACAGGTCAAAACATCATGATTGACAGCTGAGAGCCTGACACCACTGCTCCTTTTTAGAATGACATCAAAAGATGGCAGCACCCATATCTGGAAATTTTTTTTAACAGTGGGAGGAATTGGAGATACATTGTCCATCTTTACACACATTCTACATAATATAAAACATGTCTAACCTCCAAATTAAAATTACAAACCTGTAAATGCCCAACATGTGGACACTGAAAATTCAGATAGACATATAGTGCAATAAATTGAGTGCTATTTAAATTTTAACAAAGTTTTCAGTAGTGATTCGATTAAAATCTTTAATTTGAACTTGCTGATAAAATGAAATTTACTACAGCAATGATTTACCCCCATATATTAGGGTAAATTCCTCTGAATAACTGTTCTGCACTCTTAGCACAACCTCCTACAGGACAATATATTCCATATACTGTATTCTCTCCACTGTGGGTAGAGAGCTTCATGCACATGCTGAGCTCACGTCAGACGGAAAAATCATTGCATTCCCACCGCTGCTCTGGTAATATCCTTCAGCCCATAAACAGGAAATGAGGAGCTGCAATAAAAAAAGATTCCGTAACCTGCCATTTAAAGTCAGAATCTTATGATGCCCCTGCTTGTTGAGAGACACCTGTGGTTAATGACGGCAACAGCAGGTCCCATAATTCTGTTTGAGAAGTCTCAGGCAGCAAAAAACGCCTGGAGGTGCAGCAGAGGAACAACTGGTGTCTCAGTCTGCTGTGTGCAAAATATTGTATGTTACACCGTTTCAATAGGAAAGGATACAATGTGTCCACTTGCTTTGTTCAGTTGCACATGTTTCACTGACTTGGTAATGAGAAACTTCAAAAAATGCATGGAATAAGAAGCTTGATATACCTCTGCCTGAACTTTACTTCCTAAATGACTGATGCAGCCACACTTGGGTTTTGATGCACACACATGTTGCCACACAGTGTTTCCAAAAGTTTATTGTGGATGACAGGCCTACAAGTAGATACAATTTTACTTTTAAAAAACAAAATGTTTTAATGTGGATCTATCGCAAAGAAATTCTGTTCCCTCATTTCCACTTAGTACTCACCATTACTACTTCAGAACTCATACAGAGTAGATGATGTGTCACTTGTCTGCCTAATTATGTGCTTTTTGGTCAAATCCTATTAATTAACTATACAACTAAATGCAAATGACACAGCAAAGTGCTGCAAACCGACTGGTGATGGGAATCACCCAGTGAGACTTGTTTTGTTTATCAGAGCAGGCTAGTTAAACAGATGCGAGCGATGAGAGGGGAAATCGTGTTGGGGAGCCTTGGCAAAAAAACGAGCTCACCGCAGGGTGCTCCGCTTTCCAAAACTGGTTGTTGACCTCCATCTTCCAGGGTGCGAGTGAGTAACAAGCTCCCGGGAGAACGGCACCTGAGAACATGGTAATGTTAGTCTTTTATCTTCAGAGGGAGGAAGGGGACTGGGTTCTGCTCCTTTTGTTTTGGTTGTTTCATTAATTTGCAACAGTGCATACCTTAAAAAGAGAAAATCGCTTGCACTTTGACCCCATCTTTGATTTCCACAAAACACATCAATTTTTGTAAACATTTTGCATTCCCCTGTGTTGGCTGAAGCACTACTTAAGCTCTGACTGTGCACGGAGGCAACCCAGTCTCATCAGAAAACGTACACCACCTACGTTGGTCCACTTGGAAAAAAACGTAGGCATTTCACAGTTTAGCCTCTCAAATTGTGAGATGCCTACGTTTTTGTCTGCCCATTGTTTTGCATTGGCCTGTGCCCACGTCATGTGACTCTCAAGATCCCGTCTGCGAAACGAAAACATGGCGGACATTCCTTATATTTTCAGATAAAAATGTCATTTTATAATATAGTTTGAGCATTAAAATACATTCTGACACCATTTCTAGAGAGAAATATGCTCTTTGCTTCCACAATCTTCAGCCAGTTCATGCTTACGATCTATATTTTAGTAGTTATCACAAATATTTTTCAGATCTCGCCAGAAAAATCGTAGTAATGTAACGTTTTTATCGTTGCTATGGTGGTTGCTGTGAACGCTGCCATGCCGGAAACCACGTCGTAGCGTGCTGTTTGAGTCATCGTCCGTGCGTTGTGTCGTTCAGTGAGCATGAATGTTATTCAAGTTCTTTGATATTAATATTTGATGATAGATTACACCTCTAATTCCACGGATCTAAGAAGTCCCCGCAACTACATTCATACCGAGGCGGGCCCGATTGCGCATGCGTGAGCGGATCTGTCATCTTGGACGGCTTAGTATGGCGAGTGCACATTTTTACAGTATATATTCCTATTGTGTCTTTGATAAATTTGATATGGACTGATGATGAACATTAAGATTATTTTTCGTATATCATTAATACATTTTTTATCTTTGTATTTGTATTTCCGCTATGTAAAGAGTTGTTTGTACATACTGTTAATCTTCATGTGCTTTGTAGTAGCGATGAATAAAAACAAATCTGCTGTCTACTTGAATTGCAATTTTTTAATTTTGTATTACTTTATAGAGATGAGAGACATACTGTATAAGGCAAGGGCTAAATCAATTATATAATTTATATATAAAATTCAGCAAACAATTCCAGCAGCAAATGGTTTCAGCAGTTCACACAATCACACAAGGTGTTGTGGTTTGAAGGGTTTTTAATTAATGTATGTACCATACATACAAAACAAATTTGACTACACTCCTAAAATATAAATTTACAGTAAGCTAAAGAAACAGCAAGATAGTGTTTTCAATTAAACAAATACAAACAATAGTAATATTACAATATTATTAATATATACTGTATATACAGTATATATACTGTATATATATATTGACATGCTGTTGTAATACATCTATCTATTTATCTGTATATGTGTATGTGTGTATATATATATATATATTCACAAAAACTTAAACACTTAACATTGAACCTTTTATGTCACATCTGTGTGTGCGTTTTGTGTATATTCATGTTGTGTGTATGTATGTCAACTCCTGGTGTTCTTCTTTGGCCCACTGCAAGCGCCACGTCTTCCCACTGTAATCAACCGAGAAGATTTTTTACATTAGCATTGAATGGAATTCAAAACTTGACAAGGAAGAAGGGCAACGAGACACAGCGAGCTATAAATGCCATACACATTGAATATGTTAACATGCACACAGTAAGCTGATTAGTGTAAATTACCTGATTATTGTAATAGTCAATTGTCAAGACAATAGTTTATACTTGTCTTTTTAAAAATATTTTTCAAATAAATAAATAGCACCACATTAGCAGCAACAATTTACATAAAAGTAAAGAAATGCATAATGTTATATAAGAAAAACTAACGATATATAATACTAATTTCTTAATTGTAATATTGCAGTAAACATCAAGTAATTTCAGGGACAATCAAATCCAATTAAGAGACATTCTACATACCACTATTAAAGCTCCCGCTCCACCAATTCCATTACGTTCCCCTGAAACACATTCAAACATGTTTACAATTAAAAGCAAACTTATGGTCAGATGACTTTACAGTTTGAAGTTGTGGTGATTATAAATCCAGTTAGTATCTCTGTAGTACAACATTTTTTGGTATATTACAACTAAATTGTTTGACCTCAAATTACAACAAATAAAACCTTCAGCCTTTTGCTTTTCAGTACTTTCTTCACTGGGTAATAATTCTCTCCTCCAGTGATTGAATGGTTGCTTCTGAAAGAGCAAAACAAGAGTACACTTACTCTCAATCTGACCTCATATATATTGATATTAGCATTGTTGCACAATTTGATAATCAATTGTCAGTGAACATCCTAATACTCCTACCAGAGCGATGCATTTAGCACATGCATCATGGAGATCATGGAAACCTACTGGAAATGCTAAAAAACTGTGTGTGTCAATCTAGGGCTGCAACAACTAATCGATTAACAGTCGACTTCCACTCACAGTCTGCATGTCAATATATCTGGCCAATTTGATGGAGCCCTGCTGCCCCAGATAATAAATTAAATCATTGTGAGCCGGCTCTGTCAAATTTGGTACTGCCTCCTTAAAATTTTTTGTACAGTGGAAATTGCTAGTAATCACGCTTGTCCCGGGCCAAATTGATAATGATTGATAAATTGATTGATTATAAACGGATGATTATATAAAATAATTGCACAGCTTCTTTAATATAGTCCCAGAATCTGAGGGAAAGATAACGGCGCACAAACACTGACTCCGCTGCTCACTTTTCTCACTTTTGTCGCCCTGCAACATATGTTTGTGAGTCCAAATCCACTAAAAACATAAAAAATAAAAGAGTAAACATGGTGAGCTCAGTTTTAGGGATCATATCCATTCACACACTCAGATATATATGTATGAATATAATACTCCAATTTATTACCACAATATCACAACTCTAGCCAAACAAATTTCAATTTACATAATGTGATGTAAATGACAAGTGTAGAAACAAAGTTCACAAACATCAATCATCTTTAGGAAGATTTCCAAGGTTAGTTACTCTGACCTACATGTATGTATTATTTACTTGTGTAACACCTTAGTAAAAATACAACGTTATTGTGTTTGTTATCTAAAAATGTCACCACAACATACCCTGATTCAACATAGCACTGGGAGGCTGCATGTCAGGACTGGTGAGGGTTGGTTGAGAGGACAAGCGGTCAGTTGGCTGATGGGTGACTGGTTGGCAGGGATGATGGAGGGTTGGTGAGTGGAGGGATGCTGGTTACTCCAACCTCAATAGAACAAAAACACATTAATATCAGAGTAATGTTTTGTGGTGCATACTAGCATATTCATTATTTTCAATATATATTAATAAAATACATCCATACAACTTAATTTGATCTATGCTTTAAATGTGGTGTTTGTGACTGAGCTATATGTTGATTTCACATTCAAGTTAGTATACACATACACACTATACATATTCTACACATTCCTAACGTTTCAGTTTGGTGTGAAACCAATATAAACTCTGCTCCATGGTAATTATTAACAAATGCCTAATACTTGTCAATACTGAAATATTAAAATTCATCATTGCTCGTCCCATACCTGTCCAGGAGCATCAGCTTTTGTGGAGAGTGTCAGGATTCCCGCGATGATGACAATGCCCGCCCCCTACTCTGGTTCTGATTGGCTAACCCCTGACCCTAACTCTGACGGTCCTCATTCCTAAACACCAATACATAGCTCTGGCGCCAATAAGGATTATGAGCCAATCAGAGGAAGTGTTTCATCCTTGTGAAACACTCATATCACAGTCTTCCCTTGGATTTGTAACACTGCTACTCCCTTCCCCTGGACCCCAATGCAGCATGGTCCCTGATTTTCAGGATTACAGTATAGAGTACCTAGTGGGTGCATGTTTTAAGAGGACCCAAATATGAACTACTAAGACGTCACATTATGTTTCTCTTGAGCTCATGGAAATGACCTTCACCTTCCACCTACTGTCACCTGAACCATACCGTACTGGGTGTGATTTGAGGTTTTGACTGTTCACACCTGGACTATATCTTAACTCCAACTGGTGGGACAGCCTCACACTTTGATGTAAACCAATTTTAGAACATATTTGCTTATACTGGAGATCTTTTGAAGTAATGTCCCAGAAATGATTTCTGATAGAAACCCCTGCCACATTCATTGTAGTATTAATGTGTATGAATAAGTCAGGCTGCCGCTTACCAGCTACTGATTTAAAGTGAAACATCTATTGCTATACTCTGTGTTCATTTCTTTGAGGTTAAGAATGTTTCTCATTGTGAAACATCTGGGTCACCTAATTTTAGTTTAAACAAGAGGGTGGTCTCTGACTTATGACTGGATGTATTTAGCACTGATACACAAGCTTGATGGTACACATCTTAAACAATATGATATGGGCGCCACTTAGACAACCAGACCTGTGTGCTTTGCTGTGACTATAAATGACTGAAACCTCAGATAAAGAAAGTAATTTTCTGACTTCAGTAGCTGAGGTACTCTCTACAGAATGTAATGTGCCCATTCTACTTCAAATCCATTTGATCCTTTTGTGTTTATTTTGCTTAAAGCAGATCATTCACTGCTTTAACTCAATCAGCATCTTATCTGCCAATAACATGGTGTAGAAGTGCAAGGAAATCACAATATGTTATGATTGATGTAATTTATTATGCACAAAAATTACATTAAGGCAGTTGCTGGAAATGATATGATCAACAATTCTCATGCAAAAAAGAGTTTAAAAACTACAAAAATAGTGTTTGGGAGAGGGGCGGATTCAGAGGGAGGGGGCAGCTATGGAGAAAGTTCTGTCCCTCCAGGTTTGCTGCTTGGTGTGATGGAGACAGGAGGTTAGCATCAGGAGCGGAGGCTGCAGGAGGGAGTGTGGAGCTGTGGTACAGCTTCACTTGAGAAGAACTGAAGGACACACACAAACCATAGTGTTAAATTATGAAGATGGTTCCCTCTGATTTTTTTTTTAAAGATAAATGTCAGACAGGCCGCTAAAAACGAAATATGCTAAAGCTAACAGCTACCCAACACCAAGCTAAGGCCTTCCTAAGGCTGCCAGGGAGTAGCAACAGTAGCAGTGCAGCAACAGAGTTATTCACACGTTTACCTAATCACAGCACTCACAGTTCTTCATCAGTGGAGAAGTAACTCTCCATGTTTTCCTCTTCAGAGGAGGAGTCATCCAAAGACATTGTTGCCGTTCCAGAATATGTCAGACCCGCTGCAGCCTGAACTTTGTGCAATCTTCTCTTGAGCACGCAGAGAAGACCCTCACGTCCCGTCTCCGTAAATGCCTCAGTACTGCCTGAGAATGTATGATAAAAAACAAAATGTTTTAATAGTGCATTTGTGTGTATGTATATATACACTCATACAAGACTTTCTTTTCCACAGAAATCTTTTTCCTGAGTTGATGTCTCTGCTTATTGCCATCTAGAATGTGAAACCAAACATTGGTCAAGATGACCAATGTAACACCAATAAAATCCAGTCTACTACACTAACATTTTAATGCCTCTGCAATAGCCAGTGGCCGGAGGCCAGTGTATGTTTTCAGGTTGTCCATCTGACTATTTGCCTTAAAGTCAAAGGTCAAGGCCACAATGACCTCATCTTACGGTTTCAGTTGTCAAGAGGTTACAGTGACATTTATATGAGAAAAAATATGGAGAGATATGTAAACAGAAACTGCACTGGTTAGCGGAGTCATACAACCGCAGTGTGGTAATTCTAGTTTTGTTGTTTTTATAAATGGGTTAGCTATTTTTACAATCTACAAATATTAATCAATACATTTTGTCACAGTATGTTACACAAAGAAATTGGCATTAAACTTGGCATCTTGTTGTCTCACTAGTCTGACGATTCAGCTGAAATCTTTGCTGCTTAATGCTCAAATAGAGAATAAAATGCAGTTTTTGTAGATATAAGGGAAATGCAAATATTTCTGCACAAAACATATTCAGTCCCTTACGCAAAAAACCATGATGGCCGACGGCAACCTCAACGCCTTTGTCTACTTAAAGACTAGTTTGCGGAGTCTCGTGCTGCCGCCCACTGACCGATACAACATCGCTCTTTTCTAAAACTAATGAAGGCAAATTCACACATAGAAATAAACAGTATAGATTAAAGGTGTAAATATTGCTAACATGATGTTTGATGGGGTCATCATTATATATAACAGAGGAAAACTTTGCACATCTATTTCGTGAGACAGGCGACAGGTGCGTAGGAGAAGGATAAATTCAGAAAGTGGTGGGGTTTTTGTTTTCTCCTTTCCAAACATCATTATTCATAAAAACTATTTGGTAGGGTACAAGAAAACTTTGTGTCGCAAAATAAGGGACAATGTAATATAACTTTATGTGTTTTGTCGTCTCATGGATGTAGTCAACCAAGGAAGACACCTCAGAATCCTTGGCCAGAACAACAAAAGAAAATCAATCAAGTCTCAAACATACAAAAATATATACATATTTACAAATGTACTGTTTATGGCACTCTAAATCTTCTACCCTGGTTTGCTCTTAAAGCCGTATAGTTTACGGATCCCATCCACTGCAAAAGCCAACATGGAGGGTGTGCACGCAGGGCACTGAATGCTGTACCTGAGACAGCCTTCAACTTCAAATTTGGCATAGTAATGCATCCAGTAATGCATTTTGCATGGTATCTCCAGATATCTTAACAATCTGCTAGAAAAAGACATACAAATCCAACACTATATTATAGTAAATATATGGGAAACATATTGAAAGCAGTGGGTAATTACTTCCATGTTATACTCACCGACCTAAGACTTTTGTGCAATGTTCAGGCATGCTAACAAAAGCTTGCCATGACATTCCCAGAGCCGCAATCTTGAGATCCTCATATTTAGTGAACCAATCCATTGCATACAAGGTTCTAAAATTGACTGTTGCTGGCCAGTACTCACTTTCAACCAGATCAGCAATGTCCACTGAAAAAGTCTTTGATTGTATTGCCCTGAAATTCAAAGACAAAAAGCAATTATTTCAATGCACAAGCAATCTTAAATGACATTACTGCATACATTTTTTTGTGATATTAACTTGTATTTCACCCAGCGTACTTTGGGGATTTAATAAAAATGTCTATTTAGTATATTATATAAAATGGTGTTTGTGGTATGTAACTTAAAAGTACCTCTTTAATGGTAGGAGAATTTCTCTCCCTCATCTTCCTTGATGCATGTGGATGTAGTAGTGGCCTAAACCCGGCTTCTGTTTCTCTCCAGTTCTCCTTCTTTTTGGGAGAGGCTGCCCTTCCTGTTCCTCATCAAGCCAAACAAACTGTTCGGTCCCAGTTTTTGACGTTGCTGAAACTCCTGTAGCTTCACTTGGATCCCCCTTGATTAAAAAACAGAACATACCAATTGTTACTTAAAATGTATCGCAACGCCCTAACATCTTGTTTTGAAAACATTGTCACATTGCATATTATAAATTAAACCAAATTGATCTGATATTGTGGAGTAATGGACAAATACATCCCTTGTTGGTCGTATTGGTACTACTATCTATGTCATACATTAGCTGTGCTGAATCCAGAGAGGTTGCTACTATTCTTGTCCATAAGATGCTATTATGACATGTATACAATGGTCCTTTGGTTTATGCTTCTACTGATAGCAGCCCTTGTTATTGCTCTGCTACCTAGGCTGCTATTTAATGTTCGAATGTGGTTATTTGGTCTAATGGCTCTTATGTGTGGTTATACAAAGCCGCCGAAGCAATTTCAAATCATTTGTCAGCTGCTTTGAGACCTTTTTCTGATCTGACGCCCTAATCGGCAAGAAAACAGTTTTGCTATCTCCAAATTATATAAAATAATTTTTGAAAAACTATCTCCCTACCTGATGTTCTAAATGGTGGATAATATATTTATACAATACATTTATATTTTTGCATATTACAGTTTTTAGGCTGTTTTAACTGTGTGAGATAATTTCTGCAATGTGTTGGCGGTATCCCAGTTCAGGGGCCGCCTCCGTTGGAGACTGTGAGGGCCGAAATGAAATGAAACTGTCTGGTCGTCTATGGAGGATTCCACCAGCTTGTCCCACCCATACAGCTGTCAGCTAGCAACAGAGCTGCAGTTAGACATGATGAGAAAGTTTTAATGCCCCTTGGTTTTTTTCACGTGTGCCGTTAGCTGTTGGGTTGTAGTCTCATTGATTGTTGTCACTGGAATGGGGACACAGCTATTGTGGAAAAAGAATCGTCCGTCAGAACAGCACTCGTGTGTTAAAGTCCTATTTTCTGCAGACCCAGCTGTCCCAACATCATCCGCACATGGACTCTGCTAAGTATCAAATATCGCATCACAACAATTATTTCCGAAGGGATCAAAAGTGTTGTAGCGACACAAAATGCTCAGTTAATTTATGACAACATGAACATTTCTATTTACCTCATGACCCAATTAAATTATCTGATGGCCTGATCACTGCAATAGTAATTAGCGTTTATTGTAATTACAGGCCGTGATTCAGATGGATTACTCACCGGAGGAATCAGGCTATTCAATTGCAGAAGACAGTGTATGGTTTAACAAGTCTAATCCATCT
Source organism: Verasper variegatus (assembly GCA_026259375.1). Taxonomy (NCBI): domain Eukaryota; kingdom Metazoa; phylum Chordata; class Actinopteri; order Pleuronectiformes; family Pleuronectidae; genus Verasper; species Verasper variegatus. The sequence continues at coordinate 28,882,338 of CM048038.1, read as the reverse complement.
ATAGATTAATAATAGCTGGTTAATATTTCAAAACCTCATACTGTGCTTTTAAGCAAAGTACACTGCTTCCAACATGGAGTAAAAGGTACAAGGGTTTCTTCATAACGGAGAGGAAATCACTCTGTAGGGCAGCAACCTCTTGTAGCTCGGTGAGTACAGAGCGCGTAGGAGTGCCTTTATAAACTCACTTTCCCTCCCGCCACATTGACCATATCTGCAGAAATCTCAATTAGCAGATCTGAGAAAAACAGTGGCAAGAGGGACCCGCTGGAATCATGGGAATCATGCAAGCAATATATTTTTTACAGGGGGAGATTGTGCTGAAAGCTGGCCTGCTTATTGATGCATATGTACAGCCATGCTTGTTTATGTGTGGCAGCTCCAAGATAAGTTGCACAGCCTTATCTCCCGTTGTGCTATCAAAGAACTCAAGCACAATTCAACACAGATTTGAAGAAGCATCTGGCTCCTCGTTCCACCCAAGCCCTCAGGAAAACCAACTCCGCTGCCTCCTTCAGACTGGAAAAATAAAAAAAAGCCCAACACAAGACGACATCTGGTCTTTCATCTCAGCCACTACTGTCCAAAGAGGAAAAGAAAACAAGAAACTGAATTAATATAAACTGGTATCTCTCATTTGATTACGAGTGCTTTTTAATTATGACATGAATGAAGGCCAAAACACGTGCACTCCTCCATCTAAAGCTGATGAAGCTAGCATGTAATATGTCCTGCGTGCTCACAGAGACATCATCCTCATCACAGCCGACAGTTCCATTTTCGAAATCGAGTCGAAACTGGCTTCTGTGTTCAATTACACCATTCAGCGTCTCTCTGTTTGTAAAAGCTCATTAATGCGAAGCTGCTATTTTCTGCCACACACCATTACGACAAAATATTGGAACAAGCAGCTGATAAACACAAATTATGCATATCATGGGCTTTTAAGATTTGCAGCAACCGCAGGCACCTGATATCGAACACCGTCGCTGAGTAACACCAAACACAATTTAAATGAACTACCTGCAGAAGAGTTTAATTTGAAAAGCAGCGGCAGAATGTCAGCGGACTCCGCGCGGAGGCATCAGGAAACCACACGGCAGTCAACATTTTCTTTCCCCGCTCTGAGCAACAGTCTCCGAGGCTCTCTGACATTTCAATACGTAATGCATCCGGTTTGCCGAGGTCCCAGAGCAACTTTGAGCTCGACAGCCCCCTCCACCACCACCACCACCACCACCACCACCGCATGTCTGCCTCCCCCGCAGGGCTGTTTGTTGCAGAAGCATTTGCGGGTTCAAACAGAAAAGTGAGATTAGACCCGAGGGACACAAACACCAGTGCAACAGGAGGAAATTGGGAACCGAATGAAAGAAAAATCAATTATGCCAAAACCCCTTATTAACAATTAGTGCTGGTGAGGGGGCTTTCTCCTGCTTTTGTTGTGGCTGATTGTTTTGAGAGCGGCATCTGAGGCAGCATTGGCTTCAATACAGATTGTCAACACCCAAAGAGGATTCTTGACAAATGCAATTCGTGGGCCGGCAACTTTTACAGGAGACAAGCATAAACTATGAGGGGGTGTCACAAGACTAAGACACCACAAGCAAAGATCAAAGAAGCATATTTTGTCAACTAAATGTATTAACTTAAATTTTACAGTCACACAAAGATATTTGCAAAAGGTCAACACACATTTTAAACAAACTAGAACGTCACTCCACCAAGGTCCAACAGTCCCCTTAAATTCAAATCGAGCCGCAGCAACTTGCAGATACTCATAATATCAGTCCCCTAAATATGCCTAATGTTTACCATCAAGATCCATTAATTATTGCCTGGGAAATTTGTGAAAATGTAAAAAAACAAGGAACAAAACTAAATCGGGATCCTTCAATCAAAATTCCTGCGATTCTGTACATGTAATAGTGCTGACAAACACCACACAGGGTTGAGAACATAACATTCTTGGCAGAGATAATAATTACCTGTAATAATTAGTGTTATTTTAGCCCAAAAATCTGTGCGACAAGGACATTTTCCACCAATATAGATGAGCAACTTTCACCTGGCAACAACCTAATCTGTGAGCTGGTGTTTAATTGCACTAAATCAGAGCTACTTTACCATTAAAGAAGGTAACTAGTGTTAAATTTAGAGATTAAAGAGAGTCATGCATCAGGATGTTAAGTGCACCGCTGTCAAAAAGCTCAAATCAACTACAAATACTTCTATTATACATATACTAGTGAATTGTGTATGTAGACGCCTTCTGAACTCAACTCTCCACTGACTGTGTATGTACATGCAACCCAGTCTCATCAGAAAACGTACACCACCTACGTTGGTCCACTTGGAAAAACGTAGGCATTTCACAATTTGGCCTCTCAAATTGTGAAATGCCAACATTTTTGTCTGCCCATTGTTTTGCCTTGGCCTGTGTCCACGTCACATGACTCTCAAGATCCCGTCTGCGAAAAACGAAAACATGGCGGACATTCCTTATATTTTCAGATAAAGATGTCATTTTATAATATAGTTTGGGCATTAAAATACATTCTGACAACATTTCTAGTGAGAAATATGCTCTTTGCTTCCACAATCTTCAGCCAGTTCATGCTTACGATCTATATTTTATTATTATTATTATTTTATGTTATCACAGATATTTTTCAGATCTCGCCAGAAACATCGTAGTAATGTAACGTTTTTATCGTTGCTATGGTGGTTGCTGTGAACGCTGCCATGCCGTAAACCACGTCGTAGCGTGCTGCACCTCTAATTCGAAGGATCTAAGAAGTCCCAGCAACTACATTCATACCGAGGCGGGCCCGGTAGCGCATGCGTGAGCGGATCTGTCATCTTGGACGGCTTAGTATGGGGAGTGCACATTTTTACAGTATATATTCCTATTGTGTATTTGATAAATTTGATATGGACTGATGATGAACAGTGAGATTATTTTATATCATTAATGAATTTTGTATCTTTGTATTTGTATTTCCGCTATGTAAAGAGTTGTTTGTACATACTGTTAATCTTCATGTGCTCTGTAATACCGATGAATAAAAACAAATCTGCTGTCTACTTGAATTTTAATTTTTTTATTTTGTATTACTTTATAGATATGATAGACATACTGTATCAGGCAAGGGCTAAATCAATTATATAATTTATATATAAAATTCAGCAAACAACAATGGTTTCAGCAGTTCACACAATCACACAAGGTGTTAGGGTTTGAAGGGTTTTTAATTAATGTATGTACCATACATACAAAACTAATTTGACTACATTCCTAAAATATAAATTAACAGTAAGCTGAAGAAACAGCAAGATAGTCTTTTCAATTAAACAAATAAAAATAACAGTAATATTACAATTTATTAATATATATACTGTATATACAGTATATATACAATATATATATATTGACATGCTGTTGTAATACATCTATCTATCTATATATGTGTATATATATATATATATATATATATATATATATAAATGTGTGTATAAGTGTCAATACAGGAATGTACATAATATACAAAGGTATAAATTCAATAAATATGTTTTTTATTGATTGAAAAAATATAGAATCATTTGTAAGAGGACACAGAGAAAATCCACAGAAGCACAGTCAGAGCGTCTAGTCACAATTAAGATTTGCAGTCATTACATTACACGTCATTTAGCTGACACTTTTATCCAATGCGACTTACAATAAGTGCATCAACCGTGAGGGTACAAACCCAGAGCAGCAAGCATCATGTAAGACCAGGTCAAGGTCCTCCAAGAGGCGGTGAAAGCGGCAGCTTGGCTGGAGATGCTTGAAGATGTAACTCGTCTCATCCCCCCCAAAGGCGTCTTCCAACTATTGCTCCAATTCTATTTCTTTTCTTCCACTTCCATGATTTGAGGTGATGTGTAAATCTTTTCCACCCTTTTTTGTTATTTTTTGTCTCCTGTTTTTCACCATCTGAGACCTCTGGTTCACCATCTGAGACCTCTGGTTCATCATCTGAGACCTCTGGTTCATCATCTGAGACCTCTGGTTCACCATCTGAGACCTCTGGTTCATCATCTGAGACCTCTGGTTCATCATCTGAGACCTCTGGTTCATCATCTGAGACCTCTGGTTTACCATCTGAGACCTTTGGCCTATGGGCTGAGTCCTTTGAATTATGGGGTGGGATAGGTGGCTTATGGAGTAAGACCTTTGGCTCAACATTTGAGACCTTTGGAATATGGTCTGAAACTTCTAAGTCATTGTCTGAGACATCAGATTCATCATCTGAGACCTCTGGTTCATCAACTTTGACCTCTGGTTCATCATCTGAGACATCAGTTTCAAGGTCTGATAAATTGAATTCTTTGTCCAATCGATCTTGGGTCAATCGGACACATCTTGAGATCTTCTGTTCGTACTCTGACATTTTCTGTTCATACATATTTTGTTTATCCTTGGAGATCTTCTGTTTGTACTCAGAGATCTTCTGTTCATACTCTGAGAGCCTTTGTTCATCCTTGGAGATCTTTTGTTTATCCTTGGAGATCTTCTGTTCATACTCTGAGATCTTTAGTTTATCCTTAGAGATCTTTTTTTCGTACTCAGAAATCTTCTGTTCATTCTTGGAGATCGTTTGTTTATCCTTTTGCATCTTCACAGTAACTCTCTCCATGATCTCCGCCTTGTCTTTTTCAGACAAATCTATGAGCTTCAAGTTCTTAACTCTGCAAGTATTTATGAATTGTTCTATATTAGAAATCAAGTTCTGGTACTCCATCTCCATGACTTTGATTATATCTGCAGAAGCCGCAGACTTGTTCAGCTCCATTTGAAGCTGCTTTTTGAGGTCCTGGATTTGTTTGTGCATGAGCTCTTCCTGGTCAAAGTCAACTGGGTGGCTCTCGGCAGGCGGAAAAGGAATGAAGGCTGATTGCTTCAGCTGGTTGTTGCAATGCTCTAACTCTGTGATCTTAGTGTTGAGACACAGAATAGTTTGGTTCTTTTCTTCAATAATGAACTTCTTTTGAGAGACTAGATCCTTTAAAAGCTCTGCCTTCTTTTGAAAGAGTGATCCCTCTGCGATCTGTTGAATGGAGGGCTCACTTTGGGAACTGGTGATAAGCTTCTGAAGTAATGTTTTCAGGATCTCCTTCTCTGCATTTTCTGCTTTGTATTTTTCCTCCATACAGTCAAGGGCCTGCTGAAGCTGCTTAATATTAGCGCTTGTCGCTGCACAACAGGAAGTCTCCCCCTTAATGGTCGACACCTCATGTCTGCCTGGATAATGTTGTTCATTTTGGAGCAGATGGTCCTGGGTGTTTCTTGGTAACCTGTTCATTGTTGCCATCTTGCTTAAGAATATAAGCTCTTCTTCTTCTTTGTTCAGTGGTTGGCAAGTAAATAAAGTGCAGTACCGGTTATATATGATGAAGTCATTATGATCAGAGGAGTGTTGACTCCAAAGGAATTATTCCAAAGGTCAAAGGAGTAAACACTCCTTTGACCTTTTTAATCATTTCCTGTCCTTTGTATTTCAATGAACAAGAATCGGAAAGTTTTGATTGAATTTTAAAAAAATAAATACAACACAAAGGTAATTCATAAGAATCTATGATTTCTACTTTTCTAAATATTCAGCAATTTCAGCATTTTGTCGAATAAACTTAGTCATTTAAGACCTAGCTGCTAGTTAGTGAAGCGGAGGAAGAAGAGGCCGATCCAGTGGATGGCACTAGTTCACCTTGACGTTGGTTGCCATCTTCCAATAAACCAAACAAAGAAGAAGTAGAACTTGTTTCAGTTAAAAGATTCAGAGTAATCTGAGACTTTTATTCTGGGTTCCTTTGTGAGCCTGCCCGAGAGGTGCCATCATGCACTGGATTTTCATCTGGTCTCTTTTTCAACAATTGGCTCATTTTGTAGATAAATGTCTGGTCTTTCACACAGTATTTCTTGAATTAATAGACTTAGCGTTTTATCACAGGGAAGTTTCAACAACTAGTGCAGCCTTTAATAGTCCCATGCACATCAATGTAAATGGAGCTTTCTCGATCAGAAACACATGGTTGATTCCAAAAATGACATCTTAGTTATTTTGTCTACACAAATCCTACATGTCTGCGTGTCTCCTGGTGGTAAGTGTCATAAAATTACATCAGTGTCAAGTATAATTTATGTGTAAAGTTGTTTGAGAGGTTCCACACACACACACACACACAAACATATGGACAAACACACACACACACAGATACATACACACAAATGTTTTACTCCAATATGGGGACACCATTTTGTCCTGAATAAACCATCTTCAGCTTCCACATCACGTTTTAATTATAGTCTCTACTTTTCAATTAATCCTTGAATTTAGGACAAAAAATTATTTGGATTTCATATTCCAACCCAGTCTCATCAGAAAACGTACCACCTACGTTGGTCCACTTGGAAAAACTTGGCATTTCACAATTTGGCCTCTCAAATTGATAATTTGATAATCAATTGTCAGTGAACATCCTAATACTCCTACCAGAGCTATGCATTTAGCACATGCATCATGGAGATCATGGGAACCTACTGGAAATGCAAAAAAACTGGGTGTGTCAATCTAGGGCTGCAACAACTAATCGATCAACAGTCGACTTCCACTCCAACAAAAAACAATCAGTGTTTGGGGTTCCACAGGATTCCTTCCGGTGCACTTTTAACTTTACATGATTCCCCTTGGCTTTATCATCAGCAAAAATGAACATGATTACGTTGATGACCAGCAACATTTCATCTCATTATCCGCTGATGACTTCAAACCCATTAACTGTCAGCTGGTTGGAAAAAAAATTACCACTAGATGGAAGCAAACCTTATTTGGCTTTAGAACAGGGAAAAAAACTAATCATGCTTATGGGTTTTAAATCATAGAAACTAGGGTTGTACAAGATATCTAAAAATTACGGTCATCGCGATATCAACATGGGCGATGTACATATCACAAAAGACTGCTTGGACTGCGATAAATGGTGTTCAATGTGCCATGTATTCACGCTCTGCATGTCAATATATTTGGCCAATTAGATGGAGCCCTGCTGCCCTTGATAATAAATTAAATCATTGTGAGCCGGCTCTGTCAAATTTTGTACTGCCTCCTTAAAAATGTTTGTACAGTGGAAATTGCTAGTAATCACGCTTGTCCCGGGCCAAATTGATGTCTATAAACGGATGATTATATAAAAGAATTGCACAGCTTCTTTAATATAGTCCCAGAATCTGAGGGAAAGATAACGGTGCACAAACACCAACTCTGCTGCTCACATTTCTCACTTTTGTCGCCCTACGACATATGTTTGTGAGTCCAAATCCACTAAAAACATGTGAAAAGATAAAAAATCTAAAGAGTAAACGTAAATGTATGGTGAGCTCAGTTTTAGGGATCATATCCATTCACACACTCATATATATATGAATATAATACTCCTAATTTATTACCACAATATCACAACTCTAGCCAAACAAATTTCAATTTACATAATGTGATGTAATGTCATGACAAGTGTAGAAACAAAGTTCACAAACATCAATCATCTTTAGGAAGATTTCCATGGTTAGTTACTCTGACCTACATGTATGTATTATTTACTTGTGTAACACCTTAGTAAAAATACAACGTTATTGTGTTTGTTATCTAAAAATGTCACCACAACATACCCTGATTCAACATAGCACTGGGAGGCTGCATGTCAGGACTGGTGAGGGTTGGTTGAGAGGACAAGCGGTCAGTTGGCTGATGGGTGACTGGTTGGCAGGGATGATGGAGGGTTGGTGAGTGGAGGGATGCTGGTTACTCCAACCTCAATAGAACAAAAACACATTAATATCAGAGTAATGTTTTGTGGTGCATACTAGCATATTCATTATTTTCAATATATATGAATAAAATACATCCATACAACTTAATTTGATCTATGCTTTAACTGTGGTGTTTATGACTGAACTATATGTTGAGATTTCACATTCAAGTTAGTATACACATACACACTATACATATTCTACACATTCCTAACGTTTCACACCAAACTGAAACGTTAGGAACCAATATAAACTCTGCTCCATGGTAATTATTAACAAATGCCAAATACTTTTCAATACTGAAATATTAAAAATTCATCATTACTCGTCCCATACCTGTCCAGGAGCATCAGCTGTTGTGGAGAGTGTCAGGATTCCCGCGATGATGACAATGCCCGCCCCCTACTCTGGTACTGATTGGCTAACCCCTGACCCTAACTCTGACACTCCTCATTCCTAAACACCAATACATAGCTCTGGCGCCAATAAGGATGACTAGCCAATCAGAGGGAGAGTAGGGCGGGTCGTCACCCCCCCCCCCCAACCCTAACCTTGTATGTATCTTAGTGTATTCATTTTCTACTTTCACTACCAATGACATTGACTCTGTATAAATCTATAGTATCCATCTGACTTCAATTTGGGCAAGTGTAGACCTAATTTTCCTTGTGAAACACTTTTCATATCACAGTCTTCCCTTGGATTTTTAACACTGCTACTCCCTTCCCCTTGACCCCAATGCAGCATGGTCCCTGATTTTCAGGATTACAGTATAGAGTACCTAGTGGGTGCATGTTTTAAGAGGACCCAAATATGAACTACTGCGACGTCACATTATGTTTCTCTTGAGCTCATGGAAATGACCTTCACCTTCCACCTACTGTCACCTGAACCATACCGTACTGGGTGTGATTTGAGGTTTTGACTGTTCACACCTGGACTATATCTTAACTCCAAGTGGTGGGACAGCCTCACACTTTGATGTAAACCATTTTTAGAACCTATTTGCTTATACTGGAGATCTTTTAAAGTAATGTCCCAGAAATGATTCCTGATAGAAACCCCTGCCTCATTCATTGTAGTATTAATGTGTATGAATAAGTCAGGCTGCCGCTTACCAGCTACTGATTTAAAGTGAAACAGCTATTGCTATACTCTGTGTTCATTTCTTTGATGTTAAGAATGTTTCTCATTGTGAAACATCTGGGTCACCTAATTTTAGTTTAAACAAGAGGGTGGACTCTGACTTATGACTGAATGTATTTAGCACTGACACACAAGCTTGATGTTACACATCTTAAACAATATGATATGGGCGCCACTTAGACAACCAGACCTGTGTGCTTTGCTGTGACTATAAATGACTGAAACCTCAGATAAAGAAAGTAATTTTCTGACTTCAGTAGCTGAGGTACTCTCTACAGAATGTAATGTGCCCATTCTACTTCAAATCCATTTGATCCTTTTGTGTGTATTTTGCTTAATGCAGAGCATTCACTGCTTTAACTCAATCAGCATCTTATCTGCCAATAACATGGTGTAGAAGTGCAAGGAAATCACAATATGCTATGATCGATGTAATTTATTATGCACAAAAATTACATTAAGGCAGTTGCTGGAAATAAAAAAAATTCTCATGCAAAAAAGAGTTTAAAAACTACAAAAATAGTGTTTGGGAGAGGGGGGTTTCAGAGGGAGGGGGCAGCTATGGAGAAAGTTCTGTCACTCCAGGCTTGCTGCTTGGTGTGATGGAGACAGGAGGTTAGCATCAGGAGCGGAGGCTGCAGGAGGGAGTGTGGAGCTGGAGCACAGTGGTACAGCTTCACTTGAAAGAACTGAAGGACACACACAAACCATAGTGTTAAATTATGAAGACAGAGTCAAAGGACATTGTGCAACAATGACATACATTTTTTCCACAGTACCTGTCGTCCACTGCTGAACTTCTGACACTCATTACTGGACTGTGTCTTCCTGTAGATTGGTGATGTTCTCAAGGTCCTTTGCACAGTCTGTCAAAACAAAATCCGAGCACAAAATGTTAATGCCGCACAACCCTTTGCAGATACGGCTAGTATTTGCACACCACATCGGAGAAAAACAAAACTGCAGTCTGTGAAGCAAGCAGTTTTTGTAGATATAAGGGAAATGCAAATATTTCTGCACAGGAACATTTTCAGTCCCTTAAGCAAAAAACCATGATGGCCGCCGGCAACCTCAATGCCTTCGTCTACTTACAGACTAGTTTGCGGAGTCTCGTGCTGCCGCCCACTGACCGATACAACATCACTCTTTTCTAAAACTAATGAAGGCAAATTCACACATGTAGACAGAAATAAACAGTATAGATTAAAGGTGTAAATATTACTAACATGATGTTTGATGGGGTCATCATTATACATAACAGAGGAAAACTTTGCACATCTATTTCGTGAGACAGGCGACAGGTGCGTAGGAGAAGGATAAATTCAGAAGGTGGTGGGGTTTTTGTTTTCTACTTTCCTAAACATCATTTTTCATAACAAAATTTGGTAGGGTACAAGAAAACTTTGTGTCGTAAAATAAGGGACAATGTAATATAACTTTATGTGTTTTGTTGTCTTATGGATGTAGTCAACCAAGGAAGACACCTCAGAATCCTTGGCCAGAACAAAAAAATCAATCAAGTCTCAAACATACAAAAATATATACATATTTACAAATGTACTGTTTATTGCACTCTAAAGTTTCTACCCTGGTTGGCTCTTAAAGCCGTATAGTTTACGGATCCCATCCACTGCAAAAGCCAACATGGAGGGTGTGCACACAGGGCACTGAATGCTGCACCTAAGACTCAACTTCAAATTTGGCATAGGTCTATTCCAGTAATAAATTTTCCATGGTATCCCAACATATCTTAACAATCTGCTAGACAAAGACCAAATCCAAAAAAATGCAACACTATATTATAGTAAATATATGGAAAACATATTGAAAGCAGTGGGTAATTACTTCCATGTTATACTCACCGACCTAAGACTTTTGTGCGATGTTCAGGCATGCTAACAAAAGCTTGCCATGACATTCCCAGAGCCGCAATCTTGAGATCCTCATATTTAGTGAACCAATCCATTGCATACAAGGTTCTAAAATTGACTGTTGCTGGCCAGTACCCACTTTCAACTAGATCAGCAATGTCCACTGAAAAAGTCTTTGATTGTATCACCCTGAAATTCAAAGACAAAAAGCAATTATTTCAATGCACAAGCAATCTTAAATGACATAACATTTTCCCCAAAAAAACATTTAGATTCCTTCCAATCAAATTTATTTGCTTTCCTGTGGAAAAAGGGATTTTCCCAGTTGAACAATCACAGCAGGGAAGCATGATTGGTTAAAAAAACAACCATTCCAGGAAGCAAGGGAAAAAATATTTGATGTACTGAATTCCAGTAACATCAACGTTAATCAGCGGAGGTATTCTTTCAGTGTGATATTAACTTGTATTTCACCCAGCGTACTTTGGGGATTTAGTACAAATTTTGTATATTATATAAAATGGTGTTTGTGGTATGTAACTTAAAAGTACCTCTTTAATGGTAGGGGAATTTCTCTCCCTCATCTTCCTTGATGCATGTGGATGTAGTAGTGGCCTAAACCTGGCTTCTGTTTCTCTCCAGTTCTCCTTCTTTTTGGGAGAGGCTGCCCTTCCTGTTCCTCATCAAGCCAAACAAACTGTTCGGTTCCCAGTTTTTGACGTTGCTGAAACTCCTGTAGCTTCACTTGGATCCCCCTTGATTAAAGAACAGAACATACCAATTGTAACTTAAAATGTATCGCAACGCCCTAACATCTTGTTTTGAAAACATTGTCATATTGCATACTATAAATTAAACCAAATTGATCTGATATTGTGGAGTAATGGACAAATACATCCCTTGTTAATCTAAAGCATTCATAAATCAAAGTTCAATCATAAACCATCCTTAATTTGAGAAAACGAAATCAAACTATCACACTCCAAAAATAGGGAAACTCTCAAAACTTAGAATTAATGTATAGTGAAGGCCCTACAGTTCACCCTGCACCCTACACTGTATGGTGTAGAACTATTGTATGGGCTGATTCGTGGTTTCTGTTAGTTTCCTTATACCATTACATTATCTGTTGATGTTTATATTTATATTGTAGCGTCCCTCAATGATGAGCTAAGCAGTCTTGAAGTGGTTTCACCAACCATGTATTCACATCCCAGGTAACACAGGCTACCTTGGGCCGTAGCCTGTGGCAAAACAATAGAATATTAGCAAATGAATAGCACTCCATTGTCTGTATCGACAGACTCCACATTCGCTGTCTCAGCACTCGGACTGTAAACCCAGATCGTTACAATATTTAAAAACAAAACAAAATAAACTACTTACCTGACAGAAGGAATATAACATTGTCGTCTTCCAAGCGGCCCATGTTTATGACGTAGCTTTGTGTTAAATGGACCGGAAAGTTAAACAAAACTTATTTACGACAGTCACACGACAGGTGATGCATGCGCAATCGGGCCCGCCTCGGTATGAATGTAGTTGCAGGGAATTCTTAGATCCGTGGAATTAGAGGTGTAATCTATCATCAAATATTAATATAAAATAACGTGAATAACATTCACGCTCACTGAACGACACAACGCACGGACGATGACTCAAACAGCACGCTACGATGTGGTTTACGGCATGGCAGTGTTCACAGCAACCACCATAGCAACGATAAAAACGTTACATTACTACGATTTTTCTGGCGAGATCTGAAAAATATTCGTGATAACTAATAAAATATAGATCGTAAGCATGAACTGGCTGAAGATTGTGGAAGCAAAGAGCATATTTCTCACTAGAAATGGTGTCAGAATGTATTTTAATGCCCAAACTGTATTATAAAATGACATTTTTATCTGAAAATATAAGGAATGTCCGCCATGTTTTCGTTTTTGCAGACGGGATCTTGAGAGTCACTGTGACGTGGACACAGGCCAATGCAAAACAATGGGCAGACAAAAACGTAGGCGTTTTGCAATTTGAGAGGCCAAATTGTGAAATGCCTACGTTTTTCCAAGTGGACCAACGTAGGTGGTGTACGTTTTCTGATGAGACTGGGTTGGTACATGACATGATAAAAGGAGCTTTTATAATGATAAAGGATTCAAAATGCAAACAAGGACCCTCAAAATAGATCACGTGTAAGTGCATACTATCATGTAAAGGCTCCAAAAGGTACCTGCTTTGAAAGATCATCTGTTCCACTGAACATTAAAGATTTCACGTCATCTAGTGTTCATGCTGCATGCAGTGAGCCGACATTTCCTTTTTGGTCTCCACTCCTTATCATATCTCATGTCTGCTCTCATCTACTTTCATGTGGCATAAACAAATCACACGGATCAACGTTTCTGTTCCCCGGCTAGCAACATCAACTTCTGATCGGCCATTTCAGTACCGGAGGCGGCTTCAAAGTTCGGAACACAGTTCATCTCACTTATCTGTGTAGAGGACATGGCTGTTCCGCCCAGGGGCCCCCTGCGGGCCAGGTTTGGTGAACCCTTACATCCAATCACAGCTGGTGAGAGGCTGTTTGGGCAATGATGAGCAGCTGGCTTTGTCACATTAGCCGTGACCGCGCGTGACCCCCGGGCGGCTTGGTAGACTGCTCGCTTACCGACAGCCCTGAAAGGGAAGCTCGGTGTGGGGACCGGGGAGGGAAATGAGCCGGAGAGGGCGCTGTCTGTGACAGGACGCCAGCGGACTACAAGAAAAGGAGAGACGCTCAAGCATTGCCTTCGCCTCAGCTCAAACTGGCCGACAGCCAACAGAAGCAGATGTTGTATGCTGATTTGGTGACTTGCATGCTCCAGGGGGGTTATTTATAAAACGGTCTCTCGGTCAACTGTGATTTTAGCAATGTGGTAGGCAGGTAGAAGAAGTAGTTGTTTACAAAAGTTAAAATGTTGGCTTGTGATGCACGCCTGTGCTTTTCCCTGCGGCGGTGAGGGAGTTGACAGAGGTTATGTGGTGTTCAGCTTGGGATGTAAAATAAGTAAATCCCTTCAAATGTGGACACGTTTGCATCTGGCTATGATTTCTCAATCTAATGCTGACAAAAAATGACAAAAAAAAAGGGATATTTTAAAGAGGACAATGCTAACAAGCAGGACATTATAGGTAATTCTAATGGGAGTCGTGCAAGCCCGTAATTCTTTCAAAACTGTGACTAAATGTCATCTGAAGATAGAACCTGTGAAGAGAGGTTAGGCCAGGCACAAAGAATCCGCTGGAAGCCAATATAATTAAGATTTTATGGAGTATAAAAGCCGTTTCAGACCATTTAAATCAAACAGTATTGTACCCAGTTTGGCTTTTCATGATTTATTCTTTCATTTGGCCTAGAGAGCACAAATGGAGGGCAATTATTCTAAAGCATATTGAAATCGAATACTTTACTGACTTGTTGGACATGAGAGCATGATTATGCGTGTCACTTAAACTGGTTTGCGGGATCCTACTTAAGTAAAATATTAGCAGCAAACTGTAGCTAAAGTATTGAAGTAAAAGTACTTGTTGCTGTCAAATGGAGTAAAAAGCTCCATTTTAAGTTAAATACTATAAAGTACTAGTACTAGAAATATACTAAAAGTACATGTATTCATGATTCTGCTTTAGCATAGCTCTTATGTGGGGCCCATTTAATTACTTTCCACCACTGCTTATTGGAATATTCATAGGCTGGTGAACCGAAGCTTGAAATATGTACTTGTGATGAAAGTGAAGATCAAATTGAAGTAAAAGCCCCAGGCACAGCTCCCTGCTGAGAGGCAGAGGGTGTGAATGGACAGAGAGGATGGAGTCGGTAACAAAATGGGAGATGGAAGTGAGAAATAAAGATTGGAGTTGGAAGAGAAGGGGACAGTGTCGAGTTCAAATCCTGTCCTCGTGTCCTTCTCACACAGAAAAAAAAAAGTAGTTTCCCCAAAATTACAATAAGAGGAAACTTCCGATTTTTTTAATCCTCGAGTCAAAAATTATGTGAATATCTATTGCCATCTCTGCCATTTCCAGTCTCTATGCTAAGCTAACTGGTTTCTAGCTCCAGCTACACATTTTCCATCAGAACTCAAAAGCGATATGATTCGCAAATTAGAGCGTCTCCCAAAAAAGTTTGAACTACTCCTTTTACCACGGGGCGTTTTCTGTGGGGCTGCACACAAACCTCTAGTAGTTAAAAGCAAGGAGGTACGGCTTTGAAGCTTTTACTGTGAAGTAGCTGCAGGCGGTGGAGTTTTACATTAACATTAATTTAACATTTCAAAGCGGGAATGGACTCGCATTACAGCTCTGACAAAGCGAGGCGATGAGGGAGCGGACCAGGAAACACAGAGGATCTATCTGTTAGATTAGAACGCAATGGTAATGTAAAACAAAACTGCACGTGATAGCAACATTATGCAGGAGATAAGTGAACACTAGTGCTTCTGATTAAGTCTCCCCTTTCTATCCAGACTCCAGAACATATCCAGTTCCGTCTGCACACTTTGAGGAATTGGCAAGGAGGGCTGCAGAAAAAACATACCTGGCCTGGGGTGAGCATCTCTTTTCAAGACCATTACAACAAAACACCTGCATAGACATGTGTTCAAAACAGTGTTGAACTAGAATGGATTAGTGTGCATACCTCCACCAAGGCCCAACAGTCTCCTTAAATTAAAACAACCTTATAGCTTAGGTTACATTTCTCAGCCACACATTGACGGTCGTTATGGTTTATAGCCCATTGGTTACTGTACAGCACAATAAAACCACTAAATCCACTATATCCAAATTTGTATTTGCACCAAATTGTACATATTCATCGCAATTAACCCCCCCAAATATGTCTGATTTTTTTCATCACGTTTCGGCAATTCTCTGAGAAATCAACGAAAGAAGTGAAATAAAACTCCTTAAAATCTGCCCCCTGAAACTGATTCACACTATAAATTGAATGGGTCCTTCCCTGATCCATACCGCACCCTGTGACCAAGTTTCACATTAATCTGTCCTGTAGTTCCCTGATAACTAACAACCAAACCCAGATGCAAACACAACCTTATCTATGGAGGTAATGAAATGATCCGTTTGTCACTGGCTTTCTTTCCAGGCAACAGATATCAGAAGCTAAAAAGTAGTGATGTGTGAAAAAAGCATCAGATTTCACTACTTAATGTCAAATTAAATTCACTAAAGGTGAATATGTAGCAACAATAAAAGGTGGATTTTACATCTACAATATAAAGAAAGAGCTACTGCTGTTTTAAATGCCTCTACTTAGTTTTAAAGTGCATTAATAGTCGCTGGCTCATCAGCCATTATTTCTGCACAACTCTCCATCCTAACTGGTGCTATAGAGGCAGTAGAAATACTGCTGTTGCTCTCTGAAATAAAGTGGAGAAACAGATGTTTCTCTCTCACACACACACACACACACACACACACACACACACACACACACACACACACACACACACACACACCTGCTTACATTGAGCACCTTTGGAAAGCACTGTCAGCTCTAAGTGTTTAGTTTCTCACCTTATTTGAGTAAGTTTGGAACAAAGGTTTCTGCGGGGACATCTCAGTCTGCTTCTTCACGATCATAGACTGTATATGAAGTTGGATGCAGTGCAGGTCATATACCTGTTAGCGTATTTGGGATATTTTTGCTTAATTTCTAGGAAGTGAGACATGTTATCGATATATATTTTAATTCTAAGTTTGGGATTGGCACTTTTCAATCATTAATTAGCAATTTAAAACCCAAATGAAAACAAGAAACTTACACTCTTATAATTATTGTAAGGACCACTTTCCTGTGTTTGTTAATCTGTCACCATTATTTGTGGATGTATGTAGGCAGAGAGTGAATTGGAAAGCAAATGCCAGCGCTGAAGATGAATAACTTTGAAAAACATATGAGGCATAAAAGGAGACTGGCTCTGTCTCTACTGAGTGAGCTGCACAGGAAAGGATCACATGCATTTAGAGGCACACAACCATCTCTATTTATGTAGTGCATCAGTGATCACTCTTGAATAGCATCTGTCACCTTTTCAGAGGGTGGACGCCTCATTTTGAAGCAGGGTCCATATAATATATTAAGCTGGGTGTGTGAGTGTGTGTGTCTCTTTCTGCCTTTGTGGGTTGCATGTGCTCTTAAATTAAACTAAGTTAATTTAGCGGTCTATTGAATAGTCCATTCCATTTCCCATCACATCCCAAGGTGACAGCATCATACGCTATAATACACTTTCATGTTGTTTTGAAGAGAGAGCAGGAAATAAAGGGGAAAAGGGGTGGGGTGCTCCATCCTCTCATCGTACACCATCCTCCCTCTCTTTTACTCTACCTGCGATTAAAGCCCCTCTAATCACATTAACCAAGCAAGGCCAAAGGCAGGGCTGCTCTATTAAATACCTTAACGCGGGCGAAAGAGAGAGAGGCCGGCCATCGGAACCCTTCTTTGGATGTGCGGCTGAAATAATTGTGATCACACACGATTGGCAGCGCATGAGCTCAGAGTGCACTCACATTTGGCATTTCACCTGCGCACCACACTAAAAGGTGACAGGCTTCATCCCTCTCGCCACACTGACAGGTTGGCGGTCAGTGACCGTCAAATTTCATGCAGCCTCCACCTCCTGACAATAAAGCTTGGGACAGAATCGTTTCCGATACAAATGCTGTTTAAATAATAAGGTTATAGTGCTCGAGTAGTCTGCTTACAGTGTTTATTTTGGGTCTTTTCATACACAAGGAAGTTATTTTTTCACATCCACACAAATCAGTTTATTTCCCCTCCATCTCACATGTGGAAAAGAGAAGATCAATTAATAAGCTCATTGATTATGATCAGGATCAATACAGTTTATAAAAACATCAGAGAACCTTATTTCTACATTGATTTAGAAAACAACAGCAACATTAGTTATTTTAAACACATTCATGTCAGTGTAATTAAAGATTTCTGTCTTTACAAAGGGAGAACTAAATATCTGTGATAAAGGAAGGTCAGTATTTGATTGACAGCTGATCTCTGTGCGGAGCAGAAACGTCACAACGACAAACTTGGAGACAAAAGAAGTTTAAGACTTAAACACGGAATATAATTCACTGCTTTTAATGACTCAAGTCTATTTGTTTTCACAGAACTCAGCTGTGGATCCAACATGACGGACTCCAACTCCAGCATAGAGAGGCTGAGTGAATGTGGTCTGGACTCTGTGGAGGATAGTCATTGTGTCAGAGACGCCTGCTCTGTGATCCAGGTATACTTCGACTCTGATTGGCCAAGGACCTGAAACTGGAGTCAGGATGTTGTTGTAAGAAAAGGTACAACTGCTTACATTACAATATAACAAACCAAGATTTATCATTGAATCCAAATCCATATGGTGATATTGTTGATCTGCTGATATTCTTGTATGCAACTGCTATATCAACTACTCCTCTCCTCCTCCCAGTAACAATGTTCAGTCAGACTCTCTCTACTTAGGGCCTGATAACCACGGAATCTGTCTGGGTGATCAGAAGACTGTTCTTTAGTCATGAATGTTACTTTTCTGTTTCCCTTCGTTAAAAAACAGATTTCTGTGTGCTGTGTTTGGATTCAGTGTGATTTCCTGTGACTATTTTAAGAAGTCAGCTCTGGTCTTGGACTCTTGTTGTGACAGTAAAACACCCACTTGAGACACAATCTGTAAATATTTGTTTGTCTGAATGTCCTGTTGTCGACCTATGACCTTTGACACAGCTGCTGTCATTGTCTTAAAGTTTGTCAGCAAACCGATATTGATGCTGGATGAGATTCAGGGTGTGTAGATTCACTGAGTGGTGCCAGTGGGGGGTAGTTGTGTCGAATCTGGTTTTGATCCTTTGTGTCTGAAAGCTGCTTCAGTTCATCGTCTCTCCTCTTCAGCTCAGTGATCTCCTGCTCCAGTCTCTCCTGAAGCTCTTTGACTCGACTCAACACATATCCTTGCTGGGATCTTATCTGCTGCTTCATAGCAGAGTTTGTTTTCTCCACCAGATGGATCAGCTCAGGGAAGATCTTCTCAATGCCACACTGTTTGGGGGCAAGTTGTCACTTGTGTTACCCCTGCTAATGGGTGGATGGAGATATGAATATGTTTTTTCAGCTGCCAGACTCCTTTCAGCAGGTATTAGAATGGACGAACGGACAAAATGCCTCCGGCCACTGGCTGTTGCGGAGGCATAAAGACAAAGAGTTCTTACGAGGTGACAAAGAAGTTTCACTTCACTCTTGTTCAGGATGACCCCCAATATCTGTATGTCAAGTTTGAAGTAATTTTACTACATACATTTTAAGAAGAGAGAACATCAACTCAATTTTCACTATGTCATCCTTAATAAGTAACACAGAATGGTAAAGATAATCGGCAGTGGTGGTCCCCATGGTGACCAATGCTGACTAGTCTAAAATGTTCTGAAACTTAACATACAGATAGTGGGGATCACCATGAACAAGAGTGAAGTGAAAATACTTTGACACCTTAATGAAAAAAAAAAAAATGGAAACGGAAATTGAGCTGACAGCTCTGAACCACCCCATCTAATTTTCGGCCAGGAAAAAAACGCTAAAATGATTTAAAAAAATAACAAAATGTGTTTCAAACTGAGAAGGTGAGAACAAGAGCAGTTCTTATTGCTGCTAGTGAGCATGTAACTACAATGACAAAGTGCAGCGCCACATGAAAAGGGATTTTCTCTTTGAAGCAGCCACATCACTTATGAAGCTGCCACATTAAGCTAAATTGCCCATTAGCAGCTACACAACAAGCAAAACAGAGGATTGAAACTGATAAAGTCATGGCAAAGGCAAACAGTCTGTGCTGTAATTACAGGTGCATCTGTAACAGATCCCAAAATAGAACGTCAAAGTTTGAGCACTGTGAGTGTGAACAACAACAGAAACTGTCACTGAAAGCAAAGTCCTCTTATTTTCCCACCACACTGTTGGGTCTTGTTTTAAAAGTTTGGGATGTCATCCCTCCTGCCTATGATTATATTCTAATCCCAATAAAAATGTAGCCATCTTCACCTAGTTATTATATGTTAGTAAGTAACAGGAAAAGCCATCGGATATTTACATAGACTGGTACTTTTGTTATTTGCCCATTGTATCTTCCAATTACATGTACTTTGTAGTAAATTTGGGTGTTTTTCACAGCTTGGTTTGCTGTCTTACTGGACAACCCAGTCTCATCAGAAAACGTACACCACCTACGTTGGTCCACTTAAAACGTAGGCATTTCACAATTTGGCCTCTCAAATTGTGAAATGTCTATGTTTTGTCTGCCCGTTGTTTTGCATTGGCCTGTGCCCATGTCACGTGACTCTCAAGATCCCGTCTGCAAAAACGAAAACATGGCGGACATTCCTTATATTTTCAGATAAAAATGTAATTTTATAATATAGTTTGGCCATTAAAATACATTCTGACACCATTTCTAGCGAGAAATATGCTCTTTGCTTCCACAATCGCCAGTTCATGCTTACGATCTATATTTTATTAGTTATCACGAATATTTTTCAGATCTCGCCAGAAAAATCGTAGTAATGTAACGTTTTTATCGTTGCTATGGTGGTTGCTGTGAACGCTGCCATGCCGGAAACCACGTCGTAGTGTGCTGTTTGAGTCATCGTCCGTGCGTTGTGTCGTTCAGTGAGCGTGAATGTTATTCACGTTCTTTGATATTAATATTTGATGATAGATTACACCTCTAATTCCACGGATCTAAGAAGTCCCCGCAACTACATTCATACCGAGGCGGGCCCGATTGCGCATGCGTGAGCGGATCTGTAATCTTGGACGGCTTAGTATGGTGAGTGCACAATTTTACAGTATATATTCCTATTGTGTATTTGATCAATTTGATATGGACTGATGATTAACATTAAGATTATTTTTCGTATATCATTAATACATTTTTTATCTTTGTATTTGTATTTCCGCCATGTAAACAGTTGTTTATACGTTTGTTGTACCATGCATACAAAACAAATTTGACTACATTCCTAAAATATAAATTAACAGTAAGCTAAAGAAACAGCAAGATAGTCTTTTCAATTAAACAAATAAAAATAATAGTAATATTACAAAATTATAAACATATACAGTATATATACTGTATATATATTGTATATATACAGTATATATATTGACATGCTGTTGTAATACATCTATCTATCTATATATATACGTGTATGTGTATATATATATATATATATATATATATATATATATATATATATACATACACGTAATATTAACAAAACTTCTTGAAAAATAAACACTTAACATTGAATCTTTTATGTCACATCTGTGTGTGCGTTTTGTGTATATTCATGTTGTGTGTATGTATGTCAACTCCTGGTGTTCTTCTTTGGCCCACTGCAAGCGCCACGTCTTCCCACTGTAATCAACCGAGAAGATTTTTTTACATTAGCATTGAATGGAATTTAAAACTTGACAAGGAAGAAGGGCAACGAGACACAGCGAGCTATAAATGCCATACGCATTGAATATGTTAACATGCACACAGTAAGCTGATTAGTGTAAATTACCTGATTATTGTAATAGTCAATTGTCAAGACAATAGTTTATACTTGTCTTTTTAAAAATATTTTTCAAATAAATAAATAGCACCACATTAGCAGCAACAATTTACATAAAAGTAAAGAAATGCATAATGTTATATAAGAAAAACTAACGATATATAATACTAATTTCTTAATTGTAATATTGCAGTAAACATCAAGTAATTTCAGGGACAATCAAATCCAATTAAGAGACATTCTACATACCACATGGAACAGGGCTCCCACTCCACCAATTCCATTACGTTCCCCTGAAACACATTCCAACATGTTTACCATTAAAAGCAAACCTATGGTCAGATGACTTTACAGTTTGAAGTTGTGGTGATTATAAATCCAGTTAGTATCTCTGTAGTACAACATTTTTTTGTATATTACAACTGAATTGTTTGACCTCAAATTACAACAAAGAAAACCTTCAGCCTTTTGCTTTTCAGTACCTTCTTCACTGGGTAATAATTCTCTCCTCCAGTGATTGAATGGTTGCTTCTGAAAGAGCAAAACAAGAGTACACTTACTCTCAATCTGACCTCATATATATTAATATTAGCATTGTTGCACAATTTGATAATCAATTGTCAGTGAACATCCTAATACTCCTACCAGAGCTATGCATTTAGCACATGCATCATGGAGATCATGGGAACCTACTGGAAATGCTAAAAAGCTGGGTGTGTCAATCTAGGGCTGCAACAACTAATCGATTAACAGTCGACTTCCACTCCAACAAAAAACAATCAGTGTTTGGGGTTCCACAGGATTCCTTCCTGTGCACTTTTAACTTTACATGATTCCCCTTGGCTTTATCATCAACAAAAATAACATGATTACGTTGATGACCAGCAACATTTCATCTCATTATCCACTGATGACTTCAAACCCATTACCTGTCAGCTGGTTGGAAAATAAATAACCACTAGATGGCAGCAAACCTTATTTGGCTTTAGAACAGGGACAAAAACAGATCATACTTATGGGTTTTAAATCATAGACACTAGGGCTGTACAAGATATCTAAAAATTACGGTCATCACGATATCAACATGGGCGATGTACATATCACAAAAGACTGCTTGGACTGCGATAAATGGTGTTCAATGTGCCATGTATTCACGCTCTGCATGTCAATATATTTGGCCAATTAGATGGAGCCCTGCTGCCCTAGATAATAAATTAAATCATTGTGAGCCGGCTCTGTCAAATGCACAAACACCGACTCCGCGCACACGGCGCACAAACACTGACTCCGCTGCTCACTTTTCTCACTTTTGTCGCCCTACGACATATGTTTGTGAGTCCAAATCCACTAAAAGCATGTGAAAAGATAAAAAATCTAAAGAGTAAACATGTAAAGTGAGCTCAGTTTTAGGGATCATATCCATTCACACACTCAGATATATATATATATATATATATATGAATATACTACTACAATTTATTACCACAATATCACAACTCTAGCAAAGCAAATTTCAATTTACATAATGTGATGTAATGTCATGACAAGTGTAGAAACAAAGTTCACAAACATCAATCATCTTTAGGAAGATTTCCAAGGTTAGTTACTCTGACCTACATGTATGCATTATTTACTTGTGTAACACCTTAGTAAAAATACATTATTGTGTTTGTTATCTAAAAATGTCACCACAACATACCCTGATTCGACATAGCACTGGGAGGCTGCATCAGGATGCGTCAGGACTGGTGAGGGTTGGTTGAGAGGACAAGCGGTCAGTTGGCTGATGGGTGACTGGTTGGCAGGGATGATGGACGGTTGGTGAGTGGAGGGATGCTGGTTACTCCAACCTCAATAGAACAAAAACACATTAATATCAGAGTAATGTTTTGTGGTGCATACTAGCATATTCATTATTTTCAATATATATGAATAAAATACATCCATACAACTTAATTTGATCTATGCTTTAAATGTGGTGTTTAGGACTTTTTGCAGTAGACTGAGCTATATGTTCACATTCAAGTTAGTATACACATACACACTATACATATTCTACACATTCGTAACATTTCAGTTTGGTGTGAAACCAATATAAACTCTGCTCCATGGTAATTATTAAATTACTTTTCAATACAGAACTATTAAAATTCATCATTGCTCATCCCATACCTGTCGTCCACTGCTGAACATCTGACACCCATTACTGGACTGTGTCTTCCTGTAGAGTGGTGATGTTCTCAAGGTCCTTTGCACAGTCTGTCAAAACAAAATCCGAGCACAAAATGTTAATGCTGCACAAACCTTTGCAGATACGGCTAGTATTTGCACACCACATCGGAGCAAATCAAAACTGCAGTCTGTGAAGCAAGCAGTTTTTGTAGATATAAGGGAAATGCAAATATTTCTGCACGGAACATATTCAGTCCCTTAAGCAAAAAACCATGATGGCCGACGGCAACCTCAACGCCTTTGTCTACTGAAAGACTCGTTTGAGTCTCGTGCTGCCGCCCACTGACCGATACAACATCGCTCTTTTCTAAAACTAATGAAGGCAAATTCACCCTAGTAGACAGAAATAAACAGTATAGATTAAAGGTGTAAATATTGCTAACATGATGTTTGATGGGGTCATCATTATACATAACAGAGGAAAACTTTGCACATCTATTTCGTGAGACAAGCGACAGGTGCGTAGGAGAAGGATAAATTCAGAAGGTGGTGGGGTTTTTGTTTTCTACTTTCCAAACATCATTATTCATAAAAAAAATTTGGTAGGGTACAAGAAAACTTGTGTCGTAAAATAAGGGACAATGTAATATAACTTTGTGTGTTTTGTCGTGTCATGGATGTAGTCAACCAAGGAAGACACCTCAGAATCCTTGGCCAGAACAACAAAAAAAAATCAATCAAGTCTCAAACATACAAAAATATATACATATTTACAAATGTACTGTTTATGGCACTCTAAATTTTCTACCCTGGTTTGCTCTTAAAGCCGTATAGTTTAGGGATCCCATCCACTGCAAAAGCCAACATGGAGGGTGTGCACACAGGGCACTGAATGCTGCACCTGAGACCGCCTCTCGACTTCAAATTTGGCATAGGTCTATTCCAGTAATGCATTCTGCATGGTATCCCCACATATCTTAACAATCTGCTAGAAAAAGACAAATCCAACACTATATTATAGTAAATATATGGGAAACATATTGAAAGCAGTGGGTAATTACTTCCATGTTATACTCACCGACCTAAGACTTTTGTGCGATGTTCAGGCATGCTAACAAAAGCTTGCCATGACATTCCCAGAGCCGCAATCTTGAGATCCTCATATTTAGTGAACCAATCCACTGCATATAAGGTTTTAAAATTGACTGTTGCTGGCCAGTACCCACTTTCAACTAGATCAGCAATGTCCACTGAAAAAGTCTTTGATTGTATTGCCCTGAAATTCAAAGACAAAAAGCAATTATTTCAATGCACAAGCAATCTTAAATGACATTACTGCATACAATTTTTCCCCCAAAAAAACATTTACATTCCTTCCAGTCAAATTCACTTGCCTTCCTGTGGAAAAAGTGATTTTCCCAGTTGAACAATCACAGCAGGGAAGCATGATTGGTCAAAAAACAACCATTCTAGGAAGTGAGGGGAAAATTATTTGATGTACTAAATTCCAGTAACATCAACGTTAATCAGCGGAGGTATTCTTTCAGTGTCCTACGAACTTGTATTTCACCCAGCGTACTTTGGGGATTTAATAAAAATGTCTATTTAGTATATTATATAAAATGGTGTTTGTGGTATGTAACTTAAAAGTACCTCTTTAATGGTAGGAGAATTTCTCTCCCTCATCTTCCTTGATGCATGTGGATGGTAGTAGTGGCCTAAACCCGGCTTCTGTTTCTCTCCAGTTCTCCTTCTTTTTGGGAGAGGCTGCCCTTCCTGTTCCTCATCAAGCCAAACAAACTGTTCGGTCTCAGTTTTTGACGTTGCTGAAACTCCTGTAGCTTCACTTGGATCCCCCTTGATTAAAAAACAGAACATACCAATTGTTACTTAAAATGTATTGCAACGCCCTAACATCTTGTTTTGAAAACATTGTCATATTGCATGTTAAAATTAAACCAAATTGATCTGATATTGTGGAGTAATGGACAAATACATCCCTAGTTAATCTAAAGCATTCATAAATCAAAGTTCAATCATAAACCATCCTTAATTTGAGAAAACGAAATCAAACTATCACACTCCAAAACTAGGAAAACTCTCAAAACTTAGAATTAATGGGCCTTTCACCCTGCACCCTCCACTGTATCGTGTAGAACTATTTTATGGGCTGATTCGTGGTTTCTGTTAGTTTCCTTATACCATTACATTATCTGTTTATGTTTATATTTATATTGTAGCGTCCCTCAATGATGAGCTAAGCGTCCTGAACTGGTTTCACCAACCATGTATTCACATCCCAGGTAACACAGGCTACCTTGGGCCGTAGCCTGTGGCAAAACAATAGAATATTAGCAAATGAATAGCACTCCATTGTCTGTATCGACAGACTCCACATTCGCTGTCTCAGCACTCGGACTGTAAACCCAGATCGTTACAATATTTAAAAACAAAACAAAATAAACTACTTACCTGACAGAAGGAATATAACATCATCGTCTTCCAAGCGGTCCATGTTTATGACGTAGCTTTGTGTTAAATGGACCGGAAAGTTAAAAACAACTTTATTTACGACAGTCACACGACAGGTCCGCTCACGCATGCGCAATCGGCCCGCCTCGGTATGAATGTAGTTGCGGGGACTTCTTAGATCTGTGGAAATTAGAGTTGTAATCTATCATCAAATATTAATATCAAAGAACGTGAATAACATTCATGCTCACTGAACGACACAACGCACAGACGATGATTCAAACAGCACGCTACGACGTGGTTTACGGCACTGGCAGCGTTCACAGCAACCACCATAGCAACGATAAAAACATTACATTACTAAGATTTTTCTGGCGAGATCTGAAAAATATTCATGATAACTAATAAAATATAGATCATAAGCATGAACTGGCTGAAGATTGTGGAAGCAAAGAGCGTATTTCTCACTAGAAATGGTGTCAGAATGTATTTTAATGCACAAACTATATTATAAAATTACATTTTTATCTGAAAATATAAGGAATGTCCGCCATGTTTTCGTTTTCGCAGACGGGATCTTGAGAGTCACGTGACATGGGCACAGGCCAATGCAAAACGATGGGCAGACAAAACGTAGACATTTCACAATTTGAGAGGCCAAATTGTGAAATGCCTACGTTTTTCCAAGTGGACCAACGTAGGTGGTGTACGTTTTCTGATGAGACTGGGTTGTACTGGAGCACAGACGGGACATAAAGATGGTCGGCTCTACTTGCTCCCACTATTCAGAAATGGAGGCTGCCATGTATTTTACAGTAGCCCAGACTGGACAAACTAAACACCTTTTGAGTTTTTATCACAACTGAAAGCTACCACAGGTTCTCTTTCATGTTTGGCAGGGGAGGGTGAGGTGTGGAGTATTCAGCTGAAACATGCAATGTCACCACATCTACGTCACTAAATTTTACACACTGAACCTTTAAATCCTATGATTTTTACCTAACTGGACGGGAGCAACATCAGGGATTATCATCAACCCTCTTGCGTCTCAGACCATCATGTTAAGACACACAACCCGCTACACGAGTGATTTCTAATCCCGCTTTCAACATGCAGACATCTGTAGAAATGGAAAGAAATGAGGTTTCACAAGCAGCGAGATGAAGTGAAAAGCTGTCTGCCACCCTCCTGATCCTTACATCACTGAACCTTCACAGGATGTTGTGGAGCGCAGGGTGTAGGACAGATTTCCAATTTCTTCATCTATCAAAGCACCGGAAGCTTCCCCCCCCTTTGAAGATGGTCCAATCTCCCACTGCACTCAGAGGACTGAAGCTGATCTGAAGGCTTAAACTGACCCTATTCTTTTCCAAGTACATTCACCAACAGTTAAATGTGAGTGTGTCTACTGACCTTGCACATTCAGCCAGGCCCGATAAAATATGAGTGATGGCATATTTGAGAACCTACACAATGATCAATGCCAGCCCACTGTCAGAGCTTTTATTGTGAAAACAATACACATTGTCAGTTGAGCCATCGTGAAGTTAAATCAGTGAAGTCACTTGGATATTTATTTTTCTTCAGCAGCCTTAATGAATAGCTCCTGAGAAATATGGTTTGGCATTTGGACAGTTTGATGCATATTCTGTCATTTAACCTCGATCCGACTCACAGAACAATGTTCATCTTTTCATATTAGTTCTTCGAAGTGATTGATACAGCAGAGGAAGGAGACAAAGAGATAAGGGGCGCATCATCAATCATCATTTGCAGAGGGTCATTGGTGTGAAGCAGGTCTGTCCCTTCTCCTCCCTTCTTTTTAAATGCAATGTCCAGTTGACTTTAAAAGCCTGGACCCCACAATGATGAACTTCAGAATGATGATCCTTACACAGGGATTTTTAATGGATGTGTTGTAGCACACTCATATTTTATAATCCTATTAATTATGACTATTTGATTAGTTTGACCTACTGGGGTATCACATTAATGTTCAGCTGGGGAGTTCAGTCAAGACCAGCGTTAGAAAAACTGTCTTACAAGTGAATTTTCATGGGCTTATCTACACATCTGCTGCAGTGACAAGGTGTTGCCTCTCTGTGATGGTTAATTATGTGCTGTACCGTGGCAGAGATGCATTACTGAGTGCACCTCTCTGTAGTTCAGGAAATAAACTCATATTTAATGTTGTTAAACTGATTAAACCATAAACCCTAAAAGTTGAGTGTGTATTATTTTTCCCCGTTACGCACCTTTAACTTCATCCAGCATTAAAATAAGTTTAGTTTGTTGTTGCCGGGCAGCAGGAAAAAATACAAAACAAGAAGGACTTGCAAAGGACAACAAGAATGTGTCTTATAATGCAATTCCTCTGCCGTGTGTATTACATCATAGTTTCGATCTGAAGAGGAATATTTTAGTATGTTTGCAGGTCTTTTAGCTTGATTTTTTGGCCACTTGGGGGCAGTCGACATATGCTTTAAACATAATTGGTGTTATCACCTTCTAAGTTCATAAAGTGAGATTTAATAACAATGGGCCATCATACACTACAGGATATTATTAGGATTATACACATCATCTCCCTGACATGATCTCATGAGGAGGAAGGCAGACAAAACAAACACGTAGTGCAACAACTTGCTCTACAGGTGATATGGTTAACGTGGCCTGTCAATTCCTCAGCAGGAACTAGAGGAGAGATTTTAATTCTCAGTTTAATTTGTCGACAAGCCTTTCCTTCGACTCAGCTGTCCCCCAGTCGAACATCGGTAAGGACCATGCAACTCTCAAGGGAAAAATATGTGGCTCTTTAGCTGCTAACTGCTCCACAAAAAACTGATCTGAAATCAGGATGTGCTGGCGATTCAGACGACACGGTAGTAACCCTATCATGGATCTGAATATAGATATTTAATCTTGGCTGGATGCTTCCCCTTTGATAGTCTGATGCATATTCATTAGCCGTGATATCCACCAGAAGGTTATTATCCATAAATGTCACTCTGTAATGAATTAATCCTGTCTGCTGGTTGCTCTCCCTGCCTCATTAATGAGCCAAGTCGAGTCGATTGTATTCATATTCATGTGTCCAAATATACAGCTCTATTCTGGATTCAGGTGCCAGAATATTTCACTTCATTAGCAGCAGGAATCACCTGAGGGCCATTTGACAGGCAGGATCTGCGTTTCTGAGCTTCCTGTCAGTGGCGTGCACAGGATCCGGTTTATCTGTTTGGGTTGTTATAGTAATGGGGAGGGGGGGGCATGACTCCGGAGTCCCGCTCAGCGAGGCAAAGTTTACTCATGTCCGAATAAGAATCACCTTCGATGGGTAATGCAGTCCAAGGAGACAATTATGGGGGTGATTTTGTGCTGTTTAGCAAATTGATTTTTAAAGCTACCCCAGAGGCACATCTATTACTGTTGGTTTGAGTTTTAATAAAAATCCAATATGAATTTGCACAAAGCCGAGAGGAGTAACTCTGCCACATTAGGCTAATAGAGAAGAATGCCACGGCTCATGAATGGCTTGCAAATAGTTTGACATTTACCCTGCGATGCACTCAATTATTGGGTGGGAATTCTGTCCTGAGGCTCAGTTGTGTGTGGTGCTTCCTGCAAACGGCTGTAACCTACACTCCTGCTCACCATTATTGGCACCCAAGAAGTTTAAGTACATACATATACATAATGTGGAATATCTCCTGAAAAAAATGAATCAAGTGAAACAACTTTTTTCTATAAGAATCCGTGTTTGATACAAAAGAGCAAATGATAAACAACAATTCAAAACAATAAACAATGAGGGGGGGGGGTGGAAAAACTTAAAGCTTGCTGTGTCACTGATATTGGCACCCTCTGCTGTAAATCAGTATGGAAACACATTATGACTCAGCTGTGGTAAATCACAAATGAGAATCACCTGTGATAAATTGTCTGTGCCCATGTGACATTAATTAGCCAATGAATGATGACGTCCGTGTTTTAAAAAGCCACCTGTTTGCCAAGCATGGAACTGTCAAGAACCTCCCTGGACGTGGGGGGAAGAGAAAAAGTGATGAGAGAAGTCTTCGAAGGTTGGTGCGAATGGTGGAAAAAACACCACGTCAAAACATCCAAAGACCTGAAGGCCAACCTGGAACAGTCTGGGGTCATGGTTTCAACAAGCATCATACGCCGCACACTAAACCAAACAGGGCTTTATGGGCGAAGGCCAAGGAAGACACCATTGCTGAGGAAAAGACATAAAAAAGAACGACTGATCTTTGCCAAAGAGTACCTGGACAAACTGCAGTCCTTCTGGGAAAATGTTCTGTGGACAGATGAAACAAAAATAGAGCTTTTTGGCAATGCACACCAACAGTTTGTTTACAGACAGTTAAGCATGGTGGAGGATCCATAATGCTGTGGGGCTGCTTTGCTGCATCTGGTACTGGAGGCCTTGACTGTATCACGGGAATCATGAAATCAGAGAATTATCAAGAGATTTTAGAGCGAAATGTCCTACCCAGTGTAAGAAAACTTGGTTTGAGTCGAAGATCATGGGTCCTCCAGCAAGACAAAGACCCAAAGCACACATCCCACGCAGGAATGGTTGAAAAGGAAAAAAAAATTGACTGTTTTAAAATGGCCAGCAATGAGTCCTGATCTCAATCCGATTGAAAATCTTTGGGGTGAGCTGAAATCAGCTATTGGGGAAAAGAACCCTGCAAACGTTCAAGAGCTTGAACAAATTGCAAAGGAAGAGTGGGAGAAAATACCAGCTGAGAAGTACAAGAAGCTTATAGATGGCTACAAGAAACGTTTGGAGGCTGTCATCACTGCCAAAGGGTGTGCAACCAAATATTAAAGAGGGATGCTGTTATTGCTGCACATGTTTTTTTCTGTTTACAATATGCAAGTTGAAAAAACTATTTTCTTTTTTAAATTACTTTGGACCTCCAATTAAAAGATCCCAATGATATAAATTTGGTACATTTCCATTTATTTCTGAAGATATTGTACAGGTT
Source organism: Verasper variegatus (assembly GCA_026259375.1). Classification (NCBI taxonomy): domain Eukaryota; kingdom Metazoa; phylum Chordata; class Actinopteri; order Pleuronectiformes; family Pleuronectidae; genus Verasper; species Verasper variegatus. Next base: position 28,851,196 of record CM048038.1, on the reverse strand, counting down.
ATGCAAAAAATGAAGGGGTGCCAATAATGGTGAGCAGGACTGTATATGGGCTTTAAGGGGACACTGTAACACATGTTCTGCTGATATGTGGCCAAAGTGTGTGCTTAGCAGGATTGCATGGCACGAAGAGAGATACCATCATAATTGGAAGCATACATCAAATCCCTGCAGCATCAGTCGGGTGTAAAGTGTTCTTCAGTAAAAAAAACACTGAATTGGCGAAATGTATAAAACATAAATTGGACGACTCGAGCAGAGGGCCTTTTTTTTTTAGTTCCCATGACTTCTTCTAGTTCAACATCAGACCCTGAAACCCACCAGATTATTTTCTCATTAAGATCCATGACTTACTCTGTGAATCAATGAAAATGTGAGAAACGTCCTAACTCACAATGTGAAATAAAGTGAAAAGCTTTTGAGTCGTCCTGCTAATTATTAAACAAACAAATGCAGACACAAACATACAGTAACCTCCTTAGCAGAGGCACCTAGAATGGCACTCATTAAAGCGCATACTACCGGGGAAGGTTCAACAGTCCCGTTAAGTTCAATCAAGCCTGGTAGCAAAGCCAACAAAATAATGAACATCATGAAATCATAATGTCCATTGCAGTAGACTATTTTTTTTCATTAAGAACCACCAAGTTCAATTAAAATCTCTTGAATAGTTTTTGCGTAATCCTGTTGACAATCAAAATAGATGTGAAAACATAGCCTGCTTCGCAGCCATAATAAGCAACTCAGGAGTTACAGTGCAATGGACTGCTACTTCTGCACTCTGTTAACAATATTCCCTCTGTAGTTTACTTGTAGTTTTAGGTTTAAAAGAGTACTCCACTGCTATAGCATCGTACTCCAGCGTGATCTCAAGGAAAGCCCGCGGAAGTGCAAGGACTCCTCCTGACAGTGAACTCCAGGAGAACACTATCAGGGATAGTGTGGACGGGCGTGAAGCGCATTACAGGCTTTGACATCAAAGACAGTCAGCGGGGTGGCGGCCTAGACAGAGCAGATGAGCTGAATGTGATTTTCAATGGGTACAGCAGGGCATCCCCAGCTGTGCCCTCTCACAAAGTCTTCACACCCTCTCAGACGCAGGAAATCCCAACTCAACCGATCCGACCCCCCAACTCAAAACCTCCAAAGAGATAAAAAACGCTACCACGAGTGACTGCAATGGTGAGTCAGGTAAGAATACTGCTGCTATGAAGACAACCCGCTAGGTACAAGTACCTCAGAAGACATCTCAATAACTTCACACTGGCAGCACAAAAGTCACGTCATGAAAATACTGGAGGGACAGGTTGCTGTAGATTCTCTTCAGTTTGCTTACCAGACCAATGGGGATGTGGACGATCTTGATATCTACCCAAGGACGTTGGATGTAGGGTTGCCGAGGGGGCTGCAGCACCGCCTACCGGTGAGGGACTGCAGCTGCAGGTCAAAACAGTTTCTAATCATTTAAAAAGGATGATTTCAATTTATTTACTCACCTGTGTCTGATGCACAAAAGTTAGTTCTCAAGTTTTCAAGAAGTGTAAAATTCTAAAACTGATGTAAAATGCTGGCTGCTTAAATTAATACAAAAAACACACATATTGCACTGCTGCACTACCTTTAACTACGTAATTACTTTAAGTTTCTCAGACTTGCAGCGACCCTGTATCTACCTGCATCAGCACGCCCACCTGTATGGTGCCGGGGACACTGTGACAATCATGTAACAAAGATTTCAAAGAAATTATAATTTAAAACACAGTTGCCAAATTAGACTATCGAGGTTGTCAGGGATAATTAACATCAGGCCAAACAAGAAAATCAATCTAAGCCTCATTGTGTTTCCAAACTATTATTCATAAGTTTAAAAAAACATAAAAATCTGTTAATTTGTGAAGATCATGTCGTTGAACAAAACACATAATATTTTCTGAAATATTCCAAAATACAAGGGAAAAGTCCGATTGGCTTTTGGTCAAGATAACCACAGAGATCTTAACTTATGGGTTGGGTTGACTGAAAACTCATCATGTTTATTGAGGTTTTTTACTTTGATGCACTGGGCCGTAAAGCATACAGCATGTTAGCAGATCTATCAGAGTCTGATCTTAGGCTCAGAGGGGACTTGAACTAGCAGCGTTAAAATGCGCATAACGGGCTGATGGGATCATCTTTGGTTGTCTCAATTTGATTATCCCTTACTCCAAATTCCAGGTCATCAGAAAATGCTGTTTACATGGTATTGTGTTATTCGGATTATTGTAGCCCCCGTAGCACTAATGGGACTTAAAGCAAACCAAATGGAATATACAGACCACACTGAATTACAGAAATAAAAGGGCAAATTGCTTAGCATTTCCCCGATATTACTAAGAGACGAATCAAAAGTCATCAACACGTCTTCCACTCCCACAAGTGATGCAAGTCATACAGTAGTGTATGTGTGTGTGTGTTACATCTATGCATGTGGTGGTTAATGATGACAGAGACTTAGTTGTGCGGTCATGGCGGCTCTGGCTCTGAGATTTCCCCCTGGAAGACATCCTCCATATATTCAGCACATTCAACAAACCTGAGCACACGAGTTAAAGAAAAACAAAACACTGTCACCAAATTTAAATCAACCATTTAAGTCCCTGAAAACACAAACACAAAATGAGATGCACGTGATCTTGACCGCGCGCAAGCCCATTAATCCCACAAGTAATGAATGGCAGCGATTAGCCGACATTAGTCATCTTTAATGGAGCTTTGCGGCTAATTCGCTTTCAAAACAACAAGCCGGAGAGGAGTTGAGTCATTTAGAGGTGAACAAACCTTTGGTGACTTTCAAACTAAAGTGTGGTTTTGAATGGGAGTGAACCGGCTTCAGCCATGTGGCTTGTGTCAGCAGCTGCTGCACCATCAGTTAGCACCTCTGTTAGCACCTCAGCTAGCTCCTCAATTAGCTTCGAAGCTAAAAGGCTAATGACAAAAATAAACTGAGTGGGTACGAGTAAGACGAGCAATTATTTCATTTAATTTACCTGTGTTTTTGAAGGTGGTTGTGGAGGCCCTGATAAAAATGGAGAAAGAAATAAGACTCACTTCCTTATTAATGATGCATTACCTGTTTGAACAGGAAGTTGAGGAAAGGCCATTTTTCCATTATGATGGAGGAAATGCCTGATCCACCAAGCCAAAGCATCTTGATTGCCATCTTGTGGCTGACATGTCAGTTCATGTCATGAATCCCACCTCTTCCATGTTAGTGGAAAAGTTAAAGGCACATGGGATCCAGATCCTTGAAGGACAGAGGATGTCACACCTAAACCCTATGAAACAAATTGTGAATTGTGGCTATTTGCTATACAAATAAAATCTGGTCGATTGATTGATTGATTGATTGATTGACATGTCAAACTTCTCCCGAAGATGTTTTCTGGTATTTTCTGGCAAGACTGATTTTAATCAGTTATTTGATGCTGTAAAAATGCAGTGAAACGTCATGACTGACAGCTGGGACTGATTTGTGATTGGTCGACCTTGTGTATCAGACATGGCTTCATTTATGGACAATAGTAGGAAACTTAGACAAGTCATACATCTTTATATACGGTCTATGGTTGCAGCTATCATAGTCTACTGAATGACCAGGCTTTGCATTTCTGGATCTGCACTATTATCCGACATCATCACTCTTTTTTCCTGCTCAGCATTTTCAGCAAAAGCAAAGAAATTAAAGCATTTGAAACCTTGATTTATGTCACACAAGTTTTTATTTGTGACTAGCCGGCGTGAATTCCATTCATTGTGACGTTCACTGAGTAAAGACATTAAAGTAGTGCACTGAAAGTTTATGTCTCCTGTAGCTCAAAGCTTTATAATGAAAGAGCCCCGAATCACAGCACAGAGAGATAAAGTGACCAGCGTGCGTGGCTTCACCAGGATTTCCGTCTTTATGTATTTATCCGTGTCGGCGCTGAATATCAAAAGGCCTCTCCTCGCACGAGCTCGACACGCCGCGTCTCTTCTGAGGCACTGCATCACTCTGAGAGAGTTACAACCTGGAGTAATTTAGGCCTTCTCCCATGGAAAATCCTTGCCGTGTGTCCTTGATCACCGAGCCCCCTCGTGCGAGCAGCCGCAAAGCTCTCATTTGTCATCTGGATTGTGTCTCAGTTCCCCTGCAGTGTCTCACTTGTTTGGGACAAAAAGGAAGAGATAGTGCCAGGGCTGTTTTATCACTTGATGTTTCGCTGCTTTTAATAAGAAGAATAGAGGTCGTGTGACTTTGTTTCATTCCTGGGAGCAACACTTCCTGTGCGAGCTGCTCCGAAAGCGAATTCCCGACCTCGCCCTGAAAAAAACACCACACAAAAGTCGTGAATTATCTCGACATCTTCAGAAACACAAGTTGCCCAATGCACGGCTCCTCTTGATGGGGCTATATTGAGTGTGGCAGATTTTGAATTCAGGGAGAAGTCCTGTTCTGGCTGTAGCTCCACATGAATGTGGACGTGAATGGTTTTCATAGAAATGCTAAGTGATGCTGCTTTTGCCTGAGCGTACTGAAAAAAAAGCTGGTGATAGAAGATACAGGGAGGAAAGGTCTCTCAGTCCCAGTAACAGGAATCTGCTCACGAGTCAAATACAGCGTCTTCACCTTGTCTCTTCTTCCTCCACACCTGTCAGAGTCGACTCAATGACAACTGAGCGAAACCCACTTACAAGAACCACAGGATGGAGAGAGCCGACGTTATTTTGTTTCCGAGGTCAAGAAGCAGCTTTGACACACAAACGCAGGAATATTAGTTTTCATTGACATTCGCAGCAGCCGTGGCAACAGGCAGTGCTCGCTTTGGCTGTTTTGATACATGTGTGCAAACTTGATCACAAAGCTGAAAGAATAAAGGGATGCTGGCTTCTTTCATTCAGGCAGGTGCAAAGAATATTCCACAGCAAATGCAAACTAACATTTAGTCATGAATGCCGTTGGTTATTACTTAAAGCTGGATATTGTTTTGACAAGTCATATATTGAAATACTGTCGATGACTGTGTGACCATATTTTATGCAAAATAAATATTTCCCCTTTAAAACAGTTTTTCTATAAAGTGAATGACAGTATTTTTCTTCTCTCCCCTGATGACTCACTTCTGTGGAGTCCTTGAAGGATCACAAATATAATTTTTTGTGGATATTTTCCCTTGCAACATGATTTGTGTTATCGCACAATGCCTTTGCGTTCTCCTGCAGTACTTTTTGTGTTACCTCACAATACTTTTGTCCTTCTATTCCTCCTGAGCCCATTTCATCTTATTTGCACTCATCTTCTCCCAGTGCCACGTCCAGTATGGATCAGCTAATTAAAATATGCTCAGTACTACAGTATAGGAAGTAAACTTAGATGAATTCTGAGATGGAGAGATGTGTGGCGATTGTACGGACACAGGTGGCTGCACACTTGTGCAACTATGATAATAAAAATTATAATATTGCACGATGACAACAGGAAACTTTATAGTCATCCTTAAATCCATTCTCTAGGGGGCTCCATACACTTCTTTCATGAATTGATGTGCAAACCTTTTAAGTGTCTCACTGCAAATATCAAGCAAATCATAATTGTGCATGATGCAATTGTTCAAATACTTCAACAATAGCTGGAGGGAAATTCATTGCAACTGAGATTAAACACAATAACTTTCACTGACGAACAGAAACCTTCCAAGTAATCTGGCTCTGCTGCTTCCCTTGTGCGTGATGTACTATCGCATAACAGCTAGGGCCTGTGGTCAGAAGTGCAACAGAGGTCAAACTGTCAAACACAGAGGAAAGTGCAACACTACTTTACCTGCAGGAAGAATAATTATATCATTGTGCTTTATGAGAATTCATCCCTGCACATACACCTGCTGCCTCCCATCCCCTCGCCCGTCAATGCAGAGAAGGGACAGACTTCTGCTGGGAGAGTCTGAAATCAGGCAGATTAAGGAAGCATGGTGTGGTGCGATGGGAGAGGTTTGCACCAGCCAACCTGCTCTCGGCAGAAAGCTCCACCCCACTCGCATGTTGGCAGCATTTCAGAATTGATGATTGCTCGCGTATAATTCTGCATGCACACTTGAGAGCCAGAAACTTCGACACTGGCGGAGATTTCTTTCCCAGACTTCCCACAACTTCTCACATAGTTTGGGATTAAGGTGTGTGGGGTGTCATGGGAGTCTCTGCACACGGAAAGATTAGGGGGAGGAATATTACCTGCAGGCTTACTGTGCTATCTGTTCCTGTGGCGTGTGGTCCGACACATATTTGCTGTTTGTCTAACTTCCTGTCTAAAAAATAGCAATCACCTGTTCGCAGACTGCCAAACTACCGTGCAGCAAACTGGATTAGAGGTTGACTTCTTCTCTCTCTGCGAACGTGCCCTCACCCCCACCCCCTCCCTGAGTGGGCAATATTGCTCCTTTCTGCATCTCTCCAATCCAAATGAGACCCAGTGTTTGATGTGCAGACTTCCTTTGAGCCCCTGTGGGCTACGAAGTTGAGAGTTTGTTCCCCTTGTTAACAGAGGCCCTTGCAGCCAGGATCCAACAGGCAGCCTGCTGTTTCCCTCCCTCCCTCACGTGGGAGGAGGGAGACGTCGGAGAAACATTATCTGCTGACTTCAAATGAGCGATGAAGAGGGGGCAGCTTTGTTCAAGGAAACACCGCAGGCTCCTCCTGTGCCATTCAGAATTGTTTTAATTCCTCCTTTGAGCAGAGCTCCTCCATCTCGCTCTGTTTTTTTTTTGTTATCATTAAAGCTCTTGGACTGTTTCAAGGAAGGGAGGCCAGATTTAGATGCAGCACAGTTACCAAAAAAAAAAGAGAGAGTAATCTAGGTTTAGGAATGACCTTGATGAAAATAGCTCTCTGTCCTCGGGAAAAAAAAATGAGCTCCACTGCCTTCGACAGCGGGAGAAAAATTAAAAGCTATTAAAGTTGTGCCTTTGTGGAGTTGTCAGCCTTTATCACACGGCTGCACCAGACTAAAATGACTACAATTACAATGCGGAGGATTAGAATGAAATGTTCATCCAGTATCAGTATCTTGTGACTGTATCGTTTCCCGAGAGGGGTCAGCCTCATTCGTCACCTCATAGAGAAGCCCAGGAAGCTGAAAATGAAAGAAACTCACACCAATTTTTCATTTCACAGTTTGTTCAAGGATCCCACGACTCATTGGCAGGCTCTGGACTTCTTAACACGAATATCTATATTCTAAATGGAAAACGGAATTACAAAACTAAATATGTTCTAAGGTTATTTTAAACAGAAAATAATGAGAGGCGCATTAGTTAGTTTTACAACAGATGATTAATTCACACCTTAAAATATTTCTGAATGTATGTGTAAGCAATGTTGTCCTTTATAAATAATTAAGATATTTAGAAGCCACAGTCTCCCTCGACGTTTCATAAAAATATAACTGGATACTGTAATTACTCTTCTGCACTGCCTGAATGTGCTTGTCACTGCAATTTTTGGCTCTTTCATCCACTTTTAGGGTTAAAGCATCATCATGAATTTTGAACAGGCACATTCACGGATAAATATTGCACCGAGTTATTACCTCTGGTAGCAGCTGCAGCTCAAAAATCCCACATCCTCCTGGAGGATATCCTCTTGTGAGCTGGAGAGGCCCCGAATGAAAAGCACACAAACCACAGCGTCTAACTCTCTTCTACCAGGACATGTTTATTTACAGCGGCAAATGACAGGAGTCACAAGTGTTCCACAGGTACGTACAGAGAGACATCAATAGATCCCACCTCCTGCACAAAGCAAACTCAGCGGGGCCAGTCCGAGGGGACGTGGGGAGCATGGGTGGGGGGGACAAAGAGGACACATACTGTACACTGAGCTCAAACACACCTGTATAACCCCCTTTACAGAGAAAAGGCATGGTGGAGGAGACAGAGAGGGAGGGGACAAGGGGAGAGGGGTGGTTAGGGTGAAAGGTAAAGGGGGGGGAGGGGGGGGTTTAGACTCATATTCAAATACAAAAGAACATGTACAAATCGTATAGCCTCCAGGCACTGTGCTCCCATATTTACAGTCATCGTAACAGGCAGCGGAACCACTCCATGGCAGGACCATCCGTTTGAGATATGCAGGTACAAGGGCTCACTGTGAGGAAACAAAGCCAGCGCTACGAGGGGCCGAGATAAAAACCAATGGAGTCAAGAGAGGCAGGGAGCAGTGGCGGCAGTGGAGCTCGCAGACACGTGTGCGGAGAGTGCTGCACCTTGGGGGAATTAATCATTGTCGAGAAGCACATAATCAGGTTTTAGCCATCAGAGTGCACACCAAAACTCTGTGTGAGAGCACGCCACGCTCGAGGAGAGACCCTTGCACACGGATATTCACACTCGGCATGTTCACATATGACTAGCAGGGCCACGTAACGCCTCAGGTAGCTGGAGAGTGTAGAATATAAATAATGAACAAAAATCAACAGGTGAATCAAAACAAAATAAAACAGCAAGATATTGGGATTTCGACTAGGTTATTGGGAATTGAGAGACTCTTATTGTGAAAAGTGGGCACACACACACACACACACACACACACACACACACACACACACACTCACAGACTGACTTACAGTACGTGCAGATACATTCAACAGACATACATGCGACCTGATTCATTTAGACAAGTGTATTCAACCACTCACGCATGTATGCACGCTACACGGCGGTAAAGCCAGATTGAACTCACGGCGTCGACCTGACATCTAGTTGCACTAGGTAGTTAAACACGTCTGTTTCTGTCCAGTGTTGGCGACTACGACCCACAGTCTTACAACTACATTTCCAGGAATTCACAGCGTCATGAATAAAATTCATTCTGTGGCAGCGGAAAAAAAAAAAAGAAAGAAAAGAAGCAGCAACGTGACAATCAAAAGTTTGTTTGATGGTTGACAGTGCTGCCACGGCATCGGGCCACAAGGGTGGAGGAGAACAAAAAAAGAAAAGAAGGCACACTAATGCCATAATTACTGCCTCCGTTAAAATGCCGTGAAATAGCCTTAGGGCGCGGGATTACTTAAGGGAAAGTAAATGGATATAAAAAAGCAAATATTACACCATCACTGAACTTCTGACCAAAACACAACGTAAGAAGGGAATAAAAGAAAACAGCTTTTCGTCTGAAAGAAAAATAAGCCTGTTGCATTTTGAAAAAAAAAGAAGACATCCTTTAGGGTATATTTACATAAAAGCTTTGTAAAATATTCTTTTTTTTCCCCACCTATGTACAACACGTGACAACATCAGAGAGAACAGGGATCAGACTGAGGAAAACCAAGAAAATAAATGTGAGACAGAAAAGAGATAAAAAGCAAATCATCAACGTACGCATGTCGGTTTATTTCCCATGAGGATACTCTGCTTTTCTTTGCCCTCTACATATAGAAACGATTACGACATCATTCAGAGTAATTGCGGGGACGTCTGTCTTTTTTTTTTTTTTAAGTCGTGTACCAAAGTGCACGTTGGCTGGCAGTTCAGTTAAACCCTCAGTAAGCAGATTTAACACACACGAGAAAAACCCACGTTGTAGGAGGATGTTTCGTGTCAGTACAAAAGGCTAACATCAGCGCATGTGTGTTGTGTCTCAGGCAACACAACACGCTCTTTCTATTTGTCTCGATTTTTGTTGTGTTTTCATTGATTTTCCCCTGCAACACAAACTCTAACCAACAACAGCCCTTTTTTTCAGACGACATTAACCATCAGATGAAGCCCAGATTCTTCTTAATAATTCACGATGAGGACACGTTTTAACGTGACGCATTGGCATTTAACGACATGACCGTCCTCCAAAAAAAAAAGAAAGAAAGAATGGAGAAACGAAAAGCAGAATTGGAATTTAAAAAAAACATTAAAACACACGGCAAAAACTGAGACGAGCAAAAAAAAAAAACAATCTACAATCATTGATAAACCTTCCATTTGACGCCATGTTTACAAGAACATGACACATTTATCACTCAGGGGGTCTAAAAGGTTGACCCTTTCCTCCTTTCTATTTTCTCTCTATTATTTGTATTTACACATGCCTTTCATTCAGGGCATCGTTATAAACAGATATGGTATTTTACTCCACTATTTTCCAGTGTTGTAGTTTCTCTGGGTTTTGGTCTCATGATCCGAATGTTCTTTTGGTGGCGAGGGGACCGACCCGTCTCCTCCTCTCTTTCCTTGCGTCCTTATGCCTTGCTGTCGTCAGGCTTTGTGTGGAGGCTGTTGTCACTGTGCACTTTGATTTCAATCGCATCCGGCTTGAGAGACTCTTTTCCATTTTCTTCCTTCAACGGTAGCTTCCTGCGGAGGAAAAAGGAGATGACGAACTGGATTAACACAAGCAGATGTGAGAATTGCAGGAGTTTTGGTTTATCACAGGGACATAGAAGATATGTGAACAGACACAGACGTGAGCGTGACCACCCAGTGGATGTTTTTGTATCCAGCAGACACACAGAACCACTAACCCTAACCCTAACCCTATGACAAGAGAGAATAGCCTTAATGTTTCTAGAGTGCTTTCCCACTTTCGAGCCCACCCTCTATCACCTTGTAGACCTTTGGGTGGGTGAAGGAGGCGCCCCCGTCAGGATTAATAATGATGGGTTTAATTAAAGTGAAAAGGCAGCTGGGATATTAAACACAAAATCCTCTACAGGGCTCCACAAAGGAATAATATACATATTCTTGGTTCTCTTTGGCCTGGACTGACAAAAAGTTGTGTGTACGTCTCTGTTGACTGACGACAGAGGGAAGGTATTGAGTGAAAAGTCACAGGGTGGCTGTGGCTCAGGAGGTGGAGGGGGTCGTCAACTAACCAGAAGGTCGGTTCGATCCCTGGCTCCTCTATACTCCACATTCAGAGGTGTCCTTGGGCAAGATACTGAACCCGAAAGTTTTGAGTGATTGATAAGACTTGAAAAGTGCAACATCAATACTGTACATCCCATTTAGGACTCTTTCTCCACCCAGGGGTACATTTCTCTCGAGGAACTGCAAAATAATATTCATACAATAGATAAAACAGCAATGACACACTAGAATTGTGACAGTGATTTTCACTAACAACATATTTCAGTTACCCATCTTAAGCACATCAATGTATTTGTGGATGTAATTGACCAATTTGAAAGGCCTTGTTTCAACGTCTCAACGTTGTGTCGGTTTAGTAGAAATAAGTGGAAGTGCACTAACCGATTCCCATGTTTTTTTTCCAAAAAAAATATGTATCATTTGTGAATGACGTGTGCACTTTGTAAAATGCAGTGTTACAAACATTTCTTAGAGATTGTAAAACTTTAAAGTGGCCCTACGGTGATTCTATCTAGTGGTCAGTGTATAGATCCACTCAGTTTCGAAAAAAGAGCTGTATTCTGACTTCTATGACTCTGACAAGTCTAAGAATAGTAGTATTAGTAGTATGAATATGAATATATAGTTCTATTGAACATTCCTGAGATATAGAGTACGCGCAACTGTCATTAGGAATGACCTGGACTTGGATTTAACATCTTGTGCAACTGATCTAAAAATCAGATCCTCCTTCTGATAATTACCAAAGAAATTTTTTATCAAATTACTGTCACAATCTCATCAGCACTCCTCCGTCTTGTCCATCCTGCATCCACACTGCTCCCTTAAGTCGCCAGGTGGCTATTGCCAGATCGACCTGAATAACATCACCTCAGAGCTGTCGTGTCTCCCACTCGCTTTTAAATTTGATTCATTCCAAGGGAGTGAAAAAAGAAATAAAAACTCATGCCTGTGTTATTAAGAAGGAGCTATTCGATTGGCCGACTGCCTCCCGTTCATCTCATCTTACACGTGTCTTGCTTTGGAAAAATCCCACAGATAGACATCGCAGCCTTATCTTTATGTTAATGTGGCCGCATGATGAAAATCTAACAAGCCTGTGTTTCAACTAATGTGATGTACGAGAGCTTCAAACCACATTTGGCACTGAAAGACACTTTATCCTGATAGAGTTAATACGGCGACTGGGTAAAAGTCAGAGTGGAATAATACAGTGACATTGTATGATTTACATCGTGTCAATTTCTAATATGAATTGCACATTTATTCTAATTTCTTTTGCAGTCATGCTGCATTTGGACATTTTAAATGGCCCCTAATTAGGTAATAGCTATTAAAAAACGAGGCTCTATAAATCCTCTGAGCTATTACAGGTGGTGGAGAGATTAGAGTTCTCGATTTTTTATGCATTTGTTCATGTGCAGGGCTCAGAGTTAATTGAATAAATCTGCATGTTGGGCTCCGTTTGTTATAGCCACTTAAAAACAAAGGCCATACCAGCTTTATTCAGACTCATGTGAGGTCTTCATCATCAATGAGTCCAACTAGACTTTCCCTCCAGGTCTTCTTGAGATATCACGTTCAAAAGAATGAGAAGTATGAAGGGACATCTCAAGCACATAATGACTAACATAGGGACCGTGTGAAATGTCGGTTCAGTTTTGAAAATAAAGCTCCGTGCTGAAATTTCCACAAGGGACATCTCAAAGCGATTTGTCCTCCAACAAACTCACAGCGAACTACTAAACACCAAAGTCCAAAAATAAGAGCTGCAGCCGTATTTGCACATCAAATATGCGAGATCCTTTCTTCTTTAGTGCAGCTTTTGGGGTTCGCTATAAGTTTAATAGAGGAAATCAATGAGGAGCATTAGCCTTTACCTGCTCTCGCCTCATCAGTGCACTCCTGTCCTGAGCATTTTGTTCGCTTTTGCTATCAAGAGGTTTGGAACAAAGGAGGAGAAAGTGAACGCAGACCTGATCCATGCACTTCAACACGATCAGGTCAGTTTCCGCACAGTTCGGATGAGGGCAACTCATTTCCTGAGTTCACAGGCTCGTGCTGCTTTTGATTCTGTTCTATTTCCAGCTTTTGTTGATAATTCAAACTCGTATGTCACATGCTGAAAAAAACAACTAAACTTTCCATTCCCATCCTTTATCATACAACTGAAATGTCTGAAATCAGGAATTAGAGCAACTTTCCTCATCTAGAAGTGTTTGGGATATACAATTCTCTTGTAGTTTAATCTAATATGAGATCAAATATTAATCCCCCAGTAACAGTAATGGTGATGATTTGTGGGATAAAGGTTTGCTCATTTAATACCCTGATTATATCCTAGTTATGTCTTCATGTAAAGGCCTAACTTCAGTGACCATTGGTGATGTCATTGTTGTCTCACGATGTTGAACTTTTATGGTATAAAATAAAGTCTATATGGGAATAAAATCACCTCCAAACAGCCACATACAAGATGTTTCATGACAGATCATGACTTGAGCAGCGGCTCTGCGTGATACTGTACCTAATAAGCCCAAATATTGCAATTGGCCAGGGGGGGGGGGGGGTTCCCCTTTGGTTGATTGGTGGATGTGGAAGTTCCCGCACAGTGGAGCCAATTTCATGTCCCATTAGCCTCATGCTAACCCAGATTGGACTTATGTTGCGATGGGGAGGTTTTGTCAACATATAGAAAAATGAGGTCCTGACGCTGTTTAACTTTCTTTATAATGGACAACTCAACATGATCACAAATGCATTTTCTGACTAAATGTCCCACTGGAGATTTGCAAAGGGAAAGGCAGCAACAACTTATTAACTTCAGTGAATGTATTGATGAAGGTTCCCAGTTTCACTCGGAATTCTCCAGTTTCACTTTGGGCGTTTAGAGCAATGGAGAGTGAGGGAAATTAAATAAATTGACAAGGGGTTTGTAAAAATCAGGTTAATTGTAGATTATATTATTATATTAATAATCATTTTTACTGGTTGGTGTATGACATTGGTCATAAATACAGGAATAATGTTCATGTAAATGTGTGTTATGTGTTGCATATAAAATTTGTCAATGAAATAAATGAACTGTCCTATAATTAAACTAGAACTCAGTAAAGTGAAACCACAATTAAATTCACTAGATCCAGATTTTTATTTGGTTGCACACACTCTTAGGTTCCAAATATTATTCTCTGGGAACTTTGCAAAAATAACCAAATCTCCCAATGTTAAAACAAAGTGATTCTGCCATGTTATCACGATCCACGTCAAAATGCATTTTCTTCTTGGCCCATGTCTCATCTTTTAGTATTTGTGTAATCCTGCTGACACACAAAGCATCAGCCACTACAGAAGTTATCTGCTTGTAAACACAAAGGCAGAATATTCAAGTCCACATGAAAACTATCCTTCTGCTTTAAATGTCTGATATCCCTTGGGCACTTGGTCCTGCTGGCTGCAGGGACTGTAGTCACCAAGGCGCAGGTTGCAGTGGGGTAATTTGAACTGATTTTTCTCTACATGTCCGAAACCGATGTCTTGCGTCTGCTGCGAATTCCCTGTGACATCGGAAGGGGGGAAATAACAAAAGAGGAAAAATATTCGATATAGTGAAAATGACGGGCTCTGCTTGAGTTCGCTTGATGGATCGACGACTTGTCTCCGTCGAAGCCTCACACTGTGACTTGGGTGGATGAGACGGGTTTGATTTCACTCACATATCCAGCTTAGTTTCACTATTTTCAACAAAGGCGTGAACCTGTATCGCCGGCTGATATGATGGGAAAACGTACCCTACAGGAAAAGACTCTCCATGTGTACCTGCCTCGACGAGACTCATCACCCTGGCACACACACACACACACACACCACCTTGTGTGCAGATACTGTACGTACGGTGCACAAGCGCTCCCGCAGCACTTCTTCTAAAACAAGGTCTGGCACACAAAGCGAAAAGGAAATGCCACTGGGTCTTGACAAGCCTCTTTGATTATGTGGCGAGAGCCGGGCAGCTGCGTGCACCTCATGGTGGCTGGGAGATATCAGAGTCTGCATGCAGATGTGTGTTTGTAATCGGTACGCTTCTAAGTGACACCAAAGCACAGCAGGGGCGACTAGTTCTTTCCTCCGCTGACGTTAATTAAGCACAGAGCTATCTACGGCGGCCCATAAAGGCTGACTACAATCCCTGCTTTTCAAAGAGATAAATTAGGTGGCCCGGGGGCACTTGTTTACGCTCTTATTTAAATCTTTACTTTTACATTAATGTTTTCCTCGGGCACATTCTATCATAGCTGTCAGCGAGCGCAAGTCTTGATGAAGGACACAAGGACGAAGCTACTGATGGACACTTGGCTGCTCGCGTGAGGATTATGCACCTTGTTGCCTCACATCATAGGAACCGGCTTGTTTGCATGGTCGTCTTTTCCAACATTTACAAACTCAGGTGTGCTCGCTCCACTCTGAAGTCTTTTAGCTTCTTAAGACAACCACATCTTTTTTTGTTTTTGCTCTGGTGTCAGAACAGGGGGTTCGGAAAAATCACACTTAATTAAATGTCAGACGTCTGTTTCAAACTGTCTCCTCTCCTTGCAAAGTTTCTACAATCAGGAGTCTCTGTATCGCTATGATGATGAGTAGTTTCTATGTTTGCATAACGAAGACAAGGAGGGTGAAAAATGCTTATGCTCATAATAAAAATGCAAAATGTGAAAGCAGTAATTAAAGAGAGGCATCTAATCAGGGATGACTGAGCAAAGTACTTAAAATCCATCGATTGTATTTAATCTACTGTTGCTTTAATACCATTTTATACATAACACCCCCCTCCTCCGTTCTGTGACAAACACTACATCTTACATCTCATTGTAAACTGTACAAAAGAGACGATGCAGCAACTTGGGTTTCTTGCAGATCTGTAAAATAACAACTTCCGAGTGACTGAATGATGTAATTCACACACTTTCAGGTGCGACCTTTGTTTCTTTAAAAAAAATCTACAACAAACTTGCCATCACCTCCCCTTGCAAAATTCTTCTTCTCAAAGTGCCTAAAAGGAACTAAAACTTCACATCCATTTGAAACCATAAAGATATAAAGGTGCTCTATTGCGTCAGAAAACACACAAAACTGGAATTTTGGATTTGTGGTAAGTGCAAATTTGATAAATTTCAAGATTATCTACAATACATCACAGCACTGTTCAGACAGTAAACGGATGAATGCTGGAGGCTGCAGCTTGTTTTATCACCAAGATCCGACTCAGTTACTTAAAGCTTACATTCACATAAACTAGTGCTTTCCTTACATACTACAAGGAATACAGTTGGGACTATAAGCTGAAAAAATAAGATGATTAAACAATAAATCCAATAATGCCTCTTCCTTCAGTGTTTGACAATGTTGTTGAGGTTTTCTCCCTGCAGAATGCCAGGGCCTTAAAAGTAAATCCGGCATTGTGTGTTTTACTTCCTGCCGCGAGTCATCAGAGTATTAAGATGCTCAACAGTCTGTTCTCAAATCTGTCACTGAGCCTCACGTCTGAGAAAACTCTTTTCTCCCGCACGATCATCAGTGTGACGTTGTGCGGTCCGAGCTTTTTCTGAAGTTGGTAAAAAAAATGTTCCAGGTACACATTTGGATGAGGATCATTTGTCACCGGATAACTGACAACCAGCGCCGACGTTGTTCTGATAACGACAAGCTCAGCTCTGTCCTCAAGTGACGGCTGAACCTCCGTGTGATGCCGTCCCTCAGGTGTTTGCCGGGAGGTTAGCGAAGGGCCAGACAGGTGCACGGATGTATTCCTGGGTCTCTGATTGACAAGATGGGACTGGATTCGCTGCTGTCACCGTCGCCGGCGATGAATATCAAGACAAACGCCTCCAGACAAGGCAGAGAAAAAAAGTGGCCACAGAACCAAACTACTTCTGGAGGTTTTGCAACATGTATTTGTTGAATTTCACTGACTGTTAGTTGCTTGAATATGAGTATATGCAAAAAGTAAAAATGTGACTGTCGCACTTTTTGCAATAAAACAGTCCAAAAACCAGACAGGAAAGATGGACTTCAGACGGCAGAGCTTTTGTGGGGTTTTTCCCCGTCTGCCCACTGGGCCTGCTGTGATATCAAGAGCTTACATTTAACACTGAAAAACAAAAAGTGAGGACTGACTGAGGACGTGGACTTTCCTGAGGCGGCTGCAGAACCCAGCATGTCCTGAGTGATCTTGGCACGATTGGACAGCTTTTCTAATAGAGAGAGACCGTCGCCCATCCTTCATCTGTCGGTGCACGGATCCAGCTCTGGCTAAGTTAACACTGCAACAATGGGCATGACAGATAACGTGTAACTGAGTATTTAGAACAGTGTACTGTCTTTAGTTAGAGATACAATTTAAATGGGGTGTAGCTAAAAATCTATATATGACATAGAGGGATCACATTTTAAATTTGTTTTATTCACTAGCTTTAGTTTGTTGAACGCTTTGCTGGGTGATTTCCCTCAAGGCAAGCTCCCCCGAAATTGAAGACACATTATCTTTATTAGTCCCGTCAGATGAGTTTTCCTCAAAGATGGTTTCTGTTACTTATCTTATTGTTTTGTTATTTGTTATTTGATACAAGATGGTGGCACATGTATCCAGGATATTTTAGCTCCATTTTTGCACAGTGGGAGGAAGTGGAGATGCGTCATCCATCTTAATATACCGTTTTTGTGTATAAAAAACAGATTGGAGACCAACCTATTTGAAATGTGCATGATGTGTGCGATTCTTTTGGGCCAATTATTCCTATAAATAATGTCTTGAATGCTTGTTATAGCTACGCCCATTTGATGCTGTGGGAAAACAGACCAAAAAACTCCCTTTATCTGGTGTTGTTGCTATTTTAAGCATCAAAGTGAGAAGAAAAATGTTCTCTGGAACTGTGAAGTCACGTAGTTTTTTTTATTTTCTTCTTGTTAACTGGGTTTCATTCTGTGGGAAATAAAGGGTGAAGGTCATCCTCTCTGCCAGACGAGACCATCGCTGTAAGAGCAGGGTTTGCTGGGCCTCTCAACACATTACACCTCCGCCCCCTCAGAATCACACGACTGAAGTCTTGCATACGCAGTGGGACTGTTTGAGCTCTGTATTATCTCAGGCGTTATATCACTCCACCTACTTAGTGCTGTGACTCAGTGTACAGCAGAAGACTGCATCGCCTCACTGTCACTGTATCTTCGTAAAGGGAAATTCAGTTACTATACAAATGGGGGAACTTGTTTTTTTGCAGTAATCATTCCCTGCAGCTCTGAAACCAGTTAGTCTGCAGAGATGTGGGGATACACAGAGATGCAAGTGTGCAACATTCATTTTAGAAAAAAAATATACTGAAGCAATGTGAAGATTTTTCCATGATGTTAAGGCTGTGCTATAATTGTTTTTATTTATCTGCTACTCTGTTCATAATCTTTTGTCTACAAACAAAATGTGAACTAGAACATTTAAAACTCAGGACATTGATGTGCATTATGGGAAATGTAGGATGGAGTGTTTTTGGACATGGATCCATATTAAAGATTTGTATAAGTTTGTATATCTTGGCCTCAGCTGCATCATCTTTAAGATATTTTAAAACCCTGATTATAAGAAATCTCGACCCCCTACCTCTTCCTGTCAGGAGCATATTGCCCTGTTCTGCTTCACTTTATGTAAACTCCACAATAATACTACATGGTAACACTACATGTCTGTGCTTTGTGTTGGTGATGCCACTGTGATAAACGACCGGGGCTCAGAGCCATGTTGTAGCCGCAACATGGAGACTGTAAATGCCTGTGTGAGTTGCTGCTACCGTGGCGGCTCGAACATGAAGCAGAGACAGATAGCGCATGCTGTGTGATCAGGCAGTCACTCAGCCCTCCAGCTCTGTGAGCTTAGTGACTCAGCAAGAGTCAACCCCCTCCTCCCCTCGGCTCTCCTTCCTCCTCCTCCTCCTCCTCTTCTTCTCTTCCTCTTCGCCCTCTCTCTGCTGCCCCTACACTCGTCTGGCACACTGACGGCTTTTGAAACAAAAATGGCCATCTCACAAACCTTTACTGAAGTACCGGGGCTGAATCTGAAAACTGATTGGATTGTGATTTTCACGGCATGAGAGGAATTAAGATATATTATGTGTTTGCTCACAGAAAACATCCACAGACTCCAGTGGGGCCACTCACAATATTTGCATGCACACATTATATGATCATAGAGGTGGACACACAGACCAAGACAGCACGTGATGTGAATTACAAACATGGTTACACTTCTTACATCATGGATGTGCACGTACACGCTATGCATGCAAAAGATGGTGAACTCACGGCACAGTGGATGGAAAGCACTGATGTAAGTGAATAAGACATAATCAGAGACATACTGTGGTTGAAAAGGTGGTTGGGCGGCTGTTGTAGGTGTACCTATGGTAAATATTTGAAAAGTGAGACTTCACAAAATGGACAAAGTAAAAATAAACTTTTCTGCCCAAACTGCTGATATAACATTTGGAACTAAAATCTTGAAATCTGTTTAAATTTCTCTTTATCCATTAGGGTTTTTATAATTCATTGTTGCACAGTTATACAGCAAAAACTAAACAGATAAAACCAGTAGCCAATGTAACATACACCCACAGCAGATGCACCTTCTGCAAGCATGAATGATCTTATGACTGGGAAAAGAAAGAGTTAAAAGTTTAAATAAAGAAAAGAATAACTTACAGGTAGGCAGCCTTGCCCTCCTCCATGTCTTTGCCCTTGCCGCTGGTGGCTGTTTTCTTGCTGCACAGCGTGCGCGTGATGCACATCAGCAGGCCGCAGTGACGCAGGAAGAAGCAGCTGATGTCCACCAGCACGAGCAGCAGCAGGAGCACGCCCAAGCCAAGGCCCACCACCGCCCCCAGGCCCAGGCCGCTGAACAGGGATTCTGCTAAGGCAGTGAAACACACACGCGGACAAACAGACGCCCAACACAGACAAAACACTGTTAGCAATTTTGATTCATGCACTTCTAAGACACACACAGGGTCAGGTGTGGAGCAGCATCAATAGAGCCGGGATTCGTGTTCATCTGCTCTTGATATATCTGACCTGCCAGTGAAGGCCAGCCTCCCCACATACATCCAAACGTGGAAGGTGTAGCAGTACTGAGAGTGTGAGACCAGGAAACCACAAAGCTGAACCAAACAAGAGCACACTCGCACCCGGAAAAACTTTTTTACCGTGGTTATACTTTCAGAACCACTCGAAGGTCAAAGAATTCCTCCGGAGCCGGCTGGAAAGTTTCCAACCCGTAGATAAGTCCTAATCCACTAACGCCTCGACTCCACACAGCCCTCAGTGGAGACTCTCAATTATTACTTTGGATCCACCAAATTTCCTCCAAAACAAATCAATTTCAGACTAAGAGTTCTTTTTTATATAGAGTAAAAATACGGGAAAAGTTTTAAAGACTGAAAGATCTGAGATCTGGGGTGCCTGAAAACAAGTGGAAAAGGTTTTACCTTGTGAATTATCTTCAATATGAGATGATTTGCATCTTCCTATCTGTTTAAGAGCTGATATATGAACCTATTGCCTGAAACTACGGCAGCAAACATATTTCTTTCATCCATTTTTGCCCTCAGGCTCTGCACATACCTTATCTATCATGAGCCCGACTGTCAACAACGAGCTCCACAGGTGGAGGAGTTCACGCACAACGCTCTGCAACGCTGCACTAAACTGCAACTCAGGGAAGCAAGCATCAGCAGATCCACGCTCCTGCTTTCACCTCTGTGTCCACCGGGTGCCTTGCATTCTGTGGCTCGCAGCGCTAAGCAGATTCACGTGGGAAGCCGAGTATTTTCATCTGAAAGTTGAAATCTCTCGGTGGGTCCAGCCCACTGCTCCCTCGGCTCGGTCAGGAAACGAGCAGCAGGGCCTGCGTTCAATTTAACGTAATGAGAAAACAAAGGCGCCTCACTAAAGAGCGAAGATCCCGGTGGGCATGGCTGAATCCAGCGGCGCCCTGAAGTGATCCTGAGGTTGAGCAAACTGAACACCCACTGTAGGATCAGTGGTGACAGCTGGAGGTCTGACCTTGCCAGGAGTAATCAGTGATGGGAAAGTGAGGATGAATGAACCTTTCTACTTAAGGATACTCTCAAATGGGCGTTCGGCAGCCTGCGAGTTTAAAGGGGGGAATCAGACAATGTTATGAAGGTGTAAGCACCCGAGTGCTGGAGTCTGGCAACTCTGAGTTAAAAAAAAGCCCCCGGAGAGCAAGGAGTGAACGCTGGCATGGCTTTCTCTCTCCTGTGCAGCAAAACAAAAGAAATGGGAGCTGAATGCAGCAGATATAGCCAGTATTCAGTCAGTATCTCCACATGTGAATCTAAACACGCATATTTGAGATGAAGGCACATTTACATGCATCTACAGAGCACGGCTAGAATAAAAACCTTTGTGATCGGTGTCATGTAAATCATCTGGTAATAATAGAATTGATTTAATTCTCATTATACTTTGACAAATTTTACACTGTTTTAAAATAAGGCTTCAAGATTCTACAGGACTCTACAATGGCCCAGGGGGTAGAACGGATCATCCAGAAGGTCTACGGTTTGATCCCAGTCTTTTAATATGTGTGTGAATGCCATAAAGCACTTTGAGTGGTCATCAATACTAGAAGTGCTATATAAATACAGGCTGTTTATCATTTACACATATACACACACACATATATATATATATATATATATATGGAACATTGGACTGAAATTATAGCAAAAAAAAGTTCCCCTTCTTTTGCTGCAGCGCTAATACTGCACTGTCTCTGTAATCTGCCTAAAAACTCCCTCAAAAATGAGCCGAGAGTCAACACTTTAACCACAAAGCCGCTGTTTCATTTCAAATCCAGCGTGCAGGAGCTCCAAGCCAATAATGGCACAAAGAGGAGCGAAGCTTCCAAAACACTCCTGCGCTACATTGGAAGTTGTCACAGCGTGTCACACAAACCAAAAGACTCTCATGTTGGTGACTTTGTTCTCGACTTCAAGCTGAGGCTGCAGACAATGGAGACTGGCGGCGAGTCAAAGGGGAGACGAGCAGAAAGTCAGACGGGGGAGAGAACCTCGTGGCAGAAAGGAGCTCTAATTAAAAACACTTTGCGTTTTTTTCTTCCTGAATCCGGGGATATGGGATTTGAAACTTGTAGACCGGATCAATGTTTTCTCACTGCCACGGGCTCCTGGTTTGAATCTCACCTTTTTGAAGGTTGATCTGAGTTAATTTAGCTGCTGAAGCCACAGATTCCGGGATTGGTAAACAACACCCCCTCTCCAACCCCCTCCCACCGAAGCCTTTGCACACTTCAGACGAGAAAAAGAATACTAATCCCTTCTTTAGGCCATACGTTGCTTCTGTCTCATCGTCAGGCTGCCGCTGCGGCCTTGAGCTTTCATATCTGTTTACATTTGTATATCACATAAAGCCCTTGTCGACGTTATACATTTATGACACCGCAAAGAATGAAGCACCAGTCAAACATCGAGTGCACCACAACATTTTCACAAATCAAAAACATCTTTGTCATTTGCTCAACTCTATAATGCGAGCTGAACAAAAGCACAATATAGGGGAAGAATATGCATAATAACTTGATGTAAGAGCTAAAACACAATAAATATGCTTTTTTCCCTGAGCAGATATTCACATGGTTACCTGTGGCTGCTGTTGATTTATGACGAAGGAGTAAGGAGAAGTAATGAGGTCATTTATATGGGAGGGTCTTACAGAGAATAGAGGGCGATGCCGTGCTCCTGCTGGAGCGAATCATCGCCTGCGAGAGGCAGGAACAGTTTCCCCTCAGGTCACAGTGATAAACGGCCTGAAGGGCTCCAAGGGACAAAGCTGCGTGCAGCTGAAAGTAAATATCCTTTTTTTAAATAATAAGACATTCTGTACATATTTAAAGGCTTGTTTTCATTTAGAAAACTGCAACTTCCTCTTGACTGCATGGAAATTAAAACTTGAAAACGTTCAGTCTACCACACAATGGCTCATCTATGCATCCATCCATCTATCTGTTTCTCTCCATCATGTGTCTCCCTCTCCATCTCTTTCTCTCTCTTCATTCTGCAGGATGAGCCTATTATTTCTTATCCGCTTTATTATTATTGCTTTCAACTTGGGCGGCTATTAATAAAAGCACTATATTTAGCACTGTCAATATTTTCATATAACCATAATATAATATAATATAATATAACATGACATGAATATGACATATAATAACCAGTCTGAAAGAGCTTAAATATGACGGTTACACAACTGTTCCTTACCTTACCCTACTATATGAATTGCCTTGGAATAATACATGTCGTGATTCGGAGCTACACAAATAAACTTGTGTTGAATTGAAATAGAAGTGTATCAGAAAATAATATAGTTCTGTGCATTTTATAGGCTAATCAAGGGGAAGACATAATTTTGGCCATTACTGCCATAATACTTGTCCTTTTGCAAGTAGACGAGATGGTGTGACTCTGGTTTCTTTTCGTTTCACGTTGTGTGCTAAGTTACTTTGTTCTGATTAAACCGAGGCCGACAGCCCAGCCTGCTCGTCAGTGCTCAGGTCTGAACCTTCAGACAGAATGTGTGAAGAGGCAGCGTTTGGTCTTTTTCAAATGTGATACAGCGAGAGATTGACACACTGCTGGTGGAAGCTTTCCCACAATTCAGACACTGGGAGAAAAATACCCTTTTCTGGCATGTGTGTCTGGCTTCTTTTTTTAACAACTTGTCAAAAGCTCCCAAAGTCCATGTTTTGTGCTCCACTTTACTTTCTTAATTGTCCTGTCCAAACGCCTGCCCTTTGTCTCATTATGAAGCACATCCACCGTGGCAGAGAGTGCATCTCCATTGTTCCGGGAGAGCGGCGCGACGGGGTCCGTGTCCTCTGCGGCGATACTTTGACTCCGCTGTCCTCCTGCATCTATAAAACTGTCCATGCTACAGCATCATTCCTATTTCACGCTCTCCTGCTGGAGGTCAATCTAGCAGAAAACAGCCAGTGACAGGCCCAACGCCGCAGCGCTTGGCACAGGCTGTGCCTCTGCATTCTGGACTGAGGACAATGATAACATTGACTTTTTGTTCAGAATTACAGTCTGGCAATGGACAAAGCTGGCAGGACAGACTGACGTGGGGTTAAGGAGGTCTGTCAACGTCGAAAAGTATTTTTAACAAAGTGAGTGTTGTCAAATAATAAACAAGTATATATTAATTCTTTGTACTTTGATTTAGATTTGAATTCACGCCAGAAAAACATTGAATCTCCTTATTTTCTCTTTTTTCTCAGAAACCAGCCTTTAAAACTATATAAAACATAAAAATCTAATTAATACAGACAAAGGAGTGGTGAGCAAATCATGAAAACAAAATCCCCAAATGGATATAGTGTGTACTTATATAAACCTAAAGTTACCATGACTACTATATTTTTATAGTTATTGCGACACTACAGAGCTAAGCCACTAAATCTCAACCCAGTTGAACTGCTCTGGGATCAGGTTATTCCAATCGGTCACTGTAAACGTCAGAGTGAATCGCTCAGGACATTTTCCAGAACTTATCCTGCCAGCCCCACCAATAAAAATGTCTGGAACAGGTTTGAGTGAGAATACAGATGGAAAACTTAAAAGTGAGTGTGTGGGTGGGTTCATGATGTTTCTGACATGCAAACAGGAAGAATACAAATATTTTAGAATGAAAAAGAGGAGCAGGAATTGAGAACTTTTGGTGATTAGGACAACAGAAAACGTCTGCTTTAAACTAAGTAACTACCTTTCATAACTAACATGTTCTCACTTCCTCCTTGAAAAAAAAACATTTCTTCTGTGACTTCGCAAATTCTCAAATCCCTGAAACACAGCCATCATTAATTCTTATTTCCCTGCCCTATTAACACTTTTGCTGACGTCTTCTGATTACTTGTTGATATATGGGCCCATTAGCGCTATTACTCAATTGCTGGACATCAGCTGCTTGTGTGGGACCTGAAGCCATTCATACACATCGCACAAACTCATTAGGGCCTGAGCGGTGATGGACTGTCCCTCCACCGGATGTGAGGGGATGTCGCTCGATTAATGATGACCAAACGGGGCGCTCGCCGATCGGGGAAGGTAGCAGGTGCTAATCTGTGGGGGGGTGGGGGTATACATAATAATTTGTGGATGTGAGCGAGGATTCCTCCTAAGTGCTCACTCCGGGATGTGATGAGGAGAGTATGGAAGGGGTGGTTGTCTGAGGAGGCCCCTCAGAGAATTAAAGATAATAATTAAATCCCGCCTAGTTTGAAGGAGGGAGATGAGTCCTTCCTTTCTGTTTCGTTTCCGAGCAGGAAGCGTTCCAGCTCTGGTGCGACTCAAGTGCACTCGAGAGCCGGCGACGAGGAAATGAAAAACCACGGGAAATTACTTTTTAACTTGGAAGAATATGGTGTCCTTAACAACAGACCCCAAAGAACTGCGAAGAAATGTGATCGACTCTAATGTAATTGCTGTTGTCTGAGGTTACAACTCATTCCAGGGGTAAATCTACGGGCCACTGCCTTCATCTTTGTAGTGGAAATTTCAGTTTAACCAATGAAAAGACACGGATTGATGGATCTAGGCAAAAAAACTAAAATGAGGCACCAAATCACTTCAACCAAAGGCCTTGAAAGTTGACCTTACGTGACAGAAAAGAAAGAAACACACATTTTCTATTTTTATGACGTTTGAAAGGCTTTTATTACTTCATTAAGTGTCATTTTAATTAATTTTTCCTTCAAGCAGTCAAACGTAACAGTGCAGTGTTGATTCTTAACCAGGCTCTGGCAAAAAGCAGATGTTCAACAAGGTGTCACCACTCAATCCCCACAGACTCCTCACGAATGTACATAAAAATACATATATGTCAAGTATACATATGTACAGTAGGGTATATAGGTATGTAATATTTTCCCTCAGAATAACCAGTACAGTTGGTGTTAAGTATTATCTATAGGACGAGAAATGACACGAGCAGGTTTTGTTCCATGCCACTGTTCCTCTCCTTCTGTCTCAGCAGGACGTCCGTTTCCGTGCTCGTCTTGCTCGTGCTGAAATATTTATATCGCTGACAGTGATTTTGTCTGATGTGAAAAAACGCGTTCGCGCAAACACAAGCCTTTCATCTCGACAGGATTATCTCTGTTCGATGAATAAATGAGCGGGTAAACGTGTAAACACCAGGACTGATCTTGTGTTGTATTGTTAAGGACTCCAGTGTTTACTCTGGTAAGTGATACAGGATCGACGCAAGTCAAACAAATGTATTTTTTTTTTTATTGAAATGATATTTAATCGTGGTGCCCCAGCTTGCTCGAACGCATGGAGAGTTTTTTTTGTTGACGGTAATGTCATCTTCGGTCCGTATTTTCAGCTTCAATCTATCACTTGCATCATTTCAGCATCTTTTCTACCTTTTTTTGTATGTGGTGTGCTAGTTTCCCGGGGACCAGCGGTACTTCAACGGATGGCATTCAACAAAGCTCCCTCTTTTTTGCATCTGGAATAAAAGGGATTCTTAAAGAGCAGGGACATCAAAGCCTGTTTACTGGCCTCAGAAAGCAGAATTTAACTGAGGCTTTACTGTCAGGCTCTTTTTAACC
Source organism: Verasper variegatus (assembly GCA_026259375.1). NCBI lineage: Eukaryota > Metazoa > Chordata > Actinopteri > Pleuronectiformes > Pleuronectidae > Verasper > Verasper variegatus. The sequence goes on along the minus strand of CM048038.1, from coordinate 28,824,631 downwards.
TCAGAGTCTCTGTTTGTAAAGCTGCATACTAAGCTGCGAGTGCCACTATTGGTTATATTTAACTGAACGTTATGGTCTGAGGGGAATATATTCAACACAAGCTGTTGAAGAAATTCATTAAATATATTCTGAGTCACAATAATAACATTAAAAAGTTTTACTTCAGGTAAGTACCCTTGTATATAGTAAGTACCTGCACATCAGACTTGATTGCCAATGCGTCTTTTTCCTGACGCCGCTTTAAAATAACGACTTTCACTTTGGAAATTGATGAGAAGATGAATTACTGCAATGGACATGTACAAAAAAAAGTGCTTTTCCCATTTTGATTTGCTGGCAACACTTCCAGGAAAAGCTCGCAGGAGTGGAGAGAGAGAGAGAGAGAGAGAGGCCATTCCAGATTATTCCTTCAAGTGCTTTGATGAGATTATTGGAAACCAAATCCATCTCGCCGGTTTCAATCACGGCTTTTTATGGTGCATGACTGGAAGCAGGGGAAGAGGAGCGGGCCAAGAAAAATACAGCAGTCATAACAAAGACCAACACAAGAAATACCATACACCGTCCTGTGGCAGGCGTGGGGCCTCCATAGAGGCTTAGGACTTTTAATTAACTAAAACTACTACGCTGTAAAAAACTGTAAAAACAAAATAAGAATAACAAGACAGGTGTACTTTAACTTACCTAAAGTCTATTAAATATGCATCTAATTTTTACTTTTACTTGTTAAACAGTGCAAAATAACTTGTAACAAGTTATGTAAGGTTAGGTAAGTAATCAAGTATAATACCTGAGTAAATATTAAGATATCTAACTTCTGGCATTCAGGATAATTAGATTCCTCTGTTTTGATACTACATTCACTTAATTAGGGCACTCACATGTAATACATTTTCTTCTTGATGACATTTCAAATTTAAGGTTTTTAGATATGAAACATAACAAATGATACACTATGCTGTTGTTAGAGGTTACACTTATAAAACACACATTTATCCTTGATGATTTAAAGGCCACAATACTTCAGGTTGTCTTAGTGATGTCATGTTTGGTTTTTTGAGAAATAGTATTTTCCCCATCAGGTTTGCAGTGATTGGCTCTGGATACTACAAAACATGATGCCATTGGTGTTACCATGGCAATAAAACACAATGTCCCCTTTTTTTTAACAAATAAATTGCATATACACTAAACGATTTTTTCAGTAAATTAACTTTCTTGAGTGCACAGTTTATTATACGTCTACACACCAGGACAAGACTGAGGCAGCTTTTCACTGAATGATTTGCTCTTTAAGGGGAATTTTGTGAGTTTCTCCAGATCAAATATGAATTTGACTAATGAAATTAGTTATATAATTGTATAGAGGTTATAAGAATACACCATAATAAATCTATGGCTAATAGGGACCATGTTCTCCTGCAGTTCTGTCCCAACGTGTCAGCCTGAAACAACGACACAAGACCACATTGTATTTTTGTCAACGGAGCGTTGTGGTGGAGTGATGCAAGAAAAAGTTTAAAAGGGGCGAAAAGAGCTGGTGTTGGAGGCACATTGTTCTAATGAGGAGAGTCGGAGGGACGGTTAGGAGGTGAAGAGTAAGCTCTGATTCGGAAAGAAAAGCGGCTTGAGGGGAGGGGAAGGAAGTAAATTGGAGGGGCAGCGTTTGCAATCAATGGCCTCTTTCTTTCAGGATTCTCAGTGAGCAGGAGGGTGAGAAGGTTATGCAGCACAAACTAAAGTAGGACAGAAAAAGAAAACAGAAAAGCGCCAAGTCAATACCCTACAGATGCATAATGCATAGATTGAGGATTGAGGAGAGAAATTGGCCGCAGAGAGATACTGTCGAATGTATGTGAACATATTTCCTGTGCCAGGGAGAAAAAAAAACAAGGGGATGTTTTTTCATCAAGAAAAAAAAAAAGGAGGCAGTGAATTGGAAAGATAGTCCACAATTGGGACTGACAGATATTTCACATTTAATATTGTTGATGGAGTTAACACTGACCAGACTTCTTCAATATCCAATTTGACCCAGCGTAGCAGAAAATGTGAACACAGAGTAATTTCTCTGTTTAACCTGCACCACTTTCCGAGATTATATAAATAAACGAACACGCAACGGCCGGGGAAACATCGAGATTGACGGCTCGGCTTAATGAAAATGCAGTAAACACGGACTGGGGTTATTAAGCTGTAAATTGGTGTGGGACTGGGATCGGCCGAGTTTGGTCACCGAGCCCCCGAGTGAGACAGAGAGAAGTTGAGAGACCAAGTTTGAGACTGAGCGACCCTCTGGTGATGTGGGTTCATATGAGACAGATTGTGAAAATCCTCCTGTTTCTCCGGTGAAGCACGACAGATTTCTTCACTCTATTCGCTCCCTTATTGACTTTTTATCCCCCAAAAAGTCAACATATTCATTTTTTTTAACATATTACAAGTTTCTTTTTCCACTAAAATCCCCCCGTCCAAACTGAGACACATTTTCAGAGCTCGAAACAAAAATCATGTTGCTTTTACTGAATTTGCAGTCAAATTACTAATTATTGAGAAAATACTTACATTTTCTGAACATTCAAGCCAAAATTAACAGTTCTGATGTTCAAACCCTAAAATATTGAATACAGCCTCTAGTTCTGCTTAAAAGCTGGCTCATCAATAGCTGATTTAAGTTGTGTAAAATAGCCCAACTTGATTTCTTCAATTGCATGGACATATACAGTAAGAAGGAGTAATTTGGGATTCGTTTTGTTGGCTGTGGATACAGAATGACACGGAGGAGGAGAGGGAGAAAATACTGTCTGGATGAAAGAGAGGACCAGAGGAAGCAGAGATATGGGGAGAGGTATAAGAAAGAGGGGTGGTGTTCCAAACAAGAGACAGTGTTATAAACCACAGTGCATCGCTGAGAGAGGCTGGTGAAAGCCTCATTTCAGACTCAGGGGGACTTCAATATGTGGTATTACCAACAGGTAGTCGGTGCATTTCCCCAGGACTTCTTCTGTGATTACCATTTCCCAGAGTAGCTGTCGGCCTTGAGTCCTAATGCTAACACTGTCCTAATGCTGTATGTTTTATTTGTGTTCCTCTAGAGGCTGCAATTTTGGGGAAAATGGAAATCTCCTTAGTGAAGAGCAAGAGCAGTTCATACGTGAATTGTAGAACAACCTGGTATTTCAGGTTGTGACTACCACTGCTTACACTGGCCACTAGTATACACAATGGGTTTGCCATTTTGTAGGATTTTTGGAATGTTTAGTAAGAACTTAGTAGTAGAAGTATTGTAGAGCTGATGAATGAGTGTCTATCCAATTGATGTTTTTAGATATTAACTCCGAGGGATGTCCGCAGATTTAGGTCACATCGACTCCAGCGTTCATCGACTCCCTTATCACCCAAGATATGTGTTCTTTTAGATTGTCGGGTGTTAGACACGTCATCAACACGCCCACTCGCTCGCGGTGAATCCTACACAGGATCTCCTGCTGTTTTCTGTGTGCTGCAGTCTTGAGTGAGAGTTTGTTAGTGTTGTAAGGACTGATTCGGCAACTCTGCGTCGAGCGTCTTCTTTTGTTTTTAGATGACCTCCACTGACAACTGCACGAAGCAGAACAAAAGGAAATGGGCAGGAGGAAACACAAGGACATTTGTGAATGCATGGGACAATGCATCAGTTCACCATTCACACGCAATCACAAGCCCAGTATGCCGGCCATCCAAGAAAAGTATTCCATTTTCTTTCCAGCGCTACTCTCCTTTCTTCAAACCCATTTAGGATTCTTTTTTTTTTCCTGCCTGGAGGTGGAGAGTGTATGATCATCAGCCACAAGACCAAATGTCCCTCCTGGAGGCAGAGCATGACGACTGCAGGGACATCTCCGCTAAAGGCTGCCAGAGGTGGCGACTGCATGCCAAGTGGCTCTTCCCCAGGTGCACAGCGAGAGATGACACGCAATGTGATGTGGATGAGAAAGTGTGGCCAAATGTCCAAAACTGGACAGATTTTGGGCGGAGACATGTGTTTTCCCCTTTCTGGGCCATTCTTATTATTGTACTTCTACACATTTCAAACCAAAGGCTATTTTTCCCCCCAGCAATTTCAAATTCGTCACTACTGCAATTGTGTCACTTGAAAGTTTTGATGTACATCCATCTAATAATTCAAGATATCTCTGTCTGGATGGATGTGACTCGCAGATCTCAAGAACCATTCATCTAATCGTCTTCATACTAAATATGTGTAGGGTTATTATAAGAGTTTACAGACACAAACAATCTAGGGCACACATTTCTATGTTTTGGGTGTATTCTAAAATATCATGTATGAAGGTTTTTTGAAATTACATTTGTAACTTATAATTAACTAACTCATCAGCTATTTGGCTAAAACGTGCGAGTGTAGAAAACCCATCTTAAGGTCGGCCAACCTCGGTAGAGTGCAAAGTGATTTTTTCCCTCTCGCTCCCCCCCCCCCCCCGTCTCTCTCTCTCAGGCCCTTTCCCACGATGCACCGCTGTTTCGCTAACAAGAGAGGACAGCCAATCGAAGTGACCCGCCTTGAGCTTGCCGTTCCCCGGTCTTGTTTTCTATTTGAAAAGCAGCCCACACTCTCACAGGCCATTTAGCCAGTGCAGTAATGACAGGGGCAAACACTTGCTCGATCCAAAACAGCACAAATGGATATAGTAACAGGTTTGGAGAGGAGAGCAAAACAACACTGAAGCAGCCCTCCGATATTTTTGTTTTTCCTTTTTTATGTGAGTGTGAGGTCTGCGGGGGAAGTGCACATAACATTTCTATTTCAACAATGTGTGTGTGTTCTCGCTTCAAAGCCAGGCGGTGCTGCACACTTCAAAGTCCGCTGCTCGCATTTCCTCACATGCATGTTCATTTGGGTGCATGCATGTTAATCCAAAGGTCCTGGAGGACTGGAGTAATGAGACACTCCCCTGCACAACCAGGCATTTGTTTTTTTCCAGGGGCTGGAAAAAGACTCCACCACGAGCGGCGACACCAACAAGCAAACACTTTTCATGGGGCAGAACCACATAATCTCAGCAGAGGGACATAAGAGCGAGGGGGGTGGAGGGGCCTGTGTTTGTTTGCTGGTTTATATGTGTTGGTCTTTCAAATGAGAAAAGAGCCCGATGGACCGTGCAGACACACTCCGTCTGAGCTGCGTTCTGCGGCAGAATTGCAAAGCAACGCGGCGGGAGGACCACGGAATAAATCGACAGAAGCAAAGATGAGAGGGAAAGAATTATTTTTTTGAAATAAGAGAACCACAGCCCGGGGGTATTTTCACTCGGGTCTGTTGGGTTTCTTTGAAGCGAACCCTGGTGTGATTGCACCATTTGTGCTGTGTGAACGAATCCCTGGTGTGGACATCAACACCGAAGGATGCGCGGACAGGACAAGTCCACCTCCAAATCCAGTCTCGGTGGTGAGACTGCAACACTGACATCAGAGGGTCTCAGATTTTTGGCGAAAAGAAAAAAAAGCAACAACGTGCACCGCAGTTTATCGATACACAACGGTACAACGGAGTGTAATATGTTGCCATCTGTGGTCTGCGGACAAAGCTGTTTCCTGTTATAGGGACGCAAGTTGTGGATGGAAGACATCGGAGCTGCCGGGGACCTGGCTGGCGGAGGTTGCGACTCTCTGTTCTTCCTCCGCCAACTGGACCCAATGAATGAATGACTGCCGCTGGCCTGTGTTGGATTATTAAATAAAAGACTGGAAAGAAACTCCCTGAGTCGTCCGTTCCGGGGGCCAATTGAGACACGTTACACAGACAACTGATAGGGACTTTAATACTGACAAGAACAAAACACTGATTACTAACTTCAGCTTTTGTTTCTCTGCTCACTTTTTTATTTTTATACCTGCAGGTAAGGTTTTACAGCAGAAAATCACTTTTAAGCAAAGTGCTTCCTTCTGGTCTCTCACATTTAAAAGGCCGGTCAACAGTCACGGGTGGGGGGGCACTGCAGGAGAGGAGCAGGCACCAGTTTCTCTACTGACAACAACCTAATTTGTCCAGAAAGTACAGCGGCAACGGGGCCTGCTGCACTCTGGGCCTCGCTTTATCTTGACTGGAACATATTGCTCTCTTGCCTTTGTTATCGCCAGCGCTGTCACCGTTTCCAGTGGCTTAAGCACACCGCTTAACACGACAACTTCCCAAATGTTCTCTGAGGGCTTTCAAAAGGCGTTCAATGCCAACTACAAGTAGGCAAGCAAAAAGTGGGTGTATTTTAAAAGAAAAGGGCCAATCGCACCACACACGGTTTGCCTTTATCGTGCTTTTTTCTTACCTGTAATATCAGGCTTCTGTGGCATGAAGAACTGATAGAAGGTCGGCTCAGACAGGCCCTTGACATTGCGCGCTGTGATTTCCACTTCATATCTCGTGTTCCACTGCAGCGGCTGAAGCATCGCGAAATCATTCGCTCCAGGAACGAGCTTGGTCATCCACTGCTCCTCTTTATCCTGACGGGAGGGAAAAGAGGAGCGTGGAGTTAAAAAATAAAGAAAAGAGGATGTGAAAGATGGTCTGCTAAATGAAATGTAGAGCATTGATTAAATTTGTAGAGATAGAGTGTGTGGTTTTTTAATCTGGGGGTTGTGAAAGTGACTACAATCAGAAACAGTAATCCTTTGTGTCTTTTTTCCTCCTCCTTTTTACGTCATCCTTCCATTTCCTCCTTCCTCCCACCTTGTCTTGACACCAATCGCAAACAAAGGATTGGAAAGGAAGGCTGAGAGCTGCAGCCTGAAAGCACGGTGCACTTAACATTCTTGCCTACTTGGCACCTTGTGCCCGCTGCGTTTGAGTATGGCGGGGAGTGCAAACAGGGCTTTTATAAAAGTCGAGGTCCAGGGCGTAAATGTATGTAGCATTTGTGTGGATTGTTAGGGAGCTATGATGGGTCTGTAGTCGGTTCATCCTACTGCACCCCCGCCATGAAGGGGTGGTGGGCTCCCGATGCCAAACGAGGCCATAAGATTACTGGGGTGTGAAGCAAGCACCCTTTTCCGTGCGCTGGCATTCAAAAAGCCTCGCTGAGACTCCCTGACCCCCTTCTCTGTGGCGTGTTTTCATCTGCGGCGGTATTATTTTAAATCGCTGTCACTTCCCCAACAAGACAGACAAATGCCTGCTTGGACACATTAGCATCGGGGAGATGGGAGATTTGGACGAGCTGAAATCCACTTAGTCCTGTGGAGAGTTCTTGTGCGAGTGCCATCTATTCTGCTTGCTCGCCTTATCTGGTGAGTTTAAGCTGCATTTTGCTATTTTACACACACCAAAAAAAAGCCCAGACTACTTAAACGGATGAGTGAATTCAGACAGTGTATGTGTACTCTCATTTAAAACATGAATTGTGAGGATTGAAAAATAGAGATTCTCAAGCAGAACATTATACATTTTGCCGCCAACGCACCCACTCAACTCAATCAATGGGAACCTATCAAACCTGTGAGTCACACACACACACACACACACACACACACACACACACACACACACACACACAGTAGGAGAAAATTGGATCCTGAGTTTCTGTTGTGTTAAACAAAAGCAAAGTAGTGGGTTTATTCATTCTCCAAAATCTCATTCTCCTTTTTATCCTGAATGTCATTATGATTTAATTTTCAACGTCTTTATAAATATACATTTTCATGCAACGGTGAATCAGTGATCACACCAAAAATGATTATACAGTAAGTTAAATTAAAAGAGCAAAAAAATTTAAAAGGTCAAAGAATATAAATCCATATATAAGTAGCACATACATTTATGAATTTTTAAAAAGACCTAAAGCAGCTTGGAGCTGCAGTTGTGAGCAAACATTGACTGGGGTCAATTAGTGTTTTTTGCTTGGGAAGGTACATCAGCCACGATAAGACCCAGGTCACATTGTATAAATGTTAATGAAAGGCGCTTCAGTGCTTCCTTTTCGTATCTCCTTTAGCGTACAATCACATGCAAAAGCAAACGAGATAAAGCCGACCCACAGTTCCTTGCATAGCATCTGCCGCCATCCGCTGAATGACAATGTCGTTTAGAGTAAGTGCAGTCGGATCCTCTCAGCACTGGGGCTGGTTTCCTACGTCATTATAGTTCTCCTTATCATCTTTCCTTTTCCGTCGAGGTTTAGGGAAAGTGCTTCAGAAAGGACATAGGAAGTAAATCTTTGGCCTATTGGACTGTGATTTTTTGGGGGGGGGTCTTTTTTTCTGCTGCGTATTAATATAGATAGAGAGAATGAGAGTAGTAATAAGCATAGTTTATAGTTGGTTTCTGTCATTTCCTATGACTTGAGAAGAAATATATTGAAGCACAAAATATTGCAAGTCATTATTTTGCTTCTTGAAACTTTTTTCTTTCCCCAACTTTTCCCTTTCAAGGAGGTAAGCGCTCTTCTGCGTGCTATTCCAGTTCAGACACTGTTATGGTCGGACTCTGACGACACATTTGCCTACGCCACGTTTACTCACAGTCTTGTACTTGACGATATACTCCACGATGGGCATCCCTCCGTCGTCCTGCTTGACCAGCCCCAGCCTGTAGGCCTTGCCCATTCCCCTCTGCCCGTGGACTGCCGGCGGACTCGGCTCCCCTGAAAGACACAAGCGAAGCGAGCTTCAGAATTAGAGGCTAAAAAAGGTACGTGTGTGTGGGCAAATGGGAAGGTGAGATATGAAACAATGACGCAGAACAAGGACAGAGATGGTTTCAAGCTGATTTAAATTCATATTACAAGGCAACTCCCACAGTCTGGACTATAGCTAATGTTGACTGGAGGCTCTTATTATTCCCTGTATTTTGCTAATTGGGTGTTTTTTTGAACATTCATCCTCTGTAGCTGCACGGGTGTATAATATCCCCCGGTGGAAACACCTTTTCTGCGGCTTTGCCTGGATTTACTGCAACTCAGCAGTGCCAGATTGCCAGAATAAATACAACGCTCATCATAAAACCCTGGCAGTGAATCTTTTTTTTTTTTCAAAGCTGCAGTTTTATATCAAGACACAAATTTGACAGGCCCAATAATTTGGATTCATATCACTGAAATATGAGGTTGTAACCATCTCAGATATAAACACGCTGGCGTTTCACAATACGGCAAATAGGTCTCATTTTACCAAGATGTCTATGCTTAAAAAAGATTCTGCAGGATATTTGTAAATATATTTCTGATGTTGTAATTAAAATATGTTTTCATACCTTTCCATAGTGTTCACTTTCTAACTGTATTACTAGATTACATTTATTATCATCTATCTACCACACATAATCATTTGTTAACTCCTGAAATGTGCAAATAATTCACAATTAATTCAGTCTAACGGCTACAAACCCATTGTAGTAGAGTGATTATGACTGGATTTCATGGGCAAGTGGCCTTTAGATCAGATTTGATCGAATCCTGATGCGATGAGAGGCTCTTATTTTTTAGGTGTTTCATTCAATGGGCTAGCAGGGAAGAGGAGGGAGTCAGACTTACGGATGGGCAGAGTCTGGAAGGTCTCCGTGTGGCTGAACTCCCCCTGACCTTTGCCATTGACGGCCGCCACTCGGACCTCGTACGTCGTGTTGGGCTCTAGCACCGTCAGCACCACTGTCGCTGGAGAGAGAGAGATGAATCTGATAAGATCACTGTGTATCATACTGAATATTAGATCAATAGCAACATTGAAATACAGGTATACATTTGTAGAATTCATCCTGTAAACTACATTGATTATTGAAGGACACAGGAAATCTAATTACCAGACCACATTACAGATTCCTATTTAAATTGTAAAGTCGTTAGAGTCTATTTACATAATCTTCACTATCAAGAGGAGCTGGGCAGAGTCTCGGCGGCATAATGAGCCTGAGTGAAAGTTGTTGTTTTTGTCAGTTCTGCACAAATTAAATACTTAGACGCTAATAGGTGCTTGTGCAGTTCTTTAGTCCCACAACTGAAAACAAATACCGCAATTTGCCAGCGTGCTAGCTTACTTTCCAGGCTATAAGTAGGCATTTCAATTTGGGCAAAAGCATTCAAACGAAATGAGTCCCGGCATCTCATTATATTGAATTACTTTCTGCCGAGGGTATCTGAAGTGGCTCATATGATTATATGACGGCCCTCGACTGGTTGGTAATTAGTCTGGCTCATGGTTTTAATATTTTAGTCTAAATCTTAAATAAAAAACACATTTAACTAAATTACACATATAATTAAAGTATATTTAGCTCTTTCCCTGATGTTTCCTTCCCTTTGTTTTCAACATGCTCCTCATTCTCCTTCGACATGTGAAGTATATTTCTAATTTATACTCTTAGTGCTACTGTAGCTGCTTGTTAGTATTCACCTCACCGCCACCGCCATATTGTAATCGACTCTGAAATGAGGGATATTAGTGATAAGCCCCTCAGGTTTGTCAGACCTGCTTATCACCCGAGCATTCATCCTCTGGCTTCCATTTTCCTTCCATCCATCCTTCGCCTAATGGTGTAGTTTTCCACCAGCAGGCTCAGAAAAACAATTTGGAGTCGTAAAAGCATAACAGGAAGAGGAGAAGGAAGAGGAGGAGGAGGAGGAGGAGGAGGAGGAGGAGGAGGAGGAGGAGGAGGAGGAAAAGGGGTGTGCGCCTTCAAAATTCTGGTTTAAGCCAGACACATGAAGAGCATGTAACAGTACAAAAATAGAATATGTTATTTCCATTTTTAATTACTTTTATTTCTTTAATTGGTTTATGACAAGGACACTGAAGGGTCCTTATTTATACTTATATTTACATGCTCTTCAATAACTGCTGCCATGCAAAAAACATATACCATGAATTGTGATGTTAAACAAGAGAGAGAGCACATTGCCTCCATTTTTGAAAATCACTGCCCCTTACCAATAATGATATGATAATGAGAACCATTTTCTGAGCAATTTCACCTTTTACAGCTAAAGATCTGAAAAACGATTAGATTTGAACGCCTCACAGAGCTGAATGGAAGTCAGTGGGGAAGGTATGAAACACAAGACTATACCATCAGTTCAAGAAAATGAACATATATTTAGGGACCAGTGGACTGTAAAAATCTAATAAGGTCTCTGACAGTGACTTATATTTGATACCATGATGTGAGTTTATGTTCCGTGGGGCAGAAAGTAGGTAATTTGTCTCTCCATCACTGCTACTGACCACTGCTTTTAACCACCTCTTCGCTTTAGGGTCAATTAGGCGTCATTTTATCGTTAAGGTCTCTTAATAAATGACCCACATCGTTTTATTTCTTCAGATTTAATGGCTATTCCTAATTTAAAAGGGGGACGTCTGGATAAACATTAAATCATGATCGTGATACAGGTGGAATATTTAGGTCATCAAACTGTCTTCTTCAAATTCCCGTGCATAACCATCTGTCTCTCGTCTCCCTTCACACCGTCCAATCAGAAGCCCTTCATGGGATCCTTGACCCCAAGGATAAAAGGTGCTGGTACGTGTGAGGATAACAGCAAGGGTTTTGTTATGATTGCGAACCATGGGGGAATTGGTTTTGCCCGTGAAATGAGCTGAGCAACACGTGAAAGCTTCTTATCGATCTGACCTCTGCGGTTAAACGGAGCTGGAAATAGACACGTTGTCGAGTGTGCGTTTATCTTTTTTTATTCACATCAACATTATACCTTTATGTTAAGAGTAATAATAAGTGCCACTCACTCTGAACACTGTGCGATTTTATGTCCCTCCATTCCTGCGAGCCCGTCTCCTTGTACTGCACCAGGTAGTAGCTGATGGGCACGCCGCCGTGCGAGTCGGGCTTCATGAAGGTGACGGTCGCCAGCCGCTGGGAGACAGCCGAGAGGCGCACGGAGTATGGATTCGATGGCACGTCTGAAACGACAAGAGGGGGTGACGTGTGTTTTTTAACGTTGAATTATTCATGCTTGTTGATTTTGGGTTCCATTCCCAGATCTGAAAATCACAAATTAGGATGAATCAAAGCAAGACAGCAATGTAAAAAACTGCAATACCACTCAGTGTATTTTTAAACAAAGCTTGAGTTACTGCATTGTAAATGCAGCAGACAGAACTTCCTGTGCCTCCCACCTATTACATCACTGTCATCGCTGTAATCAAACTAAAGACAGACATTATTGCTGTAATAACTCTCGGCCCTGAAAACAATTTAACACACAGTAAGAAAAATTCATTTTGAGGTGAGGAGGTACATCACTCAGCTGCATCTCCCACGTGTCCTTGGACTTTTTCACCGCTAAACCAACATGTTAACTACTTTTTTTTTCCCTTTCAGAGCATCTGTGTGTTGTTCGCACATTTGCTTGTGGCCTTATTTAAAAAGTGACGAGTGCTCAACTTCCTCCTGAGATCTTCTACCCTGCACGTCTCTGTTATTGGTTCAAACTTCAGCAGCGGCATGAGTGTGTGTACGTGCGTTTCCCTCTGTGTGTGTGTGCAGAATTGAAAGAGTCAGAACAACTTCCTAAACACATTGTTTTGTGCAAGACAACATATCAGGTCAGCTTTTTGCTCCCCACTTTTCTCCTTAGCCTAGAGCAATTCAATCTGCACTAAAGATAATTGGACTGCACTATTGTGTATTAGCCTGCGCTACCGTAAATTAGGGGGTACTTCAGAAAATAGCGAGGGGTATGGTAAATCAGCTGGCACCATTTCAGATTAGGCTAGCCTGAATAGGGGTGGCGAGTTGTAGTGACATTTGTCTTCCCCAAGAATTGCAAATAAGGCTGTTACCATTAGTAGAGAGGTGGAGGGTTACAAAGTAGTCAGACCGTTAGAGTTACTGTGTTTCTAAAAGTCTGGGGTGCCTGACTGTGCACAATCTTGACTCCGCTCAGGTAGAGGAGCACAACCGTGGCAGCTCTGCAGACCCACCTGCCTGCGCCAGGATGAACTCCTGGTATCGAACTCCAATGTTGTTCCTGGCCGTGCAGTTGTAGCGGCCAAAGTCCCTGTCGGACATCGGAGTCACCTAGAACCAGAAAATAACAAATGAAATGAAAAATCATTTAATGAATTCCAAAAATCCAACTCTTACATACGTGCATTGATACACCAGAGAGAGAGACAGCAAAGAGTTATATTTATCCAGGTGTAGAGATACCATCCATCTACCGCTTATACATTAATCGTTGCAGGGAGTTGGACCTAATTCCAGTTGAAGGAGGGGAAGACCCTGAACAGTTCACCAGCACATCCCAGGAGAAACATACGGAAACAAACAACCATTCACACTGAGCCTTCAATCGATCGAACCCCAATTGGCATGTTTTTGAAATGCAGGAGGAATGAGGAGAGAACCCAGATCATCACCGTGCCTCCTCCAAGAGATATTTGGAGATATCTGCATCGGACATTTCTGCTTCCCGTACTGATACAATGCAGGTAAATAGAGATTTGTTTGATGCACTTAAAGCTGCATAAATCCAAGTTCTTTTTTACATTTACAATAGCTCAAATGACAATGTGTGACATGACAGGGGAATAGAAACTTATAATTTACAGGACGCAGTGTCAGAAGTGTCTCATTTCACCCAGATCACCACCTTTTAATGCTTCCGGGCCTTAAAACCTCTTAACAAGCTTTTTTTAAACTATTAGAGAACTTGCACTAAGTGTAATAAGATCCAAATTTTGCAATATTATCAAGTGCAATGCTACAATGTGCTAACTGAGTATATATACTCTCTATATCTATATACTCTGTTTTAATACCCTACTGTTTTTAAATCAAAATTTATTCTGATTGGTTTTGAGGTGGTTTAAAAGAGAAAGAATAATACCTTCTGTCACTTATCTTAATTATCAATGTAAAAACATGTGGAGAAGCTGTGCCCTGCTGCGACGCCTGTGTTCCTTTCATTCTCTCTAATCAAAAGACAAATTATTCCTGAGAGAGACAATAAAGACAAATCTCATCCCGTCCCGTCCTCATTTAGGAGCTGGAACTAGTTTGTTGCCGTCGATCAATTTTCTGTCCGTCACCGGATCGATCAGGTATTGTATTCTCTCATGTTTTGTACTTGCTGGTAAACAGGTCAATATCCCAGTTTCGGCTCTGATCGCAGGGCGCACACCCACCTCCAGCACAGACTTGCCCTCCGTGCTGTGCACCCGCGTGTTGGTAGTTGCCTCCACGGAGATGGTGAGGCGTTCTCGCCTCCACAGCATGGTGGCGGGAGGGTTGGACATCACGTCACAGCTGATGTTCACCGGGTTCCCCTCCCACGAATAAAAGATAGTGTGATTGGTCAGGAACTTCGGTATATCTGCCGCATAAGGAAAAAAGAGATATTTAATTTATGGCAATGGAGCTTTTAGGGGCAAAAACAAGACCTGCATTTTTTAAAAATAATTTGTTGCAGAGAGTTAAACCCTCTAATCAAAGGTGGAGCTGCGTTGGATGATGAAAGACATAAAAATGACTCGCTGAGGCTCAACCCGCAAATTCCTCAAAAGGAGGAGAAAAAAACAGCATTTCATTAACAGTTCCCAAACTCTCCATGCAATTTTAAAAAGAGAAACTACAATTTAATTGAAGCCGCCTCACGCTGGGGGGAAGGGAGGGGAGATCTCCATTATGATCATCACCGCAAGAATAAAAATAAATGCAAACAGAAGCTCATTTGCCCCGGCAAATAGGAAGGGCAGTAATGGATGATCGGAGTGGCGAGCTGTCGTGTGGATTTTTTTTCGGCCCAGTCAGCCTGGCTCAGTCGGAGAGGCATTATGGTTGTTTTATGTTCACTTGCAGGATTCCATTAAAGAGATTGATGCCCGGCTCTCTGTCACAGCCGAGGACGTGTTATCCCCCTGCAGCCTGCAGTGACTTAGTAAATGAGTTCATTAGTTCAGTAGCGATGGCTGGCTCAGCTCAGCCCTGCCGCACACACACACACACACACACACACACACACACACACACACACACACACACACACACACACACACACACACTTATAGCCTGTGTCTCTCTGCAGTCGGAGACCGAGTTGTCAACTGTTTACAGTTTAATGACAGCGACTTTGCCTTATGGTTGGGGAGTTAGTGGATGCATGCAAGATGTTGTTGTCAATTTCTTTATGAGGATGCCATCTAACTTTTTTTCCCAAAATGTCAACTTTTCAAGAGCTATGCAAAAAATACGGTTTTAAAGGGGATCCGTGAACCCAAAAGTCACCTCAGCCCGAAGAAGAGAAAATTGGTTTCTAAATGACAGCGGAGACACAGGAGTCATTTTTAGTTTTTTCACCCTTCACTGTGTCTCCGGATGTGTTTGTTTGTCTGCCCTCTCTTTGTTCTTTTCCTCGGAGCTTCAAGGTGGAAACGCTGCTCCCGGAAAATGTATTTTTTTTTCTGTCTCCGGTCTCGTTCAAGTGAAGCAGAGCCCACTCTCGTAATGAGCGCGATCGTTCCGAGGACAAAATGGAGATCTCTGCTACAGAGCTCATTAGGCAGTGGATAGTCCATCCCAAATAACCCCCAACAACCAGCACTGAGGAATGGTTGTGCTCACTGGGAAGTAGGAGAGCTGTAACTTCAGGGGTGAAAGGCTAAGTGTGATATCCTCTGACTAATTAACCCTTCTGGAGGCTGTGTGTGTGTGGTGCAGTGGGCGCAGGGCTTCGGGGGGGGGAAAGAAAAGAAAAACAGCCTGGTTGAACTTTTGAGCTGCGTACATGCATGTCTGCAAGGAGTTCACTTAAATGCGTTTCATTTTCACTTTAGGAATATGATACAATATACTGTATATATGCAGTGAGTGGAGGAGTAGGTGAGGTGATGTCATGTGACCGGGGCTACAACAGTCTTATTCAATTTGCCTGTTACTGTTGGAGTTTTGGAGGAAATACACAAAAGCAACTACTTTAAAAAAATAATTGATAAAAAGTCAAAGAAACAACAACTATATGGATCTCAACACAAGATCGATACAACGTTAAATTAAAGTGAGGCTGTCAAAACATCTTCTCACTGAGCTTTTCTGTGCTTGGATGTATTTACAAACTTTCAAACTGTTTAGTTCCTCTTAAGGTTTGTACATTTAAGTCAGATTTAAGGCCAATTATTCTAATTGATTTAAACAAGCAGAACTCTCAGACTAAACAAAAAATATGCTTGATATCCCCATTCTGTAGGTGTTACACCTCTGTGAAGGTAAAGTTTGTGTACTGTAATGAGCAGGACTGTCACACACACACACACACACACACACACACACACGCGTGGGGGAGCGCAACACTGATACTCACACTCGATGTCCAGAAACATGCTCTTCTGATGACCTCCGATCCGGCTGAGCGCCTCGCAGTCGAAGCGGCCCAAGTCGGCGAGCCTCACGCTGCTGATCGTCAGCACGGACTTGCCGTGGCGACCGCGGACCTCAAAACGCCCATCCTGCCTCTGAAGACACAAAGCACCTCGTTTTTGTATCGTCTTTAAAGGTATCAAGTCAGAAAAGGTCAGGAATTGGATTGTTTTTATTCACATCCCTATTATGCTCAAAAAGTTATAAAGTATTAAGTACTGTTAGCACTTTATTTGTGATATTATATTTAAAGGAGACGCAAACTTTTATATCTGTGATCGTATAAAGCTGGAGAAATGATTGATTGAGTCCACCGAGTAAAGTTCCTGATCCAACTTTGTAACCGGGAGTGAATGACAACCCCTTGATCCATTTTGACCCCCTTCTTCCCGTGGCAAGCAACTGTCACTTGTCACACAGAGTGCCGGGGTTCATGTAAAAAAAAGAAAAGAAAAACCCTGTTGATTTATTACAAGGTCATTACATCTGTATGAAGACAGATGGTATCAATTCGAAGCAACAGGTCAATTACAGCAGACGAGGTTATCATTCCGGCAATCGACATTCACTCGTAATGAGAAAAAACACCCCAGGAGCATCCCTGCTGCAGACAGCATACAGCTGTAGCCTCCAGACGGTTACCTAACAGATACCCTCCGTCACCCCCGAGAAACTACTTTTCAGCAGAGCTGCCTGTGGACTCGGGGTTGATGTATTTGAGAGCCGCAGTGACTGCAGCAGGGTTTCTCTTTTTTTTCCTTCATTTTAGGATTGGAGGAAGATTTGGAGGTCAGATTCACTGAGTTCAATTACATCAAACAATGCAACGTTCTGTCCCATATCTTGAAGTACAACTTGTTCTCTGCAGAGAAACCTTTCCAGTAAATTAGATGATAAACATGATGCGAAAAAGGATACAGTGGTGAGATGTTGTTTGACACTTTAAACACCATTTTAAACACCTTGCACAGAAGTGTTTTGGCTCTGTAGCAGTAATATTCCAGGTCCAGCCGAACAGACAGCAGAGTGTTACTACAGAAAATACTGTGAAGAAGGAACTGCATTTCATTTCTTGGATCGAGTTGGAACTGAAACAGTTTTGCATTAACAGCTGGATGTTGAGTCGTAACTGATAAGAACCAATCAGAGAGCTGAGTCATCAATGCAAACGTTTTCATTTTTTGCTCATCCATACTAAAATGCCGTCCTGTAGTTTTAAACATGCTGCATATGAATCAAAGTATTAAGTCTACCACATTCTTTTTAGATAAGATAATTGAAATTGAAAATTTGTTAAACTGACTGAGCTGAGTTTATATATTATTTATACAATTACAGTTTGACTGAATTCAATTTCAAGTTTCAAAAACGTAGATGGAGGCAAATTCCAGGACAAAAAAATGCAAAAAGGGAGTTTTGAAACACATCGGAGGTCGCACGGAGGTTGCCATGGTAATAAATAAGCTTCTGGTCGACTCGCATCCAAACATATTTATGCAGAAATGTGGAGTGAGGCTCTTGAACACTCTGCAGTAGAGTGGACTGCAGGAGTAAATGTAGCAACAGTTATATGTTCTAAAAAGTAACATGTGTAGCTGCTTGCTGTGGAAGACCGCAGGGAAAGTATTATGGGTCAGCCTGCAGACACGTACTGTACATGTTGCATGAGCACACACACGAATACACACACTGCACAGGAGCTTTGTGTTACACATTGTACGTCAAAGGGTATACGTCAAAAACACAACCGTTTGCATCACAAGTTTACTTTTCCCACATTGTTGCCTCCTAATGAGACAATTAAGTCAACTTAGAGAAACAGCTTTTAGTGGAGTAAAAATAGAATATAATTATTTCGCTCGAGGCCTGAGAGTATAATGTAGGATTGCACTCAAATGAGTTTGTTCCTCGTAAAGGAATTGGAAAGAAAGAAGAAGCTAAATAAAAAATGCTGAGGCTGAGAGTCAAATCAGGCTCACAGTAAGCCTATTTAGCAGAGGGATACCCCACAGTGCATTGGGAGGTTTTTGTAGTTGCAGCCGTAATCTGCAATATTCTTGTTTGTGTGAACTTGCGTCATTGTGTGTGATCATCACCGATTTCCGCTGTGATTCTGCAATGTGTGTTCAGCCGTGGGGGCTATTAATATTCATGCCGACGACCTTATTCACGCCACAATCGGTGCATGCATCAACGTGGCGCCCCGGGAAATCGAAAACATCATTTCCTGGGTGAGTATTTTTAGTCGCTTTAGAGTTTTGGGGTGAAGCTGCGTTCGCGTCATTGCAACAGCTGAATCAAAATTACAAGCGGGCGACTGATATATCTGGAAATACTCTCTCGGAGAATTAGTTGATGAGATCAGCGCCACTCTCCAGGGCCTGGTTCTGTCCAGAGGTAATGAAATCCGCCTACCAGCCCCTCTCAAGCTAGTTAATTACCATGTTGTATTTGTTCTTTCCTATCACATTTAATCAGCTATGAGCTTTTTGATAAATAGCAACAGAGACTATAAAAAAAAAGCCCTCACCCACCTGCCTCTGCTAACATTCATTATGGGTCTAAGCCTTGGCCATGAAGCCCCCTCTTCTGAATCACACGCTCTTTATGTGGCCGCTCTTCCACTGCTAAGGCATTATCCCGTTAAGAATGGCTTATCTTTGCCCTTATCGGCGCAATACTACCGGCCAATGAGGTGAAGCAGCTTTTTAAAAGGCTCGGTTCTGGTCCCTTTATGGCGCCGCTGCATCCTCTGCTTGTTTGCGTCGCCAGCTGAGGTCAATGGGATTGCGAGTGTGCGCGCGTGTGAGTTGAATAGGAATGCCGGAGATGGGTGGGTGGGGGGATGAGAGAGGAGGAGGAGGAGGAGGAGATGGAGGAGGAGAAGAGGAAATCTTCCAGGAGGGAACTTCTGATTCAGGAAATTACATGCCACCCCACTCCCACACTTCATCCCACCTCCTCCTCCTACTCCTCTCCCACCATCAACTGACAAGGTCTGTGTCTAGAAACAAACTCGGTCCCTGAAGCACAGCCTGTTTGATATGCAGCTCGGTGGAACGACGAGGCAAGCGGCCAGACGTGAACACAACAGCGGCTCGCGCGCACGCCCTGGGACACATACACGCAGCAGCGACACGGTTACACCCTTACTGTAAACACACACGTGAGCACCGACCAACACGAGAGCACCGAGATAAAAGGCAAGGAGATGCGGAAGCTGAGGGAATACGGGAGCTGGAGGAGATGAAAGCAGCAGCAGGTAGTAAAAGCAAAGGCGGGCAGAAGAAAGTAGAAAAATATGGAATGGAATGAGAGCGTGTGGGGGGTTTACAGTGAGCATATGAAGCTAAATTGCAACTGCAATCTCTCAAATGGGATTGTCGTTCCTCTGTTGCTGTGTTAATTCAATGCTGGAGGAATTTTCAGATATTACAAATGTCAGCTGTAAATGTCAACAGGGCTGGAAGTCCAGTTCTGGCGAGAATGGCTTATTCTAACTTCTGAGAATGGGATGAGAACATTAGGTTTCTTATTTGCGCCACTCTAATGAATAGTGCATCACCTCATCCTCATAAGGACAACAAAATTACATTTTACGAAGTTCCAAGGAAGACGTGGGCGTGCTGAAGGGTTTCAACGTGGCTGTGATCTGTTTTCCTCTGTTGTTTTGCTGCAGCTTTTGTGACCAGGTATCAAACGAGGAAAGAAAACAATCTCAGCGGGCGTGGGCGTCGGTTTTTCAAGGGTTTATGTGCAAAATGTCTTTTGAAGAGAGATCAAATCAACACAAGCTTGACTCCTGAATAACTGAGGAAAAGGTTCAAAAGGTTCTTTGAAAGTTAACATTAGGTGAATCAACAGGCAAAAGCTTTGAAAGGATGAAATGCAGTTTTATACTTTTGCCTCTAGTAGGTTATATAGTTTATATTATTTTTTCACATTGTTGGTCTGTTATTTAGCAGGATTAACTAAAAATGACAGGACGGATTACCATGAAATTAGGTGGAAGAATAGGCTACAGGGCAGGAACCCATGAAATTTTTGTGCAGATTTGAAAATGAATGGGCAGATCCAGGAAATCCTTGTTTCCCATGTGCAACAGTGACATACTGAAGAGTGACAGAGAGAACTGCATTACATGTTATGATAACTATGAGGTCTGACGGTCTGCGTGTATGGTAAAAACTTTATGGGCAACTGTGCGAGCGCGCACACATGAAATAGCACTGCGCATAGCTAAACAGTGCAATAATGGAGCAACTCATTAGAGAAGTCATTTTGTTTAATAATAAAACGGTGGCATGACAAATTTGAATATGGTGGGTCACCACAGTCAGTATATATAAAAGTGTAAAGTAAAGAGAGCTGCTCTTCTCCTGAAGCTCCCGAGGCCTCTGAGATACCTCCTAGCCAGGTCAAGCGAGAGCGGAGGCTGACATTTTCTATATGCGCTGGAAGTGGTTGACACGTCACAACAGAGGGGGCCTCGCTTGCCAATCAGAGCAAACTGGGTAGAGGGGGGGGGGGGACTTAAAGAGACAGGAGCTAAAACCGAGCGTTTCAGACAGAGGCTGAAGAGAGGAGCTGCAGCAATGGATAGAATGAGAAAAGTGATGTGTTTTCTGGACATTAGAGCATATAAACCTGTTCAAGTAATAACACAAATTACGAACCCGGGCATGAGCAGAATATGTCTCCTTAAAAGTCACAGGCTCCCCAGTGATGTTTTGCATGAATAGAACCGAGGCGATGCCAGTTTTCCAACCCTGCTCGCGATCAAACAATACCACAGGAGTGGAACAATGGCCAAACTCAAGTCCTGCCTCAGTTCATAATTACATTCCAAAAACTGCCTCCTATTATGTTCCTCGTTGACGGGGGTCCCAGAGTCATTTGACAAAGAATGAGAAGAATGGAAGCAGCGTTATGTGGCGAGTAAAAGTGAGCCCATTGTAGCTTAATGTCTCAACAAGAGAGGTAGAGTGTGGATATGCAGATTGGGGAGCAAATTGAGAGAGGAACATCCTGCTTTAAAGTTAAGTGACTGGGGCGATCCATCATGCCTTGCGCTGCACAGGCCGTGTTTGTCTCTGCGTATGTTTAGGTGTGTTCGTTTGCACTACGCATTTCCATAATTGCATTTGCAGCAGGGAAGAGAAGCACTTACTCTCATTTTTTGGCTGTGATTTATCAACCCGAGCGATTCAAGCCAATGCACACATTCATTTATCTCCGCGTTGACCTTTTTCCCCCGAGCAAAAGAATGGCTGCCATCACTGTTTTTCTTTTTTTCTTTTACTCCTTCTGAGAAAGCTTCAGCTTTGAAGCCGTGATGGAAGTATACCGTATGCTTCCGACGTTGATGGCAGCTAATTCAAGAGTAATTACCTTCCAAGAAAATACGGCTGCAGCTCATTCTACTTTTGATTTGTGAGGCTCGTCTTGTGGACAAAGTGAATAATGGATGTTGGGAGAGAAATAAAAAAAAAACATGCAGAACTGAAGCTTAGTATCTTCTCAGGTTCTTTTGTTGGATTAAACAAAAAGTCAAAGTCAAACAGAGCTACAAATTAGAGTGTACATTGAAAGGATTCGTGTTTGCCCTGAAAACATCAAGGTTCCTGCAGCTTCTTTGTGCCGAGTGCTAATCAGAATAAATATGTGTGCTGATTTCCCTTCATTCCGCCTGTACGCAATAAAACGTGGATCAATGTAAAGGTGGTTTATGAGCAGCTTTGACATTATAAAAGTCTTTGAAGCTAAGTCATGTGTCAATTATATCATGGCGAAGCAAATGGGATCCAGCACTGACTGTGACTATTATTAGCATTTGCTTTTGGACAGGCCCTGAGCAGCACTGTTAGCAGTAAATGGCTCTAATTGCAACATTTCGTCTTTGGCAGATGGCAGTGATTATGTCAGCTTTTATTTTGATGAGGACATATACAAGTAATGACCTGCTCATGCTGCCCATTACTTTTAGGACTCAACCATACTTCACACAAATACTCCATTTTCCTTTGGATAAATGATACTGACATTTTAATGGTCACCATAGGGCCGAAACCTAGAAAAAACATTATTCATGTATTTCTATTGCTGAGCCATATAGCTCCAGGTTTTCTCTGAGTTGTAAGTTTTACCTTTACATCTTTTTTTAATCAAAAACTTTAAAATCCTCATTAGTGACACTCAAGGATGACAAGGTTGGATTTTAAAGTCGCATTCGAAGGTGACATTTTACTGGAGAGTATTGCATTGCAGTAATGTTACATTCAGAGGGATACTGTAAATACTTACTGGAAACACAGCCAGCTCAAATACAGGGACGATGGCAAATACCTGAAGTCAAGTGGGTATAAATATCACAACCTATCCCTGTTCCAACGTCAGAAAGGTGTGTGTGTGTCGGGAGGGTGTGAAACAGTTAAAACATTATTTTTTACTTATTAATTGACATATTTTTTGATTCTGAAACTACAGTAGCAGAGAACTCTCACACAAGCACATGAAACAAATGTTGCAGTGAAGAATCTCAGTCATCCAGGTCATAGCAAGTGTACTAATAGCTAGTGGGTAATATTACAAATATTTGTACTACTAACTTTCCTAAATGTATGATATGATAGTTCATATGCAAAGTTAGTTATTAGTCATAAATATATTAGTCAAGTAAATGCTGTCTGTGTGTGCTTTTTAAAGTATATTCTGAAGCATTTATGAACATTATATGCTGCATAATATCTGTATAAATGATGTCCTATGTGCCCAAGCTCATCACCCGAACACATGCTTTAGGATGATGGGCGCACACACACGCAGACACACACACACAGAGACAGATGGAGGCTCTGGCAGTTTCTACCTTGTCCCCTTCCATGAAGGCATGGCCGTCGCTGGCCCTCCTCCAGGAAATGTCGGGCAGAGGCTCACCCTCGGCCACGCAGGAGATCATGGCGGCGCTGCCCTCCACGGCTGTCACGTTTTTCAGCTGGGTGATGTGAGGCTGGACTGCAGGCCCGGCAGAGGACGAAGGGAGAGAGAATAAAAGAGGAGAGAAGAAATAAATGTGAGACAAGAAGAATGGACATAAAGGCAGTGTACGGGAGGAGCGAGTGAGAGAAAGAGGGAGTGGGAACGAAGCTGTCAAAGATCTAACTCATGAGGGAGAGGAGATGAAGGCTATACCACGGGGTTTGAACACAGAGCTGAAGCATGACTTTGGTACTGACAGTCTAGGCCACGATCATTTATTCACCGCAGTCATACTCTCCAGGTCTGGCATGGCAGCAACACGTGCCCTCTGGCCTATTTTATTTTTTGCCTTGATGATAACACAAAAAACTGACTTTGGTGAAGTTTCAGAGCATAACCGCCTCCGCCTCCGTGTGCACTCAAGCTTTAGTTTTAAGTAAATATCGATTTTTGTCTGGGGGGGTGGGAGGGGGATGCCACTCCGGCACACTGTGATTCACTATTGACGCTATTGGCCACATGTCCTGAAAAGCGTCAGGTTGGTGGCTGCCCCCACCCCCCCTACACCAGACCCCCTCTGCTCGCCCCCTACTGATAAGGTGCTCTAGGCAAAGCCCCTGGAACACCATGCATGTCAAGGGCATGGAGGCTAGTCATACGAATCATGGACCCCCCCAACCATCACACACACAACATGAAAATCCTTAACGGGGTGCTGGCAGTGTAGCATAGCATAAAATCCTAAAACGAAAAGGGAAGTGAATGGAAAAAAGGGACAACTGTACTGCAGGCTCTTAACGGGGGGGTGGGGGGGGGTGGGGGGTTTACACATACGCACACGTACGCACACGTACGCACAGGTACACACACACACACACACACACACACACACACACAGCCAACCCCTTTGGATGTATGCACATTGTAATAGTTGCACATAATAGTCAATTGCACAAACAGGCTTATTGTTTGCAGGAATCCAAAACTTTGCAGCCGGCAAAATGTTACAAATAACTCCCAGGAACAAGGGAACAAAAACAGGAATAAACAGAATCGATCCAAACAAACAAAAAGAAAAGGAAGACTGGGCAGCACAGAGACTAAAAAGACACAGGAGGCAGGAAAAACTGGGCACGGGTGAGACCAGACAAAGACGGGACGTAAAACAAGCAGAATTGGGTAAGAATGCCAGAGTAAAACTAAAAATAACTACAATACCACTGCCAAGGCCCAACGGTTGCCTTAAATTCAATCAAGCTGCAACAAATTCCACATACTCTTATCAGTTAATATGTCCGATTCTTCTCATCAATATCCATGACTTCTTTTTTAGCCTGTGTCCCATCTTCCGACAAGTTTCATGGAAACACAAACTTTATTCACAAGTCCACAAAGAATGTTTTCAAAATGTCCCCAAAGAGTCCTTGACAAGAGGCAGATCCCAACAGTCTGAATACAAGAGCATCTTTAAAAATCATTGTCGAGTACAATGTTATTGTACAGAATGGTAATGACGTCTAAAAACACAAAAACAAGCCTGAAATTTCAATAAATGAGAATTATTGTTTCGCTACAGACGTCTATGGCTATAATTCCAGCACAAACAAAACAACCAACGCTGATGAGTTTTTAAGTCAACTATCAAGTCTTAAAAGCCCATTTTACTGGAATAAGTCAAGCAGATTTTCCAATCAACGATAAGTTGTTTCTAAAATAAATCATTTTTCAACAAAAAAAACGACCCAGAATCAAGTGGCGTTTTCTCGATAATGGTGCGAGAATCTTTCTGATTGTGTTTTTGTGTCGAGTCAAAAACAAGCTGCGCCGGGAACAAGTGAGAAATTATCTCAGCCCATTGAAACTTTGAAAAAAAAAACAATCTTTACAGCCTCCCTAATGAGACTAAATTACTTGTTCACAGGATTTCTGCAGAGAGGAAGATGAGGAGCACTTCAGTTGATCACCCGCATCTATTAAAGCATGTAATGACTTCTGATATCAGAAATACAGATGTAAACAGACACTTCCACTCAATAACACGGATACACACTCGAAACCATACAAAAACTATTGGTGGTACAGAGACCCGTTTTGCCCCAGATGCCCTTCATCATGCAAATATTAAATGGGAAACATCTCATTTATCAACCACGCTGCAAAAAAAATCTGGGGGGAACATTATTAAAACTCATTATCTAAAACATTTCGACTCTAGATGAGAAAGACCTGAGATGCATTTGTGTGCCGAGAGATAAAAATACAGAATTAATTCAACCTTCTATGTTCGGGGGGGGGGTTGGATTTGTACATTTAAATTGAATTTTGTGCGTTTTTTTCTCTAACCCAACATGTGTAACTTCCACTCTGGCATTTACTAATACACATAATCACACCTAATTACATCAATTAGAGGTATAAGGATGATTACACTTGTAAATGTTGGATTTAGCTGCATGACAGTGTCAGATCCGGCATTAAAAAGACTCAATAGTTGTTAGAGCAGGAGGCACAATGACATCACTGATAAAGTTCAACTGTGGTGCAGGTCGACTCACTGTTTGCTCATAAAGAGCCAAATAACAGTATAGTGATGTCAGTAATATTTAACATTTAAGGACAGTAATAACCCTCCATGGGTAATATCTGGCACCACGTCATGCTCTTATCCCTGCGACTGACAACATCCACAACGCCAGCATGTCGGCATAGATTCTCTCGAGTCATCCCTGATTCTATTTAAATCTCCTCCAAGCTTAGAGGGTTTAACAGGAAGATACGCGTGTATATGTGTATAAGATGTTATACATATATACATCCATTCAGGCTCTGATTTGTAGTTAATCCCGGTAGTTATTTTGTGTTGAAAAGTGATGTCATTTCCTCCATTTCAACGTGCCATAAAGACAAGTGAACAGCATGTCATGCATTCTGGTCAACAAAGGCAAATTGAGCGTGGCGTGAGCTCGGGCACGTCAGAGTCGAGCTCGGCCACGATCCAGTGCATCAGCTGAGAGCAGCAGATCTCTGTGCCAGCCCACATCAGCCGACGGCTCAGTGGCTGCATGAAGAAGGGCAGGGAGATCCTGGAGATCAAAATATGTCATTATGTATTCAGCAAACCCATTAAAGAGGACACTGTATTTAGGGGACTACCTATGACACAAGTTAAAAATGAGAGCTGCAGCTGGTTGCAGAGAGGCCGAGATGTGCATCTCTGTTTCCTCTGATACGTTTCTTCCTGTATCACGGCTCCCATCGTATATTCCTCCTGTAATGTTGCTGCAGAATGGAGAGAACCAAAAACCCTGACATTTATTGTTACGGCTGCAGATACTGTCGATAAAGTATCTGCTATCAAACTGCATTAGAGTGGAGATTTGCGGTGCTTTTGTCACTATAGGTTATTGAGTATAGATTGATAGGTAAAAAGGACGCTTTCATATAAAATTGTATCTACGACATGATGGATTAAGCAAAAAAAATAAAGGGCTCTAAATACTTTCTGGATGCAGTGTAGGAAATTATGAAAAATGCACCATGGCCCAGGCATGCAATGGAGCTATTTTTTAAAAGTGTAAATGATGCATTAAATCAAACGATGGTGTGAATTATGCTGCTCGGAGGATGCATGTAAAAGTCTCTGGAGGCCCAGTGCAGAGGGGAGAGTTAGCGGTAACTGTAGGTCGGGACGGAACACTTCATTCTCACGAGACCAGGGATGTCGACATCAAATTTCACGGCAATCCATCCTGTAATTGTTGGGACATTTCAGGCTAGACCGACCCACAGAGCCTCCCTGGAGCCACACTGCTAGCATGTCTAAGACGGACCCTACGTAGCTTTTTCCCTGACAGTGTAAATAATGGATATATTTGTCTTCTTCCCCCCCTCTGGGCACTGAATGACCCGGAGCCTAAAAGGCAAGACGACTTAACGTAATCCCTGAAGACTGATAGTGGCTGCGAGGACCAACACTGGCATTTACAGCTCAAGGGCTGCCATGGCAACTTTTGCCGAGCGGCCAGACAGCAGCGGACACACACATGTGGAAGTGTTGACGTGCACGAATGTGGAACCGGAATGAAAGTGGCTTGGAGCTACTAATTGCCCCAATAACCCGCTTGTGGAAACACGTGCTCGTGCATTTCTACACCCATCTGTGAAGGTGAGCACGAGGCAGCTCCATGAACGGGAAACTTCAAAGAATAATTTGCTTTTCTCTCCTCTTTCATTTTGTGCTGAGGATCCAGTCGCCTCGGCTCGTTTTATCACCTGTAATCATGTCATCATACACATTAGAGGAAAAAGACATCGGTGCATCTTTCTCCCCTAATCTTGCCTGTTACGTTTGTGATCGTGGAATTTTGTGCTACAACAGCACATTAGTGTCAGAATCACGGGATGTGATGATGAAATAAATGCCTACAGCGCAAAATGTAAATGCCAGGTTGTGTTAATATCAGCGGATGAGTTTGTTAGCCGGCTGTTTTGAACTGTATCTGTCAAAGAAGGAGGGCGAGGCTCCGGTTTTTCTGTTTCAGGAATGTAGAAAAACAAGCAAAAGAAAGTATGGAGGGAAAAACATGATTGGCGTTAAGTATGAGGCAATGAGCTGCAATTCCCAAATGTGAATTTGCAGCACCCACCTGCACACTCACACTTTGTCTTAAACGGCCTGCTCTCCTCCGCCCCCTGCGTCATCAAGAGTAATAAAACTAACTTACAACTGCGTCGCCCCGGCGCACAGTGAAGAACAGAAATCCCCCCCCCCTTAACGTCTTCATTTAAATGTGCATTTTTGAAGAACAAGTGCTTCCCACATCTTGAAAGGAAGTTGATGACTAGAGCACAAATCTCCATACATTTTCATGAGCCGCACTATCAGAGTGATCTGGGAGGAAATAGCCAGCAGGTTTCATAAGAAATATGAATTGAAATTGTTCTTTTTTATGAGGAGTGAAGTTATTGATTTATGAAGCAACACATGAAATATTTCCTTCCGGGAGAAATATATCGATGCAGCTTTTATTGTGGCGGGGCTGCAGGACTGTATTTGCTTTTGAAAAATAAATGAAATGTAATCGTGGAGGCCCCCCACAATAAAGTTTTATGGATAAATATAAAACACTTCTCGTGGTCAGGGGCAGTGCTGTTGTATCTAAATGGTGGGACAATTTGTTTTTTTAACCATAACCTCAATATCAATGTATTTTTTAAGGTCAAATTAAGGTCCTCAAACTTTTTTTTGAAACCCAAACCATGGTCTTACATTAAACTCATTTTGTGGCTTAATATAACCAAACTTTTATCATAAAGGGTTAGTTCTCTACTTTGCTTTGGTTATGCCACCCAACGCTGTTCGTTTTTTCCATTTGTCTCCACGAGGTGTCACGATGCAGATTTCTAAGATTGTTTGTTTCCTTCACTTGTTGTCTATACAGCTCTAGGGATCAACCTTGGTTGCCATAGTTACTGCTGATGATAATGCGGCCCATTTTGAGCTCCTGATAAGCAGCAGATTTCTGTAACCCCTTTCCGACCTTGCCTCGTCTGTGCAGACTCTTACGGAAGACGAGAGGCCCACTGAACAAGACTGTACAGAACATGGTGCTGTCGATGGACTGGTCACCTTGGACTTGATTACTGACAGTGATGACAACATTAGGAAAGCTGAGGAGAGGCCCACTGAACAAGCAGCCTTCTATCACAGTGGCTGAAAGAACGTTAACATGATCACTTTAGCTGCATGGAGACACAGTACATAAAATAAATCCCCCGTCACTATGTTTAAGTTGCCCCGTCTCCGCATTGGATCGTCTCTTCGGGCCAAACAAGACACTTACCGAACACTTTGAGGAACAGCTCCCTGTCCTGGGATCCTGCCTTGTTGGTGGCCTTGCAGGTGTAGGTGCCCCCGTCACCTTGCCGGATGTTGTGGATGGTCAACATGCCGCGGCCGCCTTCCAGCCGGTTGAAGACGTACTGCTCCGACGGCTCCAGCTGCTGCCCTTTCCTGCACAACCCCCCCCCAAAAAAATAACAGGCGCACATGTCACAAATGAGTGAGGAGGAGAAAATATGATGACTAACTTATCCCTGACAGCGACGTCCACCATATTCACACTGCGGCACATCATGATGTATAATTTCACACTTTGGACGTCGACTGAGGCTGAGTGCAGACAGTCTGACTTTGACATTTCACAGAAACCCTTTCAAGCTTGATAAAAGTGCGTTTTGGATGGACGTGTCAAACCATAATTGCAATAACTATGGCTCGGTGAATCATTTGCAGGGTGTCATCACCATTCCCCACATGCCGCGACTTATCTGGCTCTGCAGCTCAGACAAAATATGATCTTCATCCTCCCAGTCAGTGTTTTGAGTCTCGGCCGGAGCTCGATTGTGTTGCTGCACTCGCTGTGGAATACAGTGCTGACTTAATGTCTTTCTTATTAGACCCTTTGGAGATATTAGTCCAGGAAAAAAACAACAACACACAACTGCTAAATTGATCCATGTCTATATTTAAGCTTGGTAGCAGAAGCATAATGGTGTGAAGCCGGTTTTGCTGCCTCCCCCATTTGTTTATTTGCAGCTGCTTAACCAGCCGTTTAAAAAAAAAAAATCTATAAAAGAACAATTACTATACATTAATAAGAAAAATATTTTAAAGCTGAATCGCATAGATTTAAATGGTAAATTACAAAACACAACTTATTTAGAATTTCATCACTGAAATCCCATATAGATAAATTTATATCCAAAGGGCGAGAGGTAGCGGATTCCAACTTCCTGGAACACCAGTTTAGGGATGCCAATGTCACAGAGGTAGACTCTGCTGTCCGTCTCAGCTAAAGGAAGAGGAAGTCCTAAAGAGAGAGTCCGCTTTGCCTCGACAGTCTGGGCGGCTGCGGCTAAGGGCTAGAGTGGTTGTCCTCCAACCAGAAGGTCAGCAGTTCGATCCCCAGTCTTCCCCATCTGCATGCCGAAGTGTCCTTGGGCAAGATCCTGAACCCTGAATTGCCCCTCATAGAACAACAAAGTGCTGCTAATAGATGCACTGTATGAATGTGTGTGTGAGTGGGTGAATGTAAAACTGTACTGTAAAGAGCTTTGAGTGGTCATCAAGTCTAGAAAAGTGCTATATAAACCAAAACCATTTACCATCTGTAAGGTTAAAGGGATTTTTTAAGTATTTGTGGGGAATTTGACTTTTCTCTCTCCCATGCTTCCGCAGATTTAAACTCATTGGTGATTTTTAATACCATCTGCATGTAGGCTAAAAGTAAAGGATTAGCCCAATTACCGAATATCAGTGGAAGGGAATCACGTGTTTGTGTGAAAATGACTATGTACAATGTAAAAGGGGTCACTGATAGTTCAGGGAATTATCACCCGGCTCTACAGTTCCCCTCAGCTGAGACTTTTTACATCTTTCCAATAATTGTTTTTGGTTTTATGCCCTGCGACCGCAATGTTTTTTTTATTTGTTGGGTCCTCATAACGCTCATCGAACACATTTTCAGCCACAGCAGGAAGCTCTTTATTTTTTGCTGCAGAACATAGTGGAGCCCCGAGCCACCGAAGAACCAGAGGTTTTCTGTAGGAGGAAAACCAAAAGTAGAGCTGCATTTTAAAGGCTAATGAGTGTTAAGTATTACAACTTTGCAGAGTCAATGGTAAACTGCAAAACAGCATCAAATCTTTATTAAAAAAAAGTACAAGTAAAAGTTCTTTAAATCATAGAAAAAGTATAATTTTCTTATTAATCCAGTGGAACCAAAGTTGATAGTCCTTTGGTGAGATTTCAAACTCCAGATAGAAAATAAATAAGTAATGTCCTCCGCTCCCTTCACAACTAAAGTCTACACTCTACACTACATTGCTGGATAAGCACAGGTATTCTCACCTGAGTTTAAATGAAAGGATACATATATAAAAGTAATAAAAAGGCTATAGCTCTGGAAAAAAAAGGATATGAAGAAATAGAGCTGTCATTTGCCATTCATTATTAATTCAGTCTGATACTACTTTAACCCTGAAGTATAAGGTTTAAATATAAAAACCTTTTTATTCATACCTGGTCATTGGATAGAGACAATAACGCACTGAACATGAAACTGGCCCCTTCTTTTTGAAATCTCATAAACCGTTGTGCAGATTAAATTAAAAAAGTGATGAGTGCTAAATTCTGAGAATAATGCAAACCTCTAACTACATTTGGACTTCCCTCTATGGTCTCACACTGTGTGGACTGTGTGAATGAAAAACAAAACAATCGTATTATTTCTAGCGACCTCAAATATGAATGCCACAAACACAGTGGCAAGATCCACGGCACCTGCATGATAAAGAAAAAAGCAGGAGGCAGGATAATTGAAAGAAACACCAGAGCCAAGTAATAACTTGAGCGAGCCAAAGAGGAAATGAAGAGAGGCTTCATCTTTGGGACGGACAGTGCGGGGGGGCTGCAGCACTGGATGTCATTATACTGACTGACTGCTGACAGGTAGTCCATTACCCATGATGCACAGGGGATGAGGTGAAACCCCCCCGCGCTGACAATAAATGCAACTGGGAGCCTGGAGATCACTGGGAGAGGTGACATCAAAAAGAGAGAATAAATTGGGTTGTGATTGTTGTTTACACCAAAGCCCATTCTTCGTTGCGGTGCTTTTTAACGTCGTGGTCTGGGACTGGCACATAGGGACAGAGTGACCGGGGAAATGGAGGAGAGCTCACTGTGTGGTTTCTCTATGGTCAATGTAGACCAGGGGTGTCAAACTCATTTTAGTTAAGGGGCCACATACTGCCCACTTTGATCTCAAGTGGGCCAGACCAGTAAAATCATAATAACGCATACATAACGACAATATTTCTCTATGTTTAAATCATTGGTGAAGGTTTTTGGATGATAAACCATATTTTAAGGTCTTTCTACAATAAACTAGAAACATAAAGACCAAAAACTCAGACATCAGCCCACTGTTTGCCTGGGCTCTCCTCTGCAGATTCCCTCGCTTTGTGGCGTGTTTGACGTCAAACGTGTCACAAAGCGAGCAGCGAGCGCTGCTGCCTGTGGCAATGAGCGCTTCTGCCTCTGGAGCAGACATCGCATTTATGCTGTTTTTGAAGCAATTACTGGATCGATTAAAAAAATTACAAAACGTCTGTACATAGACTCTATGGCATGCTCTTACTGATACAGTGCGACCCCGAGTGGACTGATTAGGAATAACAGCTACTTTTATAGAAATGCAATGTATGTCTTTCTGTAATTTTCACACTTAGCAAAGTCATCCGGCAGGCCGAGCTGGACCCCCTGGTGGGCCGGAGCCGTATGTTTGACACCCCTGCTGTAGACGTCAGATCAGTGCAGTTCAGGTGATGTCGGCTCGAAAGCGAGACGCAGATGTTTTTCCTGGACAATTATTTTATATTGTACATGAGGGGGGACTAAAGTCAATTTTTCTTTTCGCTGGAGTTTTGGTAGAAAATCAAGCCATACATGCATGGACGCTACGTTTTAGTAAGACTTATAGTCTCGACAGAACTTGGACGACATGCACAGCTCAACAAAACCGAAGCCAAGGCGTCTTGACCCAGGATTAGTTGTAAATCCCTCCATGTTATTGGATGGGACATGAACCAAAGTTTAAAAAAAGTTTAAAATTTTTTAACTAAAAAAATGGTTTCTGTCATACACTGATTTACGTCCAAGTGCACGTTTTTACAGTAAGCGTGTATTTAATTTGTTATTTAATGCTATAGAAATGGGGTGAAATGTCACGATTGACAGCTGAGACTGACTCACGATTGGTCGAGCGCTTGTATCAGTGGGATCTCAGTGCTGTGGATCCACACATGGATTACTGTTGCATAGACTCTGACTCCAAATGACGACAGCACCTGTACCGTCCACCTTTATATACAATTCATGGTATAAACTACTCCATATAAAGGGAGTAGAACTTTTTGCTTGGCAGTCGCCTCAAGTGTGCGTCAGTCTTTCATTTGATCACACAACTTTGGATCCTTGCTTCATCCCAAGTGAATAATATGAGCACATGCAGTAAAATAAAGATGCAATTTTCCACACGATTCTCATTTCAATTGGCTTCTGTGATTACCACACCAAACATAACTCAGTTTCCTGTTTCATTAAACAGAGGCAATGAGTGAAACAACTGCAGTCTCAATATGAAAGTAATAAATGGATCAATACATTAGCTCTCACCCATCACCACTGTGAGGTTCCCCTGCCTCTTTATGCACGCTGTTAAATCATTAAAATCATATTTTCCCTGGTTTGCGCCACCGCTGCAATGACAAGGTAGCACACCCCCGGAGGAAATATCAGTTCTGCAGTTTGGGCTGGAAAGTAGAGAGGCAAGATGAATGAGAATCTGCGATGTCGAGGTTGTTTCCCGCTGTGCGGCGTCTTTAAATGTTGTTTGTGCTTCACAAAGTGATGCGCGCCCACCCCCCCCTGACACGATCGACTTCTCTTTCAAGCCCCAAAACACAGACGTGTCAGCGCTCATTATGTCTTGGAGACAATGTCGCATTAAGTGCGGGAGCATCGCGTTCGCCTCGCCAGATTTCACAGTTTGTTGTGTTCAGGAGTTTTGTAAGGCTCCTGTCCTGACCTCGCTAAACACTGCTATTCGGACTCATTCAGTATCACTCTCAACATTGTTGTGTCAACGCTGTATGCACGGCACTGACATCCCACTGCTTTAAGACAAATAAATCAGACACACCGTGAGGGTGTGCAATTATTTTGATGCTTTCTCAAAGTTTAGCAGTAAAAATCAAAGTAGAAATTTGTAATTAACGGGCCTCCTGCCATTTTTTGGAGTGACGCTCACTTCTTTCAAGGACCCTGTTGTGAATGTGCTTGCGTGCAAATGTGTCATAATGTCACCGTGTCAGCAGGTAATCCCCCCCCCCGATTTATCTCATAACTTTTCCCGAGCTGCTCTGACTGTGCCTCTGATTCACACCTGCTGGTCACAACGTGTGAAACCCCCTGGAAACTGCTGCACATTTTGGAAACAGGCAGCCTTATCTAATCAAAATTATAACAACCTCAATTTGTAAGTGTGAAAGTGTGGGTTTTTAAAAGCACATCTTAGTGCTGCCCGGAGTATTTTGTTGAATTCAGAGCTGTGTGTCAGTGCTTTTTTACCAGCCACCATTTCAGTATCTTTCCTTTGCAACTGTACAATATTTCTGCTGCCATACGTTGCATGTTTTATCCGAATAAACAAATTTACCTGCAACCATTTTTCAAAGTGCACATGGATTCGTTTTTGTGAATGTGTTTTCCTGTCGTTGCTTCCAGGCAGCCATTGATTTCCATTCACTTCCATGCAGCATTGAAAAAGAACTTACAGAAAGCAGAGAAAAGCCTGAGGTGCAAGATAAATCACTGTAGAAACAACGTCTCTCCTCAACCATGTGTCTTGTCAAAGTTACATCAGTGTCGCGAGGTAACGAACTGCAAATGCTACCTCTGTTGATTTGATTATCACAACTTAGTGCCGAAATGGAACTAAATAAAGCAAGAATCAAAAGTTAACAAGCTGTTTCCTGTGATGGATTACTTCAAGAAAGTCCAGCTACAGTCAGCAGTTAGGCAGCAGGATCATTGATTTGCACTAAGTGGGCTAAAATATATTTTCAAAAAACATTATAATGGTGCATTAAAATGAATTAACGATAAGAAACTATTACCAAACAGAAAGGATAACCAATAAAGTCATAAAAAAGATGCTCAGGTGAAAATAGCCTGTCACGATTGTCTGCTAAATGCAAGCTTGACGTCGGCACATTGTTGCTATGTGGCATGTGATAATATCGTGTGGCTGCCAAGGGCAATGTGCGAGGGTGGACTATCAATCTCTCAGAGCTGTGGAAGGGAAAACAAAATTACAATTGTACATACAAGATGTGTGCATTTATTTTTCTCGAGAGGAAATGTTCACGCATCACATGGGTAATAAAGATGAATACATTTGCAATAGTTATGGGCCTGTTGGGCTACAGATGTTTCCCAGCAACCGACTCGCACTTTGGAGGAGTTTTTATTAACCAAGACGTTTTTTTTATTGGCGCAATCTAATTTATCACTCGTTTGAAATAAGCGTGGGAAGTCTGTGCTAAACCAACACTTTGGGGATAAATGTGCAGGTCGGCAATGGGTGCAATATTTGGGGCGCATATTGCTCTACTTCATCTTTGAGTGTCCACGGTTCATCATTATAATTTGGGTTATTGCTTGAAAAGGTTTACGTGCATGTTCGGAAAACTTTCCTCGTACTGCCCATCGCTGCAGTTCCTCTTTTCAGCCTCTGTCTGAAACGCTTGGTTTTAGCTCCCGTCTCTGATAAAGACGCTTTACTGAGGGCCACGTTCGATATCAAAAGGTATGTTTGAGGTATGTTTTATCTGGTAAATCCCACCATATGTCTGTTAGAAGACAAGTACTTTATAATGAAGCTAATACAATAAGCTAATAGTTGGTGTTATCTTGTTTTATCGGGCCAAGGCAGAGACTGTAACATCAAGCGAGATTGACCTTCTTAGCTGCATATCACAACAGGGCGTTGACATTTAAATAAACACTTTGCTAGGTTAAACGCAGCCCTGTCTTTGTTAGGGGGCATGCCAGACTCGGCACTAGGTGTGCATTATGCAGATGAGGGCCATTATGATACCGGACGACTGAGGAGGCAGATCCGGAGTTTCAGTAGAGTGTTCTGTCAGGGAGCTGCCACTACCACTGACAGAAAAAAAAATATGGCACACATAGAGGAACAAACATGTCTCTCCTTGAGGCAACAGAACGTACCTGTGCCACGTGACCATGGGGTCCGGAGATCCAGAGGTGATGCAAGTAAAGGTGACGGATTCTTGGTAGTCAGCCGTGGCGTTGAAGGTCTGCTGGAACACGGACAGCACCGGAGGGACTGCAGACACAAAACAGAAAGAAACACAGTGAGATGGGAGCGTCCTCATTAAACCCTGAGAGTAAAGAAGTTGAATCGACACTAAAAGCTACAATAATATTGTATCCGAAACAGAAATGTCAGTCTTTATGAAACAATATGGTAGACGTTTTTCAAATGGAATAAATTGGCCTCGTAAGTGGTTCTGTAAGCACTCACTGAAAATGTTACTTCTGTCTGTAATCCAACGGGGATTCGAAGTAACACTGTGACCCAGCTTTGGTAAAAATCACAAAAGGAGCCGAGCACAGCGATGTGAAACCCATAATGCTATTGTCTGAAATGCCTGGCTAAATCCACATAAACAATGCCAGCAGAGAAAATGTGCTTCGACACATCAAACACAGCCGCGCTGTCGGTGGAGAACGGCACTTCTCTTCTTTGTCAACAGACGATTCAGTCCCTGTCAGATGCTTGAGCTCCAGCCATTGCTCATATTTTCTTGGCCAATCTCTGCCGTGTTAGAATTGGGGAGGAGCGCCATCGCTGTGATTTTAAGGTTCGTGGTTCGGAGGACCTGCAAATACAAACTGAAAAAGCTCTCTATGGTCATATTTCATTATGATGAGAAATAGATTTATATTAAAGAATGTTATTTATAATATCAATCAATCAGTTTATATGTATAATATGAAGTCTTTCAACTGAACCTCACCACTTCAAGTTTTTGCATCAGTGTTTTAGAGTTTTTGCAATCAAGACATTCCAGCCTATTTTTCATAGCATCAAATAACTAATTCATATGAAACTCACATGAAAAATTAACGTTAGTGTGATAAGAAGCTAAACTGACAGAAACTGTTGAGTAAAAATTATGCAACCTGTATTTGGACTTATTAGTTTGGCCCATGTCCCATCACAAAACATAGAGGAGGCAGGATGTGTGACCTATATGGCAGCAAGCCACCAGGGGGCGATCAAGATGATTTGGGTTCTCTTTTGGAAGGCTGTCATGTCATCCATCTTTATCCCTCGTGTTGTTCCTGGGTCGGATTGAGTGTGTGTGTGTGTCTCCTGTGGGGTCATTTAGACCCACACCTGATTCCAATTGTAATCTAGGGGGGGTACATTAGACCCTCAAAGAAGCCAGTGCATCATTCTCCATGTGCCCCCCTCCCAGACCATGGCACGATGTCACGTCAGGAGCGTTTCACCAGAGAACAGGTTCTCCAACAGCTATTCTCCCAGCAACCATCCTCTGAACCCGAAGACGACGTGAAAGAGCCAGAACGAGAAGCGGACGGACAAGGAGATGGAGAAGCAGACCGAGAAGCAGATAGAAAAGCAGACCGAGAAGAAGACAGAGAGGACGGCGACGGAGACGGAGACGGCAATGAAGACGAAGACGAAGGTGACTACGAAGACGACGATGAAGACTACGACCCAGTGGGTGATGCTTCTGCAGATTCATCATCCTTTGAAGAAGAAGAAGGAGGACAAGACCACGGCGACACCACCAGACCTTCCCGTCAAGAAACGGGGAAATAACATGGTCCTCAAGGGCGTATGGCCGAGAAGAGGGCCGCTGCTCCTCCTCCTCCTCCTATTCCTCCTCTTCCACCGCCACTCTGGTGTCCTACATCCCAAAGAAAAACAGGAACGTGGTGCTCCTGAGCACACGGCACACCAAGGCAGACGTCAGTGGCCGCAAGGACGGGAAACCGGTCATCGTCCTGGACTACAACCGCAACAAAGGTGGAGTGGACAACCTAGACAAGGTGATCAGAACGTACAGCTGCAGGAGGATGACCGCGCGCTGGCCCCTGGTCGTCTTTCACAACATTATCGACATCTCTTCCTACAACGCCTTCGTGATATGGAGAGAGATCAACCCAGACTGGATGCCGGGCAAGCGGGTGTTCCTAGAGCAGCTGGGAAAGGCTCTCGTGACTCTGTTCATCGCACGAAGGGAGCGCATCCCCCGCACAGAAGCGTCTGCCGTGGTTGTGAAGGCTGTAAAAGCTGCCGCCGCACAGAGAGCTCTTGACCACGACGACTACGACATTCGACCCGAGAGTCCGGCCTCCTCCATAGCCCTAGCAGCAGCCCCGCTCGTGGCGAGTAAGAGGAAGAGGTGTCAGATATGCCCCAGGAAGAAGGACTGTAAAACTCACACCACGTGCCGCGGGTGTAACAAATACATCTGCAAGGGCTGCTCACTTGTCTATTGCCCTTCGTGTGCATCCTAATATGGGGTGGGCTATGTGAGGGGGCCAACAGCCGGGGGAAGCAGGGACAACACAAGGGTTATATACAGTCTATGTCATAGGTCACCAATAGGCGAGAGTTATTTTACTTTAAATGGGAAAATTATTTTATTTGATTATAATTTATTATTTTGTACCCTCTAGTTCAATGTGAGAACTTATAATAAACATTTTTGAAACACTATTGAATTGTACTTTATTTGAGTCAGTTTTTTACGTTATATAAATATATTTATATATATATATATATATATATATATATATATATATGTTTTTGTGGTTTTAAATTAGTACAGTGCAGCCTATTATAAATCGTCTACAAGCATCAGTAAAGATGAGCAGCAGAGGTGTTGATGACTCTATCCACAGTGTACGCTGAGAGCTGTCAGGGACACGCAGCCTGTCCCTGCCATCCGATCAGCTGAGAGCTGTCATCTTGTCATTCAGTTAAAAGGAGAGCAGAGCGAGCGGCGGGCCCCGGCCTTTTCTCCGTCTGCCTCTGCAGTGACTCGGGAATGACAGCTTCATAGAGCAAGCATGTTTATCAGGCGTCTCAGTCCATTTCTCAATGCTGCGCTCCTACTCCCGCTGCGGCTGCTCTGCCGTGGCCTTGTCCGGTCGAGCTGCGTGATTGAGCGTGTTCGGGACATTTAGTCCGCTGGGTAGGTGAGACCAATGACACTCGGAAAAAAACAAAAAGAAAAACCAGGTGACAATCAAATAAGTCCACCACCTGTTCACACAACGCTGAAACTGAACACACAGACTCACAAAAACAACTGTTTGGTCCATTTCTAAGGCAGGGGGGGAACTAGAGAAAATCCTCTTGAAAGATGGTGTGATTTTATATCCCCAATATTAATACATGCATGGAAAATCAGTGATGATGTGGTGACTGGATAAAATAGATCTTTAGGGTTAATGTTATCATGTGGCACTGTTTGCTTCATCTCAGGCTACATAGTCACACACTCTACTATACTATTATTATGATTATTGTCATTATGTATACACATCCCTTGCCACTATGCACATCACTTGTCCATTTAATTTACCAATTATACTATTATTCCATATGTATTCTGTTAAATCTGTGCATTTATAATTCTACTGTGCAATATAATGCATCCTTTGCCACTGTAATTATCTGTCTGTAGTGAAAGGTGGATATATGTACACCTCCTTTTTTCATAGTTTGTTGCCTTATTTTTTATTCCTTCCTCTTTTTGACCATTTTCTGCTTTAACAAAGTAAATTTACCTGAGATGAGATCAACAAATTAGAATATTTAAAAAACGCCATGAACAAAATGAAACAGAGGAGCTCGTCTTGGACATGGCATGTGATTTTAATTTGGGCAGAATCTGGTTAATGAGAATTAAAGCCCATTTTCACAGATTTTTGCACTGACTAACATTAAATATGTGTGATTGTAACCAGCAGCTGCACAGTGATAATATTCAAGCGCCATTTGTTTTCTTCTGATTAAAAGGAAAAAGAAGTGGATGAAAGGCAACGAGAGGTCATTTTGTGGGAAGACGAAGCTCAGTCGCATTATGTTTCAAAACTGTAAACTGACATAATTGGTTGTATGCAAGTTAATGAATTGAATTTGCGAGCGGTGTCGCCTAGAGGACATTTATTCCACGTGGAGCTGCTAACAACTTGGCGAAAAGATGAAAATTAAATAAGATATGTGGCTTAAAGGCTCATTAAAAGCCATCAACGGCTTGGAGAAGAAGAAAAATAAGACATTTAATAAGGAATAGGCAATTCTCATCAAAACATCATCATCACAGATACCTAATGAACCACAACACTGCAGTGTAGTCTTTCTTAAAAGATAAATTACACCAACAACACCGGTGTGTATTTCTGTGGAAGTGAACACATCTAGATTCCACAGTGTCGGTTTATTTAGTTATCGTCTTGTATGGGAAAATGAACAAACACTTTTCGTCATAAAAATCAACACGCGACGGGAAACACAGGCCTGAGAGAGACACAAATCGAGGCACAGCGAGGCATTTCAGGGATAAAGAATGGCCCTGGCAATAATCACGATGAGTCCTTAGCACTGACTCGGCACATGAGAGGGGGCCTGACGCGATAACTATTGATTTCCATGCCAATAGATCCCCGCTCTCCTCCTATGCAATGCACTCCCACATCGGTGAACTTTGCTGAAACAGCCCCGTTAATGAGACACGCCGTCAAGCCGGGAGGCTTCAAAAGAGCAAATCGGCAACAGTGTTTAAGCTCTCAAAAAGAAGAATCTGGCGAGCCTTTATGAATTTTTCATGTTTTAGTCGTATCCCTCAAAACTTCAGAGGCAGGGTGGAGATATTGAGATGTTTGTAAAAGTCTCCATGAGCGTGCACTGCAAATATACAGTATTTCCACATATAACCATGCTGTTTTCTGTGGATGCCCACATTTGCAACAGTAAATGTTATCAACATGTTACACCTACTACACATTCAGTCCAAGACCTTTTCCCAGAGTGCTCATTAAGGATTTGTTTTGCCCTCTGCATTTGCACACGGGCTGGAATCAAAGCCGATTTATAATTGGGAATGTAACATAGCAGAGAACACAGGTTTCCCTCGTCTCTTTCTGAGCACACTGCCGTTTGTGATTGATGCCACTGCAAAAATAATTTAGGAAACCTTGAAGGACACAGGGGGTAGTTTCCACTGACAGCTGGAAAGGGGGGAAATTGCAGGTCTAATGCAGTGAGCGAGCGAACCGACAATTAAGTGGATGTGTGGAGGAAGGCTACGGGCGAGATCAAGAAGTTAACACTATTTTGCATCACCGCGAGTTGCCATAGAAACAAACAAAATTTGACTACTGTTGCTAGCGGGCCATCAGGACAGAGGAGACAGATCTTATTAGGCTCTGCTGGAGGATCCGAATGGAAAGGTTGGCATGTGTGAGTCGAAGGTGGAGAGTGTGCAAGCTATAATCTTGGATAATCAATCTAAACTCCACTGCATTAAAGCAGCTGTTTGACATCATGATTTTATTTGCTGGAGTCAGAAGAGAAGAGTGATATCTCAGGAATGTGAAGCCCACTTGCAGTTAGCTCAGCTTAGCATAAAGACTGGAAACGGGGGAACAGTTAGCCTGGTTCCACTTTACTTTAGCTCTTGTATGTTTACACTGGGGGTCTGAGAGAAACAGCATTTTGAACCCTTCTAGGCAGAAAAACTAAAAAATAAGTTTACTTTGACTAAAAATATGTTGTGCAATATGCAGAAAAAAATGTTTTACAGCAGGTTATGTGCTGGACGTCTTTTTGGCCGGGACCAGTAACTCCTTGGGAGTCTTTGCGAGTTGGATGGCAACTAGTCGAGGCCAAGAAACAGTCCAGCACTCAACACATTTTACACTGGCTTTTGCTGTGGCCAGCTGGCCAATCGCTGCCTGCCGTTTGTGTCAAAATTGCATCACTGCTTTAGAAACGTAGCATTAATGGTCGGACAACCCCACACACGCAAAACCCAATGTCAAAACGTTGGTCTCCTGCTTTAGCATCTGACAAGCAATCGAAGAACCTTTTGAAAAGATGCTGGCTGTTGCCTCAAACCCCCCATGCTAGCATAAAAACTTGCAAACAAAAATAAACTATTCCTTAAAATGAGCTTAAAGACCAGGTTGGAAAAATTTGTATGCAATTACTCAATGTACTACAACCTGTCCAACTGAAGCAATGTGACCTCAATTTAAATGGATTCCAACTGTAAGTGGAGGTGTGTGTTTAAGTGTTACAAGAGGGGAACTCATGTAATGGCACTTGTGATTTTAAAAGCTGGCAGACAACACAAACTAAGCTAAATGTCACTTGTAAAATCACCTAATTATATCAGGTTTCCATTCCGGAAACATAATTGGAAACCGACCTATACATTTCGCTATCAAATCCTTGTATTTTCTATTCGCTTATTTCTCAAAATTGTGGTTATATATCAGCGACTAAAATGTTTAAAGCTGTTTTGGCCTGAGGTCGATTAGCCATGCAGTGGGTGGCCGAGTTACTTGATACGCCATCATCCTCAACCCCCGGTCGGCTTTTATGATGCACTTGGTAAGGGCAGCTGCAGTTGGTCAGCGGTGCTTCACTCACCGTGTGCTCATCGGCAAGAAACCGCTCTTTTATCAACAGGCCCATGAATATTCATAAAGAATGTGTACAGTTACAGCTATTTCAGACAAACTGTGTCTATAGCAATGACTACTAACGTGTTGCTGGAGTAAGCAGAAGACACACTTCACAACAACAGATAAAAAGTATCTGACTTACCCCCGACTCTTTTTTTCCCCTTTTCCCTGAGCGAACAAGACTCTTCTGCTAATTGCGTCTTTAAAGTCAAGTCGGCTTAGCGCTCCGAGGTTCACCCGAGGGCTTCTTAAACCCTTTTCCCCCGCGGAATACCTGGAACTGCAGGCGTCATCTATCCGTTAGACTGAGCGCCTTTTTCTCACTCAGGTGTCTGTTACATAAATGCAATGCTTGTGCTCTATATAAAGTTTTTTGCTGGGTATTCATATTTTCATAAGTACGATTACATGAAATTTAGAAGTAAATATATTTATGTACAAAGGTAATACATTCAATTATAACTTTTCTCTCCAGAGGACCTGACATAATTACTCGTTTAAGGAAGAAACTAACAAATCAAACTAAATTAAACGAAATATCTGACTCTGACATTGGAGGAACCTCTTTTGCCCTGTATTCCAACCAAAACGACAATGACAAACTTTTCACAGTCCAGCCCTAACTTTAACAAAGCTGTGATATCCTCCTCCCTGTTGTTTTCATCCTCTGCTACAAGGACAAGGATCAATGTCCAGTCTGACATTGGCACAAAGGAGCTAAAGTGCTCCATTCACGACCCCAGGAGATAATGTGGAGCCTGAAGTTAACAGTGTATTCTTTCTCCCCTGTCTTTATCCAGGGGAGAGAGACAAAGAGCGTTGCCTCACTGCTGTTTCTCCCCCAAGGCACCACAACAGAGGACAGTTCCCTGTCCGCAGCTGATTGATAAAACATGTAGCGGATAGTCTGTAACTCTCATTGAGCCTCCCGGCAATCTACACCATCTCTATCTGCTTGTGCTCGGGGGCCTTTGTGTTGTTTGACTGGTCCAGGTTGTCGTCGATTCTCTATTCACCGCCTTCACTTGTGGCCTCCTCTCCCCTCTGCTGAGATCTTGCTCCACCTTGCCCATGCAATCACAAACCATAGAAGGGGAATAATCTGGAAGGGGCACACCCCTTAAAAGTAAAGTTGGCAACGTAGAGCGCAAACAAGATTCAAATTCATCGTGTGCACCTCTAGCTCGAGGTCAGAAACATTTGGTTTATCAGATTCTCACGAGGGTTGCTTATGCAAATGACTGAACCTATAGGTTGGGGGTATTTATGGCTTTCCTGAACATCACAGGCCTCGGCGCACTGAGAACAACACCTCGGGGAAACTCCTGAGACCAAAGGGGCTGCCGCTGCAAAAGGTTGTGATCTCGTCTGATGAAAACAAAAACAGGTACCAGGGCCCCTTTGCACCCTGCAACATCCACCACTTCATATATCGTGGAAAAAAGTTCAGAAAACAAGTCTCTGAGCTTTATCACAAGGTGCAGAGTGGATG
The DNA here is from genome assembly GCA_026259375.1 of Verasper variegatus. Classification (NCBI taxonomy): domain Eukaryota; kingdom Metazoa; phylum Chordata; class Actinopteri; order Pleuronectiformes; family Pleuronectidae; genus Verasper; species Verasper variegatus. The sequence continues at coordinate 28,780,420 of CM048038.1, read as the reverse complement.
ACTAAACATAGACTCGACTTCTACTGACAGACGCGGGCGACTCATATTTACCTGCCCCATGACAGTCGGTGGCATTTAAAGAAGTGTCATTTCAATCTCGGTCACCTTCAAACTAGCTCCCTGTCCTTTCCTTTAGGACAGAATCATAACTAAGAGTTCCTCTGGGCCACTGGATGGCGGCTGACCTCAGTTGTCATGATTCATTGTCCATGCAATGTTACGCCTCTAACTGCCTCTTTGATAAAGTAGCACAGTAAACTTCCAAATCTGGTCCGAGGAGATTTGAATACTGCAAAGGAAAAAAAGGAACGTGCAGTTATTGATTTTTTGGAATACTGAGGGCAGAGTAACAAGCTGTCAAAAAACAATTGCCTATTTGCAATTTAACTTTCCAATAAGGATCTGCACAAGAAAGCACGACTCCCACTTTTATAAATATCAGGAAGAAGAAGATTCAACAAGATGGTCCGAATAAGAGAGAACCAGTCAAACACTGGTGGAAATATGTGTGTGAGTTGTGTATTAGCTCAAGCAATGTGTCAGCTCACATTGATTTATTTCCTCTGTGTAGCTGAAGCTTGTATGTCACGATTTATTCACCAAGTCTGTTTCCATTACAATGTGCATCTTAATTTTTCCCACATCAGCTAAGTGCAAAAATGTGTTTTGATTTTATTTAACTTGTTTATTTCTGGCATTTTCTCTTAGGTGGGTTTTTTTATGCATAAAATTGAAATTGTAAATTAAAGTTGGTGAATATCAACATATTTAAGCAGCAACACAAGCATTCACTTGGATCTGTGTTTCAACTGATAGAGTCCTATGTTGACTTTTATCTCTAGTTTACTTGCTAGATGCAATTTCTTTCTGCCGCGTGGGAGCACAGAGTATTTTTTTCTTTTCTGAAATAAAAAGTCTGCAGACGATGCCAAGGGGAGCTATTAGTGGAAACCCAAATAATTCAAGTTGAAGGACAGAGGAACAAAAACAACGAAGTGAAAGATCCCCAGTCCACTGAGCTTACAAAGATTGCAGATTCAAGAGATAAGTTTCAATCAAAACAAAAAGGAAAAGAAAAGTGCACTCTCTACAGAAACCAATGTCTCTTTGCCTTGTGGCACCACATCAGACGTCCACATTCATTGTATATTTGTAGTCTGATCTATGAACTTCAATATTTCATGAGGATCAACTATAAAATCAACCATAAAAGTATGTATCAACATATTTGTCTACTTCAGGTTCGACTAACGGGCACGTCTGAGTCTGAGAGTCTTTAGGGATCGACAGAATGAGTCCTTGAGGCAAACTGAAGCTCACAGTGCGTCTCCGTCTGGGTGTGGCTCCCTCAGGACGCTCCGACTGTCCTGTCTCGGCACCACACGGCAAGTGTTGCGTCGCTGCAATAATAGGTCGCGCCTCATTGAGCGGGCTTATTGGATCTTCTCAGGAGTGAGGTAAGTGGTGTGCTAAATTGAATGCAATTCATGTTTTTTTTGGGCAGAGGGGCCGCTCTCTGCTTTTACATTGGGTGGGAGAGGACTACATAGGCAAAGACAATATTGAAGGCACTTGTGCGTGTCGAGACGCCTGTGGCCTCGGAGAAATCACATTTCAATCACTTCGGCGGTCTCAGGTGACTTGCTCTAAATGAGGACAAATGAGAAAATTTAAATGACATCCTTCGATTTTTGGGCCATGGCGCCCGGAGCCATCGCTAATTGAATAATTCAATCCCACTAAAGAATAAAGAGAAGAAGAAGATTACACAGATGACAGCAGAGAGAGCAGACCTGCTATAAGTGTGCCAATGATGAACTCATCTGAGTCAGGGGAGTGGAATCTGTCACAGCTGATGACTCTGCGCAGAGTTTTTCAAGCGCAGGTCCAAACATTCAAAGTGAATTTCCGGCTCAGTTCACCCGCACATCGGCAGGCGACGCCTCGGAATCACCGACTTGACAGTTCAGATGATGAAAACACATGTAAACAAGCCGTGAAATGTGTCAGCTTCATGCTATAGTAGTCTCCTAACAGCGATCATCAACAAACTGACAGCACACAGTAAGAGGCTATTAGGTCTCTGTTGAAAGGAAATATACGTTAATCGATTATTACTGTTTGATTAAACCATTGATTTATTTCTTAAAGCTGCTCCTGTCTCCATTCAGATAAACCCACCTGGCTGCTTTGTTGTATTTTAACCTTGGGCCCCTGCAGACTTGAACGCACTGTCGGAGAATGAGTGGTGTTCAACGACGACAGCAACAACAACAGCAAAAACCTGTGTATGCAGATGATAGCCAGTCCCTCCTGCATGCTAATGTGCTGACACCGTGTCTGCTTGGAATCTAAACCGAGGCTGTTGCTTCATGTGATGTGTTTCATACTGTGGCTTCAGTTCTCAGCTGGTTTCGGTTTCTGTTGACGTTTGGTGATCGTGACCTGGAAACCCCACCGGTTGAAAGAAACAAGAAACAAGCCATGTTCAGACTTTGCCACAAAAAACAGCTGCAAGAAGATGATGGTTGGGTCCATGATGGTGCAACTGGCCTTTGTGTACTTGGATGCTCTCACATTTAAATATTTGGAATTTTCTGCCACCTCGAAAATGCATCATTCTTTTTTTATTAATTTTATTTCATATGTCAATATATTTAGGTGTATATTTATTTCAGTTGTTTCTATACTTACTCACGTCAGGGGTATATGGTCACATATAAGCCACTCACTCTTCTTGCTTGTTATTTCGAACGTGCAAATGAATAAATAAGGCGAACTTACCTGTGAAAGTAAAAAAAAATTCTTGGAACCAATTGTTGGTTTCTAACATATATAACATATATCACTTATTTAGGTTCTTCAAATTCTATGGTTTTTAACATTTAGTTGGTTTTATCATTATTATTTGTCTTATTCTAGTTTGTTTACTTAGAATTTCACTGCTGCTTTTATTCATTTATCTGAACTTTATTTTATTGTTGTATTTTCTATTGGTAGTATGTATTAGTATATTTAAAAAAATGTTTTAATTCATTTCCAACAAATCCAGTTTTCAGGGTTATTTAGGGCTCATCCTTGTCATCGTCATCACAAGGTTTCACGTAATGACTCAAACTGTAACTCACCGTTGACCACGACAGCGATGTCCACAAAATCGATCTCGCCCCGGGCCTCCACGCTTGCCTCGCAGCGGTACACGCCCTCGTCAGCCTTGTTCACCTGATGGATCTGCAGGTTGTTGTTCGCCAGCACCTGGAACTTGCCTTAGCGGAGGAGAGACGGGAAAAAAAACCCCACAGAAATAAAGCGAGAGCGTGAGGAAGAAGAGGAATGCGATGCAGGTGAAGAGTGAACAATAAAGAGAGAGGTGAGATAAGCAGGTTAGGAAAACAGGAGGAGAAAATTGCCAATTGTCAATCTTCACTTCGGCACATTTACCTGATAAAGTTCACACACAGATAAACACCCACGCAATTACAGTTCCAAATCAACTCCACTCGCCCCCATTGTGGCCACTGTGCGATTGGCGAGGAGTGATGAGCCCACTATCTCATTTCTCTCCAGCGAGGATATTTATAACCCTGCATCGTAATTAGAGAAATGATTTTTTTTATATATTTATTTTAAACGTCTCCTCCATGTCTCATCATTACCGTCGGACTGAAGATTTGAATTTCAATTAAAAAACGTGACAGATTCGAGAGGTCACTCTTTCCAATCAGTGCTCGGGTGTGCAGTTTGTCGGGAAGGAGGACGGGGGAAGTGGTGTAGAGAGTTGTAAATCAGGGAGGAGGAGGAGGAGAGGAAATAATGAGTCCTAGTCCACTGGCTCCTACTATTGCACCTCTCCAGGAATAATACCATTCAAAGTTAATTTATCCTTGGTCCTCGTTTAAAACTATTAAAGCTACTGAAAAAAAGGTGGGATTTCAGTGGAGTGCTTCAGAAATCAGCTTTGAGATCAAACCAGACAGCAGTTGATTGACAATGTGATCGCACAGGCTGAGTCAGCAGAACCACGCAGGCCCGACAGCAAACACAACCATTCTCAGGGCTTTTCGTTTTTCGGGGGCTGGTTCGACACGTCGACCGCGCGAGGCTGTGTCTTCGAGTGTCGCTCGTTTGACCGCTCCGTAATCCATCCTCTCAGTCGCCTGTTAACACGGCTCCTTTCCAAGTTATATATGCCTCCTCCCGGGCTGATGGGGTTTCTATTCATAGCATTCAATATCCTTGTCTTATTGTGAATCCGCACAAAAGAGGGGGAAACAGCATTTCCTAGAGAACAGTACTCTTGGCACATTAGCACATCTATTCAGTGAGAGAGAGAATGGGACTCAAGAGCATTTTCTTTTCCCCACGATAATCGAGTGCATTTGGAAGGTTTACATTGAAAATATAATTATTTTGTTTACTCGAGAACTTTTTACTGTGATTAATCTGCTCCTGGAATAAATACAATCAGATACTTCAATGATACAAAGGTTTGTCTCGATAAAATTTAATATTCACGACTGAATAAACAACCAAAATAGAATAGAATCTTGAAATGAAGGAACAAAAGAACAAGAACACATTTTTCCCTCTTCTTTTCTGGTATTTGCAAGACAATTCAAATTATTATCTAATGAATTTCGTGCCAATTCACCTCCCAAAAAAATAATAATCATTTGATTATGAAAGAAGGTAATTTAGACTTACTGCGGTGCTCTTCTGTGATTTCCTTATCCTGGTAGTACCACACCACCACGGGCACCGGGGAGCTAATGACATCACACACCACCTCTGCCGTCTCGCCGTGGCGGAACTCCTGCGGTGACTGAACATCCTGAAATGTCAGCCTCTCTGCGAGATCAAACGAGATGGAGATTGAACACTTTCTTTTGGTCCCCGGTATTGAAAGCAGACAATTTATTGCAGGTCTGAACATCAAAAGGGAAAAACGTGAAAAAATGAAACTGCTGTGCTCTAATACAATCCTGTTCACTGAGACATGGTGGGAGTTGTGGAAAAGTATTCTTTTAAATGCATGTCCCTCCAAATTTTCTGTACGGGAATCCAAAAGTAGAAGAAAGAGACATACGGGTAAATGGCTGAAGATTACAATATTAAGATAAAATAAGATGATCCTTTATTAGTACAGAAATGGGGAAATTTGCATCAGTAAGTAATAAGTAACTTGCAATACTTAAGTGTAAGGAATATAAAGATGAGTGGAATAACAACTAATATATACAGTTTAAAAACAAGAACAATATGTACAGTAAATGGATTTCAGATAAACCATTGTATTGCACAGAAAGAATGTATATTGCACAGTTAAGAGAGTTAAACCAGAGTAAAAGTGCAGTTCATAATGGGCGAGCATAACGGTCATGTGAGGCAATGCTCTGCAGTCCAGGTCTCTCGTGTTTGGAAACAGGCACACGGGACAATGTACGCACTGGAAATGGATTCACTCGCGTATTCAAATGAAACAAAAGCTAATCCCGCTTTGACTGTTTTCTGGGACACAGATAAGGCGATTCTAATGAAACAACACAGGAAGACAGAAGGACGGCCATTCCACTTGCTGCCAATCATACCCATGACAACACAAAAAAAAGAAAAGACAGCGAGCCGAGATATTTCTCAACCTTTTTTAGAGAATTAGACGACAACACAGGCAGCCTTTGATTCACTCTCTCTTGGTTTCATTTGGGGGGGGTGGGGGGGGGGGGGGTGGTGGTGGTGGTGGGCCTATGTAACAGATCCCGCTCGGTGCCAGTTTGAGGTGGCGTCCTCTCTCTCTTCACAAACATTTTGGTGTTTTGACAAGTTGCTTTTATGAAAAAACGCTGTTCTTGGACCGGCACTTCTCCACAAGCGGCATTCCGTCCCCCTCTGTACCCGGCTCTGGTTTCAGATAGCCGACTTTGATGCGCGGCAGTTCTGGCACTGCCGGCCGCCGCAACCACCTGCCATCATCGGCATGCTGCATTGTGGAGGTATGAATAAATCAACAACAGCTCCCCTATCAGTCCCTTTCCGTTAGCGAGGCCGCGCCATTAGCATTTCACCGTGTGATTTATGCCAGGCTGCTTCCTAAAATGAGCTTTCTCTCCCCGACTGCACCCTCCCTCCTTTGAACGTGTCTGGCATCTCAGTGTCTTCATTAACTTCAAGGATGCTTTCTTATCAACACCCCCCCCCCCCCCCCCCCCTTGTGTTCTTTTCATTTCCAAACACTTTTCTCTCTCTCTCTCTCTCAGGTTCGAACACTTCTGGTGTCACTTGTTCCTCCCGTTTGTATCTGTTTCCTGCCTCTGTTGTTGTCACACTGCTCTACACGGGAATCAGTGAGGGAAACAAGCTCTCCAGAGTAACTGCCGCACACTCGAATCGAGAACGGGCTCAGTACAGTGTCTCTCCTGCCGTTTGTCTACACATCAATGCGAGGATAACCGCAATTCGTTTACAAGACAGTGTCCCTGGACGTCTCTCATCTGGGATGCAGATTTTCCATCTTTACTGCAAAAACTTTGCTGGTTTTGGAAAAAGTGGCTTATTGCCGTGTCCTTTAATAAACTGAGATGATATGAAAGGAGCTGGTGCAGGTTTTCTTTGCTATGAATTCCCTGTCACCTTGTATCGCTGCTTAGGTGACATTATACAGCAGTTCATTTAAAGCTATTTTGGCTTTTGTCAACAGTGAATGCAAGTTTTCTTCCTTTTGTCTTTGCTCAAACCCACAAATATGAAACGCATGGTGGCACTAGGGGAAATCCTCCGAGGAAACATGGCCAATTCATTAAAACACAAGCAAAAACTGTTGTCTGTGGTCCTAAAGGATTCATCCTCTGGACACCAGAAATTCCAGTACAAACTTTGTCTTTGACTGACTGGCGCTGGCTTTGGTAGAGCCAGCAAGACTGCAGGGCTTAAAAAACACAGCAGCATTTGTATGTTTGCACCATGCAAGTCCTCTAATTTTGATTCAGAGCTGATCCTCCACTCCACATGGCATGATCATAACAAGCTATCATAGAGATGTCAGCAACTCACGAGCAGGTGTCGACACACTGTGCCTCCCGCGGGTCGCGAGTTTCATGTACACGTTTTAGCGCACAGGCCCGTGCGCTGCCTGAGGAGTCCTCGCCTGCTCCGGCTGTGCGCTGGCAGAATGGTTTGCTGGGGGCTTTAGGCGGGTTTTCATCCGCATGCTGCTCAGGCAATCTACACGAGGGGCCCGAGTGAGTGACGCCTGGTTGCCGTGGAAACAGTAGTTTTCGGGGCGCTGGTTATGTGGCGAATGAGGCGAGGGGGCTGAGCAGTGGCAGGTGTGATTGAGGCTGTGATGTCTCCCTTAATGATTTGCCAGGAGAGGAGGAAAAAGGCAACCACACAGCAGGTGATGATTTTCCTGTGTGTGTCTGCCTCCTGTAATCAAATCCCTGTACGGAGATGTTCTCTGCAGTTAAACTCGTGGAAGACTCCCTGTGTATCTGGAAGCTTGGGTTACTCTGAATTCATTTGCTTCTTATGTAATCTCCGCGCGTGCCTTTTGCATGCATTAGAACCTTAATCCATTTCCTGTCGCTGTGCTACCTGAGAGCAGAAAGTGTAAGTATTTGGAAAGGTGCCCTTTTATAAAGATACAGAGCTTGAGCAAAGATGCAGTAGCTTCTCACTTATAACAGTCAAACTCCAATCAAACAAAGGTTATAATAAGCCCTCAAAAAACATATGCAATTATATATCTTTTAACCTGCAATTCCCCAAAATAAATCCAAATTATTAAAAATAATGTTGGAATGTGATGTATTTCTGTTATGATTGTTTTTTTCTATCCCAGAATATATCTTCCTCCAGATTGTTGAATAGGTTACGAGGACATTACCTCAGTGTTAATAATCGCCACTGCAATTCTGGCTCTATGTTTTCTAATTCTTTTCCAAGGCAATCGCAGCTGATTAGGTTGGAGTTAAGCTGGATGTCTTGCTCAAGGACACTTTAATGGTGCAAACAGCAGTTAAATTACTGCTCGCCCTGAGGATCGAACCTGCGACGGGCCCCGACTCTGTGTCCACTGAGCCTCCCTGGCCTCCTCACACTTCGTTTTTTTCCCGGGAAATAGTGACGGGTCAGCAAGGCAGGTCGGCCTCAGTGCAACATCTCTCATTACAGCTGGCAGGATCCCATGTTATCACTCACTGTCTTTATGCTTTAATCACAAGCATGAGTGGCATGCACTTGCACACAAGCTCACAAACAAGGTCAAAGGCTGCATGGATCTAAAATCAAACGTGCACAGACAGAGCTAGCACAGTGAGGATGGGAACACAAGCTTACGGTAGATCTCCAGCACAACCGAGGCCTCCTCGGTATGACCGCTGGCGTCTGTGGCCTGGCAGCGGTAGATACCCGCATCCTCGATGATGGCGTTGTAAATGATGAGCCTGGACCGCGACGTCTCTGTGTGAAGCGCCATCCGCTTGGATTGGACGATGCGCTCGCCCTGGGGGTTGTACCACTCCAGCCTCACCGGCTCGCCAATAGCTAGGAGTGAGAGAGAGAGAGAGAGAGAGAGAGAGAGAGAGAGAGAGAGAGAGAGAAACCAGAAATCAGTCAATTTGACTTATTTTTACCACACAGGTAAGGATCATGCCCGTCTGCCTGAGAGAGGACTACTTGCAGCTCAATTCCAGTAGATGAACCTGGGAGGTTTCTTACAAGGCTAAACATTTTAGTCCTTGACCCATTAGTCTGTAGAGAGCAAACCTCCACTGATTGAATTCCCACAGAGTTTTTTAGAAGACATTTTCCGCCCCCATTACACACATCAAATATAATACAGAGGGAAGAACAGGGAGAAACTCAACAGGTTCCTCAGCACTGACTCATTTATGGGCAACCGATCACCTCCAGATTCTGAAGCAGGCTGAGTTGGAGGTTCTCTTTGTTCCGCTGAACAGCCGAGCACCTTCCAACGCGGTTGTTTGAACTTGTTACGGGATCAGACAGCATGTCTGAAATCATGATTATGTCATAATCTTGGATTTACATGGCTAATAAGTCTGTAAAGGAACGGGGGACATATGTAGCCTGTGAAATCCACTCTCTTTTCCAACATCACGCACTGAGCACTGAGCACAGAAACAGAATCCTGAACCCCTGATAACTGGCTACTGCAGGAGATGATGGGGCCATCTGCAGGCAGCAGGTGCCCCTTGCATGACGGTGTGGAGGGCCATTACTTAGCCCATCAATCAACTGAAGACTTGAACAAGACAGGAAATGCACAGAGGCTTGTCCAGTCCCTCAGAGACTTGTCTCTGAGGATTCAGTTATGGAAACAAAAGGGAAGAAAGGGAGGACGAGGAGGACAGAAAATAGAGGCACCGCAGATTTGTGACACACATTTCATCCCTGGGAGAGTGGAGGCAGTTTGAATGCTCCCTTTCCCCTCAGTGACTATTTGGCGAACGCCCTTGGGCCGAGCTTTTAACCTGTGCCTGCCCAGCAGTCAGAGTGTCGCGATGGTTCAGCTCAACAGCTCCCAGGTGGAAAGAGCTGGTGCTGGTGTGGATAATTGGTGTGTTTGTCCAGTTATGTAAATACATGATGACATAAGTATAATAATCCCTCAGTTTTACAGCACACTGTTGCTCAAATGTAAATGCTTCACCTCTTGATGTCTGCACGAAAACACGCAGCCACCCCAGCATGCTAACACCATTACCATCACATCCTTGGCATGTGTCTGCTGCTTGTTAGGTTCGGGGGCCAACGAATGGGATGAGGCAATCAGACACAAGTGTTGCAGCGATGACATCGTTGCGGTTCTCCTCCTCCTCCCGCATGGCCCACCGCTGGAGCCTCGAGGTTCACGTGGGTACCCGCAGGGAACGGATCAGTGTCTAACGTGGCTGCGTGCGTCCCTTTATACCTGTTAGCGTTAAAACGTTATCACCTCCCACCATTTTCTTGCAGTCGGCTGACAACAGAGGCAGCTGAATATGTTCAAATTGACGCAGCCAGTGTGGTGACAGCGCGTTTGCCTCACAGATGATCTGAGGAGACAGGAGCATGTGTCTTTGCCACTGGATGAATAGCTGGTGGAAATCGCTGTCAAGACCGCTCTTAAAAATCTGCATAAGCTCAGGCATTATTTCTGAGTCTTGGCAAGAAAGAATGCTCAGTGATTGACTCTTCTGAAAGTAGAGTGGTGAGACGTCGCTGATCACTTTTTCGAGGTGCCAGCGAAATCTGTGCACGGCAACAACTGATCATCAGCTTTTTCTTCACTTTTGTCAACAAATCCGACAGCTCAGCGTTGTTTAAGCCTCGTTTTTTAAAATGCAAATGGAGAAGAAACAAAGCTTTGTATGTGGAAGGACTTTCAGACAACGTTTCTGACACTTTTTTAGCAGTTAGGGAGCAACAGATCAAAGCGGCTGAAATAATGAAGCCATCTCAGCCTCCCGCACAAGGCACATTTATCGACATTCGACGTGCCCCTTGGTGCCAAAATTAGCCGAGCCCAGGCTGAAACGCTCCTGTCCCTCCACTGACTGGCAGAGCTATGGTGGTAATTGATTTAGGCCTCCCGGGAATGAGTCAGCAGGGGGAGAAGCAGGAGCTGAAAAGGGAAGGAGGAGCACTGGTATGTGTGTGGGTTGACATGATGTCAAAATTATTGGTTGAGTATCTATTGACCTCTTTATAGGCTGTAATATATGGCTAGTGGGTAAAAAGTAGTCGCACTGGTCAAGCGGTATGACCTATAATGCTGTTGTTAGACATATTCGAGGAAAACACATAGAAACAATCGCTGTTGGATCTGCTTTGACTACCGAGCCTGCATTTGCAGCTGCCTCTATTTTTTTTCACAGCCAACATGTGTTCTGGCTCTCTGCCACTTCAGTCAATGGGGAGGTTAAACACACACTTAAGCACCAGTTTATCCACCTCCTCCTTATTTGTCATGCTCGCACACAAGGCCAATTTCACATCAGAAAAATCTCCAGTCTCTCGTGTTTGTTTCTTATTGTTTGTGCTCCAACAAAAGGTCAAGTTCATCATTTTAAAAAACAAATACGGAGATGGGTTCTCGAGGAAAAATACTTTTATAACTGTCGTTCTGCACGCATTTGTCAGGACGTTTGTAATGAGGGGAGAAACCTGAAGAACTGAGATGCTTCCATACAGTGCACGAGGGCCAACTGGATGGTTTAATGGGTGTCGAATCAATGCACAAACATCAGGTGTAGACAACATGTGACAGATATGTGTTAAAATAATGCAAGGGGGCCATGTTGGTGGGGGACATATGGGATCAGATATTAACACAGCATCCAGTTATCAGGGTGACAATCATTTCAGCCTCTGTTTGTGATTGTCGCCAGGTAAATGATAAGCTGAACTTTAAAGTAAGAGGTGGAAGATGGAAGCCGTGTTGTAAACAAAATGTGCTGGTGTAGAATCGCCGTATCTTTAGGTCCAGTGGACTTATATACCATTATTTATCAGTGTTGTGTTTTTCTGTGGCCAGGATAGAAGAGCAGCATGGCCAGTACCACCAGTCCATACACAGCATCACATACTGGGTTGGTACTTTGCGTCTTCTGTACTCAAACAGTAATGCAGTTCAGGATATTTCCCCAGATTTCTCTCCCCATAAATCTTAACTAGTGTATTCTATGTTTTTAAATTGTATAATTTGCTTCATGCAGGCAAAATTAAATTGTCCATTGCACCGACAGTATAATCAAGCGGTAAAACATACGTCTACTCACTACGTTTCCTTGGCTTTTTTAATTCTTTTCTGTCTGATTCCTTAGTGGTATAGAGTAATTCATTTATTTTAGTTAGTGGGCAACCATTGGGTTTTCTATTGAAAAATAATATTTTTGAGCAGCTCATTTAAAATAATTGATGAAATGAACGTGAACTAGTTAAAACATTTTTTATTAGAAATTGAACTTTGACCTTGCTCTTGTTAGGAGTTAACTCGCACAACACACTGATTCGCTTATTGTTCTAGATGTGTCACACATATTACATGCATATATTAAAAGAGATGCTAAATCACTAAACATACACAATAATGTTAATGTGGGCAAGTGCATCGGTGCAGCAGTTGCTCACGCATGTCTCACTGTCTGCTGTTATAACAGACATGTCCCCCAGCTCTCCCGCAACTATGCTGGAAACAAACAGGCTCAAAGTGAAAGGTGACCCACACTTGCTGTTATTCCCTCTCCCCTCGCTGACGACTGAGACCCACCTATATTTTCTAAAGACAATCTCTGGAGCCGCCCCCTCTCCCTCCCTCCAGCTGAGTTCACCTGTTCTTCTTTGTCTCCCTCCGCCTCTCACTTCACCGTTTTTCTCTCTTTTTCTCGATTCACATCTTTGCTGTGAAACATCCTTCTAGGGCACTTTGCTGTGAGGGCGTGAAACAAACAGCTGAAAAGAGCTGTTTTTTTTTTTTTAGCAGGGAGACGTGATTAATGAAAGATTATTGCGCCGAGGGGATGTCCTTGTAAAGACAAGAGTTGATGAATACACGACACATGGTTCATTTTGAGGTGAGATAAAAAAAACTGTTTTGAAAATGAATACTTCAAGAAGCAATGTGACAGGGATATATTAATTCATTATGTTCAGGAAATATTCAGCGCTGATGGGAAAGTTATTGCTATCCTGCATATTTCATGTTTAAGCAGGTTATCTAGCAAATATCAAGCCAGTTTCTGCTTTGTCCTCAGTTAAAAAAATAAATAAAAGAACTGCTCTTTTATATTAAATGGACCTTGGTGACAATATCTCTTCTGTTAATTAAAATGCCCCCGGTAACACCCATTGGCTATTGTCTGTTGACAAATGAACCTTTGTTGGCAACTTGTTAAACATTTCTCAACACAAAAAGAAACAGTGACACTTTTTGTTGGTGTTTTGATCCTTTTTGGCCATTGTGTGCTCATGTCGGTCAACTATCATGGCCAAACAAGGACTTTAAACCAGTTTAGAATAGTTTTTCAATATTGGCAGATAAATGCAGACGACATAAATGCAGGAAGTGCAGCAAATACATGTTAGACAAATAAACAGACTCACAGTCAGTGGAAAAGTGAAACAGGTGGAGAACACAACCAGATACATGAAGAGACAAACTGACAGGACAGAGGAGAGACAAGGAGACACAGGTGGGACACATTAGGAAGCAGGTGCAGGTAAAGGAGGCTGGAAAAGGAAGGTCAAAATAAAACAGGAAATGACTCAATGCAAGGGATCGCAACAAAGTGAGAAACCTTGAGGCAGAGACACACAGGGATGGCTGACAATCAAACACAGTACGTGCATCCAAAAACACAATTATAGAAAAGTCCCAAAAAATGAATCAAAAGTCTCACATTTTAAGTTATGAAGTTATAACCACTGCTACATTCTGCTGTGGGCAAATATAAAAATGGAAGAAAGCTCATAAAATATGAAAAATGAATCGTCTAGAAAACATTTTGCTCCATCAGCGTCTGGCCTGATGAAACAAAAGCTTTTTTTCAAACTTAAACTTTATTCTTTATATCATTTAGTCCCATCTATTTAAAGCTGGAATATTTAAAGAAAGGACGAGTTGGGGAGAAACATGGAATTTATGCTGGATTTAAAACAAAAACAAGCCCTCGCCCCCGCTGCTGCCGCGTTGACCAGCATTTGTCTTTCCTTTAACCCAAAACCTTTTAGAAACGATGTGTATCGAACAAGAAAAATAGATTTAACCCAGGCCCCTCACTTTGAAGAACAATGCCCTCACCTCTGTGTTCTGCCTTCCCTCACAAAAAACGGCTCAAACAAACCCGTGAATCAACATTCAACAAAAGTGGCCTCCTGTGCCTCCTGCTGCTTTCTTCTATTCCAGTCTATATTTATTTGGACATGATTCATACAATGGGACACGGCGATGCAAAGCCAAAAAGTCCCTTTAATAGAATAACTCCGTATTTTTTTATGTTTGCAGGCTTTGCTTCGGTTTCACCGGGATTTAGCTTTTTTTGTTGCCTCTGACTGTTCTGCCCTGCTTTACAGCAGAACCCGGTTGGCAGAGCTGCATGTGAATATGGTCAGAAAAAAAAGAGAACAGGTTTGAATGCCAGTGGCGGACAAGGGCAGGGGAGAAAGCAACAAACGACACAAACACTTCCTCCCACGCACTTTGATGGTGGATGGTGGCAAACGCTCTTCTGCCTCAAAGCCTGTTTCCATTCTTCTCGCTTCTGAGTGTTTTTTTTACAGTGAAAGCTTTTACCTTTGCCTTTCAATCGCTGCCAGTTTCTTTCCATTCACCTCTATTTTTTTTTTCTCTACCTCCCCATTCTGTCCTCCTCAGCACCTCGGCTCCGCACCAATGCCCCCTCCAAGTGAGCCACGCCTCCCTTGGCTGTTAGCTCCATGCTGAGTGGGTTGGCGGGAGAGAAGAGGCAGCCAGCAGGAGGCGGGCCGGGGCCTGCCAGAGTGCGCTGCCACCCCACCGAGCCGCTGGCACGGGCGTCGGGTGCTCTGCTACGGCTGAGTGCTGATACGGGCGTTCCGAGAGGACGTGGAGGAGAAGCGACAAGGGGGAGCGGGGCCGTCCCCCTGTGAGGATCCAGTCACCACTGGGCCACAGAGTCACTCACCATATGGACAGCGTGGGATGTGCTGCGATCGCCGTCAAACGCACAACAAACAGACTTCACAGGCGCCAGTGTAAACCCCCTGCTGCATCTCTGACCTGCCTCCAAACAAACACACATGCATACAAACAGAAACCCCACGTCAAAATGAGGGTCTGCGCAGTTCTTACCTGTGCAGATGAAGAATTTGGACTCTCCGACGCTTAACTCCACTTTGTTCAAGGATATGGACACCTGCAGGGCGGCTGTAGCACAGGAAGGGAGACAGACAAAAAAAGGAAAATGTATTAGTTATTATAATAGAACAGAGCACAAAAGAGCGTCATTGTTTGCTGACACATAATAATAGAAAATTGCTTTAAAAAAGATTTGGCTTGCTTAGCAGTGTGGCTCATTTCCTTCTTTATGCTAGATTTATTTTTTTCATTATCCGAGGACCATTTTCTGTTGTGTGCCACCATTTACCGCAATTAAATGAAAGGCAGGGTGCAGTTTACATGCAAATATCCTTCCACAAAAATAAGAGGCTTCTTAGAAATAACCCATTTTGCAGCTATTTAACAGCGAGCAGTTTTTTTTCATTTACTTTTCACTATTGTGATGTCGAGTTTTCCCCGTTCCTCGTGGGTTTTGTGCCATCTCTGAAACGAGCAATTTAACAGTTTGTACTTTTTTTTTATTCAAACTTAATTTGAAAAAATTATATAACCGCATTCAAAGTTACTGTCTCTCAGAACAATGCAGCTATTGCTCCTCACAATGCGCTGCAACACATTGGCTTTGTACCGTCTAACAGGCGCATTGGGTGTTTGTGACAAGCTTGCCAGTCAACTCCGCAATGAATGGGATCCTTTCAGCCCCGAGGTGCTGTAATGCTATTTGCAGTTATCACTACTCAACAACGGTTTATGAATTGAACAACAGACGGATGGAAATTTAACAAGCTAAGAAATAGCAGAGATCAGTAAATACCTCAAGTGGCGCTGCTATTTCCCTTCGGTGACAAATAACCGCCGTGCAAGGCTCTAACAAACCGAGAGCCTCCACGTGTTCACTGCAGAGAAAAATGCTAACTGGACATATTCACTGGGAGACGTGCATTCACTTTCGTGACAGGGTAAAAGAAATGGACCACCAGTGCCACAAAATGTGCAGTGTCAAGCTGAATAAAACTGGGGCTGGATCTCGACTGGTTGGGAGTTTGTCAAATGGAAGACGAGAGAAGGAAAAATATCCAGGAGGTAAAGACAGGGAAGGGGTAGCTGGGAATGTGTCTACATGTCTAATGTGATGAGTAACGATTGACAACTCAGTGGGGAGAGGGTCATTTTTAGGTTAGAGCCTCTTGACGCAGCGGTAGTCTAGTCTAGTTAGCATGAAATGAAACTCCAAACACACATTCACACACACACACACACTATAAAACACTCTAATGGATGTTAATTTTCGCCACAACACTGGAAATTTAACAGCGGAGCTCAGGGCGCCTGTCAATAATTGAGAAAATGATGAAATGATTATCTGCTGCTGCTCGGGGGGGATGGCTGCAGAGCCAGCGGCAGCACCACAGTGAGGCGGCTCTCTGGCATTTATCACAGGGAGCCATCTGTCGTGAGTCCAGGCTGCCTACAGATGGCAGTGGAGGGGCACCGCCGCTGCCGCTAACCTGAGGGGTCGACATGATGAGGTCGAGGACAATAGCAAGATCAATGTGTTTGATTGGATTCATGCGGCGCACACACGGAAATTGATACCATAATGTATACTGGTATGTAGTCTGGAACTGAGACCCAATTTATTGTTGTATGTATGTACACACACACACAGACACGCACGCACACACACACGCACACACACACACAGACACGCACGCACACAGACACGCACGCACGCACGCACACACACACACAGGACACGCACGCACACACACACGCACACACACACACAGACACGCACGCACACAGACACGCACGCACGCACACGCACACACACACACACACGCGCACACACACACACACACACACACACACACACACACACACACACACACACACACACACACACACACAGTTCATCCCATCGACCGTGTGACTTATGACTGCATACTACACTAATACTATGTTGTACTGTGTACTATTACTTATTATGCGTACTTACATGTTCTGTCTACTTATGTTTACACCGGGGATCAGGGAGAAACAACATCTCAATCCCGTCGCTGTGCATATGGCAGAACTGACGATAAAGTTGACTTTGACTTTGACATATGGTCACACACAAGCATTTGTCACTATGTAAAACATTGTACTATTACTCTCTCAAACATATGTAGCCTTTGGTCAGACTCAAGCATTTGTTACTAAGTTATCTAAATGCACTACACTTCTACTGAAAACTACGCAACATACACACACACACACACACACACACTGTTTCCAACAAATCAATGCAGATACTGTTGTAGGGTTGATTAATCATGTCTATTTAACCTTGCGCCCTTCCACACTGCCTGCCTCTGACTTAAGGCTGATTCCGATCAGTGCTTCAACTATTTTAACGGTTTTCAATTAATAATTGATCCGGTTCTGTTTGTGCTGGATGTGATTGATCGCGTAATAAGTTGTTCACAAAACCCGGCAGGAAAAAAAATAAGAAAAATGTCCTTCTTCTCTCTTTCCCACCGGAGTCGTTGGTGTGAATCATATAATTAAGTTCAACCTGGAAATTGCAAACGTATTTTTTTCAGCTGAAATGCACAACAGTCCCTGCAGCGAGCACATGTTGACATTTTAATGAGAAGGCAGACTGGATTTGAAATATGACACGGGAGAATTTGTTTATTCAACACCGACACAAAGAGACATGCTAATTTGATAAATTTTCTGAAATGGAATGTTTTTTGTGTCTCGTTCACCTGCTTATTACTGAGCTCGGGTCAATATGTGTATGAGCCTGATGGCAATTATCTGCTCCAATTATCAGCCCCACTAAAGGAGCATTGGTGACAAGTGAAATAAGACAACAAACAAAAAAATTGATTTCATTTGTAACATGTCAGACATGGTCAATGCTGTACAATTGTCACTTTTGAATCCGAAGAATAAAAAGTTAGAGGAGCAGGGTTATGGTTCATAATGCTGCTGGTTCACATATCCCCCAATTGGCTGGGATTAATGTTGTATGCTCGACCAATCTTGAGTAAGGCTCAGCTGTCAATCATGACATTTGACACCGTTTTTACATCGTCAAATAATTGATTTAAATTTGCTGGGAAAAAAAACAACATCAGTATAAGAATTTACCTAAAATTACAGAAACCATCTTCAATAAAAATTAATTTCAGGTGTACTTTGACCTGTTTGTTTAGGCCATGTCCCATCCACTAACATGGAGAAGGCCGGATTTATAACCTATACTCTAGGCAGCCACCAGGGTTTGATCAAGATGCAGCCAGCATGTCGTGGTCAGTAATGATTAGCAAACTACACACTCTCCTTTACTCACATCTTATTGTTGGAAAACTATTATTTAATGAAATTTAGGTAATGTTAGAAGACTTTAGATAGATACCGCTTATTCTCCTTATTGCTACTGTAAATATTTAGTTTAATATCATGCACTACTTTTTACCTCATCTGTTACCTCGCGCATTTGTAACTTTTCATTTCCTCTAAATGTCACCAACATTATTACTTTTCAATGTGAGTACCACTAATTCTATTCTAGATTAAATACTCAAGTTCTTTCAATTTCATTTCTATTGTATTATTATGCACTGTTTCTTTGCATGAACTCTGAGTATCTTATCTTATCTCAGCTGAGGGTAATCTCTTCTTCTTCTACTTTTTAATATTCTGGTTGTGTTGTCAGAGGAAGCAAATGGTTTTTTTTGTCAGTCTTTTCATTTCAGCAGCTTTACAACACCCTGTCATAACGCAAAAGTCGTTATCCCCTTGAGTGAAAACGTATGTTTGGTTCCTTCTTCAGCCCTCGTCAGCCTAGTTCACACTGCCTGCACTGCACCACACTGCCTGCACTGCACCACACTGCCTGCACTGCGCCAAATGGCCGTCAGACAAGTTCGCAACTAACTGACTTTGCAGCGATGGAGCCAAATATCTCCCTCAGGTGTTGGTGGAGACCAAAGCAGAGCTGCCAGGAACACGAATCCAAATGAATACCCATGTTGCTGTGTGCCGGCTGGATGTGTGAACAGGCAACGGTTTTCTACCACATCCATTGAATCAGTTTATAGGGTGATTATATGTCAGTGCAGTGTTTACAGCTTGTTTCCTTAACGGCCAATAAACTCCATTGATGAAGAATTAAGCAGAAGTCAGCACTCAGTTCTGGAACACCTTGAGTAATCAGTGTGAGATCTTCTCTTTGATATCCCCGACCCCGTCCAGTGAAAAGAGGAAAAAAAGAAATTTACTGTTGTGAAGTCACAAAACGTTTTGGAATGTTCTTGTAAGGATGCCAAATCAATATATTCCACAAATTGAGGTCGTGGAGGTCACGGTGGAGGAGCCTGGCCCGGCTGATATGACTCAGCAATATCTGGACTCGCCGCAACAGTGTGTGAAACTCGCTCAATCAGTGCAACTCAATCTTGAGGCTGCACACACTATTGCATTCGTTAATCCTGAGCGTTTGATTGACGGCGTGGAAGGCGTTCAATCAGCTGGCAGCCACGTTAAAACGCGATTCTCTAATCCTGTGCCACGTTAAAAGCCCCATTAAAGCCGTGGCCAAATAAGAGGCACCGGAGAGAACATGCCTTTGTGTGCTTGTGTTCAGCAGAAGGGTGTGCGGGGGCATATGTGCTCATTTCTACATGTGTGGGTTGCTGTGAGTGTTGGGTCCGTGTGCATGCGTGTAAATGTGTTGAGCACACGCAGCAGATCGTGCCCCGAGGCAAAAAGAATAAAATAAAAAATGCTCTGCCTTAATTGTTTGTGATTTAGCGAAGGAGTTGAGTTCTTCCCTTGAACCACGGAGACGGAGAGAGAGACAAAGACAAGAAGTGAGAGTGGGCAGAGCGTGAGCGGAAGAGGGAAGGAGATAAAATACTAATTACAGTGTTTTGTGTGCACCCGGACCTGTGTGTCAAAATGCTTTTCTTCAAAAAGGTGTTTGGAAAAAAAACGATATCCAGCAAGAAACTAGCTTTTGAACAGTGAGTGTTGTTTGAAGCCGTCTCTCAGGTGAGCGGTGGCACCAGGTGGCGAGGGATCGAGCGCGTGTCAGGGATTTCTTTGTTGGAAGACAGTTAAATACACAATTTGGCATATTTTTTGTTGTTTTAACCATCATTTTCATTAAAAGCACAAAGCTGAAGCACAACACTTATTTAATTATCATTTATGGATTGATTTATGGCCTCTTTTGTACAATCGCCTGTGGTTTCTCC
The DNA here is from genome assembly GCA_026259375.1 of Verasper variegatus. Taxonomy (NCBI): domain Eukaryota; kingdom Metazoa; phylum Chordata; class Actinopteri; order Pleuronectiformes; family Pleuronectidae; genus Verasper; species Verasper variegatus. The sequence goes on along the minus strand of CM048038.1, from coordinate 28,760,347 downwards.
TCCAGGTCGATGTATATAGAGCTTTTCTAGTCAAAGCACTTTATAGTAAAATGTTGCCTTTCACCCATTCACACATACCTTCATACAGTGCATCTATGTGCAGCACTTTCTCTATGATACATAGGGAGAAAGGGATCAAATCGCCAACTCTCTGGTTAGAGGACGATCCGCTCTACCTCCTGAGCCATAGCTGCCCATGTGCACTCTACTGAGTTAGTGAGCGAGCTGCACTGGTCTACTCACAGATATATCTATGTAATCATATCTGGGGGAATGAGGACATCTGAGCCTAGACGCCAAACTATTAACTATCTTCAGTTGTCTGTTTGGAATTTTGTTATTATAATCAATTGAATGTCGGAAACCACACACTCACTGAAATTGGATCAGTTCTCCCCTCAGTCTCTGAATCTGACTGGACGAGCATTTCATTAATTCCTCTCCATCGTTCACTTTCCTCCAAGCTAAATGTTAAAGTGTGAATGAACAGCTAAGTGAATGATCAGGTTAAACTGTCACTGGATTCTGGCTTTTCTCTGGAGCTTAGTCTAAACAGCATCTCTGTAGGTTTGCATGCTTGTTTGTATCATGTGTCCGCTCTGTGACCATGGGGTGTACCCTCACTTATATGAACTTGGACTGGCCCTGGCCCCCCCTGCGGCCCTGAAAGGATAAGTGAGATAGATAATGGATGGATGGATTGAATCACTGCCCTTCAAAAAGTAGCTGAATAACCCTCCAGGCTTCGATGAGGAGCACAGGACCAATACACAGAGCCTGTACTGGGCAACACACAGTAGATCAGCAAAATATTGTTTCAGGGACGTGACGAGTGCACTATGTTTCATAGCAGCACAAAATTCTTTTCACGTTCATTTCCTATGGTGCCAGCAGAAAGTTGGGAGTAGAAGAACAGTGTCGCTACTTGATATTACAGCACGAGGATGTTTGATTTATCGCAAACTTCTCCAAATTACTTGCTGCCAACTTTGCCTTTGGACTCCGCCGAAGTTGTCGAGGCGTCTGTCATAGTATTCCTGTTTGTCTGCCAGTCTGACTCCCTGTGTCCCCGGTCCCCTATGCATCCGCCTGGTTGCATAACAAGCCTGCTTTCATGCTGGAGAGGAGAGGTTTCAACTCATCCAACCACATCCAATCGTGCCGACACACAGCCTGAGACCACGTGTGCACCCTCAGCCTCAACCCACAGCTACCTATTATCTTTCCTCTCTCGAAACACCTCCTCTGAATCTCTGCTTTCCACTTACCGACTGCTTTGTGATTCATGTCTCCTTCCTTAAGCCTCTTATGCCTCAGGCTGCGGTGGCCATGATGGACATTTCTCTATGTACAGTATATCCCTGAATCATAAAACTCCTGTCATGCACACACACACACACACACACACACACACACACACACACACACACACACTCCTGCAAACATTGCAAGGACACAGATGTTCCGCCGTATTCAGATGTGAAAATCTTTTTTCTAATTAGTAAGAAAATGCAACTTAATCGTATTTAGCAGATGGCAAAAACTTTCTCCTACATTGCCTCCTTCCCTTTGCACATACTTGAGATGCTACAGTTACCTTCTGTTTCTTATTAACAAGGCTGTAGCAATGCAATATATGAAATATGCAAAGTGCCAGAGGAGGCACGGGTGCACCAACTGTGTCTGTGTGAGACAATACAAACTCACTTTGCAGCCTTCATTGTATTTGCAGGGCTTTTTTCTCTTTACATTTGTGAGTCATCATATTGGTGGAGTGGAGAATTATGCAGCAAGTCAGTATCGAATAACTTTACCTTTAACTTCCTAATAAAAGAATATGCTCTGCTTATTACTGGGCCAGTGAGTAATTACTTCAATAAGGCAGTATTAATGATAAAACCTTCAAATGACTGTAATCAGCCTTTAAAGTCTGTGATCTAAATGTTGAAATAAACCATGTATTGTTCTGTATTTGAAACAAAAAATCCAATTTATTTATTCCGATTTTTACATCATTAATCTAAAAATGTGGGAGTTTTAAAGTTTGCATGGAACAATCATGGTTGTATTTACCGCTTTGATGACATACATAACTCAAAAAATGTTTGATTACTTTATAACAGGATACAAAATATATCAACTTTGAGTTGAGAAGTTGATGTAGGTCAAAAGCTAGTGATCCCTGGGGGTTCTCGGATCCAAAGAACCAAGATTCAAGAGGAGAAAAGGAAAAATGCTTGAGAAAACCTTCAATAACCCTTGAACTTCGTTCTGATTAGAGCTTGTCGGACTTCCAGTATCGTAGTTTACTTAAATGTTGAAGTTGTTGTGGTTCCCCAATTAAAAGAAAGGTAAATAGTAAGCCTGTATTATTCTTGATGTAATGTTGTTTAGGGTATTTTTTTCCAAAGTGCAGAATAAATAAGCTTATTTTAGAGATCAAAACAACTGGCATTAACAGAGGAATGTAAATCTCACGGTATGAAGTTGCCATCATGTCAATCTGAGCGACAAAGACAGTAACATTCCCAAAGTATCGCTCTGTCCGCAAATCCGACACTAAACAATCAAGGCTGCGTCAGAGGGCAAGCATGGGAACAAGCAGAGCTCCAACTGACAATACAATCATCAGCCATGATAGAAATAAGGGGGTGTTAATGGGCCACGTCTACAATTCAGCTTTTCGATTGCTGCGTGCAGTCACAGCTTCTACATGTCAAAGGTGCTGCAAAGCGAGACATTATTCCTCGGTGCGCACAATGAACACTGCACAGGTACACATGCACCACCTTTCGAGTAGTAGTATGTAAAATAGCAACAAGATAAATATTCATAGACATCCTGCAGTACGACTCACAAACATAGAGTCTGGCATGACCTGCGTAGTGTCTCCTAACCCTCGTCCTCCTTTTCCTCCCTCGCAAAGATGATTTCCATCCGAGATTGCGCGTAAACTGGAGCATCACGCCGTCGTAGAGCAAATCCCATTTTCTCAGATACTGTGTTCATATTCATGGAAAGAGGGAAAAAATAGAGGCTGCAAGCATAGGTGCAATCTAATGCCCATATCCCATTTCCTTTTTCCAAAATAGAAGCGTGCTCCAATGAAAATTATACACAAGCTTTGACAATTTCTACGGTATTTTCTGTTCTTTTGTGTCCTCTGTGCACTTCTCAGTCCTGTGTCCAATTTATTAGTCTTATTTTCTTATCTCTGTTGCCCCTTTTCTGTTTCTTGATTTCTGTTTATCCCGTCCCTCTCCCCCTGTCCTGCAGGGGGAGAGGGACGGGATAAACAGTGCACACTGCACTGCACTGCAGCCTGTTTCCTGAAAAAGGCGTCTGGACACATTAACATCAGCAAATGGCCAATACCTCTTTTAAGCCAAAATAAGCTGGTATACAGATGTTTTTTAAACCCAAGTAAACCCATTAACAAGAGGAAATTGACTTGTTTTCTATTGACATCACAAATGTGCAGGAAACAACGCATCGGACATTTCACTGTCTTGCTAGTGTTGCATCTTGTATGATACAAGACATAAATCACTGATTCATGTTGTTCTCAAGATGTTAAAACAATATGTGCATGGCTATCAATGTGCCAATGAATGAAAGTTCAATGGACTTCATAATGTCAGTCAGAAAAGGTGCAGCATTAGCATATAGCCTGCCAAAATAAAGATGATGAAGAAGAAATTTGCTCATCCAAATGAGCTTAGTTGGTTGCTCAGGACGCATTGATCAGGTGGAAGCTACAACATAAACAGCACAGGATACAGTCAGCGGAGCAGCTCAAGTGACTCATTAAAACTGTCAGTGCTGCTCCGCTGACTGTATTCTGTGCTGTGCTTCCAAGAATTGCGTCAATTTCTCTTTTACGTATTAATAAGGTCATCCATCAAGAAGAAAAGGTTCCTGTCAAATGATTAGGTTAATAAAGCCAATTAAAATGACCAGCCATCCTTTTCTGAATATAGACAAGCTAATCAAATATATATTAATGACAGATAGCCCCTGACACTTTGGTGTCTCTGAGGTCGACAGGACATTGACATTTTTAAGATAATCAGATTGTCATCGCCATACGTGGCAACAAAGGCAAATAGATTCTACTGTTGCATGTTGGACAGAACTCATCTATGATATTAGCAGCTTTGCATAGAGCTGGATTGCAAGTTGCCACAGATCTCTATGGCTCCTGCAGCTGTGTCTTTTTCTGCTAAAATATAGTCTAGAAGTGCATCGGTCACAACAATAATAAACCATCTGATGGAGGCGCGGTGTATTTTCATGGCCGGGAGAGTGGATAGAGGTGGAAGTGAGAGGTTTCCTTTACGATGATCCACAAATTCAAAATATCCCACCATTCCATCCAAACATTGCACATAGATTACGTGAATAGTCCAGCTGAGTTGGGTTGATTATTTCCCTGACCCCCTCCATAAGCACAAAGAGATGGGTGAGCCCACGAGCGATGGGATGCTCCGCGCTACTGTGAGAGGAGTCGGCACGAATGAGTTCAGCAAAGAGCGAATTGAGTAATAAAACCTAAACGCCTCTGAGGCAGTAACTGATTTCCGGGCAGTGCTGAGGGAAGCCTCGTAGGTTGCGGGTGGGTGAAGGTCGAAAAGAAACACAGAAGCAGTGAATAGGAGGTTTTATAGAACTCAAAATTTAAAAAAATGTGGTTATTGTATAATTTTGCCATCTTTGAAGATAAATGACACACAATCAAAACAAAGAAAAGAGGATGCGTGTCATGACTAGACACAACAGCTTCAAACACCAAGAGCTATGTCAGTGGAAAGAGCCTTTCAGTGAAGGCATGTGGGCATTTGCTCAAAGAATTTACTAAAACATGAAGCGAGAGAGAGGTTTGCATGCTCTCCCCCCCCCATCTCTGCACCCTTCCTGCTCCTCTTCACTCTCCTGACTCTAAGAAAGCAGCAGGAGCAAAACAAAAATAGAAGTAATCTGTTTGTGCAGCGCTTCTCCTCCAGCAGCAGTGTGTATGTGTGTGTGTGTGTGTGTGTGTGTGTGTGGGGGGGGGGGGGTATCATTCCATTTATATTTATTTTTAAAGCACACAAATCCCAATAATTATGATTCTAGTTAACTCGCGTGTCATTGCAGGAAAGGACTGTACGTGGTGCAGAGGAGACAGGCACAGATGAAGCAAGGGGGAGAAAAATAATAATGCAGTTCAGGTTCTTTGCACACAGAGGCTGTATTTTTTTATTGGAAACCGTTGCATATTTGAGAATAAATACAACCTCCCCGTTGTGTCAATCACATTTACACACAGACTGCAACTAAACTTTTGTCCGTAATTAAAGTTTTTCGAAATAGAAAGGTGTTCTGGAGAGTTGTTAGAGCTGCTTTGGATCAATTGGACAACTTACATTTATTCTCTTCTTTTAAATATGTGGCCTCAGCGCCGGACTGCTGGCATCCTGAAATCATTTTGCAGCTCCTTAGCTCAGAAGACAAAATTCTATGAGTTCCTGACGGCTTCTCGGGATTGAATAGACCCAATGTTTCCGAGAAGTGAGAGGACCACAAAATCACCCTCACAGCTCCTCTCCATATTATCTCCTACTGCGAATTTTCAGAACGAATGGAATAATAAAACACATCGGACTCAGTGAGCGAGGTTTCTGTGCGTGACGGATTCAAAAAAGACACGTACGACAAATGCGGACTTGGTGTGCAGAGACCTTTTTACTGTGGGTGGCAGAGCAGTCGCGAGTGGCCTTTTTAGTTTCCAGCTGCAACAGATGCACAGTCTGTGACTTCAAATACCTGGTAAACCTTTCCTCGTCTTCTGTTGCCTCAGCCGGTGATTTGCTGCACAGCCTCCTCTCCCCCTGCACTCTCCTCCCCAGAGACTTTAAGTTCATCTGCACCGACGACCTAATGGTTTCCGGCAGAGGAGGAGATCCGCCGTTATGGAACAAGGGGTCAGGAGCGGATGATTTTTCACACAAGCTCCTTGTCACTGCCTCACCCCCTTGCACAAACACAGAACTTTTTGTTTCTGCAGATCACAGACAAAAGCTTGCAGAACTCAAACAACAGCTCAGACCTTAATCCTCAACAACAGAGCAAATATTTACAATCCTGCTGTCTCCTTGCAAAAGATGTACACAACTGCGCTTCCCTCTCCCGTCCTTTAGGCAGAGACTGTTATTTGGTCTCGGCTGGATGGTCAGACTCAAATTGTGCAAAGCAAGCCAATACTAAAAGCATAGATTCTCAAAGACAATATATGACCTTTGCCACATTCATCTCCCCAAAAACACTTCACTCCACATATGAAAGCAGCACTATTCTACTGCATCCGCTACAGATTGCAATATGACATATCTTTTGTCTTAGGGCACTGTCACACTTGCCTTGTTTGGTCTAGACATTCAGATTTTAGGATAGTTTGGACATTTGGACAAATTGCAGGAAGTTGAGACGGCGTTAAACAATAGTAGAAGAAAAAGACACAGGAGCAGCCTGCATCCATTACATGTCGTCTTCACCTCTGAGGTTGTAATGTTTGAACGAGTACTGTTCAAAAGGGACAACATGCCTGTTTACAAACCAATCAATGTCAAGTATACGTAGCCACAGCCCACATATTTGATGCCACCATGACGTAAGCATGTCATACGAAAGTCTTCGAGTCAAATGTAAACAATGTAAGACCTGAAGCTTGGTGAGCGGCCTAAGAATCCTTATTCAGAAAAACTCCTCTTGTGCCAAAACACCACGGTGAACCAACAGCACCGTCTGCTATGCCTGTGAGGGCTGTAATCTTAATTCTCATTTCATGCATGCTGGAGAATGGGCGAAGCAACATGTTTTGTTTTTTTCTGTAGCGAAGCCATCATTGCCGCAGGGATTGAAAAAGGCACGGTACCGGGCTGATTATTCTCCCGCCACATCCTGCTGGTGGCTGTGACATGGCCATTAGCTCAGGCTTACAGATTAATTCAGTCACAAAGGAGAGGTCACCAGCTCCTGCCAGGCCACAGAGAAGAGACTCATGGGGATCTTGCTACAGGCCTTTCCGAAATGAAATCTAAAGGTTTAAGGTCAACAGTCTCCCTAACTGGGAGGGTACATCCCATGACAATACCAGTGCAGACCATTAAAGCTGGAATTCTCTGCTAAATGATACGCATTATAAAACTGAAATACAGGCATTTTCCGAGTTCCGCACCTGAATCAGACAATGTGGTGCTCTCGATTTGAGGGTGAATTGGATTGGACTCTGAATCCCAATTACACTGAACCGGAAATGAGCATGCAGCGAGAACAAGGTCGGGTTTGACAGATGAGCCGTGCAGCTGTATGCTCTTGAGTGAATAGCTGCAATGTATAGCACGACATGTACAGTGACTTAATATGAAATAATCATATCCTACTTCCATAAATCTGACAATAATGAGTAAAATGTAAAAATTTCCAACAAAGATTATGGCCACTATCGAAAATATTTTGTTTCATTAGGTGTGACAGACCAGAAAAAAAAGTCATAGTCTGAGCTAATGTCATTCTCTTCTCTGATCTCAAGATCAGTGCTTCAAAGCCGCATGCTGTAGTATTCACTCTTCAGCTTGTCCAATTCCTCCCACTGACGCACACTTTTGTATTTCTATTTCCCTTTCTACCCATCACCCTTAATTTTACTCAAGTCGGCCCCTTTCATCTTTCCACATTTCTTGCTTCATTGTGCAATGAATTGCATCTTCACCTTTTCCGATTCCTTGCGGGTATCACGTCTATCTGTTGGTCACCCTCTCTCTCTTTCTCTCTCTCTCTCTCTCTCTCTCTCTGTGTGACAGTTTCGTGGTCGTCCACCGTGGTTCCGGCCAACCAGGATTTCAGGAAGCCAGGACCTGCCACAGTTGAGTCAAATCACGCCAGCTAATATTACTCAAAATACTCTCTCCCTCTGTCACCCTGACGCCTCCGCCACTGCAGCACTTTACATCTAAATGAGGATCAAGAGGCAAAATCAGACGAGTCAAAAGGCATTATCGTTTGTTTTTTTTGGAATACCACAAAAATGTAAAATGATCGGCCCGTGAACTAATTACTTTTTGGTGTTTTCCTTGATTTTTCAGAGAATAATCTATGGAATCGTGATGAAAAAAGATCAGGCATGGAAGTGATATTTATGAGTGTGTACAATTTGTTGCAGATCCAAATACAAATCTGGATCTAGTGAAAGGAAGCGTGGGTTTTGTAAGCGCTACGCTGAGTGCCATTCTAGATTTAGTTATAAACTTTGAGACAAAACGATTGAACTCATGATCAAAAGGTGCAAAAGGACACGAAACAAGACTTTGCTAACATCTCTGTGAGGCTGCATTTAGGAACAGCAGTTGCTGCTTAAGGAAATGAGTGAGGATCAACCAACTCATGACATTTTATCACCTCGGAACTTCAAAAGTTTGCGGGCGATTCACAACAAGTCATCCGATGGTTGTCAAGACGTTTTACCCTGCTATTGAACAATGAGGGGATCAGCAGCCATCATCCTCTGAGTAACATGACCTCTGTCCGTCCCTGGGAGAGGGATCACCCACTTCCGACTGCGTTTTCTTTCCTTGTTAAAAGTTTTTTTTCTTGGGGAAGTTTTTCCTCACTGAGTCACGGGTTAAGGGCAGAGGATGTCGCACCTTGTTAAGCCATAGGATGCAAACTGATTTGTGATTTAATGACTGTCTGTTTCAAATCCTGCAGCAATAAATCCAATAGTTATCCTAGTAGCTGATGCACCTCAAGTGTGGACGGATACACGGACAGGCCAGAGACTGCTAACGTGGCTGAAAAGTAAAACCCCCGGCCCCTTAACAAAAGAGCAAACTTTCAGTTTCCAGACTTTTACCGGTGACCCTTGAAGGTATCCATTATGTTAATGGGTAATTTACGACCGCCATGAAAAATGCTCATGTGAGTACAGTGACTTTCAAGAGCACAGTAAATCAGGTCAGTGTAAACTGGTATATCGGACACAGGGACACACTTCAACGCTGTAGCACATTTTGCAACAAAAAAAAGGCTCCTATGATACATTTAATTAAACTAACTGGTAATCGTCTCAGTTTCGTGGTGAGGGGTCTTTGTGAAATCGTTATTTGTTAATCGGTTGCCGTGGGAGACGGGCAGCGTGGCTAAAGGTCACGTCGTTATTCAGCACCATCCGGTCCGTTTGAACATGAACAAAGATGGCCACACAGAGCAAACATAGCAGGTGAGGGAGACCTATCGATCGGCCCGAACTCTGTGTTCATAAATCATGAGTAAACAGATGCATGGAGGGACACGCAGCTCTGCAGCGTTTTATCTGTCACCAAGTGAAAGTAGGTGACAGATCTAATTAATAGGCTGACAGGTCGGCGTGTGTGAAGGTACAGTACGTGCCCGTGTTGAGTGATCACTCTGAACAGTGCTGCAGCGCTGAGTACAGCAGTGAGCACATTAAAGAAGGATCTGTCATTTAGCTCATGGGTGAGTATGCCGCTCTCTGGTGTGCACTCACCCCACCCTCTCTCTGACTGATGGATGATAGCAGGGTGTGTATCTGCATGCATAGGCTCGGCTCCGCGTGGCTTTCAATTAGAACTGTCAGGAACATGCACTCAGCGCCCCCGCTGAGATAAAGGAAGGCAAACAAATCAATATGCATGGAGGGAAGCTTTCCTCTAAAACTAACATTCCCCTGAACACACATACTGTAAACACACCTCATGCCACGTGTCATTGAAACAGATATGTGTGCTAAAGAAGAAATCACACAGTGACACACATCCACTCATACTGTCCCATGTAAAGGACACATGCATCATGCCACACCACGTGCATGTCAAATTCCCATCAAAACACACATGTATGCCACAATGACAACCCCAGGCCTTCAACACACGCCGAACACAAACATGAATATTCATAAAGCATCACACGGTGGTATCACATTCACACATAATGTCCTCGATGAACACCACCCAGTTCACACACCTCATGCCAAGTGACAAATTCACATTAAACCTCCTCTGCCAAGGCCCAACAGTCCCAATAAGGATGCACCAAATTTCACAAACTCTTAGACATCAGACCTCTGAATAAGTCATCATTGATCTTTCCTGATCATCCGTCCAGTAGTTATTGTGTAATCGTGCTTGCAAATCAACAAAAATACAAACCAACCCGCAAACGGACAGGGATGCAAACATTAAGGGCCCAAGGCAAAACACGTATTTGTGCAAACACATCACAATGTGACACACATTCACACACATGCCGCCCTACATAAACACCACACAGTGCACACACAAACACACACAAGTACACATTATTGTGAGCATCCCTGACTTGGATAATTGTTGCTGCTCTAACTCAAAAGACAACATGTCCCCCAGCTTCGGAATTAGCATATTCATTATTTAACTGGGGAGCAGCTGGCTAATTGGCAAATGAAATGCTTTCAATAATGTTCACATGAGAGGCAGAATTTAAATAAACCGAATCTTGGGGGAAAAATACCTAAAAGGAAAAGAATATAAATATTTTTTGGGACACGAACAAAGCGACAGCCTATGTCACAACCGGCGCCACCACGCAGCTGTGCCAACTTCGCTTTGTTCGTGTACAAATAAAGTAATTCACAGTCAAAAGAAATTGGTGACAATTATAGCAATTTCCGACTGTAAACTCTCCTAAGAAAGAAGAAGGATGTCACAGCTCGGCTTTGGCGCAGGTACTGCAGCTTTAATGGACTGCCAGAGCCAGCTGACTCATGTAGGCTTTCTAAATCAGAAAAGAAGGAGGAGGGGGCTGGATGTGCTTATAAAAAGGCCCCTGTGATCCTCGTCTGCGATCATTTGAGTTAATGACACACACTCTCAGACCATATATCAGGGTCTGTTTGATCCCGGTCAAGGATATTAAACTCTGATGGGGTCCCACATTCGGCAATTGCCAGCCTGCCTTTCGCAGAGGACGGCGAAGGGGTTCATTTGAGACATGCACCCATCTGATAGCCGACAGGAAATGACTCTTAAACGCAGGGCAGAGTGGCTGGCACAAAGCTGACACAGCTTCTCCCCAAAAAATGATTCACATTTATCTTGGGCAATTTTTTTCTGCTTGTGATCCGCAGCGAAAGGTGACATGGCGGGGAGCCGTCTCAAGATTACCAGGGGGGGTGGGGTCAGAGTAGCGGGGCAGGGGTAACAGGGCTGATGTGGTGTTGAGTCACAGCAGCAGACGCTAGTGGCGGCCATCACTCCACATCAACTGGCCGGACAAGTGTTTTTCACTGTGGTACATACACTATAGGCGATGTACCGAAGATGTCAACCCTGCCAGCATCAAGCTGCTGCAGGGGGCACATTTTATAAAGTTGACCTGCTGCTGTCGTGGCTGACAACCTGCCATCGGAGAGAAAGCTTTCTGATTCATGACTCGGATGACACTCGCTTTACCGCACCACGTGTAAATGTGTTACGATAAGCAGGGAGCGCTCAAATCATCTTTACGACTTCCCTGATTGTCAAGGTGCTCTGAAGTGCAGCAAACGGCATTGGCATCGGATAAGTAAGTCAAGTTAACCCCTCGTCCCGAGCTGTGCTGAACTTTTTATACTGTAATCTTCAATGCAAGGCTCATACAATAGAAGAACCTAAGAAACTACAGTAACCACCCTCTTCTCTACACACATTTTTTCCCACCTGCAAAATACACTTACACACTCCACTGCAAATACTACATTGCTTTTCTTGATAAATCATAATCCATAATGTGATTGATTTGAATCCCATAAACCTTTATGGAAATAGGCTCAACAGTTTTTGCGTAAAAATAAACATAACTTCGTTGGTGGAGGCAACAATAATGCAAACTCACTTTGAGAAATACAGAAGTGCCAAAGTTGCGAGTTGTGCTGATTAGAATCGGATGTAATGTGTGTGGACGGTTTGTGGAGACTTGTAAATATCAGTCTAGTACAAGCTAAATATGCCTCATTTTTCATTCAAGAAGATGACTGAAGAAGAAACTCCATCTTGCAATGTTTAAGAACGTGATTTAAAATCCTGGATCTGCACCAAAATGTTAATTGCTCCCTCCCTGATCCAGATCACATCCTTCCAACAAGTATCTTACTAACAAAGAAAACATGCCTGTGAAAATACCAGTGTCAGAGGTCAAGGTCAGGTTCAATTTCCCTAATGGTGTCTTCGTTAGGGTTGTATTCATGTCTTGTTTAGGTTTTCTTCTCTCGTGCTTTGTGTTTCCTCAGTGGGGAGAAGTAACATTTCTATGAAGTGAATCAGCCACCAGAAAAAAAAAATCCAGATATAAAAGGGAACAGAATGAATTCACATCATTTAACAACAATTGTGTGGAGCCCACTCTGTTCCAGTGTCACAGCGCCAACTATATTTTCCGAGCGCACTTTAATAAAAGCACTTCTTACAAACCACTCATAACAAAGTGCTCTGGTTGCTGTTGTTTATTTCCCGATCCCCGCTTTGCATTTAATCGCTCATGGTGACTGGTGGGTGAGCGTGGAGTTGAGCTGACTGTGACGACCTCTTTGTGTTGACGACTGAGCAGGGGCTGCTTCCGCACAATCGCTGGCAAAGGCCCTGTGCATACGCGTGGAGAGCGGAGTCCCTGCTGGTCTCGATTGGGTTTACTTGCTTACGTCTTCTCCCCCAACTCCAACACCCCCACCCTGCTGTTTGTGCTGTTGTTGTTGATAATAGCGTTTGCTCTCAGACCATGTGCCCGGAGGGAGGGAGCAGAGGCGCAACACGGACTCCCACAGCTGTGCCGCGGCGGCCCGGAGACAATGGGCGTCCTGGGGAGGCTCCGACGCGGCGCAACAATTTGTCTGAGCAGAAATGAGTCAAGAGAACACAATCTCTTCATTTTTGATTAGCTTTGGAAATGAGCTGCTTGTGAGGGGGGCTTCTAGGAAAGAGGTAATCACATAGAGGTTTTGTTGATGACATATGCGTCTATGGAGACGTGAGTTTATTTGCACACACGCCTGTGTTTCTGTCTTGTGCAGTCTTTTAAGAGCACGGTCATTTGTGAAAATCGTGACCGGCTGTCAACACTGCATTGTCTCAGCTATTGTTTACACTGTAGGGGTGAAAAACAACTTTCTCTATTAACGGAATGCAATTTCAGTTTTCCAGTCATCCCTCGTCTCACTTCTCAGTGGTAATGAGCTGCGGTTCCGCTGCCGTTACCAAATCTGTTTAATTATTCATACTCAGCCTGTACTTTCTCCCGCCGTTAACCGGGATCCTTCTCTCTGTGTATCTTTAAGAAAGCCTGTTTGCGTGCCGCCCGGAGGTGTGGGGCGGACGACAGCTCGAGAGTCCGGCTGGGCTCGGAGGAGGAATTTGAGACCCTGTATCTCAAAGCAGCAAATCTCTACTTCTGCTCAGTGATGGATTGTAACTAAAGCAGGAGCAGGTTAGGTCCATATCAACTCAAATACTTTGATATATTGTTTGGATATGACAGGAGCTGCGAGCTGTGGCTGTGAGGGGCTGTTGTGCCATGCATATGATTGATGAATAAATAACTGGCTACCGGGGGAGGCCCAGATTTGCAGCGTTTCACATACACTACCCTCCTTTCATGATCATCCATCCCCAAAAGAAGTCCGCTACAGCCTTCCCCTCTTTCTCCTCCTCCTCTTCTTCTTCTCTCATTCCCCTCTTCCACCCTCCAACTCCTCTTTTAGATTTTCTTTTGTTTCCATAGAAACTGGGTCTTGTCCCATGCATTCTTCTCTCGTGGCAGCTCCCTTCCCCGCTGGATAGGCTTCTGGAAGAGTATCAGTCCTCCCAAACAAGCAGCAGCAGCCTTGCCTGCAGCTCACGATACCTAATGGGAATATTTTTCACCGCTGAGATCCATCAGTCAAACATGGGCAATAACATGGTGTAGCTATACACGACTGTACTGTTCGCGCAGAGCGGCTTTCTCCGAACACGGCTTACAACAGCATGCGTTGTTAACGTTATGCAAAATCCATAAATAAGAGCTTGTGTGTGATTGCTGAGGCAGTCGTGTGCTGGTGGTGTTGTGACTGGTTTCATGTTGCCACCGCAATATATTTGAGCTTTCCAGTGGATTCTGCAGAAACTGAGATGACGGCTGCAAATCTAAACCTGCCACTTGAGCTGAAAGCATACAGGAAATGAAATTGTGTGAAGTACACATCACGCTAAAGCTGAAAATCAATGAAATGCGGGCTCACGGATAAGCTTTTTCTAATAAAGCAACAAGTTAATATGTTGTGTTTTACAACAGAGCAATTTTAGGCGAGCGCACATTTATACAAGGAAACTAATCCTTTTATTTGGCTCTTATTTCAGCCTCGATTTCTGAAAAGCATCTCAGCTCCGAGAGGATTGTTTATTTACCCAAACTCCATGGATGAGGAGGCTCTGATTAATTCTTAGTTATAATGATGGCCCAGTGCCCTTTAACCAAAAAGGGCAACGCTGCCAAAGAAAGTTAACAGATGGGACTGAAGATGAGTTTTCACGCTGGAATCGATGCGAGAATCTTGTTTGTGTGTTTGAAACAAGATACAGATTGGTGCTTTGATGATAATTCTGCATGAGGCTGGAATAATCAATGGATGAAATGAGGGCGAAAGCAAGCAAGTGCTCAGATGGCGAACAAATCCACGTTTGGCATATAAAGTTCACGACTGAGACCAGATCAAAACTTCTTTTTTCTTTTTTTTTTTTTTTTTACCCTGCTGATGCTGGAGGGCGCGTTACTGGATTAAAGCTCTGACCGGTCTCCAGCTTTATGAATTTGCAGCCCCCTCATGGTGGATTGTGAATATTTTGACCTCTGCGAAACGGCCCTATGAGCAGGTCAATTAAAGTGCGTCAGGTGAATGATTGTTACAGCGGAGCTCCAGCCCTGCAGTCTGATAGCCCGCTGATCCGTGGCCACGAGGGGCCTTTAAATTGGCAACCCACGTCTCCCCAGACAGACAAACTAACGTTTGCTCATGCACTGCAAACAGGATCCTTACCTGAATCCGACTTCATGTTTTAGCACCTCGAGGACACGCTTCAGCGGCATTAAAAGCATCTTCCCAGCATGTTTGTGGAAGCCTGCGTCATCGTGTTGGGGGACCGTGTGTGTCAAACCTGCTGTCAATTTTATCAATTTTACAAGCTGATTGCTGCGGATTATTTGCGAAGATGACACTTGTCAAAACAGAACATGCATTGCCTGTTGGCAGTGCACGGTGGGGATTTAACCAGGTCATTAAAGCTTTAAACCATTTCAATTTTGCTCCTGCTAAATGGATAACAACTGCCGAGATGGATTTCCATTTTATCCTAATTCGCGGGATCATGCCAACGTACTCCATTTCCCCAATCGTTCTCGTTTCAGAACATCCATCTGCATCGAGCATTCCTCTTTCATCATCTCTCGGTGTAATTTCATCTCACACTCTGAGCGCCGAAAGAAATGGGAGGCTGCTTTTCAGTCAGAGGGCGCAAAATATGTTTTGCAAAAAATGGAGTGCAATGGGGAGGCATCTGCATAATTAATAGCGACTGCGAGATTAATTACCGCCAGCATGCTCATAACCTGTTATTCTGAATGAACTGACACTAACATGAATACACAGATAACGCTGTACAGGTAAACGGGGGAATTCCATGTACTGCCAGAGCTCCAGGGAGGCGCCGTCCGTTCCTTTTTGCGCTGCCCAAGATATTCCAGCTCTAAAACAGGCAGGAGGAAAGCAGGGAGCTCGCTGCACGCTAACTCGCTGACCTGTCAGACGCTTAAGTGCGACAGCAGCGATAAGAGCGGTGCCGCGTGGAGATTGAGGAGGGAATTACAAAAAGAACAACAAACTGCAGGTCGATGATGTTGTAATGGAGGCTTTAATCTGCTTAGGGTGAGACAGACGACGCGCCCTGCTGTGCCCTAATGTTATTGTTTTTAATTGTATTGTGATTGGACTTTTCAACGACTTCGGTTTTGTCTCAGCTGCAAATTTTCATTCGTGCTGTTTTACCTTTTACAGGCTTGTTTGTTTAATTATAGTGCAAATACAAAAAAAAGCTCAGACCCAACCAGATCAGGGTGTGAGGGCAGGGAAGATCTCTGTTACACTGTGAAGGAGGATCAAAAGAAATCATTGCAACCTCAATGAAGCCAACTTCTTGTCCAATTCTAATTAATGATTAACTGTAGCCCAGCCCCTCGCGGCGTTCAATTGACACAACGTAGTTCACAATTCTCTTAATAGCTCATTCAATCAGTCATTTTACGACCCACTGGGGTGAATCGGCAATTCCCAATCCACTTAAAAGACGGAGCAAATAATTGAAGAGTTGCACAACCCCAATAAAATCACTGAGTCTAAACAACACGACGGCGGGGACTTGGAAAGAGACAGGGGGTGGCGTAATGCGGGGGCTGCGAGTGGGACGACTCCACAGAGAAACGAGCCCGAACCTGAGTCTGTTCCACCGCTTCCCTCTGCGAGAGGAGAACAAATGTTTGGTCTGTGTGGAATGTTTGAACAGATGGAGGAGAGCCCTGTCTGCCATCATCATCGCCTGGAGGTGGCTCGCCCTAATGCAGCGAGCTGCAGACAGGAAACGACGCCCGCATCGTACACACCTCCAACATCAACCCCCCCCACACACACCTTATTAACTCCTCGAGTTTGTCTCTGCAGCACTTCAAGCCGCACCTTCCCTTACACTGACCCTGCCAACCCCTGCTTCCACTGCACTCCTCTCATTACGCCAGCTGTTTTCCCGGCAGTGCCCCAGACTCCTTCATTACGGAGGCTTGCCGCGCTCACTGGCGAGCCCCCCCAGGGCTCGTTATCGATAGCACTGCACTGAGCAGCCCGGCCGATTGGAAAGACTTGCTACGGAAGCTCAATGGACGTGCAGGGGTGAGCTGGGAGAATTCATTAGAGCCTAGTGGCACTACTAAATCTGATGCAGCAACTGCGACTTATGCCTCGATCTGATAGGTACAATTTATTGGAGGGGAGGTTTTTTTCCCCCCTCGCCTGTGATGTGGGCATGCGAAGGGGCTGTAAACACTGGGCTCTCCTTGCGGCACACAGAGATAACAGTGGCAGAAGGTTATCTGCGTCGCAATGGGAGTGATGTATGCAAGGCAAATATGCTAGAATGGCGTAGTTTGACGCTAGCTCCCTTCTCTCTCATGGGCTGATGTGTGCGTCTCTCTCTCAGGCTCTCATCTTTACCGATCTGTGTTGCTGAAATTGGTAAACACTGAAAGGTGAGTGGCTGTGGGTGTCTCATAGCTATCGCCTGCCTGTTTTTTAACTCAGTCACACACAGAAATGGACGGTGGACTGGTTACCGGCAACGTATAACTCCTTAAAAAATACAGAGTGGAATCAAAATTGTGTGCACACACTTCTGTTTTACATGCGGCAACCTTACAGACACCACAGGTGGCCCCTGAGTAGAGGTAAGAGGTTCTCAACTGGCGAGCTCCTTCATTACTTTATGGGGTTGTGATTGTCTCCTCTCCCACCGTGCCGATCCTTGCACTGTCCCCTGTGCTCTCAGACGTGATTACTGTCTGAAACAGTGCCGTGACCTACCGGAAAAAAGAGAGAACGTCCCTCTTTAAGGCTGTTCTCCTCGGTGACAGCGCCGCGGCGTGAAGAGACGGCTTCTCCGGTGGCTGGCCTTGACCCTGTGACCTCAGGTTGAAAGGACTGCAAGGATGAGGCGATGGAGGGACAGAAAGAGCTGTTGCTGGGGATTGAGGTAGACGGCACAAGGTGTGAGACTAGATACTGGCTCCCTGGCCCTTATGCAGAGTCTAAGCACATATGCACACACAAAAAACCTCACGGCCTGCCCCCTTCACCTCAATTTCTACCGCACCTTGCCCCGCAGACTCTGGTCCATCGATTTGTCCAGGCCGACTGGAGTAAATGTACTATTCACAATCTGTCTCCTCGCTTTCTAATTTCCATTTGAGCAATTGGCCGGTTTGGCTGGAACATCGCCCAGAGGCTGAAGTCCATGGAGAGTGACTTTATTGTCTAGTGCTTTATTTATCCCTCTCTGGGCTGAAAAACTACAGTCCCCCCAGCCAACAGCAGCAGCAGAAGAATGGACCCTGCAGAGGAGCAGGGGGAGCTGTCTCCTGTATGGCTGCATCAATTGGAGTCTGTCTCACACGGGCTTGGTGGAGTTGGGGCTGTCTGAGCAGCGCCTTTTCAGGTGCACTGGCAAGTGTTGAAACAGCTGCGGTGTCGAAGGGAGATCCGAAAGCATATAAGACGTGGCGCGATTTCCCCTTTTCTGACCCTTTGCTTATGGGTCTTGGCGTTATTTTCTCAAACAAATTTGTATTTTTCCCCTCAACAAACACCAAGGTGAGTCAGGGTGCCTTTCCACTGACAGCAGCTGCAGTTTCAAAGGGAGTCAAAACCAGTGGGAGCAATTACTTTGCCTGGGAAATGCTTATTCATTGGTATGAATGTATGAAAAGCACTGGTTGACCTTGGATGAATTTATTCGGGATTAAACTCAAATCTGGCCTTTTCTCAGACCCCTGCTCGAACAGAACGTGCCCAAAATAAATTGAGATTATCTCAAAATAAATGAAGATGGAAACCAAAGTAAATAAAAGATTTTGTTTCCGACAAAAATTTAGTGTATGAAATCATGCAGTTAGAACCCAAAACCTCCAGCAATCCACAGCACAACATCTGGACATTATCTGTGTGTCATTTCATAACAAAGTAATAATAAACTAAGTAAATTCCTGTGTTTCTCTCCCAGTTCTTACAATCAAAGAAAAAAAGTCAAAGACAACCACAATCATCAGAGAGTACTTATCCCCTGAACTGATTTCTCATTTGTGTTATGTTTTATTAAATCAAAAATAAACCTATTAATAAAATTGAAGACATTTTAAGTTCGATTATGACGGATGATGCCTCCCAGCTTTGCTTTCATCCATCGCGCTACAAGACACAGGAATCAGTTTGTTATCATTTGGATAATAGAACATGCCGATAGCACGAGTGTCTTTTCATATGACTGGCATAACAGACATTTCAAATACGCCGACATCAGAGAATGAAGACACAAAACTATGTCATGTATGCCTGGAAACAAACTAGGCTAATACTTTAGAATTTCAAATATTGCAGGGTAAATGATTTGTCCCTTAAAGCACATTGAAATTATGCATTTTTCTCATTTTCTTTGTAGAGGAGGGCATACACGCGCGGAGAGAATTAAAGGGAACTTGTTAGTAAGACGACTTTCTTCCTGAAAGCCTTAATTTGAAACCGAAAATAATGTGAGTTTATTTCTGTCGAAGATGAAAAGCAACACTGACAAGAACCAATCTCTCTGAAGCAGTGGGGCTGCTGCAAGCGGAGGCAGTGATTGATGTTTTAGTATGAAAGTCTGCCACGTGCCTCGACGGCACGCTGGGGAGCAGGCTGGAGTCGTCAGAGCTCACTTGTGAGAAGGTTAACTTAAGATCAGGGGAGATAATAGACATGTAGGTGCTGGAGGAGGGAAGATGAGTAAATCGTGGACAAATAAGAGAAAAGACGAGATGAGTAATGTAAACAGACTTTTTAATACCTCCCACGGCCATGTATGACCATCTGCCTGCAGAGCAGTGCAGGGCCAGGACTGGCTGCAGACGTGCCTGTCTGCCTGTGCCTCTGCCAGGACCCCGTCCACCTGCGGTGACCTAACAGAGCGCCCGTCTGCTTAGAAAATCCCCACCTGGCTCAAACCTGGCGCAGTCAGGCTGTTTTCCTGAGCGTGTCTTGTTTGTGTCTCTGCGTGTGTGTAAATATATTTCAGATACACTCTGCTGTATTCGTGTTTAAAAAAATAATCAATGTAGGTTAGTGTGATGCTCAGGCTTCAGGGACAGTGAGTGGGCGAACGAGTGAGCTGTGGATGTTCGCTCTCTGTGAAATGTAAAGACGGACAACCTTGTGGTCACTGTCCTTCCCTGTCGGCTGGTACTAAGCAGGCAACAGATGGCCCGCTGGCATAATAAGCTGTGTAATGGCCACACACACACACACACACACACACACACACACACACACACACACACACACACACACACACACACACAGGCACAGGAGGAGAAAGTCACAGCTACATTTTTCTACAAGTACAAAAGTTGAAGAATGACTGGCCTGATTTTTGTTGCAGCTGCAAACCCTGGAGTGCACTTTTGAATCACAGCAACACAGTCAAAGGTTAAACCACTGAAGCCGTATTCTTATTCAACAAATGTCCATGTCTCTCTTCAACCTGACATAGAAGTGATGGCTGGAAATATGAGCAATACATTTTGTTTGAAATAGCTGGATAGCGTTTTTTCACTTCCCTCAGATTTCTCAGGGTCGACACAGGACTAATTGACTGGTTAAATGGGTATTTTTTGCTGTCACCGTGGGAAGAGCCACTGAGGCATTAGTCTTCTGTGCCACCAAATTAACACCTTCTACATCCCATTCATTACAGCCCAGGCAGCGAGAGAAGCACAATCCACCAGAACCCCCCGTCGAGGAATGCTGACTCATAGATCACCTGCTCCTGATCGAGGTTGTTTTTTTTTCCGCCTCAGACACTGACGGTGACCTTGTTTTGAATCACACAGCCCACTAGCCATTAACTCCAGGTTTTGCCTTTGGTTAACGCCGGTGGGCCCCCCTATTCCTCGCTTCAGATTCACAGTTCAAGAAGCCAGAGCGAACGTACGTCACTAATATGGACGTTGACGCTCACAGAGACAGATATTAAGCCATTCAGAGTCTTTGAATTTGGAGAGGGCTTAATGAGTATATAGTTATCGGAAGTAGACCTATATACTTTCTCACGAGATATGCAATTAGTCAGTGATTGTGTGAGTCTGGAGTTGATCTGCTAGGGAAGACAAAAAGAGAGAGAGGCAGCTATGTACCACAAAAGGAGAGAATTCAGCTTATTATCATATCTTCATGTGCCTGGAAATTCTTCATAACACAAGTGGAAGGTGCAGTTTTGGAATATATCCATGAATCTGCTCTCTGCACTGCCAAAACGTGCATCTGAAGATCACAAGTGAAAGGAAAACCTGTGAGACTGCTTCTTATTACATAACTGCGCTTAATGCATCCCAGTGTTCTGTTGGACTGAATACGTCTCCTGAGCTGTACTGTAGAGCTGAGGTATTTATTTCCCGCTGATTAGTTTATGATGGTTTTTCAGGACCATGCACACTAAGTGGACAGAAGTATGGGGACAGCCAAATGTTGCACTCGTATCTGATAGGTGAACATCAAGGGGTATCAATATGCTGCCATAAAAGATATGAGAACTTAGCTGCCACAGATTACATTTAAAACCAATTGCTAATGTTCCGCAAAATCAACATGATTAAGGTTTTTAAAAAAAAAATTGTGTTTATGGTTCGAAAGAGGCAAACAGTATTCGCTGGTCTGCAAGAGGGATAAACCAATTTAACTTTTAAGCGAATTTGAGGTCTGCAGCATGTCCCGACCAAATACAATTTACCAAGAACCACGTAAAAAATATGTAATATATAAATATATAAAATATATAAAAAAGTATATTTAGGTCAGTGACTGACTCCTGATCTATTTAGGACAGGACGTGAACACAAACATGGATGAACTAATGAGACAACGGGCCTCCACCCCTCAGACACCCAGACGGAAAGACTACTCCAATTACATTTGTGTATCTATATTGTCTGTAGTAGTTTTGTGAACCTTTAAGGTCAGTTGATCTGAGTCCCTGCTGTTTATTTTGTCTCTTTGTGGTCAGGGTTAAGGTGAGGACAGAAATTAAGAAATTATATTTGGGTTCGGTCATGTTAGCTGGGTTATCTACTTGATTCTAAACACTGTACGTGCCTGAAATTGGTGGAAAACATCAGGCTCGGTTTGGGTTTGAACACAAAAATAGACAGAATCCTAAAAATTGCAGTTTCAGTTCACGTCGCCTCAAAATTAGATCGGAGATTTATGAAATCAACAGATTCCCCATTCATTCTCTGTGTGTGTGCGAGTCATCTAGGTGCCACAGATGCTACCAACATGAACGTGTTAATGGCTCATTCATATCTGACAGGGTCTCGTTAAATCCTCATTACCATAGATCACGGTGCATGTCAACAGATACGACGTAATATGAGAACTCAGTGTGTGTGTGTGTGCGGAGATGAACAGCTGTACGTGTGGTTGAACAAGTTGTAAAAGCAGTGAGGTAATTTACAGTGTTTTCCCGGAGAAAGAGTCGTTGCGAGCTGCTTCCTCTGCTCCCATATTTAGGGCCAAGAAGTGTCCCAGTGTTTAAAACCTGAACGCAGTCCAGCTTCGGCCGGAGCTCAGCCGAGTGCGATGTCCGAGCTGATTGGCTCAATGGCGCGTGACAAGCAAGGTGATTGGATCAACAGTGCGTGAGACCCGGTTCGGCTGAGCGAAGTGTCCACCAGCTGAATGCTGAGGACCCAGCTGCTCTCCAGGTCCGCTCTTCCCCCCCGTCCTAACACCACACACACACACACACTGGTGACCATGCTGTAGCTCCATATGTAGTACCATGCTGTGTTGCCCTAGGGAGGCATTACCATTTAGAGTAGGGGGAGCGGTCCAACAGTGCTAGATGGAGCCATGGCTCATGTGGTGGCCGCACTCCCTCCTCAACAACACGATACTTCTCGACCACGGCCTGCTGTTGCCATCTGTCCCAGTGCCAACAAACTATTAGCTGGAGTACCATCCATCATGAAACCTCTCCTGTTCTGGACGCAGAATTCATCCTCTCCATCTCTGTCTGGAGGCTGCAGCAAACACTGAAACCAACACATATGGGCATTTCCTCCACAACCAGTAGAACCATATGCATGTATGCATACAGAAATACGCCATTAAGATATCTGGACTGTTTGTGACAAAGGATTATCTTCCTGTGGCAATTGTTATTATTATAAAAGGCACATATATGTATGTGTTGATCTCCTCAAAATAGTAATACAATTACTGCCGTGATCGCAGTTTGAGTGATGTTACCACATGACAAGGAACATGTGCACTGTGGTTTATTTTGAGCTAGTCCCACATACACTGTCCTGCTGCTGTGTATTAATCCACAGCTGAAAATAGCTCCCTATTACCACTACTCCTGTTTGAATAATCTTTTTTTACAGTACCCAACTCTCTAAGGGCATCATTTAGGTTTACTTAAAAGCGAAACAAGATTTGTGTTTTCAGTAGAAACCAGTGGGCTTTGGGCTAAAAGCCAAAAACAGAGAATAAGGGAAGCTGAAGTATTGCTGGTTTTGTTGACAAACCTTATCCTTTAAGTACACTCCCTGACAACACTGGGACTAAAGGAAGGAAAATGTTCCCTCCTGGGTTGATTAGCCTCCCAAAATCACAATGCTACAACCACAGGAAGGGATTTCCAAGAGAAATGTGAGACATACAAGATGATTAACAGGATAGCAAATGAGAAAAGCATAATGTGACGCTGTTGACACATTCCATCCTCATTAAACACAGCTAATAAACTGCTGTGGCGACGAACACCAGTCGGTAAAACTACCCTGCAAGTTACGAGCACCTTAGTGATTCCACTTGCAGCAAGGATCAATGAGCAGCTTCTGAAACAGACATCTTCTCTCGGAGATGTCTGTTCGCCAAGTCTGGCTCTCCCTGATAATCATACTAAACAGGCTCCAGGTCTGTCTTCAGAGACAAATTTAAGCCGTGGTGCAGGCACTGCGTCTTTCAGCTGCATCGCCCAGCGTGGAGCTGATACAGGCAGCAGGCGAGAGGAGACCAAGAACTGTCGTCGCCGTAATTCACAATAATAATGGGTAATTTATCCATGCTCATTTTCCGGGTTAATTTACTAATTCAGCTCGGTATGAAAATTGGTCGGGAGCAAAAATAGGGCGCAGCGTTGGAGCAGGCGACGGATAAATGGCTGATTAATTACAGATTAAATGCAGTTAAATTGATTTTAGCTGATGCTGACCTTTGGGTTGAGATATTTTCTGTGACAGGTTGTCTGATAGAAGAGTTTGTGCACATTCACTAATTGCAATGCTAATGCAGATGGACAAAAAAAAACTGTATCTACACACTTCATTTCCTGTTTCCTCCACCACAAATATCAACCCTCAGCAGGAGCACACATCTTCCAGGAATCAACAGTGTACAGTGAGGGAGCTCGCGGCTTGTACACTGCAGCCGGCTGTCTGACCAGCACAGGGAACAAGTGAGTGTTGTGGAAGAATGTCTCCCCCACCTGCCACGTTCCTTATCGGTGGCAGGGAGCCGGTGGCAGGGAGTGACGGCCCGTCACGGCTCTTTGGGCTGCCAGGAGATGGCCATTATCGCTGGCACTCCACGGCTGCCTGTGCCACTATCTCTACTCTGCAAGGTTCCTCTTTATGTGCAGAGGGACATGTTCTCCGAAGTGTGTGCACGTGCGGGAAGGTCTTTGTGTGTGGGAAGGGAGGAAGGGATCGAAGATCCGGTCCCATTTTTAAATTCACTCTTCATAAAAGAGGTTCTCGATGCAGGGATCAATACAGGCTGAGAAGGAGAAAATGAGGGAGCAAGTGCCACAAACACTTTCCACTGTGACGTCTGGAGCTGAATTCTGATAAAACGGGGAGTTTGTTTGCGTAGATGTTCGATTTCAAAATAAATTTTATGGAATATGAACTGTTTGAATAACACAACTTTATAACACAACTTTATAACGGAAGTGGATATAAGTGGAAGACATATCTCGAGAACCGTTTAGCTCATCGGCTTCAAACATGTGTATTGTTAGGGGCCAGAGGAAGTGCAGTGTCAAATTTGATCATGTGATATGTGTCAAGCTTCACTGAATTATGAACAAACAGATGACCAGCTCTTGGTGAAGCAGCTATTCAATTGTTCAACTACTGCAGGTCAAGCAAACAGCTTTTTACAAACAGGCATGATTACAAGAAGCACTGCACCAGTGAATAGAAAGATAATCATTGAAGAGTACGCAAACCATGCAGTTTATGTTTGCCATGTTTTTAGCTTAGGATTAGCTAATTATCCCAAAATATGAAGTGCAGCGAAAGGCTGATGGAAAACTATGTTTGCCGCTTTGCAGCTATTTGGTCATAAACCCAAATACTGAACACAATCTCTTGGTCATCCTCTCTGAGATATTGTTTTTCTATTTTGTGAAACTTCAGACATAATTAAATCCATAACAACAAGGCAAACCAAAGAGAGGGGGGCTGATCAGAAAAGTCAGATCCTGTACAAACCAAGAAAAATCGGACACAGATTACAGAATCAGAACACAGAAAGCATCTGAATCCTGGCTTACCTCTCCCTCGTGGACCAGATATACTCTATACAATCAGTAATTTCAAGGGACGCGTAACAAATCACACAAACGCTCGACACTGACATGAACCCTCGACACACCCGCGGATCTCTTTGTGTTAAAATGAAATATGTTAAATACATATAATGCCAGAGTTACCCTTGGCTGTGTCGGAATGGGAAAAGCCACAAAAATGACACTTGAGCCCAAAAAAGGACAAAAATAAATGTTGTCCTCATCATTTGCCTGAATAGCTGTGGCCATTCAAGTTTATAACACCAAGGAGGCGCAAAAGCTATAATGGAAAAAACGGGAGAGTTTGACGTTGTGTCAAAACACTGAATATAATGTACTTTACACAATAATTCGTAACACCAGTTGCTGCAGTTTTGTTATTTCGCAGAACTTGGCAAGGAAAATGTCACTTTGCCCTCAAGTTTCTGAGTGTATTGTTTCGGTTTATTAATGTAAGGTTAATCTCCGTGGCCCAGTGAGAAATGATTTCAGCTCTTTTCCATTGTGTTGTTGTTTTTTTGTAACCTCCCCTGTACTTTTGTTTAGTTGCTACATTAACTTTGCATAATTCCTCATTTTCCTCACCTCGACAGCGGCTTGATGCAGGTGTTGGAACTCTGGGCGGAGTATGTGTGTATGTGTGCTCCTGCATGCTCATGCAGATTAAGTATGTGCTGATGACATGAGAGTACAATACCTCTGGGTGTGCTTTTTCTCAGCCTCCCTCTGAAACTGTGGAGCTGCTGCATTTTCTGTCACCACAGTGTTACTGTGAAAACAGCTCCGGGGGAAAGGGGAGTCACAAGAAAAGAAATAAATAAAGCACATGGCAGTGCAACCTGTCCGCGTCAGTCAACGTGTCAAAGCACTGTCTTGCAGATCACTGAAGGGGAGACGCACGTGTGTGAATGGATACGCCGACATGAGCACAACTCATGATTTTTCAGCATTATACAAAAATTCAGTAGGGATGTATAAAGTTTTAGAAAGTATATGAAACCAGGCACATCCAAACCTGATGACAAAAAACAGAAGACAGGATATGTCTGCACACTGATTAAGGCTCCCACAACCTTTTTTCATTACCTTCTTCTGAAGAAGGGCTTCTACCCAAAACGTTACCCTGGGAGGTAATGAAAAACAAATCTATATATCGCTGTGCTGGAAAGTTAAAGGTTCAGTGTGTAGAATTTAGTGACATCTAGTGGTAAAGTTAGATGTTGCAGCTGAACACCCCTCACCTCACCCTCCCCTTCCAAACATGAAAGAGAACCTGTGGTAGTTTGTCCAGTCTGGACTACTGTAGAAAACATGGAGGCCTCCGTAGAGAAGACCCAATCACGATGTTAATACAAAAATACAAAATTCGTACAATTAAAGTAATCAGAAAGTACACAACAAATTTCCATCGCAGTATTTTTATTTAAAATTTCCAATTATCTGAGAGAAAGAGATGATCACTGTCGTTTTTTTTATTTATTTGTTCCTAGTAATGAAAATTTAGACTTTATTTCAGAAAGAGACCTTGTCAGCAAGCCTGTCACACTCGATACGCAGCCGATTAGCCAGGAATATATAATGGCTCATTAGGAGTCATTATAAACTTATCAGATACAAAGACCACGGGACCTCAAAATGGCCACCGAAAACAAAGGGGATCAGGGTAGTGAGAGGGAAAAGCAGCCGATTCAGCCTTTGTCGGGGTGAGATAATGAAATTGCTAACTAATAGAGCAGTAATCTGGGGTGCGTTGACACCAAAACCCACGTAAGTGTGTCAGTGCCCAATCTTGCGGTGTGTTTGATGTTGACAGAAGGGGAGACAGAGCCTGGCTGTTTGGAGTGAGTGCATGGGGGGACGGGAGGGGAGGGTGGTACAAATGCAAAGGGGAAGGCAGCAATCAAGGCTCAATCTGCACATCCTCTGCCCCCAATTAGTGAAACAGGGGTATAATGAGCAGTGGCTGGCACCTCGCAGGGGACAGCGACAAAAACAAAGAGACACGAACAGAGAACTTAGATGATGGAGGGATACACAAGGAAGACCAACAAGTAGGAGGGGAGTCAATTCTCTGCTTTGCGCCTCAGGGCCACGGCATGTCATCACACCTGTATCAAACCTCTCAGCACCTCTGGGCCTACCTGCTGGCTGAGAGACTGACCGCTGAGAAAAGGAGAAGAAAATGACAGGGAAGGAGAAACAGAAAACAGGAGGAGGGGGAAACATGTGGTTTGAGGACTGGATGTGGTGTGATGGAGAGGAACAGGGAGACAAAAAGCAGCAGATGAGGATCACACTGCCATTTGTAGGACGATGAGAAGTGACTTTTCAATTCCTGTCTACTAAAGAGGAGAGCTCAGAGAGATATTCAGATTTGTGGACTTTGTAAAAAATGTTTTAAAGGTTCAGTGTGTGTGATTTATGTGAAAGGGATCTATTGGCAGAAATTGTATATAAAAGGGTGAGGGGTATTCAGCTGCAACCTGCAACTTTACCACTAGATGTCACTAAATACTACACACTGAACCTGTCAGGATGCACAAAATGGCAGACGTGAACCCAGAAGCACAATACTTGAGCAGTTATGGGAGTAGACAAGAGTTCTGGTTTATTGGACGAGCGGAGATAAAAAAAACAGGCAGACAGTCAGTGATATCAAGCAAATCTGAAAAGGGAATCCAGGGTCCAAAAGGCAGGTCAGAGCAGAGATCAGGCAGAAGAGTGAAACAAGGGATAACGCTGGAAAGCTAGGAGAAAACACACTAGACGATCTGTCAGAGAACAGAGAAAATGAGCTGGTTATATACTGGGTGACTAATGACTAATGGAAAGAAGGTGAGTCTGGGGGTGGGGCAGGTAATGGGAACCGTGGAACGAGGTGATGCAGAGGGGAGTGGCTGAAATCTGAAATGACATGAGAATTAGAAATGCAAAAAATAAGAAAACAGACAATGAAAATGTTAAGAGCTGACTGAAGTTGTGACAGATCTATCTATGGACACATCAAAGGCTTTCAAAGGATTCAGATCATCTGTTTTGTAATTTTATTTGTACATTTAGCTGCTGTTTTTATCCAAAGTGACTTACAATGAGACATTTGTTTTAATTAAAGGCATTTAGCTGACATGTATGTCGATGTTATATGCTATAAGTACATGTGGTATTTGGTGTGTGAAAAGCAAGGTTTTATTCATACTACATTCGAGGATGATCATTAATTAGTTGAAAGCTTTTTTGAAGTTTAAAATTTCAAGTTGATGACAACAAGATTGGCAGAGATGGCTAAGAGAGAGAGGCAGAACATCAAAGCTTGGATTGGTGAGGATCAGTTGGAGGATGAGTGTGGGGAAGAGTTTCAGTACGAGTTGCTGAACGAGTTTGAGGACGAGGTTGAGGGCAATTTTCGTGATGTCGAGGAGAACAAGTGGATGCCCTCACGAGGCGGCGCCTCCTTTATCAATCTTGGCAGATCCGGCATCGGTGGAGGTAGCAAAAGCATGCCGGAGCCCCAGCCAGGAGGCTGGATGGACGGACGAGGACCTGTGGGCAGAGTCCCTCACACCATGGTCCATATTGCTCCAACCCTGCAGGAGGGCTGGAAAACGGTGCCCATCTCCAAGAACGGATCCATTGATAACGCTCGCCTTGGCAAAATCATAAAGACTCCTGCTCTTGACTTTGACAAGCTGATGCTTGGCCCTGGAGGTAAAGCAACATGGAGGAGCTGGGGTAAGGGCAGCAGCAGTGGCACCAGTGCAAAACCTGATGTCTATGAATCAAAGTCAAGCAGGCCACTCTGAAGTCCTCAGCCCTGCAGCAGGATTTTTGCCAGGAGGTCCACCAAGACCTCCAACAAGAAGTCCAACAAAACGTATGCCAATCCATCCAACGAGATGACTGGCGGGAAAACTGAGATTACATGGCATTTTTTTTTTTACAAAAATTCAGTAGGGATGTATAAAGTTTTAGAAAGTATATGAAACCAGGCACATCCAAACCTGATGACAAAAAACAGAAGACAGGATATGTCTGCACACTGATTAAGGCTCCCACAACCTTTTTTCATTACCTTCTTCTGAAGAAGGGCTTCTACCCAAAACGTTACCCGGGAGGTAATGAAAAACAAATCTATATATCGCTGTGCTGGAAAGTTAAAGGTTCAGTGTGTAGAATTTAGTGACATCTAGTGGTAAAGTTAGATGTTGCAGCTGAACACCCCTCACCTCACCCTCCCCTTCCAAACATGAAAGAGAACCTGTGGTAGTTTGTCCAGTCTGGACTACTGTAGAAAACATGGAGGCCTCCGTAGAGAAGACCCAATCACGATGTTAATACAAAAATACAAAATTCGTACAATTAAAGTAATCAGAAAGTACACAACAAATTTCCATCGCAGTATTTTTATTTAAAATTTCCAATTATCTGAGAGAAAGAGATGATCACTGTCGTTTTTTATTTATTTGTTCCTAGTAATGAAAATTTAGACTTTATTTCAGAAAGAGACCTTGTCAGCAAGCCCGTCACACTCGATACGCAGCCGATTAGCCAGGAATATATAATGGCTCATTAGGAGTCATTATAAACTTATCAGATACAAAGACCACGGGACCTCAAAATGGCCACCGAAAACAAAGGGGATCAGGGTAGTGAGAGGGAAAAGCAGCCGATTCAGCCTTTGTCGGGGTGAGATAATGAAATTGAGATTACATGGCATTTTTTTTTTTTTTTTTGGGGGGGAAACTGAAAGTGACATACAGGATGGATAAGATACATAGATTAGACATATAGACATAACATAATGCAGTTAAAGTGTATGATAATGTAGTGATGAAATAAGGGTTTCTAGAGTAGAGGTGAAATTGTGTGTGTGTGTGTGTGTGTGTGTGTGTGTGTGTGTGTGTGTGTGTGCGCGGAGTTCTGCATGATTCCATGGTTCATGTCCATGTTTAATTGGCTCAGACAAGCCAGACAAGCTGTGTTCTAAGGTGACGGTATTTCATGTACGTCACGTACTTACTAGTCCTAACCACAGTTCATGCAAAATAACCCACCGAAACACGATGACAACTATGCGGCAGATAAGCTCAGCTGTTCACTGTAAATGTTTGTGTGCTTTAAAGTTCAGGTTGTAGTTTACCAGTGCAAACACAATAATTCACAGGGATTATTCCAAATATAGGGTGAATTTCAGAGCACTAATGATCACTCTGCTTACAGTCAAGGTTTTAACAACAACAAAAAAAAAGGTCTGTTCGATAAGGTTCCAACGAGAGTGAATTCATCAATCAGGTCTTTGCTTCCAGCCTCCCACTCAGTGAGTGTAACTACTACACGGCTGAACTTTTCCTTTTTGACAAGATCTCTCTCTCTGTCTCTATCACACAACATCTCTTCCTCCCGCCTGCACACCAGCCAACGCACCAGTGAGATGCTATTTCTCATCTCACTCGCTCCGCTGGAATTCTCCCTTGGGCAATTCTTTGACTTCTCTTTCCTCATTGAATTTGACAACTTCACAGCCACAACTTCACAGCCAGATGAGGCCGTCTTTTAATTAACCTGGGACACAGTGGAAGTTTCCCTTTTTCCGCTCCTCCTTCCTTGCCGCTTTCTTCTAAGTACACGTACTTTCGCTGTTTGAAAAAAATCATTGCTGACAAAACACACAGAAGCACAGCAGAGTCTGGTTTAGAGAGTGAACGTTTAATTAACCCACATTAATCTACAATGACATTAAAACATTTGTAAATCGCTAGCTGTCTTCCATGTGATGCGAGCGGGTTCTGCACTGGGACCCCTCACAGAAAAATACGTATTGCACAGACAGGAGAGGAGTTGCTACATGATTTTTTAAAAATCTTTTAGCAAAAAGATTTTGCATCAATGATTTATGCACCTGTTTTACGAAAACAGATTCATTCCACCTCTTTCTTCAGATATCCAAATCCTACAAATACACTGTCCAAATACAAAGGGGAGTTCAAAGTGTTTACAGAGGGGACAGGAAGGAGGTCGGTGGGAGGGGATAGAACACTAATATGTGCCGTAATGTCATGAATATGTGGTATTTGCCTCAACCCAATGTAAAGGTCGTGGCCTTGGGTTAATTAGCTGAGTATGAATCCTCGATCTGGAAACAAGAAATGATCCGTTCTGCTGAATCATCCTTAACCTCTAATTGTGCATCATAGACACATGCAGAGAACTACATATTAATTATGCTGAGGGAGGAGGTCTCCGTTTTTTTTTTTCTTTTACATTTGTTTATATGTACTTTAACATGTAGCATGTGGGAGAAGAATAAGATTAATATATTTGCACCACGAATACTGATTTTTCCTCTTTAAAAAAAAAAAAGCCTGCAGCTTTAATGCTTTGGTTCACATTCATCCCGCATAGCATCATTTACAGCCACAGCAGGGGACAAGCTCTAA
Source organism: Verasper variegatus (assembly GCA_026259375.1). Classification (NCBI taxonomy): domain Eukaryota; kingdom Metazoa; phylum Chordata; class Actinopteri; order Pleuronectiformes; family Pleuronectidae; genus Verasper; species Verasper variegatus. The sequence goes on along the minus strand of CM048038.1, from coordinate 28,728,447 downwards.
AATCTATACAAACACTTGACAAGGTTTTTTTTTACTCACTCATGAACATAGTGGCGCATTCAGCAGCTAAAGCCCCAGATCTTTTCCCGGAATTACAATCATCATATTGCCACAAATGTGGTTTCAAATGAGGACCAACATTACACTGCATGTTCTGGATGTTTAGAGACAACTATTTGCTAAAATACACTGACTTTAAAAGTTACACCACATCCTCTGCAGCGGCTGCAGGTTCGATTCCGTCTTGCGGCCGTGTACTGAGTGTCTTCCCTCTTTCTTTCCACTGGCCAGGCTTAATCTGACCTATCAAATAAAGTCAAAATGCCCTAAATTTCAGTATATTTATAGGTTATCCCAAGACTGATACTTCTACAGACACTATTTGACCTTAAACATGCTGCATACTACTGTTTATCATGTATTATGTTCATTTTATTACTATTTTTTATTTCGCTCAACAAAACCGTTTCTCATGGTCCTGTGGGAAATATTCTTTGACCAGGAATTGGTACATAGTCCTGTGGTTTGGAATATATATAAAACTACATAAAAAAAGAGTTTCTTGCAAGTAGAGTGTTCATTGTCCAGCGAGAAGACAGCAGATGTAAGAGCAAGAGAGACGATATCGCAGCAGTGTGCCCCCCCACAGGGATAACTGCAGCGAGGACCGTGGACAGAGACAGATTTGAGAAAGAGGCAGAAACAGTCGGAGTTGAAGAGGCGAAAATATTGGAAATAAAGAATGTAAAAAGAAAAGGGCTGCAGGAATTGCATTTCACATTTTGACACATTCTTCCTCAACCAAACAATTTCTGCATGCACCCATGAGATTGGTATCACTAGATAACAACACTGGATATAACTCATTGCTGACACCGTCTCAGAGAACAGTAAACGACATTGAGCTGCGTGTTCAGATCTTTACATGGCCACGGCCTCATAATGGCATTTTGTTTTTTTTATAGTGTGGGTTCTGCAATTATTTTGTCAGCCCCCATCTTCACATCTGCAAGATAACTTTGGACTATTCCGCTTGCTGTTGTCTATTAATCTAAATGGTGGATATCTTGTGTCTGATCCCTGTCGCTCAGTCCTACAATCCACTTTGGCATCTTCCGGCTAAATCCTGGCTTAGTTCCCCCGCTTTTTGCAGAGGACAAAACATGGCATGAAGCAAGACATTAGCTTCGCCTGTGCTGAGCAAATGCAATTAATGCAGTGGCATGTGGGCTGATACTGAGCTTGCTAGCTCTGGCCCCCCCACCCATGCTAATGCGATGGAACGTTTGTCGAGTTGTCCCTTATTGGCTAGTTAAAGACGCGCGGGTCTGCGAGGGCCGGGAGAAAAAAAGATGGAGAGGGGAGCTGGAAATGAGGAGGTTAGGAATAGAGAGGGGAACGCTGCTGAGATGAAAGAAAAAGAGCGAGCCTTGTCAAACAGCAATTAAAAGACAGAAAAAGAAGAAATAACAAGTGTTAGAACCAAAGAAAAGGAGGAGCAGCCACGTTGTGTTCTCTGCGTGGAGGAAAAGTTCAGCAGCAAGACAAGGTGATTCGTTTTTTACAGTTCACTGCTCAACGGCCCTGGAAATTGTTTTTTTATTCACTCCGGGAGTCTTTCTTTTTTCTCCTTTTAATAAATATTTAATGTCATTTAACAGCATAAAAAGGATTTGACTAAACCAAACGACCCCAGAGTGATAGAGATACACGCTGGGTGTCAGGTGTCTCAAAGTCTGAGAGGCCTCAGTAGCTGCCAGGAGAACTGCAGGGGAGAAAATGCGAGTCATTTTCTTAAATGGTGATTATGCATAGAGGAATAATGTATTTGCCTCTGGGTTAGTGAGTCATTATTGAGGGAAGTGAAGTGTATTAGACCCACTTCTCTCAAAAATTGTTTTTTCCGATATATAATTTCCATTCCTGGGTTTTTTATTCCAGTCTTTCTTGTTTGTTTTTTTCTTTAAGCAACAAGGTGTGCTTGTTTCCTTATTTGCAGTTTTGTTTATTTTGTGTTTTGCACTTCAGGGCCACGTCCGTAAAGCCATAGATTTATTTATTATTCATGCTGTGTCCATGTATGTACTTTCATAAACTTGTCTACTCATGTAGAATCATGTTATTTGTATGTTTTTTCACCGTCAGCCTGCAGATGAAAGCCTTGCCTTCCTGGCCTTCCCTTGACTACATGAACATATATTAAATATTGAATGCTCTGGTGTCCACATAGTTTGGGCTTCATAGTGTATTTAATATATCGCTGTAGACCGCTGATATCATTGTCTGTGTTGCCTTTGATGTCCAGAGTTATAGCTCACTCTGCTGTATTACACTTTCAGGGACGAGGTGTCAGGTGCAGTGTAACGTTAACTTTGCACAAGCCACTTGACTTAAACAAACACCCAGACCTGCTCTCTAACCATCGCACTGTGCCGTTTTAACACACGGTGGGTTTCCAACTGCGTGACTACGAAAGCGGCAGAAGCGGAGTGCTCAGCTAAGTCAACCACGCTGCTCGCTAATGGACTGAATAGGGGACTGCAGCACTGACCCCTAGGAGAGACTATGAAACATTGATGAGGGGCCAAATGCTCTCCACCACTCCCCCACGGGAACAGGAATATGTAAAGATTATAGATACTTAGCCTTACTGAGGGCTAATGAAACGTTTCAACAGCACCGAGCTTCTGTTTCTGCACTCGGCAAGGAGCGGAGTGTCTCAACTCCCACCGGAGGCGAAACCACAAACTTGGTCATGAGCAGAGTGCGCTGCGATAATGAAAAGTGCTTCTGACGGCGTAAACAGAAAACAATACAAATCTAATAAAAAAAGACAAACAAAGCACAATCATGTTTCCATTTAGACACAGCCCCCTCCTTGAAAAATAAAGAGAGGGGAATTTAGCAAAGCGCGATTACTCAAGGAAATCCAAAACTGATGAGCGACTCACAATCTGCTGGTCATCTCCTCTTCCTGATGTGAAAATGATAAGGTGCAGCTCGGGGAACAAAATCCTCCATTTGCTGGAGAGCACTCAGAGACGGAGACGTGCCGACATTGGATGTATTTTAGCTTTTACCCTTAAATATGTGTGACATCGCGACATAATGTGCTCATGTCAACCCAGTCTATATGTTCAACATACATCATTACTAACACGTTGTGTCCCATGGAAGAGGATTTAATGGAAGAATTAAAATATGAATTATGGGATTATGGGATATGTATACTTCGGGATGCCAAATCTAAATACTTTCCCTGGATAAGGAACAAAACAAGCTGTGGTGCCTCATATGTTCAACAGAGCATGTATTTCTGCATCTGTGTCGATTTCTTCTTGAAAAGTCTCAACTGAGAGTCCTCCATCATCTCAGAGAAACATCCACCAAAAGAAAAATGAAAGAAATCACTATCAAAAATGAAAGAAATCACTATCACTATCACTAAGCAACCAATCGCAGCGGAAATGTGAGATACTGACTGGGAGGGTTCAACTCACGCAGACATTTCTCGTACCTGTAAAATGCAGTAAAATGCGAGGTTACTTTAACCAGGTTCATGCACTCTTGCCCTCCAGGGAAAACATTTTGGGAAGGCTGTTGCTAGCAGCACCGACAGCAAAAGCAACCAAAAGAAGGCTGGGGGCAATTCCATCCGTCATCACTACACAGTGGAAGAAAGAAATCCAATCGCAGACGTGTGTGCAGAAGCAGCAGGGCGCCAAGAAAAAAGCTGGAGCTGAGGAAATGTGAGCACAAGCCTGTTATATTTGAGTGCAGGGTTTTGAGGAAGAGCATCACAGAATCTGAAAGACCTGCTCTCAAACTGAAAATAAACATAAAGATAGGGGATAAAAACATAAAAGACAAGCACCTTGTTGTGGTGAATTTCTGACAAGACATATTACAGCACTGTAAATGTATCTCTGATCGCTTTTCAAGCTGCTACAGAAGACCACACTGCTTTGGCGTGATGAAGGGCTAAAGTGCTCGTCCTCCAGCGCTCTTTACCCACACTACTGATCTGCGCCCGTGCTCTTTTTCCCCCTTTCTTCATGAGACGCTTTGGAAACCGCTAAAAGCCACCGTTCATCAGTCCATCACTGCGGACGAATGAAAGCATCCTTTGTGTAAAAGCGGAGAGCAGATGGATGTGGTGAAGCGTGTGTGTTCATGCTCGAACCATTCAATATGAGTAAACAAGAGCAAACTACTTCTCTGAAGTCATCTCCGTACAGAATCAGCACAATCACCAGCTCTTCTCTAGATATTGATTGCTTCGCACGCTTGTCTGTTCTTCATGTCTCCATCTCTTCAAAAGCTGTGGGAATCTTATTTGATCTCTTTTTATATGTGCTGCATGAAGGCTGCAGCATTTTCCCCTTAATATCAAGATCTCCTCGCGACACAGCACACATCAACAAAGCTTCCTCCCCATCTTGCAACCCTGAGACTGTTTTCCCTCCCGTGAACTTTAAGAGATAATACCCTGCCACATTAGATACCATGAAGACGCCATTGTATTTCCAGTGTCACCAGGTGTCGGCACCGTTCTGCTGCCTTGGAGGCATTTGAAGAAAACTGCAGTAAATAGGGTAAAAAATTTGTTGCATGGTCGCAAAAAACAAATCTAAAAGTCCAGAACTACATCAACCCAAAGTGAGTGTCTGCTCATTGGTTGTTTGTGGAATTTATTAAAACAGCGGGGTGATTTATCTCACGGCTCTGCATGACCTAACACTAATTACATCTCTGTGCAGTTGAGTCTTATGAGCCTGTGCGAGTTGCTCCGATATTTTTTGCATTTGCAAGAACGTAGAATCCAGGAGTTATCCTATAGTGTGGGGGGTTTACAGACCTCAGGGAATTCTGGGCGACTCCGGACCAGTGGTATAGTATGAAAGGAACATCGATTGGGTGAGTGACTGGAAACTGCTGAGTACCTGTGTTTCTAAGAGTGAAATTTGGGATTGCCGGATTGGCTGCACTCAGACTAACGTTGTCTACAATAGTTGCAGGTTCAATTCCAATTTGCAGCCCTTTGCTGTGGGTGGACCCTCTATCACATTTACACGGTGGCCGAGAGAGCTCAACACAATGCAAATTCCCAAAACACGTGCAAATTAAACTTAAAATTAAATTTAATGGAAATGTTACCAGGGGACCCAAACAAGTTATGAACCTGGCTGTAGTTCAATGCTTTGGGAAGTTCCATCACCACTGATGAGTAGCAGACTTCAATCACTTATATCTTCAATAATATATGTGTTAACATGAAGTATGGCTTACAAGAAAAATACCATTACAGTGCATGTTTATATATTATTATAGACAGCTGAAGTTACAGTATAATACATAATAAACTCCAAAGAATGTACTTTTGTCTAATGACATCGTCAAACCAATACTTCAAGCTTCAAATTAAAGGGTGAGTGTTTACTCTGAAGTCTAAGAACTATATTTACAAAGTTAAATTAAATCATCCAATTTATGTCAGCATCAGTTTGAGTTGAGCTGATACGAAGCATTAAACTCAATTCTACAAATTTATATTTATTTCACTGAGGTGTTACTACTTTATCTCTTTTTTATACTGTAGTATGCTGATGTGCTTGTGTACTTCACTATACCCACAAGTATTTGAACCTCTTATCTGACACGTGCAGTAGAGTCGAATGTGGCTGTGTCAATACGCTGATTTCTGAGAACAGGACATGACTTTTATTTATTGACCGAAACTGAGGCGTGACCTGTTCGGGTTTCTTTCATTATCTTTATGGCAACGTGATAAAAAAACAAATACGGAGCCTAATTGAATATGTATTCAGACAAGTACTAGGCCTTATTTATCAATTCTCCACGGGCCGCCTCTGGTTAGCGTGACATTTCTGCCTCATCGGAGTGGAAAAAATTGTTGTATTGTCTCGCAGATGCAAAGCAGAATTTTTGCTTTGCAGGGTATTGACGAAAGAATTTGAGAAGCGCGTGTCTCCAGAAATAACTGAATAAAATGTCATAAAGTGAAACAAGCAGGTAGCACAGATTTTTTTTACAGCGTGACAACCCTGCATTGAGTGCGGAAGCAAACACATTCAAGCCCAAACTGCATCGGTGCAAAACTGTTGTATTGACTTCCATGTCAACAACACCGCCCCCTCCACGGGTCACTTTTTCTGGGGTTAGTTATTACCAGTGCAGCGCGGTTGTGTAATCTTATCACTGTACATCATTGGCCGGGTGGCAGAGGAGAGCGGGCAGCGCATAGGACAGATGGCTCACTTTGATGATGTGTGTTTGATGTGCAAGTTTGTTGGCAACATGTCAGCACCCCCCCCCCCCCCCCCCCCCCCCCCCCAGCTCCTGACAGCCCTCAGCCAATGCAGTATGGATGAAAAAGGAAAGAGACAAGAAAGGAAGGAGGGGGGAAAAAAAGCGATCAATTGCATTGTTGACGATTAGGGATTAAGGGAAGTCTGTGAGTTTTGACTGTGAGTAGAAGACTTTGTGATGAGGCCTGAACTGCTGTGAATGACGGGAGTAAGAGGGGTGTTTTTTCTCCAACCGGAGAGATTTGGGTTGTGGCTAAACCCGGTGCAATTGTAGCTGGGTGTGTTTGAAAGTTCGGCATTTAGACAGGAGGTGATCATTCACCTGCATGTGTGGGTTGACAGGATGGGCCTCGGTCCCACATACAGCAGCTACTTTTCTTTTCTTTTGCTTTTCATTAAGGGGAATGAGACAAATGACAGAACCCTACATCGAAACCTGACCTTGGAAACAACAGTTAACACAGGAATCTAGTGGTGCACCGATGTATTGTATCGTATCGTACCGTATATCGGTAGTGGCCGATATTCGCCTTGTTTGCTGCCATCGGCGTATCGGTAATAAACTTGACTTTCACCGATAACATTGGCCGATGTTCATTGGTATGTTTTCTGCAGCCTGCCAATCTGGCATCCAGATTATGGTACACTGACGCCGGGTTTACACCGGGCGCTGAAGCACCGCGCCAAGGAAAGCCAGGCGCCTCCCATCCACCCCCCTGTTAAACCTTTGTGTGGTTCACATGGGCTGCGATGCGCCGCGCCAGCGCCCTTCACCGATGGTTTCAGCGTGCAAGCATATCGCGCCAGGAAACAGACTGAAAAATGATTTTAAACGATATAAATGAAAACATGCATCTTACTAGGAAGTAGAGACCCACTATAAGGGAAGGCTTTTTTTTGTTAAAGACCATGTTCAACTCCGCCAGCCTACTGCAATGGATACAAGAAGGTGTATTGTGTATGAAAAATCCAAGAGGTGAACCTGTGAAAGATAGCCCTATTTGACTTTGTATTTATTTTATTTTTCATACTTGTGTTGTGTTGCACAGCAGGCTAGTAGTAGCACTGCATCTTGATTTGAATTTATATGGTATTCCCTAAGGGTTTATGCTAGTGTTTTGTAAGGCTGCATTGCAAGCATCTGTTTACAGTTGAGATGATGTCTTGAGTAGGCCTGGTGATACTGGTAAATGTTTGGGTGAATAGGTGTCTATGTCCATCCATGGCATCTAAAGTTACACTTGTCACTTTTTCTGTTTTTCATATTATTCGAGTAATAAACAAATATCGGTATCGGCTGTCGGCTAGATTGTTGTTTTAAATATCGGTATCGGCCAAGAATTTCCATATCGGTGCATCTCTAAAGGAATCTCAACATATGGTCCATTTATTCAGTTGATCTGATGTTTTGTGCACATCATATGACTAGTACAGGAAAGTAAGTGGACCTTGAGTTGAGATTATCTACATATCTAATAATCTAACTAACTCTGTCTTTGTCGCAGTGAGTGATGATAGTATGACTAAACTCTGAATAAACAGGCGATCAGCGCTCTGTGGCAGCGGTGGCTGGGACATCTGACTCTCCAGTTCAGGGTTCTGCGTACTGAGCTCCGCTGAATTTTAAATGAACAGGTGATCAGATCTTCGTGCAGCTTCAAAGTTCCAGGACTTAGTCCTGCAGCTGGGTCTGTATTTGCTGTAGCTCAGGCACGTAGCAGTTTCAGAAAAAAAGCTGAAACCAGCGTAACCACAGGCCAAGAAGACTAATTTATAAACTGCTGCTTCCAAGGTCAAGAAAGTCAATTAGGACTATAAGAGCCTGAAATGCTGCGGGTTTAAGAAATGTGATGTACTGTGATGTGTATTGGATGATTTACACCTTTTATTCTGTGATCATTTTTCCCCTGCCAGCCTCAGTGGGGCTCTGTGCCGCTCTACATTCAGTGTGTAATTTTGCAAGCAGAAACTAGAAGTGTGGAATCTCGAAAAAGCCACCAAAGCATTTTCAAAAACACCTCTGACACTAATTTGAAGCGTCTGTAACATAAGGTAGAGGTTTGAAATGAGTGATTGCACTTGGTGTCTGAATATAATTACAGGGAACAGGTGAAGCACATCAATGTAAAGGAGCGTGTGCAGCGACAGATACTGCACAATGTTGATGTGTGTTTAAAAAAACTCAGACACTCGTTTCTGGCACAGAAGCTACATCTCATTGAAGACATTAATAGGGGCAGTCAACTGTCAGCATCCCCTGCTTTCTTCTGTTAATTGCCTCGGCTGCTTGGTGGAACTGCCAAGAACATTCTTGTGATATCCATCTCGCAACTCAGCCAACCATGAGAGTCGAAAGCTCACCAGCACTCATTGGACCTGGTTAGTGCGATGTCATGGCCCTCCTCCTCCTCCTCTCTTCATCCGGCCCTGTCCTCTCTTGCCAGGGACAGTTTATACGCCCGCCGTACACTCTCTGTCAATGCTGCACCGACATATGCTCCCTCGCGGACTCCTCTTTCATCAGTCCCTCAATGTATCAGGAAACATTAGTGTATTCTTGTGGGGGCTCACCTGATGAAAGTGAAATGAGTGCGTTGTGTTCAGAGGGCAGAGGGACTGATGAAAGGTCAGGAAAGAACACTCATGCAGCCTAGGAAGCATCACGTCTAATACATACATGGTAGAATGTACAAGGGATATTCTCCATCTTGTCCTATATTTGAGAAGACGACTATGATGATATATCAAACTCAACCATTCAGACAAGTTTCTTAAACTATCTTTCTATGATTTGTTGGACAAGGAACTGAAATCTTTACTTCTGCGGGTATGACAAAACGATAAAGAAAATTATCGCAAAATAACTTTTCCTCGCTAGAAATATAAGCCACGGTCAATACCATGTCGATATAACTCTTTCCTACCATGTTTGTACAGACAACTCAAACAGCCAATGACAAGGAGAATAGCGCCGTGCCGAACCAATCATGTGGGTCAGGTTAGTTTGACACACAGATAATGAAATAAAATGTTAACGGAAACATGGGCGACACCCCAGTGGGACCCCTAGTGTTGAGCTCAAGGCACCACAGTGGCTAAGTGCAGCCTCACAGAGCATCGAGCACGTCTGTAGGTTTTGTTGTTTCATCCTCTGTTGAGTGATTTCCTCTGTATTTCAGCATTTTCTTTTTCATAATCATCAACCAAAATAGAAATTTGACCAAAGGGAGAATTATATGCAGGGAGAGCCAAAATGGGTGAGCGGTGTCACACTTTCAGACAACATGTCCAGAGACGTAATAAATGAATCCTGGATTAAATCTGCAGATGTTAGAGATTTATTTTTGTGTTGATTTTTTAAAGTGATGGATATGAAATGTGGCTCATTTGGCATACTAACTAACTGCGACCTGATGGACAGAAATTACCATTTACACTTTGCATTGCTTGTCAACGTCAGATTTTATATGCTACACAACCCCAGCCTCTGCAGCTCTGAACTGATTTCTCAACACTCATGTTCATTAATTCGCTCATGAACAATTCACACATGTCACCCTCTTCCAGGAAAGAGGAAATAATCCAACAGGGGACATGCACATGCATAAAGAAATGTGGCAATGAATCTGAAAGGACAAATGACATAAATCAAGCAAGATGTTATGAATAAAATTGAAACACAGCACAGTATAAAGTATTCCCTGTGAAGTAGTCTTGGCCGTGATTTATTTTTGCCTCACTCAATGTGTCTAACGTGCATCTATAACTTTGCATTAGAGATCTACTTTTGCCTGTCAGGCGTGAAAACATCCAAACAACGTCAACCTCCTCCTTCAAATGGCGAGGGGTTGCAAAAAACCATGGCGTAAGATTCCAGTGCTTGTTTGTCTGATAAAAGTCTCAGATAGAGATCTAACAGCGCCCGCTTAATTAAAATCTTGCCTACTTCTGACTCGGACCACTTTCATGTTCCACGACGTTGAAAATGGATTTAGAGTGACCATAATGAATCCTTCTGGCTGCAGCCTGAGTTTACATTACACAAGCGTAGTGTGTGTGTGTGTGTGTGTGTGTGTGTGTGTGTGTGTGTGTGTGTGTGTAAGGAGGGGTGGGCCCAGCCGTGTCTCTGATAAATCTCGCTCATGGAAGTGTTAATTGAATTGTTCCGACTTCCGCACAATAATCCAGCGTCGTGAAAATATCTCTGTCCCGTCTTAAACACCCATTTTACATTTATTACCAGGATGGGACTCTTTACTCAGCACACTTGCTCACATTTATCTTTAACTAGTCGGAATGGCTTCCTCACGCACGGCTGCCCCTTTGCAACCCAAAGGAAAAATGTCATAATGAGTCTTACTGGTTACCTTTTAAGCCATTTAAGATGAAAAATGGAGCGTTCATCACCAAGGAAACCATTAGTCCTCAGCCCTCGATAATGACGTCCCTCCCAGTTAAAACGCTCTCTGGTGAGAAACAGGGGGGGAAACTCTCACTAGTTTCCTCCTGGACTTTGTTAAGGACGATAAATGCGCGTGTCCCGGGTAAACACGCTTTCAATGCACGTTGAATCTCAATGACAGGAATTTGCATGGATGAAAAAACGAATTTGAGAGACCTTAAATGCAACAAACACACGCACGCGGCTGGCAAATATTGATAAGAGGCATTTTTGTACTTCAAAGTCCTTGTATGTGAACTGTGTTTCAAGATCAGCAGCTTGTTCCCGAGACCAAGCTGCAAATTGCCCGTGGACACAGGCTTTGCAAAAAAAAACGGCAACTATTTTTGGAATGACGCTGCGGTTTGTTGTCATTGTTGGGAAAACAAACTCGAGAGCAAAGTGCCCCCGATATGTCGCATTGCTGTAAATGATTCTGCTGCTCTGGGGACGTGTTAACCTCAGGGAATGACAGGCCCCAGCCACTTACTCGCTTAATTAGACTCTTCAAATGCCAATGTTTATTTATGAGATTGATTTTTTTTAAATGAAGACCCAAGAATATGAAGAATATAGTGATATTTATTCCATTTTAAGGAGAAGAAATGTGTTATTGATGGACTTTTCTTGAATATGGAGTGAAGACACACTGATCCACCTTAATATTGACGGTCTACAATTTATCATGGACATCATAACAAAGGATTTGACATCTGCGTAAAGCCGAAATTGGTTCACCGTATAAATATTTACTCTTCTTGAGCTGCAATCAAACCGCGGATGATGCAAATGTGGAGCAGCGCCCAGGAGAGTGCATTCTCTTGCATTGTACTGCACGTGCATACTTGTATTTTTAGAGTCGTGTAGCACAGGACCAACAAAAAAGGCGGCTGAGAGTTAAAAAATATCCCAGTCAAGCAGTAGAAATGCACTGTTACTTTGATTAAAACTTGCAGCACATCCAAAATTCCACTGTAACGCACTGTCTCGATCTGAAATTCATGTTGATGTCGCGTCATGTGGCAGATGAGGCAAATGAGCCCGTGGGTGAAGAAAGAAATGCATTCTCTGCATGAAATATGCAGGATTACATTACAGAATACAAAGTGCCGATAATATGAACTCCATTACGTAATGTCTGCTGCATTAAAATGCTATTTGTCACAGTGCTAAAGTACTGTTGCGCAAATGTCAGCAAAGCCAATAAAAAACAACAACTTGTTAATTCATCTTTTAATACCTTCCAGCCTGGCTGTGGCACTCAGCCCCAACCTCCATTTGGTTTATTGAATATGTACACTACCGTTCAAAAGTTTGGGGTCACTTAGAAATGTCCTTATTTTTCAAAGAAAAACACTGTTTTTTTTCAATGAAGATAACATTAAATTAATCAGAAATACACTCTATACATTGTTAATGTGGTAAATGACTATTCTAGGTGGAAACGTCTGGTTTTTAATGAAATATCTACATAGGTGTATGGAGGCCCATTTCCAGCAACTATCACTCCAGTGTTCTAATGGTACATTGTGTTTGCTAATCGCCTTAGAAGACTAATGGATGATTAGAAAACCCTTGAAAACCCTTGTGCAATTATGTTAGCACAGCTGAAAACTGTTTTGCTGGTGAGAGAAGCTATAAAACTGGCCTTCCTTTGAGCTAGTTGAGTATCTGGAGCATCACATCTGTGGGTTCGATTCTACTCTCAAAATGGCCAGAAAAAGAGAACTTTCATGTGAAACTCGCCAGTCTATTCTTGTTCTTAGAAATGAAGGCTATTCCAATGCGAGAAATTGCGAAGAAACTGAAAATTTCCTACAACGGTGTGTACTACTCCCTTCAGAGAACAGCACAAACAGGATCTAACCAGAGTAGAAAGAGAAGTGGGAGGTCCCGGTGCACAACTCAGCAAGAAGACAAGTATATTAGAGGAATAGAAATAGAAATAGACGCCTCACAGGTCCTCAACTGGCAGCTTCTTTAAATGGTACCCGCAAAACCCACAGCAAATGTATTGGTTATTTATTCACATTTGGTGAAGTGTGAGTATTCGCAGCAGGAGGACGCTGTATGTGGGGCTGATTATAAAGAACCACTTTGCTTGCGTGTCACCCACGGGGGTCCCACTGGTGTTTTCCTCCCTGCAAACTCAGACCTTATTTGGAGGCGTCAATTAAATGTCGGTGTTTGCAGAATTAAATATTCTATTTAATCTTCTGCTGTACCCTGTTAAGGAAAAAAAGAGCCAAAAAGATACTGATCAGCCTCCAGACAGCATTTGATCTTATTTTTAATAACTCCAAAGGCCATGGAAGACCCTCCCTCATGTGTGTGAAGCATCACCAGCACAGTCTTGGTATTTTGAGTACAAGCTACCAGCGCCTTTTTGTCCCCTAGGTATTATTTTTATTTAAATCTGGAGTATAAGTTACATGTAAGGCCTCAGCAGGGGGTGGAAATAATTAGTCGACACCCACAGGTAACAGCTCACAGCGGCAACAGCTATTAGCGATTCATTTGACTTTGAGACCCAGTGTTGTTTTCAAAAAAGTTGAAATTATTTTTTAAAAAATGACACGGACCTCGTTCAGATGAGTGATTGCACAATAACCTCTCTGGTTTTAATGGGTTTGGTTGATTGGATTGTTGTTTGTCCACTCAGAGCTAATATGGCTGTTTCTAGTGATAGCGTGGGCTCCCATAAAAAATGGAGGCAGTGCTGCATTTTACACAGATGCAGGTGGATGTGCTGTAGTTAATAGGAAGCAAACAACTGTGCTCGACTAAGACATAAGTCAATTTTTCTGTTCATACATGATTCTTTAGATTTTAAATCAACTTTTACTTTAAAATAGCAGCTTCAGTCGTACTCAAACGCTTGTTCTTGCTCTACAGCTGCTTTCAGACAGGCACTGAACTCCGGATTCTCTCCTGAAATCCAAGGGGCTGTATGTGAGAGTGCAAAAGTCTGTGTCAGCTGCTCCTGACATTCTCCAGAGTTTTTCCTGCCAGCCACCAAGTAAAATGTCCAATTTCACACTTCACCTAAACGCTCGGGAGATTTCCCTTTTGCGTCCCGGGGAAATCTGTTATGTAGCTTTGGTGAGCGAGTGCGATCTCCCAGCAAGTTCAATCTATGTAAAGCTGAAGTTACAAATACTTAGAAAGCATTAAAAACCTGTTTAGTGGAGGATCATAGGTAATATCCAGCATCCAGTAGTGTTTCGCTTCAGTGAGTGGGACTATAGATATTAACTGTTTTAGAACTAAACTTTCCTGTAAAGGTGACCCTGAATGCATCACAGGGAAGCAGGGCTGCACCGTGCATGATAGAAATAAAAACGGAGGATGAAATGGTCAGTGGTTCGTGAATGTGACACAGTATTCTACACAACTCCACTTCACAAACACATTTTTTTAGACTCCATAGTCTGCTCCCGCTCCCATTGCCCGTGTAATTCACATTTCAATTGTCGTAATTGAAAGTTGTGCATCCATTCATTCAAGAGACACACAAATTTGGTGGCGCTCTTTACCCTCATTTGAAACTGGAGGCTGGTAGTTTATTGTGTGCAATGTGCCATGTTCTGCCAGAGTCTCTCCAGATTCGCATCTACAGTCCATGAAATGAGCAAATCGGCTCAGAAAAAATAAAAGGATTACCATAAAATTACATCCAAATAGTGCTGATTGCTTGATGAGCATCTGTGGTCCCAATTTCAAGCCCTCAAAATCCATGTCATCTCCCTGCTGTAATGTGCTTCATTAACTACCCCCTGCTATATTTCCCAAACCGCCGACACAAGCTATGGAAGATCTTCTCATTGATGCAGCAATAACATCGATAGATTCTCAAATGACCTCAATTTTGCAATCGGAGCCAACTGCCGATGATTGGCTTTCTTCAAGGCGGAGTGGCCGGGTAATGCGAATGCGATCCAGCTGCCGCTCAGGAGCGCTTTGTGAGTAAGCTGAAGGAGGCCGGCAAGTGCGGCGCTCTTTGTCTCTCCACCACCATGTCATACAGAGCTGGCGCGCATGGATTACCAGCAATCAATATTCAATTTGGCCTGTATTGCGTTCAGTGTGGGTTTGCTCACTCCTTACAGTGTGCAAGCTGTTTGTGTGCATCCTCAGCTAGTGCTGGCTATTGGATTTCAAGTGAGAACATTGGGGGGGGGGGAATATATACATATAAAGGAGTCAGGGGGTGAATATGAAGCTGTAGACTCCAGTAGATAAGAATCTCCCTTTTGTTACCAGGCAAAACAACAACACCTTATTTTCACAATGTGAAACAACGTTCAAAAGAATGCACATTTAAAAGCCACATACACTAAATGTTCCAGTCTATTAAGTTTAATCAGTAATCGGTCCAATCTTTCCAGAACCCAAATAACTGTCTCCTCCTTCTCTGCCGAGCGAGATGTTTTCTGCAGGAATACACAAAAACTACTGGACAGATTTCCTCAAAATGGAGTGGAAGGACGTGATGCGGGTCAAACTTTGTTCAGATCTGGATAGTGAGATCTGGATTCTGTGAATCAAAATAAGTATTTGTGGGGGGGGGGGGGTGACCTCTCCTCAGCTACTACACGGTAACAATCAACCTTTCAATTTCATCAGAGAATGAATATTTCTATCAATGTTTACTATAAACAGTTTGCAGAGAATGTGTTTGATGTAAAACGTGAATATGCAAAATGGTGTTAAAGTGACCAATCGGCCTCCAATTGTCCTTCTTCTGTTTTCATTACTGTTTCTCTGCAGGATTATGCACAAACTATGACACAGATTTTCTTGAAACTTGGTGGAAGGACGGGGAATTGGCCAAGGAAGAATCCATTAACTTTTACAGAGGACCTGATTAAGGGGGCAGATTCCCATTTTTCTTCTCTTTTGTTAGACAGGGCTGTTTTTCAACATTTTGTGAATTTCTCATGAAATGAAAGAAATAAGATATTTGTGAAAGAAGTGCTACTATCTTTGAACAGCTGAAATTTGGTGTGGATGAGGATAATGACCTGGATGGATCTGATCTCAATGCATGAATATGCGACAAGGTGATATAACCAGGAGCTGAACATATGCAATGTCGTTTTTAACGCCCTGTCCACAATAACGCAGATGTTTTGGGGTTCTCATCCACACACACAGCATTTTAAATCACTGAAGAGGACATTTTTTCACAGCACCTTATTTTCAGGTCTGAACACAAGTTCACAGGCGACCACAGCGTTCCTTCCCTGGTTTCTGTCGGATATCTGCAGCACAATTTATTCCACCTACTGGCCCAACATGCTTGTTTGAGCTTTTGTAGCTGTTTTGTGTTCTCGTCTGGACGGAGATCATTTGTACAGGGCGAACAAAGGTCCTTCATCACTGGTTTCCTCTTAAAAGGCTTCCTTGTAGCTAGTATTGATTTATAATGAGGTTGTTAATGAGGGCTACACCTCATGAATAAATTGTTATTCTGGTTTAATAAACAACTTTCTTCATTGGTGTCTCTTGTTGTTGAGAGGTTTGCGCCAGGTGGGGAACAACAGCCACCATGCGTGTACGAGGCCGGAGGTGGAGGGGAGGAGGGTGTTTCGGTGATGGGGGGCGGGGAACAGGGAGGATTCGGGGGCTGAGCGGAGACACCTAATGGCGGAGTGACGAGTGATAAAGATAAGCTCGTCGGGCTCCTGGAGGCTCACTCACTGCACTGGTGCACACACCGCGCTCGTTGCTGACGGATACACGACGGAGCAGTGCAAGCAAGAAGAAAAAAAAAAAAATAACCACTGCAAGTTTTACCTTCTCTTTCTCCCCTCATCCCCCCCGTCCCTCCTTCTGTTCCTCCCTTGCAATGAGCAGATGAGTGCATTCTCCAAAAAAAACAACATAGTGCGGTTACACAGTCCGTTGGCGCAGTGTTGTGCCCAAAACTAATGAAGTCTCATGCCTATTGAAATTGGTTATGTGTGTTGCCATGGCGATGGCGAAAACCATCTTAAAGGGCCTCTTTTGGTTTAAAGAATAACTCAGTCTGTGGTTGTGTCCTTGGGGTGTGGAAAGAAACAGCTTGCCTGTGCCGTGCCATGTGATAGACTGTGACATTCAGGCACTCAAACTATATATCTGTTCGAAAAAATGTTTTTGGTTGCCAGGCAACATTGGATAATGGATCTTAATGACAACACAATTGACTGGAATTATAAATGCAGTCGTCCACAGCAGCCTGATTTTGCTCCTTCTTATAAAAGTCGATATCGCAATAACTTTTTATTTGCTAAATGGACTCATATAAAAGCTGCAGGTTACCGTGCATGACAAGTACGTGCTGCTTAAAATGTCTGACTAGTAGTGTGGATTTTGTCACGTGCACATGTCATCTGAGTGCATCTCGTACTTTAAAGCCTCCCCGTGGATGGATTGGTTGTGGCCAGGTAATATACAGGGGTCACCGCTGGCTATCAGCGAGAGAAAGGTCACTATCGTCCATCAGTTCCCACCCAAGACACCGCACCGATACATCAGTGCATTCAAAAACATGACTCGGCCAGATCCCTCAGCCGACAGTGAGAGAGAGAGAGGATCTATTGACCGGAATTGGTGGACGGGCTGGTTTCAGGAGTTATGTATGGGTTTTATTATATCTGAGAGAGGGGAGAGAAAATAAATCAATACATACCTGAATCAAAGGCCCATAGTTTCTAATGTAATATTTAGAAAGCAAACCAGAGCCATTTTTTATTAGTTTTTCACTAATTTCTCAAAAATAATAGTTGGAGTCAGTAAATCATATTGATTTTTAATGTGGGAGCAAGTGCTGTTTGTCTTTGATCCCCGCTGGAAATGAAGCATCACTCTGCACCAAGCGCAATCCCCCCCAAAATGGTCTCCTCTGCTGGAGAAGGACGGCAGAAGTTGTAGTCCAGACTCCTTTGTGTAAAAAATCTTTTCATCGTGCAGATGCCCAGTCAAAAATTTTAACTAAATCCTCTCCCTGTGCTTTTTGAATGCGACTGCAGCCAAGGTACAACCGCTTGCTCGAGCATGGGGGCAGAGGCAGAAGACGAAGAAAAAAAGAGAAGAAGAGAAAACGAACACACAAATTAAAGCTGTGACAGCTGCGGAGCTGCAGGAAGGGGAATGGTGTGCAAATGAATTGTTGTATGCTTTAATTAACACCAAATCCCTTTGTCTTCGGGCATTGACCGGGGCAATTTGTGGGAGTTTGGCTGAAAATGCGGGGGAAATTATTAATTAAGCAGCCTGAGCGAAAACGAGTGGAGAAAATGGAGCTTTGAATAAGATTATTTTTTTTTGGGGGGGGGGGGGGGGGGATTCGTGGCTTGTGGGGCGGGGGGGGGGGACTGATAGTGTGCTCACCTCTAAATAACTAACACCAAAGGCCAGGTTGTAACGGCTCTAATTACACTCAGGAAATTGCAGTCATTGTGCGGTAAATAGAAGAGGCAACAAGGTCAGTGTCAGAGTGTGTGAGGAGCAGACAGAGATAGAGTGGGACCGCAGGCTCCCTCTACTGTACGTGGGGGGGGGGGGGTTCCCATAAATCTAATATCCTTTCAATTATGCACACACAAATTAAGGCAGGAGTGAAAACCCTGTGAGTGGAATTTTCAAGTGATGAGCGGACCATTAGGAAGTCTGTGTTATATGGCCTGTGGGGGATTGGAGGCCGCACGGTCATGAACCAGCAAATAGACTCATCCCATTCAGGGCTCATTCAGACTGCGGCTTATCCACACCAGTCAATTTGTGGCATGTCAAATGCCTGACGGCACTTTGATTTCCCCTTGATGGGCTGGTTGGTCGGAAAGTGGAAGTTTGTCAGATGCAAAAGGAAGATTGATGCTACTTCAAAGCCACATTGGAGGCTGTTTATTGGACTGGGAGATAGCGCGAGTTAAATCAGTCACCTTTGAAGTTGTGCAACGAGAAGCGGGAGTGCAGGTTGATGTGCAACAGTGTGCTCGTCCCTCTGTGTGTGTGTGTGTGTGTGTGTGTGAGAGAGAGAGAGAGAGAGAAAGAGAGAGATAGAGAGTGAGTGTTGTGATCGGCACACTGGTGCAGCCGAGGAACATAAATGTGAACAGTTGTTTAGAGGACAATTCTGGCTAATTAAAACCTGCAGCCTGTTGCGACAACTGAGCAGACGACAATGTGAATGGTTTGGTTCACACTTGTAAATCCGTTAAGCTGCAACTTCAGAGGAAGAGCGAACAAGTCCACTACAATTGTTCAAGAAAGAGAAACTATAGTGTGCCACCAAATGGGAACGGCCAGCGAAGGAAACAAGTCACGATTTTCAGTTCTCTCTCACGTCGGTGTCATAATAACACTGAAGAATGCAGCAAGAGATTGTCCCAGGTCAGACACATTCATAACCGTAGGAAAACGTCCAGATGGTAATTACGTGTTTATGTTTTTGGCACATCGACGCCGGTGTCTGCTCTTATCAGAACAAGCTCTTGGATTTCATTCATCTTTCCAACTTGATATCTTTGTCGGAGTCTTCGACATTTACGGCTCCTCCATTTCATTCCGAGATACTGAGATACCCACTCGCTTGCTGGGAATTTTACAGACATTTTCCTTCTGTGTTCTCACATTAGCTCACTCGGACACTTTACCAGGCGGCTATAAGAAAAATATCTTCAGAATGTCCACTACTTGGACATTTACGGTCTAACATACAGCCCCCTCCAGAAAACTTCAGGAAATGTGCAGAGTGTCTGTAACTAACTGAAGAGATATGGGAATATTGCTTCTTTGCTTTCATTTAAAAAGCGCAAGACATACGAGGAACTAATTTACCCTGTAAAACTTTCTTGTAGCAATGCTTCTGAGATCTGCAAAAATATATTTCAGATATAAGCAACATAAAAACTTCCACCTTTTCATATTTAACGGAAATTATTCAGTTTTTCTCACTAACACTGATATTCATGACTAAATAGAAAAAAAAAACAAATTTTGTGTATTTTTCTTGCAGTGAAAAACACTCAGGACATCGGGTACAATTTGATTGACAGTAGCCAGGCCTCATAATCAAACAGCCTAAAAGTTGTCATTGCATTTCCATTCAGATATTTCTTCCTCCTGTCTGCTGGAGCAGATCTACGCGCTATTATCTTTTTCACATGAAAGCAGGAGAGACACAGACAGAAATCGACCATGTGAAACTATTGTCAAACTTCATCTTTCATCATGAGAAACTGATTGAGGATTTTTTTTTCTTCTTAGGGGCCTTGAAGTACCAGACAGTCTGAAGATATTAGACATTCAGATGCAAAACAACGCAGATATTTTCCTACTGTAATTTATAAAACTCTGTCTATAAACCGTACGAGTGATTGTTCAACATGCGCTCACATCCGCACAGAGCGCACACACCTTGCTCCATGGCTCCAGCAGGTTCCTGAGCCAGATTGATCTCGGCGATCAGCCGAGATAGCCGGGGGTGCCGGCCACATCTATTCACTGAATAAGTGCTGGGACAAGCTGCTCTTTCAGGGTCCAGTCGGGCAACAATAGGCCCTCTAATGGCTCCAGTTTGTCTCAGTTAAGAACAACAGCCATCCCACCCTACCACCCTCACTTGTGTTGACCAAACCTCCTCCGTCTCCGTGTTTGGCTTCTCCCTGTCTCCGACTCCCATTTCATTCTTTTCTCCGTCTTCATTTCATCGCCGAACTAATTTACTCTTCTCTCCGAGGTGACCCCGACCTCTGAGAGCAGAGATCATTCTGACAAACATCAATCCTGAGGGCTGATGACACAAACCACGTCAATACCAGTGAAAGATACAATTTCAAAGACTTGGCTCGGGTGCTCGGCATTTTCTCTTGATGATAACAACACCAACAAATTGACAGATTGATATCGTCTCTCTGCTTTTTACTTAAAAGGATTTGACCATTTTTGATCCAGGGACAATCCAAACAGTCCCGATGATTTATTACACTGTTAAACTGACACGTTTTATTTGTTGGGAAACCAAAAAGCACTGCTGAGCATGTTTAGCCCATTTTCTGGCTGTTTTACAGTAAAGTTCACTCTTACAGCTCCTAAATAAATTCGCTCTCAGATGACCTCAGCATATATAACCTGCTCGGCATCCGACAGCACACAGGCAAAGCTTGCAACCAGCTGGTGCACACTGTGCAACATTGAGCTGTGGAAATTGCTAGAGCGCAAGCCAAGAGTGCAAATAACGGCAGATAGTGCATTTTGAATGAAACAGAACTTATAATTAATACAAATGTCGATCCTTGTGTGAACATGCAAATAGACTTTAACCATTCAGGACCCACACGCTTCAGAGGCTACGATTTAAGACCGATTACATACAGCAGCACCTGTGCAATGAAGAGTCCAACAGGTGGATTTTTCTCAGTCTAACCTATCCCAGGAATCAACTAAACTCAACAGCTAACATTACAAACATTAAAGGGGTAGTTCAAAAAATTTAAATTCACTCAATACAATTGAAGTAAATGGCGACCACACCAGCAGTAACTAAGAGGAGGATATTAGAGGACTCTTTGGTTTAAAACAAGGTGTTAATGACGCCGTTTCGAGTCCAATTTGAATGTCGGGGCTCACGGACACTGTGATGACGCCACAGGAGCAGTATGAAGGTATGTTTGAAGAAGGAGTCACCTTTTATTCAATTGTATTCTATTTGGCTACAACACTTTGAGTTAAATGTGTCAGTAACGAGCAGGACAATGACCACTAAAAAGGTGATGTGTGACAGGATCTTGGCATCGCTCTACCCGTTGGTGGGTTTTACACTTGCGGTGAAGTCAGGTGCATAAGGGTCCAAAGACCCTTGTTGTCTGCTTGGAGTGATGCGTCTTCAAAATACATCACACACATACAAATATCTGTCTCTGCATGGACAAACTGACAATGAACTGGTGTTCCCAGTCACAGGAGAGCGTGCAGAGGCCACAGAACCCAGCAGTAATTACGTTTAAGTGCACACATGCATCGGAATATATATCAGCATATTAAAGTCATGTTTACAATGGGCATGCAGGTTTCTCGTATTGTAATATATTATTGATCCGTGTTCACAAAAGCCAGAGCTTCCACTACGGGGCCACCTAGGCGCTTAACTGGATTACTGCAAACAGGATATGACATTTCCACGCTGCATCTCACAAACAGAATAACTGAGCATCACATATGGTGGAAAAACACTAATTGACAGTAGACGCAGCCCTACTTTTTCTCACCTCCCCCCCACCCTTGTTTTCCTGACACTGCAGAGATTTTTCAGGGAGATTGTTTTCACCGTGGTGGGAAGTGGGCTAAAAGTAGGACACAGCAGGCATGGTGAGCAGAGGAGGGGGAAAGAGACAAACAAACCACATACACATTCACTTGTGTGGAAGAATAAGTGCTGTCTACTACACATCATCACTGCTGCATTGTGCCCTAATTTTTCACTTTTGTGGGAGAATTCATAGAAAACTGAATAATTTTAACACATTTTACTAAGCCAAATTATCCATGAGCAGTTCCTGTTTGTACAGTACCCATGGATATACAAATACTAAGATATTTTGTATAGGCCCCAACAAGTGTAGGTCAGGCTGAAACTATGTGTATACATATCTGTGTTGACAGAGTTATGACGAAAAAAGGATTATGTTACTCTTCAGTGTAGACTATATATAAAATAAGATAAGATATAAGATGGACACGATGGCGCCAGTTGGTGTTGATTGCCACCTGTGGCAGGCTGCAGTCAAAGGTCAAAAACACTGCCTCTTCCATGTTTACGAAATGGGACATGGACCAAAGAGAAAAGTCAAAGTACACTTTGAATATAATTTATAAAAACGATGCAAATAGTCATCTGCCTCCTGATTTTTCTCGGAGATTAGCAGATTAGCAACACTAGTTGATCCACCACTGGAAATATTGCAACATGTGCACAAACATGGGGGGTTATTTTGTGAACTAGCTCAAATAAATATACTTTGTTGGTCACATTTTCGTGTTTTTTTTGGGGGGCCAGGGGCAGAAAAGTTTGACGTCTGCACTAAAGAGTTCACTTTGCATGTATACTCCAGTTCGGCATAAACTTACAACCTCAGATCCACTGGATTTCGATGCCGTCTAATGTTTAGACGCGGATCACAGATTGTGTCTTTAATGGTCTTGACCTTTTCTACCGTCTGATCTACTGAAAAATCTATGTCTCCATAAGCCACTGTGAATTATTGGATGAGCTCAGACCGCCTTCATCCACTTCCAGCCCCACGGTCAATAGGCTGACGAAAACCCCACCCCTCCAGTTCACTTGTCACTCACATATATGCAGAAACCCACTGATTGATGCTCATGTTGCCATTCCCATGGGGATAATTTGGGCTCCTCCATCCCTATTCCAGTTGTTGACTTTGGATGCAGCAGTGGGTTGTCATTACCTCACCAGTGCAGCTCTTACCTGCCTCTTTCCCTCCATCTACCCGTATCTGGTGCCCTGCTAAGTGGCCACTTGACACTTACTCCTCTGACAAGGTTGTGTTTGTGGGCATATCCATTATTTTCTGTAGTGGCGAAACACAGCTATCCACTCTGTGGGCCAGGAGGTGCAAAATGACTTCAACTTACATGCAGGAAAATAAGATATACAGCATAAACACCATTAAATCATCTTCCACCTCCATGCAGCTTATTTCTGTAGCCTTTTGTAAACCAAACCTGCATGTGTGAAATGAATGCTGATCTGTTTTCTACCTTGAAGAAAGCTACTGATTTTAACTTATCTTGTGCGCAATGGAAATCAAACGTAAGCAAAGCGTTGAGTACGTTTTAATAGCAGCTGAGTAGATTATTATAGAATCTTTACATGCGCCGAAGGAGTTGTGAAGGAATTACCCCACAGTGATGAAGAATTTAACAAAAAAGAGGCAACATGTAAGTGGGATTTCATAAAGCACTGAGATGAATGCAGTAATAAATGTCTGGAAAGATGAACAGGCATCTAAAAACGTGCTTATACTATGTTTGGGGAAATGGGAGACCGTAAGACACTCTGGATGCAATTTGTAGTTAATGGTCTAAAACATTTAAAACTGCTGGGGAGTTCTTTTAAAAACCAAGTTTATTTGCATATGCTGACGGGGATTCTGGCTCACGTCACTGTTCGAAAGAAAAATCCCAGTGAGGTTAAACACAGACACGTGTTCTCTCACGTGTAACTCAACTCATCACTCAACTCACTGGGGTTCGGTTATAGACGAGCCGCGCGCTGCGATGGGGATGTTTTATAAATAACAGCAGCGAGGCCACCGGAGCGGCTGAGTGAGTCGGTGAAGGCCGAGGATCCTTTGATGGATCCTGAGCGTCTCCACGTGGAGTTTTGTCCTCGGCCAGCTGGCAGGGGATCAAAGTCATCGATCCTTAAATCATTGATCCTTAAATTGATATATGTAGCTGCTAAACACATGTAGGCACAGCTGCCACCCTTGATTCTCACACATGTGTAAGAGCCCCCCCACCCACCCACCACTCCTAAGAGCACAAACCCACAGGTTGATGCAGGAATGACATGTTGCCCTTAGGACTGGTAGCTTTTTTGTGTCTTTCCAGTTGTAACAGCAGTTGTGTGTCTGTCTGTGGTCATTTTCTATCTCTTTGCCATAGTTGTCATTCTTCCCATTTAATGGTAATTACTTTGTGTTTGCAGTTGATTTTTTGCCAATTTCTGATTGCCCTGCGTCTCTTTGTGGTTACTTGGTGTCTCTTTGTAGCTGCTTTGCATCTCTTGCTGTCATTTTGTGTCTCTCTTCTCTGTCTTTATACCTCTCTTTAGTCATCTTAGAAGGTAAGGAGGCCCAGGGGCTCTGACCAAGGCTCCCTGCCCCCTTGGGTCCCCAGGACTACGGCCCGTTCAGTAATCCATCCTTGCTCACACCACCTCACTTCATTTCAGTAAGTAAGATTAATGTATATACTGGGGAAACTGACTTTTCGGACTCCTTTCAAACGCAGGGGTCATCTTAGAGGTCGGATGAAGCCACGTTTCATGAAGAAATTCAATTGATAAAGAGATTACAGCCTGACAGATGCTTTTAAGCACATTCCTCTGTGTCAAACAAGCAAAAACGGATGGCGGATTAAGCGAACATGATAAAATTAAAAATCGAACCAGCAGGCTTCCCTCTTACCCACCCTATTGAGAGCCCATTATAATTGTAATCCTGGATGTGGGCTCTGACATCTCCGCTACCAGCATACGTGGGTGTGGAGGAACAAGTGAACAAAGGACAATGCAGTTTGTAATCCCGTTAAAGGATTAAGGGCTCGAGCACATGCACGTGCACAAGCGTACACAAAACACAAACACGTTTTGTTTGGGAGTGTCTCTGTGACTTACACTTGTTCATTAACCCCTACACTAATGGTTTAATACCATTACACAAACAAGCACTAATCTCTGGTAAAACGAAATCAACCTTAATTCTCAACCTGAGCATGAAGCAGCCGATTTCAAAGTGCAGAGCAAGAAAATATCCTTTTGAAGGGCTTTTCTCATCTTGGACCTGACTCATGTCTAAAAGCATAAAACGACCCCCGAAAAACCAAACTTTCTCACAAAAAAAAAGCACAACGACAAAAGCTCCAGGCTACGCACGTTTACTTTTCAGTGATCTGACTTTTCGAGATGTTAAATCAAATTCTGTGGCAGAGCAGCAGAAAGGAAAGAGACCTGCTATGAAGGAACAACAACAAAATATGAAGAAAAATCAACAAAGACGCATTAAAATAACACATCTTCTCGCCATATTCTCAGATTACAATGTCCAGGACGCTGTGAGTGAAAAGTACTTGGGATTAAATTCCTTAATCCTAATACTGCTCTGTGCTGGTTCTAATGATCACACTTGAAGCAGATAACTGTGCAGAATGGAGCTCCTGGCGCCTGAGGCGACAAAAAATGAAACTTTTGAAGGGCTGCCGTGCCGTTTTGATGAGAGGAGTGTATCCGTTTCTGTGGCTGCTGACATTGCCAGGGGCAATGCTCGCGTCAGCGCCGACACTCCAAACACTCCGGATTCAGTTTAGCTATTGCAAAGATTTCCCCCAGTTTTCGCAGGGATGCTTAGATCATGCCTGCTTGAGTCGTACCTCCGAGCCATGTGCTGCGACTCTTTATTGGGTTTTGCAGCTCGTGTTTGTGCGAGTCAGACTTTCACTTATTCATGATCCCAACATGTTAAGCGGGCAGCTTATCAATGCAGCCAAGAGCAGAACAAACTGTAAATTATTAAAAAGGCTCTTTAGCCTGCATGTAGCCCTAATTTTGCTTTGCAAGTTATTTCACTGAGGAATCGACTAGAATCCAGGTCAGCACAGTCATTCTCAGTTTTTCGGGCTTGTCATCTCGACTTCTTTTGATGTCAGATTTATATATTTTGGTGCTCTTGCAAATCTCCTTTTTTGAATCTCTGCTGACTCATCTGTTGTTGTTTTCTTTCCTTCTACCTTTTTTATGTTTCTTATACATAAATCACGCCCCCCACAAGACTCGAGCAATACCTCGGAGAAACGACAATGCAACGTGTTTAACTAAAACACCCAAAATAGTCCAGCATCTGTCAGATGAAGAATTAAACAGAGATGACGGCGCAAAAAAACCTCCAAGAAAACACCACAAATATTGTAAAGGCAGGAAATATCAAAATAAAGCAAAGGAGAGAATCGTCATAATCCAGCCAACAGCAGCAGCATGGAAAAGTGATGTTCTGCAGCATCTGTGCTCTGTTTATCTTACCTAGTGGTGTCAGCAGGAAAGGAGCGACGCCATTGGCCAACAGAGGACATTCGGGAAGATGCGTTGAAATCCCATTGGTCATACCGAGAGCACAGGAGACAAGAGAAAAACAGAAGCTCATTAGCAAGTAAAGAAAGTACACTGTGTTTTCATGAGTTCTTCTTTTACAAGTGAGAGGCTGGCGAGTGATTCAAGTGCAGAGTGAGGAGAGGGAAAAGAACCTGATTGTTGAATAGATTCTGCACAGACTGAAACAAAGCATGAAGTCCATCATGTACCTGGAGACATATTCTAGATCCCATCAAAAACTGACCTCTGTAGTTCATACGTATTGGAGATCTACCAACTATGTGGCAGTTCGCAGTGTACAATGCACATATAGTATATTGCAATTTACCTTACAACCTTCATTGAGTTATTAGAAGGTTTTTCTATTCATGAGAAATTGAGTATCTAGAATTTGTATGTTTTGTATTTTACATATTTATATCTATTTACTTGTGGGACCTATAACTTATTTTTTTAATACACAATATACAAATATAACTTGCATTCCCATACCTCCATCCCAGTGCTATTTTTTGCTAATTGTTTCAAATGGTTAGATTTTTTTTTTGTTATCTTCATTTATTTTTTAAATGTGCTTTATACATAAAACTGCCATACAATTTGAATGATTTCATGCAGTTTTTGCTTTTGTTTTAAAGGAGCAGTCAGTAGTAGTGGTTCATAAAGATCTGGCTTCAGTTTCTGCAAACAAAGTTCACTTCATTGTTAAGTCAGCTCAGACAAACATTACATTAGTGGTCAGCAGAGATTTTTTTTTAAATTCCCCGTCACCGTGTCCAGCGTTTTGTCTCTTCTCACAAATTACAACTGTCTGTCTCGTTTCCTTCTGTGAAATGACTTTTTCCTTTTCTTTAAATATTGATGTGAGGGTCCAAACTGTGATTCATGTGATTCTCTTCGACTGCATCTTCTGACATCCAACAAAACACACACACACACACACACACACACACACACACACACACACACACACACACACACACACACACACACACACACACACCACTGTAACATCCCCATAGTGTATTTCCTAATCTTTTGATATGATGTGACTACCCCCCTACTCTAAATGAATTTCAAAATAACATTTCCTCCGAATTATCCCACCGAGGCCACGTGTCATGGCTCTTTATCGCCAGCATTCACCAAATGACATCGATCACGGGTCATTTTCAACACTCGTGTCATCTGGCCCGGGATCAGGAGGAATTGGTATCGTTTTATATGCCAGTGTCGTTTCACATGTGTCAGCGCGGGGTGACGCTGTCTCATTATCTCCTCAACATACAGTTAATCTAGGTAATCACTCTAACAGGGCCTGTTGCAACAATCTGCTGCTGTATTTAATTTACCATCTCAATTGTCAACTGACCCATTTATTAGCCTGTGACTGGGGGAAATCATCATGCAAGACAGGGGGCGAAGTTCACTGTTGTGTCAATTACATTCATTTGGGTAATTTTACTTGTGGTTTAGGAGCTAGATCCATTTGCAGGCCTGGAAACCATTCGAGCTGCAGTGTACATGCAAAGACTGGACATAAAAACTACACTTCCTCCCTCTGAATGGAAATTAAGTTAAAAGATCCCAGATATGCCATCTTGCACAGATGACATCGATCCGTTTTTAAAGCATCATATAACTAATTGAAACCAAATGTACCAGAAAAAGCGACATTTGAGTGATAAGAACCTAAATTACTTTTTAGTTTGACCCATGATTCATCTACGAACATGGAGGATTTCCACCAGGGGGCGAACAAGACACTTTGGCTTCATGTTTCGGGAGCTGTCATGTCGTCCATCTTTATAAACAGTCTACAGCCCAGACTCATATATGCAGTAAAGAATGAAATTAATTTACCTCAATGTATTCAGTCTATTTTGCCATAATTATCTTATAATACGTGGATGTTTGCCCCATCCATCCGTCCCAGATGTAGTAAAATACCCTCCCTGGGTTTGGGTTCCAGAGATATGGAATTCACAAAAACGGGAGGTTCGTATAGATGCACCTTCATACAACCTCATAAAAGTTGCAAATAAAACTTTGAAGGCGTTAAATCAAAGGCATTCATTTCATCTCTTCATCCTTGAAACAGAGAAAATCTCTGTGCCACATTTTGAAGGGGTTCCCTCAAAGCGTTCCTGAGATAACACTTTTACAAGAGTAGGACGGACAATCCAGAAACCTCATGCCTCCGGCCACAGCTGTCACCGGCACGGAGGCGTAAGAAATGCACCACATATAATGTACTACGGACCACACACAGCCGTCCAAATTTACATTCAGTGCTGTAAAACTGTGCATTTGAGCTCAATATGGTTTGAAATTATGCACATAATAAATCAGCCTAATTAAGAGCAGATCCTCCTGCTCTCCTGTCTTCTCTTCCCGTCTCACTAAGCTCTGCCACCGCCGAGTATCCCCTCGATGTCTCTGTTTAAATCCCTGCATCGCGTTAAAATGATTTCCATTTAAAGACAGTGACTTCTTAAACGCCCGGATGGGGAGCAAGCACATTAGCATGTATTTGTTTAGTGGAGAAGAATCAGTTAATCCAGTGGTTCCCAAACATTGTTTTTAACCCAGGGTGATGTTTCAACTGTAAAGCCACCAAATCAACTGATTAATTTGACAATTTGTTACTTGATTAATCGCTTAAGCCGCTTTCAGACATGCACAGACATTCCCCTGGAATGTTCCAAAGGGGCTGCGTTTGAGGAGGCAAATGTCGGAGTCAGCCGATAGCTGGGAAAAATGTCGGGAAAATGTCCAGAGGATGCAAAGCGAGCGAGTGGGCATGTTAATGGCGTTTCTAACACACGGCAGATGGGAAGCTGGTGGAATACAAATATCTCAGGATGAAAAAGAGGAGCCGTGAAGATTTCTCAACTTGCAAAGAGCCGAGACTCGAGTGGTTTGGGTGATAAGGGCAGATGTCCGACCTCCTGCACGATCTACCTGCAATGCCCCGCACCTCGCCTGAATGTTCTGGACATGCAAACGCAGACATAATTGTGCCTAAATTGATCATTTCTGTGCATTTCTGACCACAACATAAAAAATGGAAAACTCCATGACAGCTGCGCAAACTCCACTTAGTGAGGAAAACCATGTGATTCAGTCAAAAGCTCGGACAACTGTGTTTTTCTTGTTTAGCACTCAACAGTAAAAAGCAAGGTTCAGAGACACCTACAGGAGTCCTTCAGTGAATCATCACTAATGGCAGAAAAGCAGCGGCGAGATAATATTTCACTCAGGGGTAACCCTCCCACTCTGGGCTAACAGTCCCCGACTGAGTCACCGCTTACTGCTGTGATCCCTCGTTGCTCATCACCCCAAGCAACCCACATGTCCGAAAAAAAAAAAATCTGAAATGATGTTTCCTTTCACCACTGACTCCACTTCTTGACGGGATAAAGACAAGGATGTAAGCCCCCACTTCAAAGTGCACTGTAAGGGGGTGCAAGCTTTACATTCTGTTAATCTGACCTGTGGGCAATGCTTCAGCCACTGGCTCTAATGTTAATCCTCTGACTGGGCCGCTGCTCTGTCTGGCTCCTGCTCCTCACGACACAGTCCACAGATCCTGGTGTCAAAGGGACGCCGAACCCACCGGGACACTCTAAGTCGGCTTTTCTGTTGTTTGGAAACAAAGTCAGACACGCGCCCGCTTGTCTGCTCTGAGATGTAATCACATCCAAGGATTCAACAAAGACTCTTGACAGACTGCCCCGGAGATGCGTTGGTTTAAGAAAGAACGACAGGCGCCGCGGATGCACAGCAGGGCGTCAGCTGCCCCGTGCTGAGTGTTAGAGAGCCACGGAAAGCTGTCGGCTGGACGTGTGGGTGAGGGGGACAAATCATCTGCCTCCACTTTCTTCACATCGAGAATTGATCCCTGATAGGCTTCGCCCCCTGGGCAGCTTTAACTGGTTGATTTGTTGAGAGAGAAAAAAGACACTTGTGGTCAGAATGTGTGGCAAAACACAGATAATCCACAATGTCAGGATGTGAGACAGTAGTTCTGCATTTTAAGGGAAACGCGCTTAATCCGCTCTCTGGTAGGTAGTTCAACAAACAAATAGGAAAAATGACTTTCAACTAATTTTCCAATTCTTTAAAACAATGGTTACTCAATACTCAAATATGTCACAATCTGGATTAGCCTTGTTATTCTAATTCCCGTCTCTGTCTCCTTTTAACATATATTGTGAATTTTGCCTCAGCCTGTATGTTTTATATATATATTTGTTTGTCTCTTTTTAACAACACAACCCCACTAACTCTGGTACATTTATATGAACCATCGTGCTGATATTAATTAATGTACACTGTCCCTTTTAAATAAATAAAAGTAAAACAGTAAAGTAAACCACTCGCACGTCTCAAGGTTCTTCCAGAAGCTGCACTTCTTGTTGTTACTTGTAAAACTTGTCACATGTCACCGCGCTGATAACATCTGATGAGAGAGGTGACGCAGCAAGATTACATGTCGGAAAATATCCCCAAAATGATTAATATTGAAGCCTAATGAGGTAGAGGAGCACTCAGCAGAGCATATTCCTCCCCCCAAGGCTCATCAGTCGCCATAGATCTAATCAAGCTGCACCGATGTCCACGCGTTCATAGAAATCAGTCCCCTGAATATGCCTGTTTTCTTTTTCATCAAGAGTCATTAACTCCTCCTTGGGAAACTGGTGAAAAGGCCCCCCTTCAAAATAATAAAAAAAAGCAAAAATCTTGCAACATTAAAGAAAGAGATGAAAATTTCCTGGCTCTGCACCAAAATTAATGGGTTTAATGGGTTATGTCATCATACTATTACCTCCTTGCTTCTTACTTTCCGGGGCTATTATGGATTTTTTAAGGTCATGTTTTTCCTTTCTGCTGCTGTAACATGATCCATTTCTGATCACATCTCATCTTTGATGGCCGATTTGGATGTTGATTACCATGGTAACGGTCTCCATGCATGGATGTTAACACGCTTCAAACATCTATTTGAGTGTCATGGATGATGTAAGTTCTGCTTACTTGTGTTGCTGCTGGCTCGAAGGTCGGGTATTCCACTCATCATTCCACTATCATTTTCAGCACTTTAAATGGGCTAAAATCCTGAAGGGATTTGGGTTTTCTAATGTACTGTGCATGTCTACAGTTGTGGTATTCATGATGCTGCCATGTCCCTCTTTTGTATAGTCATATACACACACACAGCATTAATGTTGGCTGGCATTTGCTGGAAACATTCATCCACGTTCATAGCGGATGTTGTGGCTGCAGTGACAACCTGCATCGGCATCAAAGACAGCGATATATACTGCATGCACACGTGCACAAACACATGCACACGCACTCTCATAAGAGCCACAAGTGAACAGGCCTGTGCACACACCCACATCTTCAATATTAATGTTGCTACCTGCTAGATGTCAGCTTGCATCTTGCGAAAAATGCCACTGCTGCAGGAGGAAGGAGGAGGTGCACACACACACAATTATTTGGTGCACTAACTACACTTAAGTTTGCACACACACAACCTTTTTTCTCTCCTTATAGCCTCTCTGTCCTGTTAAAGAAGTCGCCGGGCAAAGCAGCTCCCATACTGACGAGAGAGCATTAGTGAGAGAGGGAGTGAGTCTGTGAGTGGGTGGGCGGGTGGTGTTATCCATTTTTTATAGACAGGACGGCTAATGCCAGCTAATGAGATGGAGGTTCGCTGCTGTGTTGTGCGGGGACTTGGACAGTGTGACAACCAGATGCGATCGCAGAGGACAGGAAGGTGTGAAGCCGACAAGTCGATGCATGAACCACATCGAGTGTGCGCCGTAACGATTCAGAGATTTATTGATCCAGGTGGTGCAGATGGGTGACAACAGTTAAAAGAAAAGAAAATATATATAATTACCTCCACCAACCACTGCAGTTTTAGCTTACGTCATTTTTTTTTTTTCATATACGTATTTAACCTTTGACCACTGAAATTAAATGTAGGGTCGGTAATTTGAGACACTTTTTAACTCATTTTTGTAATATCGTATATACGTTCTGATAACCATCAATAAATAAAGTTGTCTATTAAGAAAATGTAAAATGTTTTATGAGCGTGGCATTGACAAGAGACATGGTGGGAGGGGCTGGGATGTGCCTATTGCACATTTTCAAACCTAACTATCAACGCTAGCTTTAATCTTTGAGTCCAAGTGATGGTGGGACAAAATGTCAAGAAGTTCCCTAGAGGGAATAAAGATTACGTTCAAGAGGCAAAACACATTTCAGGAGGCCACCGTGACCGTGACCTTGACCTTTAACTTTTTACCACCCAAATCGAATCAGTTCATCCTTGAGTCCAACTGAATGTCTGCATCAAGTTTAAAGAAATTCCCTGAAGGCGTTCCTGAGATATCGTGTTCACAAGCACGGGATGTACGGAGGTTCCTGGAGTAGATAATTCCCATTAGGATTTAAATATTCTCATATTCTAAAACAACCGTTATTATAAACAAAATATTTGGTATTGCAGCAATTTCAGTGGGTGGGGCTCAGCAGTGGGTTCATGCAGGTCCTGGTTGGCCTTTTCCATACATGACAGGATGTCAAGAACATAATTGTACCACCTTTATGAAAGTATTTGCATGTGTTGTGTGTATTTTAATTTAAAATGTCACTGCACGCACCACCACCAGCTGCTGTCCCCTCGTGAACTGCCATGTCTCGCCCTGTCTCCGCCTCACCCACACGTCGCGGCACACTCAGTGCCTTCCTAAGCAGGGCGGCCTCTGCTGCAACTCCCATTATAAACAGCCAAAGACACTTCCCTAACACCGGCCTGGCATTTACATTGATGTATTTATTGACATTTGCCATTTTTATTTATTTTCTTCCACCAGCATGCCGCAGCTCTTTATGAAAACATCCGCGGGTCTCAACCCCAATTCTAAAAAAAACCTCCCCTGCAACGCCCGTATTTTGTGTGTTTGGATGAACAACAACAATATTGTGTGCTCATGAGCCCCGCACATCAGCATGCAGAGAACACTCTGCCTGTGCCACTGCGTGCATACTGAGCTGCTGCTGCTTAGGTTGTGCAAGCTTATGGATATCCCTCCCCCCCCCCCCCCCCCCCCCCCCAAAAAAAAAAAGGAAGTTGTATTTCAGAGAATGGGCCGGCTCGAATAGCAATAAGCTGTGAATTCAATGGCTGCCGAAGAGGAGACACAGAGTCCATTAATTAGCTTCCTCACTCTGTAGCTTGGAAATAGGGAGAGATCTGAGGCATTGATAACTAATGTGTCAACCGGCATTTCTCAGGTATAGTTTACCGAGTCTACACACACACTATACAGGGCTGGGTTTGAACAGTGAGATGCCTTTAATGAGGGAGCTGCAGGCAAAGACACACACACACACACATGCAAAACATCCTCGATCAGTGCTGCTTTCTCACCTCATTTCGTTTCTTGCTGCCGTCTGTCTTTGTTTATTTGGCAGCGACCCCTTGAATGGGTCCCCGTGTAAAACTCCCCATCGCACGCTGCTGCTCACTTTCACTCCCGGCTCCCTGGGCCAAATGAAAGCAACACCTGGACGTTTTACAGCATTTACTACTACGTTTTACTATGTTGTATTTCTTCCATCAGGTCAATGACAAGTTATGGGGGAGGAAGCTTTTACATTGTACCTTAGGTGACTCTTTTAAAAATAAAAGCCACAACAACTGGTGGCTTGCACAAACACGAGAAGCGAAACTAGCCGTAGCTTTACTGCGATCCGGGAGGATTCACTGGATATAAATTGAAAACGCCAACATGCCATTTTCCATCAAATGCATTTCGACATCACGTCAAGAGCCAAGTGAGGAAAGATGCGTTTTTCAAAATGTCAGAGATGTCACAGAATCATAGGTAATGAGGTCTCTTTCACCTCTTGTCCTCCTGTTTGTGCTGCAGAATGTGAAATATCCCGGCTCCTGCTCTGTTATCTCAGCAAACAAAAAAGTTGTGTCAGGCAGGACAGGAGAGACACAGTGTTGGGAATCCACGACAGCTTTTAGTTTGGGATTCTTAACAGCTCCACGTAAAATTGTCTTTTAATGTTTTTACATATTAGGTCATGTGTCTTTGAGCGGTGGGATGAGCCGATATCTTTGCAATGCTAACAGGTATTTGAAGGGTAAAGGAGACCAGGAACGAGGCACCTCCATCGCCCATGTGTATGTAGAGGATAACTAGCCCCTGGAGGGGGTGAGGAAGGAGGGATTGTTCTGCAGTAATAAAGTGGGGCTGCAGCGGGAGACGGAGAGAGTGACAGAATGGAGAGAAAGAGAGAGAGAGAGAGAGAGAGAGAGAGAGAGAGAGAGAGAGAGAGAGAGAGAGAGAGAGAGAGAGAGAGAGAGAGAGAGAGAGAGAGAGAGGAAAGGTGCACAAATGGGAATAAAAAGGAGGAGAATTTAAGACGGGCAATGACGGGAAGCAAACAGGAGCAAATAGGCGGCAATAACTGATGGGGGAAATTTAACAAAAGACGTGCGAGACAAACAAGAGCGAAAGCGGGGGAAAGGTTGTGGGCAAGAGGAGAGGCAGAGATAATATTAGAAACAGGTCAGTGAACATCATTCCTCTCCCTCCTCACCCCCGCTCCACCACAGGCAGCGCCGATGTCAAACCGAACTACAGCACATCTCTGTCTTCCCCTTCCCGGCCACTGACTCTTCATTTCCTTGCCCGTCGTCCTCCTCACTTTTTTCTCCCCTCGTTTCTTTTCCCGTCATTCTCTCTACATCAGCCTCACGACCAATCACAAACCCCGCCTCTGCCATTTGCTTACTCAGGGGATGACCTCCAGCGTTGACCGCTGCCGGTGACCGTCACGTCTGCTTTAGCAGCTTATGGAAACCGCGTGGCGACAATAACATGCTCGCAGTTGACCGGCCCTTCACCCAGTCTTCTGTGACGCCGACACAAAAGCATCCCCCACGCGTGTCGTCCTAACATCCTCTCCACATCTGCTGTCAGTGTGTCGGGCGACTCCTGCTCCATCTCTGGCTCACTTAATCGTGCTTCATTACAGTTCAGGGAGATTTTAAACAGGTGTTGTGCAGAAGTGGCCTATCCTGAGTGAAGAGCTTAATATTCATAAAAAAAAAAAAGAAAGAAGCAACACATGATCCATCTGGAGACGGTGATTCAGGGAAACTTTGAGCGCAGAGAAAGAAGCTTCTTTTTAAATCATGAGTGACATTCTTTCAACTAAAGTACAGAGATGGATCCTTAATGAAAATATATCTACGTCACAACTACAGAGGCAGAAGCGTGTGAAGGTAAAAAGGGTTTTAAAATCCAGCTTGAGGTGTGAAGAAAATCAACCAAAGCTTATTTCTCAAAACCTTCACTCTATCTCTAAGAGCCGGCGTTGCTTCACAAACCATCACTTATCCTTATCGCCGCTTTAGGGAAGTGAATGCTTGGTGCCCCCCGGGGGGTGGACTCTGTCAGGTGGGGAGGCAGATGGTACTTATCTTGTCATCGGAGACGGACAGGGGAGTTATTTAAGGAGTTAAGAATGCCAGGATAGATGGAGGGTGTTAAGGATGGCTGTCTCATGACCGGGTACATAAACAGCGAGCGGGGTTAGGGTTAGGGTTAGGGTTAGGGTTAGGTTAGAGGTGGGGGGATCCTCATCGGGGGGCTATTTAGCTATTTAGCGATTTAATGTCCCACTCGCTCAGGACCCCACGGTGAGGTCCATCCTGACAAGTACGTCTTTTACAATGTGCACCCCCTGGTGGTGTGTGGTTTCCTCTCTGCAAGGGGACAAACAGGATAACAATTTCACAGCAATCAAAACGAGCCCAATGCACCAACTGGAGGTGAGTACGTCAGCTAGGAAATCAGGAAAATAAAAAAACGGATGAGACTGAGGAGCCACAAATCCAATATAGCTCTGTTTTGCGTCTGTGCTTGTTGATGTCGCCCTGATCTTGCAAGTTATTTCGACAAGCTGACCCCTTGTATTGCCAAAACCTGGTGGGTATCGATCGGACCCTCCTACTGCTCCAGGTGTCCTTCCTCTCATCCAATGAGGCCCCGGCAGCGCAGCTCGGGGGAAGAGGAATGAACCCTCAGAGGATACAAATAAAATTGCCCTCTGCATTGTCTGGCTCCAGGTGGGCGTCCTCTCACTGTTGCTTTTTCAAGGTTATATATCTTACTTTGTCTGTTTTTTGTCCATCGATTGTTTTGTTGACGCTCAATCTGTCCCTCGCCCGTTCTTCTCTATTCTTTTTGCCGATGTGCGAGGTGCATGAGGATGGAGAGAACATTCAAAACCATGACAAAGACGTCACTGGTCCACCGCAGCACTTTCAGATCATCCTCTTACAGTAGTTTCCACCCCCCTTTTCCATAAGAGTATATATGAAGCATTGGTCAAATTTACTTAAGACGTGTGCGATGTGAAATTCTTCTTAAAACCCAGCTTCTGATTGGATGTTTGCTACAGTTTTGCCATTCACCCATTCACACACACATGCATACAGTGCATCTGAGGGCTGCTCAAGGTTCGGTATCTTCGACACTTCAGCATTCAGATGGAGATGACTGGGAGCGAGCCGCCGACCTTCTTGTTAAGACAAGCATTGAAAATGCGGTGAAGGATAATCTTCGCAAAATAAACCGGCAAGACCGCGAATCTCTAGATGAGCAGCGCGGCGTGACAGGGACGTTACTCAACTGCCAATTATAAAAAACAAATGCAATATATCTTCCCTCTCATGAAGAAGCTTTCACAGTATTAATATCCCTTACTCTTCATTCATACAGAGATGTTTTCATAAAATATGACCTGTAACCACTTTCCTTTTATACCCATGTTGTTTATATGAGTCTTAATTTAAGGTTACAATACTTTTATATACTGTTCATTTGCTCTTCCCTCACATAATTTGCAGTGACTGTGAATGGTGTCCTCGATTTAAAAGCCTTTTTTTTTTTCATTAATTGAATTACTGACGAATATCTTCACTAATCACATTCAAAATATATATTTTTAGCCGTAGCTTAATTATAAAAACTATATTTGCAACAATATTATCTTTTTTTTCCTCCAGAGGGTTTTACAGTGAAATAAGCCAATTCCTCCTGTTTAAGATGGAAACACGACGCCTCAAAAGATAAGAATATGCATCACATTTTAAAAGGAAGTTGTGTATTTATCTCATTGTCAACTAAACCCTATGAAAATGATACTTAATCCTATTCACTAGAGAACATTATATTGAGAGGCAAACTGTATTTTGTCTGTCGCAGCTTTAAGGCTCATGTTTGCTCAACGTCTAATAGAGAAACAGACAGAGTTCAGTTTGTCTGCAGTTGTGCACGTCTTCTAAAAGCTTATGGATACAGATGAAAGGCTCAAAACTGAGTAGTACCGCTGGAAATTGTGAGGGGGCAGTGTAGCCAATAGTTCAAGCTACACAAACATGGGACACGAGGAAGAAATTTCGACAATGGGATAACTTTTGTTATCTTGTGATTTACGGTTGAAATTCTGGCGACACAATAACATTCTGTTTTAGATTTTATCCCTAACTCATTTGATAACACGCGTTCTTTATGTAATGTACTAAACTTTATTTTGCGGACCCATGCATTTGCATATCCCGTGTCTCCCAAGATTTTTAATGTGAAGCAGCAGCAGAATGATGTTGTGATTCAAATTAGAAATGATTTAATGCAGCTCTGACATGGTATAAGTGCAGATATCTAAATTATGTGCAGGTATGGTGGACCCTGTCACCATGAATACAGACTACTGGGTGCACAATCATTTAATTCTAAAGATTTAAATATGAATCTTTATTCTAGGGTTAGGGTTATATGTATCTTGCTGCAAATATATTTTGCTAAAACAAAATTTAAAAATAAATCTATTTCTCTGTGTTTTTATTTGAAGAAAACTCAGATACAAGAACTCAATGATCCCACTCTGAGGTAATTACAGACCC
Organism: Verasper variegatus; assembly: GCA_026259375.1. Classification (NCBI taxonomy): domain Eukaryota; kingdom Metazoa; phylum Chordata; class Actinopteri; order Pleuronectiformes; family Pleuronectidae; genus Verasper; species Verasper variegatus. The sequence continues at coordinate 28,689,790 of CM048038.1, read as the reverse complement.
TGGCCGCCTCAAGGTTATTCGGTGTGACTTGTTCGATGACCACAGTAACCCCATCTCTATTTTCTTGGCTGGGAGACAAACGAGCCATTCAGCCTCCACCTCCATTCTGTCAAAGGTTAAGCAGTAAAAGAAAAAGAAAAAACACTGAGAGCTAATTGATTTGCAAATAGCCCAAGTTATAAAATGTAATTACTGCCGACTGACTGAGAGAATCCTGCAGTCTCACTGACAAAGCCTCCATCATGGTTATTTCCAGTGGACTGGTTCATTTATATGATTTGGGCGCTGCAAAAAAAGCGCCATATTGTTCTGTCTACTGAGAAATTTATGATGGTGTCACACACACACAAAATCATGTGGAAGCCTTTGAGCCGTCGCGCCTTCTCTCAACAGATCCATTTCAGAAATCTCAATTCTGAATCAATACGTCGTCTTTTTATCCACAAAGAACTTTTCGCTTTTGCTCTTTTTGATTTCACCGCGATGCTACTTCAGATGTCATCGGCGGAACACCTATTTGAGAGGGCTACAAAGGGGGCCGGTAAAAAAAAGAAAAGTGCGGGGAGAAACAGAAGGCTGCCGGCTTAAATCAAACCGAGCATTGGCAGTTTTTTTCGAAGACGCACCGCTCTGGGTAGAATGCCTACACCTACACCCTGCTTGTGAAATGAATAGCATCTGCAGGCTATTATGACAAAGAAAGGGAGAGCAGGGGAGTACCGGGAGTAATGGAGAATGAGAGGATATGGAAGGGTTGGGAGAGTGTGGGTGAAAAGTCTGTGGCAAAGAAGAGGCAACGACAAAAGAGAGAAGTGTGAGCCTTCAAGAGAGGAGACGGGGAAAAAAAATTAGACTTTCTTCTTTTTGTGTTTTGTGTCTATTTCGGTCCTACAGGCGTCTCTGCCCCTAATTCCCTGAGGGTGATCGTCAGGAAATCCACCCACCTTTAACCTTACCTTCTTTTTCCTCACTACCTTACTATATGAAGGAGTATTATTGCAAACTTAGAGGGAAAAACAATAAAAAAATTGTATTATTTAAAGATTAACCTGTTGTGTGCATTGAAATGTAACATAATACATTAAATATTTATTAATTCCAAAGGCAATTAGTTTTTTTGGCAAGTTAAAGAAGACTAAAAGAAGATGGAGACCAAAAAATGATAACACAATAAATGTTGCTTTTCTCTCTTTCTCTAAAACTGCAATTTCTTTAGAAATAGACAATTTGGTTTCTTGTTAAATACAGGGTTCAAAGTGCAATTTCTTCGAAAATAGAAAATGTCATTACAAATTCTGAAATACTGAGGTTAAAGTGCAGTTTCTTTAAGGATGTGTCGCATCTTGTTAAATTATACTTAAATGGAGGTTATTCAAATGAAGGAATACTTAATCTTTTGACTCATCGGCTCCACATTACCATAAGTATCGGGCTTTTGAAAATATTGTGGAAAAAGAAAGGAGCACATGGACTTGGAGGAAATTGCTTCTTTAGTGGAGGAGGACATATTTGGAAGTGGTCGAGGTTAACATTGGTTTGATATGTGTTAAATTCAACAGGGTTTCACAGAAGAGAGAATTAATCTTGAATTTGGATGGAGAAGGAGCGAAATAATGTTTTCTTTTTCTGGAAATATTCCAACTCTTTTCCTTTTAAATTTATTCTCCAGATTTCTTGTAGCTTCAATATGGCTCTTATACGCTGTAGTAACTATCAACCTAGTCATGAAGCAACCTTGCGTTTTGTCTCATTCTGTCTGACAAACTTGTGTACACAAACATGCACGCTCCTGAGTGCACAAGTCTCTTTAGCTGGGGTTTCATCCTTAATCCTCACTCTTTCCGAGCTTGTTTTCCCACTGTAAGCTCCATGTGGTGTGGCTGGGATTCCGCAGGCCCGGTCTCCCTGCTAGATATTATAGCTAATCCTGGCAGAAAGACAAAGTGACACGGAGAATGAAAAGAATGAAAAGAGAAGAGAGAGCAAGATTAGAGGAGAGGGGCCAAGCACTGCCACCGGCTAGCGAGCGGTGAAACAGAGAGAGGAGGGGAAGAGGAGGAGGAGACTTTGACTACTGATACCTCACTAATGCCCCCACAATCCTCCCTGCCTTGTAGTATCTCCTCCCGACGGACGGCAGCGCTCCATTTCTCTAAAAACCTTGTAAAACCATTCCCTAATTTGCATCCACGTTGCATTAGGAAATAAAATCTGTCTTTAGGAGTTATTAATACCTGTGGTTTATGTTATCAGTGTCATTTGTGAGACAGAACACAGTGGAGACACAAGGGTTTCCCGCTGAATACCTGTACAGCAAAGGGTGGTAGTTTCTATTAAAATACTACAAATCGTTTTCACACATATTCCTACAGAGATTCTATATGCAGCACTTCTTCTATCATACTGTCAACACAGCCATCACGGGGTTCAATATCTCGCCTTACACAATGCAGACTGGAGGAGCCAGGGATCGAACCACCAACGTTCTGTTCAGTGGACTGCCCCGCTCTACTAAAGCCCGGCAGACTCCAAAAACTGAACATGAACTGGCGCAGATATCATTTCTGTTAAAGTAAAAGATAAAAGAAGTGACGTCTGCCATTATTCTTCTCACTGTGTCACTGAAGAACATCACTCTGCCGATCGCTGTTGGTGTTTCCTGTTTGGGAGTGACAAGGTAAGAGGGTTAAAACACTCTACATAATCTGCACCTGAAGGTTCTTACTCAGGTTCGCCTCAATTCAGGGGCAGCATCCTTCTGAGGCTGACTTTGAGGACAGATTGTGTCACAGCAGCGCGACTAGGATGTGCTATTTCTGTCTATTTTGCTGTGAACTGCATGCAATATGCAGAGACAATAGGCGAGACTCCAGTTCTCGAGAAGAGCAGCGCATCTCACGCAGGAAGTGACCCGGGAGCGTAAGAGCAGGACAACTTCCCGCCTTGTTCCAGCTCAGCATCAACAGTCTCTGTGGAAATTAAATGAAGATTATCCAACCCAACTACTCAACTTATTTTCCCCAGGCTCGAGAACTATATATCGAAGCACGTAACTTTATCTGAATCTTAAAATTTTAACAAATTCCAACGATTTCCCTTCACTGTAACTGAGACTATAATTTGTGTTGGCCTCAGTGACAAAAAAAAAACAGGCACCTTGAAACGTCTCACCACCAAACAGACACGGAAGCAGGTGCTATCCTAACGTTTCACCTGCGGTGGATTTACACCGGCTTTGTGGCTTTACCGCTGCCACGTGTGTCCTTGTGTGCATCCAGCGCAGATTAAAGCCTTTATCCCAACTCCTGGGACACAAAGCAAACATTTGGCTCTGCCTGTAAAAGATCACCATGACTTTATGATGGTCATTTCTATACGGGACTGTGCCAAACATACTCCGCTGAGGGGGAATCAGTGGTTTATTTGTCAGTGATAGTTAATAAATACAGACAAAAATCTAAACTATTGAACAAGGACATGGACTTTTTTAATTAATCGCTTTTCTAATGAGAATTCCGTAGAGTAGAAAGACAGAAAAATAAATAATTACTGCAGCAGCGCAAACTAAACCACGTACGCATGAACAGATCACACCGATCAGACCCTTTCTCTTGCTTGACCAATCAAAAAAAGTCTGTGTGTGTGTGCAGGAGGAGGACAAACACTGCAGCCTCTCGTCAGTGGAAACCAAAGAGACGGATGCTAACTTGGCTCTGTGGTTAAAAATGGTCTCAGTTAGCAACACACCTCTCTCCCAGATCACCCTAGATGTATTATTGATTTATGTTTCTGCTTCATGCCAGTAATCCCTAAGAAAGTGGAAGTGTTCGGAAATTCTGCTCGACTGTGTGGGGATCAGAGTGTAACGTGTCAGCTTGTGTGTGGGAGCAGCCCGTGTGTGTGTGTGTGTGTGTGTGTGTGTGTGTATGTGTGTGTGTGTGGGACTGAGGTATTAACCGGTGTAATGGAAAATTCCACTGATCAATGTCTTATTACTCTTTTGACTGTTTTCTGTGCACTTAGCTGATACAACATCAATGTCTTCCACCTCCTGTTGACCTATATTTGTGCAACTGTGTGCTGGATTTGATTCCTCTTTTTGTAACAGTGATGCCAGACAGCAGACGGTCCTGTCTGCTTTCTGTTTTGTTTCCTGTTTATCACATTGTATGAAAACCAGCCATGTTGCTGGCTGTGTAACCCTCTGCAGAGCTAATAATTAAAACTCTAAGGCAACTCCGGTCTGAGAAACTCATTATTTCAAATCTCATGATAGATTTCCACGACACCGGTTAGTATTTTTTTCAAAGCATAATCTGGGCAGACAGCAAAACACATTCGGTGATATAGCAGCGCTGCCTGTGAGTTACAATGTTAACCGTTGTTTTTTATAGGAGATTTAACTGGTGAATGTGACACAATTAGAAATGCACACCTTTTTTTTGTTGTGTTGACCGAGAACAAGCGCTCAGAGTGAATCTCTCTCTGTCTGTGTTTCCATGGAAATTGGGGGACAACTGGGGTCCTGCGATAAACCCAGAGACTCACGGAAAAAGTCGGAACCCGATTGTGGCTCAATCAGTTCATTCCTCGTCCGGTGCAACTTATTAAAATGAGTGCAATTCCTGTAAGTGCCACGTTTACACGGCCGGAGCGGAGAGAAATAAGACTCATTCCAGGAAAACAGTCGCTGAGGCCATTTAACGATTACTGCAAATGTCAGGTGATTCATGGTGACCTGTGATGCCTCTCTCCACAAACAGCACTTACAAAACTAGAGTTTAACGTGCACGTCTTCGGGGGAACAGTCACTTTCATTGATCATGGATTATTTTCACATGTCATTGGTTCCGTCCATGAATCGAGAAAATATTGAGCAGACCACTCACTTGTTGCTGCTCTATCATTTTAACAACTTTAAACTATCTGGAATCTGAGCTCAAGTATATTTCCAGGTAAGTTTTAAGTTCAACCTTAATGGGGTTAGATCCCATCTAGAGAGCCTGACTCCTGGAAACACCGGCTCTGAAAACATGCATCTAATTTCATGTGTTATTTTGAGCCGAGCATACAATTACAATCAAGCATGGAATTTGTCAGGACCATTTTTACTTCAATTGTCTTAAGCTGCAGATTTAAAAGCAGTGTCGCTCTTTATTTTTGTGGGAAACAAAGATAGAAGGGGAGTGACAGCAAAGGTTCTCTGAGGTTTTTGAACCATGACATCAATTAGTCAAAGGGAGATGATTATCTTGGTGAAATTCTTCTGAACTAAATTATGTTCTGTAGTTATCCTTTTTCATTTTATAATAAAATACTGCCTACTTTAAGCCGTGCTGAACTCAAAACATAATTTACATGAAACAGTAGGAATATTCAAATACTTAACTCATTACAACTAAAATTCTTGTATTGAAAAATGATCTCCAGTAAAAGTACATCACTTTTTTTAAAGTTTTAACATTGCTCAATGCAGAACATCATGATAATATATTTAACATAATATAAAAAATTTTATTTGCTTTATTATATTATTATGACTGGCCCAATAAGCATTATTTTACTTTTACAGGTAGTAGATGTAGTAAATAACTACTAACAACTAATAACTACTTACTTTATGTAGGACTGTTACTATAGGGCTATTTTTCATTATGGATTAATCCAAAAATTGTTTCATCAATTAACTTAATTAACTGTTCTTTAACTGAAAAATCTGGAAATGATGAGAGCATGAATAAAAATAACATGATTGGAATTTGTGCTAGAAAAATCCCTTCAGGTATTAATATTTTATCAGCCTTACAAGTATCTGCGTAGAAAACCTTAAGTGGTATAAAAAGGGAATTATTTGTGTCCTAAAGTGTGTGGAGTAGAAAGAAAACAGCCAAGTAAAGTACATATACTTCAACTTAGTGCAGCACTTGAGTAAAAGTTTCTCAGCAGAAGTAAAACATCGGTTACATAAGGTCATGATGGGAACGTTTCAGTCCTAGCTCTCATTATAAAACCTTTTGAGATAGAATATATTATGTATAAAACCCTTAAACCCTTGATAAACTAAATGTCCACTCCTCCATCATGTTGGGTTCAGACAGTACTTTTCATAGTCGTGGTATTTGCAAGGGACTTGTTGACCTTGTTTCTTGAGACTCAATGTGTCCCATCCGACTATTAGCCTTTGAAACCTCTCAATCACATGCGTTCTTGTCTCCATACAAAGTGAAAATAGCATATTTTCAGAGTATATTTTTAGTTCCGAGTAAAAAACAGTGAAGACGCACTCTCTGCAAACTACATTAAAATGCTGCTGTCGCACGCCGCACATGTATCCTCAGTAAAAAAACGCTGTTAGCTCTGTCAGATCTTGCGATTCATCAGCATGCGGCGACGAGGGGGTCGCGCAGAATTAGCCTCGTGTGGTGGCTTTAAAAACCAAAAGCCCTCCGCATGACTTTTTCAGTCTCTGACAGAATCGTCAGATTTTATGTTGCCATAAAGCAAAGACTGCTCATAACTTTTTTTTATGACATTTCGGGTGTTGTGATTTACGGAGGCTGGGGCTGCGATAATGGCCGTCCGACACCAGTTGCCCGGCATACTTTAAGATATTTTATGGTAATTTGGGTTTGCCTCATGCCAACGGAAACAAGATGTCCTTATCGGAGGAATCACTTTACAATGGATGGAGGCTTTAACGGTCTGGAGAAATTAATGAAAAATGGTGAATGATGGAAGAGTCTGAGGAATTTAACAATCCAGCTTGGCTTCAGCATATTCTCTATTCAAATTGAGAGAAAGGGCCATTCAACACAGACTCACACACCCAAAGCCCCTGACCCTCCCATCACACAACGCACAATTTTGTTTTAGTTTGACTGTGAAGTATGGACGGGGAAAATGAAGACATTCACAAACAATGACACAAGCTGTGTATTCAATTTGGGATACACATCCTTCGGGGGGCTGCATTTGAAGGCTCCTCCAAATGCAGCCGACAAATGTGTCCTTCCATCCTCGAGCAGCGGAGGCTCCGACAGGTTGGATCCCTCCATGCCCAAAATATCCCATGATTCATTGCGCGAGGCAAGAACATTTTAATGCAAGTACTCAACTAAACAGCGAACCATAGACGTTTTTGCTTCTGTTGCCAGGTGATGGCTGTAAGGTCCAAACAAGCCGGTGATGGAATTTGAAGACCAGACTACAGTAACCTACATTTACTTCCTAATTGGTTCTGATTAACCACGACTCTACAAACAGCGGTGAAGGCAAAACTTTGTCATCACTCCAGGAAAATAAATCCCTCAGCTTACTTTGAATAACATTTTAAACTAACAATTTAGTAGCACTTAAATGGCACTGACTTATAGCACTTTGTAGTTTAGCTAAATGAAAAATGTAAACGTAATGTAAATGTACTTCTAGTATTTCCTGTAACTAAGCAACCAACTGCAGAGATCTGCATTACAGATGGTTTTAGTTTTAAAATGAAACTGTCAGCATAGCTGTAGCCTGAGTCAGTTTGTTGTTCTAACATCCCTGCTCTTGTAAACTGACATCTTCTCCCTGCTCTTCAGTCATTTTAAGTTTCTTTTCAACATCTGGCACTCATGAAGAATTCATAGTACCTACGTTCTGTGTATATGACCCTCCCCGAAAAATATGTGAAAAATATATGAACTCTCCTGGACTGACATGCCCTGTACCTACAAGGCAACATCACTTCCTTTGCCCCATCCCCCCCCCCCAAACACTACAGCCCTCCACACAGAAATAAACAAAAACTACTAGCATCAATGTGGCTGTAAAATAAAAAGACACTCTGGCATGAGAGCTGATTACAAACTCGTCTGCAGACTGTGTTTTCAGTTATCTGTGTTATTGCAAATGTGAATTTGATTGTTTTCTAGCTTCCCTTACTTGTGCTCCGTATCGTCTCGGCTGTATCTGGAGCCAGCTGTTAATCCAGGCTCTGAACATCTGTCTGGAGCAGAAAATAAAAAAAGTGTATTCTCCGGGAAAAAAGTCACTGTCACTACCTTACATATTTGGTTGGTAAAGAAAAAAAATAAACTTTGGTCATGTGAAACTAAAGAATCACATATGGGGTAACAAAAAAAACGTATAGTTTTTTGATTTACCGCAAAAGAAATGGAGCAGAATCAATTCTTGACTTCTACTGGAACGAAAGGGGATTTAAGTTTGAAGTAAAGCACAGCACAAAACCAATCAATCCCTTACATGCACTTGCTGGCAAAAAGCATCAATTCAACATTTTTTCAGGTAAGTGATGTCGACAGCTCGCTGTCAACGAGTTCACGTTCCTTCCCAGTTAATACACCATCCTGGTGATGTGCAGGATTCACGTCGACACTGTACAACTGACAGCTCAAGTGCAAACACACTGGCCGTTCAAAAACATTCCCCGGCATCTCGCGCTGACGTGTTGTCTCAAGGGTTCAATTGGAACAAGGCTGAACCTGAGTGATTTAATTTATATTAGTTTTTCTCCTGTCATCTCTCATCGCCCCCCACTTTGCAGCAGCAGCAAACAATATTGGCAATGATAGCTGTGTCCTATAGCAGATTAGCATTAGCCACGCTTCTCCCGTGTTTATGTTGGGCCGATTAGAGTGGAAGCATGGTGAAAATGTTAAGTGCATTTATATGCAGGCGCCAATGCGACTGTGACTGAGCCACAGCCTCTATACACTCGCCTGCTTGTTATGAGCAACACGACACAGTGACTGTTTCACCAGCAGGATAATAACAGTGACGATGGGTCTATTTTCGCGATGGCATCTCGTTGGCGAGAGCAAGGGGAAGGTGCTGAATCCCAAACGGGTTCACATGCAGTGAAAATCCTTTGACGTTCCTTCAAACGTCCACTCTTCGAGGCAGAGGAGATCCGTTTGAAATTTGGTACCACGCTCAGTTACAAAGCAAGCCAATCCAGGGTTTCTGTGGATTTAAAAAAGGCTTTGCACGGAATCAGGCTTCCCCGTCACAACTCAGCATTCCTCCCGGTCGCAGTGTAAGATCAAAAGTTTGTCTGAGACTTCACTCTGGGCGCGTGAGGCCAGAGTCGATGGAGGAGTGTGGCCTTTGTTTCCAAACTCATAATATGGTCAGCAGTCGCCTGGGCTGTATTGAGCTGTTGCCAGAATGCACCCCGGCCGAAAGGAGCGGCTTTAAGCCCAATTAACTGATAAATGCACACTCGCGGGAAGCTGGCAGACAGAGAGATCAATGGAGCTGAATTGAGCAGTGCGGGGTGGAGAGACCATCTCTCAACCGCATAAAAATGGTTACAAGCCCCCATATGAGGGCACTAACCCTGTTTTGGTGCCCTTGAGCAAGACAGTGTGATACCAGGACTGCTTTAGAACATTCAGTGTTGTTCCAGGAAGATCGAGAGAAATAGAAAGTGCATCCCACCTCGACCATTGTCACGTATCCATTCTAACAGGTCGCCACGCTGACAAACGAGAGGCTGTCCTCTATCCTTGCACCAAAAAGAGAGGATAACCTCCCCTCTGCACTGGATACACATAACTAAATAGGTTTACAGAAAAGATGTGTAGAGACACAAATACAGGTCGCAGGGGGGAAGGCGATCTCTGGCAAATTGGGAGAGTGGGTGCAGTAGGAGCAGGACAGACCTGTCAGCACATGGGTTAGTCGGCTCCTCATCCTGCCCACATCCCCCAGCAGCCTCTTGCACCTCCTCATGCATTATGGAGAAGCTCCAACACTCCGAGAGAGAGAGAGAGAGAGAGAGAGAGAGAGAGAGAGAGAGAGAGAGAGAGAGAGAGAGAGAGAGAGAGAGAGAGAGAGAGAGATGTTGTCCAATCACTGAGTTGATGCCTGGAGTTACCGTGAGCAGGGTGTGTAGGTCCTTATTGTGCAGACCCAGTGTTTTCCTCATTACACTGGACAGAATTACCGTGAAATTGCCAAATTATGAATCTAAAACACCAAAATAAGACACAGAATGTGAAACCGTGGTTTACAAAGTGGGATCTTTGGCGCCCTGAGGTGCCTTGAGGATGAGCCAAGGCCAAGATTTGTTTATTTCCTTCCTAATTTTGAATGTCTAATTAGATAACTTCAAACGTATCAAAACTAAATGGATATGGGGAAATCACAATATTCAAAAAAAGAAATAAGCTGGGATTGGTTACTTGACAGTCCACAATTGTTCTGGCAAAACACACACTAGTAAGACACAGAGATACTCAGAGCAAGCAATTTAAAAAATGACTGTGAGTACCTTAAAGAAATTTGATCTCAACACAAGGCAAGACACTAAACCCCAAATTCAGAGGTCATCAAGACTAGAAAAGGGCAAAATAAATACGAAGGATTTACCATAAATATCTCTGTCCAAATGTATTAGATTCTTTTTAATGAATGAATTTGTAGGAAAATCATCAAACTGACTGCAACTAATGTTTTATTTCCATCCACATGTGTTATGAACATCTGCATTTTGATAATATATCTCTTTAGTGGATGATTCCATCGCAAAATCTTTTCTCGCATTTTGCTTTCAACTTTTCCATTTCAGGGCAAGCCAGAGTTTTTTTAAATGCAAAGTTAAAAAATGCTAATAAAAATGGTGTAATTTACGTTCATCTTGAGACAAAACTTCATGGATGACTGCTGCATTAAAGTAACATGAATCACTGCATACAGACAGTGAGTTTGGATAATGATATATTTAATATATACCACTGGTGTCTGCCGTGAAAACTACTGACGGACAGTATTTCACAGGTTCTCTCAGTTGTCACGGAGGTGTTCTTGTCCACTCCCTCCTGCAGTGAGTGTAATGTCGCCGCTTTACTGACAGCAATTGTCACCATGGATCCTCGCTCTGAGAAGACCACAAAGGAAGCGATGAAAGGAAGAGAAAATGAATAGAGCTCAGCAAAACAAGTTAGAGTTAAGAATTCTCTCTCGTTGTGAGAAAGGAAAAAAACCTCGGTTTAACAACGAGTAGCTACTGTATCAACAGACGGGAAACAGGGGTGAATGAGGCTAAATTAAAAAAGTGCGGCCACTCTGAATGTTCCAATTACTCGCCGTCACAGGGGTGAAACTTTTTCTACCGTTCCTCAGATCTGTATCTACTCTTAATCATCCGTGAAACACTCATGCTCCCGCTGAGCAACAACCGAGTAATTAGTTAAGTTGTTTCGATAATTGCCTCGACTCAAACTGTGCGATTAAAGGAAGATGACCACAGATGAGATAAAACACAAAGGCGCTAGTAAACAATAACAATGGGTTCTGCCCCAGGCTCCGCCGAGGGAAAGGACAAAAAAAACAAGAAGATAAAGTGGCCAAAAACTTTGGTGCTTTTGTCTCTAATGAACTTAACCAAACAGATTGCCTCGCTTCGAATTGTTTTCCTCTGGGAGTTCTGACAGGGAAGTGGGGTTTCTTTGTGCTCGAAATTGATTTGTTGTGAGGGATGTTTCTCTGGCAGAGGGCTGCTTTGGAGTTTCTGTGGAATGGTGGTGACTTGTAATCTCCAGCTATATTTCATATAATTTGTCATCTTACAGGCTGCTGTAGTTCTCCATTCATTCAGTCTTCCCCCCTGATACAACACCTATCTGCAGACGCACCTTTCTGCTCATTTAATCAGACGTTTTGAAATCCTGTGTACTTCTCTTTAACTTGGCAAAAATATGTTTTTGGGGTGTAAACATATTTATTCAGAGTTCAACTCTCACAAACAACCAGTCTACATTTGACATCTGAAACATATAATTAACCTGCAGTGTTTTGTCTCTTTTGTTCTATACTACATTTTCTCAAGGTAATTACCCTGCGTGTCTCGAATGTATTGGTTGTTTTGAAAGTGAAGCTGAAAATCGGCCCCTGCTGCACATAATAGCACGTTGCCACAACATTAATTTTCTCCCCAACTGCTCCATTTCTACTCAGAAGAACATGCACAAAAAATGAAAACACCCTCCTGTCTATCGTGCCCTGCAGAGAAGAGAAACTGCACATTTAAATGGGTTTTTTTTGGGGCTGTAGAATAACATATATGACTGTCCTTTAATTAAATGCATTAATGCCGGTTTTATTATCACGTTTATTGCCAAATTCATGAAATAATGTACATTCAGGGGTTGAACATGGCTCATAACGCCTACTAGTGTTTCAAACCCTCATACGTATAGAGTCAACAGTTTGGAATGCCCCTGCGTCATGACATTTATATGTATTTGAAAACCTTAACATCCTCTATTCAAATTATTCAATTAATCAGACAGTGGAAATCTGAGAACAAATGCACATTTTCAAATCAACGTTGATTCTAAACCGCTAAATTAGTTCTAATGGCACGGTACGACTTTGATCTTGGCCACCAGGGAACTCGAGGAGCAACAAGCTTCTACTTCAGATGACATTTTCATTGACAAAAGTGTGTGTGCTGCTCCTGGAGCTGTGGAAGATAATTGGTATGTTGTATGTGGCATGTGTGTCGGAGTGAGAGATGGATGGTGGTAGGTGTTTTTTAGCCATGTCCAATTTCCAGGAAGAGGCACTTTAGTGAAGTTACACTTTAAACCTATGTAACATTAATAGCTCTAAGGATAATTCCACCTTGTACCAGTCTTTAGTATATCCTCAAACATATTTAGGAAGGAGCTGCTCAGGCAACTTTCTTATTATCTTGCTAAGCTTTGAGAAACACTGTCAGTAATTCAAAGATGTGTTACAAGTCATTTAACAAAGACAGTATACACATATTGTTTGGTAAAAGAAGCCGTTGTCATAGTGATACACAACATAATTGATTTCATGGTTAATTGTTAGATTGAATTCTTTTATTGAGTCTAAAGCAAACTCTGTTCATACATGTTAGTATATATAACAAGTCCTTCCTTTAACAGTCAAAGGAGGATGGAGCCAAACACAGCTTGGGCAAAAGGCGGGTATATACTGGAGTGTTACCAGTTTATCCCAGTACTGACATATAGTTACAAACAACATTCACACTCACATTCACACACACACACACACATGCAGTTTAGACACCCCTGTTAATCTAACCTAAGCAAGGATGTAGAGAAAGAAAGACAGAAACCTAAAGAAGTGAGTTGTCTCCACGGTAAAACCTCTGTGCTCCTATTTAATACGTTTGGGTTAAAATCACAAGAATTATTATACCGGCTTATTAAAAACTTCAAAGGCAGCAAAGTCATCCTGTTACCTAACAACAGCTCACACTTGTTTCCCAACGGACAAAAGCTGCATTGTTCTGATTTGCTTGTTTCACCGAAGAGACATGTGCCTGCTTTGCCCCTGACATGACTGGCCTCCCCTATTATATAATTAGAATTCCAAAAAACAAATGTTAAACCCTCACATCAAAGCCTCGTTTTGAAAAATCCATCTCTCCAATTGTGGCTGATTAGAGATCCTCCAGAGGCTGTTGGGAGGCTAACGTGTGCTGGGATGCAAATGAGTTCGCCCTCCTCTGTTTTGCTGTAGATGGGAAAACAGGCTAAGGAGAAGGATTAGAAACCAAGGTTCACTTATCTCTTTTTGCATTCCTCACCCATGCTCTCCTTTCACTCGTCTCTTCTATCTGTTTTCTCTCCCTCAATATCCCTCATCCATCCACAGCCTCTGCCCATTCACTCCTTTCGCTCCTTCTCTCCTCACTCGCTTTGAATTTGCTAAAACAGACGCCGCAACAATCAGGAGGAGCGGCTCAATTCGATGTACGAGCAGGAGGCTGCGCGGCCTGGACACAGTCATGTCCCGACCGGTAACCAAACGGTTGTTGGTTCTATCTGATGCGTTAAAAGGAACAGAGTGGCAAGACCGGTGGGGTGCTAGCTCTCTTGAACACGGCACAATGTCTTGTCTTGTTTAAGAGGTTTTGAACATGTTACAAACAAGGTGTCTCTGCTAAATGAACAGTATTGCACTGCAAGGCATTGCAGATCTGTTGTGGGATGTTAAATGTTCACAAGAGGAAAGTTTTGCAGATGAGAACTAACGCTGAAAGGTAACGCTGTGTGGACGTTCTCCATGACAGAGGTGGATAGTGTTGTGCTACTGCTGCTACTGAAGGTATTGCCTCTTTAACTAGGACACTCAGAGAGCACATATCTCCACCAAGGCCCAACAGTCCCCTTTAGAAATCACATTGCAATTCACAAGACCTGGATTTCAATTTTAGTCTGCAAGCACATTTCACACACTCATAGATATTGGTCCCCTCAACATGCCAGTTTATCTTTTTTCCATCAATATCTATGTATTATTTGCTGAAATCTAAAAAAAATGGGGAAAAAAACACCATATCTCGCAATGTTGAAGAAAGACAAAAATAACTCCTGGAACTGCTGCAAAGGTAAATGCTTCGTCTTTGGTTCACGCCACAACACTTTGTGGAAATGAGTTCAGTAGATTGTGAGTAATCCAGCAAACTAACAAACAAAAGGAAACAACCATGGATGAAATCTTATGTAACAATATGCAAAAGTACTAATAAGAATACAGTCACATGGAGGCATCTATTATTTGAAAGTGAGAATCAGTGTTGCAACTGATATTCATGTTAAGAAATGCAAATTTGAGGTATTGCAAGTCATGAGTCTGATGTATAAATAATGAGTCCCTCTACACATTGTGTCAGGTGCTGTTTTTACTTTAAAATTCAATTATGCTCGCTCACTTATAAACGAGATTTCATTTTCTTCACTCAGCGATGCAGAACCGTGGTTCAAGGCACAAACAGAGAGAAGACAAAAAAAAGTAACATGATTTTTTGGCCCGCGCACATTTTTACTGCACCCCGTGTTATTTTAGCCTGCGTTCTATTATTCACATAAAAACCACCTCGGAGAGAGAGACACTGTTTTCTTTAAAAGCTGTAATCCATCACTGCAATAAAAGACACAGGAGCAACATATGAAATATGACCTGTTTACTGGTATTTGTTGCATTAGGTTTATTTATTTAGCCCACTTTTAAGCACTGGGGATAAATAACAGTGCGGCGCTGGAAATTGTGTGATGTTCGAATATTAGTGTAGTAATGCCATGTACGTTGCCTGCATTCATCTCCTGCTCGCTATTTACAACAATGGATTACAGCTCTCCTGCTCGCCTGTGCTGCTCGTCTTTGATGTCGGTGGGAGCAGAGTGGGAGAGAGTGATGAATGTGGAGACATAAACGGGAGAAAAAATGTTTATGTGATATTGACCAGTGCTTTTTTTTCCTGCAAGTGTCTTTGCAGTGACCCCCGGACAATAGTGTTGTTAAGATTTTAAAGCCTCTCATTTTAAAGCCTCTCAAGGCAAGTGTTATTTTGTAAAGAAATATGAATATTACTGTCTGAGCAGCGTAAATCACACTGTAGGTGAGACTGTAGGGGTAATTTTTGTTCCAACATCATGGAAGATTAAGCAGCGTGTTTCTGCCATTTGTTTTCGTGTTTGAGATTTTAAAAGTGAAACTCCTCTCGTTTGAATTATTCCAATTTGGGTTTTCATTATAAATATAATAATATATATATATATATATATATATATATATATATATATAATTATTTCCTCAAAAGCCAAAAAAAGCCAAAAAAGCCATGTTGAATGATCTCTCTTGTGCTAAGTGGTAGCATAGCACCTTTGTTGTTATCTGACACAGCAGGTTTGTCAATTGCTTTGTGCATCATGCACAAAAGTTAAAGTTGCGTGGCGGAGAAAGGATTGCATGGGGATCAGGGGCCGACCTGGGCAGAGTGGTTAGGGCAAGTACCACATGGGCACCAATGGCTGATGGGCCCAGTCAGCCGGACCATTCACACCATGTGTGTCACTCCCCTGCCCTCTCTCCCCTTGCTGTGTGTGTGTGTGTTTGTGGGTGTACGATTGCCTCGGCAGAGCATAAATGTGAATTTGTCAACATGAGTGGATGTGCAACTACTTCTACAATTGTATTCTTCATTGAGACAAGTGGTGTTTTTCGAAAACAAGTCCACAAAAACAGAAGTACAGAAATGTGGTCTCATGCTGCTCCAGCCTCCGACAGGGTTCCTCTCAGCAGGTGGGTGTCTTCAAGCTACTGTCACCTGCTAGTTTTCCACAAACTGCTTCTTATGATCCTCTTTTCTGTTGCAATCATGTAAGTTGTGTGCGCTAACACATACATACACACAACTTACATATGGGTTTTTGCCCACATAAGGAAGAAACATGTTTAGGTCCCCCCATTAGTATGACCTGAATAACGCCCCCACCAAACACACACACAGACACACACACACACACACACACACACACACACACACACACACACACACAGTCTTGCAAGAACTAATCTTGTATATGAATCTTATATCTATGTGTTTTTTGTGTGTACATTTTGTGTCTGCATTTTCAGACCATTACAGTATGGACGTTTTGGCTAGATTTGAATTCGATGGGGGGGGACAGGGTTAGGCATTTATTTGTGATGGTAAGGATTAGTACGGAATGTATTAAATCAATTAATCTTAATTTTTCAGTTTATTGGCACGTAGCAACCAACATAAGTGTCATACTGCCATCAACTTCATCTCAATATCATCACATCAAAGCAACATAGGTCCTTGGAGCTTCCCCTTTGATCATTATGCTTTTAATATTCACGATTAATGCTTATGCCTTTGATCTAATCATTCTAAGACAGGCACTTACATACAAGAGTTTGAAGAATCAACTATAATATATATGTCCCATAGGGACATTTGTCTCGGACCAAAGAGCTACAGCAGCCTTGCAAATGTCATTGTATCAATGAAAAATAATGCAGGGCTGTCAGAATATGAACTGCTTTCCCTTTTTTCGCCCACACCTTACATTCTCCTACCTTATATATTTTACTGCATGTTGTTTATTCCTTTATTTCAGTACATGTTTCATAATATGCATGTGTCTGATTTCAGACCCACTCAGCCTACAGCCCTCCTGTCAGAAAACCACAGATGAGTGACTTTGAAGAAGAGCAGAATTTTGCTGTCGGCGACTTTGGGTACGTAAGATTCTCCATCTGTGTTTAAACGGACACTTCGGATAAAGCCCACAGTCAGGTCAAAGTAGCAAAGGAGATGAACTGAGGATTTGGTGTTGTAGAATAATCATTTGCTTTCCATTCCAATGTTTTGTCCAGGTCTTTGGAACAAAAAGACAGGTCAGAGAGTAGTTGAATCTCAGACATGGACGTACTGAAGGAAGTGAGGAGACAAGGAGAAGAGGACGAAGAACAGGCAGGAAGAGTAATGATAGACATACTTTCAATGTGCACTTCAATTAAATGTAGCATAAACTGTTAAATCGTCCATGAAATAAAAAATAAATAAAAAATACATTGAGAACACTTGAGATACGCGTGTGATGTGACCACACTAGCCGCTACAGCCCGCCCACACGGTGACTTTTTTACCCACGACTTCTCTGCAGTCTATTCTACATTATCACATGACTCACTGCTCATGAGGTCCCATCTTCAAATGTTGCTATTATTTTCCATAGTTGTGTTGCTTTAATGTCACAGCATACACACGGACATACCTTCCTCCACACTTTGTTTCCCTTCGTTTTAATTTTGGGGAATTAAAATAGTATTTCTCCAGCTGTTGAGTCTTGAAATCAATCAAGCCTCCTTTGTATTAGTAGTAAAGATTTCCCTGTTACTCCTATATGGGATTAAGCGGTTCGACCGAATAAGTGTGAGGTAGGTCGAAAGCTTGAGCTAGACCAAAACGTTTGCATACCAAAATACTGTAAAGTAGATCCTGAGCACCTGAGTAACACTTTGCAACAACAGCAAAAAAGAAAGAAACTATTCCAATACCAACAGTCTGTGTGGAACTCGGCTGCAGCAGAGTAAACGTGTCAAAGACAGTCTTTGCCTCATTATTCTTGGAGTTTAATGTCAAATAATGGACCTGAATATATTTTGTTAATACCCAATACCAGAAAAGAAAACACATCCTGAACAAAACAGTGTCAAAATAAGAAAAAAATGGGGGTTGAGAGTTAATTCTGAAGTTGGAAACAAACACTCAATAGTCAAAGGAAAGACATTGAGACAAAAAGGAAATTCATACGTGAATAATCCATCTACAAATTGAAAGCATCCCAAAAGCTTCTTTGTGGAATTTTCACATTAACACACAAACATTTCCTCCCAAATTTAGACTTTGTATAAGAGGTTGCCCTGTGTGAAATACTCCATTGATTGTGACTGCAGTTATTGAAGCACACTGTTTGTCATTTGTTTGAAGTTGCGTGGTGGAGAAAGGATTGCATGGGGATCAGGGGGCGACCTGGGCAGAGAGGTTTGGGTGAGAACCACATGGGCACCAATGGCTGATGGGCCCGGGAAACTTACTTGTTCCCAGACGATTCCTTATCAATTTAAGCGCAATTGTCGATGCACCGCTACACTCAGCAGATTAGGTGCTCAAACCTAAACCTTATGTGCACAAACGTGTCATTATTCTGACTTCGCACTCTTTGTGAATGTTCCTCTCTTTTGCTTGTTCCTCCAACACTTTCCTGTCCAAGAAATAAACTCCCCTGCACCTATTCCACTTAAATCATTAGTTTACCTCTCAATAAACATATAGTATGTGACTTTTCTTTCATTATGGTGTTGGTGGCAGCTCACATTCAATGTCATTTATCCTGCAACACATAAATCACCATTTAAATAGAAGTTTAAACGCTTTGAAACAATGTGTGTGTGTGAAGCTGGTTGTTCATCTTCATGGGTCTATCTTTGTACTTTTTGTTCCTCTGATTCTTATTAAATGCACACAATTAAAGCACCATTTAACATGATGAAATAAAGCACTCAGAGACGCCATTAGTCTGAGAGCTAGCGTGATTGAGTTCTGCGTAAATCAAGGTGCAGATTAGCGCAGTGAGCCTTTCTGCCATTAAATATGGGGATTGTGCTGTCTTTGGTTTGTGCACCGCCATAAAACAATAGTGCACCTTGGCGGCGGTGGGATAAACCACACCGAATGTGCAGAAGTATCACATTATCAGCAGCAAAGGTCTGGGAACAAATCCACATAAAATATCTTATGGCTCACAATTACGCACGACTTGAGGCAAGGGTGGAATTAGAGCTGACAAGTGTCCACACATTTATGGGGTGAAATGTGAAGAACGGCAGCGAAGTACACGTATGATTGACTTTTAGCCGCCCACTTAAAGGTAAGTCACAGTTTTCTTTAATGGCTATTGCACATGTAATAGCCATGTAATCCTTTTTTATATGCCAGTGTTTATATTTGAATAAAACAGGTTGGACAACACCTCTACCAAAGCGCCAACGACGTGCATGAAAACCTTACATATCTTTCCACAACTAAGCTGCTTCTAGCTACATAGCGTGAGGATTTCACAGTCAACGTTAGACTAAAGATAGCAGCACTTTTTCTGTGATGCGGGGTGGCTGTCAGCGGTGCAGCATTCCTCATACTTCCACAGATGTTGGAGGAGGAACACGCTGTTCCAGGACAGGGGAAGAGAATGGACAAGATGACAGGAAGATAGAGGGAAAGAAAGGAGCGTGGCGGCTATAGTGAAAGAGGGACCACAGGAGAAGGATCGCCTTAACATGGTTATGCAACAGGACCATTATCACCCTCATAAAGGAACAGGATTTTGACAGTTTTATAGATGTGGGATAATGCTCCTCTCGTCTTGGCCAAATAGCCGCCATTTTTGTGTAAGAAATAGAGTACGTCATCAATTGCAGTAGAGAAAATTGTCTGTGTGTGAATGTACATTGCGTATAACAACACAGATAACTGGTGAAGCCTGTTTTCTATTTGCTGAGACACGTAAGATATAGTCAGAGCACTCAAAGTAGTGCAGGCTTTTATCAGTATATTTTTTAAATAGGCACTTTTCAAAAGTTGTTTCAGAGATGAACCAGTCGCTCAAAAAACTGCAAAACTAACCTTTGCAGTGTTTTAACGTTTAAACTCCATCAACAGTGAAAGCAACAGTGCAATCTATACTAAAATAAATAACATTTCTCAAATCCAAATAATAAAATCCTCTAGAGAAAAGATTGGGAAGTTGTATTTGTGATAACTATGAATAAACCCAATGAGAAACATATACAAGAAGCACCCTTTTTTTCCCCCTGGCTGCAACAGAGCTCGATTTGAGCAGAGAGTAGATAGTATATCATTGTTAATGTGTTGCGGACTCGCTCTCTTGAACTCCACCCAAAGTATATCATAGTCTTATCGTTACAAATGCGTCATTTGCCGGGACCAGCTCTATGTCCCTCTCTGATAAATGTATATTTCACCACCTGCAAAGATAAATCACTCGGCCCGGTAGCAGCTCATCTCTACCCACACTGCACCCGCACAGCCTTGCAGGGAAAATAACACACGCGCTGATGGACTCTTGACACTTTGCATGAGTGTTCAAGCGTTTCAGCGATGAAGATCATAGAGGCATATTAGCGCCAACACAAGCGCAAAGTGTTAGCACATTTTTCCGAGATGAAAGCCTGTCTTTGCCCCGGCGAGAGACAACACAAGGAGTATCTGTCACTGCTAATCTTCCGCTTGTCCATGCATGGCAAAGCTTTACTTAACAGTTCATCAAAACCACTGGGTCAAATGCCTCTGACTGCGTGTGTGTGTGTGTGTGTGTGTGTGTGTGTGTGTGTGTGTGTGTGTGTGTGTGTGTGTGCTTGCATGCTTGCGTGCATGCATGGCTGTGGATGTCTAAAGCACACACTAAAATTGCAGTGAAACAGCATTGTTTGCACAAGCACTGTCATTTCTAATGGATATCATTTGGGGGAAAGCATAGGATGATTCCTGGAAAATCTCTTTGGTACATAGAATCAAACCTTTTTTCCTTCACTTCATGAGCACTGCTTCTGCTCCGTGTGCTCAGTGAGTTTTTGACCTTGATTCTTGAGCACAGTCCAATGTGAGAGGAAAGCCAGATGCCCTTGTTGCCAACCAACAACGTCAATGTCTCTCCAATGGGGGGGCTTCGCTGAGGCCAAACAAACACACGAGCAAAGCGGGATTACATGCATCCATTGAGGTTCAGCCCAAATAGGGCCGTGGACAGGGCATGGCAGCACCAGGGGGTGTTTCCTGTGGAGAGCCAATATCTCCCTGGCTCCACAGGGGTATTGGGTGCTGTGATAGCCATGGAGAGAAAGCATGCCAGGGACCACGCGGGGAGTACAGACACAGCCACAGCTATCGGCAGCTCCCTCTAAATAAAATTTGCTATAATTAATTGTCCACATAAATAAAATGTTAGTGGAGGACGACTGGCCTCGTTTTCTTTTGCTCCAGTTCTTTGCTGCAAAGGTAATAAATGGGCATTCAATACTTTGGTTGAGTACAGGCTGAAAAATAAAAGCCCTGAAAACCTCTCATACACACCACAGGGCAGGGTGAAAGTAAAAATCTTTTCACTGATTCAGTTTGTGCTCAGGTCGATCGTGATCACTGTTAAGACAAGGTCAATGATCCCAATCTGAAACCGTGCTAAATTGTCCAAAGTGTATTATATTGCACTCTGATGCATTGTTTGCAAATACAATCTGATTGAGTTCTTGCCAGACACCCAGTTTACAGTTATGCCTTAGCTGATGGAATCAAAACTCAAGTTACAGCAGAGCAAGCAAGAGATCCTTGTGCAAAGACACAAGCATGAGAAACATCCCCATGAATATTTCAGTTCTGGTGTCATCTTTGCTCTCAGTCTACCCGTCTCCAGAGGATCTCCTCTTTTGGTAATTATGAGCTCTTCTTAAGGACACAGGTTTTCTGCAGCTTTAAAGTCTTGAAGTGAAATTTAAGACTTTTTCTAAGACCATTATGAAGATGATTTAACACCTATTTCATGTCCTTACTGGTAAAAAAGTTTAAAGGATGTGAAGAAAATTCTTACAACTCTTGCAAAACCGACATCAAGCTCCACAGGCAAAAACAGCAATCGTCAGTGAGTCAAATTACGATTTTCATTGTTCTTTAAAATTCCCATGGTGCACAGACGTATTTTCAACTGTTTCCCATAAGTCCAAGTGTAAGCCCCTTGACAACTGAGTACTGCAAGCATAAAGGAAACATCAGGCATCACTGCACCCTGTTGGCATCATAGCATCCTGCAATTATTTACAATTACACCCCTCTCTAATGGGAGAGAAAAGTATATGTTGGTAACTGGTAATTAAAGGCAAAACATGATGTGTTTACAGCATGAAAATGTAGACCGAGATGCACACATACACATCCAGACAGGTGTGCTCAGGAAGAGGCATAAACAAAGCTTTTGAAATAATCAAATTTAAATCCTCCAAATACAGATTTGGAGGATTTAAATGAGAAAACTCACACATTTAATAAATATTAAACAGTGAGGTTTGAGGAGGAATGAGACGCTGAAATGATCAAAACATTTAATACACATTTTCAAAGTCTTAAATCAGAGGATGTTTTGGGCTAAGTAACAGCATTTTTGAGCAAGCTGTTATTTAGAGATTGGAACAAACAAAACGCTATCTGTCTACTATCTATTTTTAGACAATCCCTGCTTTGTCCCTCGTGAGACAAAGCCATCCTCACCTTGCAGGTCCAAAAGAGTTTGTAGGTAAGTGCTTGCTCCTTAGTTAGCCCAGCGCTGCACAACATCACAATGCTTTCCGTCCAGATCAAACTGGCTCCATGCAGATGCCAACAGCTCATCGGTATCCATGTTGACAAATGGCATTTCTATTAGATTGAGTCACACTCCTGTGGTCCCCCCCCCCCCCCCCCCCCCCCTGCTTTGTAGCAGTGTTTGCACTTTGTCCTAATAGAGAAAAAAGAGCACCCCTCATCTGAGCAATTTAAAAAAGCAATTTGCTCGCTTTCTCCCTCTGTTTGCTTTTACTGTGTTCTGGCACACTGCACTGGGAGCAAGCTAACCTTACATAAATTACTCTGAGTGCCTATGAAAATGTCAACAAGATGTGTCAAACCCCCCCCTTCCCCTGCCCCCCCACGATGGTGTGTGTGGCGTCAATATTGGTATGTGCGACCAAGTAGATGCAACAAACACAAAATTCATGTACGCGTGACTAAGTGTTTCTGATATCAGTGTGAACATGTGCGAGTGTGTGGTGCATGTGTCAGGCGTCAGGTTGGGGGACAGGCGGATTGTCCGCCTGGCTACTGACGACGATGGATGGATGAATGTGAACATCTCTTTCACGCTCTTTTCACAGCGACTGGGCTGATTCATCTGTCTGAGCTGACTTTGTCATTTCGCTTGTTTGATGTTGACTCCAACCACTCCCACTGATGGATCATTCCGAGACCCCCTTCTGTCTATGACTATGTCTGAGCGTGTGGGAGTGCTGCGTGGTCATCTCTACAAAAGCATTACTCTTGATGTGTGTGTGTGGGTGTAAGAGAGCCTTGGCAGAGCATAAATGTGCATTT
Organism: Verasper variegatus; assembly: GCA_026259375.1. Lineage (NCBI taxonomy): Eukaryota > Metazoa > Chordata > Actinopteri > Pleuronectiformes > Pleuronectidae > Verasper > Verasper variegatus. Next base: position 28,666,281 of record CM048038.1, on the reverse strand, counting down.
GTCAACATGAGTGGATGTGCAACTACTTCTACAATTGTATTCTTCATTGAGACAAGTGGTGTTTTTCGAAAACAAGTCCACAAAAACAAGTACAGAAATGGGGTCTCATGCTGCTCCAGCCTTCGACAAAAGGTTCCTCTCGGCAGGTGGGTGTCTTCAAGCACCTGTCACCTGCTAGTTTTTCCATAAACTGCTTCTTAAACTCCTCTTATCTGTTGCTATCATAAGCATGCACGCTGACACATACATACACACAATTATTTCACCTCAATATCATCATATACATTAAGACTGACATTTACTGAAGCCCTTATGTACAAGAGTTTGAAGAATCAAATATACTTCATTGTTCTATAGGGCAATTTGTCTTGGACAAAAGAGCTACATCAGCTGCAGAACAGTACAACAAACAACAAAAAAGAGTACATAAGGACATATCATGCAAAGAAGAAGCTTGTTTTATTGTTAGGTGTATTGTTATTGTGAAAACTCAACCCAAATGGAGTCCCAAGGCATTATGCTGCCCCATGCTACCAACACCATGAGGTTAATTTACCTACAGCTGCTTGAACTGGCCAGAGAATATGACTGTACAATCCAGAGCGATCATGTTCCGTAGAAAATGCCGCACTGTCAGAATATAAACTGCTTTCCCTTTCTTCACAGACACCTTACATTCTCCTACCTCATATATCTTACTGCATGTTGTTTATTCCTTTAGTTCAGTATGTTTCTTAATTTTCACGTGTCTGATTTCAGACGCACTCAGCCTAAAGATTCTTAAAGAAATCAAGAATCTTGCCAGCGGTGACTTTGGGTACGTAAGATTCTTCCTCTGTGTTTAAACAAACTCTTCGGATAAAGCCCACGGTCAGGTGTGGCAGAACTTTTGGTCAACAAACGAGGTTCTGAGAGAAATTGTCTTTGTAAATTTACTTGTAAAAGCTTTCTGCAGAAAGGATCACACGGGCAATGGGGAGGTTGCAAGTGTGATGAAATGTGAAGTGTCTGTGCTCATATTTAAGTGTCTCTGTGTGGGTTACCTCCTGACCCAAAAATATGCAGAGGGGAGGTGTGTGAATGTATTGTTCTGTGTCTGGAACTTATCTTCTGATGAGGTGTGACTTATAGGCTGCACCCTAAATGTGTTGGAGAGGAAATAGTATCATGTATGGTTAGGGTGTTGTGTCAGTCAGCTGAGTTCTTCAAACAAAGGACAAACACAGTTGAACCAGAGTAGAGCAAAAGGTCACTATAGAATTCAGGTGATCTCAGGATCAACTTCTGCAAGACATGAATAGACAATGGGCTCACATGCTAGACAGTGTGTGCATCATAAAGTGTATGTTGAGCTGTACCCTAGATTGAAATGTCTGCTGTAAGCATAAACTTAGAACATAAGAAGTAATGAAGTACATTTCCATTACACAGGTCAAAGTAGCGAAGGAGATGAAATGAGGATTTGGTGTTTTGGAATAATCATTTGCTTTACATTCCAATGTTTTGTCCAGGTCTGTGGAGCATGTGAGGCAGAGAAAGACAGGTCAGTCTTTTGCAATGAAGGTGTTATATTGGGAGAGCTGTAACAACACCTGAACAAGCCCAGCAGCTGTTCGTGGTGCGCAACATTCTCACCTTTGCTGAAAGCCCCTTCATTAAGTCAATGGCCTGTTCATTTGAGACAGACATGTACCTTGGCTTTGTGGTGGATTATGTCGAAGGTAATGATGTTTCTTTGAGCTATGTGATCTGCCACTATCTGTATGTGTATTCTCATGGCTCCCTCTGTCCTCGTAGGTCCGAATTGTGAGTCCCAGCTTGGTGTCTTGAAGCCCAATTGTATGTGGCAGAAACAGTCATTGCTGTCAATCACCTCCACAGCCTTGGTATTGTGCACAGAGACCTCAAACCCACAAAGTAAGTCCTCAACTTGTGTCATTAAGTCAGCATTTGGCAAATTTGTTATTTTTCAGATTCTGTTTTCTAACGACTTGTCTGTTAAAAATGGTAAATGGTTTGTATTTATATAGCGCTTTTATAGTCTTGATGACCACTCAAAGCACTTTACAGTACAGTTTGCCATTCACCCATTCACACACACATTCATACAGTGACTCTTACTGTTGCTATTCTTGCCACCATTTTTATTCTTGCATGACAGTTTATATCGTAAACAGTGGAAGATTTATCATTTAAAATACTCCTGAATTTAAGCTTCATGCTTCAGGTCACTTCAATCAAACATGTTTCTGCTTGCTTCCTTTGTAGCGTGTTGATCAGCACCACAGGTCACATCAAAGTCTGTAGCTTAAAGACAATCTCCCTTATTTTATGATTGAACTTGTCCATTAAACTCTTGACACGCAGTTTTCAGTTATTGTGTTGATTAGATTAGCCATATTACAGTTACAATTTTTTTTTAAGGAAATCTACTTCGAACCCTGCGGAGTGCCTGGGTACGATTAAGTGGAATCTTTCACAAATGATGGACATGTGGATGAATACCTCATGGTTTGGGATGCACTACATCTCACAGGAATGAGACTAGTCTCATGGACCTCAAACCAAAGGTCATGAATCTATAGACGAGGTCTGGAGAACTGCAAAAAGCTACAGATACCTAAGAATGTGTGTTCCTACAACAAAGGAAGATAATAGTGGGGCTAAGGAAGTGACATCTTTAGCTAAGCCTAATGTGTTGAAATACAAATACAATGTTCGATTGTTGTTCTTCTTCTCCAGAAGGAGCACATAAGGTGAAGGACCATCCATTTTTTTCAGAACCTCAACATGAACAACCTCCTGAGTGAGGTTCCTCTGTTCATCCCCGAGTTGGAGTATGGGGATACCTGCTCTGAGAACGATAGTGAATCAAATGAATAAGAAGATCTGCTGTTGATGAAAACCTTGATGAAAATGAGGAAAACTATACATCTTTCACCTATCTGGCCTTCCGCTTCCGAAAGGTGAGGTTTTTATCCACTGCTATTTGAGAGAAGTTGAAACTATGTTACAATTAATCCTAAACATTATGATAAACTGCTTTTCTTTGAAACTTTCAGGCGAATGAAGAGGAGGAATTCATGACCTCTAGTGAAGAACATGTTAAGGAGGCTGCTGAAATCCTTGATGAGGAGGAATTCATGACCTCCAGTGAAGACAATCTTGAGGAGGCCGGAGAAATCCTTGATGAGGAGGAATGCATGACCTCTAGTGAAGAACATGTTGAGGAGGAATTCATGCCCTGTAGTGAAGAAAATGTTAAGGAGGCTGCTAAAAGCCATGAGGAGGAGGAATTCATGACCTCCAGTGAAGATAATGTTGAGGAGGCTGCTGAAATCCTTGATGAGGAGGAATTCATGACCTCCAGTGAAGGAGATGTCGAGGAGGCAGCTGAAAGATCTGTAGCACCTGAGTGACACTTTGCAAGAACAGCAAAAAAGAAAAAGTATTCCAATACCAGTCTATAACAGTCTGTGTGGATCTCGGCTGCAGCAGAGTAAATGTGTGTCAAAGACAGTCTTTGCCTCGCTATTTTTGGAATTTAAAGTCAAATAAGGGACCTTAATATATTTTGTTAATACACAATCTCATCTGAATGTCATCGCGTTCCGGCCTGATGTTACGTCTCATAGGATTTCAAAGATACACACGGCGTACAACGTCTCAATCGGCTGAACTGAGGGAGGAAGAAAACACATTCACCTAAACAAAGAGCGGAAGTCTCAGATATTTTGCTTCTATATAATGACTGGGAATTGAAAAACATAGCAGCAGAGAAGAAGAGTGACACCACAAGCTCTTTTTCTTAGACAAGAGTTGTAATTACAATCTTATCTACTAATTAGTGAAATGGGAGAACCCATGCTCCCCCCCCACACACACACACACACAATCTGCATAATCACCAGGGGGTCAGAGAGGCTGCGTGTTAGTCCCTCTGTCTGTAGCTGATAGCGAGAGTGACTCCGAGTGTGTGCGAAGGATTTAACCCGCGTGACCACCGACAGGGCAGCTCGGTAAGTGACAGTATGATGACCCGCACAAACGCTCCTCAATTACTATCCACTACTATTGTAATTGGACTGGTGGGGATAGGGGTCACTGATGACCAGGAGAGGATACATAACCCCAGCGCACCCTCCATGCTTGGTTGAAATAGACTTTACAACACTTTGTAATAAAAGAAAAGAGAGAACGGAGAAGAGATACCACAATAACTTATCGTGCTTACAAGTCCAAGTTGCATTATAATTAGTACATAATGTACTAACATACAAATATAAGGCACTTTACTTCCGAGAGTAATTAATACCTGACAGCTGGCCTTTGCCCAAGAGTGTAACTACTGTAAATTGTCAAATGGGTGTCAGGACTATATTTACCTCAGCAGCAGGCAAACAAGCCTTCATATAAAAGTATACATTCATAAATAAGAAAGCAACTTGGATTTCATCCCTGTCAACATCCTCCACCTAAGACGTACTTAAACGTAAAGTGCTACTTACACCATCAGTATCAGGGGAGGGAGTTTTTCCTGTACAATATTCATCCATCACGAGTGACAGCGTTCAAACGCGACAACCTTGGCCACATTGCTCCACATACAGATTAAGGTCAGTGCAGCTGTGGCTCCAGCAGTTAGGACAGAGAGCGAGCAGGAGGTGGTTGAAGTGAAACCAAGTGAATCATCTGTGACACATCAGCGTCTCCCATAGCGGCCCATCACAGGGTCGGTAATTAATGGGAAACAGTGCACAGTCCACTGGATGTAAGAAGAAAAGTTGTGAATGGATGCGGAAAAAAAGATTTTGTTCACAGACTAGCAGTGTTTCGAACAAATTTTGTTTGTGAACAATGCCTTGACCTCATTACTCTGATGAATGGGACTGAACTTGTATTGTTCTAAGTTCTGAAAGTGAAATCCCGGCAAAAACTGTAAATGGGTGAGTGTGTTTCCTTTGTTTGTTTTCTCAATTCACCTGTTTCCTTTTCTTTAAAACCTGTTGCCGTAGTTACTGAATGCACCCAATGAACCAAATCTTTGAGGTGAATTGAAATGAGTTGTACAGATTCAAAAGTGACATTTTTTAAAAGCCTTTTTCTATGTGTTCTATGTTCTGATTTGATGGTTATCTATAGACAAATTTAAACTGGAAGTAACAGAACAACACTTTCAATGGTGGGGAAATAAATTAATGTGACAAATTCATCTAATTAGAATAATCTTTAAAAAATGTGGGTACAAGTTTTGATTTTCATTCATTGTTTTGTATTGAAAACCTTTGTGCTATAATAAAACAGCAGATGCAAAAAATCGACTTCCAATATTCAAATCCTTCCTCATTCCTTTGCCTTTTCTATCTAAACTAGATAGCTGGAGGTCATATTGGAAACTTTCTAAAGCATCGCACTAAGCATTCTTTTCATTTCTCAAGTGCATCATTTACACTGACGAATGGCAAACAAGCAGCCGAGCGGTGATACGACCTCCGCTTTATGATCGACTATCCATTTCCAAAGGAGGGAAGCTGTACGGCCTCACTCAGAGCACGAGAGCTGTCGGATCAGATAACTGGCTGATGCCATTTAGCTCAGAGATATTTTGAAATGTCTCCTAACATATGTAGACCTGATTAGAGAGAGTAAGGCAAATGGCATTTTTTTTTCTTTCTCCACGAGATTCAAATATATCCTCCCACCCACACACACACACACAGATCCACCGAGGACCAGCAGTGACTTAAAGGTTGACTGAGCGAGTGCATAAATAAGCTTGAGCTCAGTGTGTAAGTGTGTGTGTGCATCCTTCGGCGACACAGAGGAGCGCGTGTTTACATCGCCACATGTCGGTCACAGAGGTCACCAGTAATGACACCACTTGTTGTTCTGGGTATATACTATCATGGTTTAATGCACTTATTGTGTGTCGCTTTGGATAAAATTGTCAGCTGAATGAAATTAAATGTAATGGATGTTTTTATTTATTTAAGAGGGAATAAAACCATGTCCGAAGACATGCAGATTTGAGTTTAGGTTATTTGGAGACTCTAAGGCTACAACCACACCACCACGTTTCCGTTTGAAAATGGCATTTTCAATCTAAAACGTTCTTCTTTCGGCTCTGTATTAGTTTTAATCCCTGTCCATACTAAAACCCTTGAAATTGCATATCATGTGTCCACTAAGGTACAATGAACGTGCACGTGCCTGTGTTACTGGGAAGCACTTGGCAAAAAGTAAGAGCAGGGAGCTACTGAAACACATTGATCATCAATTTGGCGTCAACACTGGTAGCTGAGGCCCAAGCTGCTTGTTTTCTTCCACAAACGGGTCACGTGGTAGGAGCCTGACGAATCAGCGAAAGGCTACGCTGTCAAGACCCAATCAGGAAGCGGTTGTGAGTGTCCACGTTATCATTACAGTGTTAAGGAGTTTTCAAACTAAAAATGGGACCAGCTGCATTTCCAGACTGGCAACCTGGTGAACTCTGCCTCTACCCAGTTTCAATAATGGATGGATAAATCTATTCCAAGATGGTTTTTGGTTTTATGATTCAAGCAACAGTCCTTAAATAAACACCATGCAATCGATTGTTTTTCTCCAGGTACAGTTTGCAACATAACACCCCCCCCCTCCACTTCATTACAGGTGATTCACAATACACAATTACTTTACTTTGATTCGTATCACAAGTTAAATTGGCCATTTTCTCGCTCTAAGCCGTGAGCTAGTTGCCTTATTGTTTATCTAACAAGCTCGGCTGTATCAATTAGCAGACTTGCTCAAAATAGCTTGTAATCTCATTGACAATGGAGAGCAATTTATCAAACTACACCTCGGGGTATCTGCTCTTCTAAACACCATGTAGCCACACATATCTATGGATTTGTGCCGCCAGCTTTTGTAACAAACCGTGGGAATAAAAATCCACATATGCAAAAGACTGAATAGAATATATAAAGCGCGGTCGTTCCCTATAGGCTGCTCCCGCTGTGTGATTCGCATTGTTGAATCACACAGGTGAGAAATCCATCACAAGGTGTCACACATGCCAACAAACAGAGGTACCAGGTTGGCAATGTGCAGCACAATCTGACAAACAAGGTGTTTTCACACCGGGATAACACAGGAAATCACAAAAACTCACCGCAAACAACCTGTTGATGTGTTGCAGATTGCCGATATACTGTATATTCGCAAATATAACAACATATTAAATGTAATTTTCCAAATGACTACAAAAAGAAAAGGTGCATCATAGCTGCGTTATTGTATTTTGTATTTGCACACTACAACACTATCGCTGAAACATGCCATGATAGCTCAATCAGTCCCTCTAAATGTTTGGATTTATAAAAATCAAGCCTCTCAGGGAACAGTTTTTTCCACAATAGAACCTCAATATAAGAAAATTGGAATTTGAAATCCTGCTGGTAAATAATAACACCGCAAAAAGTTGTGTGGTATTAATTCTCCTCCATATGAGCTCGCCTGGTTTCTCATAACCACGGGCACAAAAGGGCAGAAGTGTTTTGTTCGGTAAAGGAAACGTTTAATTCAGTGGGTTATTAACACACAGCAAAGAAATGGTCTGTTTGCTTACAACACAGGCAGGTTTGTTATGTGGCACCTTTGGACACAAGAGAATTCACAATGCTGCACTCGAGACAACTAAAACACAAATTTAAGTTTATGTAGTGTTTTATAAATCAGTTTTCTATATATAAACAGTAGTATTTTAAAATCAGGTCTCTGACACTGACAGTTGATTGTGCTGCAGTGGTTTTTAGAGACACCTGTAAAGACGCCATTGAAGCAGTCAAGCATAGTGAAAATAAAAAGCACTGACAAGCCCTTTTTATTCTTAATATATATTAAAATAGACAGCAGGCTGCATTTTTCTGTCTCATATCAGCTTATCATCCTGGGCACTGACCAAAACAGTGAAAAAACAGACAAGACTGAAAGCGATCGGTATCATGTTGCTGGATATATTGACTGAAATTAAACGGTTACAATGGAATTGATTATTATCCATCTATTTGAGAGCAGTTGTGGGAGATTGTGGTTATATTAAGCGTAATATGGAAATTGCAATATCACAATACACATTAGAGATGCTGCATGATACATTAACTGCATTTAAATGTACTCATTTGCTGACGGAGTTCAGCTTCATACATGTTAATTATCTTCTGTGCCGTTCTCTCAGCTTCAAAACTATTAGCTCGTCTTGTCTCGATGTTCACCTCAAATTAAAAATCAGCCATTAGCCTTTTTTCGGTCGAAACGTCTCCACTTTCCCCATCAATAACAAGCTGATTTATATGCATAGCAATACTCACTACAGCGATATCATTAACCATTTATTGCTAATTGTAGGAGGTAATGGTGTAGGGTACGGGCCTTGTGTGCATGCACCAATTATGAAGTTAATTGTAATTTATACGATGCATGTAGAAGGAAATATATATATATATATATATATATATATATATATATATTGAATTGTAAAGCTGGATTATTTTTGTGCATGTGCTGAGTATCTATAGACGCTTTAATAATGAATGTCCCTTGTGTGTTTTGATTGTATAAGTCTGTTTTATATCAGAGAAATGGAGAGCAGCCTTGTTCTCTCCCTATGTGAATTAGTAATTAGATTTGAATCAACAGATTAATAACAACGACAACACCCACTGTGCCAAGAGAGGATACAACTATCATCCACAGCTTTACACACACACACTCACACACACACACAATGACCACGTTGACGGCAACACATTCAGCTCTGGGTAAAGTCGCACCCTGTTTGCCAACATGTCGAAACCATCAAAGTCTAGACTCGTCCATAAAAGACAGCACTGGGACAATAGTCCAACGTCGCAGGTTTTTCTTTCCCCCGTCTGTGCTTTTGATTGGGCTTAGATACAATTCTAAAGAGCCACTTCTCCAAATGACTTGGATTTTAAAGGGACAGGGAAAACAAAGCGGGCAGATGAGACAAAAGCTTGAGCTAATCCAAAGCTAATCATTCGTAATAGCAGACATTAAACACGATCCATTGACAGCCGCTGAATGCGAACCAAACATACCTCGTTTATCTGCTCGAAGTCAATAGAAGGGAAATGTGGGGACGGACAAAAGGCATATCTCAGTGGCTGTGAAAACCCACTGCGCATTTCCTGTGTGTAATTAATGGAAACCCTAATTCATTGCGGATAAAAGGGGGTAAAAAAACCCAACATAATTAAACGTAAACACCCTGAACTGCCTCGGTCTCGCCCGTCTCTGATCCTTTGCTCAAACACTGAGCACTGTTTCACACACAAGCCCGACCTCAGACGCACAGACAGGAGACAAATGAAAACACACATGCGCAAACATCCTCATCTCCGGCCGTGCACGTACACCCACTCAGCGACGGTGTCGGCGCCCCGCAGAGGGGAATCAACGAGGCAGCTGGCATAGCCCTGGGCTCTTTGACTGTGTGGCTCGGAGCACAGTGTTTAAGACTCACCGCCCGGGGGCCCTGCCGCCAGGAGCTGTCACTCAAAGCCACAGGGGAGGGGCTTAGCAACAGGATGGACATGATGTCATGACTTTTTTTACACTCCATGCAGGGGAGCTACGTCTCAAGTCTGGGGGAGTTCACATCTTAACAAATGTATTTTTAAGAGTCTTATTTTACTTCAGGTTTAATAATTAAACTTTACATTAAGAGCTACACTAAAAAAAGCACATCTACTTCTTTGCCTCGATATTCAAAGTCACTTTTCTTTCCCAAATGGGACACAAAAGCAGCTGCTAAAACATGCAGTGACAGAATCCTCAGGCCCCCCCATCCATCTTTCATCGCTGTTCCATGTCAAATATTGATGTCGGCAATATAAAAAAAAAAAAAACAGCAGTGTGAAAATATTTTGAAAAGGTGAGCACGTAATGTTTTTCTGGTGTTTCTCCTTCCCTCTTATTTCCTCACACTGTTTCTATTTACCTTTCTTTCCCCGCCTGCGCCTGCCTCTCTCGACTCTCTCTGCCGCACGGTGAGCCCGAGCAGCAGAGTCACATTGTGTGTTCCAGCCTGATGAAGGATGCCGAAGGGTATGGCGGCCCACTTCCAGCTTGTGACCTTGTGGAAACAAGATTGTTTGCAGGGGGGGGAAACCGGCGTCCAGCTGACGGCGAGGAAGACACGATTCGCACGCAGTGTCATTTAATGTTCGCTCCTATTGAGATTGCACTTGTGTATTAACATACCCCTGCGCCCAGATAACACATCTGCAACTTCGGAATACATCTCCTCCCCTTGCCAATGCATCTCTTACCTTTACACTATGAATAATTCAAGCTTCCCTGGTTTTTCTATCCCTTGTGTACATTGTCATTTTGGAGGTGAGCATTAACAGACACACACTCAATGACACTACATGATAATTCATTGTTGCTACTATTCTTACGCTCCATCCGTAGATGCTTGAGCCCGCAGCCGGAGGTTAAACAGGTCAGTGTGAGTAAAGCATGAGTGGAGAGTGTTTTGTCAGGCTGGTGTCAGAGTGTAAAGTGGAGGAAGCATTTACTGCCATTATGCAGCAAATCATTTCCAGTGCAAGCACAAAATTTAAAGTGACAAATAGATTTTTAACCTAAGCATGAACTCGGGGAGAGATTCCGCAAGGAAGAGAAAATGTGTGTTGGCACATCTGCCATCAACATGTCCCACCAGTGTATACTATACAATATCAGAAGATATTTATATATATCACAAAGTACTTGGAGGCAGATTTAAGATTAAAATTAGACATACAAATAAAAAGCATTCACCTTAACAAGTAGTTATTGAAATTATTTTGTATGTTGATATATGAAATTCATCACAAGAAAAGTATGAATCGTTGTTTTTTGAATGATTTATGAAAAGCTTGAGTTTCTAACCATTAATGTCCTTAATTGTTTATAATCAATCTAATTAGTTTTGTTTTCACGTTGTTATTCTGGAAGTCCACAACAGAAACAGAAATCCAAAGTTAACTTCACATGCTGATGGAGATATTAAATTTATTCACGCAAATACATTTTTCCTAACAAAGACTTTTGCAGAAGAAAAACATTACTGAAATCAAAATGAAAAAGGATGAATAATAGATATGAACTAGTTTAAATTCTGGTTTCTAATTCCCATTATGCAGCATCATTTTTCAGTACCACTGATAAAAATGCCTACTTATTTCAAATCTGCTCCACACTCCTTCCACAGTTTGTAATCTAAACCTACTGTCAAAATAGCAATTTTTCAAACTTTGTAAGTTGATACACAGTTTTCATGGACGTATTAGAAATAAATGTGACAAGTAAGTCAAACTTTATTTCTAAAAAGTGATAGATTGCCCCTTAAGTTGGTTCTGAGGCAGGTGGAGGTTGCGCATCAAACTCACATTAGCACTGTGGATCCCGGTGGCACGAGTGTATGAGATATACAGTGCGTGACAGTGAGTTAAGTTTCTGATTCCATTAACCACCTGACAGATAATGCTGCTTTACCAGCTCAGAAACCCCCACCAGGACACATCCAGGCAGAGGAGGGAGACAGAGGGGGGAGATGGAGGGAGCGTGAGTGAGAAAGACAAGGCTTTCCACCCAGTGCTATCCTCTAAGGCACATGTGTCAATCTCAAGGCCCGCGGGCCAAATGTGGCCCGCCACCTTATTTTATGTGGCGAGAGCTGGTGCATTACTGTCTTAAAATAAGTTCACTGTATGCTGCTTAAAAGCGCACGTTGACCGTAAACTACATCTCCCACAATGCATTTTGATGCAGTCATGAAAACAGTGAACTTTATTCGGGTGTGTGGCCTGAATCACCGGCAGTTCCAGCTGCTCTGGCAGAAGATGGGCTCAGAGCATGGAGATGTGCCGTACCATACAGAAGTAAGGTGGCTGAGCAGGAGCAAAGTCCTCAAACAATTTTTTGAGGTTGCAAAAATTGCTTTTTTCATGCAGAGCAAAGGAAAACCGTTGCCTGAACTATCCGATCCAAACTGGCTGTGTGACTTTGCTATGTTGTGTGACATAACCGAGCATCTCGCTCATCTGAATGAGAAACTCCAGGGACGTAAACAAGTCATCACACAGATGTCCGACATGATCACAGCTTTCCAGCGTAAACTCGACCTATGGAAGTGCCAGGTGGAACAGGACAATCTCGCCCACTTTCCTGCATCTCAGCCTCCATTCCCGGTGCTTTTTCATGTTCTCGGTTGGCTACCAAACTGAACCGGTTAATATGTGAGTTTGATCTGCGCTTCTCTGACTTTAAAGCGCAGCAATCTGGTTTTGACATCTTTACCTTTCACCACTGACGTCTGTAGTGCGCCCCATCACCTTCAGATGGAGTTAATTGAGCTTCAAAGTGACAGTGGCCTGAGAGCAAAGTTCCAGGATGCTGCAATCGAGAACTTTTACCGTCTCCTGCCCCCTGATTTGATTCCACAGCTCCGACTTCATGCTGCTCGTGTTCTGTCCATGTTTGGGAGCACCTATCTGTGCGAACAGATGTTTTCAATAATGAATTTAAACAAGACCAAGCACAGATCACACATCACTGATGACAACCTGCACGCTGTTTTGCGGATTGCCTCAGCACAAGACCTAAAACCAGACATTGACACCCTGACCAAGGGAAAACGGTGTCACACATCCGGCCAGAAAAAATAGGTAAGAATTTTCAAAAATCCTTTTTTTCCACTTGGTTTTTACTTTTATAGTCCGACCCCCCTTGACTTGAATACATAATAAATACAGAAACAGTTATCTAACAATATAATAAGTTGTAGTTTCATTTATTTTAAATTACATTGCATTTTGTTACATTCATAATGTTAATCTGGCCCTTAGAGGCCAACCATTATGCTGATGTGGCCCTTGGTGAAAGTGAGTTTGACACCCCTGCTCTAAGGCCTGTCAGATTCATCCTCCCACCAATAAGACCCGCAGCTGGACATTTCCCAGAGGGCTCGGTGCTGAGGTATTGGCCTATCAGAGTTGCTTGCCGCCTTCCCTCAGAGCGCAAGGGCTGTCACACCTGTCAGCCCGCCGCCTCCACCGTCTACACTAACAGCCTCGCAGCAATATAGTGTCCATAGAGCATCCAGAGCCACACTGGAGACATGTTGTTGTTGTGTGTGTGTGTCTGTGTCTGTGTCTGTGTCTGTGTGTGTGGACAGGTGAGGCTGCAGTCAATAAGTGACTTGGTCTTGGCGAGTGCTGCTTGTGGTGCAGGAACGGTTCTTTCACCGAGTCTGACAAGGTGCCTTTTGGTTTATCCTCACCGCTTCTATCTTTGTTTACACACTCTCTATGAACCCCTCTTAAAATGATGTGTTATTAGGAAAATGGACGTTTCATGAGGCCTGTTTTTAATAGAAAAAAACGAGGAGGGGATATTTTTTTGGCAACATTTCAATCTATTGAGCATTTTGAGAACGCACATCACGTATCTCTTTCGAAATGAAAAATAAATTGTAACAGATAGAGGTTTCCTTTAGAAATAGATATTATGATCTGATATATGGTAATAAACTTGTGTTATTCTTATTGATAATTGTTATTATTATTAGTCATGTTTTGAGTTGTTTCTCTGACTACCTGTTGAATGCTTATATCTCTGTTTTGTTCTCCACCTCCATTTGCTCCACACTCGTTTAACGCAGCAGCTAATAAAGCTGAATATTAGTTTCCAATGATACAAAACAAAAAACAGCATAGGATATTTGGCATTTCATGAATTTTTTGCTCAATAAAATGATGATTAACAATGATGAGCCAATTATTTTTCATGGATTGATGAATATTTCTGCTGCTAGCACATTGTCTATTGCTCGGTGTTGGACGGAACTTTAGAAATGATTTGCTGAAAGAACAGTCACCGGAAACAATGCTGCTGACACGAGAGTCGAGACTGAACCAAAGGTTGCAGGTTGAAAACCAAAACTGAGCTGAAAGGAACTGCAGAAACCAACGATAAGTCACTGAGAGCAGCAATTGTCATATTACACATCCATCTTATCCATTAGTGCAGCTTTAAATTGGCTAGGACAGTCCTTGTCACAAATTGTACTGCCTAAAATATGCATTAATGAAAAAGAAAGAGGACTGTCTGCCATTCCATCCTCGGTACTTAAGCTCAGAGACTTTATGGAATGGAGTAAAAGACACATCCAGGCACATACAGGTCAACATCCACGCTCTCAGCATATTAACAACTAAAACAGGGCGTGTTACATGTGCACGTCTGCCAAAAAGCTGGGAGTTAGCCCCAGTCCTTTTCAGATTTTCAGCGCTAACCTTGATTCAGGGAAGTGACGAAGGTTGCCCTGGCCTCCCCTGAGGTTCACTGACATATCTCACACCAACAGAGCGCACAAGCCTGTGGGGTGCTTTGATTTATCACCCGCCTAATTAGGTCACCTGAGGCCAAGCTTCATTCGACAGGAGGCAGAATCAAAACTGCATCTTTCACCAGCCTCCATCCTTGGCACCCACCTCCCCCCCACACCCTCTCCCAGCCTTTGCTAATAATACACATTAGCTCCTGTTGCCCTGGCCTCTTCTGGCGATAGTCGTAATATATGGAAATATCCTCCATACATTATGGAAACCTATGCTAATTGGAGTCTAAAGCTACACAATTACAGCAGTAAGGCTGGTGGCGGAGACGGTGCGACAAATCAGCGCGGCACAGCAGCAGTAATGACCCTCGCTGCGGGGGAGTTAGCCGGGCTGAAGAAATCATAAAGATAGTTTGTAACTTGGAGCATATGGAGGGACAAATGCACTGATTGCGCTCTAGGCCAGAACAATCCAGCTTGTTGCGCGCCGAGTGGCATCTCTTTGAGAACACACCGACTCGTGTGTGGTATCATCTAATTTATGCTGCTTATCTGAGAGTGTGTGCATAATTTCGTTTGTTTTTCTAGTGGTGTGGGGAGTGTGTGTGTGGAAAACAGAGAAGTCGGGAGGCAGGTTGGGATTTTCTATGTGCGACACGCACAGATGGGCACAAAACTGAGCTTGGATGCAAATCAGGTATCTACTCCTGTGAGTGCATATACAGTACAGGGATGTATTGTCTCCAGTCTGAGTGTCTGAGTTTTATATCTCTGAATGTATGCGATGCAGTCAGGGGGATTCTGCTCCTCCTGCTCAGCGATAAAGCTCAAGCCGATCCCATCACTGCTGCCACCGAGAGTCATCAATAACCCTGCCAGAGGCTGCCAAGTGTGCGACTGCATATCCGCCACATGGACACCTGCCCTTCATTCCCTAGCAACCGCGGGTAAGAGGTGTTTGAGTGCGTGTGCAGTTTGTACATATGTAGCCTCCGTGGCAGTCATCGGCACACGGAGCAACTGCTGTGCTGTATCCCTGTGATATAGAGGATTCGCTCTGTAATTATTATCTATCAAACAAGGGTTTAAAGCTGCGCCAGGCAACTTTCCATGTTGGCAGCATGCACTGAGAGGCAACTGTGTGAGCCATTTCCACTTGAATGCCCAAATAAAAGAATATAAGGACAGTGATCACAGTTTATGTTAAACCACCCTGGTCAGTCTGTGAGGATTTTAAAGGGCCTGACACTAGTGAGTACCAACCACAGAAAGTATATTAAGATGGATGACACGTCTCTGCTTCCTCCCACTAATCAGATACGCACAATCTTGCACTGAAGACGTCATTTGGAGCCACAAGCTGTGCAGTAGCAATTAGGGGAATGGGCCATAGTATCGAGGTACCGCCGATATAAGCGCTTGACCGATCGCGAATCAGTCAATCAGGATGTTTCACCTAATTTTTATGGTATCAAATAATTCAAAACGGGGGGAAATGAGCAATTGGACAAGTCTGATAACCTATTATCTTTGAGAAAGGTGTCCATCTTCATATACAGTCCTCCTAAACCGAAGTGAGCACACAAGACATTGGAAAGGACTCACAGCCGTTGATGTTGCACTGCCGAGGTGCTGCTTTGGCTGCGAATATGTAGACAAGGTGCGAGTGTTACTTTCTTCAAATTGTCTCCTCGCGGAGCAACATTTCTCGGCTATTTTCAGCATGGTGATCAGATTCATTCCTCCGCAGCCAGCGGAAAATAATTAGGTAACTTTTTATCTGACAGAAAAGTCTTTTAACCATAATTAGCCTCTGCTGTTAATACTCAAAACACAAGAGAGGGAAGAGATAACGCAGGGCAGTGCTGAACAGTGCTCATTAGAACAAATGAATTAAAAAGGACTTTCATAATGGCGTTCATCATAGGTAATGAAAGTGTTGAAGCGTACAGAATTTTCAGATCTATATAAAAATGTGACAAACATATGTCTCAGAAATGCAAAAGTCTCTACACGAGGGCATAAATATGGAGACAAAGCCTGACTCTCCCAAGAGCCAAGTTCCCCCGAGGTTCCAACCGACGCTGTGTGTGTGGCTGGAACAAAGCTGGAGAGAGAGAGAGGTAAAGAGGTAAATCACTCCCTTCAAAGACCCCCCCCCCCGGGGACCGGTGACTTGGATGATACAGTTAAAGAAAAAAAAAAAAAAAAGAAAGAGGGGAGGCCACTGAGGAGCTACCAACACACTTCCCACCACAGCTTCCTCATTTCTCTTCTTCCTGCACCCTATTTTAACTTGAATCCCCGTCCTCCTCCTCTGCCCTCAGGTGGGCGGACAATGCTAACCTCTCTCGGGTTGGGAGGGGTGAGACAGAAGCGTCACACGCCACTTAACCGACTTTCTTCCCTTTACCCGGAGACGGTAAGGTAGGCAAAGGCCACAACAGAGGAAATGGCTAACCGCCTGCTTCCCTGTGCTCTTTTTAACAACCCTTTTTATTGACCATTTACAAGGTTGGGGAAGTTTGGCTCCAAAAACAGCAAGGAGCCCGCCTTTGTTTCAGGAGCCCAGGGCATTATTCGACTTTTCTAAGCTTTGCACTTAAGTTTTGTGCACGTCGTCCATTTTCGCTTTGATAAGCAACTGTGTTGAATTTGTGAGGATGAGTTTATCTGACTTTAAAAAGAGTCGTCATTGTCTACACGTACATAAGAGAACAGGTGTGCCGCTCTCGGTGTCTGAACCGAGCTTGAGGACACTCAAGTCGACTTGAATATTTATTTCTCTTCTAAATTTAGAGTTGCTGAGAACGAAACGTGCCGGGCTGAGTAATCTTTAAATAATGCATCGGGCATAAATAGCAGTTTTCAGGGGCTGGAGGCTGAGCAGGTTTTTGGTGGTGTGTCTGAAAGGAGAAATTATTAGGGACAACTATTTATAGGCAAAGTCAGCTTTCTGCTTATGACCACAAAAGATTAGGATCCAAATATCATTATCATCTTCCTGTTTTTAATTCACCTGAGTGTTCGTTTGTGCATATATGGAAGCATCATAATGCTTTAGATTCATTAGAAGTCCAGTCCCTTTCATTGATTTTGTATCTTCTTAATAAGGTAGCTTGCTAATTATCTAATTTGTTAATGCAATGGAATTTGAATTCCCCATTTCTCTAACTGGTGCCATCAACAAAAAATCATTCAGATCCATTCATCAAACACCTCATACACATACATTCATAAATGCTAAGGTAGACAGTAATAACAGTGGTTAAAGGAAAATGTGTAAAGCAAGCGTGAACACTCACATCACTCATCATTCACTGCCCATTACTTGGATAAGTGTGATACTGAAGATACTGAAAATACTGACCGACCTAACAATGTAGTGTGCCTCCTGCGACAGAGATAATTAGGATCTATATAGTTTGTTAGCAAAAATGTAAGAATTCATCTTTAGGATCCCATACCTGATAGTGCCCTCACTCGTATAGGGATGTGATGTGGTCCCATGAGGAATAACCTTATCAGACATGAACTCCGGAGATCAATAAAATCCTTCTGTCTTAGCCATCTTTGTTTTAAACAGATGTCGAGATTTACGTCACAATGGCAGTTTTGTTCCCCAACTGGATTTTCAGCCTATGCAGGATTTAAAATACACTCAGAAAGTAAAATGTCAATGTACCTAAACTTTGTCTACAAGAAAACTCAGCAGGGCACCTTCGATTTAAAGTACATAATGTTATTATTAGCGAAGTGTCCCTTCGAATTTTAAAAGCTGGCCTGGTCGTAATGCAGAAAGATGTTCTCTGTGAGTGTTTTATTATAATTTGGGCAATTTACATCCTGTCATCCTTATGATATCAGCAACACTACTCCAGAAATATGAAAGATCTAGAGTTCAAGATCTTTAGATGCAAGTTTAGCTAGATTTGCTATTGCTTTTGGCAACAGTATAATATATTTACACTGTAAAACACATCCACAGGACTTAAGATTGTATCATTTGTTTTTAACTGTGCCAATTAAGATATCATTCAATCACTATCAACGTCCTTAGTTCAAAACCCGAACATTACCAGAAGTAGCATTTGTCGTTCTTTGCTTGACTTCTGCCCCTTTCTTTGAAATAGATTTTCTGACCTCTTGCTCCAACGTCCCATTTTTCACATTAACAACGCGACACCCCCGCGCCTGAATCTAATAAGAACGAATCAGTTGATTGATACGCTGCTGATAGCAAGGGGTTGGGACGAGGTACGGAGATGTTAAGTGTTTTTGTTTGAGAGAGAGTGTGTGTGTGTGTGTGTGTGTGTGTGTGTGTGTGTGTGTGTGTGTGTGTGTGTGTGTATGTGTGTGTGTGTGTGTTAGTGGGGAGGGGGTGGATAAGATCGGTGAGTGACTTTGGGGGACATGTGACTTTGTGCTGTCCTTTGTGGTGTCCGTGGCTGTCAGGGAAAAGCGACAGGCGCTTATCTCCTTCCTTCGGCCGGCTTATCTACTGCTCACCTACACATCGATGGGAAATCAATGGGAAGCCTTCAGTGCGCCATCAATATAACAAATGACCAATTCAGACTAACACTTACTGTCGATCCTGAAGGAAGCCCTCGCTCACACAGAGCCCCAAGACCCCTGGGGCTGAGCCGCGACAAAAAAACAAAACGTTCAGCCTCCTCCGGGCACATGCACATATTACAGGTCCGACTGTGTATGATAGAATGCAGGGGAAATGCTGCAGGGAATGATGGATGGAACCACATATTAATTGAGTTGTACATATTTGTGTAAAGTACAATTTTGCAGGAATGCAGAGACACAAGTAAATCAAAACAGTTGTGTGTTCACGTGAACTCTGCACAGTAAAAGCTGCGGCTGCTGGAAAAGTAGAAGGATTGGAGAAAGCCTCCTGCATCATTTAAGTCACATGTATGTTGACTTTTTGGCGTCCCTGTTATAATGATATATATATATATATATATATATATATATATATATATATATATATATATATATATATATATAGATGTCGTAAAAGGGGCGGTGGACAATGTGCCACGACAAAGATGAACAACAATGGCAAAACAAGATGCAAGATGGAGAGACACAGTGAGCATGAGCCGAGCTGCACCACAGACACAGCAAATCACTATCTTAGAGATCTCTTTTGTTTATTATGATCTTTTTGTTCATCATGAAACTGTGAGGGGGCGATTTCAGAATATGCCTGACACAGACAATTAAATAATTAATGGGAGACACTGAACACACGACAACAAAAAAGCTATTTTTATTCGCTATTGTTCACATTCAAGTAAATATTCAATACTCTAGGTTAAATGTTGCAGAAGTTATATTTGTTTCCCTTTCCTTACTTGTCCAAAACGTTATCTGATGATGATCTGATCCAAACTGTCAGTCTTGTGAACTGTATTATTCTTCATCATTATTAAGTTATCATGCTAAACCTCCTACAAAGTTATACTATTTTGAAACTGTTAGAAAAACCTGTCAGCTGTAAAGGTTAAATGGAATAAAGCATCTGTCACATCACACCAATTTGCCTAGCTCGTTAATTTCAATTTATTCGTTTGTTTTTTTCCCTGTGTGTAAAACTCTAAATCATGCATATCTGTATTCTATTCCTCTAATTTATTCTTTTTCATTCTGTACTGCCATATAAAAGAAAGTTATTTTCGATGATTCATCCATTCGGAGCTAAAAAGCGACTCAGTGGGGGAGCGTGTGCATGTCTGTGTTGAAGAAAAGGTGGGTTCACTCAGTCATTTAGTTTTTTCTTTTCAGACACACTCCGTCATCTGAACGCCGAGCCAACAAAGTGAGTCAGGGCTCGAATCTGCTGGCCAAAGCAGTTTCACAGAAATGTCACAGACCCAGAGGGCCAGCCAATTTCCAGGAACCTCTCCAATGAAATCTGCCCTTCATTATATCCTTCCACCCATCACACATCCCTCCATCTCCATCCACCACCTCTTTCTGCACGTTTCTCCAGTATATTTTCTTTCTTTTAACGTTTGCTGGAGAGGAGCCGTCAGATATTGCACCGCTCGATCCATCGCAGAAACGCCCCCACCCCTCCCGTATCCTTCTCCCTTTTAAATGTGTCAGACCCACAAAGTAGGGCTGCGTCGCAATTGACCTTCCGCGTCCCGGAGAAGAGAGAGAGAGAGAGAGAAAATAAATAAAGAGGTAGAAAAGCTTGGCATAGGGACGACACTCCAGCTGAGAGCTCAATCAATAGAATACTTGGGGATCAGAAAATGGTGAGTGGCGTCGTCCCACGGTGCAGAGGTTATCTAAAAACCTTGACTGACTCTGCGGGAGAATTTATTTCAGGGCATCGAGGAACCTCTGACAAAAACTTGGGACTTGAAACTTGTTTGAGTAAATGTACTATTTGGAGTCATCACAATGATCTTACTTGGAACTTGTTTAGGGAGAAAAACAAATGCTGGACAGACTGATGATCAATAAAATACCAGGTTTAGTGTTGCTGAGTGAAATAGAAAAATGCACGTATGACGTAAAGGCCGACAATCGACTGATCTTTAAAGAACTCAGCTGAGGCTATCAGCTGAATACAGAAATGTACAATGGCTGTCTTGTCTGAGATTATATAGGCCCCGACTCATGGGTCAAGTTTACGATTGTCGATTCATAAGAGAGCAGTTTCTCAAACCTTCAGGAAGATTCAGAAATGTTTCTAACAACAAGAAACTTCAAGATCACAAGGGCGAGGAGGGGGGCAGGAGGTGTTTATCCCACAAGCTGGATCCTACCGGCACCTCCCTCCCCACTTTAACATCAGTGTCATATGAGCAATCCAGAGCCTTTTATGAGAGAACACTTGAGTTTTATGCATCTGCGAGCACATGACAAAGACGCATTAAAAAGTAAAACCTCTCTGATGGGATATAAGCTCTTAAGAAAACAAGCATAAAAAATAAAAAGCGCTGAGAGGGAGGAGAGTGCAGCAGTTACGGCGCTTCTGCAAATGCCCCCCCCTCCCTCCATATACTTAGAAAAGGCTTTTAATACATCTGTAGCCAGTTTAAGCTCAGATGAGAGCAAGTGGCGGTAAAATAGCACTTAATGTGCAGTCTTTCCGGATAAAAGGTAACCCCTCTAACTTCTGGGGAAAGGAAATGACAGTGCGGACAATAAATCCCGGGCTGGTACGATTCGCTATTAGAGCAGCTATGATTGAGTAATGAATGACACAATGGAAATGTCAACGTCGACTATAAGCTTTGTCATCGGGGGAACGTGTGCAGATATTGTGTTTTGAGTAAGAATGTATATCTAAGCAGATTCAGGCGATGACTGATTGACGACATGTAATGTATGAGTTTTTAAAAAGTTGGTCTTTTGCTATTTTTAAAGTAGATTAATCTGCATTGAAAGAATTTTTTTTTTCTCTCTTGAATAACAGTCTCTAGTCGTTTCCCTGTGTGTCCCCAGAACACTTAATGTCAGGAGCCACACAGATGCCTCCGCAACAGCTTGCAGCCCATATTGCCAAATGAGCGCTGGTGGCGGGCGAGGTGATTACTGTCTCTATTAACTGGGGATGTGCCGCATGAGTGCTGCAAAAAAAGGAATCTGATGGCTCTCAGGCCCACGCGCTCAGATGGCACCAAATCACCAGGCAGAATAAATTACAGCGAAAATCAGAAATTACATTTCCTTTAACCGTGACCCTGCAGATTCAATTTGTTTTTACGGATGAAATTCTGGTATGACATATGCATTTTTTGTTTTGGATTAAGGCAAATCAAAACCTGACGATGCATAGTGATGCACTATAGTTTATTTTCCTCTCCTTTAAAAATAATAGGCTTACTTTTAGTGTTGTTGCGATGATGAGGAAAAGGGAACTGTAAACTTTTTTTGCTCGGTGTACGACAAGAATTATGTTTCAGTCGTTTCACCCAACGAGGAATATATAATCTTAATGAAGTCTTAAATAACCCATCTGGTATCATTTGAATTTAACTGCATAATGTGATACAAGTTATTTATAGATCCATTCCTGAATGAGAACATGATATCAGGTTGAAACCATCATAACTAAGGTAATGTCACAGCTAGAGAAGTACTACGGAGTATTCGGGCCAAGTTGAAGTAAACAGTAGAATAATGCTGTAATTTAACAAAACAAAAGTAATAATATTTAAGATGTCTTCCCCTCCTATAAGTGGCCCTATCATTTTGTTCTAGAAAGACCTTAATCAGTTGCGAGGAAACATTTGTCATCAGCATATACTGTCAAATCAAGAGCAATTAACAATATGAATAAGAAGCCACTGTAGCATCACAACCTAGCATGACTATAGATCTTTAGTAGAGTTAATGGAAGAATGGTTAAGTTTTATTTCCATCTGTTTACATGGAGAAAGTGTGAATTCATTAAAATAGTAGTATTCCTCCAATTAGGACTAATTACGCTACAAATTGATGCTATTTACTAGGCAAATGGTATTGGCATTATGTTTGGTAACTTACATCAATATCAGTTGTGTTTTTTAAATTTCAAACATTATTATCCTCTTCACTCCAATATACGATTCGGTTCATATATTGGGAAGACAACATATCGTCCACTGACTCATTTAGCGACACAGCAGTTACACATAGCGGTCAGTTATACTACAATACTACTAAATACTAGATAACTAAACTCTACTAATAAAGTAGTTTGGGTGATTGCAACCTGCAAACATCCCATATTTAAAATGTAGGATGTAAAACTGTCAGATTTGGACAATAACATTAAACAATGAGCAAAACAATGACTAACTATCTTTTTCCAGGGTGTTGCTCCCCCAGCAAAAAGGTATTTACAATTCATCTTTTCGAGTTGTCTAGTCCTCTGTAGTGAGACACCACAGTATTGTAACCAACCACAGTAGCGAGTCTGCATGAAAATAGATCCGTTTAAAATAAGCAGCAGAAACACTTATTCCGCCGAAATGGTTTCCTGTGGTAAAATCCAATTGCCTGAAAAGGAAAAAAAACAAACACCACCAGAGTGCATTCGCCAAACTTCAATGCAACGGTAATGTTGCATTGAAGAAACAAGAGAAACAAGAGAAACAGTGTTGGTAAAAAAAATGATCCATGATGTGAAGCCTCAAGTTCCATCAGACCACAAGCTGCTCCTTGATAGAAAATGCTCATTTCTCCCGCGAAACCCGAGAAAGACACAAAAAAAAGAAATATTCATCTTCTCACTTTCCTTCACCCACTGAAATTCTAAAAGCAGACTCCGAGAATCCTGCTTTTTCATATACCACAGGTGATAAAAATTCATTACATGTGAGACAACACACACGCGTGCACCAGATATGTCAGGCTCACAACAACAACCTCAGTTTCCTGCAGCGGTGCCCGCATGTGATGTACAATCAGCTGCACGGGCACCAATTACCATGCATTAGGGAGATTCAGATGGTTGGGATGCTGTAAAGACAAACAGTGTGTGTTTGGATGTGTGTGTGTTTGATGACAAGATGCATGGTTGACTTACCTATGTAGAGAATCCACATGGGGGGGCGAGCATGAAAAAGAGAGAAAGAGAGAAAGAGAGAGAGATCATGAGTTTGGTGATCAGATCTTTCAAACACAACATCAACAGCTTCTACATAGTGTCATTAGGAAACTTGCTTTGCCAATATGAGTCTGTCTCTGATCAGAAACAGTTGCCAGGGGGGTCCCACGGCTTCAGCTTTTACTCAGTGGAATCAGTTTTGTGTGCATGCATCCCCACCTCCTCCAGTACCTGTTGTCTCCCCCCCCCCCGGGTGTTGAGGTGCCACGCTTAATGATTTTTTTACTCCACTAGTCAAGAACAAATTAGCATCTTCGCTAGCGCTCCCACAAACAGGCCTGCACAACTGGGAATCATCAGGGGGGGGGGGTAAAAACACTTGAAAGTTTACTTTTCCCCCCAAGTCGAGATCAATGGAGCAGAGAGGAGGAGAGGAAGTGGAGAGAGAGAGAGAGAGAGGGGACTCCAGGGGGAAACAACCCCTCGCAAAAGTGGTAATTAGCAAACTTGTAAAAATAAAGGGAGGCAGAAATCCTAATGATTGCCGATACAATGTACTTCTGATGTCCTTGATGCTCATAATGAGCGAAGATAAAGATGATGAACAGAGACGGGGATTGTTGGGAAAGAGAAAAAAAAAATTTGAAGAAACACGTACACGATGCAGCTAACCGCAGGTATAAATAACCACTCGATAATTCATGATAACAATAATGAAGAGCACTGTTCTAGCTCTTGATCATTAAAGGTGTTATTTTATCATGACATTTTTATTTGAGCACTTTTTTACACGTCACACAGACACAATGAAATACTAATGTGAGGAAATTCTGGAATTGTTTATGCGGTTCTTAAAGTTTTAGGGACATTTTAGAGACATAATATTTGAGTTAAAAGTCATTGTATTCCTTTGTTTATTACTTGATCAACAATAATTCATACATGATCAATAAATCCACTGATCAATTTGTAATTTAAATCATTAATCAATTGTTTGGTTTATGAAAATGTCAGAAAAAAAGGAATAAATGAAAAAGGAAGAAAGACAGATGGAGATTTGGGGGATTTGTTTCAAGAACTGCTTCGCAAACAAATTTTAAGGTGGAAGCTGCACTTCCTTGGGTCCTTGGCAATTCACTCACCAGGTTTTAAGACCATCGGATGAGCGGGTGCCGAGAATATCCTAAGACAGACGAACGGAAAGACGGAATCATCCATTAATCAAGAATAATTTCACCTTTCTTCTTACGTTTCAGCCACATACTGGCCAGCTGCTGCTTAGTTTAGCTCCATTTTTATCTCTGCACCATCGCCACGTTTCTTCCTTTGCTCTTTGCCCATCACTCGTGTGAAAATACAAGCTCAAGCTGGTGCAGCAGATGCTCCACGACGTTTCTTTCTCTGCTTAATGGAACCTGTATCATTTTGGTACATTTGTGGTTTACTATCGCTCATTTATCACTCACTTGCTAAATATGCGAACTGCAGTGCAAATGTTTTAACGCAGTATTGAGGACGCTTCATATGTGCGTGAAGCCGGGTGGGAAATATGCTGTGGCATTATACCTTGCCACGGGGCTCTCCCACACACAGCCAGAGACAGACATGTTGACTTTCAACATCTTTATTCAATCAGACACCTTTTAACAAACATAAATAAACTTCAACTTAAAGTAGACTAGCTTTTCAGCTCAGTCCGGGGGTCTCTCGAGTGTCTGCGTCTCTGAGTTCAGTCGGCTGACAGCTCTCACCTGCGCTGATTGATCCTCTGTGGTGCAGGTGAGGGGGCTCTCCCAGCCTCCACATATGCATTATGGAAAATACACGTTTTTTTTAATATTGTGATTGGAACATTTGACACTTTCTTTGGGAGATTTCTCTCTTGCTATTTTTGTATAATTTAGTTATTCTATCCATTTATTCTATTTGCATTCTTTGTTTGTTATAGTCACATTTACAGAATTATGGAAATTATGATTTCAATGTCTTTGACTGTTAAAAAAATCTGGCTCAGAGTCAGAGAATCGCTAAAAAGAAAAAGTGAGATCAGCTACTTAGAGGTTGAGGTGCAGGGAGAGGAGGAGGATTTCAGCAAGAAAGAGCCAAGTATTGCAGAAGGTGAAGTTTGACCTGATGCAACATCACCACAGTGTCACTCACACCTTTAAATCTCAGCCTCTGCAGCAGAATAAAACTTTTTGTTTTACTGTAATCCAATGTCTTTGCCATAATGTTCATCAACGTTAAAAAAATCTATAAACTAAAATGTGATTTGCTTTAAAACCCAAAAGTTGCAAGCTTTCTTGTATTTTCTGTTTCTCTTTCAGAGGCTGAGAAATAAAGGTTTAAGTAGATGTCACATTTTAGGAAAGGAAACCCTCAGGTTTCAAACAGTGCTTAGGTTTTAAAATGCTTCTTTAAAGGGCGCCTCCGGCCTTAATGTGGAACAGGAAAATATGTGTTTTTAAAAATCCAGCCCAGGAGATGGAGGAAGACAACGCTGATGACATTTGTGTGCAACAACAAAGAAATAATAGCTGTAAGGAAACAAGTCAATGAGTCAAGGGTGTCTTGGAAAGACGCCAGTGAATGAAAACCAGCTCATTCAGTCTCTTTCCCGTTGGCCGTGGTACAACCACCTACTTCCTCTAATCATCCCTGCTACTTCCACTACGACGGGCGTCGTTCCCCTGTCAGCGCGGTGATGAGATGAGCCTCGGCCTGAGGTAACCCTGACGACAGACCCGAGTGCCGTGGCAGGAGCAAGGCTGAGATCTTCCTGCAGCGGTGGAAAAGCCCCAAAGCTAAACTGCAGGGCTGAAATACCTGCAGACTATTACCGCTGCGGCTGCAGGTCGTTGGATTCCCGTATTTTTATGGCACAACTCTGTCAGTTTGTCACCGGGTGCAATTTTCTCATCTATTTTTCATCACGGCAATCATTTCTGACCAGTATCTTATCAACGGGTCCACGGGAGCAATTTACAGTACACGCTCGCAGCTCTCAAAAGAAATCAGCTCCGAAAACTCCACCGCACTCCATCAAGACGTTGATAGTCGGCATGTAGAGATCACAACTGGCTGGGTTTTGTTACAGCAGCTCCATTGTTGGAATTTCATTATTTTTCTCCCTTCTAATCCCAAAGCTGGGCTTTTGAATTTTTGATATTGTTTATCAGGTTCAGCCTGGGTTTGATTGGAAAAAACCTACGACCAGAGGTTCAGTTCCCGTCCTCACAACTTTCATGTGTTTTCACTAACTTAGGATGTTCAAATTGAAGAAGAAAAGAGTTAGAAATATTCAGATTTAAAGACTAATGCATTCCAAAGCAATTAATAATAGAAAAGACCACAAATATATGTAATCAACACCATGTAAGGTAAGATGAGAATAATAAAACCATAATATTATTGTTAGGATATTTATTGTCTTCTGGTTTCCGGCACTTCTGTCCAGCACCTTGTGTTTGTCAAGTTTGGATGAGCGTACTTTTTGTGTACTTTCTCCAAATGGGTTTGTTTGGTGTATGTGACAAAATGGTCATCAGGATAATGATGTGATTTGGAATCAAACTAAGACATGACGACAATATATATTTGCATGTGTGGACCAGGTTTGAAAACATTATATTATTTGCATGGCTTAACCTAATGTCACGTATCTGTGTTGTAAATAATACACAAGGTGATGCACTCTACATTACCATCAGCTACAGAAACTATTGGTCAGTATGCTCAAATGCTACATGCCCAAAATAAACAGAATATATATATCTGCAACTACAGGGTCTATATGAATAAACTTGGTAGCTATATAAAAGGTAACATGACAGATTTGAATGAATCTCCTCTATGAAATCAGTTCCTGGCTCATGTTTCAGTTATGGAGAAACAAAGTGGATATTCAGTATGGTCAACGTGGAAGGAAACGTTACTTAGGATGAGCTTTGCAATTGAAGAAAACATTTCCGTTGCTGTAAAACTGAATGCAGGAAATCATTTCAATTTAATTGTGCATCCAGAAGTGTTCCCCGAGTGTTTCATCCGTTAGAAAGGTCGAGAGTATCAATAAATAAAATATCATGCAGCCTGAACTAACTGCAGGTTATAGGGTGTCAGGCATCGCTAATCGCTTTAGAGACACTGCGAGGAATCTCCGCTCGTTGGAGCTGTGAATGCTGAGGTCAGATGAAGAGCAATAATCCGAGCGGGTTTGGGTATTCAAACCTCTTCCCAGCGCTAATGGGCCGCAGAACACATTATCCTTCACCCATCTGGCGGATTTGCTTTCCTTCCCCAGTGCATTGAGGGATGGTGCCGGCGGTGGGGGGTGGTGGGGGGGTGGTATTAAGACAGTGCAACTGCTAACCAAAACTTTTGAGGGCATTGACGTCTTCCTAAGCAACCTGAGACATGAGCTTGCGCCGTCGCAATCCAGCAATCGGAGCATTTAGGCGCTGTGAGCCACTATTGATCCAGGTGGATAATTGGGTCCGTAATGGAAACAATTCTGCAGGAGACCTTGCAGGAGAGGTGGGTGGGGCGGGGGTGAGGGATTCAGATATGATGAAGTGCAGTGCTGATCGTGCCGCGTTGAGAAGCTGTCAATGTGTCATTTCGCATTTTCTTCCTCGCCGTCTCCTTCCCGGCTCCTCGAATCCTTTCCCACCCACCCTGTCTCCGGAAGACATCTCCGGGTTTGACGGCTTCTCATTATGTCAAAATCTAATGAAGCCTCATTACGATAATATTATCAAAATAATGAACGAGGGTTATAATCAGTGGAAGGGTCTGACAATAATCAGACAAACAACGGATAAAAGACTGCGTGATTGTGTCAGAAACGCTCGTCTTGATTACTCTCCGCTAAATATCACGATCCGAGTGATTAATCACAATCGCTTCTCTCCGCCTCAAGGACACAGTTATTTCAGCATTTTACACCTCAACTTTACGCGCTGCACTTTAAAGCCGGGATCTCGTGTTGTTGCCCCACTTTGATGATTGATTACACTCCCGATGATTTCAGGAGCTGGTCTCCCGGTTGCGCCGCCAACATATGCGGCTGATTTGTAGTTTTCTTTCGCCTCTTTAAAGGTTACTGCAATCCACCGTCATCCGTTCAGTGCATCTCCTCAGTAGATCAAACACATGTGGGAGTGTAGTCCTGGTGGATCACTCGCGGCAACTCCGCTCTTTTCCTCGGGATGGCCAATGGTACTGTTGCCGCAACAGCTTTCCAGAGTTGTAAAAATCCTGTCTGACTTTAAACCCATTGAGTTATGTGCTTATGAGGCACTTGAGGATTGGATTTCATCACGTCTGTATTTCATAGTAACGCACGCCCACATCAACGCAGCCGCCTTTATAAAAATACTGCAATTTTCAGCCAGAATGCATAAGGAGCAGACGGAAGAATGGCTTTAATGCGAGAGAGCTGTTTGATTTAAACACAGCAAAGCACTGCAATGAATAGAATACAATGCAAAAAGAAGCACACATGTATGCGAGCGGAAAACAACACAGGGTTATGTTTTCACGCCTGTTTGTTTTACAGCAGGATTACGCAGAAACTAATGAGCGGATTCCCATGGATCTTGGTGGGAGGATGTGACATGGCTTGTTGGACATTTTCACCAATTTCCCAGAGAATAATTAATGATTTTTGATGAAAACAATGAGGCATTTTTTTGAGATTTTGCTGCCGCTTTACTGAATTGGGCCTTGGCTGTGGCATGAGCTCTAGTTGGTAAAGCTTGAATCCACAATCCACGTATTTGTTTTTTGAGGTTCTAGCAATTAATTAACAATTCTAAAAAAATATAAACCCATAATTAACAATTTACACATCAACATGATGTGTATCAATTTGTAAAGTGTATATTAATGTACAGTTTAGTGCTGTGGCACAAAAAAAAATGTATTGGTTCTTTTTTTCCATTCTAAATGAGATTCATTTGAGCCTTTTCAAAACAAGAATTACAGCTCTGCAGTCGTTCCACAAACCAGTGCAGTTTCAGCCCCTCCAGATGTTTCACAATAATAGAAGACCACTGTGACCTTGACCTTTGACCCCCATGTTCTAATCAGTTCCTGTGAGTGGACAACTGAGCTTTGTGCCAAATTGAAGGCATTCTTGAGATATCGTGTTCACATGACCTGGGACGGACAGAAGATCTGAAAAGATGTTGCCTCCAGCCTCCAGTCGTGATAGTGACTGCACATTCTCGGGTCATGTGATATGTAAACACTCGACAAACCGAGCACTTAACTACTGCCAAGGCGCTGCACACACTTCCAAACTTTCAATTACAATATATGTTATCTGTGATTGATTGTCCAGGCTCTGCGAAAAAAAAATGTAAAAAATCAAAATCGAACTGCAGGACAGAGAGGCGCTTCAAGTTTCACATGCGCAAGATCCCTGAAGTGCACCCACACACACACCCACACACACACACACACACACACACGAGGCGTACACCTATTAAGACTCTCTTGACACTCAAGGAGATCAGGTTTACATAAGGATAATGTTAAAATCAGCCAAGGGCAAGTAATGGCCTTTCAGAGTCAAATCTGTGTTTCACAGGGAAGCAATTCAGCTCTTTTTATAACAGGGTCTGTGTGTCCTTGATAACTGGGACCTGGCTAAGCATGATTCAGTCTCCCTGAGGGCAAAACAGCAGCTGATATAGAGAATGACAACACAAGAAAACAAGGGAGGCGAGAAGACGCAAAGCTCAAAGTGGGGTTTGAATTTGAAAGAAAATATGGATTTAGAGGTGACGGACGGAGCCGCGGCGGTGGATGAAAAAATCTGAGGGAGAGCAAAAGGGCAAATATGTCTTGAAGAAGGTGGGATCTGAGGGGGAGAGAGCGCGCCGCCATTGGAAAATGACAAGAGCGAGGAGAACAGAGGGAGAGGTTGAGGCGGCGGCGGCGATCACGCAGTCCCTCCACGTTCGCCGTGACGCGCCACAGACACCTGTCAAGGAGTGCGTTGACAGAATGCATTAAGTATTAACATGTTGCTGCGGAGCAATAAGACTTCTCCGAGGGGCCCTGTGCTACATGCTAATTTCATTAGCGCCGGTATGCAAGAGAGACGTCTTTGTATGCAAATGAGGGGGGTGCAGTATAAGTAAATTACAGCTTGTGCCTGCCAAGTGTGTGATTATGGACGCAGGGTTTTCGTGCTGGGACACTCATCCGAATGCGGAAAGCCCTTACGAGTTGAATTCCACCGTTTTTTTAAGGGAACGCTCATTTTCAGACAATATGTAGTGTTTGCATCTGAACCTTATTTCCTTTGGAGCCAGATGAGACGTACGCGCTTTGAAGACCAGTGACAGGAGAAATGCACCATGAGACACTGGAAGGCAGAACAGGAGGGTGAAGTGAATTATGGGAAATACAAAAGGGTTTTTTAAAGTTTTATCAATATTTTACCCCCTCACCTTATTTTACTTTCAGCTCTTCTTGTTTTACTTGATTCAATTGTTAAATGTATTCATTTGTTTCAAATAACTATCTATGAACTGTATTTATTTGTAATAGTTTTACTTTTTATCTTTTTTTAGCTATTTTGATCTTTTTACTGTTTCTTATTCGTGTTTTCTTGCTGTACATTTTCTGTTCTGGGCTATATTGTAAATGTGGTCTATGTCTCAATGAATTAATGAGTACAAACGGTGACAAGAATGCTTGTGGTTTCCAATGTGCGGTTTCTAAAGCAAACACACTTTGTAGACCGCCAAAAAAACCCGCCATAAATGGAATGACCTTCAACACTTTTTCTTTTTGGTTCTCTCTTTCTTCTCCAAAGAATCAGGAGTCAAACCAATTAGAGAAGCAGCTATTTAAAAAAACCTCATCCTAATACAGTTTTCCACAAAAAACAGCATTGACCACAAAAAACACATTTAACGCTTTTCTGAATAGTTCAATTCCGAGTCAACATGAATCCACAGATATAGGAAACTATTTGAAGTAGAAATGTGATATAATAGAAGTCTGCTATTCTCACAGTGAAACAGCAAGAGGCGAAGTGAAGACGAATGAGTCTCACAAATACAAACACTCACGAAAGATTAAGAGAAGTTGATGGCACCAAACAGCAGTGAAAATATTCATCCATCATCCCGTCACCCTCAGTCACTCACTCAACCACTCTGAATCATCGCCATCCTTGCTCGCACTCTGCCGCTTACTTCCTGCCAATTTTCCAATATAAGTCAAGTGGGATTTGACTGCCTTCACTCCAAGCTGTGACTGCTATATTTAATAAAATGGAATCTGACCTTCTGTTTGCACTGTGCGTGTGTGTGTGTGTGTGTGTGTGTGTGTGTGTGTGTGTGTGTGTGTGTGTGTGTGTGTGTGTGTGTGTGGGTGGGCCGGGTGTTGAGAATAAATTTAATTTATCTAAAATGTATGTTTCATGTCTTTTAAATGAGGCAAATATTTAATTTAAAGACAGTGGAGGCTCGTCTGGCAATCATATTGGAAAAACATATTTTTTAAGGAAGGAAAAGATGAAATTAAGGGTTTATCACATTTGCGTTAATTACATATTTCACTAAACCTTACATGTTTTTTTGTGTTTTTGTACCGAAACTGAACCTCAACTTTTTATTATGGTGACCAACAATCATCACTTCCCACACAAACGTCCCCAACACATCCCCACATCTCCAAGGACATTGGGATATAATGTGCTGGAGTACATTTTTCATATATCTGTTCTTTAAGTAGATTAATTTTCAGGTACTTTTCTCTGTACTTTCTACATTTTTACAATGTATTGTATTTCATGTTGAAGTTGTTTCAAAGTGGATGATGAAGAAACACCTACTTTTAATTTAATATGAGTGTTTTAAATGTTTTAAAGCAAGTACTATCTAACTAACTAAGTAAAAGTACCACATACACTGAATAGTAGACACATCAGACACATAGATTCCTCCGGTACTACTGTTTCTAAAAAATATTAGCTGCAACACCTAATTAGGTGACCAGCAGAGAAATTAATAGTCTGACAGCCTGTTTCTAATTTTATTCAATTTTAGCCAAATCATTTAAAAACATAAACTTGGTAAATAAACCCATGTCCCAAGTTTAAATTTTGTGGATGTTGAAGTGACCATGAATGTCTCCTTCTCTTCTCTTCCTGATATTTAAATTGACAAAGACGGTGGGAGGCTAAAAAATGAGAATGATCTGTGCTGTGGTTCAAACTCGATGGTCAAGGTCTGAAAACAGAAGGCTACAAATTGTCTCTTTCAGCCGAAGGCCACTGTCGGGTCCAGTAGAGATATAGAAGGAAGCTGTTTCAAGGCAGGTCATGTGTGTAAATGATGCAACACTGTCGGTGAGTGGTCACCAAGGTCTCAATCCACTGTGTCCTCCATACTGGCAACATGAGCTCATCTATTATCCATTTCTTCTCTCTGGGTATTTATATACGTAATGTTCTTCCTTTTCTTTCCTTCTCTCGGGTTGTAATACCTGGAGCACATCTTCTTTCAGCCATGTCCTTGTCCATGTTTCTTTTGGGTTTCAAAGCGAAACAGACTGATGTCAGTCAGACCAGAAAAACTCCAAACCAAAGAGATGCTCTGCTTCTAGACGTGGAGCAAATAGTCATACAGAAACACTTTAACCAC
The DNA here is from genome assembly GCA_026259375.1 of Verasper variegatus. Classification (NCBI taxonomy): domain Eukaryota; kingdom Metazoa; phylum Chordata; class Actinopteri; order Pleuronectiformes; family Pleuronectidae; genus Verasper; species Verasper variegatus. The sequence continues at coordinate 28,632,656 of CM048038.1, read as the reverse complement.
ACAAACTTGTTGCACCAATCATACATAAAGAGAAATGTAGCGACATTACTCACAGCTTCTCTGTAAATATTCTATTTAGAGATCTCAGGCCGTGGTTCTGCAGCTCTACAGGGACTTTGGTCATTGCTTTTTTACCCACTTATCCACATTTTGCACAAATTATCCAGATGTTTGTCCACATTTTTAGTGGATTCTAGGGTTTGTAGGCATCCCTTTTTTGACATATTTCAAGATATTGCAAATATCAGTAGATTAGACAGATATTAGTGAGGTCATTCATGCTCCCTGCTCTCAGAAATAAGAGGTGAAACATGTGAGAGTTTCACAACTGCTTGTCAGACCAAGATGTGTTTGTATTCCTAAAGTGGGATTCAGATTTATTGATGCAATATCACAATGTCACATGACATGATGTCGTATACATCACTAGTCTTTAAGGGGCCTTAAAGAGACGGGAGCAAAAACCGTGTGTGACAGCGGCTGAAAAGAGGAGCTGCAGCGATGGATAGTTTGAGGAAAGCCATGTGTTTTCTGGCGTTATGAGCATTTTCAAGTAATAACCCAAATTAAAATGATTACCCTGAACAGGAGCAGAATTGAAACAAGACTCATTATGCTACAATCAGGGCCAGAAACAAGCTGCTTCTCTATGTTTCTGCTCTCAATGTCTTTTGCTTCATAGCTGCATGTTTACCACACATTTCATTAAACTGTGTCTTCCTGCAGCAGCATATATTAACTTTTAAAATCATTAGGAAACACAATGTAGGTGAAAATCTGTTTAAAGACATCATCTCCTGTTGAAATTTTGTGCCATAAATATCTTCCTGCCCGCTCGCTGTATTTTCCACGGCACTGACGCTTTAACTGCAAACTATATGCTGTAGCGAAAGAATTACACATTAGAGTGCGAGTGGATTAACCTGCGATATCACTTAACTGAAAGTTTGTTTCCCTTGAGGTTTTGCTCTCTCTCCGTACGCGGTGGTGCTGCGGGGCTCTTTATCTGTAGCAGCTCTTCAAGGTAGCAGCGAGAACACTGTCAGAGAAGAAGCTATATTGAAGGTTTAAGCAAAATTCATACTTTTTTCAGGGGAGCATTTGAAGGCTGTGCCTCAGCATTTTTCCTGGAACATTGCCGTTTTATACATTTTTCCCATGACCAAAAAGGTGATTGTCAAATTCAAGTTCCTATTTCTAAGGAAAGAAATAGGCATGTCTCCATCTTTGTACCCCATCATTTTTACCAACAAATCCCATTTAACATTGCTGTAACAAGTGCTTTCACTCTGAATGTTCTTTATATGCTTTTCTGAGTAGCAATAAGTCCACGTTTTGTTTGGCTACAGGAGCAGTGCAAGGTCTCTGCTCCCACATCCTGTCTGCCATCAATCTGCCCTTATTTCCCCTCGTGACACAGAGGTAAACCTTTCACACTGACGAGGAAGATCTGCAGCGCCTGCATGTGGCGTTTGTTCAAATCATCTGAGCGAAAGCATTCTTCCAGATCTGAATAATTGCCTGTAATAACCTAATTCTATCACCAGTGAAACGCTGAAGTGTAAATGAGCGACGTCGCAAATCTCCCACACGCATTTCATTATTATATTTACCGTGTGACTTAATTACATTGCAGCTCTAGCCCCTGCGCTCTCAGAGTTCCTAATTTTCCTCGTCGCACTGCTGACTTAATTGCTTCAAGTTGGTTTTACGTGACTGTTATGAACATCGTGTCAGGTTAAAGGCAGAGAAAACTCTGAGCCTTTTGAGATTTGGACGTGTGCATGAAAGGAAATGCATCCAGTTTCCTTCCCCAAAACCGGCTGGGTGGAGAAGCTGACAGAGCGAGGGCTCAGCGGAAAAAACAAGCTCATGACCTGGAAGTCACTGATGTAGACACAAACTTTAACTAGTCTCCCCACGGGATTCATTAAAGTCCAATTTAATCTCATTTATGTACACATGTCTGAATTAAACACCTGCTAGGCACCAAAAGCCCAGAGCGTTTATTTCTGTGGACAAATCAATACGTGGGCAACAGTGCTTTACAGACATTTCAACACCTTGTTTGTTTCCAACCTGAAGTGTGACTGTACTTTAACCAATCTGTAGAATGACAGGAAAGTCAGGTGTTTTACTAGACTTTTTTACATTTAGTATTTAAATTAAAAAGTACCCTCTGCACTACTTTTTCCTCGAACAATAAAATGCTGCGTGAATATTATCTACATCCTTTTTGTCCAGTGAAGCAAAAAATGTAGTTTGGACACCAGAGCAAGATGACAACTTTTGATCAGCAAAGTTGAGAAACAATGCACAGAAAATATCTGTTGTTAAGGCACAACTATATATCTGAGGGCATTTATTGGTGGTGGATATAACAAAGGGAAGAAATAAACATCTCCCCACAACAGCTTGCTGCCACTGTATTGTTAACCTCAAGTAAATCAGAGAATATAGAAGTGAGAGCATCAAACATTGTTTTGGGTTTGCAGAAGGAAGCTCAAGTGGAAACCACTTTCGCAGCCCGTGGGTTTGATTGTCTGTGTATGTGCAGGAGAATATGTTGTAAGAAAACAAATATAATTCTATATCTGATCCCCTCGACGAGTGCAGGAGGATACATCCCCTGTCTAGGATGAAAGGATGGACGATGACAAAGAACCGGAGAGAGAAAAACAATAATGTACTTTCCTGGTGTAAGATGGAATTAGATTTGACAGAAATGATGCGTTTAAAGAGGCAACATTCGTAGATTCGCACTTTCCTGCTCACGGTTTAGTGGAGGAGTTGGCAGCTCGTCAGCCTCCGTCCATCATCTGTGGTATAAAACCGTGTGAATGTAGCTAGAAAACCTACTTAACCTCTTTTTAAAACCCTGTGATATACTCCGGTTTAGGCATGTTGCATAAGGAGGCATCAGAAAACGTGAGAATATGAGTATGTCAAGGCGTTTTTTCTCAAGAACACACATACACAGATTTATGTTAGACTAACACACTTGTTCACAGTGGCAGTGGGTTGAAGCTCACATTTCTCCTTCCCCCTCGCTGCAGTTTGAGCTCTCTTTAATCTGGCTTTGATGCTTCGCTCCTCCCGACTACGAGCCTGGCGCTGAGAGGGAAAAAGAGTTCTTGTGTCCTTAAAACACACGTTGACGACTTGAGTGTGATTTTGAATCACAGTCACCACAGCTATGGTTGTGATTGCGGCGCTAAATTCTATGAAAAACGGAAACATCCTCTGTGCATGTGTGATGTGTGTGTATGTGCGTCTGTGGGGGCCTCAAGCTGCGTTCTCCGCGTGTGCATCCGAGCATGTGATGCTCCGAGTTATCAGAGTGCGTCTATCTGTCGCTTTCCCCGCACCCTACGGGACTTCAGGAACAGTGACTCCATCATCGATCGATTTCATTGGATGATTCGTCTTCATTAACACTGAGCAGTATTAAAGCAATCCCTGCGGAGGAGGGCGGGAGAGGAGGAGAAGAGAGGAGACCCAGGGACTCTAGGATATGCCGTGCTGCACCTCACCTAATGTGCTGATTCATTTCGAATGCAAAGAGGAGTCAAAACACTGCCCGGCTCCATACAGCTGACATTAAAGACACCAAAATCAACTTGGAATCAGTCAGACTACAGATTACAGTGTCACAGAGCCTGATACACTCCACTGTCATCCAAAGAGAATTAGAAACACACACAGTACAAGCTAGGGCCAATTTTTCTTATATATTGCATATTAAAAATAGTTAGTTGAAATTAAATACTACACCACTCATGAAAGGTTTATCTCAATATCACATCCGCAGACCTGACACACTGATCCCTCCCACTCGGCAGCATGTTTGCTGTCCCCGTTTCCTCTCTTTGTTTTAGTGTAAATGTGAATAAATATGAGAACATCTGCCGCCTGAATTCACCTCATCAATATGAGGCAGCCAGAGCTAACACAGGGGTACCTATTATACCCCTGTAAACGATGGGAATGAAAACCAAGTAAAAACAGGCTTCGGCTGTGGTTCTGTTGATGTAAAATAAAGATAATGCTGCCACTGTGTGCGCAAGTGATGAGTGGATTAGAGGAATTTAGTGATCACCCATAAAATTAATTTGTTGATGATTTCCACACTGCTCCTATATTTAGAGACCATACTTTTGAAAAACTCCCTCAAGTTTCCATTCGGTAGTCAGCTTCTGGTGTTTGCGCTGCAGCTGATGTGCTCTGGAATTGCACAGTCAGATTGTAAACTGCGGCTGATAATTGAATCACTGGCAAATGATCATCCACAATCAAGGCCGTCGCGGAGCCTTCATCCAAATCATTTGAGATGAACTGATGAAAGTGGTTCTGGCACCGAGTTAGAGCCGGGGGGAGCCTCTCTGTCTCCTCCGCGCACAGCTCAAACGCAGACTTTCAAAGACAGACTCTCTCATGCAGATGCTGCGTTTGCGTGTGTGGAACGTCTGCGGATGAAAGTAAAGGTCAATCAGATCTCTGCCGTGATGCGTTCAGGATCATATGTCCCCCTCCTCTGCCTGGAACCGTGGCGGAGAGACACCTGTCCCCTCCTGACCTAGTCCATCAGCAAGGAGGGGGGGGGGGTGCAGCTAGGGGAGACTGTCACTCCTCATTGGGCTAAGTGACAGTCAAATTGGAACCTGTTAGCGGCCGTGCAGCTCTCACATTGCTGAGAATCAGGTGAGATGTGTGTGTGAGTGGGGCCGATGTGTGATCACGGGGTGTGTTAACTGGGAGGGTTGTGCAAAATGTCAGCAGGGGAGCGCAAGGTTCACTGGGAGTTCACGGCAAATGTGTTTCTCTCACTCACCCCCCCCCGCCCGGCCGTTCCATCCATCCTGCACAAACTTGACAGCAGGTTCTGCCTGGTTGAGGAGGGACCCCTGACTCAATGCATCTGAATCAGTCACACTTGTCCCGTCTCATCCGCAGGGCACAGGGCGGAAACAAACGAGACCACGCGGGGCGGAAAAGATGAGGCGAAAGTCAAAGGAGGGGGGGGTACGCCGCGGAACAGATGGTTGTTGGCGTTTATTTCAACAGCTTTTTTATTTCAGCGGTTGTCAAATTTATCTTCCGTCTGTCAATTTTATGTTTTGTGTCTTTACTGTATGCACAGTACAAGGTGACCATAAACTCCATCTGGGAAAAAAAAAGGTTCCGCCTCATATTTCGTGTCGTCTTTGGATGCCGACACTTTGAAGGATTGTGGGATTTTAAGGAAAAAGCTTCACTTACAATCTGAAAATATATAAATAAATTGCTGCGTAAGAGAGAAGAATTATCTCCATCAGAAACTCACATTCAGACCTTCAAACAAGCTGTATATTTTCTCTTTCAACTTGTGATTTCTAAATTATTAATCAAACATTAAGCAGGCATGGTTATATGCTTCTTTAATTAGCCATGGATGTTAACTTGTACAGACTATGAATGATTTACTGCTACATTTGTTCGAATACGCCTTCAGAACAGACTAAGAAGCCTCTCGAGGTTGAAACCACTCAAACCCTTCGCACTGAGCCCTCGTAAGATGTGATTGTAACGGCCTTCGTCAAGCTGCAGCTGTCTGATGGTGGAAATTTGCATTGGCAAGAAACGAGGACTCACGCTGGAGACGGGAAAAAGTGTGTTTATCTCACCTGGATATACAGGTTTAGCAATATGATCCTCCACTGCAGGAATCAAACTTTATGTTCAGCCACCAAGGATAGTGTAGAAGACATCTAATTCTAATCGTGTTGCAAGGCTGCATTTGGGCTTTGAACTTAGCAACTGGAAGGCCCTTCTCAGACACAGATATATAGAAAACACCAGTTAGATACAGAAAACCTGTTAAAGCAGGTCCAGTTTAACTGATATCGTATCTATAATACACTTTCTATTCAATAACAATCCAAAAAATAGCTCTGAAAACCCTCTTGACGCAACCTTCTCTGCACCAAACAGGCACAGACGGTGAACCTTAAAACCTACATGGATCAAATAAAAAATCTAACACGCGCTCAGATAGGATTAAAGATGAAATGGTTTGGAGTCCAAAGTCAGAATAAAACAAGTCTAAAAAGAATATCAATGATTCTAACCACTGGTTGTGTTTACTGTAATGCTAGCAGTTAGCAAGCTCATGTTACTGTCACATTTATTTACCAACTGCCTCGGGCTGATGCATAACAGATCCTCGTTTTTTAAAGTTTTTTAGAATAAATCTGCAAGATGTTCTTTGAGACATTTGTGAGAAAATAAATATGAGCCACCAGCAGGCAAGTCATGGGTCAAATTCATGAGCTGGTGTAATCAGCAAACAAGAACAGAAAGCTCAATCGGAGGCTTTAATATTCCAGCACTACGAGACAAATACCCACTCGGCCCGTTCCCATCACACATGCTCTTCCCTGTCTCTGACTCGAGGCAGTCGAATCTAACAGAACCTAATGAGAAGGAGAGTATTACTGCCTGGGCATCAGTGATGTAGAAAACCGGCCGTGCTCTCTGCCTCCGCTGCCTGTGGTCTTGAAGTCACCTTGGCCCGCCGTGCAGACGTGTGATGCCCCCATCGGCTCCACGCCGGAGTCAACCTTGGCCTCGGAGCGCTCACGCCTCACCTCCTCACCAGCCATGCGACCCGATGGCCCCCTCGGACAAACGCTGGGGCTTAGGGGTAATAACATCATAGCACGAGGGCTCTGGGGCCACATGGCAACATGAACCTTGTTGGCTTGATTTATTGCAGTGTCAGTGATTTCCCTCTGATGGATGGCTAATGTAGGCTGGGATGAAATTTCTCTTTGTTGCCTCTATACATCTATATGTGTGTCTTATATCTTTATACCTGCATTAGGGTGTGTCACTCTCCAGGGGAGGTCTATAACATTAGAATTTCATTTTTTTACTAATGATATGGTTTCAAATAAACACTTTTACTGCTGCAGATAAAATTCAAAAGCATCTAAAGGGTCTTGATGGATTTTAGTCTTTTTAGGTTTCCATTCATCACCATCAAAACCCTTTTGCACCCAGTGGGAGGCCTCCTCGAAATACAGGAGGTAATCTATTATAGTCGATAGATGAATTTTAGAGCAAGGCTCTGGGGCAGGAGAGGTCACTGCTTGAAAGTTCAAGCGAGAGCTGCCACTTTGAATGTTTAAATGTGAGGACTAAAATCATGTTCATAGTATAATGACCTCTTCAATGTCAAGATATACAGTCTAAAAGCGAATCAGACCGTATTAGTGACCTCATGATGCAGCAGAGGGCGCTCACCGTCTCCCTGACCTATTGCATTCTCTCTTGACACATCAGTAAAGTAATGATGTAATGCTGAAATTGGAGGAATCTAGCAGGCAAAGCTGTACTGAGTGGACATTCATGACGTGTTTAGCATTCTACCTTACTCCTGAAAGAGAACCTGTTAGCAGCAGCAGAGGAGGTACCTGCAAACCTTGACCGAATCACGTCAAATTCGTCCAAACGTTATTTTTGGAAAAGCCCTGCTGCTGTGTTCCTCACGGATATGCATTCCCAAGCGAGCGGCTGCGAGTCTCGGGCAGCATCAAAAAAAGCTCAAAAGAAAAAAGCTTTAATGTCTCTGTTGTGAGACACATCCGAGTCAGATGCTGGAGAGGTAAATATATCCATCATTCCTCAACACGTTCACCGTCTTCACTCCTCCTCCTCAGCGTAACTAGATCAGTGCGTGCTCTGGCAAACGTGCCACTTACATTTTTCATGAGCCAGGAGATGGATCAAGTGAAGGTGCACTGACATGAAAAACAGGCTCTGTACAGTTCCCTGTATATTATATGTACGCTCCATTATAGATACATGATGGACTATATATCTGTGTCCTGCTCATCCAAAACACTGGAAACCTTTAACATTGTGTTTCTTGCTTGCAGCTGTATCCTGCTGTCACCTCACATGCTGATTTTATCTATTACTATGTTGCTTGTGGTGACTCTGATGTAGCAAATGCCGCCATTACCCTGCCCTTACATTAAAGCTGCATTGAATGAAAAATGTAATCTTTCATATCATTTTTAATCGACAAAGAATATTGAAAAAGAGAAAAGACAACCTTTCAACCAATTCTGCCCATTCAAGTCCCCCTTCTTGTCTTTTGAGTGCTCTGACGTGGTGGGTGTTGCCCCACGCTTTGTCACCCAAGGCTGGCAGGAGACGACACTTCGCTGTGTAAAAATTCACTTGAGAGGAGCAGAACCTGCTCGCTCACTTGACAGCGACTGAATGAAGCCCTGAGTGGAGGAGCAGATGAATGGTGTAACAGGCCTAAGTGTTGACGGTGGCAGATTCGGCACAGACAGCCAGCAATGGAGAGGTTTTCTTTTGTGTGTGTGTGTGTGTGTGTGTCCTCGCTCTTCTCGCAAAATGCCAACCCCCGCATCATGCGCTAGGTGAAGAATGTCCGCTGTCTCTTTGTCGGCTCGCTAGTGACTCCATCGTGAACTTTTATTTAATCTCCAGATGAAGTGAACAAGAGAACGGGTGAAAAGTAAGGCAGCGCTGACAGCTCGAACCACTAGAGTGGAAAAGAAGCGACGTGAAGAAGATGTCTTTAAATTTAAAACGCTCACTGCAACCAGCAGAACAAAAGGAAAACACTATCAGACACAGAGAGCCACAGCAAATACAGCTTCTGATGGCTTTGAACCACCATTTCCACAAAACCTGAGCTCCACTGATCTCTGCAACTCATCCAAAGATCATTTGTGAGACGAGAGCCACGCTATTCCTGTGCTGCCACACAGCTCCGACAGAGTGAGACATCTTCTCTTTAGTGGATCGTTGTAGTTTTGTTAGTTGTAGTTTTGTTCATCGGAATCAATAATTGAAGCTATTTTGACCATCGGTATTTGGATGAAGTTGCTTGTGAAAGATTAAACAGACTGTAGCTGTTATGTTAATGTGTCAGACTCAGTATCAGCTGATATCTATTATCAAAGGAGTCAGAATCAAAGGCAAAAAGATAAGCGCAGCTAACAGACGGCAAAGCCAAACACAAAAAACACAATCAAATGCAGGAAACCGATCCCCACATTTGTGTTCACACATGCAGCGCCTCTCGGTAATGCCTAAGAGGGTTCAGGGTACATGTGAAGGCAGATTCGTCTCTGGGCCTTCTGTCTGGGCAACAAGTTGCCGCTCAATCTCTCTCTGTGCATGTTGCTCACAGGGCCGCACTGTAGTCAAAGATTTGTCTAAAGATTAAACATGGAGGAGCAGGGTTCAGTTTCTATGCTGCAAGTTTGTTGGACAAGCTCCCAGGGAATCGCAGGTCCACTGCAAATCTAATTTAACTTTCCTGTTTGCATGGCCTATTATTGTGTCGAATAATTACTGATTTCTTTTTATTTTAACTCTTTATTCAGCTTTATATTGTAAATTAACTCTTTTAATGTCTCCACAGCTCGATCACCACTTTATTTTTTGCACCACTGGAAAAAGTCTCGACCTGTCATCCATCCGACCAAAGTTTAGCTCAATCCCAAAAAGATTTAAATTTAAATGGGTATAGGAAGAAATTGGTTGCCATAAACTCATATTTAATTTTAAAAATCAATCACATTATGTTCTTAAGGCAATTTCACTAATTGACTGAAGTCTGCTACTGCACATCACACACACAAACAGGGAGCAGTGTCAAATGGGAGACGCATCTTTTGACAACGCCACCAACCACACAAACATGAGTAACCTCTCGTGAGGCACAAACACAAGCAGGTAATTGGGGTCGCGAATCACACGAAGCGCTGCGAGGCGAGCTCGCACACCCTCACTCTGCACAGCCATGTTTACGTGCGGGTTGTCTCTGGGTTAATGTAAAAATTGAACACGGCTCGGCGCTCGGAGGTGTCGGCAGCCCCGAATAAATATGAATGCCTGCGCTTGGCCTCATTTGCATCCTTGAGCCACGCCGGACTTCGGGTATGCTAATGAGTAAAGGCTTGGAGGGTGGTTTGTTTGTGTGTGTGTGTGTGTGTGTGTGTGTGTGTGCGCGCTGATGCAAGGGTGATTCCCGGCGTGCACATGCAGGTGAGTCGGCCAAGGTCAGTGGCGTGTTTGACTCCTTCACTCTCCTAGTAGGAGCTCTCAATGCACTTCAGCAGGCGGTGAGAGGAGAGGAGAGGGGGGGAAAGGGGTGAGAGAGGAGAAGAATGTCGTGCCAAGAGTTTGTGCGTATATGTTTGCTCACGAAAAAAAAGGGGGGTAGACAGAGGTCAGGCCTGTATAACAGAAGGATCCCTGCGTAAGCTATTTTTAAAAGTGCGCGACTGAAACCAAGTAGAAGACGTCAGCAATTATTGCACAGGCTTTAAAAGACACACACACTTGTAGAAATCTAACAACTAAATGCAAATATAAAAGAGGAGCATCTGCTTTTATCTGGCTGGTTTGTCAGTAAACAACACTCCCGCTGCACTTGTTTGTCTTTCGTCCTCGTCCACGACTCTTCAATCTGCTTTCTGCTTTACAGAATTTGGTCTTCATTAACATGCTGCCCTCTTCCAAAGCGTTTGTTTTTCCCTCTCTCGCTCTCTCTCTTTCACAGCGGAGTCAGCGAGGACAGCTTGAGTCAGCGGCGCCACCGGGGACTCGCGTTATTTGCTTGGTGTGATTTTTATATTTTCTTTTTTACATTTTTTTCTCTCGCTGTAGCTGCAACAAAACAGAAAAACATGGAGACGAGGATTCAAGGAAAGAGAGGAATGCATGGGTCATCTTTTTTCTTTATATATCCGCCAGAGAAATAACACAAGTGGAGTAGAAGTTTCGAGAAGTAGAAGTTTTGTTTTGCAGATTTTCAAGCAGGATCATTATTACGTAAGATTACAAACACAGCAATGGAAGTAGAGTCCGTTTCTTAACGCCAACACTGATTGATGAGCCTCGTTTATGTCCGCTCGCCCGCCGCTTGTTGCGTGTTTTGACAACTTTTACTAGCTGCTTTTCCTGTTTATCAAAACCGGGAGGGGGGTCTGTCATTTTTATTAAAATAAACGTCACAGATCATTATGCCGCTTTACGATAAGACGCAATGAAATAATCCTCGTAAAAAAATGAAAATGATTAAAGGCGTGCATTTCATTGCTAAAGTGAGAGTCGCGCTTGTCTGTGACATTTATTGCGCCCGTATAAAGTTGTATTGAACAACATTAAATGGGCTTTGTGTGTGCTCCGCTTGACTCAACTGCCAGATTTCCTTTTGAAGGTTACGAGCTTGGAAACCACTGAGCCTTATAATTAAACATTCAAACAAGAACTTTAATATTAATGAAGTCCTGCTCAGCTCTCCCTTAGTCTTCTCCCTGGTAATCTACACTTTCGCAGTTTCTCCCCTTTTTGTGTCCATTTTCTTTTCGTATGCGCGTGGAAAGGCGTCCAGCGTGTGTGTATCAGGTGCATGCACGTGACTGCGTGCATGTGAGCGTGACGTTTCGAGGACTTTTCCTTCCGCGGCATTAAACGTCTTCGGCAACACCAGTTTCTCTCGGATTACCTCCGCCACTAAACGCCTTCCACACATGAAGTGCGAAAAGACGAACATCTGAATGAAACCACTAATCTCTTCCCTGTTTGATCTTGATTAAACATCTTGTCAGATTTGTATGATTATGGTAATCACAACGACTTTTGATTTCGGCAGAGGGAGGGGGAAAAAAGGAGATGAGTCAAATCAAACAGCCTGAGCCGATTACACAGCTTTGACGTATTTTCCTTGAAGACGGAAACGCATCTGAAAATGATGTTTTGCTGACACAACACTGTGGCTGTGATTTAAAAAATCGCAAAATGGGTGTGGTTAAAAATAGATTTCTGGCTGGAACTGATGGCGGTTCAAAGTAACTCAAAGTCAACGCTAATGGCATCCTGTGAGTTAGAAGGGTCTGATTACCAGCAGGGGATTAATCTGTCATTCTCTCCTGCTCGTGGGGCCCCGTTCTTCTCTCCTGCAGTGTAAATGACATGAGGGATAACACATGAAATGCCATGTTTCCTGAAAAACGATAGTGTGAGTTTCAAGGGGTCCGGTTTGATTCATTGGAAACTTGATCCAGGACTTCGTAACTTTTGAAAGAGGAAAGTCAGAGTGGTGACAGCAGATGTCTAGGACAGATTATGTTCTTTTATATACAGGTGCAATCAACATTGTGGGAAATCTAACCCTAACCCATGAAGAACCTATGCGAGTACGAGTTGATACCTTGAAGACCGGGTGCAACGTCTGAGTGATTTGATGAAATACTCACAGGAAAGGCGAAAAGGGTATCGTGGGAAATGTAGTTTGTTTGTTTGTCTATTTTTAAAGTCGCATTTTAGACAACAGCTGACGATCTGAGCAACTAGAGCAGCAGTGACGCAGATTCATTGACGAAAACAATGATGAAAATAGCAATAAAGAAGATTCAGACCCAGGCAATGTTCCAGCAAAAAGAGCCGTGAGGAGGAGAAGGAGGAGGAATCTCAATGACTTTGTGGCCTTTGTTGTTTAAAAGCGTTTACAAAATTTGTGAAAACTGGAGGTAAATGTTTTAGCTCGCTCCCCCCCCCCCCCCCCCATTCTATCTATCTGCTTCAGAGGCTGAGAAATAAAGGTTTTTGTCAACGTTGGCAATTCTGCCAGCTCTTCAGAATACCCTCAGGTTTTTAGCTTGTCCTTTTCAAACAACGCTTAGTTTCTAAAATGTTAAAGCTGTCTCACCTGATTTCCACTGGCACTCACAATTTCTGCTTCCAGCATCTCTACAACCACAAAAAAGCCCTAAAAAGCTAAACAACCCTTTCCAGAGTCACACTTGAGTTCCCGTAATGGTGGAGAACACTGGGGCGCTCCCTGTGTCTTCCTGACCACACGGCACAAAGTTGAAACCTTTCACTCCAGAGAACAAAGACGATGGCAAAAGGTTGTCGTGTCAAACTGAGGACATAGTGCCACACCGCAACTCACCTCTTTGAGCCTCTCTCTTTTGGCTTTTCAGCCTGGGAACTACTAGATAAACCTCTCTCTCTCTCTCTCTCTCTCTCTCTCTCTCTCTCTCTTTCTCTCTCTCTCTCTCTCTCTCTCCACACACATTCGTATTCTTGGCTCGGGACGCGAATGGTTGTGCTCCGGCTGTGAGAGCGGTGTTCTGGTTCCACGTGTCACTGAGTCCTGAGTCACCGTGTTCAGGCACAGACAACCAGCAGGAAACATTTTCCTACCCGTTTCACCTGCCTGCGTTGAAATGCTGTATTCCTGCCAGAGGCACACATTCCTGTTGTGTTTTTCTCTCTCCCTATTCTCCTTTCCTCCATCATTCAACAGAGAAAAAAAAAAAAAGGGAGAGATCGCTCTTGTGTTGCTCATGTCATCCACACGGATACAAGAAAATAGCATCAGAGAACATCCGCCGTCGTTACTGACAGGGCCAAGCAGAAGCCGGACGCGGGAGGCTGAGCCGCTCCCCTCGCCGTCTCCGAGGGTGAGGAAGCAGCGTGTCGGCGCCACAGGAAGAGCCGCCACCGGATGCCAAGTGTACCGGGGAGATTCAGCACTGCCAGCTGGACAGTTCCGCTCCCAGCCGCCCTGACTCCTGGCCCGGAGCAGAGAAAAAGGCCAACTGGGTCAAAGGTGTGTGATCTCCCCCCCCCCCCCCCCCCCTGGGGGAGCCGGGGGTTGAAACAGTAACAAACTGGGCAGGTGAGAGGATCACTTCCTTCCATCTCACCCACCCCCCCACCCCGCATTTCCTCTCCACTCTTCCTGTGTCTCCTCGACTTGAACTGACAGAGAACTCAAACAGAGTGGCTGAAATCCTGCACTGCAATCTCTAAGTATGTTTGTGTGTCCAAAGTAACAGATGTGAAAGGTGCCTCAGACTACAGACCTGACCACAGACCAGAATTTTGTCCTACCAAAAAAGGGGTGGTCTAGATCCAGATCAAACTGAATAAGTTTTAGACCGATTGCAGGAAGTTAAGACGGCATTTACCAACAGAGGAAGAAAAAGAAGAGGAAACTGGATTGCTTGCAGTCTTCACCTCCGACGATGTAACGATTGAACTTCGAGGACGTTGATTTTTGTTTTAAGACCACGTTAGTATTACAGTAGCAGCAAAAGTAACAAAGTCAATGTCAAGTATAGTACCCATAAGTATTTGGCCCACTCCCTAAATCACAAAACTAACCTCAAAACTAACCAGATCAAAAGTAAATAATGTAACAAAGACATGAATCTTGGTTCAGATTGTGAAAAATGTCCTGGAAAAATGGCACCTGTTAGATTTATGTAGAATCAAACTAAGTAAGGGAAGAGTTGAGATCTTTGGCAAATCACCCACTCATCTGGACTTGACTCCAGATTTTACTGGACCACTTAGTGCATGCTAAATGTGGTCATTTAGCAAAGTTTCAAATAATGTTGCTTGACCCAACAAACAATGGTAACTTAGTCAAAGATTTGTGTAACTATCCAGTGGGAGTGTTACCTCACAAGACTATTCCTTCTACAGTCAAACATTAAGAAAAGCACAGCCTCACCTTGGAGAAGAATTTCATCTGCCACATTGAATTATTCCACACTCTTCAAACTCACACAATGGTGCAATACTTGTGGAGTCTTTCTTGATGACATGCAGTATTTACAGAGTATTCTTCATATTGGGGTGTTTGTATTGTACATCAGTGTCTGTGCGAATAAATTGTGCAAGTCTTTGCAATGTGGTTGGTGGAGTTTTGCTGCAGGCGTCTTGAAACGGAGCAGTGAGCAGGTGAAAGTTTGTGTCTTGCTTGATTTTGGAATTTTTGCTATGACAAACATCAACCAAAACATTTTTGGCAATTAGTTTTCTGTCGATTGACAAATTGAATATCTAACAAATATTTCCAGCCCTGAAATGTATCTATTTAACCATAACGCAGTTGTTTTGTTGCCTTGGAAACAACTACTCCTCCTCCTCAGATGAAACATTTGCACAACACTTTAAACGTCATCTTTATCTGGAGTACAAGGCGTCAGAGCTGCAATGGCAAGTTGTCCACACACACACACACACACACACACACACACACACACACACACACACACACACACACACACACACACACACACACACTTTAATACACACTTATCGAGTGCTGTCCTTGCTGTGAACTTTGGAGTCACAGTCTGGGGAGGGTGGTACAGTGGGACGGTGGCCTGGAGGTTCAGCAGTGAGCTTGTTATGCCAAGGTCGGCTTTTTCAGTCCCAGACCAGCTGGGAAAATCTATGCGGGGAAATTGAGTGCGAAAGGCTTTCCGCTCCCTTAACATCCTCAAGGTGCCCTTGAGCAAGATACTGCACCCCACTTGCCTCCGGGAGGGGATAGTCAAGTGGCCAACAGTGGTAGAAGGCAGTTACATGGAGCGGCAACAGTGTCACAATGTGTTAAAGTTCAAGTGTGAAGGGGGCCACAGTTGTAACGGGATGAGAGCACAGGTCAAATCTCCCTTGACAAGGGTTTTTTCTTTAGAGTCACCGAGATGAGAAATAGCGAGTGGAAGTGCTTTTCTTTGGGAGTAACGAAATGTGAAAAATAGTTCAAATGGTTTTGAGGAGAACGTCCACGGTTCAAGGACAAACTGCTCCAGCGCCGCCGTGCACCTCTCTCCGCCTGCCTGTCTGCCAAGGAGCAACGTCAGGCGGAAGAGTGAGAGTGTGAAATCAAAGAGGCAAAGTGTCGGGGCCAAAAGAGGAGCTCAACTTAAAACAACAAGGAGACAGCGAAAAGGGAAAACCTTTGGAAGGAACAACAGAGCCGAGGATGGGGAATCAAAGTTGGATTATTTTTGTCAAAAGTTGGCACTGAGAATAGACGTGTTCGGATCTGTGCTCGGCTTAACTCCAGAGAAGCTGAGTTAATGATCACAGAAGGGTTCAAATGATTGGTCGATGGTCTGATGAGCTGATCATGAGAAAATCAATCAACCTGTGTCAATCAAAACTGATAAAACCTTTACACATTTAATGAGAATATTACATTTTCTTGTTTTAAACTGGATTCAGGACATTTCTTTGTGGATTCAATAAGAAAAAGTTAAAACCAGCAACTCACACAACCGATACACATTAGGAAAAATAAACTGACAATACAAAACATGTATTTTACAAGCAAGGGATATGAAATAGTATTCTGCATGTCCAACGAACCATTACAGCAACAGGGCCAATATAAAAGCATATATTAAGATCTAGTGTTGTACTTGTGTGAAATTAAAAGGCAAAATGAGATTCTGCTCCCAGGAGAAATTAAATTATAAGAAATTAAATCCAATCTGTTCTCTACTGCTGATTTACATCTCCTGTTTCATCTACACGTGACGTGGCTCTGTACATTATACAGTATCTTTCAGTCCACCCGCTCGTGGCTCTATAAATACACACGTACCACCACGAGCTGTAATGCAATGCAAATCATTTTATTCTAAACAGCAACAACAGGAAACCTGGAGCCTGTTACTCTGAGCCAAACATCAGCTTTGGTGCAAGTGCAAAGTTTTAGCTGATTTTAAAATCGTAGTGTTTGGATTCGGTGCCTTTATTCTTGTTTTGTGTCCCTTTAAATAGAGAATTTGGGGGATTTGATTTTGAAAAAACAAATCTGAAGACCTGAACAATGCAAGTCAAGAAGTTCATTTTATAGATTAGATGATTAGACAATAAATTGAAAAAAGAGATTAATAGATAAAGAAAAGGGTAGTTGGTTGTAGCCCAAAAACAGATGTATAGATGCCATCTCAAAAGTTAATTATATTTATGTGGGTGAATTTATTGATTGTAGATGATCTCATGATAAATTATGACTACAGACGTGTCTCACTATAAAGGATATATAGTTCTCTCTCATAGTTGCCATAGAGTTTGTATGAATTTCGCCACAACAGGAATTTCCTCCTCTGCCAATTCAACTGAAATTATCTGCAGTGAATGAAACAAGAACACGTTCACAAAAGTCTTCACCGGTGTCATTTGGTTGTAATTGGACACATTAGGACTTTTATCATCTCTGTAAATCATATAGAATAAATAGTTCCGTGCAGATTAGACAATCATTTCGAAGGATTTGTTGATTCCACTGGCACTCATTAGACTTAACTAATAGATTTAGCTTGATCATATTCATATTCATGTACAGATCCTAGCGTGGGGTCAAAGTGCAGGGAAGAACCTAAGAAATCTGAAAACTTTGAGGAGCTGTCACCCATCGACCAAAACCATCTTGTTAACCATACAGTAACGACCACAGGATTCAAGCCGTTGGATGAGCGTCGGTGAAATTGAGCGAGCCAGACTAATCACCGGAGGCAGTGAGACAACAAGGGGGCGTGTGTGCTTTGATGCAAGCCGACAGGGTCCTCACAGAGGCATTCACATGAATTAGGCTCAAAGTGAGGCCGACGCACCTGTTTCCTTAGCACCGCGAGGACCCCGCCCACCAACCAGCGCCCCCATCCAGTCGAGTACAGTAGCTCCGCAGGGGGTTGCCTGGATTCCTCCTCGAAATCAAAGTTAAGGGCTAAAAGATTTGAATACACAGAACATGTTTCTTTCAGCCGCTCAGGTTTGCCGTCGACGTTGAGGAATATTGAAGAAAATTGCAGCCTTTAGGTTTGTTTGGTTGTTTTTCTCATCTCGGTAAAAAACAGAAACAGCTCTGCGGTTATTTGAATCGAAAGGGCTTCATCTATTGTAATGTTTAACAATCATTCACAAACGTATCCAAAGGCAGGATATGATAAGTCACGGTACAGATTTACCAGCGCTTGGGAACTGTTTTCTCACATGCAGTGCATCTGTGTTTGAAAATAGTATATCCCCTCCTTGTATTTGCTTTAAAGGGAGAGAAAGAAATAGGAGACATTAATAATTATTAAACATGACAAGTTGACTGTGTAGTTTGCAGCTGTTTTTTTTACAAGTTGCAGTAAAGGAAATATAAATACTAACTCATAACTAAATACTACTGTTAAAAACTAAATAGAAAATAATATATCTTTATATTTAAAAATAAAGAAACATCTCTTCTGGGGTTCTGCAGACTGGACATCATGGGTAACACTGAAGGTCTGACGTGACATGTATACACCCAGTGGCCACATAGTACACCTCTAATGCAAACCACCATAGCTGCTCTACCATAAAGTCTTACTTTTACAATGTCTATAATGCTCCATTTTTGTTGACACAGCCTTTAAGGTGCTAATTCAATTAAATGTGTTTTCACTGAGGTCATAGTGGTGATGTAAGCACTGGAGTGTGTGATATTAAGAGATGTTTTCAATATTATGTCCCCCCCTCATGTATGCAACACCACCTTTAACTATGAAGGTGACACATTTCCCATCATGCCACTGAAACCTATAAAAACAGGATGAATAAACATATGAGTGAGCTGCTGCCATTGTTAATCAGACACTGCTCATTTATTAAAAAACCTAATTTATGTGTGTTCCATATCATTTTCTTAGTAATTCTGGCCCCAGGACGATAAATGTTTCCTTGTGAGACTTTGTATAAATAAACGATGAATTCCCCTGCATTCATGTGTGAAATTGCACCTCGACAACAATGCAGTTTCATCTTTAATCTACACATCCACTGATGTCAAAGGAAGATAAGAGTTTCTCTGCTGCCATCAAAACACCGGAATACAATATCATCTCAAAGATTAAACTCCAACTCACGTCCTCTATTCATCCCGTCGCTTGGGCCTGTGCAAGTAACTCAGCTGTGAATGTAACACAGGCACATGTGTTGCCTGAGAGCTGTCATGTAAAGGGTGTAAAGTGGGATACGGTAAAGTACACAAAAGGGAAGGTGAGGA
This sequence comes from Verasper variegatus, assembly GCA_026259375.1. Lineage (NCBI taxonomy): Eukaryota > Metazoa > Chordata > Actinopteri > Pleuronectiformes > Pleuronectidae > Verasper > Verasper variegatus. The sequence goes on along the minus strand of CM048038.1, from coordinate 28,613,773 downwards.
CACAGATAATGGCTGTACTGGTCAGATGTATGTGTATATGGTGATACTGGAAAATAACGTGCTTTAATAACGAACAAACACGGCTAATCTTGTTGGGCTCTGAGCAAAAAACTGGGGATTAAATCTGCAGATTAAACACGTTGCTTAAAGGTTTCTGCACAGAAGTTGCTGATGGATCGCGATTCTCACAGCCAGTCTGGGATATTTTTTTCAAGCATGTAAAATGGGAGAGAAAAATGGGAATTATAGTTCACATCAAGGATGGGGAATCAATGGCCTACCTTATCTCCTGCCGGAGAATTATTTGAATATCAATACAGGATGCCGTCTGTTGGAAATATCCCCACAATGAGACATGGAATATTTGTAGGTAATAGAAAGGAAGCGAGAGAAAGATGGAGATAAACAGTAGAGCGGGATCGGGGGATAGATACAGTGACTCAGATGGGTAAATAGGACAAAGACGGGGGAGAGAAAAGCTGGTCGGGGAGGGAAAATAGGAGAAGAAAGAAAAAGAGAAAGAGATTTGGGTTTGAGAGGCGGAGAAGAGAGAAAGACTAAGAGAGCGTGAAGACGGAGGCTCATCATTAGCGCCGTCCCTCCCTCTTTGCCACCGACCACCGCAGCCACATCTGCATCAGAGCATCTAAACGTTATTGAATGGCCTGCAGAGCTATGAAGTGGAGAAGACAGGTGAAATTGCCTTCTAACACCTCCGATTAAGATGATCAATAAGAGCCGGTTGGGTTTCGGCAGGGGGGGGCCTAATGAGGAGGACGGCGGTGGATGGTGAGGCGGACGGTGAGGCGGTAATTGAGGGAGGGGAGAGAGGAGAGGATGCAGGAGAGGAAGTGAGACGGAGAAGGAGGAGGGCACGAGAGAGTGATGGCAGGAGGAAGAGGGAAAAGTTTGATTACAGTACACGGGCAGATTATCATTGTGCTGGGGAGGCCACAGGTGGACAGAGGGAGTGTGGTGTGGGGTGAATGAGCACTTGAGTGAAAAGAAAACACCATCTCTCCTCTCTCCCCTGCTGGTGATTTCCCCAGAGGAGCGGGGAGAGAGAAAGCAGGGGCAGGGAGGGGATTCGCTTGCGGCCGAGAATGTGTCTTTCTGTTTTGCTGCTGCTGCATCGTTCTCCTTAGGAAGTTTCACTCAGTCTGACAGCATCCAGATGGAGCGGGACAATATAAATGTCAGATCCAATAAGGACCCGCAGCGCCGCTCGTCCTAAATCTTAATATCGGAATCTTCCTTGCGTTTGTTTCCATTTTACCGCTTTGCCGTCGGGTTTGTGGATCGGCAGATCAGACATTTGTTCGCGATGGCGGACAAATGTCAACAGAGCAGGATCTAGCAAGGATAAATTACATCCAGCGGAGTCAATACTGTGTGTGTGTGTGTGTGTGTGTGTGTGTGTGTGTGTGTGTGTGTGTGTGTGTGTGTGTGTGTGTGTGTGTGTGTGTGTGTGTGTGTGTGTGTGTTTGTGTGTGTGTGTGTGTGTGTGTGCAGGCTAATTGTTGTGCTCCGTTTGCTAATTGATAAGCTCGGCTACCCAAAAACACACCGGGCACATAACTAACAGGAGCACTGAGTCCCTGCAAGCAAATAAGCCATTTCACGCTCAGTGGGAGTTACAGGTGTTGAGCTGAATATGCATACACACACACACACACACACACACACACACACACACACACACACACACACACACACAGAGACACATTTTAGTGTCCCACACATACATCAGAAGGCTCAAGCACAGACATTTCTAATTTAAGCTTTTAAAATTGCATCTGAAACAATATTACCATAATTTATTCCCACCACCTCTTGAACTAACAATAAAAGACAACTAGTGACACATGTTGATGCTAATTCCACTTCAATTAAGATAATGGATCACGCCATGTCCTGTTTTCATGCAGAAATGTGCATGTGCCTCACCTCCTGCAGTACAGCCACTTCTACTGAGATGATGTGTTAAGTGCATAAAGCATAATTTATGTCCACTGCACATGGGTCAGGTACATGGGCCTGTTGATGTTCAGCAAAATTATATTTTCAATGCAGCCTCTCTGCCGTGTTGCCCCCAGCCTGTCGCACCCGTGACGTGCCATCACGGGATTTGCTGTGTGATTGGCTGTCCTGCTGCCGCCACAGGGTGGGGAAGCGAGTTGGGGGAGCTGCCGCATGCGGAGCTGCACATGTTCCAGATGGCTGTGATTTATGAACCCCTCAGAATGGTGGGACTAATTAACGCCACTCGACATGTGTTTGGGATGGTGGTTGGGGGGGGGGTTTCTGTGTTCAGCCATCAATCCGTCTTTGAGGAGGGGGTCTCGGACATTGCATCATGAGTACTAATGGACAGTGAAACTACCTGACGCAGACTTGTTATCCATCTGTTATGTGGTTCTTAGTGTGTAAACATACGCACAGCAAATGAATTCAATTTGCACAATTAATTAGTTGATTGTGTTGAAATAAGAGGCCAGAGTGGAAATAAAACTCACAGGTAGCCTTTGTTGAGCACCTGGGCTTATTTCTGCACGTGCTATTTGCAAACATTAATTATTTTTCAATTGCTTATGTGATTACTGAGCAATTTCTTACAGTGATTAGAGTTACCATTTTTATAGTAGATCGGTGTAATCTCATTACATGGATGTGTTGCTCTGGCAGCCTGGCACCACACTCCCCAGCAGAATGCTCCAGGTGAGCATTAGCGCAAAGCTAAATTGATCCTGCACGGTGCATTCAAAAATGGAAACTTTTTAAAAAATTTAAAAAAGGAAATCCTTTTCTGTTTATAGAAACTGTGTTTGTTGTTGTTTGTTTCCTCGGTCTAAGGAGGCCCACATAATCCCCCCCCCCCCCCGACTGAGGCTGAACATGCTTTCATGATTTCCACCTGACGACGGTGCAAGGCTGGAACCCCCCGCTATGTTCTTGCAGCTAAATGTCATCAGTCCAGAGCTGAGAACTAAGCTGTGTGTGTGTTTGTGTGTGTGTGTGTGTGTGTGTGTGTGTGTGCCATCGCTCTCATTAGACGCTTAAATAATTAAACGCCTGCAATGAAAGTGTAACATTTTTTTTTAGTCAGCAACTTGGCTGTCACTGGAGCAGGTTTTTGCTGGCATGGTTTACTTAATTTCACATTTGAATCAGATTTGATTCAATTTGCAGCTTTGCAATTTGTTGTTGTGTCACCACTGTTCAACGTAGAGTAAAAGCTTCTGGGTTTGCACGTTTTCTTTGTAGGTTTTATACATGGGAATGTGTGCATGAATGGATTTCTGTCTCTACTACTGCCCTGTCCTCTCCCCTTTGCACAATGTCAGGTGAGATTGGCTGCAGCCGCTCATTATCCTCTAAGGATAAGCCATATAAGCAAATGGATGGACGGAGACTCTACCTTGAACTCCGTCCTTGGTTACAGACTACAATTTAAAAACAGGCCATTTCACGTTTCCCCCGCAGACAAGTATCTCTTTAAAAGCATCTTGCAAAGTCGGTTAAAGAATACGAATCGTCACTACACGTCGAATAGATCTTTAAAAACCTTTGTACCTGTTGCACATTTACACTCTGGAAAAGAGCAGACTGGTCAACAAACATGTTCACAGATATCTGCCTCTCAGTCCGGCCTGGAATATATTAATGACGCTGTTAACAAAAATAGTCAATATTCCTCTTTAACCGAGTGAGGAATTATTTAACCCCCAATGGTTTAGAGCTACGTCAATCATGTCTGTCAAACCATGACATGCTCTCATAGTGGGGGTGGGGGGTCTGAACACACTGCAGAAAATGCCTATGAAAATTAAATCAAAATAATATTTTTAACTATTCTACTTCAGATACAGTTGACACGAATAAAAATATGGCCAACACTTGTATTACTTACTCATTTAAAACAATTACATTTTATGTGCAATCCTAATTATACCCTATTTATCTTACATTGTATATACTGGTGCATTTTTTAAAATATTTCCTTATGTTCATATTGCATGTACTTATTTTTTATTTTTGAATCACTTTCTTTTATTTTTCCATTTCCCTTTGCTGCTGCAATATGGTAATTTTCCCTGTTGTAGAAATATTTTGATAGAGCTGCATTGAATGCCTTAACATTTCCAAAGCTTGCATATGTAAATGTCCACTTTGCAATGCTATCAAAGCTCATTGCCACAGTCTTTTCACAGGTATCCTTTGCTATTTGCATTCTAAACACCAATGAAGAGATGCACAAGTGTTACAATAGTGAAATGGTCTGTGAAGACACCCTCCCTAGTGGCAGCCATCAAGGTCTGAGTCAAGTGGGAGGAAACAAAACTGCAAATGAGTAATCATACGGATATTACCGGACGAAATACTTTCTACAAAAGGCAGCTGAGGGTAAGAGAGAAGTATTTTACCAAATGCTGGAATGGCTGCAAAATAACACCTTTAACCTGTAGAAAGTTAAACGGCAATCAAAGAGCAATCTTCACTTCTGAATTACAGTTGAAACTACACTCTCCGACGCCTGTAAAGGGTCAGCTGAGGTTATTGGACTTGAGAGAGAAAACAGGGTGGAGGTAGAGGGTGTAAATGAAGAGAATATGAGGGGTCCAAGACAGAGCCCTGTGGGACAGCAAAAGCTTACACAGCTGTAGCGTGCATCTGATGTATCTGAAATGCTGAGACACTGTGAGAAGTACACTCCATTGACTGAAAACTGCTAAATAAACAGCCTACTGCTTCACTTCAGTGGCTAAAATGTTTTAAGTTATTTCTTTATCAAAAAAGAAAAACACTTGCGATAGTATAAGTGGCACTGAGCAAAAGCCTGTAATGTTGACACTGTATTTCTAGCATGCCAGGTCATTAAAAGGCTACTGGCATCCATAACTGCCTTTTGTTGTCAAAATAATACCAAATGCGCTTGTAAAAAGCTTGAGGGAGGACAATAGAGTAGCTGAGAGTCTGGTTCCAAGATTGTCCATTTGGCAGCGTTGTTTAGGAGAACAACACAGTTGATGTAAGCACAAGGCAACACAAAGACTGTGAAAGTATCAGCTGGCTCAGACCCAATTACACACAATTGTGACAGCAAGAAATGAGAGATACAGCAATGTATAAACAAAGATGCCATCTCCGTATACGCGGACAAACATACACGCATATTTACCCTGCGTATACCCATGAGGAGGAAAAAGATGGAACGAAGCTGATGCCAACATGCACACACAGTATCTCCTCTTCTCTCATACAAACAAACGCACACAAAGGAGCAGAGAAAAGCTGAGACAGGTAGAAACCGAACCACAGTGAAGACTTACTGAATATTTCATAATGTTTTTACTGGCCTGTCAGGAGCAGCAGGGAAGTGCAGCATATGTATATGTGTGTGTGTGTGTGTGTGTGTGTGTGTGTGTGTGTGTGTGTGTGTGTGTGTGTGTGTGTGTGTGTGTGTGTGTGTGTGCCTGCATATGTGCAGATTTGAAATTGTATTCATGTGCACTGGCGATTTCAGTTTGGTTTTATTGTCGGTGTTGATGTGTGTTGTTTGTGCGTCTCAGAGTGACAGGCCACTATAGTGATTGGCTGTCAAGAGCCTGCAGTTACAGTACACTGAGCCCGCAGCTCTGTGATGTGCCAGGGAGCAAGCAGGCCGCGTGATGACTTTGTCAGGATGGCTAGTCTATTCAAGTCTGGAGCAATATATTTTTTTTATTAAGTAGAAAGGCTATGACAGCCAATATCTGATTTGTAAGACAACCTTTCTTCCCTTCAAAAAGGTATTTGATGGAAAGTAAGATTTGTTTTCTCTGGATGCTGGATAATATTGGTCAAATCAGTGCTGTGATATTATATATCAAAAATACTTTCTGATATCATTAGAAATGCACGCACAAATCAATAGATGGGCATTTTAATAACAATTTCCGAAACAGAAACGTTTCGATTTTTGATGGCAAGGCAGCAGAGCGAGCCCCAAGCACACAACAACACAAACATATGAGGTGATAAACCCCATAAAGTTGTGTTGTGTTTCTGGCAACCTGAGGAATGTGATCACCCCCTCTTTCCCTACGTTTAGGTCTCCACCTACTTCTGAGGGAAGCTGCCTCATGTGGCCAGGAAAAGGGTTCATAAGTCTATTGAGACGGAACATGAATGGAAAAAAACTAAAATTAGACAAATAATGGAATTGATTTACCACGAAAGAGACACGGCACACAATAAACAAAGTTAAAGATGAAAGTTATTCAAATTTACTATAGTTATATTGAATTCTTTCTGGACAAAACCCCCAGTTCAGATCAGCCAAAATGAAGGCCAAACAACAAACAATGTGCTGCTTTTGCTGAATTGGGTTAATTGCAGCCAGTTTGGTTTCCTGTGGATAGTCATTATTTCTAGAGCTGGACAATTAGGCTGAAAGTACAAGGGAAATGTGAATATAACGTATAAATAAATAAAGGTGGCTCTGCTATTGGGGTTATACAACTCAAGAGTCTTTACACATGAGAGTAGATTTTCACACGGAACACGATGGGTATAAAGCGTCGTGCGATCCCCATATCTTTTAGAAAAGCCAGGTAGAGGCTGAGGAGCTTGTTAGGACGAGGGTGTCGAGGTCAGTTTCTATTTCCCCTCCATCTTTCCTCACTCCTGAACCCCCCTCCTCTCCTCCTCTGGTCCTTTGTTTCACCCTCAACCTCCTTCACCTCCTCTTCCTCTGTTTGTTTATCTCCCTGCTTGTTACCCTCTCTCTCTCTCCCCATCCTCTCCTTATGCCCTTCCCTCCCTCCCTCCCTCCCTCCCCCGTTCCCTCAATCTCGCTCAGTAACAGGTGAGTTCCCAGAACTAATTACAGGCGGCTATCCCGGGGTGCAGCAGGGGCCGGCTCATTTGCAGGCGGAGGGCACGCGAGGAGGCTGTCTAATAACATTTTCTACTGCCTGATTAAAAACAGCCCATAAATCACTTGTTCACATGGGTCTATGCACATCCGCACGCACGCACACACACACATGCACGCAGACAGACACACACACACACACACACACACACACACACACACACACACACACTCAGTTTCAAATAGAGCCGTCAGCCACATGCCTTTGGTACAAACTCAAATACTGTACAACCAATCAATGGCCTGAAGGACACACACACACACACAGTCTCACTGTCTTGTAAAGACACTACAAATTAGGTTGTTTATACCTTCATATAATCCTCAAGTGGAGTCATAGATTTGATATAGTTTACACGCATGCAAAGAGTGCCCGTGGTTTATTTCCATTTTTAATTTGTGTGATGAGGCAATAAAAATGCAAAGAGGTTGATAATGACCTCCATGTGGAATTTGAGCGATGGGAGCGAGCCGATGTCGAGTCGATGCAGCAACTGCGAAGCGATTTCCGCGATGAGCGGAGGACTCGCTGATGCGTTTCACTCGCACACCCCTCGCCATTGATTCTCCTCGCCTTCTTGTGTACATCATCCTGACACGACCGAGAACACGGGATGAACTGAACCGTTCCAACATGTGGATGACACATGAATAAATCCACATGCACCTGCTGTCATGTGCAGGCAATAATTCAGCGCGAGGACGGAAGCAACCGTGCTGAAGTCACGTCTGGGGCTGCAGCAACTGACTCTTTTCATCGCCGATTTCTCAATCAATAAATCTTTTGGCCTAGTTGATGATGGAAAATAGTACAAACTGCTGATCACAATTTCCTTAGGGGGGTAAAAGTAAGGTGATGACTTTAAATTGCATGTTCGATCCTAACAACATATACAATACATTATCATATTATACTAGAATTGCACTCAGTAGAGCGCATACCTCCGCCAAGGCCAAATAGTTCTCTTAAAATGAAACAAGCCTTATAGAAAAGGTCATATTAAGTTTCTCAGCAACACATTGGTAGTAGTTACAGGCTTCTATTCTACAGCCCTTAAGAAGCCACATTTAAATCCACTAGACACAGATTTTCATTTGCATCTGCAACAAATTGCACACACTCATCAGTAACAGCCCCTCAAATGCAACTGAATTATTTAAGCTTGACATACGGTTTTCGAAATCTGCTAAATCAATGAAAACTTAGAAAACAACCCTCTCTCATAATGTTTTTGAAATTGAAAAAAAAATCCTTGATAGGCCCCATGATCCAGGATCCCACAGCACATCCAAGTGTTCTTCCGTCCAGTAGTTTTTTGCGTAATCCTGCTAACTAACTAACAAACCACTGAGGTAACAAAGGTAATAACAGAGATAAGCTAAAAATGTCTCAAAACTGAGAAGCTAAAGCTACTCAATCATCTACAAAGTTGAATAATTTAGATCTGCAACCTTGAGGGTTGAAGCATGAAGCAAGCAAATGAAGACTTCCGTGTTGGGGAATTAGATTTAAAGAAATAATAACTGATCAGTTAAAAATCTGTAGAGACTCGATTCATGCTTGGTAGATCTGACATGCAAATTAGTACATATAAAAGAGCTGATTTTCTAAAATGTCAGCACTTTTCTTTCCCTTTTATTGAAAACACAGTTTAAGTTATTGACCTTCACGAAACTGCCGCCAGGTGCAGCTTTGCAATATGTAACAACGGCTTGGGTCGGTCGCAGTCCTGGTGTTCAAACACATCACACAGCCTGGCTGGCTGCCAATAATTGGAAGGTCATCGCACTGGAAGTGTCATTCTCTCTCATAACCCAGAGCATGCACGCACGCACGCACACACACGCGCGCGCACACACACACACACACACACACACACACACACACACACACCCCCAGTACCCACATTGTCACACGCCCTGATCCTTCCAACAGGCCCTCACAAGCCTCATATGGAGTGCTGCTGTCTCTTCTGGCAGCTCCCGGCACAATAACCCAGTCAGTAGATTAGCGGTGATAGCATCTCTTGCCCTGGAAAGCAGACAATAGCCACCCTCTCCGTCTCCGGTGCTGACGCAGGGACGTTTTTCGCATGACTCTCACTCGGGTGAAATGTGCTTTTGTTTACACACGGACGCAAACAATCGCGCAGTGTTGAGTCGACTCCTGTGGTCAGAGCACATGAACGACTGTTCGATGAAAACAAAAAAACAGATTTTAACCACAGATCGGTCGACTCCTCTCACCTTCTGCAGCGCCGTCACACTTAAACTTTCAATGGGCCGGGTTTGGTCATGAGCTGAACACAGTACAGCCGAGGGTGCAGGTTGAATATCATGACTGTTTCTTCAACATACAGCGACGGGTGAAATTGCGTTATAAGATCAAGTGTCAAAAAACGTGACATTTAAAGCGACTTATGGCTGATTTCTGCCGCTCAGATGTCAAGCTGCTTTGTAGCCGCGCCACGGCTCACACCGCAACACGCACCTTCCACATGCCGTCACATAATCAGCATACCAGATCACACATTGGCTGCTCTATAACGTACAGGATTACCCCGGGATTGTGAAATAATCTGAAAGAAGACAAGTGCTGATTGGAGCACAGAGTTGAGGAGTAAGCTCTTCCTTTTCAAATCTTTATTTCTTGTGCTTTTCTACAACATCTCACCGAAACCTGCAGGAGCTCTGCAGCTCATTGTGGCAAGAAGAAGTCACCTCACTTGGCTGAGTATGTTGAGCACGCGTACACAGAGTGCATCTCCCTCCCTCTGTGCCGCTGATGGACTATCGGGCACTATCGAAGTAGGAATCCCACCAAGATATTCTGATTGAACTATAATCACCTGCTAGCTGGGAGTACCCCACTTTGATTCAATGCTTGAACTTCCTCTCCCCCACTCATCCGATTTGCCTGTCATCGCAGGGACACGCATCACGTGGCCGAACATCAAATTAAAACTACTGCATTATCCCCAGATTTCAAGCTGGGGTTGAAATATGAGACGCAGGAATTCCAGGATATGTTAAATGTGTGCGTTATGCTCGACTCTGCCTGTGTGCACGTTACTTTGCATATTGTTTTGCTGATGCAGGCAGATACAGGCGCTGCGTCTTCACTCAACACTCTGAGCCTTGAGCTAGAAAGGGGCAAAACCCAAAACAGTGAAAATCAAAGTGTAAGCAGAATCCTGAAATAAATACAGGCACACACACACAAAGCAGCAGCAATCTATCCCTCTTAAAACTCATTTTCCACTTTAGCAGCTCCTTGCAAGAATCATATTTGATTTACTCGCAAACAGCGTCAGACTTCACAGTGGGATGACCCATGAGCTTTAGATCAGCTCCTACCCTCACACACACACACACACACACACACACACACACACACACACACACACACACACACACACACACACACACACACACACACACACAAAGCAGCCCCTGCCGCTATGATGCAGCGCTCAGGTGCTCGAGCCTCCAAGTCACGTCCCCCAGATCTATAACAGGTAAAAGACTCCCATTAAACAACCTTGGTGTGACACAGCATCCGCCGAAGCCCAGGCTCACGCCAGGCTCCGCACGCTTCATCACGGAGAACACTTTCAAGTCCTTGCAAAAAAACTGGTGTGTTGCACCTCGCCGCATAAAAAGTGGATTTGTTTTGGAGGCGTGGTGCAACCGAGAACACTGTAGCGACTTTGTCTTACTGCTCCCCATTTTCTGAGGTCATAGAAGTGAGGGGTTATGTAAGAGCTGTGCTCAGTAAGCGGGGTTAGGAAACTGTTTGTAGGAGCAGAGTGATACCTCCTCGTACTGTTAATACAAAGTAAATGTCAGTTATATTTCCAGGGCTTTTATGTTTGAGGCTGACAAAGTAAAAGATATGTCAATCAGCACAATTCTTAACTCCGTTTTGACTCAAGCGATAATTGCAGTGCTGAAACATGATCCTTTGTTTAGTGTTTTTTCCTGCAGCAGCTCAGGTGGAAAGGGGCAGAGAACAGTGATTGGTATTCACAGAACTAAAAGATACTTGTTCCTGGGAGGAGGAGGACCAAAGTGGAAGAGAAAAGCAAAATTGTTTGCTCCTCTCCGAAACAACAGATCAATAGGGCCAAGCTGGCGGTGTTGGGAAGATTGCTCCACTGCGCTGCTTCTCTGGAAAACAGCACAAGGAGTCGCAGTGGTAATGAAATGCATATGGCATGTTTTATATAATTGTGTGGAGTCGATGGGATGAAGTAGTCCGGAGATCTCTCGTTTTGTGCACCTCTCGGCGTGCGTTTTATTTCACAAACATTTCAACAATACAGAGCACTTCCGGGTGTCACCAAAACATCCGCTTTTAACAACTCCCAGTGCCCTTGTTACCTTGGTAACCCCACAGCTCCTTACAGGGTGTGTTAGTGTGCAAACCACATTAGTGCAATCAATTAGTGTCAACACAGTGTTTGGTGAATTCTGTCTTATCACGTGTCCACTACAATTGTATATTTATCTCCAATATGATGATTCTAGGTGGAAATGTGAAGAATAAATGTCTTTGACCTTGTGCACAAAGGGCTTTAAATCCCCTGAAGTCATGTCATATGATTCCATTCAATCCAACAATGTAAAAAGCACTGTTGTGGATGCTCCTTACAATCCAAGGTCTGTTTTATTTGGGGATTTATTTTCTTTTTGCACAAGATAAGTGGTCAGATGTAAACTGAGATTTTTCTCGCCGTGCAACATCGGCCTCTATCTGTGTAGCCACCTGGCCCAAGGCTGATGAAGAAGAGGGAGGCTGCGCACGGGTTTATCTTTCAAAAAGTTATGCATTCAACTTAAATGATCGGTAAACTTACTACACTGATGAGTTGGTTATGTAGAAGAGTAATCAGTCATGTGAGAGAGACCCACACAAACACACGGGTAGCACATGCAAACTCCACAAAAAGCAGGGGCTCAAACCGGGGAACCTTTTTGCTGTTTTAGCCACTGAACCACTATGCAGCCCAAACTAAAACATCACCAGCAAATATATGTTTTTGTTGTTAGGCGCGCAGACACATAGAAAATGTTACTCTGTGCTGATTCAAGAAAAGAGACGAATAAAATCATAGTGGGAAGAAGCTAATTTAACTGAGAGTTGACAACAGGCAAGAATGAAAACTAACAACCACGTGTTTAAAATGAGGTGGGGATAATGTTTTTACCGTCGACATTAGACTTTAATGCTGTTAGGAGGTCGAGAGGCATTCTGGGAAATATAAAGAGTAAATGTCCTCACAAAAGCAATGCTAACAGCTGGTTTTAAACAGGTGCAATGTTAACCATGTAATAATCAGAATGTAACAGGCCAACTACTGCAGAGGGAGGATAATACATTTTAAAGCGATTTGGTCGAAAACTAAATCATAGGTTTGACCTGCTGGTGGCAGAAAAGTCCGGAAATCACTAAAGTAACTCATTTCATCCTGAGGGGCACATAAATGTTTATCACAAATTTCACAAGAAACAGATTCAATTATCTGATGGTGGCACAAGGGTGAAACCAAAGTCTGTGTCTAATTTACAATCCATTTCATAGTTGTTGAATATTTGAAAGTGAAGCAAAGTGGTGAACAAACCGATCAACAGACTGACATTGCAGATTCATACCTCTAACAAATATATTTCACATCTTGTCAAGCACTCGCTCGGAGTCGCGTTTTGCAGCGAGAGCGCTGTGTTGGTTGCTGTGTGGAATCTCGGAAGTTGCGAAGAGAATGATAAGAGTGGAGCGGGGCCTCGGGGGGGGGCGCACCACTCTCCACGTTTGTCACCAGGAATTTCACAGCATATTAAACAACTGTTTGTTGGCTTCTGTGCGGAAGAGTGAACATTTTTTTACAAATGCAAAGTATGCAAACATGCACTTGAAATGCGTTTGCCAATAAATCAGGGCTGCAGGATAACATTAAACTATTTTCCCCATATTTTCAATCGCTATCATTTATAGCTTTCTCTAGATTTTAACACAGGAAGTATGTTGTAGGACAGGAAAGCTCAGATTTGTATTCTTGAGATTCCAGCTTGCAAAACAAAGGACCCAATTAGTTGCAGTAACCAGTTTTGCTCAGGGGGTTTTCGGGAGTGAGGTGAAATGAAGGCGGGGTAGCAGCGGGCAACAATCATACAGGTTATTTGGGGTCTCTTGGGGAGGTGGGGGGGGGGGGGACCTCAGTGAGCTCCTCATTTCTGTGGGGCTTTATGTAGCGTGACGGTTCCAAATGAAACTCCCCGATCATGTGGGAGCGCTCTATTAATTTGTGGCTTAGGCCGCCTCCTCGGGGAGAGAGCTGCCACAGTCACTACCGCATCCCCTTTGCAGCTTCCAGCAAAGACTCCTGTTGCTTATTGACTGAGGGGCCCGTATCGCAATATTTCTCCATGTCGGCGAGCTTCGGCTTTCACCTCGAGTGCCGAGACGATCTATCATTTCTCCGGTTGCCCACTGCGGGCTTTGCGGGGATGGATGAAGAGCAGCGTGAAATACAAGTAATCACGGCTCTTGGAGCAGTACACAGGCATTAGCTTGGCGGGAATACACAGTTCCTGTAACAAGGCGTGCTCTCCGAAATCGAATCTGATTCCTGTTGAAGTATAACCACGAGAGGAATGTCAATCTAACAAGATAGCGGTGGTGGAGTTTTATGAGCTGCTGCAAGTTGTTGCAAAAAAGTTGGACGAATAAACAACCTCTAAGCACATCTTTCTAATTGTGAATCAGTTGGACACAAAATCCAATATGCTGCAGAATCTTTAGCCGTTACGATCGAGGATTTTCACTCCGTGTTTTGGTCGCTGTGCCGCTTGTTACAATCAGGCTTTTCAACACGAACCTACTGGCTACAAAGGCACGAGCGAGATCACACGGCTCTCTTAAGACTCAAGCCCTGAAGCATATGCATTCACATGAAAGGATGGCCAACACTGGCACTCCTCCAGTAAACCTTCTTCCTTTTGCTTCTTCCAACCATCGCTCTACTTTTCAATATGCACAGGCAAAGCCAGTCCAATTAGCGACAAACAACTGTGGATTTTAGGTATTCCTTGTTTTTTGGACTAGAGCAGGAATAAAGTAAGAAAATCCTTGAGTTCAGCCTTCCAGTGCAGCCGCTGAAGAAAGAAAGGCAATGGAATATGAGCTTTAGTAGGTAGGAAATAGAAGTCTATCTAAAAATACCCTCAGCCCTCATGTGGTTTCCACTGATTTCAAAGGAGGAGAAGGACTGGGACTGACACGTGCAGAGGCCATATTTTCGCCAGGAGAGCCAGAATGTCAGTAAACACACCATCCGATCCGAGTACAGATAAGACAGGTTCTTTAATTACGGAGAAATGCTTTGTGTATTCCCACGGAGGCGCGCGGCCTTGGGAACTCTCCGGAATGTGGGCGGAGAGACAACAATCCCAGGGTGCCCACATCGGGGGAGCAGGCAAACAAGGGGTGATGTGAAGTTGTGCCGATATACAAAGTAATTAAAAACACGCCTACAGTTTGCCTGCTGCGCCTGATGAGTGCTTGAGCGATGATCATTAGGACTTTGAGAGACAATCACACGCTTGACGGAGCAACCCTGAAACAGCTATACTTGGGGAAAAAAAGTCCTGACCACTGTTGTGCGTATAAAATCCATAGGTGTAATAACTATATTGAGCAGCACAACAACAAACATCATTAGACTCCCGAGCAAATAAAGTTAAGCTCGGGTGATGCTTGAAAAGCTTCCCACGTAGGAGAGAGCGGGATATCTTCCCCCAGCAGACACGGGTGATGAGACTAGTGTGGGCGTAACACGAAACAGAGCAAGCAACATGAAAAGAGGAGAGAAATGAAAGGAGGGGGGGAGAAAAAAAAAAGTGGAAGAGAGAGGGAGTCAAATGAAAAGAGATAGAAACAAAAATAAGCTGGCGCACATTGCATTAGGAGATTCCCTTTGAAGATTGTCTGGCATGGAGAGGCAATCAAGGGAGCCTAGGCTGTTTGGCCTCACTGCGAGTCATTCCGCTGCACTGAGACCACATCTCAAGTGTCCCTCCTCCACCTCCTCCTCCGTCCTTCACCCCCTCTTTCCCTCTCATCTGTCGCTCACTCTCTCTCCCTCTCTCCCTCTCATCTATTTCTCATCAAGAGATAAACAAGCATGTTGGCCACCGGGGCAAGAAATCTGAGAAGATTGATCCCTGTTTTCAAGATCTGGCCTATGCATCATTTCCAAGCAGCGCCGATCCCCATAGGAGGGGAAACGCTGGACAACCTGAAGTCGTCCTACTGCTGGGAAGTACCAGCAAGAGGGGGGTTAAACCAGGATAGGGTTTACACCGTCCCCGCCCCTTGTTTACAAGATCATTGTGAGGTTTGATTGGCAGCTGGACTGATCACCTCGGGCGGGTGGGCAACGGGACCGCATGCTATTCACCCGAGAGTCCATAAATCACAATTTGGCATAATTAAGCAGCAGGAATGACAAGCCAAGGGACCACTGTCTGGATGGGTGGATGAATGGACGGATGGATACAGGGAAATATGATGGATACAACACAATGCACAATGGCGGAAGATAATTTAATAGTGGAAAAACCCAAAGGGGAAACTGCAAGGGCAGCAGAGAAAAGAACCACAGCTGATGCCAGCCATGAGAGAGACTGGTTCACACAACATCCAGTTAACAACCACAGCACGGTTCATTTATACAGCATATAAATTGACTGAATCTATTGGTTGCTGTGAGTTTGTATTACTTTGGGGGATATAAGATGCAGACTACGTGATGACAACGTCCCCAATTCCAGGGCCACCAGAGGCCTTCCTCCACTCTGCCTTATCTCGTTTCTAGTCACCTCCATCATGCTCTCCATCAAAGATGGCGGCAAACACTCCCACGAGGAGACATGAAAAACAATATGGATTGCATCATCCTCAAAGCTTTCGAGAAACTTTTTTAAATTCAACAGGCACAAGAAGGGGAAGGAGTCGTTACAGCGCTCGAAGACAAGACATACTTGAGCGTCTACAATTCCAATCTTCTATCTGCTGAGGAAGTGATTCTTTTTTTTTTATACAATACCTAAGATTTCGGTACCACGGCGAAAATTAAACTCTTGCAGAGACACATATAGAGATTGTTTTTCTGCAGAAGCTTATTTGTCTTTTAATTCGAGACGAGAATCCAAACTCTTCAAACAGTGAATGTCATCCAAACACCAAACTTCACCTGAGTAAACGAGTCTACAGTTGGAAATATTTTTAACAAGGAACGAAGGGTGAAAGGAGAATAACTAAACAAGATTATAAAACCGGCTGCATTCCAGTTTTGTAACCTTGAAACTTTTCAAACTTTTTTCTTGTTAATTGAGAGCTATGGACATTTTTACTCAGTTCTAAATAACTATATTATAGTTTGATAATCCAAAGCATTTCCTTCACACAAACACGCATATTAAAGTTGCTTGAACTATTAACAGCCACTCCCTCGTTCACCTCATCTCATTGATAGATGTTTCCAAAAGCCTCCATCTCTATCTTGAATGTCTGCGAGCCTGTGCGGCTACAATTAGCATTAGTCCCCTTTTCAATCGCACTGATGGACCATGTAGGCGTCCGACAGCCTCTACAGCCCCACACTAATGCTCAATTGACGTAATGCACACGTCTGGCCGGGGGAAAAAAAAAATATTGTTCTTTGGCTCGTCGATGGATGGCTCCTCTAGGATGGTTCTATTGGTGTCTCGCCGCGAGTGCATTCAGCTGTCCGTTAATCTGTCATCCCGCCACCTCTTCCCTGTCATCTGTGCGCGTCAATCACGGTGCCTTCCGAGCCCCGAAATTTCATCCATCAATGTCTTGGTCGCTCTCCAATACTTCGCCCCGGCTGCAGTACATGAAAAACTCCTTTTCACAACGACTAAAAAAGAGGTGTCATTATTTCCATACATGCGTCGGCTAACCACGTCTGTCCTACTGTATAATTTCAGTCCTCATCTCCCCAGTCACCTCAATTCTACTCTTAAAGGGCCAAACTGACATTTTGCACATGGACTATCAATCACATTAGAGTTTTCAGTTTTTTTTTAAAGACAAATAAAAAAAGATATGCACCATGGCACACTCTGGGAAACAACTGGCAGAACTACAAGACCTGCAGTGAATGGAATATGCAAGAGAAGCTGTTGAAAACATCATCAGTGTATTGTCATTAACATCTCGGTTAATCATCATTCCATTGGGGTAGCTGGGAGAGTTGATGTAGAACTGTAACTGCATTACAATAAACTGGTATGCACTGTGGAGCCCGACTAATAATGGTTGTCTTTGTGTTTTCTTTTATAATAAGAACTTTTTCTCTCCCCAATATCAGCATCTGGCCCCCAAAAAAATCCTTATCGGTCTTTTAAAAGTTAGTCAAAACCAGGATTGTAAATGCTTTGTTTTGAAGACTTGCCTGTTTTACTTACAGACCGCATCAGCAACAAAGAATAAATACATTTTAATCAGCAAACAAATGAGGTATGGCGAGGGAATGGTAATTGCAAAGAGCTCCTCCTGGAATAGAACTCAGGGAAAAAAGGAACCAAATCAACTCACATTTCACATTCAGAGTAGAACACATTTTACATTTGAAGATACTCTATAAAGGTTTTGCATTGCATTCGTCACGGCCGACTCTTTTTCCAAGGACCTCAGTCATTAATGTTGCAAGTGTTAATCATATTCTGACAGTGGTGGTGTAGAGAAATTAAAATGATTCACGGTTTATTCAACACATCTGATAATATATTTGCACCCATTTAAACTCCCATCTCCAAAGCAAACAAGTGTACAAATTCAAAAAAAAGAAGGAAAATGCAGAAAGTGACAATATCATTTTGTGTAGAAAAAAAGTTATATATCCCATCCAGACCCTAAGTGTATTATGAATGTGGTCTAAATGGGTCAAATAAAAACCCCAAGTGGTTCTGAAGCCCTTCTGCCACTTCTCTCATCCCCCTGTTCTTCTTTTAATCATGTCTGCTGGTGCCCGAACCTGACAGGGAGGTAGGCTGTGCAGCAACAGAAGAGGACGACCATGCACCCGTCTGTCCGTCAGCCAGTGTGCCCACGGATTCTGTTGTCACCCTGGCGTCATGGCTCGGCCTATTAGCCTAGTTAGACTGGCATTTAGACTGGCAGGACACACACAGGCAGGAGCCAAAGACCCCCCCCACCCCACCCCACCCCCACACACTTGTCTCGCACCACAACAGTAGACAAGCCCACATGGCAACATGCAGCAGCTGCCCCCTCCAATCACGTCACTCCGGCTTCATTTGCCTCCATCTCGACGGGATTCAATTACATTTTATTAATTTTGGGACAGTGCAACTCCGCAAGGTTTGATTCAATCTACTGGCAATGCAATTTAACTAGATGCAGTCAGACTCGCTTGAACTGAATGAAGTTTTAAACATTATCTCATCTTCGCTTCCCACCGCCGTATAAATCTTCTTGTTGCTTGCTGCGTCCTTCCCTATTTTTTTGCCTCCCTGTGATTCAGGAGATGGAATATAACGAGCGAGGCCAGACTCATCCTTACAAGAGAACCCCCCCCCCCCCGACCACTCAGTGTATCTACACTTTCTTGGCTCCTGGTTGGGACAGACTCCCGAGGAGGATAATAATGGGTGATTTGAGTGAAAATAGACCATGGTTGGCACAGGGCATCATTGAACATGCTGCTGTTTTTACGATAAAGAAAAAAGCCCAATGTTCACCTACTAGAGCTTGTTTTAGTGTCATCTCACCTCTTAGTATTTCTGCTATTGCTACCAAACATGTGTCATTAACACACAATACGTCCTTGAGCAAGGATGAATACGTTTCCTGCAGAGGTCTCTTAATCACTGATGCTAATCCTGTTAACGGAGCTGTGAGCTGATAGCTGCACAGCGTGAACACGGAGCTCTCCAAACTACCCTTGAGCAAAGCAGTTTATGTCGTTTCGGGTTGTGAACCTATAACCTCCCAATGAAGGACCGATTTGGAAGGATACGGAGACAAACTGGGCTTTGGATGTAGACGATGTAGTAGTTTTGCATCAATACAGTCATTACATATATCTTTGTGGTTGTTTTGTGTCTCTTTGTGGTTGTTTTGTGTCTCCCTGTGGTAATAACGATTCTCTTTTTGGTTGTTTTCCATCTCTTTGGTCATTTTGTGTCTTTTATAAGTCATCTTGCTTCGATTTAAAGCCATTTTTTGTCCCACTGGGGTCTCTCTGTGGTAGTTTTGTGTGTCTGAAATTGTTTTGCATCTCTTTGTAGTCATTTTATTTTTTTGCTGTTGTTGTTCTGTCTCTTTAAGTCCCTGTAGTCATTCTGAGTCTCATTCGGTCCTTTTGGTAATCCTTTTGTTCCTCTTTGTGCTCCCTTTGTGTCTGTTTTCGGTTGTTTTGGCCATTTTCATTGTCATTTGGTGACTGGTTGCTGTTCCTCTGTGTCTCTTGGTGGTCGTTTCCAGTCCCTTTGTGGTGTGCTTTGTCTCTGCGGTCGTTTTCATCTCTCTGTGGTCATTTGTGGGCGTTAACAGTCACTTCAAGCAAATGCTCTGATCTACGGTTCTGCCACTTCATTCGCAGCGAGCTGACAACAAGCCCTGCGGCGCAAATGTTTGGTGCTGCTATTCTCATGAATCCAGGTGTTTAAAAAATAACACTTGCAAATTCACAAATCCAATGCTAAGAGAGGAACTCGGCGGAATCGAGCGCTAAAGGGCACACATGAGAAATCAAAAAGCTTACAGGCAAATAAATAGTGTTTCCATAATACTAAAATTGCCCTTTGTACAATTCCCAGGCCTGCTGACTCTAGTCGTTCCTTAAATTGATTTCTCATACGCTGCTGCCTCAAGGGGGCGATTTCATTTTCATATGTACACTGGCTCTCTATGAGTGTGCTCTCCGTCCTAGTCTATTAATCAAATAATGCAATCAATTCCACCTTGCAGGACTAAGACACAGGCCATTTCTTCTCTGAACAGCTTTGTATATCTTTAATACGAGTTTGTGATTGGTGTGGCCTGGTGTTAAGCATCGCATCGTTCCAGGATCAGGTTCTCGACATGGCAGGAAGTGGAGGTAAACACAAACTTAGAGGGGTATAGTTTGCTTCCTGCAAGACTAGAGGAGTGAATTTCTGAAAAAGAAAAAAAAAAAGAGAAAATCTGCAAGAGCCTCATGAATGTTTGACCGATGATTCATTTGAATGGTTTGAGGCTGAGTGTAAGTGTGTGTGTGTGTGTGCCCGTGCATTTTTGCTTACTCATGTGAGTGTGCACATAAACCAGGGCTACAGGATGTAAGCAAACCTCAAACGCATGCTTAAGCGCAGGCTCCGGGTGCAATGAGAGACACTTAAGCGCAGGGGTATAAATCTTTAAAACCCTGAGCCTCTGACACCCCCCCCCCCCCTCCCCCAAGAGATACAGAAATCTTAATTACGCCACTTAACATCACATCGGGTCCCGGGTGAACCCAAGCAAGCATATAATTCATTGTGCTAAGCGTTCGGTAAAAAGCCAAATGCATAAACCTTCAAGGATGCATACTCGAGAGGGGGGTAGACGGTGAGCTGGGACTTCAAAAGCAAATGTTTTTCTTTCACAAGCCAGAGGGGGTAGAACAGACGATATCTGCAGAGTTAGTGTGGTGGGAGGCAAAGCACCTCGCTGACTCCTGCCAGGGGAAAAAAACACCAAGCTGCTGTCATGAATCGGTGAAAGGAAAGAAAACCCGGTTCTGGGTCCTCAACCCTAAGCCCTGCTGTGACATTTAAAGATTCCTGCTAAGGCACCTTCATCTCAGCACCACCCCTTACCATCACATTATAGCTTTGTCTAAGAGGTCAATTTGTGTGAACCGTGCTATCATGGAAAACATGATGAGAACGAAAATCAGTTGGCGATATGATGTAACGGTGTTGTAACAAAGGGAAAGTGGCAGAGCGGTGACTGATCCGGTTAGGGCCTCTTTGTTTTACATCGATGGGACACAGCGATAAATCAAAATACCAATCCCCCATTCTGTGAACGCATCATTCTCCTCCCCTTCCTCTCTTTCATCAACATTCGACTGACTGATGTGCTGTAAATATGAATTACCAGTGTGTCATTGTCCTTTCGAAATGTCGAGGGTGATCAAAGCAGTGGTCTGCTTCTGTTTCCATGCCACAAACCACCACAATAAACCACGTGGACCCATCTGATGCAGACTTATCCCAGAAATCTCCACCTCGTCCAACTTACACACATCCTTCTTTCTCACAAGCATTACAATAATGCTGTAGCAGAGTCAGATGGCCCTGGTATTAACATTCATAGTCATTTTAACACATTCCGCTATAGTGCAAAACTATTGTAAAATATGTATCTGAGATTCTCCATTTGCGACTGTGGGACCCTTTGAAACCTCCTCAAGGACCCCCCCCCCCCCCCCCCACCCCCCTTCCCATTGAGACCCACTACCCTGGAGGACTTCAGAGAGGCAGTGTGGATGAATGAGATGCAACATGCTTTAACAACCAGCGGCTCACTGTTGGTACCACTTTGCAGCGCTCTACCCCCACCTGCCGTTGTGCGCCAGGAACCCATGGCAACACTGCAAAAAAATGTCCATGTGACGACTCCCTTTTTTCTCTGAAGTCTTTGGATGTTTTGTTTGCTGTAAACAAGTGGGGAGGATTTAACCAAGGGAGGTTATAACATGGATGCAATTTCTTTTTGGGATAAACAAGCCTTTATGACATGCATCAGTTCGGAAATTAAAAATAAACCATGCTGTGGGTAATTATTGGATTTGCTCTGAATTAGAAGCTGCAGGAGTGGGGTGTTTTTTCTTTCGCAGCGCATGCAGGACACCTTTGTGGCAACGCGCCGCGCGTAATGGACAGAAATACGCACACAAACACGGGCCAGAGGCGACTGTGCACCACGCTTTCAATCAATGCTTTTGTTAGCAGCAGTCACTCAGGTAACGTCTCCATTGCCCACGAGCCTGGAGCCAACAAACACACACACACACACACATGCGCGCGCACACACACGGACGCGCGCACAAGACAATCATCGCGCAATCATGCGAAGGAGGTGCCCCACGCATATGAAACCTAATTAACGGAGGAGCGTGTCACAAATGCGAGCTCGTATTTCCAAACTTTCCGGAGCACATCGTGGCTTGATTACGCACAGGCTGCGCACCACACAAACACACACACACACACACACACACACACACACACACACACCCTGATCTTCTTCGCGCAATCTTCCATCTACTGCGTTTTTCCTACAGTGACAATAATATGCAACTCAGGTGAATGTCTCCAGTTTGAGGTGGAAGATTAAATCCGGTTGTAGGACGCAGCTCCTTGCGACTGGAGATCCGTGCGCACAGAAATAACACAGCACCATAAAGGCAGCACCCAAACACACGCAGGATAAACTAATGGATAAGCAGTGTTGCGTGATGAGGATAACAGTGTGTGTCCGGGGAGTGCAGGGTGTGTGTCTGAACAGCTCAGCCACTTGCGAGAAAAAGGAGAAGGACCCCCATCATAATCCCCCTTTTCAGTGAGAAAGCATTGTGGCCCCTGCAGGACGTGCCTCAATTACAAAACAACGTCCAGTTAAACAATCCAGCCCTCTCTCTCACTCTCTCTCACTCTCCCACTCCCCTCTCATGCCCAAGCTCTCTCGCCCCCTCATCTCTCTCTTTCTCTCTCTCCCTCTCTCCTCAGAAGCAGCTTGCTCGCTCCCTCTGCAGATCACGATGAGCATAACGCAAAAAATAACGCACTCAACTTGTCCACAAAGTCAACCGAGCCCCCCGGGAGGGAGGGGAGGGGGGGACTTGCACTCGCGCACGCACGCACGCGTCTCTTACCTTGGCCGCTGCAGACGAGCATCCCGAGGAGGTGGAGGAGTTTGAGCATCATGTTGCGGGCAGGCTCCGGGCGGCCGGACGCTGCTTTCGGCTGCTGTGGGAAACGACAAGGGCGACGACGCACACGCACTCGGCTCCGCTCATCCGCCGTCTGGGGCTCCGCTGGCGACTGATGAGCCTCGGTCTCCTTCCTTTCCCTTCCTTCCTTTACGCGCGCTCCCGGCTCCACGCTCGTCCACCGCGCCTCGCTCTGAGCCGAGGAGCGAACACCCCCCCCCCCCCCCCCTCCTTCCTTCTCACTTCTCTCCTCTCTCCAAAGCCTCACCGTTAGAAGCTGTTTGGTTGGAAGACAAACAAGGAGATCTATGAGGACATGTCCGGATTTCTTTGCAGTTTTGTTTTAAAAAACACCTCTTGCAGAAGTCAGAGCAGGGGGAGGTTTGAGTGCAAAGAGAAGAGCCAATCTTGATATTCTACAGACAGGAATACTTATATCTGTGAGCTCCTTGGGCCCTTGGACTGCCCCTCCTGTATGAACGGCACCATGTTAAAGGGATAGTTCACCCAAAAATGAGGATTCCCTCATTATTTACTCACCACTATGCCGATGGAGGTGGTGGGTGAAGTGAAGTAAAACAAACAAGATAACATACCCTCCATACTGGCCCTGTGGTGTCATCCAAGTGTCCGTAAGCCTCCTCTGGATTCACGTTCAGGAGCGCTCGCCCATCGTATACGTAGAGGGGACACTTGGACACCAAAGCAGCAGTATGGAGGCATTTGATGTCTTTTTTTGCCCAAATTAATTTTAAGAATTGGTCACCAGTTCCTTCAGGTATTTTGTGGACTCAAACACTTCACCCACCCCTCCATCGGCATAGTGGTGAGTAGATAATGAGTGAATCTCCATTTTTTTCAGTGAACTATCCCTTTAAAATGAGATTAGATCAGACTTTATTGATCCTGAAGGAAATGATAGGGCCAGCTTGCTCCAAAATTACAGTACAGAAATAAACGAAACAAACTGGGTAATCCAGATGGGAACAAGCACTGTAATGCTGAGTTATGTAAGTCATTGGTATCCAGGCTGCACGGTGGAGTTCAGGTTGTGGCGGAAAATACAAAAGAAGTAGCAATATTAATTGGCCAAACATAAAAACCAGAGAAATGGCCATGGTCCAGCTACTTTTGAGTTAAAAAACAAACATCACACAGATATAAGTAACTGGAATACTAATATTTATAATATATATATATATATGAATAAACAGCAGTTAAACATAGGTGTTAGTAATGACATAAATGGAGGTTCTGTTCCATACAGAGGCGTAATTAACATGATTAGACCTGTGTTTATTTTAAAATGACTGCCGTTACATAACGAGTTGATTTAATTTATACAAAGAAACAGTGTGACGTCTCTGACACCTCTCACCTGGGTTATTTTAATCGCAACTCTGTCATTCACACAAGAACAGCTAAAATAGTGTGGTCGGGTTTTTAAAGCACTGTTACTTTTTTATAAATGTTCTGTGAAAAAAGTTAATGTTTTAGTTAAACATGTAATTATGCCTGAACCAATCAAAGTGTTCCTTTTCAGCAGATTCCACAAAGAGACACAACTTTTATACCATAGATTGTATATAAAGACGGATATCCTTCTTCCCAGTATCAACAAATGATGTTTCAGTCTGTTTTTAGCATCAAATGTCTAATTCAAATTAAACTAATTGGACAATTGACTTGAACAAAATTGAACACACACATACACTGTATACACATACATACACACACAGATAGATAGATATACACACACAGACGTACACATGTAGATCGATAGATATACACACTTAGATAGACAGATAGATACAGACAGGCAGACAGATATACACAGAAGGAGAGATATAAAAAAACATACAGATAGAAAGATCGATATACACACAAAGATTGATAGATAGATAGATAGATAGATACACACAGGCAGACAAATAGACATGCATGCATATAATTTACTTTTTTATCCACTAAAAGAGGAGGCAGGATTTATGACCTACACTGCAGCCAGCCACCAGGGGCCGATCAAGATGCTTTGGCTTCACTTTTGTGGCGGTAACATGTCGTCCATCTTTATATACTATAGTTTTTGGGCCCGGATTCAGACAAATATTTTGAAAAGGGTATGGGTCAGGTTTGGTCACGCACATGAGGCACATGTCTGTACTCTGGAATAAAACATCAGGTTTGGGTCAGGCTCGGCTAATTTTCTCTCAGGCTTAGTAGGCCTCGGACAGGAGCCCCACGGTAACGCACAGATGAAGGAGCTCCACGCAACCGTAAAAATATAAAAATATTTTAGCATCTTTCAGCTCATTGTTTTGGTTGGGGAATTCAAATGGTTTAGTGATAAGCGCAGAACCGAGCAGCCAAAAAAGATTGGGAAGCGGAACTTGCTTGTTTTGATCCATCACAGAAGCTGACATCTGAGAGAATTAATCAACACAAACAACACAAATAAATTACAGCAGCGGTGCAACAAGACATGTTTGGATTTGCGAAGACGGTGCTTATCACCTCTCGTGGAGTCGGAGTAAGAGATCTCAGACTGGCAAACACCCCCGTTGGGAGCAAATAAAGTGGTGAATTAAAACTGACAAAACACTGATCCATGACGTGGAGGAAACAGAAATAAATCTGGATGCACTCTGGAAATCTTTATGTTGATCTATGCTGAAATCTTGGGGTTGAAGCCTCATTTTCGAGGCAGAAAAACATCCTGCTGGCAGATTGTGTCAGGATCAGTCAGTGATGTCTGAGGTAACATCATGTTTGATTGTTGGCTGGACTTCAATCCCTGCTTCCCTCGCTGGGTTTCATTTCAGGACAACAATGACTCCATTTTTGGTCTGTGCCTTGACCCATATTGCCGCGCTCCTAACGGACACATGTCAAAAGGGCTCCACGGCTGTAATTCCCCATGGTCGCCTGACCGACTGATGCAATGAAGGCAGCTGTGGCAGATAAGGAAAAGTCTTGGCCTGCCTAACAGCCATCCAGAGGTGGGTTGTTGGCTCTCAGGATTTCGTCACGGTACAATTTGTGTCAAACTTTCCAAGTGGAAGCCGGGAAGGTGTGGAAATGGAGAGCAACAACCATTTCCTGGTGAGGCCCGGCAGGAGATGTGGTTTGGATTTTTATTTCAGCCCGGACAATGTTGCAATTGTACATCCAATTTAGGCAAAAATTGGAATATTGGTCAATTAATTTCTAATTAGTCCCAAATTAAATTCAGACAAGTGTTCCCCTTGCTGAAAGACTGTGGTGATTAATAAAACAATTAATTGTGTATTAGTAAGCTACATGATTTCTCCCCACAACTGGCTCCCATATCACAATGAGTCCCAGAATTCTGGCTTTAGTTGTTTTCGTGAGTCGATTGAACAACATGACATTAAGAAGTCAATGTTTATAAAATGCAGTGAGGTCATGACGGTGAATTGAAGTTTTTTTAATTCCCCAGGGGAATAATTAAAGGGCACATGTAGGGGATGGATATCTATGAGTGTGTGAGCCCCAGGTTGAATTCAAGGGGAATGTTGAGCCGTCAGAGCGAAATACTCTTGATCACTTCAGGATTTAAAAAAAATGCAGTAAGGAGGTAATTGTGGTAAAACTTGGGGGGGAAAAATGAATGTGATTTATAAAAAAAAAAATACTGACTTTACGCACCACTTATGAGCATTGGAACTTTGTGCCATCCGGTAACATTGTGCTTGTCCACTTGACACGCTTTCAGCTTCAAGTGTACACACGCCAGCAAAAAATGTATAATATTCATCATTACATTGCTACAAATAAAATGTACATTTTCCACTCGCTTTAAATGAATAATAATACGGTAACTACCACCAGGCTGCGTTTCCAGGCACAGTCCATTTCACAGCAGACGAGTCGCAGCTCGCTACGGACTCGCCACTTCACTGTTGCAGAGTATTGCATAATGCAGCTCCCTTTGTGCCGGGGAAAACTCTTTTTTTTCACCGAGTGGAAGAACTTGTGGCCTGTGTGGAAGTCGGAAGTCAGTCAGGTGATCATCACCGCTGTCAGCCAAGGAAGCCCTGCTGCCATAGCAACCAAGTTAAATGGCCGCATTGAGGAGCGGGCCTCGCGCTGGAGTTGCACGCACAGATAAGTCATTGTTGTGGTCTTTGTAAAGCATAAACAAGTGGAGATGGAGATGCATTATCAAAGCATGGACCAGCAGCAACACTACATCTGACCTACAATCGTAACACGAGAGCTGCAATTATTCAAAATAAAAACACAGACAGGAAAATGAAATGTGCAACATGATTTTTCTTTCCTTGACTTCGCTGCGCGGGGAACAAAAAAAAAAAAGCTTCACTGCATTGTCTCGGAACAAATGTGCGTGGCCGCGTTTATTCATACGTTTGTGTCAACACTGTGGTATCTCTCCGCTTACCGTGACCTTTGCAAATATCACAGCCAATATCACAAATTATAAGTTAGAGTCCATTTATATTTTTCCACAATGAGATACAACGTGTGCAGTTTCTCCCCAAGGTCTGTGCTGGAGTACAACTTTGAGAAAGTTTTACCATTTACATTTTTTTTTTTTCACATTTCTACTTCACCACTACACCTTGTGTACCTGCTGCTGCTTTCACATCGATCCACCAGTAGGTTAATAATATTCAATTTGTATACTATAATAATGATATAACAATATAGAGATTGTACATAATGAGTCACATAATGAGTCACCTTTGTTCTTAATTTGAACTCTATATTATATATTCTTTACAGTAATTAGCTTTATTGTCTTATTAATTTTTACTTTACTTGACTTGCAAGTGTGTTTACAGACTTTGTTGTTTATAAAATATTTACAATTTATATTAATTTGTATGAACAATTAATTTGATTTATACCAAAGGGACCTGTTATTCACAGAAGTAAGTACAATGATGGAAAGACAGTATATGCATTTGTTAGAGTACATCGATTAAGTGGAATTACATGTTAAATTGTCATTTGTACTGAACACAATTTCCTGCAGGTTCATACTTTTGCCCCACTACACTTCAGAGTGAGCTAAACTAAAAATTAAGATATATTAAAAAAAATATATGGCTTTCACAATACTACCAATGTGTGATCACACAATTTCCATGGTGGAGCCTGTGTGGATGGACTGATATTTTTAGTTTTACACCCAATATGACTGAGAAAATGATATGAGGGGAGAGCACCAGTCCAAAAATTTCATATCATTCCCTATTCCCTCTTGGATTTGACACACACACACACACACACACACACTGCATAGTGTCCGCTGATATGCACTGTACATGGGGATGGGCTTTGTTTCTGTATTTCAAAATATATGAACATTCCTCTCATCTCCTGGGAAGAAAACGGTTCATTCTCATATAATCCTCTTAAAGTGAAGGGTGAGTGGGCGAAGGTTGCATGTCAAAACATCGGCTCCCTTGATAACGTGTCACACGGTGCATTATGATGTTGCGTGGAAGTGAGCAACACACTTGAGAAATAGAGTTCTAGCAGTGCAGCGTTTTTTTTTTTTTCTTTCCTACGGTGAAGAAACAGGATTGTTTATTTGCGGAAACTGTGGTGAAAAACAAGAATAAACATGCTTGCCTCAGCAACTCCTCTAACAAAAAAACAAAACAACAACTAACAAACATACTTTATATTCTACGCAAGTAATGCGGGATTATTATGATTAATGTGGTGCATGAATGTTTTTAAGCAACTGACACAGAGCGGTGCTGCAGAAACATTGTTGATTCAGAAAAATTACACACACTAAACGGGCCAAAGTGATGTCGACTTAGATAAATTGAGCGGCT
The DNA here is from genome assembly GCA_026259375.1 of Verasper variegatus. NCBI lineage: Eukaryota > Metazoa > Chordata > Actinopteri > Pleuronectiformes > Pleuronectidae > Verasper > Verasper variegatus. Next base: position 28,585,013 of record CM048038.1, on the reverse strand, counting down.
GTCGGCCTGAGAAGCAACTTCCAGATGGTCACCCCCTCTGGAGCACGCGCGCAGACTGTCAACCTCAGCGTGCCGTTCCACCGAGCCTGAAATGAAACACGGACAAAGTACAGGAAGTATCCGAGTTGGCGCATGGCGGCTTTGTTGACAAGTTCTGCTGCAGCACTGCCATTTGGACATTTGTTCCCCGACTTGCTTTGGACTCATCTGCAAATCAATGATCCTTCATTATAGGAATATGGGAAGCCCTGAAGAGCAGCGATGGCAGTGACATTTTTATCATCTCCGCCAAAGAGATTATTTTTGTCGGTCCGTTTGTTTGTTGGTGGGTTTGGTGTGTGTTAGTCAGCAAAATTATGCCAAAACTAGAAAGCAGAATTTCACAAGACTTGGTGGCAGGATAGGACTCAAGCCAAGAATGAGCCCACAGAACTTTGATACAGAGATTTGAACACAATTTTGGGGATTTCTCGAGGATCTTGATTAAAACAAGCTGCCATATGGAGAGGACTGATATCTATTATGATGTGGAATTTGTTGCGGCTTGATTGTGCCTCTGCAGTGGTATACGCTCTAATGAGTGCCATTGTAGAGTTTGTTGGTTTATTTGTTTGTTTGTCTGCAGGAAGACACAAAAAAACTGATCTCAACGAAACTTCGTAGGAGGATGGGATATGGGTCATGAATGAATTCTCTAAATATTGCTGCAGATTCAGGGATTTCAAATAGACTTTATTAATATAATTGGATTCATTTAGAGGGTGTTTTTTTATTTTTCTTCAAATTCCATTAATTATTCTCCTTGGATAATAATCAGGCATATTTGGGGAACTGACATCTATGACTGTGCAATTTGGTGCAGCTGGATGGATATTTAGACTGTGGAGGTATGTGCTCCTCTGCGTGCCATTTTAAAAGTGTGACACATCAGAAATGCCAACAGAAATAGTGTCAACAGTCAGAAAACTGTTGCAGCGCTTTTGAAAAGATGACACTCAACGGGAGAAATCGACAAATAATGGTGCAGTTTGAGGAAAAAAACTCCAGGTCAAGTTCAGCCTGAATAGGTGAAATGTGCAGAGGTGTTTTCATCTGGTACAAAGAGCCGCACACTTAAGCAAGTGGGCCAAGGGCCTAACTGTTGAAAGAGAGACACAGAAAGGGATAAACTTTCATAGAAAAAACTGAATCTATCAGGGATAATCTGCAATGGACAGAATACCCCTTCAAGAATAATATCCTTCAGTTTGTTTACAGGCGACAAAAGGGAAAGAACATCCAGCCCACTGTGAAACTCAGTGGAGGTTGTATCATGCTGTGCGGCTGCTTCACTGGTGCATCTAATGAATTCAAGGAATGATGATATCAGAAGTTTGCCAAAGCATTTTAGACAGAAATGTGTCACCCGGTGTCAGGGGACTAGGTTTGGGGTGAAGGTCTTGATTTGTCAGCCGGACCCTTAAACTCAAATCCTGCAGAGCAAAACAACAGTGGACAGGGAGAAGTCGAAATGTGCCATTGCAAAATTTGAAAGATCTTGAATTAATAGCAAATGGACAAATTGCAGAAACAAGCAGCAGGCGAAGAAGCTTCTAGGGGCTTAGACGTTTTGCGGCCAAATATTGCTGAAGGGTGCGAATAACAGTGTCCAGTGAATATTTAATTTTCATTCTTTTCCACCATTGTGCAAGTTATTCTTTTCCTTTTGTTCAGTAACCTTCGGATACTTCCTTTAAAATATTCTGGTTTCAAAAAAGCTGTTTCATTTGCATGTATTTCTGGAGATACGCCGCAACTTTGACCTCGAACTGTAAATTCAGAGCATGTTCAGCCGTTTCACACACGTTTCCTATGTGTCGTTGCCCCAGCACAAGCAAAATATCTGCCTCTAAACGTCTGCATATTTATGAGATGGGCAGAAAGCGTGTGTCTGTGTTGAGGACGATGGGGGCTAATGGCTAAAAGGCCCGACTTGTTTAACACTTTATTGACTGTAATTCAATGTGGCCTCAGAAAACCACAACACGATGAGTCACTCCTGTCTCTGGCTGAGAGGGGAGAGTGGTCGCTGTGTGCAGGGCTGTGATTGAGCAGCTCTCCTGACTCAGCACACTTGGATAGAGGAATCACTGCAAACCCCCGGAAGGTAAATATCGTGGACAGCTCGCACACCCTCTCTCCGTCGGTGTGAAACTCACATTTGCCGACGGCCGGGTCGTAACACGGATGTGCAGAGCGCCGGTTGTTCCCGACGTGGGAGTCTGCTCGACGTTTCTTTCCTCAGTGGTTTCCCGCACAGATTAATCAATTACAAATCGATTGACTAATTGCATTTTCAGCTGTAGCATGAAACTTTACCTCTAGATGTCCCTAAAATCTACAAACTGCACCTTTAAATGAAAAATGTGGGTATATTTCAACTTGAACCTTTTGCCAAAAAAATTTAATAAACTGTCACTGTCCACATACTTCCATCCATGCTTGTCGGCTGACCCTATACTGCCCCCCCAGGATTTCCATTGGTACTGCTCTGACAGAAGGCTCCGTTCATTTCAGTGCATGCATCTCACATTGAGCATAAGTGAGCCTCTAGGTGGAACGTTTAAATCTAGTGAGGACAAAGTAAGTTCAGTGCATAGTGAAGCATTATGTCTACCATTCATCTTCACTGACTTATGTTGGAGAGATTAACTGATTAAACATCTACATTTGCAGCTTTTTTACAATATCTGCAGCATATTTGCCTTAAATTAAAACATATATAATGAAAAAAGAATGTTATATACCATATAGTATATGGAATATTGTCAAAATGGAGGATTCAATATGCAATACATGTCAAATTAAGAGATGTACAACTATTATTAATTTTTACCAGCAAAGAGGTACTTATTATTCTTTGAGAAGTACAAGGCAGGTGTCAAGAATGAAAAATCCTATTCTGACGGTGGAGGGTTTCATTTTTACATTATTAGACAGATTCTGTTTGACAGCAAAGGGAAGATGATTTGCAGCTTAAGTCAAAAGCAACACTTAAACCCATCAAACGTCCATTACTTAATCTCAGCCCATTGATCCGGAGTGCGGCAGATCAACAAGCGTATCACAGCTATTAAGTTGAAAGAGGCTTCTGCTGGATGATACCTGACAGGTCACGACGGTGAAAAGTAATTTGAAACGTACTTAAGTTGCGGCACAAAAGATAAAAGTTAATCCCGCTCGCTGTTGGAAGATCAAAACTCGGAGCGACTCGAGGAGGATCCTTATCGGCCTGGAATATTGTCTCTTTGTTTAAAAAAATGTTCTACGAGCAGTTTCCACCAGGATTTCGTCTCATCTTTTGTTCTGATGGTGACCAACCTCATGTGGGAGTTTTTTCTTTTTTACAGAAAACCCACAGGAACACGACAGATTTCTTAATAGACACGTGGCTCCGACTGCATCTTTAAGTAACTTGTGCAGCGTGTCAGTGCTCTGGGTCACACGAGAGCATGTAAAACTCATCTGTTTACACAGTTTACGAGGTAACAGTTGGGACTTGGAGGCTGTCTGGATCCTCTCATCAATAATGCAGCACTTTAAAAACTAGAGGATCAAACTTTTTTTAAAGGCCCTTCTGCTGTCGAAACAAGTATGCTTTATTATATTATGTACTGTTACACCACATTGTTTGATATTAGTTTCTGCGATGGACGACATGACAGCGGCACAAAAGCGAAGCCAAATTGTCTCAATCGCCCCCTGGTGGCAGACTGCAGTCGGCCAAACTAAAAAGTAGTAAATACATTTTTCTCAAAGATGATTTCTATCAGTTTGGGTTGTTCATCACACGGAATTTTAATTATTAATTTGATGCTATAAAAACTAAATGAATCATCACAATTGACAGGTCAGACTGACTCACAATTGGTCGCTACAGTGGTTGCATTATCCGATGGCTCGTTCATATTGATCATATCTTGGCTTCGTTTCTGGGTAGTGTGGGGGCAGTGGAGATGCATCATCCATCTTGTATACAGTCTATGGTAGAGACAGGGTGCTGTGCAGGTCCTAACACTATGCAAAATGTATGAGGACACGATTAAAGCTGCATTAATCAATGTTTTCTGCAGAAATATCTTCAATAGTCCCACTGTACATGACCTGCCCAGCCCTGAAAGGCTCAGAGACACAGATTAACATTTTAACAAGCTAACACTCGGATGGAGACCGAAATAGAGATAGGAGAGTAATTACGTCACTTTAATGAAGCGATGTGTCCATGTTGTGTTAATATGTTTATCCAGAAAATGACATCCTTCTTCAAAACTTTGGATCTGTAATGATTTAGAACTGTTGACGTCAGCCTTGAAAACATATTCATACTTATATATATATATATATATATATATATATATATATATATACTAGGTCCAAACCCCCATGACTCAAGCAGGTGTTAAAGCTGAGAGATGATCAATAATAACAATTTGGGATCCACTCCTCATGTAACCTTCCCGCTGCTGTTTTATGAGGAAACAGCCCTTTACTGGCACATGCATGGGGGCTGTTCCTGAACATCCTTGAAGCAGGGATGAGTGTGTGGGCAGTGGGCGGCTGTGAGGGGTTAGGTGAGTGTGTGTGTGTGTGTGTGTGTGTGTGTGTGGGGTGGGGGGTTCAAAAAGTAATCCCCCAGCGTCACGCCAAGCGAGGCTCTCAGTGGTCAGAGGCTTTCGTCGGCGCGCTCATTAAAGCCCCCCTATCTCTCCCTCTCTCTGCTTCAAATTGCCTTCCCAGCCTCATACTGCGCCAGGGCCAGAGGGTCAACAGATTATCTTCTTAATCCCGTTAATCCATCCTCACATCAGTCCGGGATGATTCTCACCATAATTGTATTCGCTGCCGCCTCAATTAGAAAGAGGCTGGAGAAATGAGGTGGAGTGAGACGTCACGATGGATCAGTTGGCGGGGACACACATGTTTGTGGGTTGGGTGCGTGCGTGTAACACACATACACACACACAGGAGAGCGAGACAAAGTTTTTTAAAAGTGGTGGAAAGTGGTCAAATTGTGTTTTTTTTTGTCATGTGTGAAGCGGCGACAGGAGTTCAAGAGGTGAACGGGCTGACCGCCGCGTGCTCCTGACGTCTAAGGATGCTCAAGCTGATAGCGTATCTTAAGGACTGAGCCATTGTGCACAGTGATTTGGACACAATAACAATACATCTGCGTGTTTTCTAAGATTTAAATCAAAGATATGACTGTTCCCGTCCATTAACGTCAAAATCTACAGACCCCTCCCGAAAGTGCAAAGACATAACACGTAGAGTTCACAGTGCACAGGCGTCTGCACGCTTGTTTCAGCGCCTCCTATTACCGCTGTCAATGTGATGAGTCAAAGGTTAACCGCTCCTAATGGCTGGAGATTATGTTAATTGAACGATCTATTAGCGTCTTGTCGGATTAGGCTCAACCGACAAGAGGCGCGGTCACAGGGCCAGAGGCTGAGAGGATTCCAGGGGGTGGGGCTAGCTCCCGGAGAACTTCTCCTCCATAATGGCTTCCTCTCCGTGTGGTAACTGTCTCCAAGCCGGGACTGATGTTACAGGCAATGGCCAAGAACTAATGTCATCGGAGGAGCGCAGCGCACCAGCGTGAAAGAAGAAGTAGAAGAAGGTTTGATTGTAGCCGCAGTGAGTTTTTGTTTGGTTTAACCTGAGGAAAATGCATTCTGGTGTGTTTTGTATTGGCTTTATCTGAGTGCACAGTGTCTGATTACAAACAAACCAGTGCTTTTAAGGAGAATTCGCCGGCAGATTGATTATTGGACCATGTTTTGGTAACAGAGTCCTTGTGAGTAAACTTAATGGCTTTAATCCATCTAACAGCCGGCTAAGGGAAGTAGCCCCAAAACCATTCTCCCATTTCCTCCAGCTACTCTTGCAGATCCCAAGCTAAATTGGATATATCCTCCCTTCAGCATGTCTTGAGGGTCTCATAACACTTAGACACAATGGACCTCAGCTGGATTTTTTTTAAATGCAAAAGAGAACCTTCCAGATGTTCCAAACTCAGTTCATATCTCGTTCTTTTGGTCAGAAGCCATAGCTCATGAAGGCAGGTGAGGGTTGGAAGGTCAGTGGACTCAGGAGATTCACCGTCATACATTGTGACAGGTTGATTTTAGTATTTTGATTATAGTTTGTTCTGTCGGGGGAGCCAGCCAAGTCTCTCTCCTGACATAAAGTTATTCGGTTTAATTATTTGGTACAGAGAACACAAACACAAAAATAAAATAATACTTAGAACAGCAATGCAATATTTGTGAAAAAACAAGATATGAATATATTTATAAGTTGTACCACCACAATAAACAGAACAACTACGCAGCTCTTCATTACAATGCCAGGATTACCAAAAACACTGCATCAATCTCAGCTCTAAATCATGAACAGGAACTGAAGACATTTTCAGAATAACAAAAGCCTTTCATATCTGTTTGGTTGGGACTGGTTTGGTTTCAGTTTAGTCAGAACCAAAATAACAGGCGTGAAAGGTTTGCTCGGACCACCACCATCAACGAACCAAAAACAGCTGATATTGGTCCGGATCAAACCCAACCATTGAACACTTTTTGGTTGGTTTGGACCAAAAGCAGGAAGTTGAGTCAGTGTGAAACAATAGAAGAAGAAAAAGAAGCAGGATAGCTTGCAGTCATCTCTGACAATTTAATATTTGAGCAATGAGGACTCTATTTTTGCTGGTAGCGAGTTATGATATCACAAAATTAACTAAATGAAACCCTACTTCTTTTCTATGCATCATATTTCTCAAAGTTATTGAATACAAATTGACAACACTATACCGACATGAGAGGTGCATCTATCTACAAACCAATCAATGCCAAGTGGAGGTGGATGCAGCCCTTGTAGACGACAGGATGTAGGTATGTGATACAACTCTTTGGTCCGCTGCCTAGATTATAGGCGAAGCTTGGTTTTTGGACTTTCAGGTGTGAAAACTGTCGGAGATGTTATAGCACTGGCTGATATCCCAGCCACAGTAGTTTGGGGTCACAGGTCAATGACTTCCTTGTAAACCAACCCCTCGGGTCATCAAGCCGGATGCCCGGACTCAACACTTTTCTGATTTGTTGTCAGGGGATGAACCCTGGCGAACTCCGGAACCCGCCGAGAACTTGTTTTTTGGCAAGCTTCATCCATTTGCCCGTATTTTACTTTCCCTGCTGTGCAGCTCAGTTGAGAGCACAGGGAAGAAATAGTAGAATATGATCATTGATCCAGACTTCAATTTACCCTCGATAAATTGTCTTGTGCCAGGCTTTTAAATATGAGGAACTGCTGGCTCTCACAAGTCAACAACATCCATCTTTTACCCAAGAACACCTGGTGTTTGTGAGTTTTTTCTTTACGAGACTGTACAGTCTGTCCAGTACGAAGTCTAGGGGATTGTACTGCATTCCTGAAAAACTGCACGACTTATAAGACGACTAAGACCTGCACGGTCAGAACTTTCTGTGTGTTTTTTATTTATTCTTGAATGTTCTACACAGTAAAAACTAACTCCACTAAAGGTGGAAGTGGCCCACAGTGTGGGAGCAAATGTGCTTGATGGTGCACAAAGGGTGAAGACAAGATGTTTGCCATTATGAGCCATTATTGAGGTTTTTAAAATGCGGCAGCTTGAGTTGCTACTATATTTTATTTAGGGAAATGAGACAGAAACCATTAGAGCACCGGGATTTAAATGCACAGCCTCTTGCGTCACGATGTGCGAATCGCATCTGAGCTGATATTTTCACATCTTCGGAAGAATAAATTTGCATGGCTCACTTTGGAAACTGAAATAGACACCCCCTATGCATTACTGATGTCTCTTCCACAAGCTTACCTCATAAAACCTTTGCAATTTCCTTTGTCTGTGCTCCTGGATTATTTACATCCATTTCACAGCTTAGCATTATATCATATATTTCATTATGTTATCAACTGCAGTGACTTTGTGATTGCATCCAGGTTGCGTGGCGCCCAGGGGTCCCCACTTATCTCGGGTGCCCCGCTGGAATTAATATGCTACTTGAACCTGGGTTCAGGTTTATTTTTACTCACTGCAGTTTCCTTGGATCACCTCTTGGGGTGTGTAATAGCTGTAATTTTATCTGATCTGACATTAACAAAAACACGAAGAGGATAAGAATCTCGCAAAAAGTACAGAGCTGTGGGAGAAATATTTACAAAATGGAGTCAGGTGAAACTGAAGGTGTAGTTGTCATCCTTGTGAATGGATTACCCCTTCAATCTCTCTGACCTTCGGTGTCTCCATGACTGCTGGTGTGAAGTCAAGCCCGGGTGACCTTTGGATTTCTACACAGGACTCCTGGCCCGCCGACGCAACTCGTATCTTTCTCCGCGGCTGATAATGCCTTTCCCTCCCTCCACTAATCTTGATGTGGAAAAGTCAGCTTTTACCTCATATCGCAAGATGCAGTAAGAAAGATTATGACTTGGTGTGTGTGTGTGTGTTTGTGTGTGTCACAGCAGTAACCTGTGTGACTACGGAGGTACGGAGAGAAAAGAACATCAAATTGGTTGAATCGCAAGAGCGGAATAATGACTCTTATTGTAAATATTTTTCCACGCTTTTACATTTTAATGAAAGTGCAGAGTGCATGATTGCCCCGTCTTACTTTGGAGGCCTAAGAAACAAACAAATAAAGCAAGATGGGCCTGAAAATGCAAATGACACACAAAACAGGTCAACAACACGTATGCATCATTCACTTCTGTAACTGTTGTGTTTTACAACCGTAGATTGCACACCGTGCAACAACTTCCCAGGCTTTTACAGTTCATCTGCTGAAACGTCACACCCTGACCCCCCCAACACTTTACAGCACCATCACACTTATGTAAACAGCCTCCCGTTCACTGACAATTGCCACTCAGTCAAAACGCAGCATCAACACGCAGGCTGCGATAAAAATAACTTGCCTAGGTGGGAAACAACAGCGTCCCCACTCCAGAGCTCGTTCGGAGCTGCATTAAAGGTTTTAGTGAAAAATGGGAAAAGTGAAAAGTGAGAAATTAGTTCAATAAACGTGTCATGATGGAAAGCACTGGAAAATGCAGTGCTGCTGCTGGGTCTGCAGCACATATAGATTATACAACTGATTTATTTGGCAATATCTCGCAAAACAGCCACTCTCCCTGCCGTGCAAAGGTAAAATTTAATTAAAAATGAGTCAAAACGTCAAACTGATGTGTGTTTCACCATTTAGGAATATCCCCATTTAAATGTGCGAGCAGTGGAGGAGACTGGAAGCAGTGTACATCGAGATGATAACAGTTTGTGTGCAGAAAGCAATCGTCAAAACAACCTCCACCAAGGCCCAACAGTCCAACAGTCAATCGAGCATTGAAATCAGTTCCCTAAATATAACTGATGCATGAATTATCCATCCGTCCATCCACCTTTCTCAGATCAAAGTCACAAAATACGTCACATGAATGAAATAATATCAGAAAAGACAGTGGAAAATGCACAAATCCACACAGCCGAACTGCAAACTTTCTTGCTGTGAGGCAACAGTACTAGCCACTGCACCACCGTGCCGCCCTCCAAAAAAATGCCCCATGTCACAATCTTAAAGACAGTTAAAAAAATGTAATAATGGGAATAAAAAGAAGTTCCTTATTATGACAGGGATTTAAAGCCAAAACCATTGCATCATGTTGATTTGAATATATTCGCAAGTTCCTTAAAAAGAAATATCTGCATTTGAATAACAGAGAACACCCCTGGAGTCATCCGACGCCTCGCTCGCATCGTGCAAATTATCATCTTCCTTCTGCTGTCTCGCACAAATGACTATTTCACTTCTTTTTGTTTGGTACCATGTTTAAAAAAGAACTTATTTCTTTTTTTATAATTACAGCAACAATAATGTGTTCAGAAGTTGTTTTTTTTATCCTCTGCACTTCCTCTGTTTTCTTTATCTCTTTGAAGACTCTAACACTTGACTGACGTGACTTTTGCCTCCGACGTCTCTTTGAAAACACACGTGCACACACAGTCACACTTTTCCTGTAGTGCTTCGCTTCCCATTCTCTCGTCTTGTCACTTGTTTTTCCTCTCTTTCTTATGAGCTTGACAGACTTTCAGAAGTCTATCTTTGATTTTCCTTGTCACGCTTTTCTCCGGTGGTTAGTGATCAATGCATCAGTATTGATCAATCAATCAAGTTTGGACTCCAATTCTTTGCACCGTAAAGTTTTTATTTATAAGCACTTGGAAATTATATTTATAAAAATGTAACCAAATTAAATGGGAAATTAAACAAATTGTCTCTATATTGCATATTTATTCCCATTATAGTTAATCTCCATGGCTTGTGACTCTTGTATTGATAATCATGTTGCTGTTAATTTGTTGACTCTTATGGGTAATCACACTCAACATTTAGGTAGAGGCTTCAAAATAAAGCCAGCCGGGTTTTCTGCCTCCTCCAGCATTGTGTATTATTATCCATCGTTTCTCAATGTAATTTTTTTCTGGACTAAATAAACCATCCTGACCCTTATTGCCCATCATGCTACATGTGGAACACCCTGTTTACTAAGCCAAGCAGATGATGTACATCTTGAGTAGAGTTGTCCAGGGATGCAACATCTATAGAGATAATGAGCTGGTATTAAAAACACTGTGTACAGTCCATTAAATATATGTTTTAGTCCCTTAGTCTTGCCATTTTACTGAGATTATAATAACAGATAAGAGAAGGTCTAAGCCACAGATTTAGCTAATGATGCCAGATCAGGATTATTAATAGATCATAGATGGATTATATTGTACTTCATTGTCACGATTCATCAGGATCCAGATCTTAGGCCGTGCAGCAGCTGCCGGCTTCGCCCATTTAGCCGTTTTATTCAAGCACCTTTAACTAAGCTATTTTACAAGATCATACCATCATTGTATTTTATTCTGTGTTTATCAATCTACACAGTTCTACCTTCTTTATTTGTATACATTTTCCCTGTTTAACTTTATTTATCATTTTTATAGCTTTTACCTCTTTTATTCTTTTAACCTCTTTTTATTCTGCTCTTTTCAATAATTTATTTTGCTTGTAAATAGATTAACACTTTTTTAATGTATCTGCACAGCACCTATAGTCCACCTCTGCGTACGTATTGTGCTCTATAAATAAAATCGCCTTGCCTTTGCCGGGGACACGATAAAGATAATATCTTGTCATCATACACATCCACTGGGATTATCTGCCTGTTGTACACATTATTCAATTTGATTCTTTCTCAATTTTATTTATTACAAAGCTTGAAATCCTTGAGTGGTGGAAATGAAGGGTAAAGCGGAGCCGGGATAGGGATAGTTCTGTGAGCTGTGTTCAACCAGAACCATTTCCCCCTGCAATAAAATCCCATGCAGCACTCTCAACATTGATTTACAGCAGCCATCAATCAGCCCTCCCTGAGTCGGAGAAAGTTTCACTGGTGGCTGACAGAGAATGATATTATTTTGCTGCAGGGCCGGGGCTGGACCTGAGCCTCTGGGACCCTGGATGGAGTGGCGCTTTTGGTCTCCTGTCCTTTCCCTCCACCTGGAGTTTCCCCTCCCTAAGCAGGAGTGGCATGAGGACAAGGATGAAAAGGCGGCGCCGATTCCGCGACCTGCTTCTAGAGCCATCGATCTCACTCTGGGGCCTCCGCGCTGGCCCATGGATCTCCCTGATTGAATCCCTCTAGTTGCAAACAGATCTGCTGGCACTGGGCTAGCATGCAGCAACAGGCAGGACCTAATATAAGTGGGTGGAAGCTGATTTGTATGTCTGACAGTTTTCTCTCTGCAGAGGAGCTCAAACAAGCTTAAACTTTATTTTTTGTTTACTCTCCCAATCTTTTTTTCTCCCAAAAAACAACCTGGTCCCTCCCTTCTGCGCACTGCAAGCCCTGTGTGTGTGTGTACTTGTGCATTTGACAGCTGCCGCCAGCCCACGTGATTTATCCCGCAGTAAAACACTTGTTATGCAAAGCACTTATTAAAGCGTCAGCGGTGAGGATCGATAAACCATTCTTTACGACAACAGCTTAAGAAAACCTGGTCGCGGGGAGACAACGTGCAGTGGTTGGCCGTGATATACGGCGAAAGCGGGGTCAAAATTAATTTACTGATGTGAATGTGAGAAACGCCACGCCAATAAAATGGCTATTATGAATCAGCTTGCCAAGCTGTCTATAACCATAAATACTAAAAACATCATTAGAGGCTTAGAAGGGAAACATCAATTATAACGATTATTGGCAACGGAGATCTACGGGACGGAAGGAGGTACAAGCATACAAGCTCATGGGAGTCTAATGACTGCCAGCAAAGAGTATTTGTGAATGATGATTGTGAGCTAAGTAAATAATTGTGTGAGTGAAGAGGGTGATGGAGAGTCGGATCACACCGATATGCAATTTAAACACAATCTATGCCCAGCGTGCAACAGGGACGGAGCTCGTGCCGCGTTGCGGCATTGTCGCATGATGGATCTTACCTTAAAGGAGACATATTATGGCCATTTTACCACAAGTTGATATGGTTCCTTGGGGTCTTAATGAAATGTCTGTATCATACTTTGGTCAAAATACCACAAGGATCATTGAAAACAGCACCCTTTTTACCCTGTCTAAAACAGCCCTCCACAGAGTGAGCTGTTTTGAGTGCCTGTTCCTTTAAATGCTAATGAGCCAGCTCCCCCCTCCCCCCTTGCAGTTTATTGACACACAGTGGTACACCGGAATATGTAGCATATGTTCATCTGTGGTCTGCGGACAAAGCTGCTTCCTGTCATCAGGACTCGACTTGTGTGAGCGGAAGACATCAGAGCTGCCGGGGACCTGGTTGCATCTCCATCACTGTAACAACCTGTTGCTAACGTTAGCACAGCTCGCTGCTCACAGCGCGGAAGCTCTCTGTCTTCCTCCGTCAGCCGGACACACAAATGAATGACTGCCGCTGGCCTGTGTCGGATCATGTAAATAAAAGGCTGGAAAGCAACCCCCTGAGTCGTCCGGTCCTGTGGCCAATTGAGATCCGTTACATGTGCATGTACGAGTATGTAACAAATACAGTGTGTTTATGTAAGTTACTGTTTGCGACAGATAGATGGTACCGATCCCGCTTGCAAGGTCAATCTTGTTGCGAGTCCAGAGTTATATTGGCCCAGGTTGGTAAAACAGTCCAATTCAAAATGGTTTGCGCACACAAACAGACTTTTGCCAATTCTTTCCGGGACATCGCCTTCAAATATGAAATCAATCCATTTCGCTCTTGTGTCTTCTGAGGCTGGAACGTGATGTATAGATCTGTGTGGATCTGTGCAGCCGACCACAGGACTTAATTTGCTTCATGCTGCTAGCTAGCTATTCCAAGTGTATCCCAGCTTTGCAATAACAAAATTAAGTGCTCTGGCAAATGTCTTATAAGTAACGAGTGTGGGGGGGCGGGGGGATGAGGTGGGGGGTGGGCCAAGTAGGGAGACTCCCACTGTATTGTGACGAGAGAGTACATAGGAAGCTCATTCGCAGTCACTCAAGCATGATGTTTCTGACGTAGAGGAACCATACCAAAACGCACAAGTGTTTTTTTCCCAGCGTTTTGGGGTTGGTAGACGTGCCAGATACCCAAATTAACGTGTAGAAGCACTAAAAAAGTGGAATTTTCATAATATGTCCCCTTTAACGGAGACCTGAGGTCCGGCTGATCACTTATCTGATTCACTGGCCTCGGATTAATTTCCATCAGATCTCAAGTAAACGAGGGGTGCAAGTCCTCGGAGTGTTCACATCATGTCGCCCCCTTGGTGAGGAAGCTGTTTACAGCGGCGTGAGGCTTCCCTGGTAAACACTGATGTATGAACGATCGGGGAGCTTGTCAGCACGAGAAAAATCATCCGCAGCTGAACTTTTCATGGTCTGCAGCTGCCAGGAACATTTCTGTTACCTTCTGTAGGCACCACACACACACACACTCACACAGACACACAACAGAGAACCAACAGGTGTGTTTGATTACAGCACAGCCAAGTGATGTTATTCTTGCAGACACATTCTTGATCACTGTTAACATAAACCGCAGCGACGGATACACTGCATTTCCCATGGCTTACAGTCGCATTAACAGTTACATAACAAGATGTTAAAAAAAAGAAGCTGTGAGGCTGATAATGAGATAAAACTTCTTCACCCCTTTGTGTGTTGAGGCGACGTAAATCCAGCACGGGAATGGCGGACTCATCACCATCAATAAAAACGAATACGGGGAGAGGAGACTGTTGAATAGTTCCCCAGCATCCTGCATGTAAATGAGTGGTTACAGATTCAGATTGTTTTATTTTGAAAAACTTTTAGGGAACTGAAAGGATGACAAAATATGAAATTAGAAACACAAGCAAAGACAAAAATATGAAACTGCCATTACACACGTTTGTTTTGTCAATCTTATATTTGTATGTAAAATAACTGTGTAGGCAAAGTAACTGGTAGTAAATATAGGTGTCAAATATTTTGTTTGTATATTTACCGTGTCCTTTCTTCTCTGAAAACCCACCATATTGCCAAAATAATGTCCCATTTAGGTGACTGTATGTATTTCAATGACATATTAAATGTAAATGTTACTTTTCTACATATAACGTGAGTAATATAACATTTAAAATGTACCTTATACCAAAATATACACATTAAACAATTTATTCATTCAAATCCCACTCAAGTTATTTAATTACATTGAACATGTATAATTAAGTAACATGGAAATTGAATTATTATTTCTGAGAGTGATGAAAAAACCCTGGATTGAACTGATCCTCTAAGCAATCAACGGAAATGTTGAAAGACGCAGAATCTCGTTATATTACAGAAAGAGAAAAAAATCCTTATTCCACATTCATCCACCAAGTTTCACAGCAATCTCTCCAATAGATTTTTGCGTCATCTTGCTTAAAAACAAACAAACCAATAACTGTCACTTTATTTACATTCTAAATTCCATTATATGCAACCTATGAAAGAATGATTTACTTCTGTGATCTTGTTTGCACCTTGGAAACAGTGATTTCAGCGAACTGCAGGTCACCGCCAAGACTCTTTATTAAGAGAAATCTCATGTTTTTGGAAATGTTGGACATGAATGACAGCTGAGAAGGAACCTTTATACTGTAGTGGACACATGATAAGACAGAATTCACCAAACACTGTTACATTGGTTGACACTAATTGATTGCACTATGTGGTTTGCACGCTTACACACCCTGTAAGGAGCTGTGGAGTTACCAAGGTAACAAGGGCACTGGGATTGGTTAAAAGCGGATGTTTGGTGACACCTGGAAGTGCTCTGTATTGTTGAAATGTTTGTGAAATAAAATTTCCTTACTCGTGTCAATTGTCGATTTGCACAGACGCTCACCTCTGTCCCCACAAAGGGAAAAAAAATGTTTCTCCAAACAGGGGTCGTCCCATCCGGCGACGAACATGAGCGCGGCTACAAAGCACTTCCTGTCGTCCGATTTGCAGGACACTGGATTCCATTAGCTTTTCCTCACCCCATCGCTATATCGACTGGAGGACGTCTATTTATTTATTTATCTATTTGCCTGTGTGCGGTCCAAAGGTTTGATGAAACAGCGAGCGGCCTGCCATTTCTGTTGGAATAATTATATGGAAATGCTATTCACAGGCCACTGTGTTACTCCACAGCCGTCAACCACCGAATTGAAGGCGGCGAAGTGACTGGCAGCGCTGGGAATAGATTGTCCTGAATGATTTGCTTTCTCTCTCCGAAGCCGGGCATGTCACCAGCCGAGCTTGGCCTTATCTACGTGTGGTTAGCCTTCTGTACCAGCCGCTCGCAGAATGCGCTTTCTTTCCACACGCGAGCCCTCGACAGGAATCAGTCCATCTGAATAGGGAGATGTCATTTTCTGATCTGGTTTGCTTTATGGCGCTGCACTTCCATCAGGCCTCTGGGTGTTGGAGGCCTCAGGCTGGACTGAAATAAAGTGCATACAGTTTCAACCCAGATGAAAACTGCTGTGACAACGACTGTAATTCAAGAACAAAAAGAGAATTCAACCACAAGTCAGGATTTGCATCAGCAATTCAATTAAAAGTCGTCAAAACCAAAAAGAACTACACAAAAACCAAAGCACCATGAGTGCACAACACAAATCTTTGTATTTGTGCATTTTCATGATATCCAGACTTTTTGAATTGAGGCCAAACATGGCCTCAATGTCCAACCTGTCAATATTCATCCAGTTTTTTAATGTTGCAGGTTTGTGAGTGAGACGTCCCTGACTCTGGCTCGGTCCCATTCATTTCCTCTATTGACCGTGTTGGTTTGAGTGCATCAGCAGCTCGTGAGGACAAAGAAACTCTCCCTGTTGAATCATCAGGCACATTTGATGAGTAACCAAGACACACAAAAGATCTGACGCCTTGATGTTGTTGTTTTGGGGAGAGTCTGTTGCTCTAATGAATTAGAGCAGTGGTCATCAACCTTTTCAAGCCCAAGATCATGTTTTCATTCGAAATGTAAGCCGAAGTCTACCATCCTGAGGGTCGGCACAAAATCTGGCATATTTAGACAAGTGATATCTATGAGTGTGTGGGATTTGGTGCAGCTTGATTAATTATAAGGGGACTGTATGGCCTTGGTGGAGGTATGCGTCCTACTTTACAATGTTTTACAGTTTACTGTGTTCACTTCAATTTCCCTCCAGTGTTGCTTATACTCAGAACTTTCGTGGCAGAGTTAGGACTTTCAGTTGGTTAGAGAAACCCTCACACTTCACAGCACAACAATGAACAAGCTCCCATTTACAGTGATTACAAGCATTGTGGTGATGGTGGGATTACAGCGAAGACTTTATTTTCCAAGTGCGCACCACCTCAGACGTCTGGGTCTCTCTTTTTTTCCCCGCTCCTCTAAAATGCTTGTTAACTTCCACTTTGCCTCCGGAGAAGAGTAGATCTGCATAAAGCTGCAGATGAATAATTAAAGAGACGAGAGTGAGGGTGTCAGTGGAGGGCTGATGGTAAACAGCATGTTTAGGTTTCTCTCGGACAGTCGGACTTTATTGTGTTCTGCGGAGCCGATATAAGCAGCTGCACTCTCACTGTCTAGAGTTTAGCTCTGAACACGTGACAGGTGATCAGAAGTCAACAATACAGATGAAGGAGGGTGCTTCTATAGCATTCATGTTGTTAAATAAGTACATCTGGATAAGTAGGGGAGCTATGCACACATTCTATAGACTTTATATAAAGATGGACGACTGTTACCTCACCATCTGTCCCCAGGTGAGGTCGCAAAACAAAGTTCGAGATAAAAATAAAAATTGTTAATTAGTAAATACATAATTAATTTATAAATCATATTCCTTGGGGGGGGGGGGGGGGGGGGTGGGGGGGGACAACAACTAGTACATAAATGAATAAATAACTGAGCCTTTCTTTTCACACAATATCTGGGTCAGTAATAAACCAAAGGAACAGGTACGATTACAAATTAAAGTATTATTATCAGTGTATATCAGTATCAGAGTTTGGAGTTGGTGAAGTAAAGATGATGGACAGTCTTAAATTGTATGAAAAGATGTGCAGTCATTCCCTCCAAGTATTGTGCCATTCATTGTCATGAACTTTGCTGAGCTCATCCCCCCCAGTCTTTTTTGATTTTGTTGAGAGAGGCCACAGTGAAATGTGAGTGAACTCTTATGCTTTCAAGTGGTGATCGCAGAGGGGAGCCGATAGAGAGTCTCAACTTTCACTCCTTTGACCCCATTTTTCTAGTGTTGAATAACAGATTAAAACCACAGTTACAGGAAAAATAACCACTGGAACAGTGTGAAGATGTGATGATTCACATCAAATGTTCCATTCAATGATCAGCCAATAAATATATATTCCACCTGAGGGCCCCTATTTTGAGTCTTTAATTTATTTTTCTATCCTGTGTTACTATTATCATTTTTACAATTATTATTATTGTTATGATCATCACGATCATTATTATATATTTTTGTACCGTTATTATATATTTTTGTGTCATTGTTATATATTTTTGAAAATCCCATTTTTATTGAGAATTGAGTTCAAGGGGTCGGGGATAAAAACAAAGGTTTGACATAGTTTTGAAATAGTTTGATATGTTTGTGTGTGTGTGTGTGTGTGTGTGTGTGTGTGTGTGTGTGCGTGTGTGTGTGTATATGTGGGTATGTTTATTTTCTTTTGCTATTCTTGCACAGTGTATATGGCTGTTTGCAACTATTTCATGTACATAAAGAAAAAATTATTCAACGTGTACTTTGACTTTTTGGTTTGGTTCTCGTCCACCAACATGGAGGAGGCGGGGTTTATGACCTTTAACGCAGCCAGCCAACAGGGGCGAGCCAGATGCTTTGGCCTAAGTCTTGGGGGAGCAGTCAAATTATAGTTCTCAGCACTTTTCAGCGAGCCTGTTTTATTATGCATCATAAACACTGGTATCCGGAATGGCTTGGCCCAACAACGACCTAATTCTGCGCCGCCTGCTCGCCCCCAGATTCAAAGGAGGCCCTGATGAATCGAGAAGAAAAAGAAAAACAGGGGGCAGCGGTTGAGTGGAGAAAAACGTAAACATTTAATCTACTCAATTTGTACAAGCCGGGCTGAAAAGGACACAAAGACGGGGCTTTCAGCTTGCAGCCATTGGACGCTTAAAAAGGACACATCAGCCGAGCACCTGGGAAGAGGGGAGGGGGGGGATTATGATGAAGACTGATGAAGGCAGGGTGAAAAGCTGGAGGTGTCGCTTACATTTTTCCCGGAAGAAATTCATAATGAAGGACAATAAATGAGCTTGAAAGATAAGTTTGGGCCCTTGTTTGTTCCTTTTTTTCTGTTTAGTGCCGGCATTTCCACACAAATTGAGCAGATTTGATTTTGTTGCTTTTCCTCCCTTCTGCGTTTTTTTTACCAAGTCTAATTTTCCACTGTTCTCTTTGTTGACCCCGGTGAATGACATGCCGAAATCGGGCCAAGTGGCGCAGTCTGCCTCTGAGTGCCCAGAGCTGACAAGGTGCTATTAACCTGCTTCAAAAATCCAGCCAAATCTAATGGAGCACAAATGGGGAAAAGATGTGTTTGCCTTGTGCCGTAACACCAACACTTACACACAATTACCTCAAGCTCAGCTGGATATTCAAGGTGGAGATTTAAGAAACTTTTCGGACTTTTACCTCAAGCCATGTTTGCCGATGTGGAGCCAAACGTCCACGTGACTTCATTTGAGAAACACGTCCAAAGTGAAGTGTAATGGCCGCGGTGACACATTTACCTTTCCAATAACAATCATCGTGTCACTGCGCTGTAATTGCATTGGCTGATCCAGATTCCTGTGTTTGCCAGGTTTACTGTAATAACATCATATTGACATGCTGCATTTACTGCCCTGGTTCCTAAATCCAGTTAATCTTTCACAGACAAACTCGAGCTCGGATTGAGACAATTTTACATTTTAATCATGGCAACCTCCCTGCTAATGCTTTTCTAATGGCCTGGCTGCAGCATTCAAACCAATGTGGTCAAACTGAATGTTCCGCATTCATCAGCAATCTCTGTTATTATTAATAATACGTTTTCAATGTCCCTTTCTATTTTTTGCAATATAATTGGATTTAAAAAAAATTTCCCACCTCGTGGTAAGGGCCTGGAGTCAATCTCTAAGATTTTATGGCACATATGAAGCTCCACGACAGGCATAAAGATGTTTCTGATTGCCTTCAAAAACCAGGCGCCGCTGTGATGAAATTTTTTGCCTCCTCATGTGTGACATTGGAGTCTATCCGAAGGGTGCCAGTGTAATCTTTTCCCTTACATCGCTGTGCTTTTCTATAACCTTCAACATGAAAATGGCTTTTGTTCCTGACACTGGAGAAACCCTGATTTATTTCCCGTCAGATGAAAAATGATAATGGAACAGAAGAGAATGGTGATGACATGGAAATGTGTCGTGGCTTGTGAGTGAAGACTCTTACGGGGCCCATGAAGCGTGCGTTTTGTTTTGATGATGTTAGAATGTTGGTGTTTTGTGGCTGATTGGAGGTGACAGTTGCATTTGCAGGATCAAATTCAATTCAGAAATTGTTCACAAATTCACGTCATTGACTGGAAGTGCACGGGGTCGGCCATCTGAGAAGTAACGTTTATTTCTTATATTTAAAAGTCGGCACAAAGAGAAGTATGGGAAAATGAGTCTTAATATCCTTCTAGAGGCAATTACATCATTTGGCGATTTGCTGCCCCCCCCCCCCCCCTCTTGATCACTGTTAACATAAACCGCAGCGACGGATACACTGCATTTCCCATGGCTTACAGTCGCATTAACAGTTACATAACAAGATGTTAAAAAAAAGAAGCTGTGAGGCTGATAATGAGATAAAACTTCTTCACCCCTTTGTGTGTCGAGGCGACGTAAATCCAGCACGGGAATGGCGGACTCATCACCATCAATAAAAACGAATACGGGGAGAGGAGACTGTTGAATAGTTCCCCAGCATCCTGCATGTAAATGAGTGGTTACAGATTCAGATTGTTTTATTTTGAAAAACTTTTAGGGAACTGAAAGGATGACAAAATATGAAATTAGAAACACAAGCAAAGACAAAAATATGAAACTGCCATTACACACATTTGTTTTGTCAATCTTATATTTGTATGTAAAATAACTGTGTAGGCAAAGTAACTGGTAGTAAATATAGGTGTCAAATATTTTGTTTGTATATTTACCGTGTCCTTTCTTCTCTGAAAACCCACCATATTGTCAAAATAATGTCCCATTTAGGTGACTGTATGTATTTCAATGACATATTAAATGTAAATGTTACTTTTCTACATATAACGTGAGTAATATAACATTTAAAATGTACCTTATACCAAAATATACACATTAAACAATTTATTCATTCAAATCCCACTCAAGTTATTTAATTACATTGAACATGTATAATTAAGTAACATGGAAATTGAATTATTATTTCTGAGAGTGATGAAAAAACCCTGGATTGAACTGATCCTCTAAGCAATCAATGGAAATGTTGAAAGACACAGAATCTCGTTATATTACAGAAAGAGAAAAAAATCCTTATTCCACATCCATCCATCAAGTTTCACCCCCCCCCCCCACCCCCCCGAACTGTGGTCGTCCAATCATAGCAACTTTAACAAGGGAAAAATCCCCTAAGCTTTGAATTTCCCCACATGCTGACACGATGTGAATGTGAAAATGTAAAATAATTTGTACGAAACTGTGTGCAGTCAGTTTAATCTACTCTAAATAGTTTTTAAGGATGTTTTTAAGAACTTTGCAGACAGATTGAGGCTCGATGGCATCATTCCGTGGTGGCTTCTGGGTAGAAGGTCATCGACTTGTACTGCTCAGGGTCTAAGAAGTAGTAATCAAGACGATGTGTGTCTTCACAGGCACAAGGAGAAGGGTTTGAAGGGCCGGGGAAATATGCCTCAATATCCTTCTAGAGGAGATAACATAATTTGGCGATTCGCTAAACCCCCTTCCACTGAACTGTGGTCGTCCAATCACAGCGACTGTGCTGATGCTGGTTTTATCTGTTGGCACTTGATTCTTAATAAAATTTGGAAGAAACCAATGAGCTTTGTGGTCGCATTTGAGAATCGATGGCATCATTCCGTGGTGGCTTGTGGGTAGAAATTAGTCGTCTCTCTCCCTCTGCCTCTCTGCTCCTGCCGGGAGCGAGCTGGGGTCGCAAATGACTGCGGCTGCCAGACGCTCATATTTTACCTTCTCATTAGCAGTAAAGGAGGACGAGGTAATTACTGTGCTGGAGTGGCAGCTCGGCTCTGAGGTAAAGGAAGGAAACGCTGCGTGAGGAGATGTGTATTTTACTGAGGCTGGAGCCGCAGCCTGGGCGACGAGATGACGGAGAGTATCCTGTGCACTCTGTTCATATGCATGAGCAAGATTATAAATAATACAAAAGCTCCTAAATGTAAATACTCCAGAAGTTTATACAGAGGTACAAAGAAATTGACATGGAAGCCGGTTGGGGAGAAGAGGGAGCTTCAAAAATAGAATTCCATGAGTTAAAGAAAAAAGGAATCAGGCGATAATCAAGTTAAAACTCTGAGTTAACAGCTACAAGAACATACAGCACTGTTTAAACCTTGTATAGCCCATTACACCTGTTGCTGCAGAACCTTCTCATGACACTAAAACAGATAAATCATATTAATTTGACGCCTCATTCTGATTTCTAACAAAGGACAAGTCTGCACCAACAAAACACATTGCAGAAAAAGTGTAAAAACTGAACCATTGTCACTTCGTCCAAGCTGAAACCATATTTAAATTTAGAGGCTGGGTGGCTCGGTTCTCCTGGTCACCTCATGAATATATTTCCAATCTAAAGGCTTCAGTTTTTAACATTTTTATTTAAAACTATGCTGATTCCATTCTGTGGTCACTTAGACGTTTCTCTTTGCCCACGGGAAGAGAGACAAATTGAAAGTCAAGCCTGAAATGAAAACAGCAAAAGGAAAAAAAATAGATCCTCAGACTGGGCTTCAACAAAATGTTGTTTCTTCTTCTTGTGCAACAGCAAAATAAGGGAAATCTTTTCTCTCCCTCCCTTTATGCCTCCGCCGGTGAATTTCTGTTCTTTATTCCAGCCTTTCAAACATTTGTGGTTCCCTACACGGCCCTGAAGTCGACGAGCCAAGCTGTCCACATACCTTTGACCACACTGCATAAACCATCACACCACACACATACTCTAAAAGCTGCAGGGGCGAACGGGTTATGACAAAGTTGTGACAAAGCCCGAGCGATTGTCTCATCTGCTGTTGGTGATCCTCGCGAAGGGTCCTCGAACAAATGTCAGCTTTTAATTAAAGGAGCTGCCATTAAATGAAAATTGATTTATGTGTTCTGCAGGCCAGTGAGCACGCTGCGCGGGTCTGAGCCCAGCGATCAAAGTTTGCATGTAGGTCAGAAGGCTGGAGGGGAGCGCATTAAGATGCCGATCTGACCTTTAGCTTTCTATAGAATAAACAGCCACCGTAGAGTCATTAAGTTGTAGCCTATAATGAGGCTAGTTACACTGAGGTCTTCACAAGCAACAAAAGATCCGTCACCTACCTACACACATCACCACCACATAATGACTGCCTGGGGCCCAGTCTCCACATCCTGGAGTCTATCCCTATTGTCCTTCAAGTCAGTAACACTTTCATATAAAGACGCTGAGGGTCAAAATAACAGACGGGGACATGCTGGAGTGAAAGTGACCCTGACATGCTGTAGGTACCCAGAACATAGTGGGTTTCAGAGGCTGTTCGAAGCTGCACATGCTTCTTTGTTGTGCGTCAGTTATGTGCTAGATTTAATGTGGGATGAAACCATGTCATATCAATGTTGAAAAATATGTATTTGACATCAGGCACTGTTTACATCCCCCCATCCACCAGTCTCAATCCTCACTGGCATCAGTCGGAGGAACAATGTAAATGTGATAAAAAATATATTATATATAAACAGCTACACTTTAAAATGTATAACTATAATTTAAAAAAATAACATTTCTCTAAATAATATAGTATATTAAAAAGGATATCCTTTTGAATTTTTGGTGGTGAAATTCATACAAATATTTATACATATTGACAAAGAAATACAATAGAATTTTGATATATAATATATTTTGTTAAAAGATATCTATAATATATATAATAAGTAACAAAAATAACTTGGAATAAGATGTTACACATTTTCTACGAAATTATAAATATAAATCATTTCTGCTTCACTGTTTATTCTGTTGAAGAAAAGTTTTCATGTCAGCAAAAGCACAGATATCGATCGGTCTATGAATAAAAGATTTTAGATTTTTATTGACCAACTGAATTCAGCCATGCTCGGCCAACAAGTAACCGGGATAAAATACCCCAAAAAAACATGAAACTACAGTTTGCTTTTACAGTTGAAAGTTACAAAGCAACATTTAGACTTTGTAGTGGCTGCATGAAGTGAAGCATCAAATCACCTTCTACTTTTTTATGCTTTCATCAGTTCCTTCCAAAATATTACATTTAAAATGCCTTTCTAGCTATAGTAAGGGTAGATATAATAGAGGACATGAGAAATATATTTGCAGTTCAATACACTACGTGATATGTAGGGATGTCATGGAAAGTGATTGAGTCCCTGCAACATGTTCGAAGTACAGCTTCAGCTTTTGTTTTCATTATAGATTCTGTGTCATGTATGAAGAGCAATTTAATACTGGATCCGATGCATAATTCACATGTAATCAGAAAATGATTTACAGTCAGACAAAAACGCGCCTCACAGAGATATCAACGAAGGCGCAGCCAACCATGCATCGGCAGACGAATTTCAGCACCATGGACAGCGACGCATTTTCAATCAATGTCTGGGTCATATTAGTAAAGATGTGTATGAAATAAAGTACAGATTCAATTCACAGCCCCAACACATGAAACTGGATTTTATTTAACTCTATTGCACCGCACTGCCGTTGTAAAATCCCCGGCACTCTCAATATTTGACTTCCTGACACACTTCAGATCGAAACCATTACTCCTCGGTAGTGGGAGACTGTTATGTGTGGCAATGACTTGTGTCATGTCCCATTAATAATGGTAATGATAGCATTAGAGGGAGGGGTGGGGCTGCCATGGGATGTAATTCAAAGATCTGCCGAGTGCGAGTGACAAGGTCATTCCAAATAACGGTAAGCAGGCCTGACAGTCCCTCATAAGGAGAAATGGGCACGTTTCTTTTTAGATCACTTAAAGCGCCATGGTGGCCACACAGAAGCAAAACTGACACTCTATTAACCAGTGGCAGGCAGCGACTGTCTCATTATCATACGGTTTGTCTGAGCACATGTTGTCCATATTTCTGATAATTCCTCAGATTTTGGAGTTTCTGCTTCATCCATTAGCAGCAGGTGTTAAATGTCCAGAAGAAAACACTGCAGCCACCGGCTGCCGGCTGCTGCTGCTAAGAATGATGCTTTAAAGCCATTGGTCCGTTGTGCCACATCATCAGGAGCATTTAAAGGGAATTCATGGGCCCCAGGTAAAAGGGACATGGGGGGTCCTGCATTGAATTGAACCTCTAAAAAGCTCATGTGAGAAAGTAAGTGGTAGGGGGCTGCATTCGGGGGTTTCTGGCCATGGCAGTCTCCTGTGCATAGCGATCATATAATTAAAGTCAGTTCTCACAATTTGTCTTTGCAAAGGATGAATGTAATCAGTCATTCTCAGGGGCCCCTGCTCAGCTGAGGGCCCCAGGCAATTATGTCAGCCCCTGCAGATCATCTCTTCATCTGCCTTTTTTCTTTCTGCTCTTTTCTACTCTCCACTTCTGCAAACCACAATTATAATATGCTGTAATTCTTTTTCAAGAAGAATTTCCAAAACTTTAACCAACTCAATTTGTTAAATGTTCCTGTGCAACCAATAATTATGATGCGAGGAAAAACTATGATATGCAAGTTGTATTATAAGACTGTAACTGAAGCCAATGACTCTTGATCGCCCCCTGGTGGCTGGCTGCAACATAGTTCATAGATCAAAATGCCTCCTGCATGTTAGCAGATGGGCCATGGACCAAATTCAAAATTCAAAGTACATGTCGAATAGATTTTACCCAAAAAATTGTCTCTATCCTCTATTTGATGCAATAAACACTGGGTGAAACCTCGTGATTGACATCTGTAACTGGTACTGGGAGCTTGTACTGTGGCTCCACACTAAAATCACTATTTTTAAAGTCTGTAAAGTTTGTACTTCAAGTATTTC
Source organism: Verasper variegatus (assembly GCA_026259375.1). NCBI lineage: Eukaryota > Metazoa > Chordata > Actinopteri > Pleuronectiformes > Pleuronectidae > Verasper > Verasper variegatus. Next base: position 28,559,102 of record CM048038.1, on the reverse strand, counting down.
CTACTGGTCTGAAACCAAGGATCATTAGAGACCAAGTGAAGTTCGTCAAAGTGTCTGGGTTAAAACAAATTCCTCTCTAGCATGTTATATATAGAATGTCCTATGACAGATATCAGATTGAATGAGAGTAGGACAGCTGTGGTTAACAACGTGTTTCATTCCCCCGTGGATCTCGGTGCTCTATATATAATTGAGCCGTGAACATCAGACATTATTCATCTGTCAGAGGCGCTCCCCAAAAAGTGACGGAGGGAAAGTCATGCACAATTAGCCCCAGCTATCGCCTTTTCTCCGCCGCTCCTTCTGTTGGTTTTTCTGTGGCGCTTTCGGCGGAAATCGTTTCTTTGTGGAATCAAGTTTGAACTTCAAAACGAAATATGACACAACAGCAACAGCAAGACCAAGAAACAATTGATCATAGGAATTGAAATATTAAAAACCAATAAATAATGTGTTGTTGTTTCCCTAGCAATGTTACTGAATGACAAATTACATCGGTTTACATGGTTACACACTGTTGTCAGGTGTTGTTCTGTTATGAGGCAAATTCCTTTATCTGTGCGAAACCAAAACGTCTCATCCAGATTTTCCTCTTGATCATCCACATGATCTCTGATATCTTCTGACATCCCTTTTCCTCCGTCATTCATCCTGGTGATTGCGATTCCTCATCCAGATTTATACTCGGGAGTAAACCTTGCTCAGTCAGACACTCATGACAAGGAAGTGACCATGCAGTTAAGATTTAGCTTTGCTTTTGAAGGTAGCGCTGAAGTAACCCGAGCAGCAACGAGGATTTTAGCGACAGAACATGTAAACACACACAAAGAAAAGGTACAAATCAACTTGAATCTTGAAGCTTTATTACCTCTGAAAAGGAGTTTGTTTTCCTCTGCGTTCGCTTGTTTGTCTGTTAGTTAGCAGGATTACACAAAAGCTACAGGATGGATTGCCATGGAACTTGGTGGAAAGAATGGAAAGAATCCATTACATTTTGGTGCAGGGGGCAGATCCAGGGTTTTTCTTTAAATGTCTTTGTCATTATGAGTGTGAGGGGACTGTCAGGCCTTGGCAGAGGTATGTGAGTAGTCTGAGTAAATGTCTGTCCTGATTTCTTCTCCGTCACATCCGTCCAGTGAACAACAAGCTGATTGAATTTATAGTTCACGACATCTTCGTCACAACTAAATACTTAAAAGTTATCAGAATCTCCTGATTGTGGAATGGACACAATCATTTGTTTTGTACTCGTATATTCCTCACATTGTTATATTGTTTTAACATTTCAGTCCTGTTTGTTTTAGAGTGAGTACTGTACATCTCTCTGCACAGTGGTTCTGTCCTTGACCTTGTGACGTATTCCATCGTCCCCGTTTTACAGAGTAAAACAACAAATCCCAGCACTAAAAAGCTATTAACGTGTTTGCAAATGACATGTTCATCTCATTATGTCATAATGTGCATCTCTAAGAGAAAGATGCACGTTGACATTGTGGATAATTCCTTAACTACGTGCAGCATCTGATCTGTCAACCTGCTGTTGTCTATCATTAACAGATAGAACTGATTTAGCTCACATGAAGCTGGACATTAATTGAGTCTCTGAGAAGTTGGTGATTTGCTACTTGTCACTGATAATGAAGGATGTATCTTCCAACGCCAAGCTCTTTTTGTGGACTTGACATATACAGTGAACAAGCGAGGCAAACATCCTTTTCTACTGGGAAACAGATCTCCCATTCCGGATTATTTACTTTGAGTTGTGTTTTCCCCAGCAGAACACACATCTTTTTATTCCATAGAACCAAATATCTGTTATCTCAAAGTAATGGCTTCACCGTGGGAGGGGACGTCTACTGCGGAACACCTCACAGTCACTGTTTCTACCGGGGGGGGATTGGGAGAACATATTTTATTCAGAGCTGTATCAGTCCAAACCTTAATGCAAGAAGCGTTGCTCCAGCTGCGGGAGTTGTTTCTATCTGATTGAGTGAGAGTGCCGTTGACCTTCAGCCATTTTTACTGAGACTGTATTAAAAAGGCCCGGCCAGAGTCCTGATTTTATGGCCGAGCCTTCCCAAGGTCCCACTGACCTGATGGATATTACGAGGATAAATCAAACTTTCATGCCAACACACTCATCCACAGTCGGGGATGAAGCATGACTGTGTGTTGAGGGATGGCGTGACTCGGTGTTTAGGAGCACATGTGTGCATGTGTGTGTGTGTGTGTGTGTTTGTGTGTGTGTGTGTGTGTGTGTGTGTGTGTGTGTGTGTGTGTGTGTGTGTGTGTGTGTCGTATCTTACTCGTGAATCAGCACGGTATGTGGGTGTCCATGTATGTCAGACCAGTGGGTTTAAGAATCCTCCTGTGTGTTTGAGGCTGTCGGGAAGTAAGGGAGCAAGTTAGCACGTAGAAGCAGTGTGGTTTGATAGCTCCAGACCCCCTGAACCACCTCCCTGGGTCCAAGCGGCGAGTTTTTTTGGTGTCAACTTAACATTAACAATGCCGACACGCAGGGTGAGCGAGAGGACAGTGGTGGGTGGCAGCTCTATTCCCTGACTGACCGGAGTCTCATATCAAGGGACAGCAAGGGTTTGTTCTCGCTGGATTTAAGCCCCAGTGTGTAGTGACAGCTTGATAACTCTGCCCTGATTCACACACCAAGCTGTGCTCCTACTAAGAAGCGCTGAGGGCGGATTGTCTTAATGACATGCATATACTCCGCATCTTATTCCTAACTGTGAAAGCCTCTTATTTGCGCTGATCATCGCCTCTAAACGTCATCTCGTGGAAGTCAAGTGTTACATGATGTGAGATCAGGCATTAGACAGCATTTGTTTTGTTGAAAAACGACAGGTTTGTTTCCAGTTGAGTGATATCGAAGTTTAAAGCCAACTCAAAGTTGGCTGTAAAACATGTGAAACCAATGTGGCGGATAAAGATTACACGATCAGAAGAACACCATCTGCTGTGCATCTATCAAGGAAGTTCAAACCTGCTTTCACACACTACGCAGTAGCATGTGGTCCGTTCGTCAAATTACTATCATCCATGAGCCAATTGCTCATTATTAAAAAATAATCATTCAAAGCTTGATTTGTATACAGCAAAAAAAATGAATTGTTGTCTTTATATATCGAAAGAAAACAACGTGTGATATTAAACTTGTAGCTCGTACTCCCACAGGGAATGATCACCCAATTCTGCAGTTCCTCTCAGCTCGACAGATTGTTTCAGCATCTTTTTGAGATAGACTGTAAATAAAGATGAACAATGTGTCACCAATTCATCCTTCTATCCAGAAATGAAGCCAAAATATCCAGGAAATGGGCCCTTCCATCTTGCACTGAAGCACAGTAGTGGTCACAGGATGGCGCCAAGGTACCAAAGTCCCGTCTGTACGTGCTCTCGACCAATCGGTAGTTGGTCTCAACTGTCAATTATGATGTCACCCCCTTTTTATAGCATCATATAAATGGTCTGTATTTTATGTAGCACTTTTCTTTTGTCTTGATGACCACTCAAAGTGCAGCACAGATTTCTATGAGAATGGCACAACCCACATGGGCTAATTATGGTTCAGTATCTTGCCCAAGGACACTTTGGCATGCGGAAAAGAGGAAGACCGGGATCGAACTGCCGACCTTCTGGTTAAAGAGTGGCCTGCTCCACCTAAAATGACAGAAACCGTTGTTGAGAAAAAATGTATTTGCCGTGTACTTTGACTTTTTAGTTTGGTCCATGTCCCATCTGTTGACATGGAAGATGACCTTTAGTGCAGCCAGCCACCAGGAGGCGATCAAGATGCTTTGGCTACACTGTTGGGGAGCTGTCAAGTCCTTCATCTTTATATACAGTCTATAGTTTGACTCATTATTTTGGTTTTACTCTACGTGAAAACAGGTTTGCTAACATGTTAGTGGCAGAACGTTGATATTTACGAGTCTTTTTGCATTGCACCCAAGTGGCCACGTAAGATTAAGTAGATTTCAAATAGAAATTCCCTTAAATTTAAAAGGGATCTGCTCGCATTTGCTTTTCATACTCTGATTTTTGCAGTCAGCAAAAACACACTGTTCGCCTGACACCGCTAACATATTATGTCAGCATTCCAAACAGAGCACATCCTCGTGGGTGTTGTGTTTGCCAGTGCATGTGTGCTGAGTGGGCATTTTTCGACCCAGGCAGCAGCACTGTACACAACAACACCCCCCCCCCCCCAAAAAAAAAAGAAGAGGAGAAAACAACAAATGGATAACAACATCTCTGGGTACCATAAAAGCTACCGTGGAAGGTAATAACACCAGCCTGCTATGTTTTATTGAAACTGCATGTTCAATTTTCATCTACCCGACCCTTCAGGTGATACAAACTAAAAAATATGAGGAGACTCAACAAATAAAACCTACAATGTTTTTTTTTTTTTGGGGGGGGGGGGGGGGGTGTTCCGTCTCCCTGCAGAGCTTCTCCCTCCATTGGTGCTTCGCCACAGCAGCATTTCCTGCACCTTTTTACCATAAATCCATTTGTGCTGTTATTGGGTCGGACTTACTCACCGATGGGACTTCATGTTGCTTTAAAAAACCAATAAGAGAGAGCCGCTGGCGAGTTTCTGGACAATTTATCATTGCGGCTAAATGTAAGCAGGGCACCGTGGTGATGTTTACAAATTTACAGACAGGTTATTGAGACGATGTGAGTCCGTGTGTGTGTGTGTCCCACAGTGTGCTGTTTCAGGACTTGGACCATCAGCCCACATTAACAGCAGATTACAAGTTCGTTCACAGAGCTAATAGGCGACATGTATTCATTTATTCACCTTAGTCACACAACTGTCTCATTTCTAAAGAAAAACAAGCCGAGAGAAAATGAAAAGCAATCGCATGAATCCTGTTTGCTGCCCGAGTCGGGTTTCTTGAGGACGATGAAATATTGGATGGAGGGAGAATTCTTAAATTAGGGATAAATTGAGTCAAATGAAAGCATTGAAAGGAAAAGCAGGGACACTCTTGCCTCTTAATTCGGGAAATTTTCTCAGAAAAATAAAAGGATTTCAAAGTGAGGATGTTGCCGTCAACAATGACAAGTGTATTCAATTTGTTTTTAATGGTATGAAAAAGATTCAAGACCATAGTATGAAATGATGAACTAGTGGTTATTAAAAAAATATGTATGGATTAGGTTATTCAATAATCTTCCACTGGATGTTTTTCAATGTAGTCCTTTCTTCAGGCAATATTATTTATTGGGACTGGTAGATGTTGGATATTAATGTCGCATTATGTTAAAATGAGAAATAAAAAAGATAAATATTATATATGAGTTTACGACCTATACATAAGTTTCAAGTCCACATTTACATCTGGGAAAGTCAGAAAAGTCTCAAAGTCTGTTGTTCAATAGAGTTAAAATCAAACATCATCCCTCATACCAACAGTTTCAAGTGTAAAATATGCAAAATGCTTTTATTAACCCATATTGATACAGATTAGGTCTGTAAGTAAAGTTATGAGTATCTATAAGAACAGTTTTCTATAAATGACATGTTAAATAATGTAAAGGGTTGATTGCTCTACTGTGGGGCCCTCAGAAAAATAAGACAAGAAACATTTTCAGGGACTTAGAAATTAAGGGATTGGTCTGAAGGTATCTAAATCCATATTAGAGCATATAAAAAAAAAAAATGTTTCCAGTTGCTCCACATCTTAGAAGCCAGAAGTTGCTCCTCGTCCAACTGCGGGGAAGTGAAATGCTTCCTCGCCGTGTGGGCAGAGGAACGAACACGACATGAACACCAAAGAAGGAGAATTATGATAAAGAGCGCGGGCAGGTCCATCATGCTTCATTAAAGTTACACAGGCTGGAATCGAATTTGGTTCGACTCTCCCTTGCCAAGAAAAATGTCTAATTTAGCCGATGGCAGGTTACTAAACTCCTTCCCTGTGCCTTTTTTGTGTGCAATTGACATGAATCTAAATAAATAAATTAAAAAAGTTGTTTTCCTCCAGAACAGAAAACAAGCTCTGGTCCATAGTCTCCTGATACATTTCACCACCAGGTAACCTGCTTCCAAGACAGAAATGCAGCCTCGCTTTGGCATTTCAGATCAAACAAAGCTGAAATATTGTTGGCATGACTGACAGCATGTTGGGCAGTTGCCCTTTGTCGGAGCGTCCCTGATTTGCTGCATGATTCTCTCAGCGGTTATGTCAGGAGGCTGCACTAGATCGCAATACCGGGTGTAAAGACGGACTTAAGCCACCGACGTGTCAAAAACGCCATTTTTATTAGATGAAATGAAACTTTGGTGCCGTCGCTTGTAATGAATTAAATATCAAATACGTGATTGTATCTGCTCCGGCGATTATATCTGGTCTTTACCGCACTGTTATACTGCACAATGATCCAAAATGTTGAATGTGAAATGTCACCAAGATGAACGACTCCATTTCCAGCTAAGTGTGAACATTTTCTGGTGCTGATGGATGTGTTTATGGTGTGGCAAATGACCTTGACAACAGATGGCGACTATTCTTCCACTCTTTCTTTTCTTTTTTTTCTCTTTTCTCTGCAGTCCTCTCCCAGGCCAACAACGTGAAGCAATTAACACAAATACAGAGCGAGCCTCAGGGAGTCAGTGCAATGCAAAATGCATGACACAGGTGTCAATGGATACATCTGAATATGCTCTTCTGTCTTTGGTGGAGCTAATTACGCCATAAAAGACCGTTAATGTCACACTTCCAAGTGTTCGTAAGTTCTTGCGATCTCACAAGACAGAAGTAACTAGGAGGAGAATCACAGAGGACATTTAGGCCTAAAACATGGTGGAAAAGAAGCCGCTTCGAGTCGAATTTGAATGTTTGGGCTGACAGAAACCTGGAGGACTCCACAGGAGCACTACGGAGGTGTTTCTTTACTGTTGTTTATTTACGTTTGAAGGATTTGGCTGCAACTGTTTACCCCTGAAACTCCAAAAGTGTTTTGTGACCTCAAACACTTCACCCAGCCCTCCACTGGCAAAGTGGTGAGTAGATAATGAGTGAATCTTCATTGTTTGGGTGAACTGTCCCTTATGACTGGTGCACCTCACAATTCCAGGGACTCTGGACGAAAAAATATGAATCTGATAACACAAACTAGATAAAGCAGCTTTGTTGTTTAAGCAAAACAAGAGTTCACCTCAAAGTCTCCCACATTTTCTCCACTTTAACATTATTTTTAATAAGAGCTGGAGAGCAGACCTTTTAAAGTGCAGAGGCAGGACGTCCTGACTTATTTTAACACGTGGGTTACTATTAACTTGCATATGATTTAAGGGGGTAAGTAAAATTCACTGTCGAGTACAAAGATGTCACTAAAACAAAGTCAAATATCAGCGGCTGTGTGTGATGTGCATCTCATTTTCTTCTCTGTATGATTTTCCTCGCACTGCCTCTATTACTCATTAAATAGTAATTGCCAATTATGAGTCGGCCTTTGTGGGGGCTTCAGTGACTGTAAATGCTGGTGTTAATCCCTGCACATCATGAAACATTACTTCTTATCACTGCAGTTATCTTTAAACGTTAAACTCAGTGTTCTGTGTGCGTTGTCAGTTGTGAATACCAAGTGTTCAACACTCACGACTGGGTGCAGTTACTCAATCGGAAGTCCGGCGCAGATTCCACAGCTTTTCCCGAGGATACCGGTGATGTTTACATTGATTTTCATTTCCTCAGCTCGCACACCACACAGTCTATACTTTGCTTTAAAATGAATGGCTGGAAAAGGAGAGGAGTGTATATAATCAGATCAAACACTAGCTGTTTGTCACTAATGGCAAATTGGAGCTTGGATCTACTATAGAGCTTCACTAATACGCCGCTAACGCAGTAATTAGTTTCCGCTGCAACAAATTCAAACAGAAAATCGTTCAAACAGCAATTCACACGAGTTATTGGATGAAATACATCAAACCTCAAGTCGATTACTTAACAGTGTTTATGTGGGATGAGGTGTTCCAGATGACCGAAGCCAGGTAGAGAATAAATAAATAAATAAATAAAAATAGCATTAAATTATAGCATTTCTATAGTTGCTAGGCAACTAATGAAGAGGAAAAAATTTCATTTAACAGCACGCCTTGGAAAAGCAGAAGATGTTAATTTTAATTCAGAACGTGTTCGCAGATAAAAGCTTTGGAGCGTGACATTTTGTCCAGCTCATTTAAAAATAAACAGTACATTGATCATTCAGCAGAGTTTCTGATAATAGCTTTGTTATGTGGGAGTACAAAAGACTGAGAAGAGAGAAAAACACACAGACTGGCCCGTGTGCAGGGCGAGCGGCAACCTTGCAGGCAAAAAGGCTGAAACACCTCCGAGTGCAGAGCGTAGAGGCCAGTGTGCGAATGTGGTTGGAGGTTACGGAGCAGGAATCCTGACACCGGGATTATTATATCTTCACTTGAAATATTCTGCAAGCGCTGCCTGACTGATCCTTAACTACTGATTTCACTTCGCATGCAGAGGAAACCAAGGCATTTACATGTTTTTTTCTGGATGTGAACCACTGTAGGTCAAAGGTGTAAAATAGTTTTGACTTCAATATTCAGACTTTCAGCGAGGTTCTGCTTCAATAACTTTAGTCTTTAGTAGATTTGTTGTGTGGGTTTTATATACGATGGATGGGGTCAACACAAATCTTTGTATGTTTGTGACCCTGAACTATACAGGAGGACAGTTGAAGAAAGAATTTTGGCAAATATTTTGCATAATATACATTTCAAAATTTATCTTTTTCACAGCAGCCATTTTAATTTATGCTATTACAGCCCACAAAATGATTTTCTTAATTTTTCACAAAGCAATATGTTTAAAAAATATATTTATAAAGGTGATAAAAGCAAATGTGTAGAAAGTTATAATAAATACTAGGGCTACGTTGTAGCACTAACGAGCACACGCATCTTGAAGCCTGTTGCGGTAAGTGGAGAGAGCGATCAATGACCAAGTGCACGTCTCCGCCTTGCATGCGATTTGCGCACTGCGGCAAGGATAAATGCTTCACCTCCGTCTGTCACGCAATGTCGCCCTGCCTGCTAATTGCTCATTACGGTCCACACTATCAATTGCACATCACACTGTGAACATTTTATGTAAATCGAATGATAGTTGTAAAACAAAGCTTACTTCCTGTTGCCAGTAGGTGGCGCCATCATTATTATTACCTACAGACTCATAGATCTGTTCAAGTAGGCGCTTCGATGTAGCGTGAACAATTTTGTGTCAATTGGACAATGTTACAACAACTTAATTATCACACTGATCAGTAGGTGGCACACTGGAGCTATGACAACATTGTGTCCTTTGGCGAAGGATGATCCTTTGCCACATCTCAATGTTTACACGGTTTGAGGAAATGTCACAATTCTGACCATGGTCCTATGACTTGACTGAGCTATTTTGAGCTGTATATTGTAAAGCAGCCAGAAGGAGTGCATCAAAGTATTAAACATGTCTCTTCCTGTAGCCAGCAGGTGGCGCTGTGATTTTAAGTCATGATTTCTGTGTAGATGTTGTGATGGAAATTCATCTTGAAATTTGAAATAATGAAATTCTCTGACTGGAGTTGCCTTTGAGTCTTTTTAATAGTTAACTCTGCAGTTTACACAACAATCACGGGTGCTCAAAATGGAACTGGCCGCAAGTTCACAAAAGCCAGAACTTATACAAAGAGGCGTTTCATAAGACATAATATGAAAAAAAGACATGAAAGACATCATCTGTGTCTGTCCGTCCGCTGTACCAGTTGGAAGAAAACATCACCAAATAAGGGCATACACCCTGTTTATCAAGGTCATAGCAGTGAGACACCTAGTCAGGGGATTTCCACTACAATGTCATCAGGCCGGGACTCTTGTCTTACATGTCTGGTTTGGACTCGATTGGACCATGTATGTCCGAGATACAGAACCTTGTGTTTTGATGGCGTGTAATCAAACTTTGACACCACACCACGGTCACACGGTGTGACAAAAAATCGATCTTTGAGTTAGTTTATATCTCCATCTTGTTGTGATGACACTCATCTCAATTTGAAGTTGATCTGATGAAAGCCCTGGGACAAGTTCATCAGAGTAAAATTGTAGAAAATGTCCAAAATGGCCAGTAAAGTCCAAATGGCGGGCTTTCTGTTTGGACTCGACTGGACCAAATAAGTCTGAGATACAGAACCTCATGTTTTGATGGCATGTAATCAAACTTTGACGCCACGCCATGGTCACACCGTGTGACGAAAAATCGATCTTTGAGTTAGTTTTTATCTCCATCTTGTTGTGATGACACTCATCTCAATTTGAAGTTGATCAGATGAAAGCCCTGGGACAAGTTCGTCAAAGTAAAAATGTGGAATATGGCCAAAATGGCCACTAAATCCAAAATGGCGGGCTTCCTGTTGCGTTTTTCATAATGCACTGAGAGATTTTTTTGTATGACTGGTCATGATACACCACTGTCCTCATTTTCGTTAGGATCGGTGAAAGCTAACTGAGGGGGTTTTCCGTAGGTGGCGCTGTTGAGCCATTTTGCCACACCCATTTCAAATTACTCCAGAATACAATTACTTTTTTGGGCTTTTTACTTCCTGCAAAGTTTCATCATTTTTTGAGCATGTCTAGGCCCTGAAAACCCCCAAAAGGGAAATACAAATCCTTCAAAATACAATAGGGCCTCCCACCGGAGGTGCTCGGGCCCTAATAATAATACCACAGGAATCAAAGATACATAATCTTACATTATCCAACAATGTTTCCAACAAACCCAGAGAAATCCCTCATTTTATTCACACAGGGGTAATGAGAAATCAAAATAGTTTTGTGTGACTTATTTTAAATGAAACATTTATTTATTTAAGAGGATGCTCAGGAGGAAGAGGTGGGGCAGGAGGAGGAGGAGGAAGAGGAAGATGGTCCTCCCATTACCATGAAGAGGCAGAGCTTTGGGTAACAAGGGTTTTCTTATATCAACTCTCAGTACTCCTTTGTGACTGAGGATATGTAAAACGGCTGGTGGTTATCTACTGTGTGTAAGGATAAACAAAAAGTCAGAATTGGCTCTGCCCATGTTTTACAAATTGTGTCTGGCTTCACTCCACAGTGCTAAAAACAAATAAAAGTGGCAGGAACAAAGAACAAGTTTAGAGTTTCTTCAGTAACTAACTACTAAAAATATAAATTACTTAAATCATAATATCAGTTGAGGAATTTAATTGTTAGTCGTAGCTTTAATAAATCAAGTCAAATATCTGCCCTCATCAAAATGAACAGGATTCTATTTCTTCTTCTTCTTTCTCCAGGCGGTCGAGTCGTGGTTGAAGAGTTCCGCTCACCGAGGATCACCTGGTCAGCACCATGAACCTGAAGCTGGGGCCTGCACCCAGACTCTGTGCCCACATCATCTCTCTGAACGATGCATGTTTCATGTCTGTGAACTCATTTACTCTGGACTCTTTATTACTCTGGAATGTGGATTGTGTTCCCTTGTTTGTTCTGTTTTTCTCTTTTGTGTTTTTGGAGAACTGTGGACTTTGGGTATTTTGTTTTGTGTAGGACATGGAAATGGTTCCTACAAATCGTTGCCTAATGTCGTGATTTTTACAGTTATCATTAGAAAACAGTTCAATTAAATATGAAAACTAGCTGATGACAAGGTTATTAATTATTATTATTATTATTATTCTATTGTCATAATTAATATATAGATTAGACCAAATGTAAAAAAGTAAAGAAACATTGTTTGTCTTCTGTTGTTGTGTTGTGTTGCTATGAATAGTAGCACACTAAATGAATCACACTGATTTGTTTCACTCCAACACTGTGTTAATTGATCATGGCCATGAATCCTGTATCTATATTCAGAAAGACAGAGGTAGATGTTACTGTACTAGTTAGATTTATTCACAAAATTTAACATGTTTACAACATTCATATCATTCAAATATTTATAACATTGTACAAACATCTAATCATCGCTCTCTTCTCTGATTCTCCTTTTTCTCCTTCTCCACCTCTTCTCTCTGCTCCAGCTCATCTCGGCCTCCACCTTTCTGCAGCTCAGTGCCATAGAGTCATCGCTGTGATGAGCTGGGTCTTGTTAATGAGCTCAACCATCGGCCTCCTCTGTCCGACCTCCAGCACGTTGACCTGCCCCTTTGGAGCCTGGTTTTCCAGCTGCTCCACCTGCTCCTTCAGAGCCTGGATCTCCTTCTCCGCCTCCGCCTCCACCTCACTGCTCCAGCTTGTCTCAGGCTGAGGTGGCTTCTGGTGCAGACTCGCCTCCATATTCTTAGCCTTGGCCTGACACTCTGAGCTCAGCCATGCAGTCAATGTAGGCCCTGAGTCGAGCATGCCGTTTCGTGGTCTCTTTATTTGTGACACCATCTTTATCTTTTAGCTGGTTTTCCAGCTGCTCCACCTGCTCCTTCAGAGCCTGGATCTCCTTCTCCTTCTCCAACTCCACCATTCTGCTCCAGCTTGTCTCAGGCTGAGGTGGCTCCTGGTGCAGACTCGCCTCCATACTCTTGGACTTGGCCTCACAGGCAGTGAGCTCGGCCATGCAGTCAATGTAGGCTCCAGAGCAAGCATGCCGTTTCGTGGTCTCTTTATTTGTGACACCATCTTTATCTTTTAGCTGGTTTTCCAGCTGCTCCACCTGCTCCTTCTGAGCCTGGATCTCCTTCTCCTTCTCCTTCTCCTTCTCCTTCTCCTTCTCCTTCTCTGCCTCCACCTCACTGCTCCAGCTTGTCTCAGGCTGAGGTGGCTCCTGGTGCAGACTCGCCTCCATACTCTTGGACTTGGCCTGACAGTCAGCGAGCTCGGCCATGCAGTCAATGTAGGCTCCAGAGCAAGCACGCCGTTTCGTGGTCTCTTTATTTGTGACACCATCTTTATCTTTTAGCTGTTTTTCCAGCTGCTCCACCTGCTCCTTCAGAGCCTGGATCTCCTTCTCCTTCTCCTTCTCCGCCTCACTGCTCCAGCTTGTCTCAGCCTGAGGTGGCTCCTGGTGCAGACTTGCCTCCATACTCCTAGCCTTGGCCTGACACTCAGTGAGCTCAGCCATGCAGTCAATGTAGGCCCTGAGGTGAGCGCGTCGTTTTTTGGTCTCCTTCTTTAAGAGACCATCTTTGTCTTTTAGCTGGTGTTCCAGCTGCTCCACCTGCTTCTTCAGAGACAAGTTTCCATTTTTGAGAGCCATAATCTCCCCGTTGGCTCGGAGGAATTCGGCTCTGAGGCTCATCACAATGTCTGGTTGCTGCATAGTTAGCAGACCAGAGAGCAGATCTATTTGTTGATGAAGCTCTTGGAACAGTTGATGCTCTATATCTCTTATCTGCTCAGTAGTTTGCTGTCTTTATGTTGGTTTGTGGTCGTTGAGGATCAATCTCACAAGAAGTTTCTTCTGGATCTAGAAGTCAAGTGACGTTTGTCTGCAGGTGACAGGATGAAGTAGTGTGTAAGATTATGACAGTGTCTTTGATATTACAGCCTTCTAAGTCTAAATAAATTAATTAATGGATTAATAGATTAATGGATTAATGGATTAATAGATTAATAGATTAAATGATTAATGGATTAATAGATTAAATGATTAAAGGCAATGTCTTTGATCTTAGGAGACACACCTTGACTTGCCCAAGGTCAATAAACCATACAAGACAGATGCTACTTGTCTATTCAGATAACACTGTCAATATAAGATAAAATCATGTTAGATAATAAATGTGATAACCAAAGCTTCAGTATAAACTGCAAGGTATTGTGATTAAAACGCATCAGCATGTAAAAATAAAATGAACGATCTATCCCATTCCATCCTATGCACAAAAAAATACACACATACACAGATAATTCAGCTGCCATGGATGTTTTGTTTTTAACCACTTTTCTGTGTCTCTTAGTTCACAGGATTACGCAAAAACATCTCATGTGCATGAACTTGTCAAGAAAATCGCTGCCATCTACAAATGCATTCATAAGAATTCCATACATTAGTTCAGAGTGATTGAAGTGAAATGAAAGCAAACAGAACTAAAATTAAAGCCCTCAAAAAGCCAATTCATTTGCCTGAAAATCTTTTTTATAATAATAATAATTGTGATGGTTCTGTGTTGTGGGTTTTGTTTTCTCTCTCTCTCGCCCTTCCTTTTCTGCTCTTCCCCTGCAGGTTGTGTGTGTGGCAGGGGGGGTGGCTGGCTTCCCCGATGCAGCAGACAAGGCACACCTGTTTTCACTCACTCATCAACCTCTCCATAAAAGCCTGGTCTTGACTCCACTACTCTGCCAGATAATTCCGTCTCGTTGTTCTTGATATGCAGCTCTCCCGTGTGCCTTGCTGCTCTGCTGCGTTTGTGTTTCCCATGCCGTGTCCTCCTCGTTCCTGATTGTTCCTGTGGACATCCCAGCCAGCCAGCACCCTGCCTCCACAGCCTGCCATCTCCACTTATTCCCACAATAAACTCTGCCTTCATTTCCAAGCCTGTGTCCAGTCTCTGCTTTGAGGTCTAACTAAAACAAACCCTAACAGAATTATCTGTCCAAAATGGACCCCACGGATGCTGATCAGATCAGACAGGCTCTGTCCAACCAAGGAACTCATGTTGGGCAGCACGAGAAGGCTCTACACAAGGTTATGGAGGTTCTCCGTAATCTATCCACGAAATGTGGCGCAGATCGGTGGCCATATGGACCAGCTGTCTACTCACCTATCCACGCTGACGGCTTCGGCTCCAACTCCCGCTCCAGCTCTGGCTCCCGCTCACGCTCCAGCTCCGGCTCTCCCGCTACCAGCTCCCTCGGTCGATTATCCGACACAACCCCGGGAACCCTTCATCCCCACACCCGCCAGGTATTCAGGAGTATTAGGGTCATGCAGACAGTTCCTTCACCAATGTTCACTCATATTCGACCAGCAGCCGTTAACATATTCTACAGAGAGGTCGCGGATTGCCTTTGTCATGAGTCTCCTGTCGGAGAAAGCTGCGGCCTGGGCTGTAGCCGTTTCCCATTGTAATTCTCCTATTTGCCACTCGTTCCAAACCTTCTCAGCCGAACCTCTCAAAGTTTTTGATCACCCCCTACAAGGAAAGGAAGCCGGTAGCCGGCTCCTCTCCCTACGTCAGGGCTCTAACTCAGTGGCAACATTCTTAATCAACTTCCGCATACTCGCAGTCGAGAGTGGGTGGAATGAGAAGGCTTTACAGGTGTTTTTTTCTCCGGGGCCTTAAGGAGGAGTTACGAGACGAGCTGGCTGCTCGGGACGAGAACACCTCGCTGGACGAGTTAATTTCTTTAACCGTAAGATTAGATAATCTCTGTGAGAGACGCATGGAGAGATCAGACAGGGAGAGACATGGCCCTCCCTCGAGTCAGACTATGAGCCCTCACCTGCGGTCCCTCCTCTTCATCCCTCCGCTCCGAGGAACCCATGCAGCTGGGAGGGATGAGGCTCACCTCGACTGAACGTCAGCGCCGTCTTCTTCAGAAGCTCTGCGCTTACTGTGGCCAGGACGGTCACCAGAGAGCCCACTGTCCGGCTCTACCAAAAGGGCGGGCTCATCAGCCACAGGAGGAGCGCTGGTGAGCCATTCCTCAGTTATTCTGTCTCCTCCCCGCCTACAACTAAAAGGTACTGTTTCGTGGTCTCAGGTCTCTTTTCCTCTGTTGGTCCTTGTTGACTCTGGTGCTAATGACAATTTCATTGACGCGGATTACATTTCCCAGTCAAAGCTTCCCTCGGAGCCTCTACCAGAACCAAAGAACGTGTTTGCCCTCGATGGGAGGCTCCTAGCCCGTGTCACTCACCGTACAGTCCCTGTGTCACTACAACTCTCCGGTAACCATCATGAAACTATATCTCTGTACATCATCCCTTCACCTGTTTCTCCACTTGTGTTAGGTCTCCCCTGGCTCAAACTCCACAATCCTCACATAGACTGGTCGACCTCCTCCATCACCAACTGGAGCCTTTTTTGTTACTCACATTGTTTGCATGCTGCCATCCCTTCCACATAGGCAACCACACCGTTGCCACCCAAACCGGTTGATCTCACCTCAGTCCCCTCCGAATATCATGACCTCCAGGATGTATTTAGTAAACACCATGCCTTATCTCTTCCCCCTCACTGACCCTATGATTGTGGGATCGATTTACTCCCTGGCGCCCCCTATGCGTCTAGTAAACTGTATAATTTATCCAAGCCCGAAAGGGAGGCCATGGACTCATATATCTCAGACTCTCTGGCTACCAGTCTCATTCATCCCTCTTCCTCACCTCTGGGGGCAGGTTTCTTTTTTGTCGACAAGAAGGATAAAACACTTCGCCCCTGTATAGACTACTGAGGGTTGAACGATATCACACTGAAAAATAAGTATCCCCTCCCACTCATAGACTCAGCCTTCGGGCTCCTTCATGAAGCAACCATTTTTTCTAAACTGGACCTCCGCAATGCCTATCATCTGGTTCGAATCAGGGAGGGGGATGAGTGGTAAACGGGGTTTAACACTC
The DNA here is from genome assembly GCA_026259375.1 of Verasper variegatus. Lineage (NCBI taxonomy): Eukaryota > Metazoa > Chordata > Actinopteri > Pleuronectiformes > Pleuronectidae > Verasper > Verasper variegatus. The sequence goes on along the minus strand of CM048038.1, from coordinate 28,542,555 downwards.
CCCTAGGACACTTTGAGTATTTGGTCATGCACCTGCTGTTTTTCAGGCCCTCATCAATGATGTTCTGCGGGATATGCTCAATAGGTTTGTTTTTGTTTATCTTGACGATATTTTGATGTTTTCCCGCAACCTCCGGGAACATGTACAACATGTGAGACTCGTTTTGAGGAGACTACTAGAGAACAGACTGTATGCCAAAACTTTTTTGAGCATGTCTAGGCCCTGAAAACTCTCCAAAAGGGAAATACAAATCCTTCGAAATACAATAGGGCCTCCCACCGGAGGTGCTCGGGTCCTAATAATTCTTTCTGATTCAAGACTTGAAGATTTGAAGTATAAACACAGTAAATACTAATCACTAATTAAGGTTCTGTAATTAATCTTCATTTTAAGTGATTATTAACAACAAGGTGTTTATATACTATTTCATGTCAAGCTGGCTGCCATGAAAAAACAACTTAAAAATGTATATATAAACTATTTATTTATTTCACTGCGTCTTCTTTTTTTATTCCCTGAACATGTCCACAGCTTTTATTAAGATTCTGTTCACCCTCCTCTCTCTCTTTTGAGGAAGTTACAGGGCCAGAATCATGTTTTATATAATTTCATGTTTATATTTATTCATTTAAAAAGGGGCAATGCACATTAATTAGCATTAGTTCTTTGGTCCAACAAGTAAATGTGTCAGATTTAGCCGTGCAGGCTAGTTTTCATCTGCAAATGCTGGCACGCCGATGGTAAAATACATACAGCATATTGTTATATGTGATGTCAAAGGAATATGTATTTGAATAGGATTTTTTTATAGGAATAAATATATATATATATATATATATATATTAATAGGAATATCTCTTTTCTCCGAGTGAATTATCTGTTTTTGTTGTGGTTTTGTGAATGCAGGAACTGGACTGCTGAAAATATTGTTGTACTATCCATCCCTCCATCCATCCAGCCATTCATACACCTACCCATCCATCCATACAACCAACCAACCAACCCAATCATCCACCCACCCACCCACTCATCCATCCATCCATACAACCAACCGACCCATACAACCAACCTACCCATCCATCCATCCACATACCCACCCACCCACTCCTCCATCTGTACAACCATCCCACCCAACTCATCCACCTAACCTACCCATCCATCTGTACAACCAGCCCACCCAACTCATCCATCCATTAACACATACACACTGAAACAAAACACACATGACAATGAGTAAAATTAGTATTAGCACAATGACTCTTTGACCAGATTCTTTGACAAATTCCGGCACATGTTTAAAACATTTTAATAAATGGTAATTTAGTGTGTTCAGTGAGCAGCTACATTTACATATATGCACAGGGGAATAACAGGCAGTAAAAACTAAACCCAAATGAATAAAATACAGTGTTTTGAGAAATAACCAGACACGTTCCAACGTTTTACATATACTGACAGAATTAAATTTGTACCAATCCAAAATGTTAATAACAGCATTACCCCTTGGTATTCATAGTACATTCTTTTTCACTTCATATTTACAATGTTGGATTTAGCCTCTCAAACCAGTCGTGAACGTTTTTAAGAAGGAGAAGTGTGACAGAGAGGTCTGGGAAGTGAAGCTGGTAATGAGTTCAAGGAGAAATCATCCCATTCTTTGTCCTTTAAACTGTCTGAGTGGGAACCTTGATGAGTCACCGCCAAATTTCATGAAATTTATCATCAACACCTAATGAGAAACGTCCAAATATTCCTCTTTCTGTAATATAGTACAACTCTTTGAGCAGGACCCGACAGAGGCCGGAGTCGGGAGGGGGGGTGGGGGACGTGCTCATCCATTACTTGAATTTTACACTACAATGACCCCAATGCAGCAAGGTCAGGCAAAAACACCAAAGGTAATTAAATGAAAAGGCACGAGCAAGAGAGGATATGAAGACGTGGTTCGGATTTTACGAGAGAGAATACGGGATGGAGAGGAGAGAGAGGAAAGAGAAAGGGAGAGAAATCATGTAAGACAACACGCTCAGGAGAAAAGGCCAGAGACGACTTCAAATGAAAGTCTCTCCATTCATCTCTCTGCACTGTGGCCACGGCGTCTGCAGGCTCATTTTCAAAATGTCTGTTACCTCGCAAAATAGCCACAGCGGTAAACAGAGACATCTTTAAAGTGTGTTTTTAGTTTTTTCCAACAAAAGACAGTGGCTGTTCAGCAGCGTCTTTGAACAAAGGGTTCTTGGTTTGGCGCTGGTTGGTCCGTGGGTGTCACCACAAGGCCTTTAGTTCTCACTTAATGGCCACATTTCCACTAGGGTTCCTTTTTAATATCAGTAAGTGAAGGTAAAAATATTCCAATGCAACCATGATTTTATGCTTGTGCTGTGTCTGTTTCCATCTGTGCCCTTGGAATATGTCTCTAATTCCATGTTTAACTATATGTTCTGCCTTCACCCTTTAACAAGTATTTTTCAGGTCACATATGTTGATGTGTCCTTGCTAAAAAAGTATATAATTAATAACAATACTAACCACTGCTCTGAAGTGCCCTTTTTATTCCCAGTCAGTGTCTTACAACGGAACCCATGAACAACATGTCTCCTGTGACTAAAACTTACTACTGCTACATCTACTACAAATATATTAAGACATACAAGTAAAAGTAGTGTGTAAAACAAAACATCTTTCTCAAAGAAAATTTAAAAATGTAAAACTAAATAGATTGTGTTTGTTCTTTCCTAGTGACAGCTGCAACGATTGATTCTTTAAGCACATGGGAGCAGCACAAGAGGTACATTGTCATATCCTGACCTCAGGCTATGTTAACACGGGGACATTGTTGCTTTCAAATGCATCATTTATGTCTGGCATTTTTTTTTAAATGCTCTCTGAATTATTATTATTACATAATCCTTTTTACGTCTGTGTGTGCAAAATAATCCAGAGTTCTGGAAACACTGCTGGCTTCGTTTTAGTTTGAAAATAATGACTCCGTGAACCTGTCGACAGGTTTTGATTTGTTGTCTCAAACTTAATCTGCACCAGAGTAAACTAGACGAGACTTACCTAGACTAGAATAAAATAGAATAGAAATTACGTGTTGGTATATTACATCGAAATATTAAACACATATAGTCACATATAATAACACATTGGACACAATATTCCACAGAATAAGGCGGCTTCAGAATAAGTTACCATGGTGATTTACTCCAGACAAAAAGTGAAAACGCTTTGTAGGAGTGAAAACCCAGAGACGAACCTGAAGTTACCTTGATACGAACAATCCCGCTTCAATAGCACAGGCCTCCTGGGGCTGAGGATGGAAACTATGATTGTTTCTATATTGAATAAGGGGATGTGTTAATATAATTTAGCTCTGATGAATGAAAGCAGAGCAGCTGAATCGAGCATGTGTCGTCGTACTTGTGGACATAAATAATGGCAATAATAACTTTTTAGAAAATGAGTCAGAGAAAAATGCAATAGTCACTAAATAAAGCATGAAACTCTTGTGCGGTGTAAAAAATCGTTCATCCCCTGTGTGTTATATGTCTGCACCTTTTATTCTGGAGAAGCTGCAGCATCACATGATGTAGATAAGAGAACAGTTCAAAGTGGATGATGCTGTCAGGTGGTGGCGCGGCACCACCCGTGCTCAGAGAAAGTCTGAATCCCTAGCTGCTGACAACCTGTTAGAGGAATGCTGCGTACCCTTCTCACATTTAATTGTGTGTGTGTGTGTGGGGGGGGGGAGCCTGCTTCAAATACGCTTCAAATACGACCTCGTGAATCGTAGACCGACGTGCGACATTTTTAATTCTCAGGGTGTTTTTCTCTCTTCCCGTGTGCCATCTATAATTAAATGGCAGTTCTAATGATGGGCATATTTGTAGTGGTGTTTGAATTAGATTAAGGCGGTGTGTGAATTAGATTTCCAGATCTCCAAATAGTGCAGCGTAGGTGGCGATCGTTGCGGCATGCGCGTGGAGCCCCCTAAACTCCATTAAGTTGTTTTCTCGTTCATTTCAGAGGGTGTTTGGCGTGTAAATATCACAAGTGAGGCAGAGATGTGAGCCGCCTCTGCCTCAGCCAATGTATTCTCACTGAAACCGCATCCATATATAAGAACAATATCCAAAAAAAGATCCATCCTGCTCTCTCTTCAGCTGCTGCACGACATGAGAGAATAACACATATGTCTTTATTAGACCTAAGGGGCCAAAGCTGCTTTATTTTACACACCATTTTCCTGACACACACACACACACACACACACAGAAGCTGACCGAGCTTTGTTGATGATCTACAATCATGTACATGCAGTTCTAAAGAGAAAAAGAACAGCTGATGTGCTTTACATAAGGTGCAGCCTGTCTCATCCATCAGCATAAAGGCACCAGCAGAGCTCGCAGGAGACTCTTTATTCCTGCCGTACAGAAGACGAACTTCTGCGGTTCAACAAAAGCAAAAGAAGGATTTGGGATTTTTGGGGATTTCTTCCCTTATTTTACATATATTTGCAAATCATGACTCTACTCCTTCTAGAACACCATGTGGTTGCTGGTGCAGAAAACACGACCAAACAGACAACGTGACATCACCTCGAGGTATTTCAAAGTGATCTGCAAGAAACACATCACGTTTTCTTTTTTCTTTTCTTTTTTGGGCATCAGTCCCTCGGCATCAAAGAGCCCCCTTCCCAGAGCTGCCATTTCACACCGGCGCTCGATGATCACACGGGGAGAGATCCATCACGCACGAGGAACGGATTGCAATTTCCTCGCTGACAGTACCCTCAGTAGACCAGGATGCTACGCAGTGAGTGCATATCTTTGCTGGTCTGTTGTCAGTGGCTGGTGAATTACGCTGCCTGGGATTCTGAGAGTGATTCGACACAAATTAACGGCGTACGATGGAGTGACAGGTTCTGTTTGTAGCTCGGTTGTTGACGTGTATGTGAAGTTGACTTCTGTATTTATCGTCAACTTATGTCCTATATAATATGAATTGTTGATATTTTGTATGTGCTTTATCTATTGTGCACTCCTACAACTATCAGCAAAATGTATTTGATATTAAAAGTAGAAGGACGCATTAGACTTTAAGGAAGCTGCTGTGATTACACTGAATTAACTCATCAAACACAGGTAATTTTGACTTGTTTTCAAGTGGGTAATTTAATCGCTAATAAAGCATCACGGTCATTTTCGAAAAAAGTCTAATCGACGTCAGATAGACACCCTAAGCAAATCAAATCTGCGATATGTTGAATAAACTAACAAATACAATAAAAGTATTTGACGGAATGACTCCTATGCGAAATTTGCTTGTGTTGAATAACAAGTAAATCCTTCAAATGATTGTTTTCATTTGAAATTGAGGTAAATGGAGCTTTAAAGTTGCATAAAATAGAAATATCTACAGGAAAAGAGCACAAATTATACTTATGTGCACAACTTGAGTACAGTGAGACAAACAACAAATTAAATGAACATGAATGTGATGTATAAATGTGCGTCGGAGGCCTTGTGATAAGTGGGCTGGGAACCAATGGGGAACTCAAACTCAAGAGAGACCCTATTTTAACTGTATATGCAGCCATGGTCCATTATCATAGGAGGGACGGACAGAAGACATCAGTAGGAGGAAGTACACAGTGTTCACTTAGTTATAGTTATAACTATTGCGCGGCCATTTATAACAAAATTTAACCCTATCTTAAAAAATACCACAAAGCCCCCCCCACCCATGATTTCTGCTGATCCTACTCCGTTTTTTGTCCATATCCGAAAAGCTTCCGGAAGACGTGCACAAATACGTATGGAATGAACGCAGATTACGGCCAGAAGGCTTTGTACGTTTTCCGTATCTAACAGTACAAGCTAAACAGGTTATCTCTCATGTTTGGAAGGGGAGGGTGAGGTGAGGGACATTTACCTGCAACATGCAACTTCACCACTAAATTCTACACACTAAATATTTAAGTATGACTATTCATGAAGCGTCCTTGACAAAGTGCGGTTACGTCAGCAAGGAACAAAGCCCCACATGTGTGAAGACAATGGCAGTCACCTCGTCACTGGCAACTTGTGGCTAATTGTGGCTGATTGATGTTAGTAGAGACCGTAAGGTTTGTTTGCCTCTGCATGCATTAAGGTACATAAGCTCTTTGGTGATTTGTCTTTGACAGACAAACTACTCAGCTGAGGTGGGGAATTTATGAATTCAAAATGGGCTATTAGAGTGATTTATGTAAATTTAAATGGAGCTGTTTTGGGTTAAAGATCCGGGACAAATAATGCTGAAAGAAAAATCTGTTTTTTGATGACACTGCCTTTGCTTACATCATAAACAATGCAAATGAATCCATTACATTTAAGACATATGTCCAAAACACAAGCCCGTACTTTTACTATTTACACTTTTAAATGTTTTTACATGTACAAAAATTGTGTTTTGAGGAAACCAGTAGAGCAGAAAGATCCTCATGCAAATTCCATATAAATGTGTTGATGTCCCATTTGAGATAAATGTGGGAGAACTTATCAACAGGATTAAAGACAATTGACATGAAGTTTGGTAAGAATGGAAACACTTCAGGTTTGGAGTCTCTACATGACACCGTGATCACCGCTCTCCTCTGGAAATCTGGAAATACAAGAGGCTGGAAACACCAAAGTTATCTACGTGTATTTTAATAGGGGCTTTCTGCAGAAATGATCAACACAGAGAGTCACAAGGATCTCAGAGTGAAGATGGAGAACAGTCAAATGCAAGGATCTTATATAGGAGGACTAAGGCTGTGTGTCTGAACCAGTTCAGACTGGTTCTGTAGGCGCAGGAGAGAGAGGAATCTAAACACAGACCACTGATTTACACATGTTTCCTTTGGAGATAAGCAGACATACATTCAGTTCTGTGGAGAGTAAATAAGTGATGAAAAGGGTCTGACAGTTGTCAGGTCAACACAGTTCAGACCATAAAACAGTTCAGGTCATAAAGTATTTGGACAGTTTGTAAATGTATGTAGATACAGGTCATAAACGTCTTTAGACAGGGCTGCAAAAACCTACACTCAACTACAAAATAGTTTTCAACCACAATTAGTTTTGTCAGGACGAGATACCAGAATTAGAGGGTATTCTATCTGAAGTGAGGCTTCCTCTGGCCCGTGTCTGTTTCAGCACGGCTGCCTCGAGGCCCGGTTCAAAGGCTGAGCAAAGATAAAAGTCTGGAGAGTGGGGGGGGGGGAGCGGGCAAGGCAGTTTGGGGGATAATGTTGTTTGTCACCGCTTGTTAAAAACAAACTGTTGAAGATCACTGAAGGTCCCGTGCTTTCAAAACTTGGACCTGGGCCTCGAGCGAAAACCCACCCCTCCCCCTCTTGTTCCGTTTGCCTCGTGGGTAGCGACTGATGTGGCGCGGGGCCAGAGGCATATATTGTAGCCCTTTCCAGAATTTGCACAATTAACCACCGCCGAGTAACGATCACTGGGCCATTTGAGATTGCTTCTGGCTCTTTCCTCTCCATTTCAGTAACATTATATCTAACTGCCTGACAATACTGGGCTCGTATTTGTCCAATATATGAGTGCATGAATTATTGATACCCGCCGCTATATCTGTTGCCACTTCCCTTGGGTGCTCTCACTCCGTCATGATGTTAGATAATGAAAAGAGCGAAGAGACAGATTTGCAATTTCTCCCCCAAAACGTCCCGTCTCCAGCTGTCTGTTTTAAGAGTGCTGTTGATCTCCTCTGCTGCCTCTTGTACTAACAAAGCCACAGTGAGCCGCTCTCATGAAAAATGAAAACGGATACTGTTGTGAAGGAGGAGAGGAATATTTTTACCGTCACAATCTGCAAACTATTGATGTCCGTGTAGGTGCCGTCTATCCCGTCCCATATTGTTATGGCTCAACAATCCCTGAGGTGCGTTGTTATTGTTACTGTCACACTGTGCTTCAGAGAGACGTTTTCATCAGGATTTTGACACTAGAGGAGTCGGGTGTGAATTTGAGCAGCGATGGGACAAGCTCTTCCTCATGGAGCACACAACAAGACAGAAGCTAAAATAGATTGGGTTCTTCATGATGCAGGCCTGAGTGAGAGATATTTCACTTACATGCCTGTAGTCACACCTGAGATATGGAACAAGTCAGGCTCCCTGGTGAGACAGTTCTTATATAACCTGACGAGACACATTTTATCAGAGGTAATACTTTTAGGTAAGTACAAAGTTCACAACAGGTCCAGGCCTGCAACACAAGTCAAGGAAAAAACACTTGATTTTTACGCCTTTATCTGGATAAGTATGTATTTTAAAGATTTGTAACAATTCTTAATGAGCATCTTACAGTACGATACATTTGTGTCGTTAAGAGAATCAGAATCCTATTTGTTGCCAAGTAGGTTTTTCAACATATGCAGATTTTGCTTTGGTGTTTGGTGCAGAAGGAATAGGGCGGAAAAAGATAAAATAACATTAAATATATGAAAATGACACAATGTATATGAGAAGTACAATAAGAAGATGTGTTGTATATGTGCAATGTAACAGATGGTGGATGGGTGCATTACTGTGATGGACATTCATTCAAACGAGGGGGGTTAAAGATGAACATTTGAATGTGTTCTTACATGGAACAAAGCCACATTAAGTCCAAATCGTAAACTTAAATTCAGACTTAAAGTTTATAATATAGACCTTGTTTGGCACAATGTTGTTTGGAGGCACATCACAGGGAGTCTTTCTTCTCTGGTCTCTGCTGATCTGCATTTCCAAACGCACCCTTTCATCCTGCTTGTGTGAGTCCTGATTGGATCGACTCAGATAACAACCTTTGTCCATAAAATTACATGCTGATTGATTGTGCCATTTTTAGCAACATCGTTTTTTAATCAAGCGACACCAGGTGAAAAAACGCCCATGTAACGGTGTCATTTGTTGATTGGAGTTTTTTCTTGTTTTTATGGCATTGCATCATATCTGAAACATCAAAGACAAATAGCAGTTTTGACTTTGAATAAAGGGCAGGAGCATCTTATTAGATCCATCACTTAGTGGCAGAAATCCACCTCAGAAGTGACCGCTTCTCTACCGACAGCTGTCTCAGAGCTCAACACAGCTGCAGCACACTGTTACTGACACGCTGCCTATGGTGAGAAACGAGAACAAGCCTTTTATGATGGGTTTTCTGGTCACTCGCTCCGCCCGCTGCCGCTCGACACGTCACTCCTTTATCTTTTTGTTCCCTTTAATAATCTGTCGCCACATTGGCGGCACAAATGCCTCTTTCGGGGGAGGGAAAAGGTCGAGGGAAAGTGAAGGAAGTTCGCCAAAGTTTCGGTCGGCTCTGGTTGTATTATGCTCGATTGAGACAAGGAGGAGGTCTGTGAAGCATCTGAGTTAGCAGAGTACAAGGCACTTAAAGGCTTTCATTGTGGCTGAGGTCAGCGCCATTAGCCTGCAACCAATGAGGAAAGTAACCTCGGGCCAAACAACTCTCTGAGTGGAGTTTGTGGGCATGTGGCAAGCCAAGGAGGTCAAGCACATAAAAACTTGCATTCAGATTCAGAAGTGTGTTATCAGTATTCCCCCCCCCCCCCCCCCCCCCCCCCGCTTTTACCTTCACACAGCAGCCATTAATTTGAATTTATGGGATTTCAAATGAAGAGACCGTTATAAAAATGTGCCTACACGTTTCTCCGAAATCCTAATTTGGAATAATCATGCCCACAATCTCCTGAATAACTCCCTGCACTTATCTGCAAATGCCGGCGAATTTGTAGCGCTTATGTCATTATGCTGCTATAAAGTGGCACATCAGTTCAAAATATCTCAACATGAAAAAGGAAAAGAGCCCTCAATCTCATTTTACCCGGCTTCTGTAGATCTGCTGCTCGCAATCCTTTTTCATTTCACCCCGAGGAACCTGGACCTTGATAGATTCAGACAAGCGTATCAAGCCACAGAGTGACACAATCTTTATTACATGCATGGCGACTCGGGATGCAACAAGAAGCACGGGGGTGGGGGGGCATCCGTGGAGAGGATATGATGGGTTAATGGTAAGGACCTGTGTTTGATATGGGATGGCAGTTGTTGTTCGGTGTATCTCCATCACGCTGCGAATCACCCGGCGACTGTTTCAAGTTGGATCAGCAGCCACAGAAGACGGGGAAAAAAACATTGCCACCAGGTGACGGCTGCTTTTTCAAATTTCTCTGGGTACAAACACAGGAACCAACTGGCTCCACATTCACATTCCGTGGGGTTAACAACTTCATGTGACCAAACATCAAGACAACCCACAGGCCAATTAACACACCTAATAATGAACTTAAAATTAATAGGGGAACGGCTGTGGTAAAAGCTGCAGACTATCAAAGGACTAACAAAAGCTTGCAGCATAGTCAATTTAATGATAAAGGTTATTAGTTGAAATTTGTTTTCTATGTAAGAGCTTCGGGAGCTTCATTATGTGGCAGGCGCCCGAATAAAGGAGAGGTGTAAGAATATTACAGTGATTTTCTTCTGTGAATTGGTCTGGAGGACAAATTACACAGAAAATACAACAGAAACAAGATAAATACTATAATTACATTTTGAACATTTTTAACCCTTTTTGTCTGAATGTTTTCATGCAAATCACCTTGCGATCACATTCAAATTCAAAGTCCATCTTTGACCTTGGGAAAAGTACAATCACATCACAACTTTTACAGAAAAACCACGTGGAATCGCATGTGGTCGTGGAACATTCGCGTGGTGAAACGCGTGAGGCCTGTGTAGGCAACACTTATGGGATTACTTGTGATCTGTAAGTATTTCCCACAGAATTCAATCTATGGTTTTAATGGGGGTGCACACAAAGGTCACTCTCACACAGGTGCACTGACCAAAAAGTGTGTTGTATCTTTAGGCAGCAGTGATGTTGTAGATGATGATGAAGGAATCTCCGCAGACACCGTTCTTGCTTGTATAATAAGGTTTATTACACAGAAGTTACAGGTCAGAACATGTACCATGGTATACCTGGAGACGTTCTCAGCCAATGCAGAAGTCCGCCTCGCCGGTGCCGGACAAGCATTCTTATAGGGAAGATGTTTTCGCCAAAGACTTGAGATATAATGACATCACACATAGGGGCCTCTAAAGACATGCTTCGTACATAGGAATATGAACCCCTCCATCGAACAGCTCAAAAAGCATTCCCAGAGGGTGAGAACTTAATGAGTAACATCTGGAATAACAACCAGGAAGTCTTAGAGACCAGGAAAGAGGGCCCCCCTAGCTATAAACCCGTCATTATGATTTACCCCCATGTCAAGACGATTTCCGTTAGCTGAATAAACCACAAGTGCAAGATAAGTTCCCACGGGAGAGAAAGAACTACATTGCATGCAACAACTGCAGCTACAACAATGAGGTCTGATGACTGTCTGTGTGGACGGTAAAAACACAATGGAAACACGCAGTACACGCCACCATAAGTGTAAAAAAGAAACTTGTTCATTTTGAAATTAAACCTAATATGGTGGGCTGCCACAATCGAGATAATTAATAGAAATCACTGAATCAGTGTCAACAATTGAATCACATTAGCCTTCAAGTCAATCAAGTTGGTAAACTTGACCACGTTGGCTTAAAGTTTAATATTAAATGTGCCTATCTCGCCGAAAGGTCCATTTAGTAGCTGTTCTGTAACTTTTGATCAAAGCTGCAGACACATCCAGAGATTTTTTTTTTACCTTAAGTCCAAAGAAATTAAATTTTTACCCCAAATATCTCCCTCGCTGAAAGCACATCTCCCAGGATTGAAGTTATTGTAGTGATAATTTCACCCTTGACAAGTATTTGTATCTTTTAATAACCCATGTTACTGCTCCTCCTCCATCCTGTTGTAAAATAATGAATCACAGAGGATGAATTACCAGGTTAGAAAATGAATTTTGGTATTATTTACTATCCAGTATTGTAATTGTTAAAAGTCCCTACACCTGCAGCTGCTTTCGAAGAACACACTCAGCTGCACTCAAACACAAACTCCCAATTTCCCCCAAGAAAATGTTACTAAATAAAAATTGAACCAACAAATTGTGATGTTGATGCTTAACTTTCTTTCAAAAACTTGCAGCTCACTGTCGATTCAGGACACTTCTTATACAATCACATATACAATAGTCTTCAATTTGTATGTGTGCTGATGTTCCAACATTACAATGATTTGAGAGCAATTACCGACATGTGGAATCATTTCTGCGGAGGCACAGAAAAGCATCTTTTCTTCTCAACAATAAAGTGTCTAAATTATATAGAGAGAACAAGCATTTGTAGCTGGTGCTGTGTTGTGGCTGCACTTATAAAAGACAGAGCGGTTAGGAAAGTCGATACCTCAAAGTTCCATCAAGGAGACAACAAGCAGTGTCCTCCCCTATACAGTAAAGATGTAACACATGTGACTGTACATTGATCTCAGCTTTGGGAAGCTAACTCGAGCCCTATGAGGAATCCAGTCAATCTATGTGAAAGCCAGTTAAATCACAAAAGAAAGATCCTGTGTCATTTATTGCAATTTAGAAATGATCCAAAAAGAAAATCTTAGGGAAACAGCTTCTCTAAAAACCAGAAGCTTCAGAAGCCTTAACTGTCCTCCCACAGCGCCACATGTCACCTCTGGCCAGAACACGCTGCAAATACAAAAGCCACGGCATCCTCAGTGAGGGGTGACCTGCAGGCCGCCTCATCCGTTTGTGCCAACTTGCACAGTTGCATATATCTTCTCACCGAACCAAGCCTGTGGCAGCCGATGATCACGGAATCAAACCAAAGGTCAGACAGAAAATCTGGGTCACGGCAGCCGCAGTCAAAGCTGATGATTGGGTCAAGAGCATTACCCCTCACTCACTCCCTGACGTATAGCAGCTCCACCTGTACAACACTAGACTGGAGTTATCACACTGGCTGCTCCATTTATTTATCTACCTGTCCACCGGATCACCGACACAGTTAAGACCATGAGGAACCCATTTCCTCACCAACAACTGATCCTGACACAGATAACCAATAGCAGCACTCTTTACATCAGTGTCTGACAGCACTTTGTCAAATAGGTTGCTAAGTGAAGGATCAGCTCGCTGCTCAGTTGCCAGTACGGTGTGAGAAACTGATAACAAAGAGTCAGGCACGGACACAGAGCAGGTTCCAGTCCCCTCTGTCATGCTCTGTTCAACTTCAGGTTCTGCCTTCTCATGGCACCTAGCTCTAGTAACTGCACAGGCCGTGAACACATCCGGGAAACACTGTGCACTCTCATCCGAGTCTGTAGTGACAGAAGGAGAGGATGTCATCACCGGAGATGGCGGACAGTTAGCCCACACCCGGCTACCACACAGATCATTCCCCAGAATGATATCCACGCCTGGGATCGGCAATGCAGGGCGCACCCCTATGGATACTTCCCTCGTTACCAAGCCACAGTCCAGTTCTAACTTGTGCACTGGAACAGGCAACACAGTCAAACCCATTCCCTGCATCAGAATGTAACCTCCCACGTCAGTGTGCTGAGAAAACGGCAGCACAGAACTCAGAATATATGAATCAAATGCCCCAGTATCTCTCAGGATTTTCACTGGCACCTTTACCCTACTGCCCACTAAAGACACTTGACCATCAGACACAAAAGCAGAAAAATCGGATTTCTCTTGGGTAAGCTCTACTGAAGGTTTCATCTGTTTACCCGGAGCACCAACGCAGCAAGGGATAGCACAGTGAGAGTTAACACATGGCAAAAATCTTGGACTTAGTGTTCTGACAGGAGCAGTCAGTGCAACGGGCCTCACATGTCCGCGACCAGAAACACCTCTAGCACCTGATCTAATAGGACATTCGGCTTTCCAATGTCCTCTTCCGTTACAATAATTACACACTTTATTTGGATCAAACTGCAGCTGAGAGCGCAGGGACCTCTCTGGTTTAAGTACACGGGTTGCTTGCCTCTTGCCAGTGTTTACCCGCGGTGCGGAAGTTACGCTTGTCTCCTCGGGAGCCAGTATCATCTGGAGCCCTGTACTCGCGGTGCGTCAGTACATACTCATCAGCCAGAGCAGCGGCCTCTGTCGCGTTTTTTACTTTATGCTCATTTAAATACATAGCTATCTGAGAGGGTACAGTATTTTTAAATTGCTCCAGAACGATTAAATTACACAAATCGCCATAACTGTCCACGCTCAGTGAATTACACCAACGATTGAAATTAATGTTTAGCTCTTTGGCGAACTCCATGTGTGTCTGTTTACCTGATTTCTCCCATGATCTGAATCTCTGGCGATATGCTTCAGGCACCAGCTCGTATGCTTTTAACACCGCAGCTTTAACCATCTCATAGAACTTACTATCAGCAATACTCAGTGCGGAGTACGCCTCCTGAGCCTTACCTGATAACACGCACTGCAACAATAATGTTCGCTCGGAATCCGTCCAGTCTCTACTGTTGGCGACGCATTCAAAGAGAGAGAAGAACGTGTCTACATCCCGTTCACCAAACTGAGGAATGAGACGCAGACAACTGGTCATATCAAAACAGCTCCTTACGCTGTTCAAACGTTAACGCAGCCTCACTGAGCAGTAGCACCAGACTCTGGAGAAACAGCGGCCTGGAATTTCGTGTCAATGACTCCACTTTCCAACAGATTATCACGGAGGATACTCCTGACATTCTCCTTTAAACGTTTATCCCCGACATCCATCTTGAAATGATCATCAATTTGAATTAATTGATCCCGCGAACAGCGGTCTAATAACTCACTCAGAAACTCATCCACAGTAACCATGACTGAAAAACACAGCTAAGCTGCCTAAATATTAACAATTTCGGTCACACTCCTACAGCCGTACACAGCGTCACTGCAGCGCTGTCCCGCTGACTGCCTAACCAGCCTCTGACTAAAGCTCCCCTCTAGTCTTCAGATGCTAGTTGTGGTGCAGTCAGGAGTCAGGAGGGGCCAACCTCGTCCCACCGAGAGCGAGCATGAACGTGGCGAAGCCTTTTAAAAAGGGCAGAGCACACCTGGCCGAGGTGTGCACTGATTAAGACGGATGTCACCTCCACCTACAGCTCAGGGGAAAAGAGAACAGGGACACCTAGTGTCCAGGTGAGGGTGGAAGGGGTCGTCACACAAAATGTCACTGCTTCATTGAGAAAGAAGCTGCAAGAATAAAAGTTATAATATATTCACCTTTTACACGCGATATTTATTGTTCTTAAAACTCTTTCGATCTCCATCAGCAACTGAGAGAAAAATCGGACTCTTTTGTTCACCAATAAAGCACTAACTTTGTATATTATTTGGTGATTTCGTGCACATTGGATTTTTATAGCTGCCAAATGCAGCAAAACATCTAAGTCGCTGTGAAAAACAAAATAACCATTAGTTTAGCGACAAAAACAAAACAAACAGCACCTTTCGAGATAAATCGTGAGCTACATAATCAACCGATGACGAATATAAATCCTGTGATAGTGGACTGTTATTCTGCAGTTAACAAGGCCCAGAGACAGACTCAAATGATGCATCACAGCTCTCTGCAGAGATGAAAGCAGCACACATGCTCCCTTGCTGCAAAAAAGATGCACTGTGGCAATGTTTCCTCTCAAAGAAGCAGCGGGCGCTAAGAAAAATCCCTCCTTTGGTCAGTACATGCATACAGTATGCATGAATCTTTACTCCTGAGTTTTGTGCTATCTGCCTCCAGGTTTGGTTGTGATTTGCCGGCTTTTGGAGGAGAACTGTGAGAGGAGAGGTAAAGCAACACTGTTTTTGTGGCCTGTGGTGAGATTTTGCCAAGAGTTATATGGAAACACTTTTCTAAAGGAGGAAAACAGTCGCTGAGAGGAAGGCCACAAGGGATAGATGAGGAGAGATGCAGAATACCACGTTATCAACAGCAATACTTTGACTGAAAAAATAATAATGACCTGCCGAACAAAACTTTGATATACCACGACTCTGCTACTCCAAAAAGCAGACTTAAAAGGTTCAGTGTGTAGAATTTAGTGACATCTAGTGGTGAGGTTGCATGTTGCAACTGAATCTTACCCTCCCCTTCTAAACATGAATGAGAACCTGTGGAAACCTTCAGTTGTCATAAAAACTCAAAAGGGGTTTGGTTTGTCCAGTCTGGGCTACTGTAAAAAAACATAGCAGCCTCCATAGAGAGGACCTGCTCCAGATGTAAATATAAAGTATTTTTCAAAAGGGCTCATTCTAAGGCAAAGAAAACCACAGGCTGTTTAGCTGTCGGCTTGTGTGACAGCTAAACAGCAAAATGGCGCCGCGGATGGCTGCCTCGGTGTGTTGGTGCGCGATGTTTTGTCTTGTTTTGTTAGTTAATTCAGTGTTCTGCCTAAAATCCGGGAGCTCTTTCACCAGAGAAATGCTCATGAACATCAGGGTCATAACTCCTGAGAATTTATTTCCGACATTCATTGCCTCATCTGTTGAAATTTTGGATATTCTGGTCAAAGGTGCCCTCACATGTGGACATACAGTGAAGCGACGGAGGCGAGGTAAACGTGCCGGTTTGCTGGTGCGTCTCCGCCGGCGGGGACTTCGCACACCACTTCCGGGTATATTCCTCTCCAACGTGCGTTCACTGTGCAACAAGCTGGACGAACTCCAGCTACTAGTTGGAAAGAACAGAGACTTCTCCTCATCTTCCGTTCTGTGCTTCACGGAGCTTCAGTGGACCGCCACACGGAACTCTCCGGCAAGACGAAAGGTGGAGGAATCTGCACTAACTACGGCTGGTGCAACGATGTGACAGTAATTCAACAACACTGTTCTCCTGATCTGGAATATTTTGTCATCATATGCAAACCCTTCTACTCCCCCCGTGAGTTTGTTTCATTCATTCTGGCCGGTGTTTACATTCCACCGCAGGCTAACGTGCAAGAGGCGCAACGCATGCTCGCTGACCAGATACTGTGTGTGGAACGGACTAACCCGGACTCCTTAGTTATTGTCCTTGGCGACTTTAACAAAGGAAATCTCACCCGCGAACTTCCCAAATACAAACAATTTATTAAATGCCCGACCAGAGAGGAGAACATTCTGGATCACTGTTACACCACAGTAAGCCGTGCCTATCACGCCGTCCCCCGGGCTGCACTGGGACTCTCGGACCACGTCATGGTCCATTTGATTCCTGCATACAGGCAGAAACTAAAACTCTGCAAACCTGTTGTGAGGACTTCAAAGCAGTGGACCAGTGAAGCTGTGGAGGATCTTCAGGCGTGCTTGGACTGCTACAATCAGTCTGGATGAGTACACAGATGCTGTGACTTCTTACATCAGCTTCTGTGAGGACAGCTGTGTTCCATCACGCACCAGGGTGTGTTACAACAATGACAAACCCTGGTTCACAGCCAAACTCAAAAAGTTAAGGTTGGAGAAGGAAGAGGCGTTCAGAAATGGGGACAGAGTCAGGTTTATAGAGTCGAAATAAAGTTTAGCAAGGAGGTGAGAGAAGCTAAACGTCTGTACTCTGAGAAACTCCAACACCAGTTCTCAGCCAATGACTCTGCTTCTGTCTGGAAAGGGCTTAGGCAGATTACAAATTGTAAGCCTAGAGCCCCCCACTCCATTAACGACCAACACCTGGCCAACGACTTGAACGAGTTTTACTGTCGCTTTGAAAGACAATGGGACAGTCCTGACACCTCCACCCTCCAGCCCATCAACTACACCTCAGGAACTTCCACAGTGACGACTCTCTCCATCCTGGAGAGGGACGTAAACAGACTCTTCAGGAGACAGAACCCCCGCAAAGCAGCCGGGCCAGACTCTGTCTCTCCATCTAGCCTGAAACATTGTGCTGATCAGCTGTCTCTGGTGTTCACAGCCATCTTTAACACCTCACTGGAGACATGCCACATACCAGCCTGCTTCAAAGATCACTGGACTCAATGACTACAGACCTGTCGCCCTGACTTCTGTGGTGATGAAGGCATTTGAGCACCTTGTTCTGCTCCACCTCAAAGCCATCACTGACCCTCTCCTGGACCCCCTGCAGTTTGCCTACAGAGCCAACAGGTCTGTGGACGATGCAGTTAACATGGCCCTTCACTTCATCCTCCAGCACCTGGACTCCTCAGGAACCTACGCCAGGATCCTGTTTGTGGACTTCAGCTCTGCTTTCAACACCATCATTCCGGCTCTGCTACAGGACAAGCTGTCCCAGCTGAGTGTGCCTGACTCCACCTGCAGGTGGATCACAGACTTCCTGTCTGGCAGGAGGCAACACGTGAGGCTGGGGAAGCATGTTTCTGATTCCAGGACCATAAGCACCGGTTCCCCTCAAGGCTGTGTTCTTTCCCCTCTACTCTTCTCCCTGTACACCAACAGATGCACCTCCAGTCACCAGTCCGTCAAACTCCTTAAGTTCGCGGACGACACCACCCTCATTGGGCTCATCTCTGGTGGGGATGAGTCCGCCTACAGGTGGGAGATTGACCATCTTGTGACCTGGTGTGGTCAGAACAACCTGGAGCTCAATGCTCTGAAAACAGTGGAGATGGTTGTAGACTTCAGAAGGAACCCAGCCCCACTCACCCCCATCACCCTGAGAGACTCCCCAGTCGACACTGCGGAGTCCTTCCGCTTCCTGGGCACCATCATCTCCCAGGACCTCAAGTGGGAGCTGAACATCAGCTCCCTCACCAAAAAAGTGCAACAGAGGATGTACTTCCTGCGGCAGCTGAAGAAGTTCAACCTGCCAAAGACAATGATGGTGCACTTCTACACCTGCATCATCGAGTCCATCCTCACCTCCTCCATCACCATCTGGTATGCTGCTGCCACTGCCAAAGACAAAGGCAGACTGCAGCGTATCATCCGTTCTGCTGAGAAGGTGATGGCTGCAATCTGCCATCTCTACAGGACCTGTTTGCCTCTAGGACCCTGAGGCGGGCAGGTAAGATTGTGGCCGATCCTTCCCACCCGGGTCACAAACTCTTCGAGGTACTTCCCTCCGGCAGGAGGCTGCGGTCCATCAGGACCAAAACCTCACGCCACAAGATCAGCTTCTTCCCGGCTGCAGTTGCCCTTGTCAACAAGGCCCGGGACCCCCACCTGACTTGGACTCTTATCCCGCCCCCACGCCTAAAGTCTGTGTTACATTAACACACATTACAGTTCATTGCACATTGCATATTGCACATTTACATTGCACTCCTGTTTCACATTTATCATTTTACTTCACTTTTTTTATCTTTATATATTTTATTTTATATATTGTTTTTTTATTCTAATGCCGAGTACTTATTGTGTTTTCGTGTTTTTATGTTCATTGTATGCACTTTTTCACCAAGAAAAATTCCTGGTAGGTGTAAACCTACTTGGCAATAAAGTACTTCTGATTCTGATTCTTCTTCCATAGAGAGGACCTGCTCCAGATGTAAATATAAAGTATTTTTCAAAAGGGCTCATTCTAAGGCAAAGAAAACCACAATTTGTACAATTTAGATGAAACGCACTAGTGGGAACATCACTAGGATTAGTCTATATTCAATTTCTGCCAAAAGATCCCTTTCACTTAAATCTTACACACTGAACCTTTAAAATATCAAGTTCATCACAATGACCTTGACCTTTGACCACCCAGGTCATCCTTGAGTCGAAGACAATATTTGTGCCAGATGTAAAATAAAAATCCCTTTTGGCATCACTGATATATCGAGTTCAACACAACGTGTGACCTTGAACTTTCGAACACCAAAATCGAATCAGTTCATCTTCGGGTCTAAGTGAATGTTTGTGCCAAGTTTAAAGACGTTCCCTCAAGGCATAGTTGAGATATCGTGTTCACAAGGGACAAGGACGAACAGTCAACCTGAATACAAAATGCCTTCGGCCACTGTTTCACAACGGCCTTGAGGCATAAAAACAAACATAAGAAAAAAAGTGCTTTAAATAAAGTTTGCTCAAGTAAGGCAAGACAGGTGATGAAAAATGAGAGGTAATGTGGGTTATCTGTCTCGAAAAATCTGGAGTAGGGTGTTAAAAGTCAGGGTGCAAAAGCAGCGACATGAACGTGTGCTAGATGAATTGTTTATGCAATTCTCACCAGCAAGCAGGAGGTGTCAAAACCAGCGCTTCTGGAGGCAGACCCAGGTGAATTGGAGTTTATTAAAGCTGCGTGCCATTTCTTCCTGTTCCTCGTATCCTCCAGTGTGGCAGCAGATGGGGCTCCCATGCCTGGTGACACAGACACATGATGCTGCTGAAACAACCTGTGGATAACCCTGGTAACCGCGGAGAGGCTTTCTGGTGCTCAGCTCTGTTGTTAATGAGGCGTTAATGTGCCTGGATGATGGTTAACAATAAGGGGGGTGCATTTTCTACCTCCACAGCAAAGACATTCTATGAACCCTGCATTATTAATCCCAGTTTTGACAACATTCGCTCATTTAACCGCCCGGACGATGGCGGGATGTGTGCATGGTTTGAGACACCATCCTTCAACGCGTGAGCCCAAGGTCAAGCCCGACACGGTGGCAGGGATCCAAGTCTGCTTTGCTGTCCTTTAGAAAGAAGCCCCATTAGCTCCCCGGGTGTTTTTTATATTTTGTAGCTGACCATGTGCTCTGACCTTCCTGAAGAGAGGGGGCGAGCTGAAACACAATTTCCCAGCAGGGATCACCAAAGCATGTAATTCATTCATTATCCAATTAAGAGCGGGCCTCTGTGCGCACAACTGATATGTGGGTTTAATATACACGGATCACCTTTGTGTGTTGCATAGCTGGACTGTAAGCAAGAAGTAAAATATAATTATGTCGCAGCCCTTTCATTTTTCTTTTGCCCAAACTTTGTAAACCAAAATATATTTTCCTGCATTAAATTATAGAAGGTAGTGTGGGGTTGTTCTTTTATCTCTTGTTATTTGTCGAATATATGTCAAGGAAAAACAATATTTACCAGTATGTGTTATCTTCTTTTTTTAGTTAAATTTATGTTTTGCATAAGTACACATTTCAAATTATAGCCAACAATGAGTTGAAGTTTGCATCACACCACTTATGCATCATCCCAAATCCTTTCTGCGCACCCAAAAATATCTGGTCATTTTGGTAATATTCATATTTTCTGAGCTTTTGTGTATTTATCTATAATCTAATAATGGCACGCAGATAAACTCTACACACTCAAATATGCAAATAATATATAAGCCACAAGGGCATAAGGTCAGGACGAACAGATGCTTCACAGTGTGAACTGGAACAAGCTGCAGCATAAAAATCTGCCGTCCGGCCTCATCCCCCAAAACTTAAATCAAGTCAGTCTCTCTAGCTGCAAAGTTTCACTTTCAAAAACTTTATTCTACCTCAACGCATTCACACCAGATGCTGTGTTCAAATCCAAACAACCTGCGTGACACAACCGTGCAATATGACAGTGTTACAATGTACTACTGAGGATGTTCAGGCTGTAATTGAATGTTAAACCACCGCAGTCTGAGCTGTTGGCCGTGAGACAGAGCAGATGGGGATTAAATGCCTTGCTTAAGGGCACCTCAGTGGTGATAACTTCCTCTCTGACCTTGGAGACAGGAGATGATAAAATCACTGATCTATATAGTGAATGTGCACAGGAGGAAAAAACACAGATTCAAAATAGCTTTAAAATCTTTAAAACAAGTTTATGTAATATAAAATGAGGAAGCATATTTATACCGCACTTTGCGATTAAGGCGCTATAATTATGCTGTGATGTTATATTGAGCCTATGGTTCCCACTGAGTTAACCAAAGAACACATATCGCCGTGGTAATTAGACTGTCAGAGCAGTTTCTGTTTGTGCTGGAGACATACTGTTTATCCACAGTGCACAGCACACGTACCTGCTCTTCCTCTCTGAGTCTCCATTGCCTCTCTTCTTCCACTCCCATCTTCCTCCTGGATCTCATCCCTTCCCCGATACTGAGCTGTCGTTCATTCATGTAGTCTTTTCATTTCCGTCCGTGTCAGAGAGGAGAGTAAATACAAGGTCAACTGATATTTAAATGCAAATGCTACTGGCCTCCCCTTGGACAATCTTGTACTTCAGATGAAAATATATAGGGGACCTGACTTTAATGCAAAGTTCAACCCTTCCAGTTTATACAAGCTAAACTGGAAGAGAAGTATTTAAACTGGGTTTTAAAGTTTTACAGTCTGACATTGGGTGAATGGAATTAATGTTTACTAGTTAATTACCTGGTTTGGTTGACAGGATTGTGCAAAAGCTACCAAAAGGATTTTCACAAAACTTTGTGTAAGGACAAGTTAAACTCCACTAAATTCAGACAAAGGGACAGATCCAAGGATTTTTTTTTATCACTTTCTTTAAGATAGGCCATTTTTTGTCATTTTTACAAATCTTTCCTGGGAATGATTCATAAATCTTGACAGGAAAAAAAAAAATCTGACACATTAAGGGGACAGACTGTTGAGGATCCAAATTGAATCCAGATCTAGCAGAAGTTAATGTGTTGTCATAAAGGGGCTCATTCTAGATTTACTACTCGGCATCATGATGGACCCCCATCGTTTAACGAATGATGATGATAATTACAATAAACTTTATTGATATAGCACCCTTTACAACAGTTACAAGTTGCTTTACAAGTAAAACAAAGATAAGACAATTGAAGGCAAACAATTAGAAGCAATTTGAAAGCAATTTGACGATCACACAGCGTGAGAGCACAGATACAGAAATAAAAAATATTACATTAGAGTAGAGGGAAAACAGGATCAAATAGAACATTGTGGAATGATTAGAATGGTAAGATCAGATTTAAGCTCACCATAGAAAAGTGTCTTTAAGAGAGATTTAAAAGAGAATCCACCTCAGATCATGACCACGTACATATGGCTTCAGCTACCTGTCCACTAAGTTGACCCTATCACGGAGATCTATGCACATGTGTCGTCCACATATAGAAACAAACAGCTTCTAGGTCCACCCTCCATTCATACTCCAGGGTGCGCAGTTGTAATGACTTTGCCACAAATAACACGTCGCCCGCCCTTGTTTTAATTAACTTCCATCTTTATTGCCCGTAATTGTTTGTGACAAGAGGCTCGCCGAAACACGGACTGGGAGGGCGACGGCGTGGATGATAAGGCGATGGGTAATTAATGTGTTTCTTAATTGGACTGGAAACTGTTGGGTCATGTGTGGATCAGTGGTGTTCACGCGACAAAGTCATCCTTGATTGGACGGACGGGGACGTTTCTGTGCGTCGTGTCGTCTTTCGGAAGGACGGGTCGAGCTTCAGATTTGTTTTTGATCTTGAGACGTGGCCGGCAGCAACAGCCGACCCACCTGTGCACCTTTGATTTGTGCTAATCCCATTACAGAGATACAGGGACTGTGTTTTTGCCTCGTGTTTAATTAAAGCCCCTTTTCGCACCAAGAAAACTTTGAAAAACTTTAATATTGAATTCAATCTCCTAAATGAATGTGACTATTTAAATAAAAAGGCATTCGAATCAATTCAAAATACCTCTCGAAAGAACTAAATCCATCTTATTATGAAAAGCGAGTGAAGGCATTCATCAAATATGTAGTCTGTCTGAGTGCTCATTCAAATGATTGGCCCGGTGTTTAGTCAGGAGGAAGTGATTCTAATTTAAAGCGTCTGGCGTGTTCTCTCCGCTTCTCGGAGCGAACACACACACACGCTCAAGGAGAAAGTGCTGGTGTCCACACATGACTGAGTGTGTTTGGTCAACATGCGAGAATCCATGCAACCACAAGCCTTGATGACACAACAGCAAACTTCAGACACCTCTCTTGCACAACGAGACGTTGCTAGATGTGTGTGCTTTTGCAGGATAGTGAGGATATCTGAGTATTTGTGTAAGGGCTTGGAATTTAAAAGTCCTCAATTTAAGATAAACAAAACAATTCAGATGACAAATTTATAATAATTGGATGATTACTTGAGAAATAGACTCTTCTTATGAACACTTTACTGTTGAGTGGGTGTGCTGGATGCAAATCTAAACCCTTACACCTCCTGAAAATGGACAGAATGTTGTTTTTTGCATGATCCTGTTGAAACAGTTAGAACATTCATTATTTTTGCAGCAGAATCTCGAGGCCTTCGTCTCCACAATTTCACTGCTTTTACTATTTATCGTAGTTTATTGACTTAAATAATCTTTTATCTAAGGTTGTACAGAATTCATAGATATTAATAATTGGCTGCCAAACGACAGAAACTAGTCCCATCCTAGGTCCCGCAAAATAAAGCCATTATCTAATGAGAGGCTCCTAGGGCTTTGCAAGTGACACTAAATTAACAGTGTGATGAAGTGAAGGTGAAAGGTGAAGGCGGTCCCGGTCTCAGGAGCGGCTTTGACAATCTCGAGATGATGAGTTACACGCGACCTCAGGGGGGTTGTGATCTTGTCAGACAACGCTGGCGGCGCACGTAATCCAGTGTCAGAGGGGACCGGCGATCGCTGGATTGAAGGGTGCGATGCCGGGGCATTGTTGGAACCTGACGCCGCAATCAGTGATCCTATTGATGCTCCCTCACCTACCTGTGCAAGGAGAGCTGCTAATCCCTGCAAGGCAAAGTATTGGGATTGGGGCTCCTATGAATAGATTCTGGTCTTATTAATATGACACAGGTTCTTTCTCCTTATTGGTAATAAGGCAATAGACAGGACGTAAGGATAACAAGGCTGACCAGCGGTAGAATGCTGAGGTAACGAGGCCCCTGACGGACAGCGGAGGTGGGAATCAGCCCGGAACTCAGAGCTCCCCCTCTCATTACCACTTTTCTCACCCGAGTCCAAAGCTAACCGTGTTTGCTCGATGACACGCGGCTGTGACATCTCCTCAACAACGAGCCGTGGACATCTGGAGTTTGTTTTGCCATTTTGATCACGGGCTTGGATTAAGTCGAGCTAATGGCAGCATTCTTAATCGGATCCAATGCTATGGACGTATGAGATGTGGTTTTCGGCACCATTTTGCCACTAAGTTTTTGCTTTTTATAGGACTTAATAATTTGACTTTATTATTACCACCAGTGGACACATTGTTACCATGTGGGCGAAGACCAAGAGAAAGAAATACCTGGCACTAAATATCTCCTTCCTCTATTCATATTACTGCAAAATGAGTTTTCTAACTTTTAGGGCGACCACAACTTCTGGCTGCTACTGGTGCAAAGGTAAACACTGAAGTACCCAAGTAATGTCAAGGCCTCTGGAAAGTTTGATCTTTGGTTTTTAAAGTCATTGGTGCAGATATCATTACTTACAATTCCTTACATAGGTGTTGAACAGCAGTGAGTCATCAGTGCATGTTCACACACATGCAAAATTCGAAAGCACTATGTGTAAATTCAAGTTTGAATGCTGAGGTTGTAATGAACCTCAGTGAAGAAACAGGGGCTTTAGCTCATTTCTGTTCCCTAAGACTCTTTGATGCAGCGATAGTGTCTTTCCTGGACATCGTGTACGTGCGTCCTGTCCCAGGTCAGAGCCTCTGATGCATTAGTAAGACAATACCACACTGCGGGAGAGTTGTGCGCTACTGTAAGACGAGGCTGGCGGTCAGAGGTTCATGCTACAAGATAATGCCCCAAAACATCAGAAGAAAAGACAAATTGAGATGGTTTGGGATGAGAAGGTGAAAGCGGAGGTCGGGTTGAATCCTTGGTTCTGACAGAGCCCTTTTCCCACAGGCTGAAAACAAACAAAATTTATTGTGGAAACTTCTTCTGCACAGCTGTGATGAACTCTCCGAGCAACATTTCAGGCATGAATGTGTTCAGCTGCTTAACGAGTCAAATTTTTTGGATTCAATTTAGTTCAACAAGAAAATTCCACGATCCATTGCTTTTTAAAATCTTCCAGAAACAGTGAGACACTGAATTATTTAAATGGAAACTGAAACCGGATGGAAAATTTGGGCTTAATTATCAAAGCGTGTTAGGGCTGCACAAGCCACCATAACCCTCAGTGTGTGTGTGTGTGTGTGTGTGTGTGTGTAGGTTTTCATGCACGTGCTGGTGTAACTCTCCAGTCTTCTGGTCCACTGGCACTCAAATGAACCAATCTGTCTTTGCACAAACATCCAGGGGTTAATGGGATGTTCACCTTGGGGATGCCAAACTGAGAAAAAGCCCCCTGGGAAAAAAGTCATAAGCACTTCCACCTTCCCATGATTCCTAGCACAGGGGCACCTGATTCATGAGGACAGCGGACATTAAACTGTAATGGCCTCGCCTCGGTTTCTTACATTTATTCTGCTAAACTCCATAATTCTTGCACTAGTTAGACGCGAGGCAAATCAGGACGTGTGTTTAAGTACCTGGAGCAGGAAGAGAATAATGTGAAATAGATGAGCACTTATATTGAGCTTATTCTCAGACAAGACTGGAGACGTGTGGAGGAGGCGTATTAATTTGTGCTTTAAATTACTGAGACTGGTTTAATCTTAACATCAGTTATGTTTGAGTTCTTGAGTTGTTTCCAGTGTTGATTTCATAAATAACTTCAGTTACAGATTTTGAGTAGACTGACCATTAAAATCCAGAGATAGCATGAGTTGCTTTGTCAAGTTCAACCACTGCACATATTTAATTATATATTAAATGATTAAATGATACTTGATCTCCACATTAGGTTCCAACATGTAAACACTATAAATATAGTGCATGTAGTGCACGGATAAAGAAAGAACAGAGCCGAGCACGCTTGCAATAAAAGCTGAAGACAGTCGTTGCCCTTTGTACCTTTCACTGGAAGCTATAATTGTAACTGTGAAAACAGTTCTCAGCAACAAATGAAACAGAAAATCACCAGATGAAATCCATTTACACCTTGATATAGTGTAGTAACTACATTCAGAGAAACAATGGCACTCCCAGCTTAAACATCCTCGTCTCCTGTCCACAGGTCCACAGAAAGAACAACAAAAAGAAGAATAGAGAAAGATGGCAGAAATCACATTCACACTGCAAACCCCTTGATTCTGATTTATTGCTGAATCAATATTTTTGTCACTTTTCCTATCATGATTCATGTCCTATTTGTTTTTATTCTAGTTCTTTTCACTTTATTATTTATTGTATTATCATTTATGTATATATATTTGAAATATCCTGTTATTTGATATATGTCCAACTCAAATGTTTCATCGTGTCATGTTGTTGTGCCATATCTTTGCTTTTTTATCTTGGAGCACATTGGGTCTAAGCTTATCATATGAAATGTGCCACATAAATAAACTCCACTCAGAATTTTTTGTTTGGTTTCAGAATAAATCCTGTCCATACATCTACAGAACAGGCAGACAATGCATCAACACTGCTGGGTTCAGGTTTAAATACCACATAGAGCAACAATAATTCCCTAAACACTGTTGGTACAGTTAAGGATTAATTACATTTAGCAACAAGTCTATATGCACGCCGAGTGCACATTATGGAAATATATTCACGTTTTAAACTATCCTCTTCAGACATCTTGACAAACTAAGAGACAAAATGGTAAATGGTTTGTATTTATATAGTGCTTTTCTAGTCTTGATGACCACTCAAAGCGCTTTACAGTACAGTTTTACATTCACCCACTCACACACACATTCATACAGTGCATCTATTAGCAGCACTTTGTTGTTCTATGAGGGGCAATTCAGGGTTCAGCATCTTGCCCAAGGACACTTCGGCATGCAGATGGGGAAGGCTGGGGATTGAACTGCCGACCTTCAGGTTGGAGGACGACCACTCTACACTCTACTCTAAATGACACCGTGTCGTCCTTGGCAAGAGTAATGAAAGCACCCGTTTGAAAATGTTGTTTTTGATCAAGTAATTATTCGTTCACTTTCACCGCTGTGTTGTTAAGTACATAAAAACCTAATCTGACCAAACGGCCTGTTTTGTTTTTTGTCGTGATACACCCATGAAAGAAATGGCGTCGCCACCATGCCAGGCATTAATTTGTTCCAGCCAGTATCTGATATGAGTTTAGAAGCCACGGCGACACAGCGCCATAGGTAGAGGAGGTAATTACTTTTTTTTAGCTGGCGGTATATATCTGAGTGAGAAATCTCAGTGACATTTGTCCCTGTTATATACAACCACTGTACATGCAGCCCAAAAAGTGACTGATTGCTGCAAAGGCCAAATGAGGGAGTGAAGGCTGAATATAATTTGGGTTGAGCATTTTTGCGACCGCTTCTCGACAATCTGCAAGGGAGAAACGAAATCGATGCAGCTCATTATCATGTGTTAACTCTTAATCACGCACTTTTAACCCGTCATAAACAAAGCAGAAGTACAGCAGCAGCAGCAGCAGAGTTAATAATATTTTCATATGACTTGGTGACAGGGTGATTAACCCCTTTCGGTCCACAACACAGGTTTCTTTCACTTGTACATTTGCAGGTGTTGTTCTGGTGGAGAGGAGCATGGACTGAAAGAAAGAAAAAATAAATAAATAAAGCACATCCCGTCTTTGTATCGACCGAGACAGAAAAAAAAGGAGAGAGGCAGACAGAAAGTGTGAAAGAGACAAAGAGAGATTGATGGTCTTATCCCCGAAAGGAGAGCGGATTCTTGCAAGAATAGTGCAAGTAAATCAAAACACAGACAAACCCCTCCGAGTGTCCTTGCTTTCTTTGGCATTAGACACTAAATTGTTGCCGCAATGAAGCAAGTGTGAAAATGCTGCTGCTTTAAGTCGAGGGGCCTGAAAAAGGCTTCGATGAATACGAACCAATCCCCGTGTTTAATAAAGATTTAAAACTCAAAACTTAATGTATTGTCTCTGACGTTCGGTTTTACAGATTCACTCATGTGTGTCCAAAGTGTTTCCTCGCTCACTTTCAGTTTACACGGAGGAGGGAGGGTTGATGACCTTTACTGTCGGCCATCTTTATATACAGTTTATGGATGAAAGGTGCAGGAACAAGCCAATGAGTTGTTCTGACGTTATGTGTTACACTTTGAGTAAAGGCCTCTGCTCACAGCTTGGAGACGGGGGTTATTTGTGTAACCACCTATATTAGCTGTTGTTGTTTGGTGTGACTTTAACTCACTGGAGAGCACTACAATAAAAGCAGGGACTGAGGGTAGAAGGCTGTGTAGTTATTACATTTACTCTGCATTCAGTAATGAGCTGGAACTGTGAAAAACCTTGTATTCAGCAATGTTTGTATAATTACTCTCACTGCCAGAGGGAGGAGAAAAAACACGGCAAGTTTGAGATATGGTTAGGTGTGTGCCACGAAGGTTTGTAAAAGCTTATTGTTACGGTCAATAAAAACAACCTTCAGACCGTGGACCTGCTGATTGTTAAACTTCAGGGCCGAATAATGACATTTAAAGAGTAATGTCATGTTACATTGGCTCAAGGCTCAAAAGGAAGGATGCCCGATTTCATATTGTTTTGGAAGTTCTGTATCAGTATGCATTTTCTTCTTATCTTTATTCAAGAGCATGGGTCTTCCAGTTTGAGAGCAGGACTGATAGAAAAACAACAAGAAATCCTATACATGTTAAAAATCGTATCTGCATATATATGTCAATCTCAAGTTTTACATGCTCGTGCAATCATCCTGTGCCAATGCACTTTACTCAAGTGTGTTTCTAGACAAAATAATTTTGTAGTTAATAATTAATTATTATTATGTACACATTTCGAATGCCCTTTTTATTTCAATTATCTTGTCTACCACATTCTGACTTGTCTGTTGCTGTAACCATTGAAATTCCCTGTTGTGTGGATCAACAAAGTTTTTATCTCATCTTAGATTACATGTTCAGATCAACCCCTGCTTGCACTCAGCTGTATTGTTGCTTGGATGGATTTCCTGCGCTCCCGCTCTTCCCAACCAATAGAATGCCGGGTGTAGCGTTGACAAATGAAACTGTCCCGCTCTCATCAAAATCAACAAGTCCTGCTGTCAAACTGAAAGATTTGGATAAAAATAAATCAGTGCGATTGATTGACGTGTCAGGACATTGTGCCAAATTGAATTTTTTTAAAAATCACGTACATTAAAGCTCTATGTATGGACAAGTTCCTCCCAGTTCTGTGGACAGAGAAATGCCTGCTTTTATTAATGGCACAGAATCAAGTGTGTGACCTTTCAAAGCTTCTAGAAAAATAAGTGCATTAAGTGACTTTGACACCAGGTTGTCCCAGTTTGAAACCCTTAACAGTTGCACTTACAACCCTGCAAAGTATGAAAATATGTCAATGGGGCCACTAGAATCTCTTCAGGGTAGAAAAGAAATGGTTGGTAAATGTTTTTTTCACATATTTTGTAGTATATCTAAGTATCTTCTAATTCCAGGAATCTCTGTATGTGGTTCGCACATCTCGAAAACAAATCACTAGCTGGCTGAACACTTGGTATGTGTGTGTTGTTAAGGTTAAGAGGAAAGTGCAATGTCAAATTTGGTGCATTTTCCATTCCACAGCGAAACAGACAGAGAAAATGATCTTTCACCACAGTTTCAATATCTATCTGTCGAATGGGTCACAGTAGAAGAGGTCTATTGTGAAATATATGCAGGACCGGAGGATGCACAGCTTCATACTGTAGAGTCCTGGCTTTAGTTGAGCGAATAGGCCTACTAGAACGACATGCTCATTGAGTGAAGAGCAGATTCAAGCGAGACTCCGCAGATCTGCAATGCAACCAGTTACAGTTAGAGAAAGAAAGCTGCATCCAGAAATATACAAAAACATCTGAAATGCACCTAATTTATGAAACGCCTATGAGCATTTAAATGAAGCACTTTGTCTCATCCACCAACTGCTGTTGCCAGGATTTACAATCTGCATGGCAACCTTCTGCTTCTCGGCCTCAAATAAAAACAAACAGCTTAACAAGTCGACTGTCGGATCCGAGACGGCATCTGCTCCAGTTTCTGTCACCCAGATGAGGCTGAAGTCGACATTGCTTGAAATTAATTACATCAATAAAATCAGTTTTTATTCGCTTTTTGCAAATTTATCTTTTTTATGTGATATGGGAGAGGGATTTTTTGGGGTTTTGTTAATTTCTATTTATCCATCAAAATAGATATGTGTCATATAAATGTGCCGTCGGAGACGTAAGTGAGCCTGACACACATTTTAAAACAAACACCTCACACGCTGAGGGCCGGTCTTTGACAGCAAGGGATGACACAGATCAGTGTGTCTCATCACAAATCTGAAGACGCCACGAGGCACATTACCTATGAATGAGCTTCAACTGCTTTTTCATGAGGAGGAAGAAATACTTGCACAAAGGCAGACGTTGCCTCCACTATCATTAATATCAGAGATGTGCCCTTCAGTGACACATTGTTATTAACTAGCAGGGAGGAGTGTGAGCCTTAAAAAGCATCCATTCAGGCTGGAGGAACAAATCCTGTACCACATGGCTCCTTTTTTTGGGCACATCCTTCATCTGCAGCAGTGAATGCAAAGCCAGCGTTCGTCCCTTTTTCTTCCCTCGTCCCCTTTTGTCTGTTTACACGCAACCATTTTGCCTGAGTTTGGTCTGAGGCTAGTCAACGATTTACATTTAAATTAGACTCTCCACTCATATCATGCACCGGCATAATGCATTCCTTCATAATCCTTCAAAATTGTGTTTTATTAAGTCATCTGCCCCTATCACTTTTTCGGGGGAAATCCTCCATTAAACGGGACATCAAAGTATTTGGTGTACCGCATGTTTTAATAGGATTGGATTTTACCATTTCATGGAATAACTGTTTTTATCCACCGTCACGTTCCATGAAACCAGGTCGGTGAAATAAAAGTGATATATGTGAGCACAAGGTTTATAAAGTTAACTTTTTTTTTCTTCAAAGGTTTTCTCAAAATTGTGAACAATTCTTTCTCAATAAATCGTGACCCTGTAGGAAAAGTGACTTGACCACCAGCGATAGAACTCTCAACACGTTCCTCACCCTGTCTCCAACACACACATATTGTAGCCAAGGAGCGTCTCTCCTTGCTTGTATGAAAGTGCGATAATATCTGCCATCATTCATTCCTGCCTGACCTATTATTTGTATCGTCCCGCCTCTGAGTGTTTTATGTGGCGCTGCTAAAGGGTGACCTCTGCTAGAAAGAGGCAGAGACTGGAGATTTACTCCAAGGTGTGGTGGTCGGTCATGTTCAGTCAGTGAAAGGGAACTGACCTGGACAAGAAAGGAAGGGTATATCATTGATATATCATTTAGTTTATGACTGCATGGGCCGGGTGGCACACAGGCGGGTGAGAAATACTGGAAGGGTCAAATGTTTTGCACAATTATTAGTAAATAAAATATGCAGTCTTAGAGTTGAATGAACATTCCACCTTTACTAGGTTTTAAGCATATTTACCCGATTTGATACAGACATTCATGGCCACCAGAGGATGAACCCTATGGGCTTTGTTGACCCAATGACCTTGTCCAGCTTGGATTGTCATGACATTTGGTACAAATGTCCAAGGTGGCCAAAGAATGAATAGTACTTAATTTAATCATTACTTGACTTTTTCTCTATCGTTTTCACTAATCCAGTGAGACTCCTTCATCTCCTGGATGTATTGATATAATATTTGATGCAGAACTTCCTGGCTAATTACCTTCATCAAGGAGGTTTTATTTTCGCCCCTGTCCATTTGTTTATTGGTTGGTTTGTTTGTGACCATACGCAAAAACTACCAGACTAAAATGTTGGAAAGACGCAAAATGGGTCAGAAAAGAACGCATTAAAATGTAGGTGTACATCTGGATCGGGAGGCAGATCAACTCTTTGTTTATTTATGATCACACAGCAGCAAATACAATGTTCCCATCAGCCTGGGTAATTTGTGTGAAGTGCTACTTAAGAAAAATGTTTGCATGCTAATGTCACCGGCGCCAGACCTAGGGGAAATCTGGACCAGCAGCAAGGGTTACACAGGCTAGGGAGCGCTGCGTAACCTGTGGATTTAAGAAGGGAGGAGACTAAGTTTAGCGTCTTGCTCAGACTGAACTCATTTATTATGAAATATCACAACTTATAGATCTTCACACATCATTCATCTCAATTGTCCATTCAGTCTCACTCTTTTGTTAAAGTGCTTTCTGTTATCATTATACCCAAAATAATACAAAAAATGAAATGACAAATACATAAATACTAATTAACAAGACTGAAACACATTTACTTAACATAAATTCCTACACTGGCTCATACACACACTACTCTGATTACACACACAACATAAACCAATTCCCGTTTTTAGCACTTCCTTCAATCATACCTATCACCATTTTACACTCTGCACACACACACTTCAACTCATCAGCGGCATCTAACAAGATGGCATGACCCAGCTGTGACCGGTAAAGTGAAGCTAGTTAGCATATAACATTTCACTTGTGAACATGCACCAAGAGCTGGCTACAAATACTTTTAGCACATTTTAGAACAAATGTTACATTACAGAACCGCAATATCTGTTACACAGACTTATTACACCAGTGGTTGAAACATCCACACTTGTGGATTTAAGAAGGGAGGAGACTAAGTTTAGCGTCTTGCTCAGACTGAACTCATTTATTATGAGCTGAGCCTGTGCTTATGGTCTCCCTTCAGGATCCACCACTGTACCAACAGCACCACCTACTGACGTGGAGTATAATTGTCATTTGAAACTGTTAGAATAGTTCAGTTGTCTTTCAAAAAATAGGGGGGTATCTGTTCAAATAAAAACTAAATGCATAGCATTTTAAGCCTATTACACTAACATGCTATATATGAAATGACACCTTCCGATCATTAGCATATTGACATTGTTACCATGAGCATAAAAACACGGTGATGACTTTAGCTCGTAGCACAGCTGGACCTGAAACAGCCTCAAACACACACACATGCACGGCTACGGACTCACACACATGATATTTGCTGCCATATGATGTATACGATGTTACGCAAAAACGTACTGTCAAAATGATTGAAGCGAATCTGCCTTCCTCTACTGGTTAAAATGAACAGCATGATTTGAATGCTTCTTTGCACAGTTCTATCTGGCCCACGATAAACTAAACTCGTACTTTCACCGTCTTGTTGCAACCAACCCATCACACTCCTCTCGGCGCCAATTTATTCAACTCACAAGCCCTCTCATCTCCACCTCTTCATGCCCATTGTACTAAACTTTCCAAAGTGGCATAATGTGCGCGGAGAAGACCAGGTGTAATTTACTAGCAGGCCTGAGGGGAAACTTGTGGAAATGAACTGCACTTGCAACATGAGTTACGATTGAATTAGGAGCAAATACTTGAAAATTGCTTTTTCATTATCGTCTAATGGCTTTTAATTGGCAAACACAGAAGTGAAAACACTTTGAGGAGATCTGATGAGCTCTACCGGCTCTATTTCATATCTGTGTATATTTGCTGTCAGCCTATCGTGAAAATCCTCAAAATATGTTTACAGGAAATCGTTTTGCAGCAAATCAACACGACGACTGTGGAAAAGTTGAGATGTTATTGTTCAGATAAGTTTCTACACACTGAATTGTCCTCATTTAAAAAACTCACACATTGTTTTATTTTCATGACTGTTTTAACATTTTTTTTTTTTGCACAGCGCCAAAACCATTACTGTGTAATTACAAACTGAGGTGAACTTTGCTTCTGTTCCGTGAACCGCAATGTTCTGCAGTTTGTAGAAGAAAAGAAAACACAGATAAAAGCAAAAGCGTGTCTCCTTCCATAACTTGTGAGGGATTACAGTGGAGGAAAATTACAGCCGCTGTTCATCACAGAACATGCAGTCACAACATTATCCAGGTCTGTGATGACTTGGAATGTGAATATGCACCATGTTTAATTAAGAGAATTATACTCTTCTTGTACTGGATCTCATTTTGGATCTTGCATTCGCACACATTAACACGTATAAAGGCATGAATTAAGAAATGCATTTATTTCAACACCCCAGAAATGAATACATGTACATGAACGTCATATAAATTCCAATAATAATATGTATCATGGGCCAGTAGCCTATTAAAGTGAGATCTGGTATTGATTAATGTTGTATTCCTGCACTATACTGGATGCACAACAAAGTAGATCACATAAATCATCATATTTGTTTATTGGGTATATTCACCAACATTTATTAATTCATAGGGGGGAAGAACATATTTGAAACCGTCCATTCATTGTTCAGATAATGTATAGTATATAACATCTGAGTGAAAATATTATAAATGTCTATGCTGCAAAATACCGTCCATGTCTTTTTATTACTGAGCCACACGACCACAATTTATCGTAACTTTTTCCAACTGCTTTATCATAACCATGAAAATAATGGTTTACTGTCCACACAGTACACTGTGCAGAAACTAAATGTGATGGAATTTTTACAGACTCATTCAATAAGTTTATTAGCAAGTAGTAACTTGTAATGTTAGGTGTCCTGAAATTTTAAATTATTACCGTATACAGATATTCTTTAAGGAGAAACAGTTGTGGTGCAGTCTTTCAGAAACTGATATTACTGATATAAAATGATATCAAGCGAAGACCGGAAAATAGATTTTTCGGTCTTCGCTTGATATCCTTTTAGACGTAATTGTGATCAATATGCTTATAATATCAGTTTTTATCGAATGTCTTTATAGGAAAGAAAAGGATGTTGTGTTTGCGGTGACAAACGTGTGCACACACATAAGCAAACAGAGCTGTTCCTCTGACCGAGCTTAAGCTGTTGTTCATTTTTCACCAGCGGTGACTGAAATTCAAAGTGGCGCTGACAGATAAAAAAAAAAAAACACATATCTACAAAGAGTCTGGTTTTATGAATTAAAAAGGGTTGCTTCATATTTAATGTAATCATGTTTTTTCAAAATAAAGCGTCACCAGACTTCATATGTCAAATTTGAGACAGAAAATGAAAATGGTGCCACACAAGTAAACAAACACAGCTTCTCATAGTGCATTTCACCGCCTGACCTTGAGATGCTGCATTATTGATTCCGCAGAGCATCTAATGAAATGAAACCTCAAATTGGATGCACGATTTAGAGCGTCGTTTATCCCCATAAATGCCACAACATTAATACACATTTTATTTTCCACCATAATAAATGTTTGGGCAAGAGAATAGAAGGTGTAATTTAACAGAAATAGCACCGAGGTGGAACAACGGTCCTGAGGTTGAACCCCCCCTGTCAAACTCTCATTACAGACTTCATCAGGTCATAGCTTCAGTGGGAAGCGAGTTAAATGTCTCAGTGAGTTTAACATTTCTAATTGTAAATAGAAACCACAATAAAATAAGTTATCCGTCATCCCTGAGCTCCATGTTGGCCCCGAGGAAAATAAAACTGACACAGGTGTCGTCTTCAGTCATCTTCAGAATTCAATTCTATGCAGCCAATGATAATCCTCAGTCACTGCCACAGCAACATATACTGTATTTACTCATTACCTTATGCAAATGAGTCCAATGAAACAGTTATGGCGGCAAGGGGCGGGGGGGGGGGGGGGGGGGGGAATCCATTACGCTTGTGTTACAATGGCCTGAGATGTGCAGCGTTGTGATTCGGGTCAAAGTTTGTGGTGGAGCTATTATGTCGGCCCGAGACGCGACACACTGGAAAAGCAAGGCACCGCTGCGCCTTCATCATTTGCTCATTTGCCAACTTTTAACATTCATGATCGCGCCGTTTATTTCCATATAAATAAACCACATCCATTTAAATTGGGGTGTGAATCTAGAGGCAGGTTTATCAGCAATATGCTGCCATTATTTGTGAAAATAAATATATATCTATAAAAATACAGCCACTGCAACAGCAGCCTGCTCGTTATTTTGTTATATTTAATTCATGCTGGGCGTATTTTTCCATGTGGATACCGGTGCACCAAACTGAAACAAAAACAGCATAAATCTTAACTGCGTTCAGCTACACACACACAGAGTTGAAAACTGTGTGAGTGAGTTGCAGATTATTTGTGAAAGCAGCAGCCAATCACATTTGATCTCTCCGATGTTTGCGGCTGAAACACCGTCACAACACAGGCCATGATCAAAACAACCTCATCACTGAAATAAAGGCGACTCGGGAGCTCCGCGCTGGAGCTAAATCGCCCCTCTCCGGCTTTGGCTTTGGCATCTCTACAAAGAAAAGGTCAGCTCTAATCACGGGGAACATAATGATCCTGAGTGGTCATTGGGGCTTTCCATCATCCCGATGACGGCTGGGAATTAGGCATCACACACTGCCCCTCCGTCTCCCAAAGATGCTCACTGCACATTAACTATGGATCGTGTCGGATTATCCGGAAGGCTGTGACATATTTCCAGCATCACGTCATCCAAAATGACTTGTGCCTCACTTGTAATGATGGAGAGAACAGCATTGGGAGAGGAACGTGATTACGCAGAGATAACAGACAGCAAAGAAAGGTCAAATGACTGAAAGAAGAATTCCCTTCCAGCTCCAGGCACTTTGTGTGTTGTGCACCTGCTGAATTTGACGATTATTTATGAAAGGCAAATCTACTCCCTTTCACCTGCTTTGTCTTTCTCTGCAACAGGTGTAACAACCTCCAGCAGCTGAATTCACTGTAAGCCGGGAAGAAGAGACAGTTATCAGATGAGCAGAGCCCGGTATCGCTGCCTTGCTCCAGCCTCTCCCTCTCTCTGCTCCACGGCTGTCAAGTATATCTGTGTTGGACTTGGTTTTTGATGCTCTCGTTGCAGTCTCGGCGAAAAAGAGAGGAACGCTGAAGCCACGCAACATCTGTTGCATACTAAAGACTCGGTGGACAGCTGCGATGTTGCCTGCACTTTCCAAGAGGGCTACAAGAGCTCAACAAATGTGATTTAGTGTTTTGATTTCAGCACATAAAAGAGGGGGAGGTTGAGAATCAGGTTTCTGCACTCCTAATGCTGCTAAATTAGTTTAACTATTACAAGTATCAGAAGGGGAACAAGTGGAAACACTTCAAAAAAGCACAAAAAATAGACTAATATATACTTTTTAAGATAAGACTATAAATGACAATGCTTTAAAACACACCCCAGACATTACAGTATATATCCAATATGTGTTATGATGAAATACTGGGTGTATATAGGCACATGGAGAAAGCACAGACACTAACAGGTTTGGGCTCATGCAGGAGAGTGACAAGCTCTTGTTTCATTACTTTGTAGATAATAAGTCATTTTATAATAACTGTTGTCAAGAAAAGGCGAAGAAACAACATCACATCAATACAAAATATGATGTGGTAATTGTCTTTGTGCGTACACCTGACAGAATGAATGGCTCTCCACACTATCCCTCACACAGCGTGTTGTCCAATGAACAACAATTAAGTGTGGGGAAATGTCGGACTGAATTGTCACATGTTAAAAATGAAAAACCATAAACAGACAAATGAGTAATTTGCTTACTTCGTGTGTTTTTAACTTGCATACTTAATTCAGTGAGGGCAGCCAGTAAGGGTTCTATATTCCCTGTATATAGACTGCATATGGAACATGTATATAAAGATGGAAGACGTGACTCTACTAATTCCTCCCGCTTTCCACAAATGAAGCCTAAATATCTTGGTTACGGATGCTGCCATCTTGCACCGGAGGATGATGGGGGAGGAGGCATGGTATCAACATCCTTACTTGACCAATCGTGTGTCAATCAAAACGTTTCACTACCTTTTTCTCATATAAAGAGACTAATAAAACCAAAAGCTTCAGAAAATGGTATTTGATGTGTATTTTGACTTTCTATGTTGGTTCATGTCCCATCCACTAACGTGGAGGGTTTTTTATACGGCAGCCATGAATTTGGCTTTACTTTTTGTGAGCCATAAAGTCTTCCATCTTAATATACAGTCCATGATGTAAAGAAACTAAAGTTAAACTTTTCTTTATTCTGCTTCTAAAATGTTAAATCCAATGTGCTATGGGCCCAGTGGAGCTGCAGTATAATGATATTAAATGCATTGTGAAATAAATGAGTCACACAAACTAAAAAAGCACAAGTCAAAAACAGTGGATCAGTAACAGCAGTGTTTCTTCTGAGTTGACTGTAAGAAACACAGTGTATCTGCGGAGGTCTCTCTGACCCCCATGGGGATTTTCAAAGCCCATGTATAAGAAGACACAATGCGCTCCGCTGAACATTTTTCAAATTCCAAACCGAGGAACGCATCTCACTTGGGAAAATATTTTATAAATAAAAGAACACACGAACAGCGCCACGGTTAATATTTAATGTACTGCACAGGCATGTGCAGCGCGACTCCCTCTCCCAGCATGCTACTGGCACAGGACGAGCATGCAGTCACCCACCAGCGGCTCCGAGCCATTCAAATGCAGGGAGAGGAGAGAGTTTGCTGCATGAATAGTTCAGTGCAACAATTAGAATATTTATGCCATCGCTACGGATAGTTTAAAACCGAGTACAAAACGAGGTCGGATCTGGAACTCGAAAAATTAAATGTTTTTCTCACGACTATCGCAAGATGTACATTTTGTACATGGACATTTTCATGAAGCATCATAATTCTGCCTCACACCTTCACTACAACGACAGTTTCTCATAGAATTGTGTATTTTATACTTTTTCATCCCTACTTAAAAAATAATTGGCTTTATTAGTGGTAGAATAGAGCTATTATATGCTCCTAATTAATTGTTATGCTGTATCATGTTTTTTAAAAGTCGCTTTGCTTGTGATTTATTACAATTAACCACCGCTGTCTGCAAAGTCGTCACAATTAAAACATCACCAAACATTTTGTTTACGCAAGGCTTCACCTTCACGGTAAGAATAATAGCAGCATCATTTATTAAAACACTGCAGCAGCATTAACACAATCAAACACAGCAACAACTCCAACAAGTGTTTGTTCTTATTCTAATTCATCCTTCATACACACTGTGTCATCTGTGACAGTAAAAAAAACATCAAAACTCTTCACAGGCTTTGTTGTCCGTGGCTGAAACAACACCAGAGGCCGGGGCCAGTCCACACCGGCAGCCTCGTTGCCATTCTGGCAACACACTCCGCCGCCTGTCTCTATAATGAACCTGCCTCATATTAATCCCTATCACTAATGAGGCCATTCAGAATGATAAGCTTCCTGAGCATTCGCTAATGAACACATGCAGGAGCTGCCTGTGCCTCGGCTAGGCGCTCGTCGACGGCCGGACTGAATCACGGAGCAGTACCTGCCCGTCACCGACTGCAGCGACTGTACGTCAGCAGCGCAAAAATTAATTTAGCCGTCTGATGCGGCGTGCACGTCAAATTGCTGTGTTGTTTCACTCATGCAGCTTCAAAATACGGTTGCAGGAAGATCGAGCAGGCGGAGCAGCGGGGTCACCCAGCACCAGTTCTGTCATCCTTCTCATGCTTGTTAGAGCTTCTCTTAATCTATGACACTTGGCTGATTCAGTGCATGCTCCCTTTCTACAGTGCAGACGTGAGAAGACACTTTGTCCTGTTTTTCCTTCGCCACAAGTCGTTACAAAGTCCTGCAGGTTAATGACTGATTATGAAGACACTGATCTGATTGTGAGGTATTGTTGTTTCCTTAATTTAGAGAATCCACGCTTTTTTTAAACATCATTTCTCCCAGAAATCTTTAAAAAATAATTTCATCTATGAATCCTATTCATATTTGTGCGTAGGTGTGAGTCACTCTGCAGTTACACCATCGAAAGGCTAGTGGCAGTGTCGAGTGTCTTCCAGTTTCTCGTTGGCTTATTTAGAAATTCTCTGGCATCTGAGATCTCAGGTCAATATCCTTTTCCAGCTTCTATGATGCTTTAGAGTTACTGCAAGTGAAAAAAAAAAAGTTAAATCCTACAAGTGAACATTTTGCCGAGACATTTACATACATTTAAGATATATTTAGCATTTGTAACTTTGAAATGAGTTGCATCTTTGCGTTTCTTGTTATAGAAAGTTGTCATTGATTTTTTTATCTTCACGGGTGTTAATATTTACCTATTAACACCCTCGGGTAGAGATGTGAGTGTCATCTCACCGTGCGAGTGTGTGAATTGTTGTGTGCGAACCTAAATCCGGTCTTGTGTTGTGTGTGTCTGTGTGTGTGTGTGTGTGGCAGCTGAAATGCATGCACGCAAAATGTGATGAAAAACTTGTCTCGTAAAACACACACATGCGCGCACACGCACACGCACAGCCTTACAGCTCTCTGCTGCTG
This sequence comes from Verasper variegatus, assembly GCA_026259375.1. Taxonomy (NCBI): domain Eukaryota; kingdom Metazoa; phylum Chordata; class Actinopteri; order Pleuronectiformes; family Pleuronectidae; genus Verasper; species Verasper variegatus. Next base: position 28,501,286 of record CM048038.1, on the reverse strand, counting down.
CCTGCACACTCATGTTTAAGTCTTCCTCTACCAGTAAAGAGCCTCACCATCACCAGGACTCATGCCACGTCTCTGTGCAGCCAACATGGCCTGGACTGAGTTGACGGCTTTCCATTATAAATATACACACCTTGGCATCAACCAATCACTTCCCTGCTGTTTCATGGGTAAATCGGAGAAGTGAAAATGCAGAGGAGGCACAGGCGAGATGTTTCAGACAGGATTTGATGGACGGGTGGATCTGGCAGAGCCTCCATTTGAGACACAAACTGTCAATACATGCCCCCCCCCCCCCCCCCCCACACACACACACACACACACACACACACACACACACACACACACACACACACACACACACAGGGGAAGTATTGGGCATACATGTGTAATTCAGTTCCAACATTTGAATACATCTTAACACATTCCCACCACAGTCTCCACTTCTGTGAATAGCCATCTGTGCTGGCTGAGGCGGTTTATAAGCAGCTCTAATGGGAGCCCATGAAAGCGTTACCCGGTCCACTGCATCTTGGCCAAACACTGAACCGGGCCAGATGAAAACATACTCCAAGAGATGTCGCTCCAAATCCTTGTGGCAGCGTCGCCAGATTGCAAAGGCCGGTGGAGGAGAGAAAGGGGAGGAGAGGAAATGGCAGAAGAGACACAACGCACAAGATTCTGACATTTGAAAAGGGATCGCCAAACACAAGTGACGACTACAACAGCAACATAAATAACGACCGAGCCGGCTTGTTTGTGTTTTGTGCCTTCTGGGCATTTGTGTAATTAATCAGGTCTGTCACCAGCCAGGAAACTGATACTGTCTGCAAAACCCAGGACTGTGTTCAATTTGTAAACTCTGAAATTTCATCTAGTAAACAAACAACCTTATTGATGTGATTAATTTATATCTTCACTAAATGATAGTGTCACAATAAAACATGTGACAACATGCCAGTTTAAAAATATAGACTGTAGGTGCTTTAACATAATTCTCAAAACATAAAGAAACAAATGTTTTTCTCTTATGCTTCACCCTAACAAACAGCCGTGCGTATGCCACAACCCCGACCTCCACACCTCTACTGTCCACGTTGTTAAATACAAGTCAGACTTCTTCCTGCATCACCACTGGACACCATCATATATTAGTCGCACACATCCTCAATGAGGTGCTGGAAACAAGACAGAGTGCTCCAGCTCTGAAGCCAAATATAAAAGCTTACCACACGTGCTATGTGAGGTGTCACCAGCTTGTTACCTAGTCCTGACAAGGAAATTCTCATTACCAGTGCAACACATTATAAATAGTTCAGGAGCCTCGCTGAGATAGACAAACAGTTTTATCAACTCAGCTAAAATCGAATTTCGTGTCTCTTTCTTTGATCTAATTCTGAAATTAATTATCAAGGCAATCACAAGACCCCACCCACATCTGTATCTGCTGCCACTCATCTGCATCGGCCTGTAAAGGATGGCACCATCATGTCGGGCCTCCTCCTGTCCCACCGCGCTCTGCGACCTGAACACGGGCGATCAACCGTTGAGCGCCATGACATTTCCAGTGACCAGAGCGGCTGCGGGCCCATAAAAAGAGGGTCAGGTCATGATGCTGGAAATGAAACATTCAATCCCCGATATTACGCCCTCTGCCACATGCGATGACTCTCCTTCAAAAAGGCGGAAATAACATTGTGGCTCATTATTAGAAAAAGCTGACACTGATCTCCGTGCTCCAGACACCAAATGTCAGGAGATATTCTGCTCGTGTGCAGTCATTTCTGGCCGTGTCGAGCATTTAAGACGCCTTGCAAGATGCGGTGTGATTCATTTGATACCTTGACATTTCCGAAACACGGCCCTCGGACAAAATAAGGTCTTTTTTTAACAAGGTTACAAGGCTACTTTTGTGAAAATAAATGGATAAGGGTCCAAAAGCATAAAACCAATGAAAACTTAAAATGCCAAGTGGACAGTGCAGAAGATATGGGATTAAATATAAATTTAATTATTTTTCATTTGGCTGATAATACTCCCAAGTATGATATTTTTTGGAGCGGGCAATGAGAAACATTTACAAGCCACAACTAGGCCGGTATACTGTACGCACACTGAATCTGAAATAGATTCCCTGCCACTTTCAGCTCGCAGTGTCCATTACCTCAAGCTTTTCTTTTTTTCCCCAGACGTGTCCGCCCCTCTCACTCGCGGTAAGATCTTGCAAAAACATAAAGCTGGATGCACTTGCCAAATAGTCGTACAACACATTACGGCCCTCTTCAGCGGCGGTGACTCTGCCTTTTCCTGAAATCACACCCACGTCCTCGTATCACTATTTCAAAGTCAATCGTTGGTTTAACACATTTTTGCGTTAATGCATCACAGAGGAGGGGGAAAGGTGTCCGTGTGGAAGTAGGCCATTGGGAAGACTGATGGATAGCATTACGCCAAACGGGCCATTACGAGAGAGCCGTGGATCATAAACAAATGACATTACGATCATGAGGTGGCGTAGGAGTGGAGGGGAAGATGGGTATTCTATCTGGCTACACTAAACCCTGCATTTAGCGAATTTCACTTACGATAAATCAAGGAGCCACTGAGGGAAGGCCGAGCCAGTCCACTACTTGTGCTCTTAAACGCCAAATACCGTCCGTCAGGGCTATCTCCCCCGTCTCCTTCCCCTTTGTCTCATTTACCTGCGAGCCCCGCAAAAAACACAACCGTCTTCCTCTGTCTTCTTCTCCGTCTTTGTAGCCGCACTTAAAAGCCGGCGGAGCGGCTCGGCCATTCCGGGGGCTCCGTGATCTATGTTGATGACACCAACTTGCGAGCACCTACAGTCCTGCAAACTCCATTTGGAGTGACCTTAGTCGTAAACCCAGTCTCACGCCGCTGGCTCCGATAGATACCGTCGTTTATCATGAGGGATTTTCAAATTGGCCTCCTGACAGCACCTTGCACATTGCAAATTAGTAAATCAACAACTACATACATGCGGAAATGCCGCGAACAGCTGTAATTACCTGCAGGGAGGGAGGTAATATCCGTCATAGTAATTGGTTGTGCCAAGGTAGTGGCGTTGTTAAGGGCGCCGACGCATTATCTACATGTTCCTCTACTTCTTCCTTTAGCAGGACATCACATTAGGACATGTTTAATCATTTGATCTTGAATCTCTCAGTGTGAATGTCATGGTACCTCCCCAACGCTGAGACGACATTCTGCGACGGTCGATTACTCCGATATGTCAAAATAATTTGGGATGAAAGAAAACTGAAAACAGATTGCCATGGATTTTCTTGTACAAATATCAAATTATATTCAATCAACAGCCATAACTTTGCATATATTATATATCTACCTTCACTTGTTAAAATTGGTTTAATTGCTTGAAAAGTATTTTGTTTGCAAGTCATATGATTATGTATCTGTGCGGTTAATATGTATCCTGTGGCCTCAATGTTCACAACTGATCTTTATGGATAAATGCACCAAATGATCACAGTCAGTATGGTGGTTGATATTCACCTAAAATTAATACATTTTCCAGAAATCACACTATGAACCTGAAGAAGTTGCCCACTCTGCCCAGTTAGTAAGCCAAGTATCAATAGAGTGCATAAATGTAATATAAGTGGCATAAATTAATCAAATCAAACAATCGTTTCACTGGAGGACTCTGCTTACACTGTATTTAGCGCATCCTCCATTAAGTGTTTTCAGTACTACACTCACTTAAGCACCATTCAGCTTTAATGTTAGAAATTATGATATTTATATTAGAATTTTAGGTTGTTTTCATTTTCACGCTACACAGGAGCCAGTTAGGAAAATCAAACCTTTCTTTTTAGGACAGAGGTTTCAAGATGGAGGGGGAGGCAGGAGGAAAGAGAGAAATTAAAGGATCTAAATTAAAGGAAAAAAATAGGAAGATTAAATATAGACCAGAAAGGAAAGATAGATAGGACCATAAAGAAAGACAAGTAAGGAAAGGAAAGGAAAAATAAAAAAATAAAAGCTTTTTTTGTGTAACAGCAGACAATAGAAAAATAAATTTGAAAAATACTATAAAAAATGAAAAGGCTCCACATAACAACCAATAACAACAAGTCCATGCAGTAATAGTGGTCAGAGACACGAAGAGTTGTAAAGAGATATTGCTGTTGAAGGGAAATGTTTCGGCTGTTGCTCCTGGTGACTGACGAGGAGTGCTCCGCTCCTCAGTGAGGAGGGTGTCCAGGATTATCCAGAACAGATGACAGTTTGATCAGGGTCCTCTTCTCCAGCGCTACTTCAACAGGCACCTGGTTTTCAGCCAATTACGGAGCCGGCCCTTCTTGATAAATTGAATCAGTGTGAAGACGACAGAGGAGTACAAGTCGCTGGCTAAATCAGACTGGAAGAAGGATCTCGGCTTCAGGAAATAGTGTCATTATTCCCTTCTTATACACGGCCTCGGTGTTGGTCCTCCAGGTCACTCTGTTGTCCTCCACGTCGACAGCCTCTCCCAGAATGCACGTCTCTCCTCAAACTGATCGCCACAAACCTCCTGTACTCCTTCACATCTGCAGAGTCGGAGAACCTCTGTAAGAGCGACGACCCACAGCTATACTGAAAGGGGACCCACAGACAGATGGATCTCCTGCACCACCACATCAGACGGAGCACTGCCCAGGTGCACACTACCCAGGCAATTTGTCTGTCAGGTCGTCAGTAATCCAGGAGAGGGTGGACGCAAACTGTTGTTCAGATGCTCTTTAATCTGCAGCTCACTGGCCAGTCGAGCACACGAGTGTCTGTCAATCTAAACTACACCCAGAGGCGGAACGAGAATTACCGCACCTTCGCCGAGCATACATATTCCGTGTACATATTTCTGCATACAGATAAGGTGGGACCTTTGACCTTTGAAACATAATCACTTCCAGGTTCAAGTGAATGTTTAGACTGGCTGTCTCCGGGGCGGTGGCATAACAACTGCATGTTAATGCTTTCTGTCCACTTTGGAAATGGCTGAGCAAATTCACTTTAATCCAAATGAGTTCAATTAATACTTGATGTAATCTAATTTGAGGAAATATCACGTGGGGCCATTATTCATGTGCTGTAAGTCAGCATGCAGCTCCTGTCAGAGCCTATGAGTCAAGGAGGAAGTTGCATTAAGGTTTCACTCTGGCCTTTGCATGTCTTTAGAAAAGCACTGCATGTCAGAAACATGTATTCACTTGCCAGTAACCCATACAGTGTGCCAGTGTTTCTATATTTCCCCTGAATTCCCACAAAAAGTTTCACTTTATCTCATATTTTTCAGTTCTTGGCAGGATGGCGTCCGCTGAAACCCAAAACTAATTAAATCAAGCCTGATGAGTCTTAAACTCTTGAGGGCAGAGTGACCCGTGTCGCAGCTACGCAGCGGCAGGCAAACTGCGGGGTGGATTCTTAAAAAAAAAGCACAAGCAAATTTGCCGTAGCGTCTTTAAGACGGCGTAATTACCAAATTAATTTATAGAGGGAGAGTATTTCTTTTATTTATTTCTGAAGGGAGCTGCCTGTCACATGAGGCTGACTTGACAGTCAAATCAACCCTTCAAACCCGGCTCCCTTCGGAAAACGTTCGATTCTGGGATGAAAAGGAATCGATAGCAATGTTCTCACTCGGAGAGACGGAGCCCCTGCATTCCGACGCTCAACCGGGCCTGAATGAGAAGTTGGAGGCAGCATCACTGTATATATTTACAATGTGTGTGTGTGTGTGAGAGAGAGCCTCATAAAGAAGGAGCAACAGTATAAAAACATTTTCTTTTTACATCTGCTGATCTCAATATAACAGGTCCCTCGCAGGCAGTAACTTCACAAACACTTTTCTTTTTATGAATGACAGCTCAAGTGTGGGAAATCTGAACAAATAACCGGCGACGTGGCAGAGAGTCAACACCACTCTGATGTTATGGAGCCACGCATTTACATAAAGTCTCTGTTTGCTCTAAAGGCAACAAACTGAGACATGACTCATTGAACAGCAGCAGATGTCCCACCATTGCTCCAGGCACAGTAAATGGTGTATGGAAAATTCGGTCGCGTGCTTATGTTCATGTTGTCGTTTGTTTGCGTTTTGCAGAGTTTTGCACGTCTGGTTAATCTTTATCTTGGTTTGCAGCCGAGCATTTTTAAAGCCACATTTCTGTTAAAGGGACAATCCAACAATTCATTCATTCAAATCCAACCTGGAAATGTCGGTGTAAATGGGAAGGCATGCACGTGCCATGCAGGGATGAAAACTGCTGGACACAGAAAGTCTTGCAGATGTCTTGAAATAAAGGCTTGTCTCTTACGCTTATTGTGGATTATCCATGTTGTCTTCTACACTAGTAGCCGAGGCTAATGCCTGTCCAGACGAAAATCTCATCCTCTGAGCTTTCAAACTCAAAACGGGGCCAGCAGGATTGCCAGGCGTATCCGTCGCAGTGTTTCCAAAAGAAAACGTACTTTGTGAGGTTTACCGTGCAACAGCGCCCCCTGCAGCCACACATGGTGATAAATTCCATTGCGCTCTGTCTACAAGCAATTATGTGGTTTTCCTGTAGAGATAAAAAAAATCGAATCTAATCAATAGTCCCACTTAAGGCACTGAAACTGAATATTTACCCATGACACCCGGCTTCCTGAACCAGAAGAGCTGCTGCTGAGAACAATACACCCAACTCTGTTTATAATTCTTCATATTTTGAACGTTTCCTTGCTGAATATTGGAGACAAACGTTGCTTTTTAATGCCGTCTTTTTAACTGATCCACAGTTTGGCATTACTTACATTGAACTTGGTGGGCTGGATTCTGGAAATTAAAGCTGTGATTATCAGTCGCAGGGGATTGTACCTGCTCACTAAAGTTACATGGAGCAAGAAGAGCGAGGAGTGGTAATGAGGGAGGGTAAATTCTCCCCTTTTCAAGTCACTGAACCATCAAACTAATTTTGAAGCTGCTATTTTAAAAGGGGAAAAGTTTTCTTTTTCCAAGTCAATCTCAAAACAATACTTACATGCCCACATATGTGCACTCTGAGTGTTATTAGTCACTGTAATCGCTCTTCCGCTCCATATTGCACGGGGAGCGATCATCTCTTGATGTTACGCTAATGGAAAAGATGGAGGACAAAATCAAGTGTGGCTTTGTTTAAAATAACAAAGAGCCTCTTATTACTGAACAACAGGAGGTTTCAGCAGCCTGAGTTAGTCTAATTAAATGTGTTTTTTAATTTTTTGAATTCAAAGTAAGAGTCCTTTTAGTACAAATTGCCTTGCTGAGTTTGGCAGAGGGATAATAGGAGAAAAAGAACTTTCCAACAGCTTTTCATACAGAACAAGGAGCTATAGCTTGTGGGATGTTCTAAACAATCTCTACAGGCATAGACAGGGGGGGAAATTACAGAAACTTACTCGTTCAGTGCACGTGCAGCCACTTCAGCATCGTTTTCCTTTATCCAAATGACTTAAATGTGAGTCAAATTTACACTTAAATTACTTTTAAGCACCACTCACAATCAAGTCCACCCACACAACTGAAAACAACAAATGGTTTGAATGCGTTCGATGAGCAAATTGTCAGTGTGGCTGTTATTGAGATATCTCTCTCGTCAGATCGCCAATTACAGCAAGTGTGTGATTACACTGATCGCTTTCAAACCCCCCCCCCCCCCCCCCCCCGTCAGGTTGTAATTTTGGCCTCTCAACTAGTCATCTCCCAATCAAACAGAGAGCCTCTCTTTTGTGTTGGCTTGGTGCCTTTTATTGGACACATAAAACCTCCTCAACACCAGATCATATTGGGATGGGAATAAAGAAATAGCATTATATTGAAATCTAACCTCTACTTTGTTATGTTTTTCTCTCATTTGGTGTCTTTGAGCATCTCATGAGTTGACAAATGGACCATTGAAGCTCTCACTGGAGTCAATACAGTGTATTTTAGCACCATGACCAGCATTATGTTTAAAATTTTTGCGTTTTATTCCTCTGGACTTTTTAAATGTTGTTAATTTTTTAACTTGAAGTCACTGAAAATATCTGCCAAACAAGACAAACAGGCAAATAAAACTCAAAGTGTCACCGATTCTTAATGGCTGCATGTACTAGCTAAAAACGGCACGGGAGAGAAAAATCAATTATCTCTGGAAGTAGAGCGGAGTGGTACAAATCCAATAAGCGCTTGTGAAAGTTAAACACAAATTAGCTTCTGCTCTTTCTCTCATGTGTCACCTCAGCTCTGTATTAATTATAGTAAAATTTAAATGAAAATCAAATATTAACAGTAAAATGAGCTGGAAATGAAGTGGAAAATAACCAGACTGTCATTTCTGGGAAATACTACGCTGATCTTACCAGCTCTTGAAGTCCTGTCTATTTTTTCTTTTTTCCCTATCTGGGAGTAAAAGCTGCTGTTGATTCTGGGTGTGGTCCAGAAATTCAGTTTAAAGTCCAACTTGTCTTGTGTACTCCCCTGTCGTGTGCGCCAGATGTGAAAGCAGACTGGAAACTCAGTAATGTCATTGGTTTAATGAGGTATCATTACACATTGCGGGTCATTACATGTGGCGCAAATCATGGGAGAGTGATGTGGTGGTGGGGGGGCGGGGGGGGGGGGGGGTACGCATATCAGTTAGAATGAAGATAATAGAATGAAAAGGATTGAACTGACAGCTGTTCACAACAATGTCCAGTGCTACTGTATTTACAGAGAGTATATTATTGACTTGCATTGTGGGAGATGTAGGATTTAGCATTTTTCTAAACTTGACTCTTTTTAAAAACAACTATCTTCTTTAACTACTACTGCTACTACCTAGAAGGGCAAATCCTTCATCTACCCCAAAATTGAACACGTTCTTTCTCGGATCATGCAGCACCTCCTCCTCAAAATGTCATGGAAATCAGTTGAGTGTTGCCTAACAAACAGGCAAACGGCAATGAAAACATAACCTCCATGGAAAAGTAATGTAAAATGCAATGTTATGAAGTAACTACAGTTACCCAGTAAAGTAAAGTACTTATACCTAGTTTCAGTTTCCATAGTTTCCCCTATTTTTACTTTCAGTCCTGTTCAGAGGGTTATGTTGCACTTTACTCCTCTACATGTATTTTACTTTTCACAGATTGATTTAAATTTTTTTTTTTTAAAACATATTTTATAAACATAAAACATAAAATCAAGTTTCCATAAAATTGTTTACTTTGAGTGGTGCTTTTCAATTTGTAATGTTAATTCCACCAGTGAGCAAGGCCGACTTGCACAAGTACCTCTTAGCAGCATAAAAACTACTGTAGTATTTAACAATCTGCAAGGTTGCCCTCCATCCCAAAAATAAATAAACAGAGAGAAAGAACCTGCCAAACTCCACAACTTCAAACTGGATTTATGTTTTGACCAGAACAAAAGACCTTTCTGACACTCTTGTCTGGAATTAGATTGAAAAATTGTGTATTTTGATGCTGCTTACACTACTTTAGATGCAAGCGATTCCATTTGATGTCATGAAGCAAAACTTAGATGAGCTACTGATCCACTGATTCTGCATCTAAGCAAGTCAAAGTCAACCAAGAGGCTGAGTATATTTCAGGCACTGCTCTAAATGTTTTAAATATCTGACACAACTCGCATTTAATAACACTGATATTACTTAGCTTTGAGCAAGAAGAAAGAAATAAAAGCTTGGAGGTTGACTTTGACCAAATAGCCACGTTGCCGCGGCAACCTCTGCCAGGGTGCCAAATCCCCTTTCTCTCTTTGGGAGGAAATGATCTATGGCACGATGATTGGTAGATTCTATTGACATCCATCATTCTTGCTTCCATTTACATCTGCCGAAATAAATATTCAGCCTTTCAGCGACTCTTATGACTAATCTGTGCGGTGTGCAGCAGTCACACAAGTGTGGTGACCTTTGATCCGTCACCTTATTTATTTTTTTCCCCGCAATTTGCTGGAAATGCATCCATTCAAAATATGCATTAAATAAAAAAAGCTTTGGTTTGAAGGCTGAATATTGATCAGTTCAGATCTACGTGAAGATCAGAGAAAACGAAAAAAAACACAGCGGTGCAACCAAAAATCTTGTGGCACAGAAAACAACAGACACGCAAGCAAACCCACCGCATGTTATAAATCAACAATATGCAAATTTTCAAGATAAATCAAAAGATGCAGAGTGTGCCCACATGTGCCATCACGCACACAATCACATGATTTGTTGTCTGTCGTATGATTTATATTTAAATTCTCCGTTCTCCGCTGTCACAGTACTCAAGATATTAAGAAACAGCAACGTCTTATTATCAAATATCCAAAACCTTTGGGAAGATACATGAATTAACAGTACAGTAATTTAAATAGCATTTAGCGTGTATTGACATCGTGAATATATTTTTCCCTTTAAATCAAATCATCTATAAAAGAAAACTAGATTTTAGTAAGATACAAATTATAACACTTCAATCCAACAGTGAAATTGGATAAATTGATTTTTTTTCAGTCTGCTCCCTCTAAAAGAAAAAATATAATTATCCTTTAATAATCAATGTGAAACTTTCTAATAATGTGGGTGTAATGAAAAAGCAGCTCACACCTTTCAGTGTAAGAGCATTCAATTAAATAAACTCCCTCATATTCAACTGAAAAAAACAGGTGGCCATTTAAGATTATGTGTGTTTTCAGATCACATATATATATATATATATATATATATAAAGTCAAATTCAAGCTACTTTTTTTGTGGTAGCAGAACTGTGGACATGATTAAATCAAGAAAACATTGGACAAGAGGGCATTCATTCATCCCTGTATTTTGCATTCTATCTATTTATGTAGCAGCTACAGCAGAGGGGACATGGAACTGTAGCTGCCACTTATTGCATCCTATTGCAGACTGAGACGAGAGCGGAACGGGCAGGAATGTGGATTACAATGAAGTTTTCCATTTCAGCACCACGGACAGCTCCATGGATTTCTCATGAAGCAGCAACCCGCTGTTCAAAGCAGCTCGACGGATAAAGGACATTTCAGAACCATGGCCAGCGTCACAAATAGTTTTCTATGAGGGGCAAATTGTTGTTCAGCGTCTTGCCCAAGGACACTTCGGCTTTCAGATGGGGAAGACTGGGATCGAACTGCCGACCTTCTGGTTGGAGGAAGAACCGCTCTACTGCTCAGCCACAGCCGCCCTATAGTCGACACATTCAAGACAGATTTCGAAGGCTCCTTCAACCGCAGGCGTAAATACATGTGGAGCCATCCCGGCCAAACCTTTTATTACAACCTGTTATTCAAAGAGGTAATGGTGCTGGAAATAGCAGTGAGGACAGGACGAGAAATCCTCTGTAGACAAGATCGTCTCATTTCCAGGCCCAGAAAGGAAGCAGTCTTTGTAGACCGTGTAGCAGTCAGCTCACTGCTCACTTAGTTTTAGTCTAGTTTTCGTCGACGAAAACTCAGAACATTTTAGTCTAGTTTTAGTCACATTAAACTCCTTTTCTTCCCTTCTCAGGCCCAGGGACCCCCTGTGTTGTGTCTACAACTGCATAATAGTCAATCCCAGCCGAAGCTCAAAAGGCATCATATGATGTGGCATATTTAATTGCACAGGCAAAAAAGCCACACACAATCGGCGAAACATTTTAAACCCGCTGCTGTAGATCACCGACATGGCCCAGGACATAAAGTGTCAGCTGGTGCATAGAGTTAAGAAAGGGAAATATGCTTTACAGTTTGATGAATCCACAGATATATTAAACTCTGCCCAGCTGCTTGTTTTCATCAGATACAGTTTTGACGGAAAACGTAATGCTGTTTTGCTCATCCACTCAATATCAGACTTGCTCTTGCAGGGAAATGTGCTGAGCCACCTGTATGAACTGCGGGACGAGGTTGGATCCCAGCTCGCTGACCACCTCACTGACCCTGACTGGTTAACAAGGCTGGCGTACTTGTGCGAAAAGACTTTCTCAGCCCTAATAAATACAGAGCGCAGCTAAACGTGGAGAAAAATCTCAGAGTCGCCGTCTCCAAAATAAAGCCGAGAATGGACTTGCTCTGCTCCATGCATATTGCCCACCTATAGTGAGTTTAAGAAATTAAAGTAATGTTTAGGCTAAAATAAATAACCCTAAAGTTTTTGCACATGGCAGCAATAAGGTGTCTGCTGCTCGTTTTGCATACAGACGCGTACAGACATCACCTGCGCACTTTTTTATACTTACAGCATGTGCTCACTCAGCCCTGCTGTTTATACAGGGAGTTTCCCTGTAATTCTGGTTATATTCTATTTCTTAAATTGCTATAAAATAATATCATGGCTGTAAGGCTGTTGTTCTTTTGTGTTGTATTAATGCCCGTGTTTGCATAGGCCTAATAGTGCGTGTGCGTGGCTGTGCGCAACTATATATACCACATCCAGGGTAGGTGGTGGTCGCCAGTGTCTGGCACCGTTATTTTGGGGGTCGCGGGCTGAAAAGTTTGGGAACCCCTGAGTTAGTCCACCACCAACATTTTCGTCTCGTCTCGTTAAAATAGATTTAGTCATAGTTTTTATTTTCAAAGATCTGTTTTCGCCACGTCTTAGTCTCATCTTAGTCATGGGAAAAAGGTCGTTAACAAATATTTTTCGCCATAGTTTTCGTCAACGAAATTAACACTGCCGTGTAGACCACGTCCTCCTCAGGATGCTGCCTCTGAATTGAGATGTCATCACAAGTGATGAATATGAATCAAATTACCACAAATGTTTCAATCCACCCCCTGTCAGTTTGAATCCAACTGGGCAAAAGTAACATGGAATCTATTATAGCCTATGTGAAATGTCCAGTGTCCACAATGTCCATTATCTAAAACCTCCCTGATGAAGGCCAGTGTGCTGCAACGTGTAGGTGCTTTTTTTTATCTTCACCATGCAAAGCCACACTAATAAATCCTATTTAAAAAGAATTCCACACCATGACTGCTTTGGTTTAATTTATTTTTTATCAGCATTTGAACACCAATTTGGAGTAATGGAGTTTATGAGTACAGTATAAAACATATCTGCATTTGCAGCTTGGAAGCTCCTCAATCAGAATAAAGCATGAGACACATTTGCAAGTTTCACTGACAGACCTGAGGGACGGAGAGAAATGGATGAGTCTCAACAATGGAGTCAATGACAGTAAAACCTTCCTTCTGTTATGTAGCTCAGCGTCACATAATTGAATAAACCCGTTCTTTTACCTTTTTGATGTGAAAATTAGCGATTATACACAGGTTTTTTCCGTAGTGCAACAGACACATTTTTCTCTTCCCTTTTTTAACTTTCAGAGGCAGAGTGCAGGGTTCGCCCACTCCCAGCCCACGCCTTCCTAACAAAAGCAATAGAAGCGATTGCATTTTGGAGAGTAAATCAATCATGGTCTTCCCTCTGTGCATGACTGGCCTATAGTCTGCTTATACCACACAAGGCTGAAGCATCTTTTATCTTCATCATATGGGAATGCATCATAGACGTCTCTTCCCTCTGGCTGCCGTAAGCCGTGCTCTGGTCAGCTCAGGTCAGGTCTGCAGGGGTCTTGCTTTGAAAAATAAGGGCACTTATCATCATTATCATTACACTTCTATTACTAACAACAGCTCTGTCTTCCAGCGTATTGAGCACAGCTACCGCCACATAGCTAGCTGTGGGCTTCTTCACTTGCTTGGCCAGTGGTGGAGCTTGAAGGGGGAAACTTGCTACACATGGAGGGTTGAGTTGAGAACTAGAGTCACAGGATTATTCCTCTGCTCTTGCTTCTGGTGCATTAGTAGGAATGTTTTTTTTCCCGGTACCGGTGATAAAAACGATAATTTTAAAATAGTACCATTGTCTAAACAGTTCCAGAACCAATAACATAAAAAAAATGGGTTTACGATAAGAATGGCTACATTTTTATTTGCTAAGCCAAATTGGAGCCTGAACTTTGACGTATTAACAGTTTCTCAAAAGAAGGCACCAAAATCTGCATTGCCATTTGGTCCAGTGGCCTTGTGGGAACCGGTGCCTGTTTCTGGTGCCTGCACCAGATATCGGTACCTTACCATAAGCATTGTTGCAGCCAACTTGTAGCATTTTAGCTACTACAGGCAGGATACACGCTACACAAGTCAAAGAGGAGTTACGGTTGCAGCTGTTGTACTTATGGTAAATATGAATTTTTGTTTTCTGCCTATCGGGGGATTGACCCTTGTGGGCTTTCGGCAACCTCACCTACTATTTTTGGTGCTTACACCGAGCCAAGTACTTCTTTGCCTCTGGTCTCACAAGTTCCCTGTTTTACAAATATTCACCTGCCACATCTCAACCTTTTTATTTTTGCCTTCATCAGGGACAGTGCAACAACCAGATCCCCTCTTTGCATGTTCTCAGGTGCTGTGCTTTGGGCAACATGCATTCCCCTGCCCTTTAAAGTCAGAGGTCATCTTTAATCGGATGTTAAATTCATGTATACACAGCCCTGAAGTGAGGCCCCTTGTAACCCACCTGGACGACAGCTAATTTTTTTGGCTTCATATACACATTAGCCTGCCGTCTTTTCTTCCTTTCTTTAAATTGCATAAACATCACGACTGCCGTACAAGGAGAAGCTGCTTCAGCGCCTCTTTCCTCTCAATGACTGGATTACGTCACCGAAAATTTCCATCAATAAAACGCTCCTCATAAACCACTTGGGGAAAACACACACTCTTGCAGTTGTGAAACTATTCTACCAATCTATGCAGAGTAATGAGCTGTATTATCATAAAACAAGAGCCATTTGCAAAATTGTGGATCTGCCAGATTTGGGGGAGAACTCAGCTTGATGTTATGCAAATTGGGCAACAGCATGAATACTTAGTTGATCAAAGCAGAACGTGACATATTGTATAATAAAGCGCTGGATTTGAGTGATAAATATTGTTTTCGAGGGTTGTATCTTAGAAACGTAGCTGTGTAATATTCATCTTCTTCAGTCTTGTCCAGGATGAGGGCTGCGATGATGAAATGATTGATTGATTGATTGGCTGATTGACAGAAAATTATATTGCAACTATTTATTTACTATTTCTCAAGCAAAAGTGTCAAAGCGTCTCTGCAGAATTAGCATCACAAACCATTTATTTTGCTAAAACAACCCTTTGCATAATGATAGTGGTTGATGACAGTCATTTGAATTTTCTTCTGGAAATTTGGATAAAATCTCCATTACATCTGGACGGATGAATTTATTTTATTATTATTATGATTATTTTATTATTTCATTAACATTTAATAAACCAAACAATAAATAAAGGGAGAAAAGAATCATCAGAATAATCAAAATAATGGAGCTTTTCCACAGCTTTCAACTGCCTTCATTACCAAATTAAGTTTTCTTAGTAATAAAGCTGGCGCAGCTTCATAAGTTTTAAACTCATATATAACAATTTAAATGATTTCAACAATCTCATCTCATCTATATTTTGGCAAAAAGAAAATCAGGTGATGGGTTTAGGAGCGCACGGCGTACATGGACACCTGGGGGGAGAAACTTAAAACAAAAGAAATATCACACCTCGGGATGCTGTTTGGAGATTTAATGAGCAGAATGCATAATATATGGCTTCTGTTCAGACTCTCACAAAGAGGCAGCAGTTCTT
This sequence comes from Verasper variegatus, assembly GCA_026259375.1. NCBI lineage: Eukaryota > Metazoa > Chordata > Actinopteri > Pleuronectiformes > Pleuronectidae > Verasper > Verasper variegatus. The sequence continues at coordinate 28,485,616 of CM048038.1, read as the reverse complement.
CCTGCAGATTGCGTAACACACTCTGAGCATATAAAGGCAGACATGTCCTGAAATACCATCTTACAGCTTATCTTACAAGTAATTTGTCGCTATTGTCCTCACAAGTTCAATGAGGAAGACCCTATATCCCTTTTCGTTTCATTTCAATTCTCTGCCTAGTCTAATCAGCTGACTGTTCACGATGATCCAATTAGAACGAGGGGATGATCTTATTGGTCATGGCGATACATTTAGTACATTCTAAAATTTCAGTTTCTCCCCCTAATTGAAATGAGAATCTCAGTTAAAGGTGTTTTTTGTACTGTAAGTGATGCGTTTTATAATTTTAGTTTAATTTACAATAATGTTGTCCAAGAATACTTACTACTACCTAAATGCTAAAAGGTGAGTATCAGAAAACTTTATAGCTGTATTGAATTCATCTGACAGCACATAAGTCTCATGTGTTGCAGAACGTACACATATTATTTATCATACCTCCTCACTGTGTTTGTACAATGCATAAACATTATATCAGTATATATTGCTGTTATATAGCTGTTGATGAAAATCGCAATAATTATTGATATTGTTTAATTGCCCAGCCCTAGTTTCTCATGACATGATACAGTATTAAACCATAACCTTTGCACAAGTGTTACGTGCCTGAGCATAACTATAAAATAGATTTAATTATGATAGATGGAGATTTGATCTTTGCCAGAGAAGATAAGGAAAAATACAACATGTTTCTTTTTGTACTACGTTGTGCTGACACAAGATACATTATAATTTCCCTCTCTCAAGTCAAATAGGTTTATACAGAACAGGTCCAATACATTTTTTACAATCTGTGAAGAAGCTCAACTTGAGTAACATGACTTTGTTAAAATCTGTGATGGTAATATAATTTTGACGACCTATTAGTAAGGCTCAGGCAAAAAGTATTAATGGGATTGACGAGAGACAACATCGATATAATATATATCACTCTTTGCAGATCAAACATTTTCCCCTTGACAGCCTCCACGGGCCATCACTTCTGCTTAAACATCTTGACAGCTGCCATTTTTATTATTTTTGACCTCTTTTCATTTATATTTGACAGTTAAGCTTTGTTGAACATTTACACAATTTATACCCTTTAGTAGATCGTTTCTGATGTGATATTTTTAAACATACAGGTGAGAACAAATTGCAAAAGAATTGTCAGGGCTTCTTTGTAAATAAAAAAAAGGGCAGTTTGAAATAAATGGTGCTGAGAAGCTGTCAGCTCTGAAGAAAAATGACAAGCGTAACCGACAGCAGCAATGAGAGAATTATGATAAGCTGTCAAAAGGCACTGCAGAGACAACAGTCCTTACTGTACAAGGATTATAAAGGTGAATTCATACAGAGGTGGAGGAGGAGAAAAGGTGGACAGACATAAGGAAAACACAGCGAAGTAAAACTCACCTTTTATACAACAAATGCAGCTCGAAGTGCTTTACATGCAATATAGATAAAAAATAAAACATGTGTATTGGACAAATTAAGTGTGGTTGAAAACTATTTTGTAGTTGGAAAGTAAGTTTTTGCAGCCCTGTCTAAAGACGTTTATGACCTGTATCTACATACATTTACAAACTGTCCAAATACTTTATGACCTGAACACTGTTTTATGGTCTGAACTGTGTTGACCTGACAACTGTCAGACCCTTTAGCCACTTATTTACTCTCTAAAGAACTGAATGTATGTCTGCTTATCTCCAAAGGAAACACATGTAAATCAGTTCCCTGTGTTTAGATTCCTCTCTCAACCTGCGCCTACAGAACCAGTCTGAACTGGTTCAGACACACAGCCTCAGTCCTCCTATATAAGATCCTTTTATTTGACTGTCCTGCATCTTCACTCTGAGATCCTTGTGACTCTCTGTGTTGATCCTTTCTGCAGAAAGTCCCTTAAAATACAAGTAGATAACTTTGGTGTTTCCAGCCTCTTGTATTTCCAGATTTCCATCACACATGTTAAAATGTAATTCATATAAAAAAGCTGTAAGTAACATAAGAACATGTTAAAATGACATTGAAAAGGAAAGAAAAAAGAAATCAAATTGAATTAAAAAATGAGATATATTTTTTAGAAATAAAATAATACACTATATTATTATTTATGATATTATATATTCTCTAAACATATTTTAGTATCTTAACTTATTATTATTGGTTGTTTTGGTATGTAGTTGTTTCACCTAATTTCAATGAATATTGAACATCCCATGTTAGTCAAGAGCTTTGAATTGCATTTGATTAGTTTTAAAGGTGCAATATAAAGAAAAGTTTGATTGATTGATTGAAAGGAGACATTATGCTCCTTTCTTAAACAATCTTAACTTTTACAAACAGATAATCGAAAAATACTGAAGGAAAGAAAAGCTGTAAAAGCTTAATATGTCTATTTTCGAAGTAAAATGGCCCAAATATTTACTTAAAATCATCTAAAAATCCATTTCTTCCAGCCTTGTAAGCCAGCCTTTTAAAACTGGATATTCACAGTTGGAAAAGACGAGTGTGTAAACCAAACCCAAACAATCCAGCCAAAATGAGCCTCGTGCTCTCCCAGTTGTCCCCACACTGCTAATACCCATCAGCCCTTCTGAAAAATAAATATTTGCAGACCCTTGTGCTGCCTTTTATTTGCTTCCAACAGAAAGAGATATCCAGCAAACAACTCATTTTCAGTATTTACTGAGGTTAATCGCTGCAGATAAGTTATTTGTGAGATGTTTTTTTTTGGGGACCAAGATGCAAGATCCAATCTCCGACACATCTCTCCCGTGTTGTGATCTGCGAAGTCGACTCTTATCAGCCTACCAGCTGCGGCGGCCAAGTCTTGCGAGCAGCCAGCTGGTGCCTTAAGAGTTGCCCAAAACTTTCTCAGCCAACCGGTTAGCTTTGCCACTGCCTGCATGCCGGAGCCAAAACACACATCTGAAGACGGCAGCCAACGCGGCGAAACAGGAAAGTGCATTTTATCATGAAATGAAATCTGGTTAGATGAATGTTACATTTCAACAGCTTCTCAGTCTGTTTGTTCTGCCTTTTATTTTTAGTTATTATCGGTCTTAGGAATTTGTCTGTGCCGAAGAAGCTTTTCATTAACTCCATGGTTAAATGTATTAATTCATAGTTGCACCTGCTGGGTAATAATCACTGTAATCTCAAGGTGACGTGAAGAAATCCAAATTCTATGCAACCAAAGCCTCGTTGGGTTTAAAAGTAAGAGCAGGAAATCCAACTACAGGCTGCAGCAGTTCTGAAGAATCTGCTTTAAGCTGCGGAACATGCTGGGACTGTTTCAACGCTGTGGGTGAGGTGCGTACGTGATTTACAACAAGGCCGTGTAATCACTGAAGTCGGCAACGCAACACTTGCAGGGAAGTTGTGCGTTTCGGTGGCAGGTGGCCTGATGCTCATTTACCTCACACCCGACAAGTCAATTTCTTTCACACTCTTTTCCCCCAAGGCCTGTCAAAAATCTCATTCACTTTAAAGGAGACGTGTGGCCATCTTTTTTTGGGCTTTCGCTATAAGAAATGTAACGAAAACTTTTAATGAAGTTGCCTCAGCAAAATCAATTTAAAAATAATGCTGCTCAAAGTATATGAATATTCATGTCTGGTATTTCGTCAATATATTTGCATTCAAACATCTCAAATAGTATTTCTTAGGAATTTATCAGAACTTAGGTTGTGTCTATAAAAAAACAAGCAAGAGGGCAAAAAGGTTACCATCCAAATCCATGGAAACAAGAAGGTAAGGATGTAATCATCAATTTCGGAAGGCAGAACAACTTCTCAGTGTTCTCAGCATATCAAACACAGTGAAATGATTCTTAACCCCAAGAGTATTTAGGTATTTTTCCTGTTTTAACTCAGATATTGTCATCTCTTCCGATTCTCTTGCTCGAGGACACTGAAGCAAAGCAGATGTCGACTCATTCCGCAGCCTGTGTTAAAGGTCAGTTTCCCGTTCGACCATCAAAATCAGATGTCATGTAATCCCTACACCAAATCAAAGTGTGCCCAAGTGTTTTAAAAAACGTCAAAGTCTGATCACAAACCAGATCTTCTGCGTCATTGTTTCGTATGAAGCAATTAGCACTTTTTTAAAGATTCATCACCCACAGAAGTTGCTGAAACCTGAGTGCTCTTGAAGCTGCTCAATTTAAAATCGTACACTACTATAAAAGACAAAGTGTACAAAGGGGAAGTGTGAGGGTGGAAAAGAAAGTCGACTCCTGAAGTGCACCTATTGTAGAGCAGTGATATGTTCATTTACTTAAGCATTATGCTTCAGTACAGATATAAAGTGCGTCTACTACACTTAAGGATTTCCATTTTGATTAATTTCCAAACTTTATGTCTTTGAACTTTTTTTGAACTTGACTTTTGGAAGAAGGGAAAAAAAAAAGGGACTGCTCCACTCCGCAGCACTTCTTTTTAGAATATTTGTGAACTTTGAAAAATCAGAGCTTTATATATTTTTTTCCAGCTAAGTCCAACTCACATTGCCCTCCTAGGATTCAGTATCACTCACTCTCTACTGCTTTAATTCCCTTTCAACTTTCATGCTGTGCACATTGATAAAAGCTAAATACGACGGCGGCCGCAGTGTTTAAAAAAAAAACAGACTCGAACATGACGTGTGCGACAGCGAGTGAAGACAGATCCGCGCTCGTTTCACCTGGGACTGGGAAATAAATGAGAGCAAGTAACTTTTTCTTGTAATAATATGCTTTCCTGTAGCTGGAGTTAATCCTGCATCAATGCATTTTGGGTCATCAAACACTCAAATGGAAAAGTAATTGTGTATAAAGTGCGCTCCACTCCATTCACGTAATAACGGCATTGGGGATTCAGTTCGGAGGCCGTCAATCTAAATCGAATCTCGTAGTTTCCCCCTTTAAGCGTTTTCCTCGCAGGCCGTACTCAATGGAGCATTTGATACCGATCAGAAGAAGCTGGAGAGGATAAAGTTCAGAAATGTGGAAGTTTCTTTTTTTTTATATTCTCTCATACATGGCTGGCTGCTGTTGCCGACTACTAACTGATGTTTTCATTCTAATATCAGGTTAATTTCCATTCATTCAGTCAGGCTTCCATGTGAAAACCTGCAGCTGCACACCGAGGTAGAGACACCAGCATGATTCTACTTATCACTCGCTCTGACTGAACAGTTTTCCACTGTCAGATTTGATCAAATGCAGAATCTGCTTTTGAATGATACAGAGACAGACGCTAATGGATAAAACTGGCTTCTGAGGAATGGACGTACCAGAGGAGTGGAACCAGAGTGAGAGTGGGTAGTTGGCTTGTTAATATCACTCCTGATCTGCTGGGTCCACAGGCCCACAGGCTCCAGAAACAGTCCCTGTGATGGACAATTCAACAGCTTTAGCTGGAAACTCAAATCGAACAAGCCCAGACAGATGCAACAAAAAACACAATCATTTAATACAATCCTGAATTAACAATGTAACTAGCAATAATATACATTACTACCACAAACCAATACATGTCTTAATTATTCCAAACGTTTTATGCATTTTATAAATAGCCCTCCCTGACTTTTGGTGGCCCCCAGGTGGTTGGCTGCAGTATATGAGCCAGGTCCTCCGATAAATAATTATTTGCTGCACTAAAGAAAATGGGCTGAGGCGACATGACTGACAGCTTTTATTTTCTGTGACTATTTCACATCATATCCACATCATATCCAGTGACTGCAGTGAAGATGGACTAGATTCTTCTCTCCCGGCAACATTTTCAAGAGGGATACACATTGTTTCAGACATTATTTCAAGTGTGTGACTTTCAAATTGCAAACAAACCGGAAAGAGGAGTTGAAAAAGTTATCACTTTGTCACAACGCCTTTTCACCTTTAATCTATCTTTGAATCTTCATAAAAAAGAAAGTGATAATGAGCTTCAAACTGTTAACATGCCTGATAACAGACCTTCTATACCGACTGTATACAAACTGGATCAATGACATAAATGATATTAATAACCTGAACCTACCGATAGGTTGTATAGGCCCCTACTAGCACATACTGTATGTATTGGACAGATGTGTGCGGATTTAAAGGCCTGGTAAGAGATGAATCGAGTGCAGTTAAAAACCAAACTGTACCAGTTGATTTATACTGCATGGAAAATCATTGGCATTAAAGAGCACATTCATGAACAGGCTACTCCAATATGTCAGTGGCCCATCTCATATTCTGCATACAGATTATGAGCTGCTGCTTTCTTGTAGGAGGTTTAGAGTTCCTCGCTGCAGACTGAATGAATTTATCCCCATGTCAAAAATAGATTTGAAATAGTGGAGGATGATCGTGTTTGCTTGCTTGTTGTTACTTATTTATACATTTTAACACTTTTTTATAGAATGTTATTTATAATTTAGCTGACTGTATTCATTAGACTCTTGGTACATGTATATGTGCACACTGCATACTACAATGTTATGTATCGACACATCTTTAGGGTAATTGTTATGATGTTTGTTGTATAATGGGGATTTGTGCATGGGTGAAAAGCCCAAGACGAACTCTGTGGGACAATAAAGTTAATCGTGAATTTAGAATTTTTGTATGGTGGAAGAAGGTGGGGACGGATCGTCCATCTTTTTAGAGTCCTTGTCTACACTCATTTATAAGGCTGAAGTGGTTTTTCTAATGTTCAAACTCAAAGGAGCTGACTTTCTAAACTACTACCACTACTAGATGTGTAATCGTTGCAACATGATATGAAGGTGTCAAATATGTATTTCAATGTCATGTGGCAACACATCGGTTACATTTAAATAAATACTGAGTCAGTCACCTTCACATTGCTGCGGCCCCGTTTGACCTGTTATTAATGTGAGAGCTGAGCAGCTGCCACAAGACAAGAGAGCGGAGGGTGGGAGAGCGAGGAGAGGGCGGAGGGGTCTAGTCAGCAAAAGCCAAGACGTGTCAAGGTCACCAGGCGTCATCAACATAATGTGTACGACAAATAAGCACTGACAAACAGCACAAGGGAAACAGTCAAATCCAATCAAGCTGCACCAAATCGCTCACACTCGACAATATGCTTGATTTTAATGATCATGATCAATCAAATCGGAAAATGTCAAATCCCTAATTCTGACTATTTACCTGGATATGAACCTGGAACAAATGTAATGGATTCTTTTTTGGGCCCTGTCCCATCCTTCCACCAAGTTTCATGAAAATAAGTTTGGTACTTTTTGCAAAATCCTTCTGACAAAAATAAAGATTGAAGTGTTTGTTGACAGAACAGATAAAAAAAGTTTCATTAGTTTTGACCATTTTACTCTAAAATTTTATATTTCTGTTTTGTCTCTCTGAACTTTCATGGTTGAAGAAACATAGACACATTTTTTTAAGTTGTTTTTCTCTTTTTCTGAGATAAGTTGCTTTTTTTAAACTGGAGAAATAATAATTAGTTTGAATGAGTTTTTCCTGTCGTGAATAAAGTTTAACAAAATTGTGATCTAGCGCAAAGTTCTGGGGATTAAAGAACGTCAACAAACCTCAGCCTTGAAAGCACAGAATAAACGAGATGCTAAAAATAAGAATTTGTTTCCACACAAAATGACATGTATCATGTATTTAATAACAGAAAGCAGCAAACTGTCAGAGGTGATCCTCCAAAACATCAGCTCTCCACGAGGCAGGAAGGATGTCGATGTATTCAACAGTGAGAAACTTAACGTGGTTCATTTGTCTTCAGAGCAACGATGAGTCAAAGTCTACACTGCTACAGGTTTTTGTTAAAGCAGAAAACGTTCTCAGGAAAATTCACTGTAGCCACAAAAAGTTGGTTTGACTTCCTCTGATGGCACCGAAGGAAAAACAGCAACTCCATTTTTTTCTCTTTTCCTTTTGATGATTTCTTGGCGCTTGTGCTCGTCTTTGCAAATCTAGGCTACGATTACAGAAATAACCCACTAATTCTGCTATAGAAGGATTTTGCTTTCATTCCCACAGGTTATTAGGTATGTGCATAAGGGCATTTACAGTATTTTTATTCCAATGTTAAATAGGCAGCCGTTCTCAATATTACTCTATTTTTGATGTTTTGTTAAATCAAGGTTTATCTCATGGGCGAAGCCACACTTTGAAATGAATAAATACAAATGTAACCTGTTTAAAACTTGAGAATAAAATTTAAAAAAGGTAAAAGGTGGATGTGAACCTGCTCACAGACTAAAACAACCTTTGTCTAGCCAAGCAAATTTGTGCCAAAAACGAGGTTCAATCCCCTATTCAGTAATTATGTTGTTCAGGTGACCTTGAGCAAGGCAACGAATCTCGCCAACACCCACAGTTGCTTCCCTGCTTTACCCCCACATCTACCTGCCCACTCAGGCCATCACCGGTAATGAAAACGTATTAGCCGAAGGTACCTACATATTCGGCCAAGTCCCCCCCCAGTTAACAGACAAACGTAATGAGATGGACTGTTGACTCACACATTGTTAGTGTAAACAGCGGCACTTGTTTTGTGCCAAGTTATTCAATCTGCCCGGCTCCAATTATTTATAATTAGCATGTCATTTGTGCCCCGGGTCACAGCGACTCTGGTAATTACAAACCGCATTTTACAAGAAAGCGCCGCCCGAGTATGTCAACACTGCGGCTCAGGCCAGCGCTTTAAAGCTCTCTTTGGATTTCGGAGCAGCGGGATCTCTGCGTTCCGTTTGGTCGCTCACTCGTCTCCCTTGAGTCACTTAACTTGAAGAGTTTATTTTTTGGGGGGTGGGTGGGGGGGGGGGGGGGGGCAGTTTGGATGGAAAGCAAGGACAGAACAGCTGCTAGCACAAATACCACATGTGTAGCCTGTTAATAACACTTTAGGTTTATAGATGCAAATAATAAAAAGGAATAAATACAAGACACAGGTTGTGTCCGAAATCCATGTAAAGGAATATATTCTGTTCTAATTGGCAAAATAAAAATAAAACACTTTGCTTGGTAGGAGAGCGTTTTTCCCACATGAATGAATCCAAAATAATGTGCAATTGACTGTTGTGCATTCATTGTGATGTAACCACTGTGCATTTGTATAAACGGTCAATATTCTTTTTCTTACTTTTCAAATAAAAGATATAGTCAAGTCGGCTAAAACCTTCAATTATTTTCGATCAAGGCTTTTTTCTGTTTGCTGCTGCCTCTGCTGAGTCAGTTTGACTTGTTTCTTTCTGTTCAGGCATGGCACAGCTTTGTTTTCACACCACAGAACTAATGGAGGAAATCTGGACTGAGCTCAGAAAGGGATTCATGTCAACGAATATTTCCACCAGAGTTTAAATGCACAAAAGAAGCCAATATTTGTTTTCTCTGGACACTTAAGTATCTTTTTACATTGTATAGGAAAAATGATTTATTGATTATTGATAAAATAAGACAGAAAAAAATCAATTACTAGCCCCAATTACTATTTGTAATGTTATATTATTTATAATATATAAGCTGATATATCTGCTGACACATTTCAACATGAAGTGTAAATAAGACCACGTATAAATATATCTTTTTAACATCCCCTCTCATTTGTTGACCATTTTCACAATGCATGATGGGATAGATGTCCACTATAAAAATAATTCTCCCTAAACAGCACTACAAAATTGCAAACTCACTATATAAAAAGGTACAATATTGAGCTAACACTCATTTTATTACAATTTATCATAACATGCACGTGGTTATGTGCCAAATGTCATATTGGTGGACTGATACCATCCCTGAAGCAGCTTTGAAATCACTGAGGGAGTCTGACACGGAGCAAACCCCTCGCTCTATAAAAAGGTTTAATTACGGCGGCAGAAAAAGACACAATTCAATTCCAATAAAAAGCTTTCCAGAAAAGAATCAAATCAAATCAACCCCCTTCAGGGTACAAACAAGGCCAAATGTTAACGCCTGTCACAGACAGTTTTTAATGTGAGAAACCTGTTCTCATGTCACGCAGCAGAAAACACACAAAAACACTCATTTGCTTTAATAATGTGGAATCGATGGATCGGAAGCCAGGATGGAGACTTTCTTTTTTTGGGGGGTTTTTGTTTTCTCTCGTTCGTCTGTGAGCAGTGTGGTCTCACACACACCACCTAACGCTTTTAAAAGAATTCAAAGACCTGGGCCACTGAAGCGCCGCTGAAATATTAATGAAATAACACGTTTATGTATTCAAGGAATTAACTTGAGCTCCATCATCTCTCCAGTGGTTAGCGAAGCAGGTGTCCGGGGGGGGGGGGGGGGGGGTTACTCTGGATCATTATTTGTTAAAAAAATGTTCCTTGTGAACACTTCCTGTTTGAAAACACCTACTTTGCCCAGCCCCTTTGTTTTGCACTTGAAGGGTGTAGTGTTCAAACACCCCTTCAACCGTGGTTTATTCAAGTCCCTCCCTAGAAATAAAATAATAGACAGAAATTCTCGAGAGCTTATATTACAAGTATGAAATCTTGCAAAAATAACCATGAAAAGATGTTTGAATCCAGTAGAATATCATGTTTAAATCCAGTAGCAAATGAAAATTACATTGTTTCAAGAAAATCGCTGTTTACGCCGTCAAAACAAGCATTTAAACATCTTTAACTTGTAACTCCCATATATGAAGTTTGAAAAAACGTCCCTGCTCAGAAGCTTCTGTGGACAGAACTAACGTTACATGAAAGTAATCGCTGACTGACTGTGTGTTGAACAACAGATCAATCTTTCCCGTCTGTACCTGCAGCTGTCAGATGTGTCACTATTATACTGTTGGTTGATAACAGTTGTTCAAAACTTTAATTGGGATTGTTTGTGTTTGTGTGGTGACCCAATTCCCAGGGGAAGATTTTCTAGCCCTTTTCCCTTGTAGCCTCATTTGGACGCTCCCAGCAAAAGGCCAAGGGAGGGTCTTTATCTGCAAAGTGCTAAAAACAAAAACAGGGCAACTTGTCACCTGATTCCTCGAGAACCAGTTCCCACTGCAAGGAACTGTCATTTGTGCCACAGACTATTTGGCCTGTTTGTATTTAATCGTGACCAAAATTTGATCCAAATTAGTTTTTCCTGCCAAGAATTTGAGTCTTCAAGCTGAAGACAACACTCTCGCTTTTTGACATTCTTCTGCTTTAAACATATGCTCATATTCAAGTTCATCATTTTGATTTGGGTTATTACTTGCAAAGGTTTCCATGCTCTAATGTTGAGAAATCACAACTTTCCACATACTGTCCATTTTCTGGCTTTTTAACTTTCACAAAAAAAAAACCTATGTGGCACACAATAACACAACCTATATAACAGAGGGGGGGGAAAACTGAAAAACATCCTATGTCCCCTTTAAATCCATCTGGTAATGTTTTCTGACTCAAACATAAACATAGTGTAAGAGCAGCATAGGAGGTAAAAAGTCACAGCGCACAGACATGTGTTAGTATTTGTTAGTTTGTTCAATATTGGAGATTTGTTGGCTTTAGCTAAGATTAGCTGCTTTAAGCTGCGGGTCATAACAGAGCTCACTCGCTTGAGACTCGTGGGAAACTCGAGTCACCAGGGCTGTTGAAGCAGCTTGTCATGAGTCTGTCTTGTTTCACACTGATATATGTGAATAATGCAGGGAGCTAGTTTTCCTCTGTGTCAATAAATGTTGAAATAAAGTTTTGGCTGTGCAGCGTGAGGCGCCGAATGCGATTGACATGCTGTATGTGCAGGAACTACATGAAGGTTATTGGTGTTCTGACGCCTCTGAACACCTTCGGTCGTTCAAAGGAAATGAAGGAAATAACACTTTCTTTACTTATTTTCCTTACGAGCATTTTTTGATGAAAAGATATAAGACCGATGGTGATTTCTGAAGTTTTTCCCACGGGTCTCATCCCTGACGGAATACTTTCAGCCGCAAACCTCAACTTGTTGACTTGTGACAGCCAATGGTCCAATCTGTGACACTACAAATACAGATACAAAAGCGGAGAGCGTCTTCTGTTTACGCCGTCTCCACTTGTCTGCGGCAAAAATAGCAGCTGTGTTTGTGCTCCGGATGTGGACGATCGTTGTCAGATCACTCGCTCTAAAGAAACCTGGCTACGGTTTTCATCCGCTTTTTTCCTAAAGTGCAGTGCGGATGATCGGATTCTCCCCGTGTCGGCCTGCATGCTTTCAGTTCTGTACTCTACCTCCAGCAAAGTGACACTCATCATTTAGACAGCTGGATAAGTTCTGTCTATCCCAGAGGGTCTTTGTAAGCGTTTTTTTCTTTTTGACAGTCAGGTAGGGGTCACCTTTGGATAGATCCCTCAACAAGCCTGTGGACTCCCTGCTGGGCGGCACAGCATCCAGCCGCTGGCTCCGCACATCGACTTGCAGCAGAAAAAAAATACAAAAAAGCCAGAACTAATGAATCCTCAAATCCTCAATCCTACATTGGTAATGACTGACTCCTCTGAACTTGGGTTGTTTTTATGGTAAGCTGCCCTTTGCAGAGTCCTGAAAAACATTGCTCTGGGCAGAGCCAGACACTTTACAAGTGTTGATCATCCTCCTCCTCCTAAGCGGATTGGAAGGAGGGGGGGGGTTGACGGTTTTCGCCAGCCTCGGTCAGCGATAAGGATGACCCGGTCATCTCCCAGCGAGCGTCCACAAAACACTGTCTTTTCTCAGGAGAAGAAGATATCACTCTCTTTGTAGCTGAGGAAACGAAGAAAAAAAAACTGTCCTGCCACAATGGGAGAGGGAGAATGTGAAAGTACTTTTTCAAGTACGTTTTGGTTTTCATTTAACCGGCGAAAAGAAAGAGCGCGCTTTAAAAACTGAGCCATGTGACTTTTCGGTGTCACAGCTTTAAAAGCTACTCCACACAGATGAAAGAAGTAGTTAAACCTATGAAAAGCATATTGTGACAGTTTCCCTCTCTGCTTTTATCCGCATTTATTAAATGAGAAACTTCTGCAGCCCACATATTCCTGCGAGGTGTCAGAACATCAAGCAACTTTCGAATGTTGGGCAAGATTTAATAACCAATTTTAATCAAATACATCCAATTTACAGTTACACGTAAAGTATGTAGAGCAATGTTTTGAGACATGCTTGTTACAAAAGGTATGTTTTCTTTGACTCACAAAACTAAGTTGTACAAGAATAATGTTAAAAATGTATTATTTTTCTTTTCAAACTTTTCAAAAATGTATTCAAATTGGCTAATATTTTGAGGAGCATGTGAAATTTAACAATTTTGATAAAAATGTGTTGGTGTGACCAACTATGTGAAAGCGGGATGCCTTTTTTGATAAGATCCAGAATCTAATTTGCAGCAAAATTAGATTCAGGTTGGAAATTTGTCACCGAGAAAAATATGCTCGGGATTCAAGAACTTCCGCACATGACCTCGAAAAAGCGCCCATTGACGAAAATAAGCATAAATACCTGCCTCGCCTCACTGCTGTGACAACAGTCAAGTTACGCTGATAAATGAGTTGAATTTCACAGAAAGCACATGTCCTTGGTGCGCGCAGCTTGTGTTAGTCTGTCGTTTTGCTGATTGATAGTGGCGGATGCTAATTCCATGGCAAATGATGCCATTATTCAGGGGCTCAAATTGAATTACTTCATCCATTGGATCTGCTTAACGTTTTCCCCATGGAGAGTTTAGCAACCAGTGTAATCTCCCCTACTTACTTACAAGTCCCGTTTGTCATGCTCTGTCTCTGCCTCTCCCCCTCCATTACCGACTCCTCTCATTGTGGTGAACACACTCTGTGCACACTGATGCAGGTGAACCCGGTCAAACCCCTTGGCAGCAGCTCAGTATAGTCACCCTGTTGTAAATCAGGACATCATCCTGCTTCTCTAAACTTAAAAATATAGCTTCATCAAAAACAATCAGTTTTTTTGTTGTAGCTACACACAAATCTATAAATATTATCCCAAATTTTTGTATCTTTTAGTGTTTTTATCACGTTGGGTTTCAGTAATTCGTGCCGTTTTTCCATTTTGTGTTTCGCACACTGTAACCCTATTCTGTCAAATATGTCACTTCACTGTGCATATTCTGTCAAGTACGTTATATATATATATTGTTTCATTACAAAAATAAAAACAAAACCAATGCACCTTTACCTATTTTGGTCTTTGCCGTCCTGTGGCTACATGTTCTTTTATGTCTCAACTTTGCATCACGTCTCAAATTGTTGTGTAAACTTGTTTAACGTACAGTAATAGTGCAGTTTCCCAAACTTGTATATAAAGTGAAAGTAGTTGTAGCATCTTCGCAAATCCTTAATCCTTCTTGAGCATGTTTGTTTGACTGATAGAGATGAATTTGCTAGAGAAAGTACATATAATTGAGTTACAAATGGATAAATTGACAGTTTTGCCCAATCTATGCTCAATATTACAACAATTTTAAATAGACAAATGTGTTAAAAAAAACTACAATCTCTAATTTACAAAAGTATTTGGACTGTTTGCTGTGACACTGGTTGGATGCTGCCTTTTTGTTTTAATCATCCTCTAGCTGAGTCTGGAACCTGACAGAGTCTCCCTGTGCCAAACTGAATCGATTGGACATAGTTTAGAAAAGGCACGCACCCGAGTGTATATAGAAGGTCCAACAATTCACACTGCACGTCTGAGGCAGAAACTGAGCCACAAAGTCCAATGAACTCTCTGCAGACCTCTGCGATAAAACTTTGTGGCCAGACATAGATCAGGGCAAGGGTGTAAAACAATTTCTAAAGTGTTGAGTGTTCCCGGGAGCGCAATGATTGTAAAATGAAAAAAAGTTTGGAGCAGCCAGGACACGAGCCAAACCGAGAGCAAAAGTCTCCCTCGGTTAGACACAGTGACATTTCCATAAAACTTCCCGTTTAACACAAGTAGAGCTGAATACAGTCAGATTAATGGGTGGGATTGTGACATCCTGCAGCCTGATTTTTCCAGTTGCAAGAGACTGGGAAATTGGCAACAAAAAAAAAAAAACTGCAACCTGATACCAGAGATGATTCAGACTCAGCAGGTTTGGCTGTAACAAAGTTTTTTTGCTAACAAGGAAAGCTACAGTGTTGTTTCAAATTGGTTCTTGACAGATTTGGGAGCTGTTCTTCCCTCCAGCTGACAATGAAATAACTGGGCACAGTGACAGATGATGCTTTTCCACAAAACATGTTTTTGTTGACTGAAACTGTGAAGTATGAAAAAACATATTCTTAAATTCTATTCAACAAAGCAAACACAGTAGCTACATGATTTTGAGGTTTGTCCTTCGGATGGATAATATAGAAAACACCACTTATTCCCTTGTTAGGCCGATTTCCCATTTTCTCCGCGTGAACTCCAACACAATCCCGAGACCTCGTTTACAGATAGGCACATCTTAAAGAACCACGCTCGTGCGGCCTCGTGCGGCTAAAGCACTCCACTTGTGCAACCCACGCTTTATTCCTGAGGCCAAATAGCTGAGCAATGTTTGCAACAGCAGACTTTACTGCGTCAGCCCCAGAACAAGTTGAAAAATACATCCGCAGACTGGAGAATGTATTTCATGCTGTGAACAGCCACGGATATGTGAAAGAGAAATACTTGCAAATACTTGCATTACCTCGCTAAATAACATTATTTATTGAGGCTTCAGGCTGGAATTATGCTCTAATAATTGTTGTAATCAATCCTACTGTAACACGTCTCCAGTGTCAGGCACCAACACACTGCAGGTTCAACGTGAATATTCGACCTTGGAAAAAGCTGCTTCACAATATACCACAGTAGATGGAGAATATTATGAAATTGTAGATCTCAAGTGAGGTGAGTTTGGTTTGTCAACAATTATTTGAAAACAATGTTAGGTATTAATATAAGCCTATATATATATATATATATATATATATATATATATATACTGTATATTAGTTAATCGGGAATTTGATAACTAAAAACTTAATTAATTAAACTATTTGAAAGGCTAATTAAAGTTACTTTTACTCTACTCTCTGAGCTTTCAGCTGCACATTGGTGGTAGCTACAGGTTTGTAGCTTAACATCCACATAATATTCCCTATGATGGTTTTGAAGTGTTTGCGTAATCCTGATGAACAAACTCGAAGGGAATTCGGAGAGTGCATAGCTCCACCAAGATTAACGCCCTATCTTTGTTTGTCCGGATCCGTTCCAAAAAATTTAATGAGTTCTTTCTTGGAACGTATCCAATGCTGCCCATTTCACACAGCACATGTTTCTCAGCAAAGCAGCCAAACGTTCTGGAAGCTGTTGAGTTCTATGAAAGCCGACATCTCACCAGAAATGGAGCCACGGCCACAAACAAGGCAATTTGGTCCGTTGTCTTGACTAAACTTGCTGACAGGATGCGGCTGTAATGTTTGCATTACTGTCACAGTTCCTTTAGCTGCTCGCCACCAGCTCTGTGTTTAAAGGGGAGAGCGTCTGTTTCGTGGGAGCGCCGCTGAACCCGCAGGCTCCATTTGGGTACAGAGTATCTGAGAGTGATGAGCCAGGACGAATGAATACAGCCGCAGCAGTCGTCTTTGCCCCCAAATGGGAATCCCACAGCGACAGGCGGCCTGTCACTTCCATCAACAACAGGATAATCCCGGAGAGGAGACACAATTTCATCGCCCTGTGTCTCATTCCAGCGCCTGGTCACCAGTCTATTAAATCAGTGATGCCTCGTTTTTCTCTTCCCATCTTGAGGGCTCCTTTCCCTTTCTTTCTTACAATTTCTTTTCCTGAGATTGAAAGAACATTTTATTTTTATGAACATGTGTCTTTGTCGAGGCAGATGAAAGACAGACAGTATTGACAGAAAGCATATTGAGTCCTCGGTAATGGCGTCAAAGTTACTAAAGGCCTCACTAGAAAGATAGAAGGGTCCAATTAAAACTGATGTGCAGTGAGGAGGGGCATCGATTCGGTCAGGGTCACTTAGAGACAAGAGGAAGATTCAAATTGTGCGACTAAGCAAGAAAAGGACAATGATGTAAAAAATAGCTATGGGGTTATACTTTATTATTAGGATAAATCAGAATTTGAGACTGTGAGGTATTGGCACATCAATTGTGGAAAAACAACACCGACAACAGAATGAAATCTGATGTTTGTTCTTATTGAGCTGACATCAGACTTTAAGCTTTTATCAAACTGTATTTTGGATGTTTTCCACAGCACGGCAGCCAAGTTGACTTTTCTTTCTGATCAAATCAAATAACAATCGTTCATTTAGTCGTTTTAATCGGCCTGTTGTTGCTGTTGATCTGGATTCCCAACCGGCACTGGCCACTGACTTTGTGCAAATCACAAAACACAAAAACAAATCACAGCCAATAAGAAAACACAAGAGCAAATCAGATTCGCCGTTGGCTTCTCCCATTTGCTGTATTCGTACTTCAGGGCCACCGTATTTAATATATACAAATGATGAATATAGGAAAAGATTATTCCGTATGTGTTTACATTGCTATTTATTCATCATCTCGGGTCCAACAGAATAACGTCTCCTTGCTCTTGCACTTTGTGAGCAAGTTGCACAAAGAGGCCCGTTTTTTTCCAAATGAGCCACACACATACAAATTGGACTTCTTAATGTTTAACAGCTGGTACTTCCATTCACGGCTAATGTTGACTAATTGGCCAGTCGGTTAGCTGCACCCAGCGATCTCCGCCACCCACATCCAGATCTCATTACATCAAAATAACAGCCGTGTGGAAATGGCAGCAAAGTGGCAATGGACAGTATCTTATTCTTCTGTGCATTAGAGCTCTTAAGACGGGGGACCACGAGGAAACAAAGCATCCTGTCCATCACCTGTACTCGACTTTATTAACAACGCTTCTATTCTCTGACCTTCGCCTTGTAAAGACACTGACATTCATTGTTTTCATCAGTTTCTGATCCTTCGCACTAAGACTTAATGCAGGGATTTGTGTGTGTGTGTGTGTGTGTGTGGGACTGTGAAACCTAACACTATTAAAAACACTGACATGAGCTGTAGCATTGGTTGACATGTTGCGTCATTACCGGGAAAAAACACACACACACACACACACACACACTTTTTGACTGTGCTGCTGTAAATACTCACTGGCACATAATTATTTGTGGAGGAAAACAGCCTATATGTTGTTTGTGTACTTGCTAAAAAACTAGACTGGAGTCTTTTATTTTTAAGTTGGCCTTTAAAAAATAACACATACTCTCTGTAACCTTTTTAAAAGATTCAGATCTTCATCGAGAATTAATGGGCTTGCGGCAGATTGCCACAGACGCCCGGAAGAAATTGTAAAGTCGAACGCGTTGCTGGGTTTTGGTCTTTTCATTTGATTTGTCAACCCGAAGAATATACCTTATCAACATAGCCTTTTACCACATGTGCTCTGAAGTTAAAACACAGACCATTCTATCTTGTTTTCAACACTGTTAATTCATCATTCCCGCAGCTTTTTTGTGTTCCAAGAAACTTTATATCAAAAAGCATAAAAAAAAACAAAAAACACCACATTTGCAGAAATGCTTGTTTCACCCACTAAGCAAAAAAGAAAAAGTTTCCCCTCCAATCTTCATCGCCTCTGTCCTAATGGACTTTTAATGGGACTTTCAGATTATCCCAGAAAAGGTTGTACTGGTCTTGCTTGAGTCACGGTAAACAGATGGCGTTCCAGGCAGGGACGCAAGGAAAAAAGAAAAAAGGAGGGGAGGAAATCAAAGCACTTATTGATCCAGCAGCTTAATTAAACAAGTCGAAGTGTCAGTGCCCGGACCGCAGAGTGACTGAACTTCACAGCATCTGGTACGAACCCTGGACAGACAGAACACCAAAGCACGGCCGCGCGATTTTAAGACACGTAGGGTGACAACTAAAGCCGCACAAGCTCCCAGAGGATTGTGGGATACCTCTTTTGGAGAAAACCTCGCTGTAGGTTTCCCCTCGCCCTCCATGTCTGGCATCGCTTCGTCTTGATTTGCTTCCAAAGTTTCACAACTTGTCAGCACGAAACCCTGAAATTTTCATTCATCAAGTTTTTTTTTTTCAAAGCTCGATGCGTCAACGTGATGTTTTTTGAAGTCGGTCAGTCTTTTAAAAGAAGAGCGCAGGCAGGCACGCACGCACGCACACACACGCACGCACGCACACACACACACACACACACACACACACACACACACACACACACACACACACACACCTGAGCGGGGCCAGTATCGAGCCTGGGCTCTCTTCCGGGGGCCTGTCGGCTGGGGAGACTGATGGAGGCTGGCAGACAGGCGTTTAGGGAGGAGCCCGTCTGTTCTGTGGCGCGGCCGTGCCAGCCACCATCCATCTCCATTACACACATCCACATGCCACTGGGCAGGGGACAACTCTTCTGAGAATGACCAGAGTGAGGGAGGGGGGGGGGGGGGGGGTGAGGAGGAGGAGGGAGCGACTGTCAAACTCCTGCTCCTCCTCAGCTTATACATGTCGCGCTTGTGTAAATCACTGACGGGGAGAAAGAGGAGCCGTCAGTGCAGGGACATGATGTGAATTTATTTCTGGCGTTCAGCCTCTGCTCTCCGTTACCTCTCTGTATTTGTCTTTTTATGTATTCTTCACGAGCTTATCTCTGCTATGGCACAAGCGGGGGGGGGGGGGGGGGGGGGGGGGGGGGGGGGGGGGGGGGGACATGGAGGAAAAGTGTAATCGAGTAAAAACACTGTTCGTTTACTCGAGTAGTAAAAGTAGAACAAGTTAAATTGGGGAGAAAATCTGATTAAAAATCAAATCATTGCTTTTAATGACAGATGTTTAACTGGTGTTCACAAATGTTGGTTTAATAGTGTCTTTTATGCTCTTATTTTTGTAATCGTGTTTATTTTGTGAAGTACTTTGTAGCCTTTACTAGAAAAGTGCTTTGGAAATAAAGTTGTAGAGTTAATATTCTAATGATTTATTATTATTATTCGCAAAACTGATGTTTAATGCAACAGTCCTTTCGTAAATCCTCTTAAATTGTTTTAAAGTTGTTGATTCAACTGTATGATAATTGTGGAGGAGGCGAGTTGTATTGCATTAAACAAAGCCATGCTTCTGTTAATTTGCCGAGCTTTATTGATCGAATAAACAAATATAAACACCTGAATACCGCGGCAGGAGTCCACAGATAGCATTAACCTGCAAATATCCAATAGCCTGCCACTTCTTATCAAATTAACAGCAGAATAAAGCAGCAGGAAATGCGGAGATGTGCAAACAGCATGACGGCTGCAGCTGACAAACGCAGATAAAACACTACGTCGCTTGGCAACGCGGGGGCCTGACGCTCTCCTCTGTACAGTTGGAACATAGTCGTCTCTGCCCGATCACCCTTCTGTGAGAAATATAATCCACTCAGCCTCGCTGGTCTCTCTGTGAATCCTCAGAGTTTCTGAACTGAATGAGCGCTGCAGTCAGACGTGATCATCGGGGATCAGCAGAGGGATGGTGCACGCCCCAGTGACAGAAGACGTTGAAGTTTAATTGCTGCTTTTTCAGTATGATCAACCTCTAAAAACGCTTTACACGAATATACACAACACTTTTTCCATCACACATCATTCACACACTGCTCAAACGACCATCAGGGGCAGTTTGGGGTTCAATGTCTGGAGGAGCATGGTCACCAGCTGGTGGATTAGATGGGACCAATTTTTTAATTATGCAAAATTAAACTATTCTAAAATAATGAAAATACGGTATTTGACTAAAACCTCCACTTCTCTGCATGTGAAAAATATCTTATTATTATTATTTCAATACTGTGCTTCGATAACATGACAGATTCATACTGCAAAATGGAAATTGTTACAGGAATGAGTGATTTCATATTTCGTCTATAGTGCAGAGATCTATCTACACAAAGATATATTTTGTATTTGTGATTTTTGCCCCTATTGTTGTAGAAAGTTTGACAGAGCAGACAACAGAGAGAGGGGGATAACGTGACAAAATAAAAAATGACCACATTCGATGTGGATGACTGAGCCGGCGGGTGGATGGGGGGGGGGCAACCCATCAATCTCTCTTCAGTTCCCACTGACAATCTCTGACACGGTGGACATACATATCTTCTATAAATGGCCAAACTATTTCAAAGATATTGAGTAAGCATAAATGGCTGGCGAGAAATATGGTTGCCATGGGAACAGCAGCCAGAAGTCTGCTCTGATGTGGGGATTATCAATCACATTGATCAAGTTTAGCTGAAAGAGTGAACAAGACTAATTACGGAAAGCCTCCGTCAAGTGTCCTCAGATCAAACCCACGGCTACATGTTGAGCTCTGTGGAACAAATGAGACTTCAATCCACAATAACACACTGATTTCTGTGTTTTTAAAATCTTTGTACGGATTTACTAACATCAAGAACATATCAACATCTTCATTTGTCCAATTCTCATTTCTCTCATGTGCACTTGAGGTATGAAATAATATCCAAGCAGATGTAACTCCTAAAATGCAGAGTGTTTTTTTTAAACTGTCTAGACTCTCTTAAAAAACTAGTTTCCCGAGATTGCGTTATCAAATTACCCAAAAAATGTAACAATAACTTTAATTGTAAATAACCAGAAAGCAAATACAACCAAATATCTGGAGCTTAAATCAAGAAAATAAACCCTTTTACGTCAAATGTAAACAAATGCAATACATACTGACATCCAGTTAATGTAACCTAAGCCCACAAACCACTGCGGTGTGAGCTCCTCCTTGGCCTTACAAGAAAGAAAGCTCCACTATACAACTGCAGCCAGTGTCAGGGCCGATAAACACACTGTTAATTCCACTCCTTACACATCAGCTGGTGTTTGTGGTTCTGTAAAAGCTTGACAGACTTGCTGTGCTCACTTACGGTTGCTAAACTGTGATTAGGACGATTGCTGTTCGAAGGACTGCCGCGGCCCCGTCTTCACAAAGTACAAAAGGCACAGGAGAGGAGGGGTTTTTATTTCCCTCTCTGTCCAACCATTTCACCTTCTCTCCTTTCCTCACTTTACCGACTCCGGCAGCACGAGAGACAGATTTCCCCTCAGACGCAGGTGAAGAGGGGGACTGATGTTAAAAGTATAGGCATGCCAGCTGCTGCGTAATCACTGTTTTAACCTCCCTCTCGGTCATTAATCATAGTCAACAGACTCAGACAGGGGATGTCCTCCAGCGTCGTCCACCCCGCGCACGCACGCTGTCGACCGGGAGGCCCGAGACAGGCAGCTAATCAGGCAGCCTGCGGTGCAACAGCTGCGGATAAAGAGTAGTTATATAAATAAGTAGTGATAGAGTGTGAGAGTCGATTTGAATGCCGAGTCCTGCCAGAGGTTGCTCATTCACCTGTCGCTTAAAACCAGTGGGGAATACAGTCCAAGACTAGCACACGTCACACAGACCTGGGTTTTTCTTTTGCGGTTACTCTTCTTGTTTGTGTTAAAGGGATAGTTCACAGAAAAGTGAAAATTCAGTCATTATCTACTCACCACTATGCAGACGGAGGGGTGGGTGAAGTGTTTGAGTCCACAAAACACTTTTGGAGTTTCAGGGGTAAACAGTGTTGCAGCCAAATCCAATACAATTTAAGTAACTGGTGACCGATTATTCAAACGTAAAAAAAAACAACATCCACGTGTCCGTAAGCCCCGGTGTTCAAATTGGACTCAAAACGGCTTCATTTACATCAAATGTTTAGCTTTAATGTCCTCTGATATCTTCCTATGATATCCCAGCGAACATTTAGGCTAAAAATACGGTGTAAGTGAATTTGAATGTCGGTGCTTACGGACACTTGGATGACACCACAGCAGCAGTATGGAGGCATTTGATGTTTGTTTTTTTGTATTACATTTGAACAAGTCACCAGTTACTTCAATTGTATTGAATTAAAATACAATTACGATACAGAAACTAAAAAATTCAATCATCCTTGCTAATTTTGTTAAAAAATAATGATGTTATTTCAAAAAAGAAACGGTAAAAAGAAAGCCCAATGCAATCATAAGTCAAAAACAATATGATCACACAGTACAGGAGTTTAATTTATAATCTGAACAATATTTGGTGCAATGCATGACTGTTGTTTCTGGAATTATGTATATGAAGGATTTGCGACTGTGGATTATCAGATGGCATTAGGAGGCTCACAAAAGGCAGGATTTGTCGTCTTAAGGAGTTTGTTCTTGTTTGCGGCTGCGAGCATTGTAAAGATCCGCGGAGAGAAGAGAGACACCAAATTCTGTGAATCAATTTTCTCCAGATGAGGATTTACATAATGCCCTTCACAGTATTCCACACCGCGTTCGTAACAACTTCCCATCGTTGCTCCGCTACCCCACAAGCTCCGTTTCCCCCTCAGTCATTTCTGATTTACGTCATCTTCCAGCTGCAGTGTTGAAACCAGAAGAATATTAGCTGCTTTAGATTTGGGTGAGGATCTGGGTTCGAGACCCCGCAACCCCCCCCCCCAACAAAGGGTCTGATGCTGCTCCGTGTAATTCAGTTTGGCTCCCGGAGTCATCATTCATGATTTATGTTCATTAGGCACGGCACTGATGTTGTGCAATTCATTTCTCCTCAGTAAACAGCGACTGGCGAGACGAGCTACGGCTTCGCAAAATACCACAGGCATCGTCTTGAGGAGCGGCTGTGAAGAATGCAGTGAGCAGGCATCAGCTGTTGTCCTCGGAAAAACCTCCCTGCTCCCCTCTCCCGACGGTTGTGAAGTGTGAAGTGCATTAGCGATAACACTTCTATTACTTTTAACAATATTGCTGTTCCTCTGCTGCAATCCACTGTTGGTTCTTAGTAACACTTATCAACTCGAGGGGAGCGTGACTTCAAAAGGCACTCGGATCTGAGCCATTAGAAGAGAAACAACATACAGTATTAGGAGCGCTGTGTTTGACAGCTCCTTCGGCTGACTTAGAATGACAGTGTGAAATTAGTCTAAACTGATTTGGAGCAGACCCTCGAAGTTCATCGTCAGGACAGAGGCGTAGGTTTTTATAAAGTGTTTGCTCCCAGTGCAGCGTTGCTTTTTGTGTGACTACAGCTCCAATGACAACAACCACAGTCTTGAGAGTAGCTAAAAATGATGGCGTATAGATGAACACTTTTATATTTTTGTATCGATTTCTACATTTAAAGTAGCTGCTCAGTTAGTGTTCAAATCAAACCACCACCACACTACCTGCACACAACAAACTACACATACATAACAAGCAACAACTCATTCAAATATATAAACATCAAATGAGAACACATCTTAACTGGAATAAAGGTCAAAGGTCGGAAAAAGACATATTTCTTATTCAGTAAAATAATCAGTATAACGTCCTGTTGAACAGATATGTTATTAGTTATAATGTTTAATTTGTTCTTGTTTTTTACTCTTTTCTCATCTATTGCTGTGTGATCTTCACATTGGTTTTAAATTGTTTCTTATTGTTTGTCGTAAGTCTTTCCTATTGTTGGCCTTTTGCTTTTAAAGCAAGGTAACTATAGGTGCTATATCAAATCAAATCAAATCAAATCAAATTTTATTTGTATAGCCCATATTCACAAATCACAGTTTGTCTCATAGGGCTTTAACATGGTCGACATCCTCTGCCCTTAACCCTCAACAAGAGTGAGGAAAAATTACTAAAAACCTTTGAACAGGGTAAAAAGAACGTAGAAACCTCAGAGAGAGCCACATGTGAGGGATCCCTCTCCCAGGACGGACAGAAGTGCAATAGATGTCAAGTGTGAAGGAGAACATCATCAAGGTTTTAGCAGTATTGATAGGGGTAGACCTTTCTGAAGCATAACTGAAGGTCAGTGAATTGGTGGATGAATGTCAATAAGGGTCAAGTATCTGAGAAATACTATGTATCAAGCAGTCTTTCTGCAATCATAGTCGTTGGTCAGCCGCCAGCAAGATCATGATCCACCATCAAGATCTGATGCCACTATAGTCCACAGTCATTGTTCATTGTCGCCATTAGGATCCATCATCAGCTGCCACCTTGGTCGTGGTCCACCACCATTTTCCGATGCCAACACGATAAAGGATCCGCCTTTATTATCACGATCAGCCAGCACGATACAGAATCCGCCATACTGGATCCACCATTACGATCTCTGATACGCGATCCACAGATCCTAATCCATGATGTGGCCACAGCTGCGGCCCTGGATCTGCAGACAATAAGGCAAAGGGACTCCGGGGAAGAAGTCAAGTCAGTAACATGTATTGATGAGACATGAATTACTTTGATATGATAACGATTGAGAAGAGGAATGAGAAGCTGGAAAGAGAAGCTCTGTGTGTCATGTGTCCCCCGACCTTCTAGACCTATAGCAGCATAACTAAGAGCAGGTCCAAGACAAGCCTGTACCAGCTCTAACTATAAGCTTTATCAAAAAGGAAGGTTTTAAGCCTACTCTTAAATATACAGGTGGTGTCTGCCTCCCGAATTGAAAGTGAGAGTTGATTCCACAGGAGAGGAGCTTGATAGCTGAAAGCTCTGGTTCCTACTCTACTTTTAGAGACTTTAGGGACGACAAGTAAGTCTGAATTCTGGGAGCGCAGTGCTCTAGTGGGTTGATAAGGTACCATCAGCTCTTTAAGGTATAATGGTGCCATATTATTAAGGGCCTTGAAGGTGAGGAGGAGAATTTTAAATTCTATTCTAGATTTAACTGGAAGCCAGTGTAGCGAAGCTAATACTGGAGAAATGTGGTCTCTTTTCTTGGTTCTTGTCAGGACACGTGCTGCGGCATTTTGGACAAGCTGCAGGGTCTTTAACGACTTACTGCTGGAGCCTGATAATAATGAATTACAATTATTTAAAGTAAGTATATTATCATTACCACAATCCTTAAGAGATATTTACCGTGAGGACAGTTTTTCATGTCAAGAATTTACATAAATTGCCTAAAAAGTAATTAAATATGATTAAGCTTCTTCAATAATGTTACATTTTACATATACGTGTCTGTATCATGTTAAATGTAGATTCTCACTGACAATCAGTAATCATCACCTCTTGTTATTAATCTATAAAGCTTTAAGTTTAACTATTTAAAACAACCTCACTTCAGTGCTCTCATTTAAAGTGTTAAAGTTTATGAGATGTTCACTAGCCCTTCCATGAACTACAGTGACTACAAAAAACAATGTTCAGAGTTTTATTGCTTTACAACATTAAATCTAAAACAGATTTAGTGTGATCTACTCTCACAAACAAATGTCAAAAAGAAAGCAGATCTATACAAATTTAATTATTTTAAATGCAACCAGGCCAACAGACGCAACAGTAGTTTTACTTTTACGACTTGTACTTTTGTACTTGTGTGTATGTTTACTTGATGAGTTACTGTGCAGTACTTCCAGAGTAAATATAGATCTTTTGGGTTGTCGGCAATAGGGACAGCTAGTGCAGTACTGTGGTGATGCTGGTTGCAGCTTTCTTTCTGTAACTGTAAAAGTGACCTGGAGTAATTGAGTCACCGCAAATAAAGACCGGCTGTGGGACCTGTTTATTCAAAGTTTAGTGAAGCTCCACCCGGAGAATCAATTGCTACAGAGAACTAGTCACCTGTTTATTCAAAGTTTTTGAATAGTGAAGGTGTCCAAATCGCAAATTCAACACTGCACCTCCTTGGGCCCTTGACAACACAACATGCCAAGTGTGAAGCCGATAAGGTGAACGGCTCTCGAGCGATGCGAGCCACATACTGGCAGATTCCTGGAACTATTAGATACAGTACAGTAGATGTAAGTTAAGGAGTTCCTATAGTAGCTTGCTGGTTTGGCTGAATCAGACATGTAACCACTACGTCCGCAGTTTGATCTATCAGGGACCTTTGCAGCAAAAATGCTCCAAATACATCTGTTAGTTGTTTAGATTTATGTGTTGTGCAGTGTTATAGTCGATCATAAATGAAAACAGTCAGTGTGGGAGTGTATACTTGTATTTTTGTGTGTTTTTTAACAGTGGGGGGGCACACTTTGGTTTCTGTTTGGGCCACGGGCTGAACATTTAATATCTACACTGTAATTTGTCTTCTTTCCACTCTGCACTGTGTATTTCAAATACATATAAAGTACTGTATGCATTTGTAAGGCTCACCACAAAATGGCAAGGTAAATTACATGGGGGCATGACAGGTGCATTAAAACAAGGCTACAGACCTTTAAGAGAAAGTGCACGAGTTATACTTTTACTTTGTATATCATCAGCATTTGCAGACTGAAGTGGTATCATCCATACGAATACACTTTAGTTTTATAATGGCCTTTTAAAACTAAAACTATATCCGCCCACAAGAGTGTTTTAGTCTCTGTATTAATAATAATCCCCATCCAGACTAAGTATCCTGGATATGAACACCGCTATCTTGCTCATTTAAAGCCAGAATCTGCGCTGTAGCGATCAAGTTTTGGGAGGTCCCACTGACACACACTCGACCAATCAGAAGTTGGTCTCGGGTGTCAATCATGACTGTATCACCTGGTTTCTTATAGCATCAAATAACTCGTCAAATCCAAATTAAGCAGGAACGTGAAACTACCTCAACTGACTTTTTGGTTTTGTGCACTTCCCATCCATTAACACGGCGGTGAGATTTATGACCGATACTGTAGCCAGCCACCAGATGGTGATCGAGATGCTTCGGGATCGCTACGACCTTTCACTTAGGTTTACCGATGTTAACAGGAAGCACATTTTCTACTCTACTGCCGGTTGCTTGGTTACAGAAACTACTACGGATGGAAAATAACAATAGTTAGGAGCTGGGATTTCTTTGCTTGGATCGATTACAAGGTGGAACTCTTCCTGACAATAGTGTTTACAAGTCGTGAGTGATAAGAACCAATCAGGAAGCAAATCTTGTGACTGCATCACAATCGTCCAGAATAAAACGCATTTCCGAAGAACTAAAACTGGTCTCATTGCGTTTTCAATCTTCTGTGTACTGTGCTTGAAAACTACAGAGTCGTGTGGATGGCAGACATAAACATAGAAACAGTGATAGTAGTGTGGATGTAGCCTCATTGATGTATGTTGCATTTAGAACCTCAAAGTCAGAATTGCCTTTTCTGGTTGAGTGATGACATAAAGAAATCTGTAACCACATCTACATCTTCTGCTACTGAGATTTGTGACAGATTCTGGCATCTTGAGTCATTACAGACCTCGGGGAACTAAAGAGAGGAGGCCAAGCAAACAGCGCAGCATTCAGAGTCGCTCAACAACACAGTCACACAGAAGTGACAAAAATAAAACAAAATAGAGCTGTAATGCATGTCAGTCATTATGTCACTCAGTTTCAAGCCTTTCTCGTGGAGCCTTGACAACATGCTTGCACTGGGTAATAGCCCCCCTGCTATACTAGTTAAATTTTCAACCTTGTTGACAATTTTGTATTCATAACGGAAACGGCACTCTGTGTGTTTTCAACATCCCCGATCCTTTCCTGTTCTCTCTGCCTCCAGCTGTGATGGACTACTTCACTTCCACCATCCACAAACATCAAAATGCCATGCGGCAGTGGAGGGCGAGTTTTTTCCGGTCCCCGGGGGAGCCCAGGAGGAGCCCGTTACAGTCCAGGCTGCTGTCAGAGCAGCCAAGGGCACTTTGTACACCGAGAAAGCTCATTTGTGTGTGTGTGTCATTTGAGCGTCAGCGCGTCCTTGTTTGGACGAGGTTAACAGAGCGATTGACGATAGCCAAGAGTTCGTATTTAATCCTGTGCTTTTTTTAACCAGCATGAGAAAGGCCCTGTAGGGAAGATAAAGTGTTAGATCCTCATGCAGCATCAGTGGTGGGGGCGGCACAGTAGGGCGTGGTCTTTCTATGTGGAGTTTGAATGGTTTGATTCTGTATGCCGGGCCCTGCAATACGCTGGCGACCTATTGGCTGCTCGGATTGGCGCCAGCTTCCCCGCAACCCTTTAAAAAGAATAAGCGCTACAGATAATGGAAGAACACAACCCATAATCTATTACTGTACATGTACTGACAAGTGTTTTTGTCCTCTAAGAAGCCATAGCTTAATATAGCTTTTGCCTTCATGCTGCTCATTGTCATCTAAATATTATTCAAAAACCCATCTGAGAAATACCTTCGCCAAGCCACACACACTCATTAATATAAGTTCTATAATATGTCAGATTTCTCCCATCAAGATCCATTAATTATTCTCTTGAAAATGTCAAAAACACCTTATTTAACAATGGTTAAGAAAGCGAAACACTTTTAAATGGGTTCCTCCCAGAATCCTCACATCCTTTCACCAAGTTTCGCGTAAATCCATTACATAGTTTTTGCATAATCCTGCTGAATAACAAACCAACCAATCAACAAATGGACAGGGGTGCAAAATAGCCCTGCACACAGAACACACAATGCACATTTTCAGAAATAACTTTGTCTTTAACACTGAAATTCTAGTTTCACCTGTCGAGTGTTGCTGCCCCAGTCATTATTTTTATTAATTTATCAATAAATAGATTAAACAGTTTGCCAATCGACGGGTAAAGAGTGGCTTAACAAGTATTAAAAGTCGTCACCGGTTGCAGCCAATGCATTTTCAGTGGGGTTGATTTTGCCGTTAAATCATTTTACTGCCTTTGTGTGCACCAATGGGAATACCTCAAGGGCTTTTAACTCCGTCCACCAGGGTTGCAGCCAAAATGTGAAAACTGTACATTAAATCTTCAGCTCTTCAGAATTTCTATGACTGCGGCAGGCGGCGAAGCTTCTGCAGAAATTGGCTCTTTTGCACCTGAACCCTCTGCATCGGTTGCCGGGGGGGGGGCTTTTGTGAATTGACAGTGGAGCGGATGGCCCAGGTCATGTGCCATTATTGTATTTTTTTGTGTGAAATTGCATCAATGAGGCCAGGTAGGTTTGGAGTGTTCGAGGCTTTACTAAACGTGTTCCAGCAATTTCTGATATTCAAAGATTTTTTCTTTTCTTCCTTGCCTTGAGTATGCTGATGAAAAACAGATGGCGCGAGATTGATTATGCAGCAGGAGGGTTGCAGGATGGAAATGTTAAACAGTCTGCATTGATTTCTTCAACAAAAATATATTTCATGTGTAAGCACAGGTTAATAGCTGCACTGTGCAGTCCTCTCCACACTGACTTCATTTCATTTCCTGATGAGTTCAGGATGGAAAACGCCCAAAGTTAATGTTTCTATTTCCTAAACAACTTTCCATCAATATATTGAAAAGAAACCAAGGACTAATTCATCCTGCAAACAACTGTTTCCTCCTTATCCAAAGTCTGATAAATCTTATTCCTTTCTCCCATCGTGCTCCATTGTTGTCCATCCTGCTGCTGTAAATACTCACTAGCACTCCAAATGCGTATTCAGTCACAGCTCAAAATAGACTCAACTTTCTTTTGAGCATTTTATGTGAAATATTACAGTACTCAGCAGTTTGGGGTTTTATTCTGAATATTATTATTCTGATTATGATGTTTAAGTGAACGTGTTACAGAGCATAGTCTGATTACGACTCTCGAATCCAGGACAAGAGTCGTCAAACAGTTTGTAACGTCATCAAATGCTATGAAAGATCCAACAAGACAATATGAGTACATGAATTCATAACACTCCACATGTCTTAATTTAATTATAGCTTACTCTGAGTATGAACTGTTTTTGGTTAGCGTAATCACAAAACGCTGTTTACATTGCAGGTTGCCTTAATCTGGTCTCCATGTAAATGTGTCTGTTTTGATTTTGACATTAAGAAATGTTAAAAACACCATCATTGAACTTAAGGTACAAAACCACTTGAACACAGCAAATATATTGATTCTAGTCACAAAAATCTGGAATATAAGAGAAACTGTCTGCATCTGCAGAACGCAAAATGCTGTAGATGAGTGTGTGACGGGTGACTACCTCAAATAATCCTTTAATCAATCAGAAAATACAGACTTCAATTGTGAGGAGGAATGTGACCAACGCTAGTGGCTCTGTGTGGCTGAACTAAAGCACAATGGTACACAGTGACAAGGTGAACATGCTGATGTTTAGTAAGTATAATGTTTACTGTGTTAATCCTATGTTTTCAAGGAGTATTAATAGTAGTATTTGTACACAGAAAAAAGTGAAATTTGAAATTTCATGGTAATCCATCCAAACAGTAGTCAAGGTATTTCTCTTCAAATTACAAAAGTTGACCTCATGGTAAATGAAACTGAGGCTTTTACTTTCAGATTCATCTACTTCTGAAGCTATACAAATCTCCTTGATACAGATCTATGCCCACTCACTGGATGTATCATGAAGAAAGAGGCATCCATTGTTCTTTTGATGAATTAAAACAGCATTTACAGTTCTTCAGACCTCACAGTGCTTTTGAAATCCTCTTGCGGATGAACAGATGGACGCACAGACACACGCACACACACGCACACACACACACACACACACACACACACACACACACACACACACACACACACACACACACACACGACTTAATGGGCAATGCTCTGAATGACACTCGGGCAGATGTGTGGAATTGTTGTTTTGCTTTTCGTCTCGTTTCATGGAAGCATGTCAAGATGCCGTTTATTAAAATAAATAAAATTAAGCTGAAGGTGACAGGCTTGCTTAAGAACTTTTTTAAAGAATGACTTCATTCCATCCTTTTGTATGTTTAATATTCACAGATAGATACAAAAGTAATAATTCATGGTAGAATGTGGTTACCTTCACATTTTGGAAGATCTGGCATGATTGGGAAATTGGCTTGGAAATATATGATCGCAATTAGAATGTGAAGAAATTTGAATGTAACGAAAAAAGTGTTGATTAAATCATAAAAAAAATACATTAGGGTGAATTCTTTTCATTCAACTTTTACATGAAACCATCCATAAGCTTCATTTCCCTCCATGAAATCCCTTTTCTCAACACAGTATTTGTATTTTAAGACATTGCGTTTGCTTCAAACAATTACTCAATAAGACTTTGTGGTCAGTCCAGGTAGGAAACACACTCAGTAGTTTAGTTTCACAAGAAAACTTCAAATATACATGCGAGTAATGAAAGACTGTCCTCAGCCCCACTCAGCCTGGCAATGCATTTACATAGTGCAACCTCATATGACCTTTCCGAATAAATCCGCAATCTGAAACTGGCTGTAAATCAAGGATTTTACTGAAAAGACTGCCACATCTTTTTATTACATTTCCCCCAATTACAGAGCAGGGTGAGGGCACGCAAAGAAGACAAGACAGTAATGATCAAACACTCAACTTCCTGCGCCCTTTCAGCTCCACTGTCTAATGCAACATGGCTCAAAGCCGCAAAAAGCTCAAAAAGGCTCAAAGTCTAGGCTCAAAAGCAAAAGGTCATTTTCCTGGTCAAGGAGATCAGGCAGAAAAAAAAATGAAATTTTACATAAAAAGTCTGGTTTAAGGAACATTCATGGCTTTCGAGTATTTCCAGCTGAATGTCTCATTTAAACACAAAAAAACAGGAAGAGAATCAGTCGTTCATCTACTTCATGTCTCTAGTGCAACATCATGGTTAAAGATGGAAGCTGAAGCCACACAGTTGTTGAACCAGTTACAAAAACATACATTAGTAAACTGAAAAATAAGGGAATCCTAGTTGTGGTCTTATAACTATGACAAATGGAATATTACAAGTTGTAATCGCTGCACTGTGTTTTTTTTTGTCTCCATAGAACAGTGGAGTGTAAGTTTTTTTTCATCATCATCCCCTAAAGGCAGACTTGAGATATCATGTTGAAAAGGCCCAAAAGATGATTTGTGAGGTTACAACCTGAAAACGTAATGCCAAGTGTTTCACTTTTACCCCTTTACGGTTGCAAATATTCTTAAATACTAATGCATGTTGGAATTTTAGGCCATATGCTATTCTTGTTTTTCACTCATAAATACTTATTTTTTGGGGAGATTTTGAATTTTTACAGATTTAGAGATTTTGCTTTATCTAATCTGCTTGCTACCGACCGAGCAAAAGAAGAAAGGAAAGAAAAAGCACAGCGACCGTGTGAATAGAAGACCCAACGGTTGGCGAGGGGGGGGGAAACAGAAAATTCATGTAGCTCCAGCCAGGATCTTAGGGTGGTAATTTTCCTTAAGAGCACGCAATTAATATACTCAGCAGCTGGACATTCACAAAGGCTGCTAAACAACATGTGTATCTGAATAGAACATGCATCGTAAAATCTGATAAAATGGACTTTTCTAAACCTCTTGGGCCTTTATAAAAGTTATACATCACAGGTAATTAAAAGGAATCACCCTCTCTTTCCTGTAGATTATTGCCTTTGGGTGTTCCACACTACAGCTAAGCAGTATTTGTTTTTAAATTATTTATTCATATAGCAAATTATTATTCTTTACGCTCCCCCTCAAGCACTCTTGGCCAGCCAAATCCGGAGGTCCAAGGTGAGCAGCGGTGGTAATTTTCTGTCATGAATAAACCATTCCATGCCCCCTCTCAACACCACCATTAAGCAATTTACTGTTTGACTCAGCGTGGCTAATATGTTCTTGCATACCGCCAGGGGAAATGTGCTGCATTGCCACGAGAAACAGGTCTTAAAGAGTCGTCCCGTGGTCAAATTAATACACATGCTCGCTCCTCTGGGTTAGAAATCATTATACGAATGAATTATGTTAATAATCTGGAACTTTGTGAGGAAATAGCAAATTGTTTAAAAGTCACGGAGCCATTTTTCATCTTCCTCTTACAGTTGGAGGACAGACGATCTTTGTTTTAATGATTTCTCTGGCATGTGACTCTGTGTCAGCAACATATACAGAAGTCACAATAAAAAGAGTAACGTGGCACATCATGACATGGACGTACACTCGAGGCTGAGCGCAGCCATGTTGGAGTTTTCCCCCGGTCGCCACTTCTTAGATCTCCGCCTCCACTACGAAGCAAGTTCAACATACTTTATTAAAGAATCTTTATTTAATTAAAATGAAGCCTTCGTAGTTTTGATGTGTTGATGTAATGTGAAGATATCTTTGTTTGAAAACCAGAGTGGACACATAAAAAGTCAAGGTATTTCTCTTCAAATTAAAATGTCTTCAAATGTCAATTCCATAAAGAATTCTTCTGACATTATTTCTCATTTTACTGAAGCCTAAACTCTTTTGGCCTCTTAGGGATCCTGTAGATCAATGACCCTGGTTTTTCAGTGATCCGATTGGTCAGTAGGTCATTGACAGGTTTTCATCCCTTACTTTACCCTTACTAGTGGTTCAGCATTAGTTACCATGGTGATTTACCCCTGCTAGTGTTAAACTGAGCCCGGATAAGCGGAAGAAAATGTTTCGATGGATTAAATTTGCCTTATCTTCCATTTTAGGCAGGTTTTAGAATATCAAATAAAAAAGACCATGCAGAATGTGTAGAGAAATTACTGCAGTAATCAAAACTACCTACTGTTGAACTGTGCCGCAAACAGAGCTTAAAGTGAATCATCTTTTCAAGGCAACGGTTTCGTTTTAGAATTCAACTCTGTGACAGGCACATTTCTTTGTGCCATTCTTCGCTTTCAAATGCGACAAAACGGCACAAAACAACCAAAGTAGAAGTAAGAAAAACAGCAATAACAGCAGCCAAACACAACTATCCATCTCCATTTACTGCTCAGGCTCCTCTCTCTCGGAGACAGAGTACCCTGCCTCGCTTTTCAGCAAAGCTCAGCTTACACTATTTTTTTTTTTCCTTCAACTTTTCCTATTGGCTGCGAAAGATTTGATTTTTATGCTTGGAGAGAGGGGGGTTGCCACAGAGGTACACACTGCACATCTGGGCAGATCATGAAAATGAGGACATTTCTACCGTGACATGAGAGGGGGATGAACAAAAAGCCTGCAGAAGCACCGAAGAAACATGCATGTGAGACACACGTGTGTAATCAAACAAATTAACCATTAGTGACAGGACAGTCTTCTATATCGGACGATCTTCCCGTCAAGGCCTTTCCACTCACATTTGCCACTTCGTCTACAGATGCAGGTGGAGAAGGATTCTGTTTTAGTTAACATGATGCTGTGGATTTCATGCCGTTACGGTGAATTCCCACAGCGGCCGGCTTCTGAGAGCTGAATAACACGAAACGGACCAAACTGTAACTGCGTTGGATTGAACGTTTCTGACCGAGCTGAAGCCGAATGTGCGTCAGTTGCTGTTACGGCCTCGTTGTTTACAAGTGGACGGGTTCATGCACCTGCAACAAATATATCAGATCCCTAAAACTACATTCACATCCGGGAGGCAGTGTGAACACTATCCTCTGACGGCCTCTGATCAAATACAGCGTCATAATTAACTGAAATCTCTACTCATTTACCAGACAGGGAGAGTTTACTGACAGCAGCCATTTGGTTGCATTACGGGAGGCGCAGGATGCAGTGCTTTTAAAGACTGAGCCACTCAGGCGACTAAAAGGGGCTTTGCTGCACAGATTGTTTTAAATCTCACAACGCCAACAACTTCAGGGAAGTTACAAGTTTGAAATGCAGTTAAATACAAACAACTCAACCTGGAATAAAAGTGTGCATTTTCTAAATCGCCCCCTGCAGGAATTTGACACGAACATCACCAGAGACGCTTCCCCACCTATATTCTGAATAAAAGACTCAATTTACTCATCATAGACGAAACATATCAACTCAAGCTGAGAGGTCAGATGTTTTTCTGACTTATTCTTTGCATCCAGCCGCTCACCCAGCAGTGATTACAGTTTGATATGAGGCATTCACCGGCTCTCACACGAGAACTTTCAGGCTCTTCGTGACTGCGCACATGAAGTGAGATTTACCGATAAAGGTGAAACAAGGCCGACTGAAGAGAGAAAATGTCCAATGATCATGTGTAACATTTGCATCGTGTGTTTACATCACTACCTCTCCGCGCCCTCCCCTCCCGGGCGTCCGTGTCCCGGAGTGATTAATGGTTGCTCATTGTGCCGCACACTCACCTGCATTCAGCTGTGATTGATGGCTCTGTGCGCCCGACAGATGGACGGATGTGTCATGGCAGAGCGGCCTGTGCAGGGAAGCAACACCTCGGCCCTGCCGCTTTCTGCTCGGCGAGAACAGACAGGGGAAGCTGCGGGCGAGAAAAAGAGAAGGCAAGGGAATCAGAGTCGTTTTCAAAGTGCAAATGGCTCAGATGTTGTTTTCTGTTGTTCGCTGGTCAGAGAAAGCAACTGGTTGACATTTCTTTGGGGGGTGGAATATCAGGAAGAAGACATGAAATGAAAGTGACAGGTGACCAAGTTAATGTGCCCCCCCTGAGGGAATGTTTTCCCCAGGAAGCTCTTTGATGGGAAAAACACTGCCTCGCGGAGTCCTGGTGGCTCAGTTGGACACAGTGCAAGGCTGCACGAGTGCGACAGCTGAGCTTTGTTACTTTGCTTTACTGGGTTTGGACCAACACAGTCGGGAAGATGAAAGATGATAAAACGGTCTGATAAACATTCCATGTGTAGCAGGTGGGCTGAGAAACAACACAGAGAAATCTGAAAAGAGGCGGTAAAGTTAGTTCTGTGCATCAGCTCGGCAGGTTTTGTTGTTTTCAGGATGTTGTGTGCAGATGATGGCATCAGGGGAAATCATGCAAATATAGACTGTAATATAAAGATGGATGACATAACAGCGCCCCAAAAGTGAAGCCAAATCATCTTGATCGCCCCCTGGCAGCTGGCTGCAGTACAGATCATAAACCCTGCCTCCTTCATGTTGGTAGATTAGGTAGTTCTTATCACACTGGTGTTTGTTTAATTGCTAGTCTTCCCAGTACGTTTTGTTTGTATTTGATGCTATAAAAATGGGGCGAAAGGTCATGACTGACAGCAGAGACCGACTCGTGATTGGCTGAGTGCATGCATCAGAGGGACCTCGATACTGCGATCACTAGGTTGCAGCAGGTTGTTTTGGGGATTTCCTTTGGTGTGTAGTCCATCTTTATATAATAGTCTTGGGTAAAAATACCAAAAGCATTTTAGAGAAAAACACACAAACGGTTGTATCATTATCCTTTATCTGATTCCTGTCTATGTTCTACATCATTATATTTACTCTTTTTATAATTTTCATGCAAACAGTTAAAGAAAAACAGGTAAGCGTGATAAGAGCATGCCTCAAGGATTTAATAGATCTGCTGAGATTGTGAGAATGTCTTACAGCAAATACTTGCATGTTATACAACCTGTGTGGGTGTTAATGCACCAATTATACAGCAAAACACAGCTGAACATTGTGATTTTATAATCACATTTTTATCCAATTTTGTTTCCCATTTCATGCATAAGGGTTCACAGTTCAATGCCACATACCAACCACCATTACCTTTCCATTAAAAATTAAATTTTTGAGATAGCATCTTTAATTACGAAGCCTTTTCTGAAGGACAACATGGAACATTAGCACTGTCTCCTTACTTCCATTCATCATTCCATCTATTTATGAAACAAGTCTTATTTAGTTGTACCAGCAGCTTTTCTCTCTACTGCCCATCCGTACCACTAAAGCTCACTGTGCTGCATTTGAAAGACGAAGCAGCAGCAGCAGAGAGATTCTGAATTCTTGGTGGGTGCAGCTGAAGTGCAAGTGGTTGGTTTCCATAGGAGCGGCAGACAGAGCCATAAATCATACGTCTACTAATGGCAGCTCCAAATGAGCCCTCTCATCAGACAAGACAAGTGCCGTGCTTTGTGTGCTACTTCAGGCTCCACTGTAACATCTGTGCACTTTCAAACTACTGCGCGTGTGACGTGTGTCGCCCTTGTATTCATTAAGGAATTGTCTGCCGAGCCCTAACACTTAAATTTCGTGTAATTTAGAGCATATCTGAAAAGCAGGGCTGTGAAAAACAATCGAGAGCAGGGTATTATTCCTGTGAAACGTCGGGTGTTTGTCATTCCTTCTGCCAAATACACCAAAAATAGAAAAGCTTTCCTTTTCATTGATGTGACAAATAAGCAAATTTTAATTACATTCAAATAAAGAACTTGTCAGTGTCATCTGTTTGCTTTGGCCACGTCAAGATATGAGGGTATTTTAATTTCAGAAAAGACGTGTTTTTTTGCCCCAAAAACATTATTTTAACCTTAAATTTCTAAAGCACAAACATAATCCTGCTTTCTTAAATGATCTATGTAAATTATTGATGTGTTGAGACAAAAACTGAATATCTACCCGATGGGACTATAAAAAAATAAAAACAGTGACATTTAAAGTGACCAGTCGGAGCAGGGGTGAGGGCTTTCTAGTGCACTCATGCCAAGATGAGGATAATCCAGCGGGTGATACGACACCCAGCTCCCAGACCATAAATTAAAAGTCCTACTCTGCGCGACCACGACACAATTGTGCCGCCATCCAACCCCAGAAAGGGTCAGTGTCTCTTTTTTAAAGCCCCCCCTAAAAAAAAAAAACATTGAATGTTGGGCTTTTGTTCCATTTGGCAAGCGTATAATGGGAGTTTGAGAGGGGGTACGCTGGTGCTGTACAGAGATAGGAACTGAATGGAGGGGAATGTAATTACTATACCTGTCTATGCAACAATGGCTAACCACCTTTGTCGCCCCTCACTCCACTTGAAGAAACCAGACAGCAAGTGCTGTATGATTGTGGGGAGCACAAAAGCCGCCCTTGCTGCGACTCCCGAATCAGTGTCTCACACTCGTACTCTGACGGGGGAAAAAAGGGTATATTTCTCAGTCATCTTTAAAAGGTAGATGTGTGTATTTGGACGCGAGTGGTTGATTTTAGCGCTGGAAGACGGTGCTTTCTTATTTATAGAACATCTAACAACTACTTTCTCTGTTCTGCTGCTTGTTGTTTTCTATAAATGTGTTTTAATTGATAGCTCTGGTATTTTGCATCTTTCAGAAGTCATTTTAAACTTGCTCCACATCACTGTGAACGAGGGCCAGACATCACTGACGTCGGGTTTAAATAAAGCCCTTTTATTTTTGCATAAAACATAACTTTTAAGATGACGCATAACAAAAGGCAACGGCATTATCGCAAATATAAACAATGCAGGCGTGTGGACATAAAAATAACTGGCCGATAAAAAATCACAACCACTTAAACGCAGGGAGAAGTAAATATAATGTCTGGGGGAGGCAGCTGGGAGAAATCGTCTTGTGACTCTCTGTCGTTATAAATTCTGTATCAGCTTGTTCCAGATCTTTATTGGAGCCGATATTCTGTATATATAAAATTACAGCTTCTCATTTGTGGAGGATATATGCAGGGGAGATCCAGACGTATTATTTTATCGAACCGGTCCAGATAATTTAAGTCTCCTGAATGATGTCAGGTCAAATCCTCTGGTCTTGTCAAGGGTGAGAGTACTGCT
The DNA here is from genome assembly GCA_026259375.1 of Verasper variegatus. Lineage (NCBI taxonomy): Eukaryota > Metazoa > Chordata > Actinopteri > Pleuronectiformes > Pleuronectidae > Verasper > Verasper variegatus. The sequence goes on along the minus strand of CM048038.1, from coordinate 28,446,206 downwards.
TCTTCACAAACTTAACAAGTAGATGATTGCGTTTTTTGTTCTGGGTTAAACATCAATTTATAAGTCTGGTCAAAATGTGAGGAAAGTTTTTAATGTAGAGATATGAAGAGACTGAAATTAAATCCTAATTTATGGCTGCAAAAACAAGAACTGTCAAATGGTGCATGTCATTTCGAGTGACGTGGGAAGTTGGTGCAAAGAAATATATCTATGAAAGAAATAAAACAGGCTCGCAGTGTCAGCAAAAGCAGGTTGTCGTGCACATAGGAGCAAACCAGGAAGAGAGGAAGGGGACAGGTGAAGCCCATTAGGGCGGGGCCAACAATCACATGAGAGGGGAGCCAGGGGTGCGTTCAATTTCAAAACACTTTGCTACTGGTTTCATTTTGAATGGTGTGTTTGCTCGAGGTGCTGTGCAATGGCCTTCGGGGATAAGTTTAAATAAAAGCAATTTAATCCCGTGTCATATCCCTCCATGTTTTTCTCCACCAGAACAACAATCACCTTCTCAGCTGCCATAGTTGCAATGCTTGCGTGTGTGTGTGTGTTCAACACTGATTATGATTAAATTTAAGTTGTGCAATGTTTCGTTCGGGCTGAACGGAGCCCAAAGACAGGAAGCGAAACAAGCACAATACACTGCAAGGGAAGAAACTACAAAGTAAAACAGGAAATGATCAGCTCAAACAGAGAGGTCCTAGTTTAGGGAAAAGATTCAATCAGGGAGATCACATTTCTTGACATGAAAAAAGATGGATGAAGTACTTGACCTATGTTGCATTAACATGAAATAATGAATTTCAGGTTAACTGAGCTTTTTCAATGTACATGTGAAAATATAATATGTATTTTTTCCTTTTCATTTTGGATCGGACATATCCACATTTAGTCTGAAGTTGTTTTTAATGAATAAAAAAGATTCTGTATACACACTTTGGAAAAGAAAATATAAAAAAAGTATTTTAGATGTAGATTTTTTTATTTCCCTAAGACTAAGGCTTAGTGTTCAGTGAAAATATAAAATAAAGTTATGCGAGTTCAAATATTGTCTGTGTATAGAGTAGAGTGGGTTTGGTTTTATCACTTCCTTATACTATAAAATAAGTCAAGCTCTGTTTTGTCAATACAGTCTCAATCTCCTCTATTTCTGCTTTTGTTGTGTCTATTTAATAATAAGGAGCTCCCCCTCAACGTCAACTCATTGAAGTATATTATTATCTTAATTTCGTATCACAGATGCCTATATTCTCCATTAAAATGTACATTAGCATCATTTACATTCCCTGCAGCTTGTTGGAAATGTCCTCATTGCTCCTCCAGTGTATTGTGTTGCATGAGCCTCCCAATTATAGAGGCAATACACTGTCAATGCACGATGACGTCACTCCATGATTAACTGAAGATGATAACAAGGAAGAGGAGAGCGTGGGTGGCGATGACGGCAAAGGGATGATGTAATGTCAAGTGTAAAATAGAAGGATCTTGTTCTGGGGATGACTCCCCCTCTTTTGGTTTTTGCTGTCTATCGCTGTGATCAAACTTCAGATTGGTTTACAGGTGATCAACAAATAGACGGAAATCTAAAACCAAAGCACTGTCAAACGCAAAACTGTCGTGGCCTTCAAAGTTCAGGTACCTGGACGTTTTGCGACACTGACAACGATCACAGATTGCCAGAGGGCCAACTGCTGGCAAATGCAGTCAAGCACTTGAGGTTTTTCTTTTTCATTTCATACGGTCAAATGATGTTTAATTTACTTTTTATGTATTTAGCTTAAACTATTAATGTATTCAGGGGTAATAAAGAGACTTGGTGGCTGTTAAATGGATCAAAAATGTGACATTTCAATAAGCTTTCATCATTCAGCCTCGCTGCGACTGCAGTACTTCACCATAAAAATCGTAACACTGACTGTAAATAAAGACAGACAAGTAACTGCTTTCCAAAAGTAAAGCCAAAGCTTCACAATCGCCCCCTGGTGGCTGCAGTACAGATCATAAACCCTGACTCATAAATATAGGAGATGGGATATGCTCCAAATTAAAAAGTACACATCACAGTAATTTTACCCCAAAGATGGTTTCACTCTTTTTAGGTAGTTCTTATTTAATGCTCTAAAAACAGGGTGAAACATCCTGATTGACAGTTGAGAGTGACTCACGATTGGTTGGCATGCATCCCGGGACCGGGATCACTACTGCACAGACTCCAGATGACATCACTGGCACAAGATGGCAGGATTCGTGTCGAGGATACCTCGGTTTCATTTCTGGGTTCGAGTGGAGACACATTTTCCATCTTTACTAACAGTCTATGACAAGGAGTGTGAATATTTCTTTTCAAACTATTTGTTTCTGTCTTTGTTTCTACATATTAGGTGCAAAACTGTGAATGTCCTCCAGGAAAGGTTCTCTGAAAACTAATTACCCCCTACATGATGTTGTCAGAAAACATGGTCGTTCTAAACCTGTCTTTTCTACAGTAACCTTTGCAATTTTCTTTCTTTCTCTGAATCTTTTATTAGTAATTCAGTCTGTATATTCAACAATGAAAAACTACATTTACTTGCCCACTATCTTTAGAATAGAAGGTGTTTTAAGAAAATAAAGAAACCCAAAGAACAAAATGAGCAAGAGGTGCTTCGCCTTTGTGAAGGCTGGTCCGCACATTAGCTCCCACAGCCTGGATAATATAACATTCACCGGGGTACAAGGTCTGCGATAAGATCCACAGACGACAATAGAATTAGGATGAAGTCATCCATAAAGTAGATGTCATTTACCACTGTTTTTGCAGGTTTCTGGAGCCAGAAAGATCCAATATTAGGAGACAGAGTGGCGTCCGGGTGAAGATGAAGGATAAGCGAGAGAGAAAACCACCCCAGCAGAGCTTGACAGATTGATTCTGAATCTAAAAACAAGACAAAAATAACATAAGCAATCATGTTTAATAGAAAATCTAATCTTTAAATTGGCATTTAGTTTCAGCTCCAGTTACTAAAACAATAGTATTTCCAGCATCCTGCTTCAAAAAATATTCAATAAACAACTTGAAATTTCATGAAAGAGTCCACAAAGATTACAGTGCTTGACTTGATTACAGTTTTCACAGACACTGTTCAGGTTCTAACAAACAAATTTGTGGTTGATATTCGACTTTGAGAACTTCTCATTCAAATGGAAATTGCTGACTCTATATTTGATAGGGACGTTGTGCAGTTACGAGCACCATCCAGCTCTCTTTGTATTTAGATGTCAGGATCCTCGCAGCAGCAGCTGGGGATTCGGCGTCCTGCTCAAGAACTCTTCAGCTGGGTGGACACTTTCCAAAACAGCGACTTCAGTCTGACTCTCTGTTTTCAGAGTCAGGAGTCTGTTTACCCACTGGGACGCGCACTGCCACTCCACAGTGTTCTGCCGTTCTTGCAACTGTGAGAAGTGTCGAGCGAGACAGCGTTTCTTTTTAAACTCTGGCCTTCCTCACGTCTGGGTGACAGCTGCTGAGTCGGCACACGTGCACTGCGCTCCCGAGCACAATCTTAGCCACGACGGCAGCGCTGACGATGCACAGGCGAGGAGGACAATCTGCGGATCTCCGTGACTCTTTGTGATTGGCAAAGAAAGATATCATGTGGACGGACCAAAGCAAAAGCAATTTTCCGGAGCTGAGGGGGGATATATTGAGGTCAAGTGAACTTCATTTTTCCTCCACATTCACTTTACATGAAGTCTGGTCTCTAACACATTCATTATGTCTGAACAGCGGCCCCATAACAGCTCATGACCCAGTCCTGAATACTGATTTCCTGAGCCCTCATGATGTATTCATGCACGGTTACATTACATGTGGCAGCAGAGGGGGTGGTCTCAGCAGGGGGGGGGATGTTAAAATGAAAGACCTCTTCTTTGGACTAAAAATGTGGATGACAGGGAGATACATCTGTTTTTGATTTGGTGCCTGCCCTTTGTGAGCCACATTAACAAAATCAGATATGTCTTAATGTCCCATGCCGATGGAGGTGGTGGGTGAAGTGTTTGAGTCCACAAAACACTTTGGGAATTTCACGGATAGACAGCATTGCAGCCAAATCCAAAACAATTCAAGTAAATGGATGTCTCCTTCTTCAAACGTAAAAAAAAAAAAAAAACAGAAAAAGAACATAAAATGCCTCCATACTGCTCCTGTGGTGTCATCCAAGTGTCTGTGGACTAAATGTCTGCAGTTATCTTCCTGCCCGGAGCCGTGTTCACGTTCACATTCACACTCTTGCGCCTTTATGCTGTTGCCCAAGGGGCACGACATTAGAGAAACTCGCAATTTCTCGAGATAGGTGACTGCAGTATTTGCACCATTTTATGTTTTGTTTCCGTATTTTTTTAACGTTTGAAGAATCTGTCACCAGTTACTTCAATTGTATTGGATTTGGCTGCAACACATTTACCCCTGAAGCTCCAAAAGTGTTTTGTGGATTCAAACACTTCACCCACCCCTCCATCAGCATAGTGGTGAGTGGATAATCGGTACATTTCCCTTTTTGGGTGAACTATCCTTTTAAGACTGCAGACCAAGTTGAGCGTGTCCTGCTTAACGCCCTTGGATAACCTTCAGGAACAGTAACACCTCCCATGATTGCTCCAGGGTTCTGTGGTCTGCGGCCGGTCTTCACTCGCCACTGCAGGTCACTTCTGGAGTTTCAGAGAGAAACCAGCATCACCGCGAACAAAGTCAAAGAGGAGGTGACAGAGAGAAATCCAAAACCGAAAGTGTGAGAACTAATTTTCACGAGTTTTCCTTGAAGAGCCCTTACACACTCCACGGCCAAGACAGAGTGGCAGAAAGAGAGCACAAGGTAAAATGTGCTCGGTTGCATGATTTCACAGCCCCCTTTAATGTCTGCCTGCGATTCTGCAAAAGGCGTCTCACTCTGGGTTTATTGACCGGGTCCTTTCTGCCTCGGCTGCGTTGACCATCAGATCACCATCCTTTGCTTCACAGTTTATGAACTTCAAAGCGGCGTGGCCAGGAGTGAGCAGATGATGGACTGCGGTGGCGTTAAAGAGAGATAGCGGACGCCGCTCCTGGCTGTTTAATTCCAAATGAGGGGGATGACAAGGCATCCCGCGAGTGGTAAGTATGGGTGGACTCATGGGAAGTAAATAAATCACGGCAGCGGTTATACTAAAGGCACAAGGGCCTGTGCTATGTGAGAGGTAAATAGGAGTTTCAGATCAATACATATACACAAACAAGCAAAGGGCGAGCTTGTTTGTGTTCTTGCTGCACTTTGGCTGCTAACCTCTGAGAATAGCTATTCATAAGAAAGGAGTCGAGTGCCTTTTTAGCCGAGACATAGATGAGCAGATCCCTGCCACTCTAAAAATGTCAACTATTCCTTTTAAGGCCACTCGCTGAATGAATAAAAAGCCTTCCTCTTTAATTTGTCTCTGCCTGGAACAAGCGTTAATCTAATATCTCTGTTGGTTCTAACGCGGTGGTTCCATCTTAATTTGTCATCTCCCCGAAAAAGATGAAATTCCATGTTCCAGCAGCAACAAAAGCAAAATCATCTTTGCACCTGTCCAATTTCCTTTAACGAACATGATGTGATGCATGGGAGATACTTAAAATCCCAGCGCCTCCAAACTTCTTTAATAACCGGCAACTCAAGGGACAAAGTGTTCGGCACCTGCAAAGCAAAGATCTGAAAGCGTCATTTTTTTTCCTCCTTTATTTTAGTCTGAATAAATTTACTTTGTCTTGTGATCTGAGGATCTGCTAATTCCAGCCGCACAATTGGAAGCGAGGGCTGTTGCGCGCATCTGTAACAGTTGGTGTCCGCCAGATGAATTTAATGAGTCGAGTCTTTGTGCAGGAAGATAACCTTCTAAAGTGACATTGCCAGATAACAACTCAGCTCAAACAAAACGACAGCAAATGCCATCCCTGAGGTCCGACTGGGTCTGATCTGAGGTTGATATTTACCACATATCTGCCGTGTGCGTGCACCCCCAACACACCCCTAGATACACTCAATGACACGACAACAGAAATGCATATTTGCAGACAATTCAGCTATACCCGCTCTGGAAAACAAGCAAATCTGCATCATGTTTTGAATTAAATAATGTGCTCTTATCCTTCCTCATCACATTTGTGTTTGCAGCCATGACTGAATATGCCATTAAAAGTCATATTTGTTCATATAGCACATTCAAAATAAAAACAACCCGAGTTGAGCCAAAGTGCTTTACAATCGTGGCAAAGGGAGACAACACGAGCATGGATCAAAAGATAAGATGAACAATGCTCGAGATACAGAAGAAAAACACAGTAAATGTGAATTCAAGATTAAAAATATAAACACCATAAAATGCATATAAAGTAAGTTTAAAAAAACAACAAAGATAAAGTGAAATATAGATGAAGTGAAATAATGATAGGCATGAATAAAAAGCAAGATTAAAAAGCCAGCACTTTAAATCAGATTTTAAATTACAGATAGCCGAGCGAGACCTGAGGCGGAAAGTAGAGTAAATAATAAATCAGTAAATAAATCAAATAAAAAAACGATAAATAATAAATCTTACTTTAGCTTGATTTTGTTTGAATGAAGCCAATTTAAAAAAATGTTCTTAATTTGAACTAACTACCTCTCAATTCACATTCAATAACAATGACCTGACTTTGCTAAATCAGTCGAATCAGTTAGTGACGTTTGTTTCTTCATCCGAAAAAACCTACAAGCGGCTGGCAAGGATTAAAAAGCCTGCTTTTGTGTCCTCCCTGAAATCGAGCACTTGTTTATGAAACTACAATGAGTTCTTATTGTTAAATCTGCCGCTGTTTTCACTGTAAACTGTTGTTTGTGCTGTGGAAAAACCTAGATAAACTTGATCGGCATAGCAACAGTGCAGACTTAGTTGATTAGAGGACATTTTCCCGATAACATTTACCTCCTTAGATGACTTCCAGCTCTGGCACAGTGTGAAATTTAAACTGATGGAGCTGGAGAAGTCTGATTAAAGACTCCTCTGGGGCTGAATTGTTATGAGATGATCCTAACAACTGCCAAATGATCGTCCTCGGAGCCTTCAAGTGATATCCGGTGGAAAAAGAAAAATTCTTCTACCTGCAAGATCTGTGATTAAGTGCATGGAACTGTCAGATTCCTGGATCAGCAGACCCTGTGATGGGTTGAGCTTTCTACCCACACAGCACCAGGTTCCTACACATCCCGAGGAACAAACAACAACACATCACCACCCGAGCCTCACCGCAGACTTCTCTGCTTCTCCCCAGGCGATGATTTCCACCTCTCCCCTCACCCGCTCCTTTCTACACCGTCTGCTCACAAATTACTTTTGATTTGCTCATTTCACAACTGGCCCTGCAATATAACTTTACAACTGGAGTGTTCAGCTTTGTGGATTGTCCACTAAAACGTGATCCCACAACATCGGGGAAAAATTGATGATCTTTTCATTCAGGCATAGTTAGGGACTATCATTGATTTGAATGAAGTTTGATGAGATTGTGTGCATTGATCTTTCAATGTCGAATATTGTTCTTTTGTTCCTTACGCTGGACTCACCCAAATATGTTGCATTAAAGGTTCAGTGTGTAGAATCTAGTGACATCTAGTGGTGAATTTTCATGTTGCAGCCTCACCCTCTCCTTCCAAACATGAAAGAGAACCTGTGGTAGCCTCCAGTTGTCATTGCACTTGCACAACATTATCATCTTCAGTGAACACAGGGTCCAATAAAGGAGAGAGGCGGGGTATTCAAAATAACATCGGGCTAGCATGTTTACAGCCATCTGTGCTTCTATTGACTGTATTGACAAACAATATCATACTATACATATGTGAGGTTTAGCTTTCAATCCCTCATGAATTTGATTTAATGTCATGCTATTCATCTTTGCTTAAGGTTTTCGGACACGTCCTCATAACTCTGTTGTATGATTAATTAAAAACGTTGATATATATTTAAGAAGGAATCAAAAGTAGATGTTCTTTTATGACAGTGACATTATAACTCACTGCTTTATCAAAACATTAATTAGGTTAATCGTCCTATAATGAAGTTTTCAGATATAAACAGAGTCAGTGGAAATTAAAGAAATTTAGAGGGAATTGAGTAATAACAACTTGTGATTATATTACACAGATTAGCTTTCTTCACTGTTTACCTTCTACAGTTCCAGATAACGAGGCTAATAAATATCAGCCTTTGTCTCTTCACTCTCTCTGTGAAGGTCGTGACTCATCCAACAAAGAATCCAGGACTTTACCAAGCTGAACAGGTTTTTACTGCCGAGATACAATTTCTTTTTTTCCTCCCGCCATGACCACTTCTACTTCTCCTACTTTTTTAATGACCTTGTTTCTGCTGCTGTAAATAAATCTAATTTTCCGAGACCTTGAAGTGACCCAGTGTGTGTCTGTGAGAGAGAGCTTGGAAAGCCAGAGATGAAAAGCACGTCTTTAATGCATCTTGTCAGATGTCCTTCACTTCACAATAGCCCCATATTGCCATAATTGCTACACTTGTGGCTCAAGTAACAGTGTGCAGTTCAGATTTAAACATGGGGGGGGGGGGGGTCACAGGCTCCATGTCGAGATGTTTACCAACCACACCATCTCAACTTGATCTGTATCAATATAGCTGAGTGGCAGGAGGATGACACATAGAAAGGGTCCCTCTGAAACTACCCCCCCACCCCTGCTGTGTCTGATTTGCCCGAGGGAGCAATCACCTCCTCCGCCGATCACAAGAGCTGCACCTGCAATGGGAGCAAGGCAGCAGCAAACACCTCACAGACACCAGCTTGTGGATGTAGCACAGCACTTAGCAGCTACAACACCTGATATCTCACCTCATGAATTAGTAGAGCTAGCTAATATAATATCTGTATGTCAGATTTACACTCAGCAGGTGGGACACAGGGGTCATGTTCCTCCTTGTTTCCTGCTCATGTCAACAACATGTCAGCCACATGTCAACTTCAGCAGGTGATTGATTATATGTCAGTGTTGCGCTGGGAGCAGGTTCTGCTGCCCCCAAGAGGCCAAAAACGGTCACTGCATCTTAAGAAAAGGCTAATAGGGATTATTAGTCAAGGTGAAAGCAGTGGTTATTTTTAGTAATATAAGTGACTATAATATATTACTGTTAAAATATAAATGTTCATGTTATTCATGCTTTACTTATATAGGATGTATTGCAACAGCTGGAAATACTGAATATACTTTATGGGATAAAATCCAGAAATTAGCAAGTGCTTTTATTTTTATAGAGTAAGTCTTGGTTTTGGTGTGTACATCGTAAGACATGGTATAATAAAAATAATAAATCAAAAACACATCAGTTATATGGAAGTGAGAAATTCAGAGATTTTAAAATCACGTTTTTTATTAATCTTGTGACTGGTTTCATTGATTTATTTTGTATTGTTTTGTTTTGTTGTTGCTTGTGTTCAATTGTTTGTTGCTTATTGTGAATGTTTCTTGTTCTCCTGGAAAAGAGATGTTGATCTCACTGTGACCGCCTGATTAAATAAAGATTAAATTAAAAAAAATAATAATATCTCATCATCATCATCATCCTTTCTAATTAGTGCTTCACACAAGTGCACATAAAAGAGCAATATCAACAAAATCAAGTAGCTACATTGACAATCATAGAGAGCTAGAACAAAATACAAACTGTTTGAGGATTTATTTTTTGGGAAAAAGCTTTTTAAAACTTGGCTCCGACTCAGCCAACCCGATACTGAGAGAGCACATTAAACACTGAGCAGAATATGGATCAGAAAAAGATCAAAAAGCCTTGAAAAAAAACCCTGTATATCTCAAAGTATAATCCAGCTGGAGTCACTCCCCAAAAGTCAATGAACGCAGCTGCAGGGCTTTTTAAGAACTTTATCTGCACTAACTCATGACTGCTTCCATGTACGTCCCATCATGCATCACGGCTCCACATCTGTCACTGTCATTGTTGGTTTTCAAATCCTCCCTCTGATCTGTCCCGTCACTATTTCCACACATGCTCTTCGGCAAAGCTCAGCCTTGACATTAGAGCGTTTTAGGAATCGTCTACCTGACAGCTCCCTAATGATTTCTTTTGGCCTCCCTGTCCTCGGCTGTCTGCTAATAAGTAATTACGGGCCCAACGCAGCTCGGATCAGTCTTTCAGTTTGAACACGTTCATCTGCTTGTGTGCTGGTGTTGGGGTGCGTGTCAAAATCACACTTTCCCACTTATTAATCTCAGTTGTGTGTGTGCTCGCACATTAAAACGACAAGTGGGACAGTGATGAAAATACACACCACCCATGGGAAAAACAGCAAGAGAGGGCAGGAGAGGACAACACAGCCGAGATACGTGTTTGAAAATGGCAGGTTTGTGATTTTTTTCTTATTTTTTCACAGCTCAATGAGGCTCTACTCAGCCGATCTAAAGCCTGAATTTGCTTTTCATCGCTCAGCATTTCATATGATTTACACCTCAGCTGACACATGAAATACACAAACACATATATATATACTCCTGTGACAGTGTTTATCACCTCGATTTAACGTTCTTGAACCTCGACCTGTAAGCAACCTGCTACCCTCCCCTCCAATCAGCAGCTCCGTTGGGCGTACACTTTACTTACTATACTTTATCTGCTCCCAGGGCCCAGCGCATATTGACGCACCCAGAGCTGTGCTTTAATTAAACCTGTGTGCCATCGACGGCCTGTTGAGCCTCGATATTAAACACAGGGATGCAGTGGGGGAGCTTATCTGCCCAGTTGCTTTTACTTTACAATAATTAGCATTAGGACCATGTGAGAGATTGAGTAAAAAGGGGGATTTAGCCCCGAATACATTTTTTGGGTCCAACATGTTCAATTTAACAACAAAAAATGTATTGTCTGGTCCAATAGGTAATGTGCTGAAAGAAATGATACCAAACAATGGCAAGCCAAAAATAAACGGGAAAATAACAGAAATTCTGGGACCCTGATACGGATCCGCATGAAAATTTTGTGGGGTCTCTCCTGACCCATACCACATCCTTCCACCAAGTTTTGTCAGAATCCGTCCTATAGTTTCTGTGGAATCTTGCAAAACAAAACACAAGCAAGCAAACTAGATGGGCACTCTAAGAGCACATTCTTCCACCAAGGCTAATCCACTTTATTCTGATCCACTCAAAATAAATTATTTGTTACATTCTCCACCTCTCCACAGAAATCGGTTCAGTAGTTTCTGCGTAATCCTGCAAAATTAACAAATTGCACACACTCATACATATCATTCCTTTAAATATAGCTCAGGGACTCCTCAAGGTTAATGTGTATATTGATGCTTTTCATGTTTTGTTGGTGTTGATTGATCTCACAGGGACCTTGAGATCACATGTTTCATTTACACCTCTGTAACAGTTCAAATCTCAAACCTGAGCTCCTTCAAATAAGTTGACACAGCAGGAGATGTTTTATACTGAGAGAAAATGCAAATACTGCACATCTAATGTATGACAGTATATCGAGACGGTGCCCTGGTGTTCCTGAATCACAGTTGGAGTCCGACCAAGAATTGTTGTTGCACGTTCTCTCTCCACCTTTCATCCCACCCTCATTCTTCTTATGATATACAGTGTCTCAAAAAATACATTTATAAAAAAACATACATATTGTGTTTTACTCAATGTTTTGTCCTCCTTGAGACATTTTGCTGTCAAGACGCCGAGGGCCCTCTCAGCCTTGTGTTTGGCCCCCTCTCTTTCTCTTTTCCTGCATCTGCTCAAACTCATCTTGACAGCAGCCTCTCGAAGCCACGTGAAATCTCATTAGCTCGGGTTTTATCTGCAAGATTCTAATCTGGGAAATGATCAGCTGGAAGTTAACGGGACCGGCTGACTGACGAGGAGGAACTTCTTCAGTTTCTTTTGTTAAAACGGCACATTTTGTCATTTGCATGGTATATGACCAGCCTAAATTATTATAATAAAATGTAGGGCACATATAACCTCAACTTTTTATCTTATCAAACTTAAAAATAACACTTGAGGATGCTCTAAAGTGTAGGAGGAGTCAAAACGTGTGTTTGCTTTTCTGTTGGTTAAATTAAGTCAAGCACTAGAATTAAGATGTACAGAAAGTAAGAAATTTCTCATCATGACCACTGATATTTTCCACAGTCATCCCCCAAACATGTCTCAGGATCAGTATTCTCGTCCCTGTTTCTGCTCCACAGCCGACTAACACCCCCCTGAAGCTGCTCTTAACTTAAGAGCTCTCCAGTCAAAAGCAAAAGTGTTAAATAGATTTTTGTTAAGGGAGTAAAAGTGAAGGATTTTTTGACTTAATACTAAAATTTTCACTTTCTGCGCTTTTCATGAATACAGGCCCTGAAGCAAGACTCGGTGCCAGTGCGCCGTGTGCCGTGTCCATCCAATCAGGTGCAGAGAGGGTTCCTGCTGGCGCTTCGGCACAGAAGAGCACTTGTCAGTGTGTCAGTCAGATTTAGGCTGATGTTGGTCTGCAATCATCGACACTTTTTCGAATCCAAGAAAACTCAGAACAATAGTTGGAACTAGAACTGCCCTCAGTCGAACATATTCCTCCGCCCAACAGTCCCCTTAACTTGAAAAATTGTCCTATTTCGCAATGTTAGAGAAAGTAAAAAACAAGTTTTGGCGTTTCCTTCCAACAAGTTTCGTTGCAATTCCTCTAATAGGTTTTGTGTAGTCTTGCCAATTTATAAACCAAAAAACTAGATGAAAACTATAAGAAGGTGAAAAAGTATTCCCCGATTCACATATTTATTTGGTTCCACACTAAAAGTAAATGGGGTCATCTTCGTCCCACCCTTCTACAAAGTTTCAAGGAAAGAGATGAAAACATGACCTTCCTATGTCGGAGGTAAAAAATCCCTTGTAACCTCCCTTGCCTCACTGTTGGCCCTGATGTTCCCTCGAGCCACCCTTGTCTTCCCCCTCAAAACGCTGAAGGCTTCATCTGGGTCGGGCTTCACAATCCCATTATGCTGAGTTTTGCTGAACTCGGCCAGACACACAGCAACCTTCCCCCGTTCCCTTTTCACCCTTATCTCCTCCATCTCTCCCCCAAATACCACTCGCCCATTATTACAGCTTTTTTATTCTCCTTTCGTTTCTCCATCACTCCTCCCGCGAACACCTCATTATCCCTTATCTGCTTTTCTTATTCTCCCCCCTATCTCTCATTGCCTCCCCCGCCCTAATCTCCCTCTTTTTTTTTACTGCCGCTCTGCATCTCCCCCTGCCATTTGCTAACCTCCACTTTCTTTTTTGCTGTATTTACTTGGCTGACCTCAATCAAGCCCTTCACATTGTGTCCCACATTATACACAGTCCATGGTCCCAATCAGGTGGCTGATGGCGAAACGCTGCGAGGCCGACGCGGGAAATGAGCTGACTAACAGCAGAGTGTGTCTGCTCCATTGTTTCAGATTTGTACTTACAACAGGCAATGGGGCCGGTGGATCAGAAATGATATTATAATGTGACACTGGAATAAGTCCACCATTAGCACAGCCAAGTGCATTTGTAGATGAGGGCACTAGAAAGCTCCAGCTCGAGTGCTTAGCGGGGCGGTTTCTTCATTTACATTAACTCTATTCATCTTAACCAATAGGTGCCCATTGCTTTAGTGGAATCAGGCCCGGATCTCATGAGCCAGCACTTTTTAGATGGTACAAAATGGGACACGCCAGCTTCTGCCAATTCTCCTTCAACATCCCCGTAAGCACGTAAGAAGAATCATTAATACTTGATAGAGGTTAAAGAAGATTGTTTTTAAAAGTTGATTTGTGACAGAAGCTCAATCTCGCTCCGAAAGCCTGAGGTGAGTTTCTTAATCCAAACCATGAAGATGTAGAATTTTTCTTCAAATTTAAAAAACTGGAAGCATATTTGGTATTTATTCTTTAGAAATTACCTAAAAGGATTAATTGGTTTTCTGTCAGTCAGTGAGCTGATTAGAATGGCACTCAGATGAGCGCATACCTTCGCCAAGGCACAACAGCCGCCTTAAATTTTATAAAACTCCACCAAATTGCACAAACTCACAGAAATCAGTCCACTAAATATGTTCGATATTATTTTGAGAATTTCCCAAACCTGTACCACCAAGTTTCGAAGTAATCTGTCGAGTAGTTTTTATGTGATGCTGCTAACGAACAGACAAATGAACATACGCCAATGAAAACATAACTTCCTCTGCAGATCGATTTACTTGACTCTTTGATTTCCTGTTGTATTAAAGCATATTAAAGAGACAGAGTTTTGGACTGGACCTTAAACTGCAGAGTTGAAATACTTGACAAGCTACGGCAAACACTGACGGACGTGACGTTACCGGAATTTCATACTTTGCTCAGGTGACAACAAATAAAGCAACAATCAAAAACAACTGGACAATTGCCTGATGAAGGCCATGAGGTGTGACTGAAGCCACTTTTACTTTACTCCACTTAAGCACATTTTTCTGGTACTTCTCACTTTTACTCCAGTACACACATATCAGCAAATATCTGTACTTTCTACTCCACTCCACTTTTACAATGTACTGAGTTAAACTCAGCAAATACTTAAGTTCATCTTAAAAGTAAGTACTAACTAACTTTTAGAAAGTAGAAACGTTAAAGTGGTACTTTTACTTGAGTATATTTCTCTTGAGTACCTTCCCCATCACCGATGAAACCTCAAAGGAAATGTCCAGTCCTTTTAATATGTAGAATTATTAAAATTAAACAATGATTGAAATTAAATGTGTTTAATTGTACTGCTAAAGACTCCAAGTTGTAATTAGGGCCTGAATTAGATATGACTTCGTATTGAGAGTCTGCTCTAATGGCTGACTGATACTTAACCAGGAAACCTAATGCATGAAATCAGAGCTTCCTCCTTGCGTTTCACATTCAAGTAGTCAATGTCTACATTTAGCAGCTGCTCTGCAGATTCCCTCCTCCTCCAGGATCGCATGCTTCAGCTTTCCCCCTTTCTTCCACCCTCTTTAGTTACACAATGAGCCGGTGCATGGGTTTCATTAAAGGACGAGATGTAGGTGCAGTTTAGTTCAAATCTTCCTCCCTCTCTGAGCAGAGTACAGTGGATTTAGCCTCAGCTGAGCTGCATTTGGTTAATTTATTGTCAACAGGCAATAAAAGGAAACATCCTGCAAGATGCCATTCGGCTCTGGTGTCACAAGTTGATGTTATTAGTGTCCAGCAGACTCCTGGAGCTGCACTGCCCTCTGCAGGTGATGAGACTGCACGGTGGCTACACACAGCAGCAGTGATTCTGTGCACACTCCCCACAGGCCGAAGCCACTGCTGCGTAACCCCCTCCAGCACACGAGCACACTCAATTACCTATTATGTTTTCCATCCCATTTTAGAAACAGATGCACAAAGCACAAGCCAGGACACGACTTGTTCATTACTTGCTCTGTATTTAACCCTCGGGGTCTCACGACAGGTGGAGAGCTGTCGACTTAGGGCGCACTGCAGTCGTTTCTTTAAACTCACTACACCGTATAATAAGGATATGCAACTGATTATTCTAGATAACTCACATAAAAACTGTATAGTAATGGCCTTTTTACTATGTCTAGAGTCATATGATGCAAGATGAAAGGTAGAGGATTGTGTAGCGATGACTTATCATCATAATGTGTGCTAACGCCACCCTCTCCATCATATTCCTCTTTTTCACTGTCACAGGATGCCACAGGAGGACGAGTACCACAAATAATCAGCAAAGATTACTGTTTTTTTGAGGAGGAGCCATTTCGAGGCAGATTCAATTCTATTTCATTTGTATAGTACGGTGGCCGAGAGACACCAACACACTGCAAATCAAGAAAACACATGCTGATAGAAAAAGACTATCATAATCACAATTTCTATTTGAATAGTTTTATATTGTTTACCGTTAAGCACTTCGTCACTTGCCTTAAAACTAAATTATTAGTATAGTTATCATTAGTATTATTAAGAAGTAGAAGAGAGAGAGAGAGAGAGGAGAGAGAGAGAGAGAGAGAGAGAGAGAGAGAGAGAGAGAGAGAGAGAGAGAGAGAGAGAGAGAGAGAGAGACTACACAAAGTTAGTGACATATAGAAATGGGACAATATGTATAAGAATAGGCTGCAAGGGCCCAGAGGCAAAATTCACAGCATGCACTGAGTTCCCCCAGGAGTCCTGGCCGATAGCAGCTTAATCAAAGAGGAACATTTAAAGTGTAACGTTAAATACAAATATGGATTCTGCCTCCAGAACCCAGAGTGGGAACTGGTTCTACAGGAGAGGAGCCTGGTAGCTGAAGGCCCTTAACCCTATTCTCCACTAGGAACCACAAGTGAGCAGATAGTCAATGCTGGTGTCATCTCATCAAAAACAAATGTCCGAGGGACTTCAGAGGCCGTGGTGAAGCAGATGTAGTTTCCAGCCTTACAGAGAGGTTGGCTGAACTCTGTGCGTCAACCCACGTGTGCCCTTGAGTGAGACGCTGCTACGTATTAGAAGCTGCTCCATATATCAGAGATTCACTTCTACTCCATTCAAGGCACGATAGGGAGCATATCCTTGATAGCTTTGTGGTGCTTAGGAGGCTTGAGCGCCGCTGATATGTTCTCGCTCCCAACCCTCGAAACCCAAATAACAAAATGAATAAAAAGTCGATCAGATTGTGTTGAGTATCCTTATTCATTCAAAAGTGTGCAGGAAAGAAGAAGAGGAGAAATAAACCTTCACGCTCAGGTGCCACCGAGGTCTCACGCAGGTGTTGTGGCACTCGAGAGCATGGGTGACATGAATATTTGAAGCCTTGTGATTCTTTTGAGATTAACATTTGAAGACGTTGGAAATTACAGACTCTGTCAAGTTTAAAATATGGATTCGGCCATGAAACATTTAGGAGCGTTTATACGGATTCAGGAAGAAGACAATCTGGGTTTGTTCTTCTTCTCGTTTCTCTTGACCCCTTGATGCTCCCTGTTCTCCTGCACTGTTGCAGTTCAGCCCACAATATAAGATAATAAAAGTGACATAACACTGACAGTTATTTTTCTGACAGTGACACCTAGTGGTGTCCGATTCTTTTGAACATGGTATCTCAGGATAGCCCCGAGGGAATTGTCAGGTTGGACTCAAAGATGAGACGATTCGAATTTGGAGGTCAAAGATTAACATCACTGTCCCCTTTCAAGCATGTGTTTGGTCTTATGAATACAACATCTCAGGAATGCCATGAGCGAATTTCTTTAAATTTGGCAAAAACATACACTCAGACTCAAGGATGACCTGATTAGAGTAGGCAGCAGACTGGAGGTCAAAGGTCAAGGTCACTATAACTTCCAAAAACATTTTACATAGTATTTCTCAGATACTTGACCCTTATTGACATTAATCCACCAATTCACTGACCTTCAATTATGCTTCAGAAAGGTCTACCCCTATCAGTACTGCTAAAACCTTGATGATGTTCTCCTTCACACTTGACATCTATTGCACTTCTGTCCGTCCTGGGAGAGGGATCCCTCACATGTGTCTCTCTCTGAGGTTTCTACGTTCTTTTTACCCTGTTAAAAGGTTTTTTAGTAGTTTTTCCTTACTCTTGATGAGGGTTAAGGGCAGAGGATGTGGCAAAGGGCAAATTGTGATTTGTGAATATGGGCTATACAAATAAAATTTGATTGATTGATTGATTGACTTTATTTTTATGCAAAGAATTGTTATCAGTGGACAAAATCTAAAATATTTACTCTGACCTATTGATGCTCACACCTCTGCAGAAGTCTGTGTTACCTTTATATAGACACCAGGATTATTCACATAGAGCCTGTAGCTGTAGAGATGTGGACTATTCATCCTTATGCTCGATGGGTTTTATGTTTTCCAGCTGCACCAGTTTTATTTTGAATAATTGGATGGATTTTAATAAATGTTGCTGGATGAGGTGATGGCTGTTGGAAATGTGTCACATTAAGACCCCGGCATTAAAATAAACACTAAATAATAATTGCTGGCCTCTTTCAACCACAACTGGAAAATGATTCCTTCTGTTTCATCCACATATAGGTGAGTACTTTTTCAATTTCCAATGCACCTGAGCTCTCATTTCAAACAAAAGATGATTATTAAACTGACATAACGCTGCAGCATGAACTGGGGTTAAGATTTAGTTGAATAAGATTGTTTACTTTCTCTCAGGGGGAACAAGAAGACTCCTTTCAACGTCTGGATGAAAGATACTGTCTGTTGAGCGGAAATGCAAATGACATTTTTTGGAAACAGTTGAAAGAGAAATGAAATTAGTTCATAATTTTGGGAAACTGTGTCATACGTACAGAGTTTAAATGAGGGATTAATGATGTAGAAGTAGAAAGTGTGTTGGAAACTACATTTCTGGGTGTTAGACCTAGACAAATTGTGGTGGATAACATTCATCAATCAGGTAAAATCAAATTAACCAATAGCAAGTAAGCATGTTATTCCTTTGTTTTGATTTGGAAGAAAACTGTGAAATAATTTGGCCAGTGTGTTTATTCACTTTATTCTCTATCTACATATTGTAATCCTGCAGTTGTTATTTCTCCCTCTGCTGCGTCTTATCTCCTGCTCCTGAAAGACGAATCGCTCCACTGTTCAAAAATGAGGTTTCCTCTATTTTCCCTGGGTTCATTCCATTTTCAATCGAGGGTCTAAGGACGGAGGATGCAGCTTTTTGTAAATATCATGAAGCCCTTTGAGGTCATTTGGGGGTTTTATGGACTTTTCCCTGATTAGGTTTAGATCTGATGAGTGTTCAGGCCTTTCACATCATCAAAACTCTCAGTGAGCCATTTGTGCTCATGGAGATTACATAGAGACATCTATTGCAGAAGACGGAAAGCCTCGATAGACCAAAACGCAATGCAGGCTTATTTAATAATCATGCAGCTTTTCCTTCTTGGGACACTGTTGTGATTTAACCTTCTCTCTCTTTACCTAAATGTGCTCTTTTTGAAATATCCTGGAGTTTGCTGAGAGGCAGTCGATGTTATCTTTGAAAACCAGGAGATGCAGAGAGAGAGAGAGAGAGAGAGAGAGAGAGAGAGAGAGAGAAAATTACAACACTTCATCAAAAACTAAACCCCAAAAAAGGGAACTGCTCTAGGAATGAGCTGGACATCATGAGATTAATGATTTCAAAGAGTGTCAGCATAATGAGGAGGTGAGGTGATGGTGTTGGTTGTTTGAAAGCACCTGCTCAAGGGCACCAGGGCAGGGGATTGTCCTCTGGCATCCAGGCTCAAACGCAGCCTGTGTAAATGAGACAGCACATTACTGCAATGCTGCAGCTGCAGGTGACACAGGCTGTGGATGGTGCTAACACGTGTTTGGTTATGTCTCCAAGAGGAAAGTAAATCAAACTAACCATTAGTAAAGGATTCCACATTGTCACATAGTGGATTATTCTTCCAAATCATTATCTTTTTGCCTCATTTAGTCTTAATAAAACCATGGAACACCATCTTTTGACTGCAACCTTATGGCAAAAGTAAAGTTTTTTCAGTTTTGTCAAATTAAAATAAAATCCTAGTAGAATTACATGAAAAAAAATGTTTGTATGTATGTAATTTACATGAAATTCATAAAAAAAACTAGAAAAAATATATGTAAAATATTGACTAATATGTCCTTGTATTAATGTTTTTTATTCTACGCTAAACCGTAAAATGAGTTGCTTTTTTAGTTAAGTCTGTTTAAATTTACTTTTTATTAAATGACAATAGTTTCCTTGATATAGAAAACCTTTAACTGTAAAAATAAGACATATACTGTGTTTTTGGTACGTGCCTAATTTTATGTTATTAAATGCATTCTACCGTTTTCTGAAGATGAGGGTGCCAGATTTTAACCATTTTAAATATGTTTCCAGTGCATTTCTCTCCCTGCTGTCTCTGGATGAAGATGTAATCACAGAAGATGAGGCCAGGCCACTGAAAATGTGTAATTACTTTGTCAACAGTGGATTTATAACTTCTGAAACCCTTAAAATAATTGATATAGTTTAACATTTTGTGTTATCCGTCATTTCAGAGCAGGTATTTTTCTGCCCGTTGTAGCGTGAAGATTCAGGGTTTTTTTTGTATTTAATATCATTCAGCCTAATTCTACACTGGAATATGTTTTGCCCTCGGGCGCTTTCATTTGTATTCGTGACAGATCACCACAGTGCTGAGGAGAATCCAGGCTCTGTGTGTTTATAATTGTCACAAGTTCATTCACTCTCAGAGACAGTGAGTCATAAGATGTGATGCTTCCTGTGAACACACTTCATAGTATCCGCTATTAACAGAAAACACGCAGCAGGGCTCGTTGAAATGCAAAGCAGGTTGCCACGCAGACTTACAGCCATTTGTCAAACACGAGTGAAAGTTTTCTCGATATCGTTCTCTGGTGTTTTTGATCCCTAGCTTTGATTCACTTTTGTCTCGCTGCTCTCCCTGAAGAGCTGCGTAATGAAGCCATTCATTCAAAATCTGGTCTCGCTTCAGCTCATCTGTCATTGTTGATGATGGAAATCCAGGTCATTGCACACGTTCACTGATTTTCTGGTGTCGGCACAACAAGTCACACCAGGAACAACAGCAAATACTCAACAGGAGCAGGATTCTAAGAACTATTATATGCTTCTTTTTTTTCAACCTAATCAAAGTGATTCTACAACCCCAAATCAGAAAAACTTGTATCAGTATGTTTAAAATGTGTAAATGATCTTTGACCTGTTTTACGATGAAAACAATACAAAAGCAAATTATTTGATGTTTGACGTTCAAAATAAACCCTTATTCTAACTTCAAAAAAAGCTGGGACAGTAAAGCATTTACCACTTTGTAATGTTGCCGTTCCTTTTCACAAGTGATGGAGGTGTCATTCTACTTCTTTGGTCTGGTAGCACATGGCATCCACTTCTTCCCAGACGTCTTCGAGCCCAGAGAAGTCAACGGCGCTTCTGGACACGGTTGACACAAGGCTTCCTTTTGGCTCAGTAAAGTTTTAACTGGCATTTGTGGATGTAACTACGTATTAAAGTAATCCTGAGCCCTGGTTATATATCGGACAGCACTGCTAGTCAGAGGGGTGAAATATCCAAATCCCTTCCTATCTTTCTTTGAGGAACACCGTTTCTAAACCTTTCAATAACTTTCTCCCCCATTTGTTGGCAAACTGGCAAACCTCTGCACATCTCTGCTCCGAAAGGACGAGGCCTTTCCTGGACACGACATCACGATCACGTTGACTTCACCGGTTTCAAATCATCATTGATCACTCTACCTCATGCCCCCTAACGCGTCGCAGGCCTGAATGGCAGGAATGGATGCATCTTTACAAATAAAATGTTGACGAGACAAAACCTAAGATATCTTGTGTTCATACTGCAACGAAATACAAGTCAAAGTAAATGTATTAATCACTGCTGTCTTTTTTTAATGTGTGCATTTTCCATGCCGTCCCAACTTTTTCTGAGTTGGGGCTGTAGATTTAGTTGCTTCTCCCTCTAGCGGCAAGGTTTGCAAAGTTAGAGAGTGGAAACTTCCTGAAATGCCGCGGCACCACACTCCCAGGGAATCGTGACGTCAAGTTACGTGTCCGGATATCACACATTTGCACAGTGAACGCCTATAGTGTCTTATCTGACAGGCATCCTGTGGAAGTCAGTGGCATGTTTAATCTCAAAAATCAATCTTGTTCTACAGTTTCCAAGTTGAACGAAATGTTGCATCGATGTATAAACGCCACCTAATCAAAAAGGCAGCGACACAACAGTGCTCATATCAACTGAAGATGTTTGAGCATGTTTGAACATTGAGCATAGTTCAAAGTATTACAATTTAACATTTAAACCCGTGTTTCAGACAGGCTGAGAAGAGAAGCCGCTGCAATGGATGTATTTAAGGAAAGTGACGTTTTCTGAACATTAGAGCATGTAAACAATTTCAAATAATAACCCCAATATAAACAAATATCTCTTTTAGTATTTGTCTGCTACCAACATTTGTGTTTTGTGACTTATTCTTGTGTCCAGTTAATTAAAGTAATATAAAGTATATTTACTTGAGCTGTGTACTTAAGTACTGCTGGTTTACAGTAAAATGTCAGTGTTTCTTCACATTTAGAAAAACTGATCATAACATTACAGCATCTGCATTAAGAGCCAGAACCAGAAACAATGAATAAACACAAGTAGTGACATATGTATTCTGAGCAGAAGCTGAGTGATGCAGCGACGCGTGTTCACGTTGAGCCCAAAATAAAACACAACCAACGCTCCACACCAGCTGCAGCTGCTGGTGATGGAGAAATCCTGCAGTAAAACAAACACAAATGGATTCTAATCACACCACGATCGACGAGAAACATCTTTAATTGTGCCGTTACAAAATTCAAGCTGGGTAGAAAAAATATGTTTTCAATTATTGAGCTCATTAACAAGAGAGTGAATGTTCATTGTGGTTTTAAAGTGATATTCCAGACTTGCACATATTCTCATGTGTTCTGGCCCATTCTCATGCTGTTCCAGGTGTCGGTGTAGTGATACATTCTCCTCCCTCATTGTCCCGCTGCAAACGCTTCAAACGGAAAACTTAACTGGGGCATTTCTTTTTTTCTTTCAGATTTGTTGTTTTTCCTGATTTTAGCTATTTCCCCGCTACTCTCAAAGCGAGAAAGTGTGAGGAGTCGGAGCAACAACAAACAAGACGGCAGCGACGCCGGCTCCCTCCTCGGGCCCAAGGCTGATTCCTGCCTCGGGAGAAATATCACTTTAAAAACCAGGTACACAGTGTGAACAGCAGAATGCATGAAACAATCTGTAGCCCTGTAGACAAATATATATTCACATGTTGACATTCTTAACAATAAATAAAAAGATATGCTGCTTTATGATGCTGCTGAGTAGTGTAAAAAAAAAAACCATTTCCCTTATTACAGTTTTTTTCTGTTCGGTGGCCGTAAAAACTTTACAATCATCAATTGAAATGACCAGTTCATGATGTAGTGTAACACGTTTCCAATGTCCTATTTTACAGTTCATCCTTGTTTCCGTCCTCATTTCACATCACTGTTAAAACCTTTTTGCTTTTTGACCGACATCCACAACATTGTACGCACATTACAACACAGAAGATGCAAAAATAAATGGATGAAATAATAATAAACATATTTACATTCTTTGTCAATTAAAAGCATCTCAGTTGGACAAATGGTAGTCCAAGCTGTCTAACACTGATATTATCAATAAAAAATAAAGTTTCAGTCTAACGGTTGTGGGAACATCTCCGCACCAAAAGTGCTTCTGCTGACCAAACTCGGAACCCAACAAAAATCAGTTCAGCCGGGTTCAACGTTTCACATAAAGCTGTGTCAGTCCGTGAAACCGAATTTCAGCTTCTGAGCAGGACGCTGCTTCCCGTGACGCTCCTGCGGTCCGCGTCGGCCGCGCTTTCACCGGCTCCCGCGTCGAGTCGTCCGTGCGTTCGGGCTGACTAGCCGCTGCTCGCTTGAGACAGAAAGCAAGAAAAAGGGGAGAGCAGTGATTGGAACCTCAGCGAAAAGAGGCTAGAAACTGATGTCATGAGCGTCACCGTTAGGCTGCGGCCTGTTCGCAACAGGCGGGAGAGGCTTCTTGAAAAAGTCTGTGGAGGGCATGAAGAGAAAGGGTTTGATTTTATTAGTAAACGACATCCATTGAGACCTGGAATTCAAACAATGTCTATTTGAGCTCTAGTTAGGAGAATATAAGCGAAATGAGAGAGACACTGAGGTGCGGTGGACGGAGGACAAATGTGGATGAGCACACAAACAGGCCTTTGAGTTGATTAAGACGTCTGCCACCATGAAAGAACCACACACATTCAAACACATGCCTGGTGAGACACAGGAGGAGAGAAAAACAAAAAAGACAGCGATGTGGGCCTGTGTTGCAAATTAACAGTTGACACACATCGCGAGGCAGGTTTCAGTGTTTCCTTTGCAACGGCAACGCTGAGACATTTACCAACGCTGCTGTGGAACGTGCAAATCCACCAGACTCCCCCCGACACCGCAAGCGGATCCACAAACACGGCTTCTCCAGCGAATTTCGCGCAGAGGAAACACTGAGACCGAGCCGTGACATTTAATGAATGGGTTAATCCACAAGCAGACCAGGTTAGCGAGAAGATTAATGGCTGATTGGGCTGAACAACAAAAAAGGAAATAATGCATGAAATCGAACTGTGGAGGGCAACGAGGGATGAAGCATGACCAGACGTCACACAGGCGGCTTTACCGGAATGCTTCGAGTCCCCCAGCGGCTCTAGTTTTGGCAGCCTAGAAGCTTTGGGTGTGGCCCATCCCACTAAAAAAAATAAAAAGAGACACACAAACTCATCAGAGTGAAAAAGCGATGTTCGGGTTCCCTCTTCACACCAGAAGCAGGATCTGGTGCATGTGGCTCCTTGAGAGCTTTTGAGGAGCAACGATGACAACACGGAAATTAATTCGATAGTCAGAGACAGCCATGCTACTTTCTAGATAAAAATTAAAAAAGGTTTATTCTATAAAAAGAAACATCATCCTGTTTTCATTATTAAAATAAAAGTCGGCCACTAGACTCTTTCACGTTCGCAGATATGAAATGTATCTTTCGCACCAAAAACAATAAAAAGACAAGATGTTAATTTGTGTTTATATAAATATCTGCATTTATACGCCCTCAAAAATCCATATTGGTTGGGCTCTAAAAAATATATTGCACTTCCTGTAGCTGCTTCAAAATAAAAGCCTCCCACTGGTTTGTTAGTGGAAAACAATCGGGAGTAACAAGAATTAACTAGTTTGCATTACTAGTAACTTAAAGTACGAGCAGCACTGCCGGAGAGACGCAGTTTGAATCGATGTCCACACTCACCAGGAGGCGGCGGCGGGGTGAGGCTCTCCGTCGGCCCGTCCTCCGTCCTCAGGGGGTCCACGCGGTGCTTCCTCTTCAGGAAAAGCTTCTTCTTCTTGCTTTGCTCGCCTGTCGTGGCTGAACGTGCAGAGAGGTTTCGGGCAATGACTACATTTTTCTACATGGGCCTGAACAAATGTGTTAAAGTAATTTCCTGTTGCCCTTCGTTTTAGTCCTTGACCTATCAGGTGTTTATCTTTTTCACATATTCAGTACTTCAGTGGAGATTGCATTACAGACTGCTGGTAGTATTTTGAGCGCCTTTAAAATACTTGTTTCAGTTTTATCATTTGCTGTAAAAACAGCTTTCATTTCTTGCTTTGTCTTTATCAACAAGCTCAGATTTTCTTTCCATATGGTTCAAAGCAAATTCACATGCCAGAAGCTGAGCCTCTTCAAAGACGCTCTCACGTTCTTCAAAACTATTCCCAGCCATATAACTGTATGTATTTTTGAGGTGAATTTACAAACGTATCACTCACCTGAACTTGCGCTTTCTGACGCTTGTCTTGAATCCTCTGGCTCTTCCTCCTCCCCCCCTTCACACTCCTCTTCCCCTTGATCACCATCCACCTTTGGGCTTTTACTCCTGCCCTCCTGCAGCTCCTTCTGCCGCCTCCTCTCCTTTTCTTTATCCTCGTTCTGAAAGGAGAATGAAACCCTCATTCCTGAGCTCTTTGAAATACAGAATGCTTTAACTTGAGCTCCAACACAACACGACACCTTCCAGTTGGGCGTAAACCAACAGTTTTACGCACCTCAGTGATGACATTGTTGATTGGCTGGAAGGGGCTGGGAACGTTTTCCTCATCAAGCTCCTCTTGGATTGGCCGGCCTTCTCGTTCTGCCTCTTCTCGCTCCTCTCGTTCTCTGCCGAAACAACAAGATGTCAACATCCAGTCGCAATTAATACAAAAGTGGAAAGAAATGTCTCCTTCATTATAACTCAAGCTCAAGAAATCGAGGGGAAATATACTTTTACAGACAGAGGGCAGACTTTAGTGGAAATCCTTGGCATTTTGACATTTCGACCTTTCAACTTCTCCCCAGCTTCATTTATCATTTGCCTCTGTCCATCTTTTATCTGTTCCAACATAATTTATTTCCTTATCTGCCTCCACCTTATGGTTTCCCCATTGTCATGTTCATATGTGATTTTTAGTAGCTCTTATGAGGACAGTGCTTTACAGTCGACAGATGTTATTTTTATGGCCCCTTGTTTTTTCCTAACCTTTCTTCTCGTATCAGCCGCACCCTCTCAGCCCGCTCCTTCTTGTCCTGGTCCTCCTGTGCGCGCTGCTCGGCCGTGTCCTTCTGCACGCGCTCGGTGATGGCCTCATAGTCTTTGGCGATGTTGCTGAGGAGCCAGTTCAGGCCCTTCTTGATGGACTTGTCCATCTTAGTGCCATAACCCAGGACTGCAGAGCATGGCTCCTGGCAAAGGAGCACATATTCAGACATTAGATGCTGCCAGCACTTGTAGTCTCGAAAGCATCCTCTAAACTACTTGCTGTCTTACACTGCGCTACGGTCAAGAAGGACAATAAACCTATCTCTAAAAGCCCTGCTGTTAGTCTATATGTGGGTATTACTGCAGTTAAACCAAATGCCCTTAACGCCACTCGACTGCTGTTCCCCCAACAGGTGCACAAACACTTACGATCTGACAGAGACACTTGTTCTCGTTGACAAGCTTCTCTAACGACAGGTTCTCAATGATGTCGGCTTCAGCCAGCGCTCCGTCCCGGTCCTGTTTGTTGGCGAGGCTAAACGCACAGAGGAATACAGAGATATCAGTGAGTGCTGACGTGCAGGACAAATAAATAAATAGAAGAATACATTGCACTCTCCTGTGATTTGGCTCAACTAGCTGCCGGTTCAACCAGCTCCCTCAATCTTTGAAGAGAAAGGTAAAGTAGCTACGAGGACAGTTATCAAACCACCTGCCTTCTGCACTCAGATGTCTCTGGCTGGGTAATGCCTCTATCATGTCCTCATGTTTTACACTTTCATCAAAGAGTCAAGACAGTTTTTTAAATCCCTTTGCGCTTTCCACACATTTTCAAAATATTAATTGATTGTTTGTAAGTGTGTAATACAGCATCATTTCCGGGGAAATATCACACTCACACTAGCACAGGTTTGCCAGCAATGCGCGGGTGCTGAAGGACCTCGGCCATGGTCTCCCGCGTCTCCTGGATCCGCTGGACGTCGCTGGAGTCGACCACAAACACCACGCCGTGCGACTCCGAGTAGTAGTTCTTCCAGATGCCCCGGATTCTCTTCCCACCGCCCAGGTCGAAAATGGTCACCTCGAACTTGCCCTGCTTCAGGTCGACCTTGGAAAAACCTACTGTTGGAGCCACATCCTGAGGGTTTTCTGAGGGATGAGATAAGAAAAGAGGAGAGTAAAGGAAAATTGTATGATATGGAGAACTAAACATTATAATATCTATAACAAACCTCCTTGGATCCCTCGCACTGTGGCTGTCTTCCCTGCATTATCCAGTCCCACCATCACCAGAGTCACTTTCCTGTAAGATAAGAAGGGGACAAATGAACACAAACATCACTACTACAAAAACCCCGGGGCATCTGAGGCATCTGCGGTGCCCTGCATCTAAATGGACTGTGTCTGTGACACAGAATCAACTTGGCATTAGTGTCCATGATGCATTTGGGGGCACAGATAAGCCAGTTAATAATCTGAATGACCAACGCAATCAGATGTCTGCAGGCTGACTGGGTCAGCAACAGTCACAAGGTCAGCGAAAACAAATTAAACTAATACATTAAAATACAGTATACTGGCTTACCATCAATATCAAATTTTTGTGTCTATCTTCTGGAATGAATATGTCAAACAACACATCTTGTTTTTAAGTCCTCCGAAGACAAACAAATTCACGCTGGGCTTGGTATTTGTATTGTGAGCCAAGATGAGCTTTCCTGCAGGACAACACAGGCAAACAAAGGAACAGATGCACGCTCAGTTGTCTCTGCAGGAATGCACCATGCACACACCTGGACAGCAAAGACGGCACGGGAACAACAGCGTTTTCTCAAACGTCCAGATATCTTAGTGAGAACTTCGATAAACAAGTGGAACAAACTTTTTATAAAAGAAATGCAACATTTGCACCATCAATTGCAAAAGATATAATTTAGCGTTATTGCTGTCACAGCAATATTTTTAATCCTGGAGCCACTTTATGAAAGGATCCATCAAAGAGAATAAAGAGAAATTTGGACCGATTTGGATCTGAAATGGGACCTTAAAAGCAGCATATTGGTGGATGCTTACACAATAGTAATAACAGTAATAACACAGCATAAGCATCATTCAAATCTTGTCTCCTAGCTGCATACTTAACTTTGAAACTTGCGCCTAAAAGACATCAACCGCACGATCCATCTAACCGTCTTCTGGAGCCAACTGGCCTTCATCATCTTGACGTAAACCTCCAAAAACCCAGAGATGCTGCTCGTTCCCTGCCCGCTAACCCATAACCCTGCTGCCCTCGCTGACACAAACCCGTCACAGCCACAGACCATAGAGGAATAGACGCACTGAACAGACCTACCTGCAGGATTAGTGAAGGATTTCGGACTAAGTCCAGAGGATCAGATGCCTCACAGGTACCACGTGGGTTAAGCATCGTCAATTAAATCTTAGTGCCCAACACCTTGCTGTTTTAGTGTAAACAGTAATCAAAGAGGCCTCAGATAAAAAAGGCTGAGAGCATAGATATGAGTATGTCATATCTATTTGGCTACTACAATGTCATAAGAAAAAATGTCAATCGTATTTTCCCCATAAATAAAATGACAAAGCTTTAAATGTGTTGTTGTATACAACCAACGGGCCAAAACCAAAGATATTTAATCTAAAATCAAATTGGCTCATTCACTAAAGATTATTAAAAAAATCATTATCTTGCCGTTGCACAGAATAAAACAATCACGAGAAATAAGTTTGTGGTGAGCACTTTAAAAAAAGTTAGACGACGAGGTTTGTTCTTAGAATTTAAAATGTTATCATAATACAATCCACCGTGTCACATCCATTGCTAAAATAACCACAACACCTGTAAATAAAGCAGACGTCTAGTTAAAAATCGAACTAAATTAGGTTAAAAACTGACTGACAGACTTGGATGTGTGTTGAGGATCATTGAATAGATTGTGCAAATATAGTGAGAATGGATGATGAGGTCCTGATTTAAATTCTCAAGATATTTTCTTACTCAAGCAGGGTGGTATGAATAAAACAGGGCATGCAGACGTCTACGTGACTGGACGGACGTACACACACACAATCAGATGGCACCATACTTTGTTTTCTGGTGCATGTGTATAAAATAGAAAACACGAGACATGACAAAAAAAGTAAGAGGAGGAAAAAACCAAACCGAGACAAAACCGGTCCTGCTCCTCGTCAGTTCTTCGCTTAAGTAGCATGAGAGGGCCTGACTAATTTATATTGTCTGTGAAAGTGAAGTGAATGAAGGGAGCACGGCTCTTGTGGAAGCTCTGAAGCTTTTTCGAAAGGGTGGATCTTATTCTTTCTAAATAAAGTGTATTTGTGAGTCGCTCCAGTGCGTAAGAAGCCATTTCTTTGCAATATTGAGGCCGTAAGAAAGGAAAGCCTGTTGTGTATGTTTGTAAGGTTATCAGATATACCCAGGATGATCGTATTTGGGATATTAAATTGAAGATACTGAACCAGTCATTCTGATTTAAAGGGCATAGGGCAAGGCTATAGAGTAGGGTGTCATCTGCCAAAGAATATCTGTTGCACATCGGGGGTATATTCTATGCAACCTCTCCTTAGAGTAGTGCACTTTAAACTGGACGAAACAGTTCCTCGCACTATTAGAGCATCAACGAATGCTCTCTAATACTGTATCTGAGATCTTGGCGCCCATCTCTTCTTCCCATTTTGTTTTTATGGAAGTGGAATCAACGGGACTGACAGATTCTAAAGTGTTAATATACTAGATATACATTTTTCTGAGCATGAGCCCCTAAAAGTCTCAAAATTCTGCAGAAATGTACTAATAAAGTCTCTTATTTGTAAAAATCTAAAGAAGTCGCCCCCTGGTAATTTACAGGAACTGATTTAATGAGTGGAAAGAGACTGAGATCATTACAATCAGCCTCCATCTCTTTCGTCTGATGGAACTACACAAACAACCTGTTTGCATCTGTCCAAGTTTGATCTGTGCTGCAGAATCCCAGGCTTCACCACACAACTCACCTGGCCGGCTCTCGCCAGCGTTTTAGCCAATTGCAGCAGTTCGCCATGAGGCTGAACATCTCAGGCCGACTCCAGGTGACTGCGGTCGGGCGTCCCCTCGGCCGGGACCCGGTCACACCTCGATCAAGCCTCTCTCACAGCCCGCAGATCCAACTCTGGAAAACCTCAATTAGCTACATAGCGAGCTAACCCGTGTTAGCATCGACGTTGACATCTTCACTGGAGGTCGACATGAGCAGCGGTGGAGAATCAAACGTCCGTCGCCATGTGTGTTGTCGATAAACGTGATTCTGGGCGACGGGCAACTTCCAAAAACATGGAATCCCCGTCCCGTTAGATGAGGCTAGTTGAAGCTAACGTAGCTAGCTGTAACGGTATCTTGTCAACACGTGAGTGAGTCTATTCTGATACAAACAGACGCTGACATGCAGCAGTGTGATAGAGCTGTTGTTTTCTCAGCTAATCTGAAGCAGCCACATTAGCTGTTTTACTCACGGAACAGCAGCTAATTAGCTTTAGCCCGGTTTGTAGCTCCCCGCTTTGTTTACGCCGTGTGTACCGCTGCTGCTAGGCTGCGGACGTGATGACGTCAGCGTGCGCGAGCGACGTCTTTCAGAAAAAGTCCGAAGATGATTTAAAAACTAGTTTGTATATATGCTTATGTTTTTAATGGGGCTATGGTAATAATGAGAATAATAATTCTCATTGTTATTTTTAAGTTATCCTAATATAATATAATATAAAACATGTATCTGCACTGATCTTAGTGAAATATAACCCTCGAGGAAATGTAATAATACAACAATAACAATAACTTGAGCTATCCTAATATAATATATATATATATATATATATATATATATATATATATGTACTGATTTAAGTAAAGTATAGTCCTTGAGTAAATGCAATAATAACCAGTCCTGATCTTTGCAGTGAATGAATTTTATCATTCAGTATTTCAGGTATTCCACAGTTAACTTGCATGTGTTTCTTTGCTATACTTTTGAAATAAATGTATTTTATTATTTAATATTCTAAGTATTCATAAAATATCTTGCTTTTGGTTACCACAAATCATAATTTTCCTTTTTCACTTTATAAACAAACGCAAATGTTGTATTTCTACATCACTTTTGCATACATGGGTCAAAAATGTACCACAGTATGTATTCACTAGGGAACACCTACCATTCATTTCACACGGCTACTTGTGCACATCTGATGCATGTTAGTTTTATTTTACATACCATTACTAGTGAGAAAGATAAATATGTACAATACTAACTAGCTGTTAACTAGCTAGCTAGATCAACATATCCTTTGATTTTCTTTTTCTAAAGTTCGTATGGCTGGTCGCAATCATTTCAGACTTACGTTTGAAATGTTCATAAAGATGCTGCATAAGAACAGGATGAGGAAAGTGAGGAGCCAATTCGTGGTCTTGATTCTTGAGTCTGAAATCTCTGATGCTTATGACCTAGTCCTAGACTATGTTCCACAGGATCAAGCTGTGGGTGAGTCTTGGAATCCAGCTCTCCTAAATGAAGGCTCCTTTGATGCCATGCAAGACACGAAAGACGCCTTCTCCTAAACGAAGAAGGAAGAATAAGCTACAAAAGAATTCAGCACAGAAACACCCAGCCATGCATGACCCATGTTGTGCTGTCAAAAATGGATTCATTTTCCTGAATCATCAAACGAAAAGCAATAAGAAGAAGAAGAAATAGAAGAAAAAGAAGAAATAATTGAAGAGGAAAAAAATTGAAGAAAATGAAGAAGAAATAATTTAAGAAGAAGAAGAAGAAGAGAGAAAAAGAAAACGAAGAAGAAGAAGAATATTCATTGTTTTGGATGTTCCTCTTCCCTTTGGCGCCCCCTCCTGTTTATTTTCGCTCCGGCTTAGGTCGATGATAATGCGCGTGCGTGAGTTCACTTCCGCTTCTTCTTTTCTTTTTGTCGGTAGCTCATTGAACAACCGACGAGCTGCTGATAACACGACTCTGATCCGACTCCTGCGGTTTGTGTAGTGTGTAGTGTGTAGTGTGTGCTTTAATGTGTTCGTGGCAGGTGACCTGTTTCCAGTGCTGACAGCTGCATAACTACCTGGTACTTCTTTTACAGATCTACTCTTAATCCTGCTTTATTTATTCATATTAATCATAAAACCTGTGGCTGTAGTTCTCGTTGATCTTTCACTTTCAGATCGATGACCCACACACAATAAATAATACATGTATCATGTGTATTTATTACAGGTGAGGACTTTGTTCCCTGGGGACACTTCAAGTATAAAGGTAAGAACCACATTGATCACCTGCAACATTAAAATCACTTTAACGCATCAATAACTATGATTATCCACTGATATAATGCACTTTACTCTGAAATACAAAGGAAGTACTGTTGTTTTCCGGTTCTTTAATTGTATTTTAAAGTAAAACTATGGATGCAGGACTGCCACTATTTTATTCTACATTATACGACCTTTACTGCTTTAATGATCCCCCCTCCCCCCTATCACACAATCACAGATTAACTTTCCAGTAACAAAGTCCCATCAGGTGTATGTGTCTTTTTTGAAACTGTTTATTCTCACATTAGTGCTTTTGTTTGTTTTCCTTTATTTTCTCTGTTTCATTCGTTACTTCCATGCAAATGAGTTCAAAGTGTGTGTCTGTACCACCACCGCCTGTAAAAGTTGTGTTAAGATGTTATTTTTCCTTATTCCTATATTCCAGGTGCGTCTCTTCTCCTGCGCCCTCATGACTCGCATCTTCATCTACGGCACCCTGAAGAGAGGGCAGCCCAACTACCACCGCATGTTTGACGCTGCCAACGGGAAGGCCGAGTTCCTCGCCTCGGCCCTCACCGCCGAGAGGTACCCGCTAGTCATCGCAGGCAACTTCAACATCCCTTTCCTCCTCAACCTCCCCGGCCGGGGTCACCGGATCCACGGGGAGATCTACGAGGTGGACGACAAGATGCTGAGGTTCCTGGACGACTTTGAGTCCGTCCCCACCCTGTACCAGCGGACTGTGATCCAGGTGGAGGTGAAGGCGTGGGCAAGGCGGGCAGAAGGCGAGGAGGTGGAGGCGGCGCCGGGCAGCACCACAGAGGCTTTTATGTACAGCACAACGTCGTATCAGCCGGACTGGCCCTCGCTGCCCAACTACGAAAGCTACGACGCGCTTGGAGATCATGGGCTGGAGTACATGACCAGAGAAGCTCGAGACTGAAGGAGAAGAGCATCAGCTAAACAGTCCTTATGTCCTTATTTTCATGATCACACTAGAAAGTTTAGATTTGAATTCCTACTAAATGTTCTCCATCTTTAAAAACACACTTACCGTAATATAGATTTATCCTTTTTTTAAGGAAACTCAACATAAATGTACCAATTTTCTCTTATATCATCATCAGAGTAGCAGTTTAACATGTGTTAATAACAGTATCAAACTTAAGGTTTCTACTTGAAGCATCTCATTAAATACTTAAAACTGTTTAAATTCCTCGTACTTCTGTATGTTTTACTGTAAATTATCATTACACTCCAATCCTCATGATTTCTTGTGCTGTGAGTTTTTCCAGACCAACCTGTCAAACATGTTTTTAACATCACCACCCTTTCATCATGTGTTTCAAGACGCTGCCGGAGACAATCTAGTATGAACAGATTGGGTTCTTAGTCACAACGACAAAAACATTCAAAGGGTGAATTATAAAACACCACAGCGGCCAAAGTTAAAAATCTGTCCCTGCTCTGCTTTAAGAATGAGTATTTCTCCTTGAAATCCTTTTTCCTTTGTAATGTGTTGTTCTAATACAATTCCAACGAGGCTCTGTTCATGAAACACCACAGTAAAACAAAACACATCTGTTTTCTGGGTTGTTCTCCCTTTTTTCTTCTTTATTTATGAACACAATCTTTTCTCATCTTTATTTAAAATAGTAAAATACAAAAAAACAAAAAAAAAAAGTAGGGGAACACAGAGGAGAAGGCTTTTGGCAACGAACCAGTGAAATCTCAGTCGGCCTTTTTAAACAAAACTCGTGGAAAAAGAATGAAAAAAAAGAACATTTCACAGTGTATCAAAGTACTGTACAAAAAGTCACTCGTAAAAAAAAGTGGAGACGGATGTTTTCCAATCTGGCGTCACATTGAATTCATAAAATTACGGATATTGAACGTGAGTGTGTTCACATGCACACAGATTCCCACACACAGTTCATTTCATCCAGGTCTTATTCAAGCCTTTCTATGTACATGTTTGAAACCTTATCACAAATGTGCTGCTCTACAGGAAAATAGAGAATATTTAAAATCACAGAGGAAATATTATATAGTGTGAAATACTTAAGGGATAAAATCCTCCGTATTGTAAACAGGGATGTAGTTAAATCCGTGTGTGTGTGAGCGTCACTCGGCGGCACAAAAATAAAGAGTCGGGAAGGAAAACAACGTAGGCACGACTTTGCATTGGCAGTGTGACGAAGAAAAAAAGTTATATGACGTGATTAAGTTTTCTGAGTGACGTGTGTGTGACGATTGGTGTAGATTGTGACATGATTCTGTGAATATAAGAAAGAGTCTTTTCTGGTGTTTGTGCCGCCTGAAGTCCAGATCAGAGCGAGGAGGAGGAGAGATGAAGGAGCATCAGTAAAGCTCCTTCCTGGTGCTCGGCAGCGGGTGGCTGGAGGAGCAGGTGGCACTGCGGATCACCTCCATCCACCTGGAAGGCCAGATTAATTCAGTTAATAAATACAAATAATCAATCATTGTCACATCCATCAGGACTAAACTCATCACGTGTTTCTATTAAATTGTTGCTGTTATTCATGTTCATGAATTATTCTGTTGGTTCTGTGGTCTAAATATCTTTTTTAAATTAAGTAATCGCAATAAAAACAAATAAAGAGAATAAATGAATACAGATTATAATAGCATATTGATATAAATCTGGAGCTATATTCAACAGAATGTGTTTTTCCCCCCCCCACAATATTAAACCGTCCACGTTTCTCTTCTTGCTGTGGATAAAACTAAATACAGATTTGACGCAGCGTGAATAGAATCAATTCAACCCCCAAGCGCTGTACCTTTCAAATGTGTACTCGCTCTCTGATCTGAAGTAGTAGACGTGGGACTTGAAGTGAAGCTTGAAGACGTAATCTTTGTGGATGTTCTCCGACTCGGACGGGACGGTGACGGAGTAGCCCAGCAGGGGGAGGCTGGCCAGTGGGTAGTCATCCTGCAGGACAGAAACATTTTAACTCATCGCCCCGGCTCTGTTCTCAAACAAGAGGGAAACTCGATCACTGCATCTCCAGTTCGTTCCTCTGCGTCTCTAACCTGATGCGACTTGTAGAAGAAGAGGCTGAAGTTGGTGAAGACCACCCAGAGCTTCTGCCAGCCGTTACTGTTCTTGAACTTCCTCAGCAGGTTGCCTGACAGCTGGTTCTGGAGGCACAGAAGACGAGAGAAAGAATAAAAAAACATGATGAAAGAAAATATAGACATTTATTTTATTACAGCGTTTCAACGGATGGAAAAATATGAAGAAGAGGAGCCTGAAAAACCTGACACACAGTTGAATGCAAATATTTAGATGCTGTGGGGGTATTTAAATAGGTGGGTTAGGGTTTTTGCAGAAACTCTTGCAAAAAAAAACCTCTTCCCCTCACCCTCATTTTACAGTTGACAAAATAATTGTCAACTGAATTTGAAAGCTCGTTTGCATTTTTGCACACAACTCTGTATTCTAACATCCACGTGACAACAGCAAGAAGAATCTGAGGGAGAAAGACACACAAAGGACAACAATAGAAAATAATCCCATACCAGAAATGATAACAGGATCTCTTTTATATTTTTATTTCTTTGGGCCAGCAAGAAATTAACATCCAATAGTTGTGTGACCAGGGTTTGTGCAACAAATTTGACAATTTTGTATATTTCTTTGGCTCTTGCAATACCTCTCTATTCCAGCAGGTGTCCCTAAAAAACAGGATGTGATTCCTGAACCAGCAAACCACAGAGAGAGAAAGGCAAGGGCCCCTGGTGTCTGCTGGGGGGCCTCATCGACTCACCGGTCGTACTACTGCCCCCTTCAGCACGGGCAGGGGAATGGAAGATGGAGAGAGAAAGACAAAAGAACGGAGGAGATGGATGGAGACGGAGAGGTGGAGGAAAAACAGGATGTTGACATAAGACAGGAGGAGAAGAGTGAGACACCACAGGCACTTCACACTGGACAGATCAGAGGACAGGACAGGAAGTGTGATGCGAGGAGGGGGAGAGGACGACCACAGGACACAGAGCGCACAGCACCGTACCTCCACGGCGACGCTGAAGTCCACCATGGACACGCTGGTGTTGCGGTGCCAGCAGACGTGCACGGTGGTGTTGCCGCGGTGACCCTGACGCTCCAGGGACGAGCGCGAGCCGCAGAGCTCCTCCTCCGACTCCTGCTCGGCCACGCCGTCCTCCGACAGCTCTGCGGGATGAGAGAGGTCAAGAGAAGTCAAACACGATGTAATATAAACATCAGGAGGGTTCATCTTTAAAATGAAATAAAAACCCATGACTGTGCCACCTCAGGATAAAATATTGCTTTCGGAACCTTTGACATTATATAATCCACTTATTTAACTATTTCTACTGTTAAAAAGATGAATAAATTAATACAAATACAGTACAGACGATTTATTTCCTTTCTTCTGTTATTAGGGGAAGAATTTTGCACATAAGATCAATTATTGCTATGATTTAGCTACTGCCAGTATTAAGATGTTCATAAAACTGTAAAATATAAATAAATGAGATTAAATTCAAGCACACAGTAGAGCTGCACGATTAAAAAATTCAAACTTTGAGTCACACCTGTAGAATTTCATTTGATTGAGGATTTGTTTGACAGTGATTTGATCAGTTGCATCAAAACAAGCGCCCCTCATTTTTCTCAAGGAACCTAAAACACCACATAATGCTGCGTCATCTTTGTTTTCTCCCATTTGATGCAGAGAAGCAGGAAACCGGCAGTGAGAGAAACGTGGAGAAAAGTTTGTCTTAAAAGAAACAACGAAATGAATCCAGAAGAAAACACGCTGATGCTGAAGAGAACTGTGATTCTCATCTTTTCCAGAGTCTTGCAGCTCTAATACACATTAACACCGGTCTACATATTCTTAGGTTCACTGTGGCTGCAGATGAAAACGCCACAGAACAAAGAGCTGAGGCAAAAACATTGATCAAAGCAATTTCAATACAGTCTGGACATAAAAGAAGAAAAAGAGAGAAAAAAAATAAATAAATCACCCTTTTGTTGTCACTTGTAAGTTAATACTCTTCAACTGTTTGACAATAAGAGACGTCGAACCGAAGGTCACCAGGCGGGGGCCTCGCTGAGTGGGGGGTGACAGGCAGTTAAGATAAAGAATGAGGAAGAAGAAGGGGAGGAATAAAGGGCCTGCAGCTGGGGACTGGACCTACGCGTATCAGGTGACGTTACAAATATGATGAAAGACCACCTGTGACCGTTCGGGGAGGTTTTACATGTGGCGCTGAAAGCTGCAGTGTGGAATTGTGGGAATTGTGCAGTTATCGCTGTAGGTAAAGGTCGGTGCTTCCCTGGAAGGCGTAAATATTCAGTCGGTAAAGAGAACAGGTCCCAGCTGACATCCCTGTGTCACATGATGTCTTCTGAGACATAAACTTCTCCAGAAACCGACTCAGCTCGTCCTCGACCCCACTGTTACGCTTGACATAATGTGTTTGTGTTTTGGGGGTTTAATGCTTCAAAGGGTCGGGACTTACTGTTGTCGGTGAGGCTCGTGGAGAGCAGGTCATCGCTGGGGCTGCTGCTCTGCTCGGCGAGGTCGATCGCCATCCTGATGTCCTCCACCCACCGCTCCATCTCCGATGCACAGCTGCAGACAGCAAACAAAAAGAGCATTTTTATTTATTTTTCATCTGCACTCTGTGGATAAAACCAAGAAAAAGAGAGCGAAAAATAATAAAGGCAGCGAAATCTCTGTATCAGTGCATGAGTATGAATGGAATGAATGGAAACTAGGTCACACAGTTAAATTTCATTAGAGGACAAACAAAGTGTGGCGGAGCTCCTGTGGAGGAGAGATTCATTTTTAATGAGGCTGACCTGCATTAAACTGCACATAGTTTCTATTCATTGTAAAATGCTTTCATGTTCCGCTCAAGTTTTAAGCCATTTTCTTTTCATCTAACATATTGGGTTTGTGGTGTTTATTTAACTCATTGGTAAAACTGTATCTTTGTTCTACAATAAAATGTGTGTGTGTGTACCTGGCTGCCACCACCACTGACTGGCGCTGTCCAAACAAGGTGAAGGAATGAGGGACTCCCCACTCCTCCTCACTCTCCCTGATCTGCAGAAACACACACACACACACACACACACACACACACACACACACACACACACACACACACACACACACACACACACACACACACACACACACACACACACACACACACACACACACACACACACACACACACACACACACTACTTGAGACTTATTCAAAATAACCCATCAGTAATGTACTAATGGTGACTGTATTTGTGCCCACCCTTTTGTGGTCGACCTCAGTAATTGAAAAATTTACAGTACGTGCATGTAAACAAACATTATTACACTGACATTTCATCCCCCAGAAAAGAAAAAGATCGTACCGTCATGCCATAAAGGGGCAGCTGGCCATGAACTTTAAACTGATTGACCGGGGTCGTCCCTCGACTGGTGTACACCAGGCAGTCACTGAACTGAGGGGGGGACGACAAGAGGAAGGAAGGAAAGAGGTGTCAGTTGCATTTTGTTTGCCATCATCAGTTTTAAAAATACTCTGAAAAGCAGCTGTGTGGTCGTACCAGGAAGAACATCCTCTGCTGGAGACCTTTCCCGGAGAGCTTGCTGAGGCAGCCGAGCCTGATGAACTCCTGGGAAGAGGAGCATGAGAAAATATCAGAGCTGCAGAAATCAGCGGGATGAGTCACTTTTTCACAGGATCATATGATTGTAAATCTATACAATAATAATAAA
Source organism: Verasper variegatus (assembly GCA_026259375.1). NCBI lineage: Eukaryota > Metazoa > Chordata > Actinopteri > Pleuronectiformes > Pleuronectidae > Verasper > Verasper variegatus. The sequence continues at coordinate 28,406,849 of CM048038.1, read as the reverse complement.
TGTAAAAGGTCGAACCCTGCCGCGGATGGCGAGGTTGTCGATGCCGGTCAGGTCTTTCTTCAGCTCCAGGAGCTTCTGGAAGTTCTCCATCTTCATCATGGTGCCTTGAAGCTGCAGCACCATCTCAGTGATGTCCGCCAGGCCCGCTGAGGCAAGAGGAAGAGGGTAGAGATGGTAAGGTGGGGGGGGGGGGGAACAGAGCATAGGAACAAAGCATCCTCCTCTTCCTCACCCACACCCTTTCCCCGTACCTCTAGAGTCCCTGAAGTCGTCGTGCGTGGGGGGGTAGTGCTTGCAGAGCCGCTCCAGGATGAGCTTGTAGTGCAGCAGGCGATGGAGTGGTCGCAGCAGGAAGATGTTGAAGGGCAGGTAGCAAACCCTCTGCTGCTCAAAGTCTCGACACAGAGTCTCCACCTTCCGACTGGACCTGAGGACGGTCGCAGAGTTTGTATAAACTTTGGGTAATAAATCTCTCTTTTATTTCTCCTCATGCAAAGCAAATGAGGATCTCAAAAACAGTGAGGATAAAGTAGAAATGTGTTGTTTCTTATTGCTTTACATTCTGAATCTTAATTCTCATGATTATATGTTTCAAAACCAAAAATGCAACTTCTCCTTAAATGTAAAAATGAGCACAAACGTCTAATGCATTAATTTCCTACTGCTCCTTTACACCAGCCAGTAACGTTTGCATGATTATGGCTTTAGTTCTCTCACCTGCAGGCGCGTTCCAGTTCAACCAGACACTCTGAATGTTTCTGGAGGTGAACGGTCAACTGCTGCACATGCAAAAGAGACGAGAGAGAGTTTAAGGTTAAACATTTCCTTCATTTAACCCTGAAATCCTGATCTCATACACACAATGAATGGATAAAGTGTAAGGGGGACATAGTTACCCTCAGACCCTGAATGTTCTTCAGGAGAACATCACCGATCCGCTGATAGTCTCCCTTAATGTGGGCGTTGGAGCGACCCTCCCTGTGAAAAGACAAAAAGACATTATTGCAGTAGCACTTATCAACCAGTAGGTGTCAGGTCAGAGCAAAGTTCCTCACAGGAGTGGAAAATGTCTAAATTCCCATCATCCCATTCATCTTTCCCATTAAGACCTTGGTCCAGCTCCAAACGCACTGTTTGTCCTCCTGTCTGTCATTACGTAAAATAACACAGAGCAGATTCCCACAGGAGGAGATGAGGGCAGGCATGAGCGTGTGTGTGTGGGCACTGGTTCCCATGGCAGTGATGTCAGAAGACTTGAGCTCCACCTCATATCGTTTCTTACATCTGAATTAAAACGGCACACGGTGTAAATGGCATGCGACTTAGAAGTATTGACCTCAAAACTCAAATTTGTCCTCCTTCCCTTCAGTCAGCAAAAAAAGCAAACTGTACAGAACTAATCTGGTTTAAAAATCGGATTCATTCTTTTTCCCCGATTCTTTTTATTTGTAAAATAAAAATTTCCAGACATTTAAACTTTAACATAAGTTGCTTTCAGACGTGCACTGAAGTCCAGGCATTATCCTGACATTTCCCGGCGGGGTTGTGTGTGGATATTTTTTATTCATAATTATATCATGTTAACATACTGCAAGTCTGAGTGAGTCCATAGCAGGGAAATGAGTAAAAACTGTGTCAAATACAAATCATGGGAGTTAATAGACACTGACCACTGTGCCAGCCGCTGCTCCACCTCTTTGAGGAATCCCTGGTGGAACTTGTGGATCGGATCATAGTTGGAAGAGATCAGGTTCTGGACGGAGTCTGGGAACGCCTCGTCTTTGCCCACAGAGCTCTGGAAGGACTGTGATCAACCCCAAGAGAATAGAACAGTGGGTCAGAATGAGTGATCGGATTTGAGAGCTCGTTGACATTTGGAAATCCATCAACTGCACGCACACAAACATGATCCTCATGGCCAAAAGCGAGTGCAGGACAACCCCTGACACAGAGGTGTTATATTCCCCCCCTCAGAGGAAATCAACAGTGATTATGACAGCGACGACAGAAGGCCGTCCAGCTGTTTGAAGAGGAAGGGTGACAGCGTGGAGGGAGAGAGAGGGAGGGAAAGAGGGAGGGAGGGGTGTGGGAGCTCAGGCCTCGGCAGTGCCAACCAAAGAAAATATTTAAGAGGTTTTTTTTTCTTTTTTTTTTTAAAGTGCCAGCGCACGCCTTCCTCCCACATCAAAGAGGGTGGAAACTACGGTTGCGAAGGAAAACAGTGGCGACGGAGAGAGAGACACGGGAGAGGGGGAATGAAATATCGTTTTCCGCTGCATGCCGAGGTCAGATGTCAGGGTCAGCGTCTTTATATGAAGGTGATGCAGGCAGGTGCTTTAAACTGAGATTTCCCACAATGTTCGTCTTTACCTCCGCTGCAAATCCCTTCTAATTTGTTCGGGAACAACACAGACAGCGGAGGAATCACATTAAGCCGCACTTTCATCCCAGGATTCAGGATCCAGATGTTGTGTCTACGAACACACAGTGACTTTACCCTCTTTTAGTGGTTTTACTTGTAAACCACAAAAAGAGGCTCGAGCTAATCGTCTATTTAATCTTGAAGAACAAACAAGATACAAGCTTGATTGCTGACTGTCAATATAAAAAAAAACACAAGGAGCTTTAACATGCTGGCTTCAGAGCCGTCTTCCGTCCGGAGCGACAAAAAAAGATCATAAAGCTTTAGATGTCTCGGTCCAAACTAAACGCACATGGAGCCAACTTTTCAGGGTAGGAATAAAAAGCAGAGGAATAACACAATGTAATCTTAATGTCACATGACAGACTTTGAGCTCCTTGTCCTGTTATTTTCAATTTCCTGATATTTTCGCCTGGAAAAACACAGAATTCAACCCGATTCCAGGCGGAGAATCGCACAAACCAGAATCTTGACTCATTGTCAACACATGCTCCTTTCAAAAGAGCGGCTTTGACTCAGTAATCCAGAACTGAGGCTTTAAAGAGACCAAATTTGGCTCGCCGTGTCTCAGTGGCTGTGCACGCTTGGTCAGAGCAGCTCGACGAATAGGATGGAACATGTGGGTTGAGACACACACATCTTGCTGACATGTCTCAAAGTCCTCACCTCTGTGACGACCTGCAGATCGTTGAGGTAGGTCCGCTCTGTGGTCAGCAGCTCCTTGGCGATAAAGTAGGCCTTGTCTGTAGGAAACTTCTGGACACAAACGGAAAGATTAGACGGATCCATCAGTCAATACATCGATTTGATGAAGAACTGTACAGACACGGTTTTGTTCGGCAGGTTAAGAAATTCATAAAAGTAGAATTAGAGTCGACAGTAGAAAGAAAAACCTGGAACAAATTTAAGGGGGGAGTGGGGATTGTGTTCATCATCCATTCTGCCCACCTTCCTCCTCGCCTCCTCCTCATCCTCGTTGCGGACATATCCGGCCTCAGTGAGCAGCGGGCTAGTGAGCGGCGATAACTGCTGTCCCTCCGCAATCTGACCCGGGCCCAGGACACCGTCGCTGCCAATCCCCTGTCCGTTCATCGAGCCGTTGCCGTTGACCACCAGGCGGGGACTTCCCAGCGGAGAGTCGTCTGAGCCGGGACTTCCTGCAGGATGGAAAGATAGGAAAGTGGAAAAAGGGAGGGAGATGAGGACGGGAAGAGAAAAAGAGTAAGATAAGATGGCAGGAGAGGATAAGGGATGGCATTACTGTGGATTCTATATGTACGATATAAAAGCAGAATTCACAAAATTCACTGCCACTGTGAGGAGAAGGCTTCTGCTTTTAGAAGCTCAAGATGTGAGCATGTTCCCTGAATCACCAGCCACCACTCAGCGTGGCAGTGGATTTCATGCATCGACCATCCTACGCCATCAATCTTTAACTATGAGTCAGGACCCAGAATGAGCAGCTGTTGTGTTCCAGCAGGTCGCCGCATAACAAAAATGCTACAATCCCTCGACTCAAGTCTACACAGTAAAGATAGAAGGATGGAAAAACACTATTCATTTGAAGTGGCAGGTTAGTAAGAAGCTATGTTTTATACTGAAGGCGTTTAAGCATATCAGTGCATTATAAGGGAAAGTAAAAAGACAAATGATGCAAACTCAAACTTATAATATTTGCCAATTAACTATCAATATTATCAAATGTGTGAAAAAAGGGAGAAGTAGCCCAGAGTTTTGTATTTAATGTCCAAACTGGCCTTATGACAAACATAAGCTGCAAATTCTCCCATTGAAAGTTGAAAAGCTATTTGAACTGCATCATGTCTTTCCATTTCCCTCATGATGAACTACAGTAGGATCTTCAACAGTTGTGACGTCTAAAATTAGATGTTTTAAGAGCCTGGTCTGAATATCATCTGGAAAGAAGACTAGAAACCTACTTTTCACTACAGAGCAGCTACAGAGGTTTTACTACAAGTTGTGACTTTATACTTGCCCGTACAAGAGTCCACTGTTACACACCAAACTGGATCATGGGTAAAAAAAAACATGGCAACCACTGAGTGCAGATCTGTGACGGGTGCTATAAAAGAATTTACCACCACACAGACACAAAAACAAGTAGGGTGACACAGCGAGCGAACACAAAACAAGACGTGCGGAATTCACATGGGCACGGTGACCACCAAAACAAAAGCACTAATCTACAGTCTAGCTACCACGACATGAAACACGGGGAGGGGGTTCACGACTCAAGTGGGTCGAGGGGTGAGTGGGTAGGTGGGGGTATGACGGGGTTGGGGGCAGGGATCGCCCCCCTACACAGAAAATTCCGGAGTCCCTTTTTTTTCTTCGAACATACAAGGTCGTATTTTATTGACACTAGTGCACACAATCAGTTACAGTGTTGAAAAAAAAAAGAGATGAAGGGTAGAGAAAAAAAACAAAATAGGTTGTGCAGGAATACAGAGTGTTACAAGAGTGACAGAAACCCAGTGAGCCAGCCTCATGCCGTACCATGTGCGTTAAAGAGGGAAAACGGATCATTTCAAACAATGCCTTTCGTTTGCACAGGGATATAAAGACTTCTTTTGGCAGGTCTGCAGCTAAACTGGCAGCAGGTTGACCTCGGCACGTCCAGTATTTATTAGGATTTCATGCTTTTATAGATGATACGCGCCTGTCGCTCAACAAACACCGCGTGCTGCAGCTTTAGGGCGTGCGCCATTGGAAATCAAGTGAATACCAGACATGCAAAGTAAAGCCGCCGCCAATCCGAAATTGTTAGAACAGCCACAAAGCCGGTTTTATCCGTCGAAAAAGAAAAATGTGTAAACAGAACGAAGCACAAACGTGATGCTTAAACGTTTAACATTTTAAAAGACTAATTTAAAAGAATGTAGTTTGACATCTTAAGGAAATAAGCTTTCTGAAAACAAAATCACAATCTATCAATGTGTTTGTACAGTACATGAAAATTACAAAAAGCCTCCATGGAAGTGCTGCTATTCGGTGACAGGCAGTGAAAGGGAACACAAGGCGGACTCAACTCCAGTGTTCAGGTGCATGTGTGTGCACGTGTGTCCATCTTCTGACAATACTCAGACTTTCACATCTTGCTAAATCTCTCAAAGATCAATATCTGTTTTGTTTTTTTACACTTACACTTACATTAAGCTTCACTTTAATTGTGTCTGTCGCCCGTCGCCCTCTCATCATGTAATAAGAGCTCTGGGGTTGAGTCGGCCCCATTTCACACTTGTGCACAATGAGGAAAAAAAATGGGGCGATAAAAACAAATGGTTTCTGCACATTTTTTAAAAACACGGAGCAGTTAATTAATCATGAGGGTTAACTGGAATATCTCACTGCACCGAAAGCCTCTTAAAATATGCAAAACCATTTTTGAGCCCCACGACAGAAAACAGCGGGTGATTAAGTGGAAAAACAAAAAAAGCAGAACAGAAAAGCAGGGACTTTGCTCGCCTTGTTAACATGCAATCAGAGTAAAGAAAAGAAAAAACAAGTGAGAAAACAGTGTTGTCACCCATAAAAAAACATGCTTGAAATCAACGCATTTACAAAGCATGGACATTGTGTTTCAGGAAGAAGCAGTAGCTCTGAGGAAAGAGAAGGTTTAGAGGATGAAGAAGTTGTCGTCCAAGTTTAGTCACCCCCAGTTCTTAAACCCCTGTGTTTTGGAAATCGGTGCAAATTCTATGTTTGGAGAATTTAGAGGGAGAAAAGTATGTATGCAAACTGTAAAGCAGAATATATAATCTAAATCCAATAGAGCTTCTGCATTTCCCATGGTTCCTCCAGCTTATTGCTGATATCACCTCGCTAACATGCGGATATAGACTTTTAAACATTTACCACTGTCGTAATCATTAACTAATTACAGTAGTAACACAGCCGTCCGTCCGTCCATCCATGTGTGTGTGTGTGTGTGTGTGTGTGTGTGTGTGTGTGTGTGTGTGTGTGTGTGTGTGTGTGTGTGTGTGTGTATGTTGTGAGCAGACAGCCAGCAAATGACAGTGACAGGGATGTGAGCACAGCTTCAATACACAGCATCGGAACAGAAGAGAAAAAAACAGCATCCAAAGAAAGTGAAAGATAACAGTGAGTTCTGTGGTTATTGTTGTTGGGTGGTTGTCGTGCATGCACAGGGCCAAGCCGAGCAAAGCGGACAGCTGGAGATGGTCACGGTGGTGGACAACAGTCGGTGCGTTTGTTCGCCACTGACGTGCGAGTGTGTTGAAGAAAGAAAAAAAGAATGATAGAAAAGGAAATGACGAGTGAAACCGACAGCAGATAAAGCATCTGGAGCAGAAATGTCAAGACACGTGGAGCTTCGGTTATCATCGAAAATACAGATAATAAATGTAATCTATTCAAACTCTCACTCTTCCACTAATACAAAAGAGAATTACAGGACAACTTCCTACCACAAACATCCAAATTACAGTGCAAGCTGGACGGACAATCGAATGGATGCATGAAAAAGTGCTCAGAAGAAAAGGCCTTCAACTGAATAAGAAGGCATTACCGACCATTAGCTACAGCACTCCTACTCAACTGATCCCATTAGCTTACACATGAAACACGTTCTCCTACGAGTCGAGTGCATCACTCTAAGTACAATCCATCCTCTAGCAGGAACTATAGAACTCAAATATTCTGTACACATAAAGGGAAATATCGTGGTCCGAACAATCACATTGTGCCTCGGCCTCCCCCTTGCAACTGAAATCCCTCCACGGACTCCAGACATTTTTCTTACAGCCCTTCAATTGCACAAGACGACAGTAAAATAATTAGAATAGTTTCATTTACAGGAAATGCTACATTAGGGAACTACGAACAGGGGGAAACAGCATTTCTACAAACAGAGCCCTAATAGTCTCAACAGCTTTTCAGAACGAGCTATGAAGCGTCACATTTCACCAAAACAACCACCAAGAAATCTATTTTATCTCCGGCTTCAACATGAAAACATCTCATTTACAGAACTTGGCTAATTTCTCCTAAATGGATTAGACTGACTGGGATTACATCAGTGCTGTTAAATGATTACAGCGATTACTTCTTCAGAAAAATTACAATTCCCTACAAAATCTGTCTACACAGTTTTTAAGTTATGGCACATTGTAAGGAAGGTTTTCCTTAAACCGTCCCCGTTGCTCGTTTTGTAACTTCTCACAGCTCCGGCGAAATTGCCTCAAGGCTTCTTTAAAGTTTAACTGGATTGAAAATTACAAAAATCCTGGGGATTGGGAGGTTTACAAATATCGGATGTGTTACAGCTACGTCGCTTTCTAGTCACAGTTAAAAATACGTCCAAAACTCTAAAAATACGTTAAACCATTTGCTTAAAAAAGTGTATCACAGCAAATCTAGTGTAAAAAGGTGAACTAGAACGACTTCTATATTAATATTCAAAGATTGATGGACTGGTTTTCTGAAAGATAATACTTAAACCAGTCGAATATCTGTAATATTCTTGATTAAGGTTTTATGATTCCTACATAACAGGATTATATTTGTTTTGCATAATAATGGATGATTCGAGGCTCAGCTATTTCTGATACGAATCTGTCTCAGCAGCTAAAAACCCGGCCGCCGATATCTTCCTCATTAAAGCGGTAACATCCTCCCTCCTCTCCCTCCCCAACCTCCCCCTCCTCAAGCTGCAGACTCCCGAAGGAGAACTTGCTGCGAGGCAGCGGCGACGAGTGTGCCACATTTGAGTTAACCGAATTCAGGGAGCTGACGGCGGCTGGGTTGCCATACATTAGCGGCTGGCTGTACGCGCTGCTGCCAGTGTCCGACTCTGTGTCGCTTGTGTCGGTGCCGCTGCTGGTGGAGCCGTCAATCATCTGTACCGGTTGGTTTAGATTTTTGTGGTTGTTTGTGGGTTTTCCCTGGCGGCCAAACAACCGCTGCGGCGTGCTGGATCGCGCCTGACCTGGCACCACAAGGTTACCCGTGTGGTTGCCATTAGTTACGATCATCCTACGCTCCATCGGGGCAGAGCAAGGGGCTTGGGCGTGCAGCCCGGGGTGATGAGGTTCCCGGTGGTGCATGGGAGTAGACGTCAGCTGGCTAAGAATGAATGGATCAGTATCAGAGCGATTTCTCATGTTGTTGTTGCTATAGTGTTTGGTCAAATGTAGCGGCGCGCGGTTTGAGGTTATCGGGGAGTAGCTGCCGTAGTGGTTCGGTGGGTGGGACGACGGCGGGACAGTGGGGGCTTCCATGGTAACCGTGCCGGGTAGTTTACTGAAAAGATGGCCACCGTCGTCCCATCGCGTACCTGAGCGCGGCTGACCGTTGTGACCGTTTGTCATCTCGGCGTGACTGAGCGAGTTGGTGCGGTGGTGGAAGCTGCTGATCACCGGGCTAGAGCACTGACTGCGAGTGCCAGACCCTAAAGGTCGACCTAACCCTCGCTTGTCTCGACCCTGAAATATCTCATCCAACAAGGTGCTGTGCAGCGGAAGACGGCCGTGAAACAAACCTCCATTGGACAAAATGTCATCATCTGTTTGCCCATGACTCAGATTTAACTTGTTCGACACAGGAGACTGATCTACATGACTTCTGTTACCCAGCATACCCTGCTGCTGCATCAGCCCCTGGTGATTGGTGTGGTAGAAACCATTCACAACCCCAAACAAACTCCCAGCTTGCCCCTCATTACGACCGCTACCACCGCGCTTATTATTATACACCGCAGGCTCATCCTCATTGCTGTCATTTGCATTGCTGTGGCCCCTGGGGGCCCTGTTGTTCTTTGTCACATCACATTCACTGTCTATGTCGCTGCAGTCTATGTAAGGTATGGAGGAGCTGCTGCCTTTGTTTGTCCTGCAGGATGGACCTGGGTTGAGGAGGTGCTGGTCCGGCGCTGATCCCGTGCTGCTGTGGTTCCGTCTGGACTGAATTGGGTCCGAGCCAGGAGCCACCAGTATATCTTGGAAACCGTTGGCGGAAGCCACAACCGGCGGCTCTTCTGAACCGTTCGTCTCAGCTCGATGGCTCAACCTGGCTGAGTCAGGCTGGTCAGCTAACACGACGGACATGGCACTCTGCAAAGAAGAAAAGAATATGAGGAGAATATAAGATAGTGAAAATAAACTTTCCAAGGTAAATAAAGGTTAAAGGCATACTAAAGTGTGCGTTACCTCTTTTGGCACTTGTAATCTGAAGGACGAAGACAGAGGGGACATGCCTGCTGTGGGACAGAACCTTACTGTGCTTCCTGAAAACAGCAGAGGAGAAAGACAAGGTAAATCATCAGCAAACAGTCGCTGCTACAACAATAAACGGCTGTGGATTAGTTGCGACGTGATGGATGCTGGGTAGGGAGGAACTGTCTCTAATGAAGGAGGGAGCTTCACCTTTCAAATGGAACTTTCTTGAGCTCTGAGTCTTTCACGTAATCGATGACCTGCTTCTGAGTTCGACCACTGCAGGAACAAAGGGGCTGATGAGAAACAAATTACAGACAAAAGCAAACAAAGAGCCGTCACATCTCCAGCCTCTCCTGACCTGAAGCGGAATGAGGACCCTCTGGTGAAGAGGATGGGCTTGGGTTTGGGCTTGGGCTCCTCGAAGAGCCTGAAGAAGGCGTGATACTCGACACTGATCTTCCAGAAGATCTTACAACAGTCCCTGCTGGCCATGGCGAACTCCAGCGTGTCGTGGTGTGCGTTCTGCTGGAGGACGCACAGGCAGATGTGAGCATGGAAGCGAGACAGGACAGAGGTCTAGATGACCACGTGATAATAGAAGAAAGGGAAGAGAAGGACGAGGGAAGGAAGGTAAAGAGAGAAAAATGAAGGTTTGCAAGAAAGTCATAGACTTACAGCGGGGTCGGCTCGCAGCTTAATTAGGAACCTTTTGCGTTTGAAGCTCAGCTTGCGAATCTTGGACCAGTTGAAGGCGTTGATCTTGGTGTAGCCCTAAAATAAAGGAGAGGATATTATAAGAAGCTGGTTGATATTCACCATCTGTTACCTTACATGAAAAAAATGATAAAAGGAAGGACTTCAAATGCAAAAATCCCCTTTTCTTCTGTATGGATTTTTCATTTACCCCTAAAACACACAGTTTCAGCTTGACTCAATAAAAAAACTCTTGGTATAACAATAAAATATTCTCAGTGCCGTTCTCCATTCTTCGTCCCTGCTCAGCTGTGTGTAGGTCTTGCCACAAAACCTCAAGGATAAATTAACCAGGCTGTGTCATATCAGATCCAAACACTCTGTGAAAAGAACGAGTGCAGACTTTTTAACATAATTCGGGTCAGAGTGGTTAGAAGAGGGTGGATCTTCTCTTTGGGTCCCAACGTATTGGAGGAAAGTCTGTGAAACAAGGGGTGGCCAGTTAAACAGTTTGCTGTGTCCTTGTCTCAGTTTGTGTTTCTGTATTCGCTCAGGAAAACATCCAAGATACTGCTAAATAATATGTCTCCCTGTTTTGGAAGAAACTATTTCAGGAATTTACGTCAAGCTAAGATTTGCAGCCGTCTGCTTGTCCCTGCGACAACTTAGAATTATTTTAGGATTTCAGGCAGGTAGTTCAACCAGAGTTTGGTGCCACAAGAGAATTCTAGAAGTAAAACCCTTCAAACTAAAATATTCTAGTGGATTTTTTGGCATGGCAACTGAAACACATTTCTCTGTAAATTGAAGTAGGTTGCTTTATGTGTTCTATACTTGATACTCAGCTAAGTATCTGTTGTACCTGGAAGACCAGCACCCCGGTGTGTGCCACTGACAGGCTGAGCTTCGATCCCTCTCTGTCCTTGGCTGGGTGCAGGCGAACGCCGTACATTTCCAACCGCCGGGCGATTTCCAACAGCTGGTAGTCCGATTCTGCAGGAGTCTGCCCACTAAGGAGGAGAACGATCTATCAGTTCAGTAATTATCAATCAATCAGCATCTTATGAAACTCTTAATACGTTCAAAGTTTCATTCTTTGTCTCTTCTGTTAACTTGAAGATTAAGTGTCTCCACATGCTTAACTCTCTCAGAGCACTGGGGACTGTTGCTGCCATGATTTGACAGCTCATCAATATCCTTCACCACATGTGTCATTGTTTCAACTGTATCTGCCAGCTTTGAGAGGGGAACCATTCCAAGTTTCAATTCCAGCTGGTTACCAAAAGTAGAAAGTCTTGAAATACACCACAGGATCAGATGTCAGTGCCCGGAAAGAAATCTGCCACAATACAAGTAAAAAAAATCTGAAAATAGCTTCCTGTTTCCTGTATAAGCTGCTGAATTGGCCACTTCCTTCCTGCACCGTCAGGGGGGTGCTGAGGGACTTGAGGAGAGAAGGGGAAGGAGAGAGGGAGCCCAGAGAGACGAGGGGAAAGGGTGTGCGCTGTGAAGAGTGACTGTGACAAAAAAATAATCAACAAGCCTGAGATTATCTGTAGGCTGATTTATATTTCTAGAAAACAGGAAAATGCATTTGTCGTGTGTGTGTGTGTGTGTGTGTGTGTGTGTGTGTGTGTGTGTGTGTGTGTGTGTGTGTGTGTGTCCCAAGGGCACAGAGGCAGGGCCAAGAAGTTTGTTTGTAGATAGCCACCTCTGCAGGGGAGAGATTAAAAGTGTGTGTGTGTGTGTCCACATGAGTGTGGGCATGTGTGAGCAGTTGTGGTTTAAGAGATAAACATCTCTGCAGGAGAGAGAGGTATAGGTTGGGTGTAATTGTTTAATGTGTGCGTGTGTGTAGAAAACAACGTCTCCTGACAGCTTCAATCTCAGCGACACCAGGAAACCCCAGTCAGACTAAAGCTCAGCTAAGTATTGTTTTCTAAGAAGGGATAATCTTGACCTGCTATTTCAGGTAAACACTGCTGCTCCTGTAACTGTTGAAATGACCTCAATTCTTATTTAACTCCTGCTATTAAAGCTGTGCAGAACACGTGTATCATTATTGGACACTTTTCCTTATATTTAGAACATTAATAAACAAAAAATAGATACCATGTCTATAATCAAATCACCATAATCTTCTTTTATAAGACATTTTATGGACAAGAGCAGCTCTCATGACTGTATACACACTTAACATTTAACATGGAAATCCTTAACTTGTTTTAATCTGAAAACACAGCAGCTTGGGCCCTTCTCTGAACTGCGCATGCAACAACTCACACATGCTTGCGATGGCAGTCGGTGATCTTGTCTCTGATGGCGTCCTGGTCAGGCAGGTACTTATTGTGGAGGAGATGCTGCCAGCTCTGGGTCTCGTCGAAGTCTCCGATCTCCGCTGGTGGAGGAGAGGTGCGAGGGGAAGAAGGGGAGAGAGTTGGCAGACGGGTGAGTATTCAATATTTATTTGGAGTAAAAATTAAGAGAGGAGAAATGAAGGTGAGAGAGTAAGTGTGTGGCTAGAAGAAGAACAGATAAAGATCATTTAATTATGTTTTATGATTTATTATCATTATCTGTTTTGCTTGTTTTAATCTTGTATATACTCCATCTCAATCTAATCCACTGTACATGCAGTGTGCTGATGCGAGCCTCCATCTGTTCAATAACAACTACTCGTATTGTACCACCCGCAGGTGCACACACACGCCAGCACTGACGGTTACCACGGCAACTCAGTGATATCCTTCAAGCATGGCGTGCCGCAGCGAGCACCGAAACCCATAAATTCTATCTCCTCCACACACTGAATAACAACGTTCGCTGGAGGTGAACACAGATAGAAACAGCTCCCACACAGTGTTTACTTCTTTCAAACATCACGTTTAATGTTACTACTTTTCCATGTCGGAGAATATTAATAATTTATGTTATGGATAAGGACTGAGGAATAAAGACAAAGAGGCAGGAGGGCGACATTTCGATCGCGGTACCATGCTGGCAAGCATCTGTCCTGCTGGAGCGAGCAGAGACCCTCTTCTCATTAGTGTCATCGTAACTGTTAAACACTGTGAGAGGCAGCTTTGTGTTTATATGATGCTCTTTTTATTTATCCAGTACATGGGTAGAACTGCTTGAATATCTAAATAACTGAATATTTGAGGTGATATATTAATATTAGCTGATTTTATCGTCCCTGGGACATTAAAGGGACGATTGCCACATAATATTTAGAACCTGATGCACGAAAGGAAGTAGTGATGCATCCTCAGATTGATACTTTGATTTCATTTGTTCCACTGTAATAATTTTAAATGTGCTTTGTAAATAAAGGTTTACTTGACTCGATTCTTCATTTTATCATGTCTAACTGTATTAAAATAAAGTGGCAAGAAATCAAGTTCAATTTGATCGTTTGTGTCATGTAAAGCGACATGTCAAACTGCCAATGTGGCACCTGCATGTGCTGCACTTACACTGAATGATGTGGGAGACCATGAGGGCGGCGCTCGTGTCATTGCAGATGAGGCGACCGCAGGCGAGGTCGCGTTTAATCTGCAGGGCGAACAGATACCTGGAGAAAAGAAAAATGGAGGTAGAAAGGACAAAGAGCAGAGTGGGAGAGGAAAGTAGAAAGGGAAAAGTATGTAAGTCCATGTATGTGTTGCCAGGTCATGACACCGCACTTACCGAGAAACAGCAGAGGCAGCATCATAAAGCAGAGAGCGGTGCGTAGGTGGTGTGTAGACAGCTTAGCTCAAATCCTATTGATAAAACTCTGACTCAACACACACGCCCACGTAAAGTCTCAATTTTACTAACGCGTATCGAGTTTTCAGTGTGTTGCTCTTAGGGTTTGCTGCATATATTTAGGAAAACGACAGAAGAGGGAAAAAAACTTCACCAGAGCTAATTTAACATTTCTCCAACATGGGCCCTTTAAACCTCGAGCTCGACAGCGCCTGCCTGAGGTACAACTTCACAGTGCATCCATGAGCGTGTGATCAATGGACCAGGGCGGCTTTTTATGCAATATCCTTTGTATAAGTGCGTCATTACCTCAATGATAAAGTTAATGAGGCTTCGGCAAGAGTCTATATCGGTTTATTTCCGCCCTGAGAGGAAGAACAGCAGGGGCTTTTACTGTGTAGGGTAGACAGGCCAATTTAGAGTGAAATGTCTGTTATGGAGAATGCAACTACAGCGACAACATACAGTATAACCACATTACACCTAAACTAACAGTGATTGGCCAGTGTTGTGTCAGTGTTGGGCGGCTGTGGCCCAGGAGATCACTGGTTCAATCCCCAATAAGAATAGATAAGGACTATATAAATGCAACTCATTTACCAGTGTCCCATTTTAATAAAAAGCCAATGACAGGCTGATGTATCCCCAAACAAATCTTTCCTCCATCCGCCTGTTTCCATGTTTGGTCTGCATGTTGTCACACTGACAGCAGTTTAACACTGTGACAGCAAAACAAAGACAGCGGGCCCACTTCCTGTTTAATGCTGGTGTCAGCTGGCACAATACAGGACAATAAAGTGTCCAGATGAGAGGCAGCATTTCAAAGTATTCTGTTGTTAAACTGCACACAGCCAGAGGAGGACATGATGAAGTTTGAGACATTCTTGAGGTCACCTGCAGCTCTTTCATCTAAAAGCTTCTTCTTATTCCACTATATTACAATCTGTGATTTAAATTAGACATTTATCTTCAAATAAACTCTTGAACAAATGTGAAAGCCACTGGAACAAGAAATATACACTTCTGTCAGTTTCTTGTCCATATCACCCATTTCCTTCCAAACAAAGTCAGCTGACAAACATATGAAATCGACGCTTTGACACAGGGAGGCTGATATTACACAATTAAACTACACACAGTTCAACACTGGATTACGTGCTGTGAATCCTGTCTGTGTGTGTGTGCGTGTGTGTGTGCGTGTGTGTGTGTGTGTGTGTGTGTGTGTGTGTGTGTGTGAGAAGGAAAGGCTAAGATGTGACTCAAGGATTACAACTTGAAATTTCCCCTCAGACCAGAGTTAACACTTCCTGCTTTCCTCGAGTTGAGTAAATCCAGCTGGGCAGGTCGAGGCAAGCGATGCACCGTGGGAAGATGAGGAAGGTGGAAGCATTCTCGTATTTTGTTTTCGGGTATCGGCGTTGTGTTGCTGAAACCCTGAATTTAGTTAGACGGACGCAAGCGGCGCAGTCAACTCTAATGAGCTTAGTCAGAGTTATAAAAAAGGGCAGACGAGATGGTCGCTGATAGTTTACCCACAATAGATGGCATGTGAACATTTCTCCTACATAATCTAAACTTTGGATGCTTCTCCAGTTTCTGCTGGCTGTCTTAGATTACTTTAAAAAGAGAATATGTCTCCCAGAGTAAAAGACTTCAATCCTTTGCAGTAAGACTGCCTGTTTCCCAAAAGCAGCAGAGCATGCTTTCAGCTATTTTGGAACAAATGTTTTTATGAGCCTGGTTCCAAGACGACAGACTGAAATGTCTTGTTTGGGTCCAGAAAAAGGACGAACAACCTTGTTAGATGTTGTGGTATGCGGATATAAATGTGTTATAAATGTTTAGTGGCAACTAAAAATACAAAACAAAATCCAAACATGTTGTAGAAGGGCCTCAGATACAGCTATAAACTGTATATGGTGTTTAAAAATCCCCCTGGAGGGCTGGAAACCCTCCTCTTCAGAAAGGTGGGGTTTTCTGCAACGTGGAGACCTACCGAGTCAGCTCCTCCATGAGCTGTGTGTGGTCAGGAGGGAAGAACTTCACCACGAAACGGAGGATGGTGTTTTTAGGCCCTGAGGGAGGGAAATAACGGGATATGGGTGAGAACCGAGGGGCGGGAGGAGGGTAAGTACAGATTCAGAAGAAGAGGCGGACAAAACTGTTGTCATACATTCTCCTGTTATCCTATCCAGTGTCTGATTCAAAAAGATTTGAGCCTTTGTGTATGAAACATTTACTAAATTACCCTCAAAATTCAAGGGCCAAGATCTAACTTCTCATTTTCGAACACTTTAAATGTCATAATTACACTCGTGGCCATTTCTGTGCATCTGTGAGCTACTTACGTCTCAACTGTTTCAGCGTCGGCTTCAGCAGGTCCAGCCACACCTGTGGACAACAGAGACCGACTTTACCATCATAATAGTGTCTCGTGACATTCTCTTTATTTAAACAAGTCATTCAGGAGCTAAATATAAATCTGGATCTAGTGAATTTGAATGTGGTTTCATAAGGGGACTGTTGGGCCCGAGCGGAGTTATGCGCTCTCTCTATGAATAAAATAAACAGAATCTATGAACCAAATAATCTATATCTTATATTGGGCTTTCTATACATATTAAAACACACTGTTGCAATTAATGCAACAGCAGCTCCTTATGATGCATAATGGAAGAGCCATAATATCAATACTGTCAGTATGATACTAACATGATGCTCCTTGTAATGGCTTTTGACATATACTATATTTTCAATCTGGGTTATTTATTACACCTATAAAATTCCCCACTAGCTAACATAAAAAAGAAAAACAGGTGTGTAGCTTTCTGCACTTGTGTGTGTGCGCGTGCTGACAATGTCGCCGTAATTTCTTCAGTATTACATCTTTTGTGGTCCACTTCAAAACCGCCTCAAGCCCGAGACACAGAAATGCACAGTGGGTACTTGTAGCCGAGCATATTGAAGCATTTGTATGTGCATATTGTAACATGAATGGGGCAGGCTATGAATGTTGTCCTCCAGCTATGGGTTCCTTTATTACGCAGAGACAACAACAAACTGCAGATGAGGCCCCAGGCATCTACAACCAGCTGCTTCTTTCATGAAACATGTAGAAAGTCCAGGTGAAAGCTGCGACGTCTTAAATCCCCAGAGGAGGATAAACGAAAAGAGACTCTCCCCTGCAGAGTCCCTGTGTGGCGCACTGAGCTCCTCCATTACATTACGTGGGACTAATCACAACCTTCGCGTGAAGCGGAGTGTGCACCCATGTCATTTAGGCTAAAGTTAACTTGTGGGAAAGGGAGAAGGAAACATTGCCGAGATCCTCCCGACCACACGGAGGAGAGAAAATCCTCTGCATGTGCTGCGCAAACATCTTGGATGCTAAATGTAGATCTGTGCAAGTCACGGGGTTTTAAATGCATCATTGAAATGTTATTGGAATAGGCTCCTTTCACAATTACAGCACTAAAAAGAGTGAAGACAGATGATGTTTGTTGTACTTTAAGACTGTACTTTATATTTAAGAAAAGGGTTGAAAATGTATTCAGCAAAAATACCGTCATCTTGCGCTGGTCCTGGTACTCCAGTCCGAAGTAGTCCCCCTCTGTCAGGTTGAGGTGGACACAAGCCAGGTCGAACAGCACTTTGCCAGGAGAACGTTGCTGGAGGAGAAGAAGAGAGGTGGAGAAAGACAAAATTGTATTAATTGGAGGATAGAGGAAGTAATGCAGACGCCACATTGTCACACAGCATCTCATCAGTGGGAGAGCTGATAGTGAAGTATTTCTGAAGTAGTTTAACCTAATTAGTTTCCTCAGTGAAAGGAGACACGAATATAAATAAATGAAAAATCCTGATGCCATGTTTTCTAATTCTGCTGATCTTTGACCCTGTGTGAGGTCAAGGCTTCAGGTTTGGATCTAATGAGTAGCTGGAGGCCCAGGCTCAGCTGGGAGTCTCCAGAAACAATCACAGCGCCCCAGGAAAGAGCACACGTGTGCTTCAAAACACTAGTATCATCTGTGTTCTGTTAAATGACATAGCTCTTCCCAGTGCTGGTATGTTAGCATGTAAACCATCGTTCTCTCTGGAGTCGTTGAGCAGCGACAAGCATGATGACTAAATGTGGGACCAAACGAGACCGAGACATGGAAGCGAACCCAAAATTAGCACAGAGCAATTTTCTCCGAGGCGGTTCGAGCAAAACGGTGCCACCCTGTCAGTCTGTGGAGCTTCTGAGGAGATACACCATGCTGTTACATTCAGCGAGTCTGATGAGGCTCCAGTGGAGGTCTGTTATGTGTAGCTATTAAGACACGCATTCCTGCCACTGACAGGCACATACAGGCAAAGACACTGAGATTGAGATCAGCAACAGACAAAACCTATACAGTCTAAATGTAGGAAGGCTGGGTGATGATGTTGTGACTGGGGCATTTCATGATGCTGAATATTGTGACTATAGCTTTCTAATTGGTTTTATTGTGTCCTGAACATTAAAATAAAGAAAACATTTCCTCTTCTTTTAGATCTGTTATGGGCCTGTTGCTGCTTAGAAAGCCATAAATAACACTGACTTTCAAGTATTATTAAGAGACTTTTATTTAGCCATAGATTTACCAGGTAAATGTTGATCAAGTAAAATTTCAGGATAATGTCTGGAACTGTCTGAAAGCAGCTAAACTTTCCAAATGCCATGCACCTAATTTCAAAAGTTAGGATTATTTGTCACTATAATAAGTTATAAGTTATTATTGATCTGCATTTTTGTATTTAAGAACAACCTCCTGGGTATCTCCTATAGAATAGTATTAAAAAGACAGAATAAGTTCAAACTGCCAGAGTGTCAGGATACAAAAAGGATGGATGTAGAAACTGCACAATAGAGGTCACAGACAGGAGGGAGTGGTGAGCAGAAAATGAGGAGAAGAGGGATCAGAGCAGTGCAGGGTGAGCCAAGTCTGTCACCATCTGGCTACCGTGTGTGTGTGTGTGTGTCCATCTGTTTCTGTGTGGTTAAGACTGTCTGTAGGGACACACCCACATACTGTACTCAACCGCCCACACACATGCACACTTTCAAACTACCCAGGCCTCTAGAAACAACTGATATCTGACTATTTCACGTCAGTTCGTCTGCAGACGGACGCGACCTGACTGAATGACAGCTGAGTGATATCCTCGCGTGCATGTTATGACAGAGACGACTCGGAGCGTGACTGGCAGACGCCACAAAGCTTTTGGACGAGATCCAGATCTGGGCCGTGATCTGGTTTAACTAAGGTTAAGAGGGGAGAGGAGGAGGCGGGAGAAAATAATCTGAGTTTAACGCAGGGAAGGAGACAGAAAGAAAAAAGAATTCTGGAAATCATAATTAAATTTGGGCAGAATAAGAAATCTCTCTATTCTTTCTTCAACGGACAAAATAATTTGTGCTTTAAATTGGACATTTATCTTCAGAGAAAGAACGTATATGAAAGCCATTCTGTTATCACAAATTGATTTGTGTTTACGTACCAACCACATTTTTGAGCCAAGAAAGGAGGAGAATGACATTAAAGCCCCCAAAAAATGAGAAGGAAAAGAAATCTGTGTGTTTTGGAAACAGCTCGTCTTGCACAAAAGGCCGCGGCTGAATTCCAAGTGTGTTTTAGGAAAAAGCAATTTCCTTCAATATCATCAAATCCTTCTCCAGTAAAGACAGTGGGCCTGTGTGAATGCATTAGGGAGATATCCCCTATCACACTAAAGTAATGTAAGGCGGTGGAATGCAGAGGGGAATGTCACTGAGGGAACAGGGGTGAAATCTTGAAATATCAAAACCAGTTACAATAACAGAGGGTTCTCCATCCCTTGAGGTGTCACTGTACAGGTGATATATCTTCTTAGATGTGTGCCACATTCTTTGTTTCGTGTAAGATGGTCGTGTCTGGAGCAAATGAGCAAATTATATTGTTGATATTGTTAAATGAAAAGAAAACAGGGACCTGTGGTACCCGCGTCAAATCTACACTGTGAGGATACCTGAGTGGAAAAAGAAAACGTTTTTATGAACAAGGGAGGAAAGCAGTGTCCCAATCCTGCCCAAAACCATTAGGCGTGGTCAGACTCAGCTCTTTTCAGGGGCTGAGGCAAACCTCTGAAAACCACGGTGGCTGAACTGGAGCTTGTGACAGGCAGGTTTATAAAATTACAAATCATGTTTAAATTTTACTCTTGCATTTACATCCGCTGTGCCATAATTTTACAGGCTATGTTAGTCTAATGGTTATATTTTAAATTAACAGTGTTTCACTTTCTCTAGAGGGAAAATTACTTGAAGTAGAGCCGAGTGTTTACAAACTGGTAATAGGCAAAGAGACAGACTGAAAATACCACTGGTGGCTAAGGAGGTTCTTTCAGGAGGAAGTAGTTTCCTGTTGTCTGAGATAACATTTCAGTTATAGCCACCATCGTCAGCCATGGCCAAAGGCAGTGGAGGATACCATCCTTATACTTCTGTCACATTTCCATAGAGGATATGATTCAAACGGTGTGATGACCAAAAAGCTGGCAGTTGTTTCAGTTCACGATTTCTACACTCTCCCCGTCTAACAGCAGAGTTAACACATACAGTACAACAAGCAGTGGTGCTCACCGACTGAAAGTGGCACTCAAAATGGAACAGTCCGGCCTGTTCCCGTGATCTGCTCTGATCTTGGCAGCAGTTTGCAGCAGAGGAAATGGACACTCGGTCGAGGTCAAACATGATATCCATATATATAGGTTTTGTTTATAATAAAAATTATGGAATAAAAATAGGCTTGGTGTCACACTTGCTGGTGCAGGGATGACGGGAAAGTGTTAATGACAAAGCACCACAGGGAAATCTCCCCAGCGAGGTTTACATTTTTAAAAGTTAGAGCGTCTAAAAATAACCGCTGTGTGCGAGCGTTGAGATCTTTCAGCTGAACCGAGCAGACGAGACCCCGTGGAGCCCAGACCGGGGTCTTTTCAGTTCAAATCACAATCGCCTCATTCAGCAGCTTCCATCAATGAGCCTTTCTTAGTCGGCCAAAAACACAGATGGATACAGTGTCTTATCTAGATGTGGAATGAGGCTTTGAGAATTTCTCTGCAGCATATGCATACAGTGAAACATTCATCGGCATGTGTACTCGCATGTAGACGCAGAATAAAGAGCCTGAAAAATAATTTCCAGCTCCAGACAGTAAAAGAAACCTGCAAAGGCCAAGGTCGCATCCATAAAGGCAGGGTCCAGTTTCACACAGCTGTCCTGTTGGGCCTTACACCAAACACGGCTCTTGTTGGTTTTTTTAAGATAATTAGAGGGCTAGCAGGTCTAGCAGGGAGCCTTAATGACCGACTGTCCGGCAGTGAACTGTGCCGGAATCTGGCTTCAAGATCTAACACAATAGGAGGACAAGTGGAGACTTCAAGAAGTCGTCCAAACAGCTCCAGACGTGGGAGAAGGAAGATTAAATCCATTTAAAACCATTCAAATCAAATGTTCTTGCTTGTGACAAAGCTAATGAGAAAAACACAACATGCTGTTATTGATGGGACAGTACAGAGCAGAAAAGTGATTGCTCATTTTTCCAGAGATGCCCTTTTTGCTGCAGCAGCTGTATCAACTGCTTCCTCTTCCTGTTTACTTTTCAAAACATGACTCATGCCCTATAGACTCAGAAACCTGTGTCCAGAGGTTGTGTGTGTCACAGCAACAAAATAAAAAATATCCAACATGGTCAGCTGGAAATTTGATTATGGTGGATCCCGCAGGTAGAGAAAGCCTGAATCTATCAAACTCAGAAGATAAGTGATGAAAATGTATGTTTTGCTTCTACCTCCCTCTCTCTCTTGTTTACTTTGGATCATCCCCTGTCAGGCGCCCAGACTCCATTTCGGCTCTTTGTCTATCAGGGGCACTTGCCAGTAATCCGTCAGCGAGTCAGTTTACTCATCAGAGTGCGTGCGTGCGTGCGTGCGTGCGTGCGTGCGTGCGTGCGTGCGTGCATGCGTGCCGTCCGTCCGTCCGTCCGTCCCTCACTCACACACTCTCACACTCTCACACTCTCACACACACACACACACCTCAGAGATGAACAGTTAATTAAAATGCATAAATTACAGTAATAAACCTCTCGAGTAAGTCGGTCGTCCCTTTGTGAGACCGTACAAGCTGTATCTCACACTCATACTCAATGTCAGTTTTTACATTTAACATCTAAAAGTCTACGTGGATATAGTTTACCTATTCATTATATTGTTTATCTTCCAGTATTTCCTTCACTCTCTCTCTCCTCTGATCCTGTCTTCCCCTGCAAAACCACGGCCAAGTAAAACATTCTCACCATCTGTGGTGGTGTGCTGAGGGTTTACAGAGAAAGCCCAGAGCGCCACTGATGCAAATGAACTATGAAATACCCCCCGAAAATGACCAGACATTTTTTAAAGATTTTATTATAAAATGTTACTAAATAAGGCCACTGGGCTGATCTGAACCACTGCAGACTCCAATCAAGGCTTATCATACTCTTGGCAGAAATGTGTTTTTCAGAATAACTCATTACTCCACACATGCAGGAAACAAAAGAAAGGCATCTTGAAGGGAATTGGCATGAAGTAAAAAGGGGTGTTTGAAGGGTACTTCTCCTCTGTAGCGCTGGTCTGGTCTGCAGCACTCGGACTTATGTCAACAGGGATAGAAACCAGATGGGTGAGACTGACGATAAGAACTCTCCACAGGGGGAAGGACAGGGGTAAAAAAATAAAAAGTAAAGAACACCTCAGAGCTGTTGAGTTTCTTCCCTCTGTCTTCTGCTAGGAATTCCAGAATGGGGTCTTTTCAGCACAGCTCAGGAAATCCATCAATTAGTCAAAACTCAAGACTTAAAACAACTATCAGATATATGTGATAAAAGAAATAACAAATGTGTAAGAAAGTTAGATACATGGAAAGTTGAGAACAAAGAGATATTGATACTTGTTTATTTTCTCTGGTGAAACTGATCATAGAGAGAGCATGCTGTGTCCTGTTGCTTAACTTCAGGGCAATGGGACAAAAATCAACAGAGAGGACGCAGCTTGAGTTGGGTTGATGTGCAATCGGAAGATGTATTTTTTTTAAAGTCGACCCCTCTTCTATCTCTGTGTCAGTATGCACGCCGGCATTTTGTCCAATCTCCTCACAAGCTGCTGGAACGATTACAAAATGAGGCAGATCGGGGGGGTTGTTCCCTGAGGCGATGTTTTACAGGACCAAGTACAGTATCGTCAATAGAATCTGCTTTAGTAGTGTAATGTTAAGAGTCAGTGCATTGGTGTGAGATCTTCAGCTTTAGAATTAAGGGAGCTGCTTAATGACAAACGACAAAGATCCCCCCCCACCCCCATATGTGCACTGGTTAACCCGGCTGCCGCTTCTCTAATGTCACAGAAAAGAAAATGCCAGCGAGTTTTCCCTATAGCTTGTTAGCATTGGCTAATGCATCTTCTTGAATGATGAAGATATAAAGTGGTGCAGCTTTGGTGGGAAAGATTCTGTATCATCCTGGTATGAGGTTAAAGAATGCCACTGGCCTGGACACTACGATTTCCCCTCAAGAAAGAAAAGAGAGGAACATGAAATACCACTAAGCAGTGGGACAGCTGGGCGAGGCTTCGTCCCTCCTTGACTGCCCACCAATCACATTCTCTCTATAAGATTAGGTTAAATGGCTTAACCCAGTGGCCAGTTCCTCCATGCTGCCAGAAGGGAAAGGATTCAGGGTTCACGCGCACACACACGCACGCACAACTGGACTGGTGAATACACAGCAGGTTGGTAGAACACCTGCTATAGTGTCCTGCAGTGACAGCGAAGGTGCGGTGGGAAATCAAACTGGCAACACCCCTAATGCAGGATGATGAAAATGCCTACAGGCTGCGATTTTTTAATGGTACAACAGTGTTGTACCATTAAAAAAAGCAATTAGTGTCTTGGGTAGGATGGTGGCGGGGACGTTTGTACTACGCCTCGTGAAATAATGAGGACTGTAAATTTCACAGCACACAACTGCTTTGTCCCCTAAAAGCATCTGGCGCTCCAGCAAGAGCGACGGGGCGATAAAATGCAAACGGTCGACCAAATGCTGCAGGCTTTTATCTCAAGTGTCTGACAGTATGTCACTGTGAGTGGCTCCACTTCTCCCTCTCTGCATCTCAAGTCAGTCGAACCTCAATCTGCAGACGTGATGTGATGTGATTATTTCCAATGTCCACTGCTAATGAACGTCCATAGATCTGCTTAGAGAGGTCAAGGAAAAATTACACAACTGTTATTACTCCAAAACTTTCCTGAGAATAATCAGGTTTTTATGTTTTCTTCAGTATAAAAATAAACCAGTTATGCCATAAACCAGATGGTAACCAGATAGTCTCCTTTAAAAATCTCTTTAACACGTCCACACTACCAGAATATAATAGCAAATCACATGCTATAGGATATTATTAAAATGTTTGGTCCAGATGCAGGGTCGGACCACCTCACACATCTCTTCTGTGACCTCATGGGAAAGCAGATGGAGAGTGGCGAGGAACGACAACTTGCTCCAATGTCAATAAACAAAAGTAGACGGCTAAGCGATGTTGTCAACACCGGTTATCAAATTTTTCAGTGAGATTTTAACACTAGCTGACATTAGCCTCAGAATGTTATCCGATGCACATTCAGCTGCTCTGGTCTCTTGGTCTCGCTCACTGGCCGTGACGTTATCATCCTGGTATCAAATCGTAAAATATCTAACATGTTTGATAAATATCAGGGTGGCCCTGATGATTCTGTGGGCATTACGGGAGGTTTAAAGAATGGCTCTGTAACCCCTCAAACTACCAGATAATCTGGGCCGACGTTCGCTACAGACCAAGGCTCCAGATCAGATTGCTCCTCCGATTTCTCTAGTCTGAGCCCAGCTTTATACGGCGGTAGAAAATTTTCCCATAGATGTTTAACTGGGTTGAGATGTGGTGATGGCAAAGGTCACAGTGTGACTCACATCAATTTCATTCTCGTGGAACCTTTCAGTGACCCCTCGTGACCTTTGGGTGGGGGCAGCGACATCCTGTATCTCCTTTAATTCCTCTCGTCTGCAGATTAAAACTAGGACGAACAAATGTTTGACAGATAAAGACAAGCTTAATCATTATTAATGGTGTAGATACCTAAGCCTGGATTGTGTTGCTGCTGATGTTGATGAAACAGATGATTTACAATGGAAAACTAAGCCTGCATTGAACATGTTTGTTTGTGCCTTAATGAGGACACACAGATGATTTGCAAGTTAACAACACTTATTTGTGCCATAGCCAAAAAATGACAGATATTAAAGCATGTGTCTCTCACACACACACGCACGCACACGCACACGCACACGCACACACACTTTCAACTGGAAATGAATCAGTCAATCGGCTTCAATCAAATTCAAATGCTCCCAAAAACCGATGTGCTTAAAAAAAAAACCCTTCAATCAAATAAATCAATCACAACCGAAGTCAGAAGAGTGTTGATAGCGATTCATCAGGGGGCGCAGTGCTGGAAACTCCCAGTCTGAGATGTAAAGGAACAGTCTCTGCAAAGGTGAATTATGATGGGGTTGTCTGTCAGCGCTGCAAGACTGATGGGATTTAAGCATGATGAAATCGTTTGACAGAAAGAGAAAGAGAGGCATTGAGTCTGATAATAAAAAGTAGGAGAGGAAAGAACAGGAAGGTGAGGAAGGGTGAAAACCTTTTCTCCAAAACATCACATTTGAGCATGCATTCCTCTGCTAGTTTCTGGGAGAAACACGCAGCAGGGGAGACGCCATAGAATTCCACTGAGGCTTCTGGAAAACATCCAGACGGAGGCGAGGAGGGAGCGAGGAAGGAGATTAAGAAACACTTCACCTATTGAAAGAAGACCGAGAGCTGTGTGCTCCCACAGACTCACTCAAGCAATGTCCAAATGCTAAGGGGAGAAGTTACACAGCTCGGTCCAGAGCTGCGTCAGAGACTCAATGAGGCAGCTCAGTGGTCTTTTATATCTAAATCTAATAGGGCGCCTTGGTGTTTTATCTGGTAGCTAAACTCCTCGTTCCCTCTTGTGCAGTTCTTTTCTGGTTCCCATACCAAGGACGATGGACTCCCATGTTGAGGAATCTCTTAATTCCAGATCAACATGCAACCTTAAGGGTAAAAAACGAATCAAACTAGAAGGGCACTTACGCATACCTCCGCCAAGGCCCAACAGCCCCCTTATTAAACTTAACTTAAATCCACTAGATTTGTATTTGGATCCGCACCGAATTGCTCAAACTCATAGATTTTAGTACCTGAAACAAATCCTGAATCCAGACCGAAATTTAAAGGGTTCTTCCCTGACCCATACACCAAGTTTTATTGTAATCCGTCCAGTAGTTTTTCGTGTAATCCTGCTAACTTCGAAAACATAAATTCTTTGGCGATGATAGAAAACTTATTTTAGGTTCAGACATGAAAAATGGCTGCCTTAATTGATTCTCGAATAAACAATGTGTTCCTGGGGAGAAGCCATGCTCCCCCCCTCTCCCTCAGCTGTGACTTTATCACCTACACTGAGGGAAAACCCTGACACGAGCTAAATACTCTCTGGCATCATCGAGGGAAGATTTACGGCTGCAGCTACGGCTGCAGCTACAGCTGGAACGAGGAGCCCGCAAACATCTGTCGAGCTCACGCCAGAGAAATCAGAGTAAAAGGTTCATTTTCGGTTACTTTATACAAACTTGGCTCCCCCTAAATGCCCCGCTTTTACAAATTGGGCTTCACTTTCCAGGTAGAGGAGGCCGCACAATCAAAAAGCCTCATTATACAGCAAATTTGATCTGATTAGGAGAAACAGCACTGCTGCCTGAAGCTACGTACTGAGTCCAACAGCAACACGTGTCATTAAATACACCGTACAGCTTCTGTTTTTCAACCTCAGCCAGATTCATTTGTTAAATGCGGAACTGGATACCTGCCAGCCAGCAGATGATGTTGATTTTACATTGTGTTTAAAACGCTGAGGTTTTACCACATGGTGACAGGGACGGTGAGATATTATTATTGTAGCGCCACAGCTCCAATCGAATACAGGAAATAATCAATATCCCACTGGTGAGAATATCATGACAAGGGAAATTTGTAAAAGCAATAGTGAGAGTTTCACCACAATCACAGCCCCAAACTCAGATTCATAATCCATAAAATAAAACGACTAAATTGTAAGAGGTGGTTTTGTGTAGAGGAGGTACAGTGATTACCCTGAATGGGGCCCAGCTCTTCCACTATTGGCCTCCTCACTGGGGACCTCATTCACAGCAGTTACACAAAAATCCCTTCAGAGCGGACAGTGTTTGCTCATTCACCGGCTTCTGTGGGAGTCGGATGTGTGTCTGTATGCATCTTTCTCCTCCTCCCGAGAGCCGCAGTCTCTCTTTTTTCGCTATCGCAGTGAGTGAAACACTTCTCTTTTTCCTCAGTGGGGCCTACTTTGTTTCGTTCCCACCCCCAGCTAGCTCCCTTTCAGCAACAACCCCACGGCAATCGCCTCCTTCAGAAATAGTCTTCCACTTACTGGGTAATAATCGCTCTGTCTTGTCCCCCCATTCCCTCCTTCCTAGCTCAGAGGCAGCTCCGTCTGTGGCCCCGTCTTTGAACTCAGCACATCTAAATGCTTCCACGTGGCTCCATGTGCACACACCCACCCTAAAAGCCAAATTACAAAAGGCATGCTTCTACTGGAACCATGTAACACCAGAGTGTGACACAGCATGGGGAGAGGACTGATAACAAAAAATACAATTCTCACTTCTTTAAATTAGTTTTTTTTTTTTTACTTTAACAGTATGCAATTGCTCTTTTCCTTTGCTCCACGGGCAGGTCAAGGTTTGGGGTCAACTTCATAGAGCTAAAAAATAATAAGTAGCTGAGAGGAAACTCAGTCCACAGTTAGAACTCCCTCTCTGAGGTCTCTGACCACAGGAATGAGACAGTGGATGCCAACGATTACATAATACAGAACTGAGCCTCTGTGTGTAGGCATGCTGCATCCACATGTTCCTCAAACCTGCGGTCGGGACACCACAGACAGTCCGAGAACATTTCTAATTCAGATATTTTGACATTTGTCTTGATTGGCTCGTTGCTGTGAGCCTCTTAGTCACCATGGCTACACTGGTCAAAACTTTGCATCCATGCAATGCGCAGTTTGTGGTGATTCCGGAGGCCGATTTAATTCGAGCAATTCAATCGTTGACTTCATGGAGACGTAAAGGAAAACAGGCTGTCCACTGAAATGACAATTGCTGGCAGATTATACCAGCTGGAGCTGGCAGGCTAACAGATGCTAACCCCTGAAAAATGCATCATGATCATAAACTGTATATAAAGATGGATGACGTCTATCCACTTGCTCCCACTATCCAGAAACGAAGCCAAAATATCTCTGATACAAACAACGCCATTTTGCCCATTTAGAGTCTGCGCAGTAGCAGACGTTCTGTTTTTATAGCATCAAACAACTTATTATAACCAAAAGTACAGAATAAATTAGCACTTGAACATACATATCAGTGTGACAAGAACTACTTAAAATGACAGAAACCATCTTTGAAGCATTAATTATTCTCTTGGTTTGTGTCCCATCCACTAACATGGAGGAGGCAGGAGTAATCTAATTTTAAGTAACTTATTTTCCCATTGACTTCCTCAGACTCTTATCTGCTCTTTTCAGACATTTTTCTCTGCAGATACAAAAAGAAAGCAATAAACAGGAAGTTCTGAACGTAGCATTTCTTCCATTTTCCTCCCTCATACAATGTGTTCTTTTTTAAATATTACTTCGATGTGGTCTCTCTCTCTCTCTGTCTCTCTCTCTCTCTCTCTCTCTGCCTGCTTCAGGGCAAAATTCTTCAGAGGAGCAAATACAAACATCCCCAACTTTTATTTGAGCTGACTGGTGAAAGTTTAAAAACAACTTTATGAGTCAGTCTGGACCAAATTGGGACTGTCTGGTTCTGTGCGCACTAATTCACTAATGGGAGGGCTGCATTAAAACTAATTTCTCCAGCTCTTGTCGGGGCCAAACAGCCGAGGTCTCTGTGGTGGAGGCACAACAATGAGGCAGTCATACCTCTACTGTGGAGGAGGGATGAGACGCTGTTTAAACCACATGAGCGTTTCTAACAGAGCAGAATGATTGGCTTTAAAACATTGACATGCTAAATACACAACTTCAGGCTGAAGCTGCTTTCAGACATGGAAGTGTGGATATTTTCCTGAAAATGCATGAGAACGGAAATGTCCAGGTCAGTTGAACTTTTCCGACCAGCCCCCTTAGTAAAATGTCTGAGTGAGCTCACTTGAGAACAGATCAGGACATTTTCCAGCAGACAAGTTGACATGTTGATCTTCTTAACATGTGACAGCCACACAACTGGAAGATGTCATTGAAATTCCAGATAAGTAAAAAAACTAAAACACAAGATTCCCACAGCAGAGTCCTGCCTATCCCTTGTCTGAATGTTCATCCTTTTGTTTTGAACCCGTCTGATCCGGACAATCTTCTGCTGCCTTCTTCATATGTGTCCTAATTTTCTGCACATTTCCCCAGAGTTCAGCTATTAAAAAAAGCCAGATTCAAATGTTAATTTGAAGTGACTTCCACTGCTCCTTTTGTCCTTTTTTTTAAAAAAAGGTGTAACCGACTCACTATCTTCCTTTCTCAGTCCTTTCATATCTGCTCCTTCCACATGTATCATTTACTCCCGAGGCAGCCGGCAGCACAAAGGCCCATCCATTTGAAATGTCAACTGCTTTACATCGTACCTCAGTGAGTGAGTGAGTGAGTGAATGTGTGTGTGTTTGTGGCAGGGGACTTGTAGCTCATCTATCACAGGCCTTGGGGGACTGCTAGTTCCATCAAATGATGTCGTCTGTAAAGCGCTTCCATCATCCTAATCCACGTAACCCTCCCCCCTGTGGTCCTGAATTCGCTCCCCAGCTCACTTTTAGACAAAAACACACACACAAAAGGTCAGGAGCCATGCAGATCATAAAGCCACAATCCAATCATGCAGCAAAAAAAACTCTCAGTGATCTTACTGCACCTCTCACACACACACACACACACACACACACACACACACACACACACACGCATGCACGAAAGATAGATGAGGTAGAAAAAGGGACAGCGTTCTCCTTTTCTATTATATCACCTGAGACGCAGGAAAGAGACGATGGAAATGCGATGGGAGAGTGAAAACTCCGCCAGGGCACATGTGGCTCCATATGTAGGTCTTAATCATGACAAGTATTATACATATATGCTTCAGCTGAACCGGTGATTCATTTCAAGCGAGGGCAGGTCTACGGGGGGCAGATTTAACTGAGCTTAACTGATCTCCAGGGAGCAGGCAGCAGGTCTTCATCTTTGTCATCGGGGGAGTCACAGTAGACAATTAAATTACAGCTGCAAAGACACCACAGACGACCACGAGAGAATAAGATGTGTGCAAATCAAAAAGAAAAAAAAACTCCATTGTCTGCAGATCTGAAAGGAACGAAACGCGAAATATTGAATTCACAGTCTTTTTGTTTTGCTCGATGTTGCAGACCTCTCTCTCTCTCTTTCTGTTTCTCTTTTGTGTGTTTTGCTTCAAATCCAGTATTACTGCATCTCGTAATGTATTGTAGCTAACGCGCATTCAATCCTATTGAAGAAACAACTCAAAAATACATAATTTAATTTAAAAACAGGCATTTTCCCCCCAAAACCATTGGATTTGTTTTTTTTTTACAAAGTGTTGGTTAATGAGAAGTAAATAATAGAAAATAGATCCCTATAAATCATTGTAGGGACCTATTTTCAGCTGTGGATTAATACAAACTTGGTGCCGAGTATTCTCCAGCAGCAGCAATGACTTAAAATTAACTGCACGGAAAAGTATGTTGCCCAGTGCACCATTGTTTGGATATTAATAAGCTGTATCAGTCTTTAGCTACATGGACAATAATTGTTTTCTCGTCTTTCATGACATTTGTGGACAGTAAAAAAACAAAACATAATCCTGCTACTTTCACTAGAGGAAATTACCCCGACAATGCAACATATTCCATTTGGATTTGGAAGATTGCTGACTTTTGTATGGATGGGAAAGCCATTATCATTTTCTCCTCACTTTTGTCCCTCTAAAATAGTTTAAAAACCTTCTTCTCCTCAAACAAGTGCAGTCACTTGTTCCTTTCATCCACCACACAAACCAAAATGGTTTTCTTTGGAATCCCCCTTCAAATCGCAGATGCCTTGACCTAAACCTCAACTTAGCGAATCTGGGGCATCGGGCTTTTCTTGTTGGGGAAAAAAAATAAATCACCCAACAAAGATTCTCTGTGAAATACAATGTAAACACTACATAAACAGCAGCTTAAACGGATTAAAACTGTAATTTAACTAACATCACGCTCCACTTTTGGAGCGTGAATTTGTGGATTCCTGAATTTGTGTGTTGCAGGACATAAGAGGAATATTATGTTCTGGGTAAACCAGTGCAGAGGCAAAGCCACGATTAGCTTCAATGAAGGGCTTCACTGATACTGAATTTCAATTAAATAGGTGAAATCAACTCAAGGCAAATGAGAAACATACTTCCTACATTATTCAGCAGGCACGCAAACACACACAAAGCAGATGTAGCAACACACACACACAGCACATGCTCTCTACCTTCAATTATTTACCAGGTGGGAGTGGGTGATAATGTTCTGCACTCACACACTCCTCCACCATGCTGCTTCTACTTCAAATTAATAATGAAGCCTCCCAGTGTGTGTGTGTGTGTGTGTGTGTGTGTGTGTGTGTGTGTGTGTGTGTGTATAGCTACAGTGGTCACTAATGCAGTGCGTGCCGATGTCTCATCATGATGTTTTATTGATGAAATACACACAAACTACAGTTTCTCTACATCAGGTCAGAGTAAGACAAAGGAAATGACATTAAGTTATAAAGAATTCTAAATGTCGATGTAAAAATTACCTTTTTCTATAAATCTATGAAGGGATAAGATACATTAGATTTAAATGGTGTCCCTACAACTCTCTACAATCTGCTATAAATCTAATGTGTTCCCAGTTCCTCCTCATGGGAATCTGAATAATACTCTGCTCATGGTGCTGGTGGGGTGCACATTCCCACTGACAGCCTTAGGATACAGCTGATAGAAAATAAATTGGATAATATACTATATAATAACAAATTATGATGAATTATGTCGAGTTTATAGAATCTGTTTTGAAGCTCTGAAGGTCAAGTTTCTTTCTCTGTGGAATATGCATTCAAATAATGAGCCTGTTCCCGAAGCAAGCTGTGGCATATTATATCAGACTAAACTCTAACTGGGAAACAAAGTGTCAGACCCAACAGCCAACTGCTCTCAAGGATGCAAAGATACAACCCGTTTTTTAATTCTTGAGTTTACCTTTACTTACCACATTAAAAACATATACCATGCAGATAATATTTCTTCTTCAGCACATTACCTATATGATCATAAAATATTTATAGTATGTCAAGATATTGGCCCTAATACCACACAAGACACATCATGTGATTTGATCACCGCTGCATGATAACAAAAAAAGCTAACAGCTGATGCCCTGAGTTTACACGTTGGTATCATAAGAGAAAAAAGCTGAATCAGTGAATCCTTATCTGTTAAAAAGTCTGTTACACATCATAAAAAAGGTTAAAACTCAAACATCAAGCATGCAAATCGAAAAAGTCGATTAACAAAGTGCAACTGTTGCTGATAAAGTCATTGCTCCGACTCTGCAGACACTTCACCCCCTGCAGTGAGAAAAGCCGGACGAGCGCCAACGTTTGTGTAAGCTGCAGGCTTATCTATTGAGTCACACACGAGTCTACACCTATTTCGCAAATACACTGGAAGGTATTGTAACAGCAAAAAAACAAAAGTCTGATTAGATGAGTCAAGCTCAAAAGACAATGCCTGCCTTATTTCAAGGAATCTGTGATAAGCTGTGAAACCAACTGTCTTTAATTTAGAGGGTTTCACTTTGCATGCGTTTATTCTCACTTCTTTCTTTTCCTGTTATTTTTCCTCTTTCAGCAGCAGTACACCTTTATATGTCCTCCCACATCAACACTTGTGACAGCAAACGAACAATCACATCCTAGTGTGTGTGGCATTTTGGTTTCATGGGGCTGTCGTCAGCTGATGCATTCTGCCCTGATGGGGTCTGAGCACTGACGTCTGAAGATGTTCCACAGAGATATAGACCATTTCTGTGTGTGTGTGTGTGTGTGTGTGTGTGTGTGTGTGTGTGTGTGTGTGTGTGTGTGTGTGTGTGTGTGTGTGTGTGACAGTGACACTGAGGAGAAAAAGACACGGGGGAGGTAGATGCATGTCATGAGGACGACTGCTGTTTCTTTCTGGAGAACCACAAGCTCCATGTTCTCACAGCAATTTGAAAAAAAGGACTAAGATTTTTGAAAGGTGTAAAAAAAAATGCTTAAAAGGACTCTCTCTCTCTCCCTCCTCCTCGTCTGATCTTCTCTTCTCTTATTTCATTACTATTTCAAATGATGCACCTACAAACAACCATGACTTTGATGTGTGTTTGATGATACCAATTGTGATGAAAAGGATCAAAGGAAGGGAACATTCTAGAACTTCCATAGAAGGTATATATGAGAGTTATATGAGATGACAGAGCCTGTGTGTGCTGAGACCACACGCACAAACTTTGTCGTTATTTGCTTCGTATTTCGAGATACCTTCCAGAGAGCTTTATTTTTCTAGTTCCAGTTGTGTTTTCACCATTACTGTGGCCTCTGGTTTCAAGATGTCCAGCTCATTTACTGATATATCAGGTGAGTAATTGGCATATAAAAAACACAGATGATTGCCAGCTTTATATGGTTTAAAAAATAAGAATTGGATTATTATTAATTGATAATCCTTTTCAGATTTACCTTGAGCCTCAGTGTAACCTCAAGTTTGGCCTGTATTGCTGATTACAAGACCAAAACACTTGATGATGCTAAGATGTCACTAACATCTGCTAGCTAACACATGCAAACATCAGGTGTTAGCATGTGTTAGCATCTGGTAGTTGGTAACTTATTGTGCAGAAGACCTTCACCATCTTGTCCTTGATGAAACAAAATAATTATATGGTAGAGACTTAAAGTTTTTGACGGATGTGTATTTTGCTATGTATCATACATGTATCAACATGTGACTTCATGTTGTGTCCATCTCATCTCGTCCTCTACAGACAAGCTCCGGACACCCAAGGGAACGCTGCTGGCCTCCCACTACAGGGTGGGGCAGTTTCTCGGCGAGGGAGGGTTTGTCATGTCACAAGTCATGGAGTGTGTGGACACTACAACTAACGGCAACGTGGCCAAGATGACCACAGATTATTTCCAGGAGGTTGCACGGAAAGAGGTGCGGTACAAACCAGTTGCTTATCAAAACTGAAGCTAGAATTTGCATGTAGAAATATTTTATTACACCCATCACATTTCTCTAAGCTTCTTCAATGTTGACCAGGCAGTTTGTGTTTTAGGCGACAGTAAACAGAAGAAATATATAATATTTAATTTCTTCTACAAATTGAAATCCTCCAGAAATTAGAAACTCTGGATGCAGATCAAAGCCACATCACCCAATGGAACAGGTCATTTGTCCACAATGACCACACATGTCTCAGCTTTGAGGTTCTGGACGTGACTCTGGATGAATACTTGAAGGCTGTCCAGTTTATGACCATCTCTGAGATCCGGCCTGTTCTGCAGCAGGTTTGTTGGATTTTCTCTTTTCCACTCCCAGAAGGTTTCCAGTGTAGAAGTGTCATTTCACTGTATATTTCAAATCTGATGTGAAGCAAATACTATGTACTTTGTCTTCACAACAAATAATAAATAATTGTGTTTCTTCAGCTGGCGACTGCACTGCTCCACCTGGAAGCCCTGGATATTGTCCACAGCGATATCAAACCGGAGAGCATCATGGTGCTGAAGTGGCAGAAACCGCTACAAGTGAAGTTGATTGACTTTGGACTCGCTTGCCAAGGCCCCGACATACAGCCAGGCTCAGGGGGACAGAGTCTGTTATACAGGTAAGGCACACAGCAGTCGCAGAGAAGACAACATGTGGCAGAGATGCTGCAGCTTTGTGTCACTAGTCGTTTTCTTTTCATACAGGACGTTTAATGTTGTTTATTTTGTCTCCATCAGGGCTCCAGAGCTCATGTTAGGGCTCAGTTACAGGCAGCCTATTGACATGTGGTCTGTAGGATTGATTGTGGCAGAGATGGCTCTGGGCCGCCCCCTGTTACCTGGGAAACACGAGTACGACATCGTAAGTATCTTCTTCACAGACGCAAATAGTTGCAGCGTCCTGGATTTGTTTCTCAATGGAGTGTTTTTGCAAGTAAGAGATCAGCTCCTAAATCAGATCATATGTGTGTTTCCAGATGAAAAACATTGTGAACACGTTGGGTGAACCGCCCACGTACCAACTGGACGCAGGATTACGCAGCATGCAGTATTTCACTATGTGTGGGACATGGAGACTGAAGGTATGCATCCATCGATCATTCTATCCTTCCATTCATCCATCCATCCATGATTTACCCTGAACTCTGTCTTTTTCTAGACTTCAGAAGAGTTGCATGCTCAGACTGGGCTCCACTACAGCGACAGGAAGTGCTTCAACTCTTCATGTGCCCTTGAGGAGGTAAGTTAATGTTTGTTATGTCATTATACAAGAATGTCTTCAATGGACTCCCCAGGAGTCTTATTCTTTGACTGCATTTGCATTCATTTGATCCGGTCATTAGACATATTCAGAGCTTTGTCGTTCCAGATCATGTATCAAGGCCTCAGAGGTGAGGAGGAGGAGGTGGAGCACTTCATTGACCTCCTGAAAAAGATGTTGAACGTCAACAAGAATGAGAGGATCACACCTGCTCAAGTGCTCAAGCACCCTTTCCTCGCTGTGGAGCATCACGGCGATGGCCCACGCATGACTGTCACCAAGGAGGAGCAGCCTGACCCCCTGACCTCCGAGGAGGTGCATCCATCTCCTCCAGGAATCAATGTGTCATGTAATCTGGAGGATGAAGAGGAGACAACCGCTTCTGTCCAGCCTGGTTAGTCACACGTCTAAATCCCTCACAGACTCCCGGTGTTTATTTTTTCAGTCAAACTAATCCAACATTTCTTTGTGGTGTTCAGAGGTCGTGGCTGAGAGCAGAACAAAGTAGGCATCAAGACAGGACGTTTTTCAAGCTTGTCAAAAAGGCCTTGTCCAGCTGCTTCAACTGCTGCACTAAAATGCCATGGGCTCCACATGGACATTTTTATCTAAGTATTTCTTTCTTTCTTTCAATATAAAAAAATATCTTTAAATTGGACATGTTATTTTTCCATTGACTTCCTCAGACTCGTATCTGCTCTTTTCAGCCATTTTTCTCTGCAGATACAAAAAGAAAGCAATAAACAGGAAGTTTTGAACATAGCATTTCTT
The DNA here is from genome assembly GCA_026259375.1 of Verasper variegatus. NCBI lineage: Eukaryota > Metazoa > Chordata > Actinopteri > Pleuronectiformes > Pleuronectidae > Verasper > Verasper variegatus. Next base: position 28,370,181 of record CM048038.1, on the reverse strand, counting down.
CCATTTTCCTCCCTCATACAATGTGTTTTTTTTCATATTACTTCGATGTGGTCTCTCTCTCTCTCTCTCCATCCATCCATCCATCCATCCATCCATCCATCCATCCATCCATCCTCAGGCACTGACACACTAACGACCACATACATTCTTGGCATTTTCACAACAGCCAATTACAGCCCCCCCCCGAACTGGCAGCTCTGGATGCTCCAAACGCCAGCTGAGGCAGTGTTTCTTTGCAGATTCTTTCTTAATTATCATCGCAAAAAAAAATTCCAAGCTGATTTTTTCAAAAAGAAATACTGCAAGCGAATCGCAGAGGAGGGCATGAAACCAAACCCTCCGTCAGCTTGCAACAGACATTAATTCAGAAAGCAATGAGACACCCGCCCAGAGATCACATACCAAAGCAGCACAGCACAGATGTCATTAAAGCTGCCGGCGGTGCAGCCTATCAGAGGAGTCCTTTCTCTAAACAGCATTAGGAATTCAGAGAGCTGCTGTGGACAAACACATACCTCACACTCACTTATATACACACGCACTTTAGATGCCAGATCAGGGTGAACACAGACTGGAATATACAAACAGTACACAGTTTGTATAAGAGAGTTAAAGAGGAAGGATCAGGGGTCCGGAGGTGGGGTGTGCTCAGACAGGAAGCTGGTTTCTATCCCAATTCCTGTGTATCTCCAGGAAGTGGAGATAGGAGATAAGACTCAAAGGTGAATGGAACATACATGTACATAGCCATTCTCCTGTATCCACAAACTGCTGATGGAAGGAAAGTGTATTTGAATAATCGCCACTAATCAGCCACCACTCTTGGGTTTTGTAAAACGTTTTTAATCAGCGATTCATGTCAAAAGTTGCAGCAGCAGGTGAATGGACAGATGAGACAGAAAGATAAAGACGAGGCCGATCAGCTGAACCCTGAGGCGTCGCAGTCACCTGACAATAACTTCTTTATTCATTTATGAAAAGATACAGACTTGTGCAACTGGTTTTAGCAGAACCTGTCTGCATGCTCATCTTGGGAACAACAGATCTCCTAAATAATATATATATCCTATAAACACAGAATAAACATTCCCTGTTACTCTAAAAGCCACTTAGTTTCCAATCTGGATTTGGACTATCTGAATTACGTTTTGACATAAGAAATGAAGGTAGAAGTCAGAAGTCCGCCTTGAAAATGTTGGTTTTGAAATGCATTTACCAGACGAGCTGCGTGAAACAAGATTTTTCATGTAAGTAACAGCAGCTAGTTAGTTCCCAAAAGCAACGTGCCATAACGAAGAACAGGAAACTGTTGATATGTGGATTGACAGTGAGATGGGCCAATTCATTAGTCTGCGAGATACATATTTACACTGAGTCAAATGCCTTCTAACACACTCATTTTGCAAACATCCAGAGGTTCATGTAAGCAAAAGCAGAGGCACTCACCGATATCTGAAAGACTTCCTGCGTGTCATCGAGCATCTGCACCCGTATGGAAACCAGCCTCCCGGGAGGCTGAGCAGGAGGACGCAGGCCCGGCTCCAGGGTGGACACCCCGAAACTTTCAGTGGCGCCCAGCCTCTGCCCGGCTGTGGACGGCCTGTCGGCGGGTTCAACCATTGCGACGTGCGCTGCGGTGTGGCGCTCTCGAGCTGCAGGGACCTCTGTTCACGTCTGGGGTAGGGGGGGAAAGATAAAGAGCGTTAGTTGGTCTTAAAATGTGGGGTTATGTATTTTTATGTGCTTCAGCGCAGCAAAGCCAACAATCTCACTAGTGTGATTTGAGGTATTTTTGATTTTTGGCTTCTTAAATATATAGCAAGCTGTTTTAGGCTGGAACAGTGAGGGACTTTCTCTAACACCCAAGCTTTTACATAGGTGATAGTACATTTCTGTGCACAGCTTCATGTAGGGTATCCCTGTATTACTTTTAAAGGCGTTTGTTAAAGGTCTTTTTTTGGTTTTAGTTAAGCCTATTTTCTACTAGTTAAAAACCCACTAACATCTGGCTTTTGTTTGCAATGGGAGTGGATGAAAGTGTAGATGCTGATGCTGCACCTTAATCATGTAACATTATGACATGTGTGTACTTGCTAATTTTGGTGTAAAGACAAAAACAAAGAGAAAAAACCTTTAAAATGAAGGTTAAAAGATAATATAAACTGTCTTAAAGTGGAAAACAATACAACATAAAAGTCAGAAAGTAAGAGGCTTTGTTGTGGCAATGAGGTAAACTTTGCCAGGAGAGAGACTTTGTCCTAAATTAGTTCAAGAGATATGGCCAAAATGTTCAATCTGGGTTAAATTGGCTGTGCAACATCAAAAAACGTCAAAAAACAAGAAAGACATTCAGTCAGTGTGCACAAAGAAGCAGACGGACGTGTCTCACACCTTTCTAGACAGACACATGCGCTCATTTCTTCCAGGTGAAGCACACACGGGTGGGATTTACTGTGTTTCCTACAAAAACCAAACACAGAGCTCTGCTGTGAGACGAGTTCAGACTTGAATCAAAGCGCTCCACAAGTAGAGCAGATGAGATACGGCCTGACACTCAACACCCCTCCTCCTCTTTTACACACACACACACACGCACGCACTCTTCAGTGTCCCCCCCCACTTGATAAACCTCAACCTCAGACAATAAATATCCTCTCAGACGCTCTGTGACATCAGGGCTGAGGAATGTTTTCGAACATTGGTCAGGGGGGTTAATGCGGGGATGAGGGTTACACGCTACCAGAGTTGCCCTGGTACACACACAAACACTTATTTAGATCAACAGCCGTACATTTTTACGCGTGTCTGAGTACATTGGTACAAGACAAAGGGGATAAATCAAAACGTAAACCTGTCGGATTCCTTTTTCTTTGCTTTGTACAAGGGGAAAATCCTGTTTTATCCTCTGGTCAGTCACATTTGGAGACATGCAGTCAATACCTCTTAATACTTCTAGTCAATAAACTGGTAAATCAATTAACCATTAGGGACCTATTGGACAACATGTTGATTAACAGGTCCTTGGATCAGTTCTCTATGTCCTCTGAACAGCATCCATCCTCCTGACGGTGAAGAATCCAGCCTGAACAATAAATCAGCTGATATTGGCTTCACATATAGATACATCAGTATTAGCGTACATGTAAATAACAACGCTACAGAAATGCTAAGTTAAAAGTCCTTTAGGGTCAAGCTCAAATGTGTGTTTCTCCTCAAGAGAGCACTGTTTATTTTATGTGTTTATATAGAAAGAAAAATCCTGATCGGTCAATAAAGCCCCAAATTCAGGCCTCCCTAATCCATAGTGAGGAATAAGCCATTCCCTCTTAGTTCTAAATACTTAGGAACAGATGGGTGGTGCAGTGAACTGAAATGTGACAGCAAACCCTGTATAAGTGTTTTCCAGCATCACCACGTCCACAACGAGGCCTGTATTTCAAGAGCAAATAAAAGTGTATTATTGGATTAATGGGGCTGTCCGATTCCAGAGCCTCCTCCAGATGTGCCTGAGAGAAGAGCAGCTTTCTTTTACCGAAATCTAGAGAATAAACCCGGTGTGTAATTTGCGGTATTCTGCGGACCATCCTAAAATCCACTGAGTGCATGGTCACATGTCTGCGAGGCTGTGATGAGGGGAAGTCTCTGTTGCATGATGTAGGAAGAAGATGCTGGTTTAAGAAACATCTACGGTACATCTAGGAAAACTGAATCTGAAAATATTAGTAAGAGTAAATCTATTCAAACTCAAATTTACAATACAGTTTTTTCATAAAATGTACAATATATAACTTAGGCCACTACAGGGTCTCAATCAAAACAATAACTGAAGGACTAGTTTGATGAGGACATGAAGCAGTGTGAGATCATGGAAGTATATCTTTGAATTGAGTATCTTACAACACAAGACTCTAATATAACACTTTATAAACCAATGTGTGAATTGATTTATAAAGAAAATAACTAGAAGATGTATCAACAGTGAGATTAGCCAGAATGTCGGGGCTAGAAGAACCAGAATGCCCCTGCAGCAACCTTTGACCTCAGTGTGAAAGTAGACAGATAACAAGGTCAGACACATTCTTAACAACACATACACCAAGTTAAACATTAAAATAAAACTAGAATATCACTCAGTATAGGAGACAGGGCCCAACAGTCCCCTTGAATTCAATCAAGCTGCACCAAATTGCACACACTCATGATATCAATTCCTTAAATATACAAGATTTTTCTCATCAAGATCCGTCCTGGGAAATGAGCGAAAACGTGTTAGCGTAACCCTGATAACTACCTAACAAAGAAACCCAGGTGAAAGCATATCCTCCTTTGCGGGGGTAAAAAAAACATAACAGCAATTCAAGTTTCTTTTCCCCAGGGTGCTTTGCAGCAGGGTTATATACGAGACACAGACATTACATTTTGACTAATCCCTCCACCTGCACACAAAATACCAGCACTTCTCTCTCGACCTCAGCGACAAAGGCAGGAGCTTGAAACTGGAACCCGGCCAAGGAAGTGACCCGACAATGAAAAAAAAATGGACCTGACATTCAGGTTACTCATTACACCTGTGGGAACCAATTTGTTCTCATGTGCCACTTCCTTACTGCTCTGCCACCATTTCCAAAAGTTTTGCATTTGCATTCACGGAGTTTGTCCTCCGAGAGGTTCAGCCATATCAGAGGCGGAATAATAATAGTTTCTGAAACCCTACACTCACTCAGGGTTACCTACTTGTTTTTGTCCCAGTGTCGCATTTCAAAGCAAAACAAGTGTTAACTCAGAGCCAGTTTTATGGCTCGGCCTTATCATCCACTAACAGGCGGGTGCCAATTACCCTGACAAACACCAGTAGATCATACTCCGCAGGCAGCAGACGTCTTCTTTGTTTCGACGCAAACACACAGCTTTCCCTCATAAACAACTTTCCGAATAACAAACTGTTCATTTAGAGCTCCACCATGTTTTCAATATCACTAGAGTGAAAGTCTGGAGGCTGAAACTTTCATCATCTCCTCGGTCGGGGCCCGGGAAGGATTAAACGTGGAGCTGTTTGAGCAAGAGCGGAATACAGAGCGAGCTGGTCACACGGGCACAAAGGAAGCTACTGTGGGAGCTTCCAACAGTGGGCCCTTAACTCAGCGGGACCGAGGCCTCTCAACCAGCCTTTGAACTGGTGTTAGTTGAAAGTTTCCCAAGGGTTTGTGAGAGGGGAGCCAGGCCCTGGGAATCGGATGCGAGTGTATGTGTGGGTGTGTACACAAGCGCATCCACGGAGAAAGATGTTACCAATCTGTGTATTTTTTTGTAGTAACTCTGCATGTTGAAGTAAAAATAAGGTACAGAAATCTGTATTTACATAAACAGGGTATTTCATTTTCACATGGGGACTGGTAAGTGTACTGGTTGGAAAACTGTAAAATTACTGATTATATTTAAGGGGACGGCTACAAAAAGGATTTAGGAATTCCTAAAGCTCAAGGAAAGGTTGAGTTTTCCACACAAGAAGTCCAAAGTTCTTCACCTTAAAATGTTCATCTTTAAGAAGCTGGAAAAAAAGATAAATAACCCAAAAAGCTGAAATTGCTCTGTGCCATAATCGCACAATACACAACTAACAAATCCAAGCCTCGGCCTCAAACCACAACGTGTCTCCATCCATTAGCACACAGAGTTACTTGTTGCCATTTTGACAAACAGACTGTTTTACAATCTGACTCACACGCTGCAAAATGACACCCAGAGTCAACAGCTGCCCGACAAGCGCAGAGGTGAGGAGGGTGAGATCAAGGCTACAACACTGCACGCTTACACCTGCTTACATGGCTGGGCTTGTTGCCTCGTTTCATCAAGGTGACACTCTCCACTCGTGGAAACATTAAGCCACTCCACTGGCCTCAGGTGGATTTCTATTGTGAGGTTGTGTGTGTGTGCGAGAAAGATGAGGGGGTGAAATCAATTCTACCACGATACTGATCACAACAGTGAACGAGCAACAGCATTGAGATTTGGCAGACCCCTGCTTTTAGACCTCAACACCCAGGCTCCGCCAGCCATTAGCAAAGTGAAGTGCCCAGGTCGTGGTCGCTGCTGCTGCTGCTTCCCCCCTGACCCTGTGCTCTGACCTCATGCCAAATTAGAAGGGGGGGAGGGGGGGGGGGGGGGTTCAGAAAGAGAGGGTGTCCCCCAGAGATCAATAAAGTAAAAAGGGGGATTGTTTCTGTCAGCTGACACCCTATCTCCAGAAGGGAGGGGGGGTGGTCAAGGTTTGCCTTGGAAAATGCCAAGCACCAAAGGGGGGGGGGGGGGGGTGATAGACACCATCTAACATTCAGTAGCTTTGTCAACACCAAGATCAAGCCCATTTAAAAAACACAAACACACAGACAGAGTACAGTTGGCAAAGAGCAAGCGCCTGAATGTAGGTTAGCAGAGTAATCCTTTAGGCCAGAGCCAAAGTGTCAGTAGGCTAAGACAGCCTAGTCACACTCAGGACACTCTCCTAGTGTGTGTGTGTGTGTGTGTGTGTGTGTGTGTGTGTGTGTGTGTGTGTGTGTGTGTATCACTTTAGAACACAGAAAGATGGTGAATATCCCTCGTACATTTGAAGGTGTACATGTGTGGGCTCATTTTTGTAACCTCTTTAGGACCTTTTCCAGCATAAGCACTGACCTTGTCAGGACCACTTCTGAGAGTCTGGGTTGTTTCCTCTATTCCCGCATAAACACTACAATACCTTTATTTACATGGAATTTTTGGATGAATGGAAGTCAATGCAGTGTCTTGACATGGAAAAATGCACAAAAAAGTCTAACTATAGCTTTAAGGGACAATATAAGGACCTTTGGACCAATCCTCGCAAATTCAATGGACTGTTTGAGGGTTAAGATTTGGTTTTATGGTTAGGGTTAGAATTGGGTTTAGTTTAGGGGCTAGGTAGTGTGTGTGTGTGTGTGTGTGTGTGTTGCTCAATATTAATGTGCATCCTGGGGCGACATCTTGACAATGACAGGCTCAGGCCATTGTGGGGTTATGGACACCAAATGTCTTTGTCTCCAGCTGGAATCACATACATGTAGTTAACATGTAGTTTAGCAGCAGAGTGTGAGTGTGTGTGTGTGTGGAGAAGTTGGTGCAGGAGGCTCAGCAGCAGCAGCAGCAGAAGCAGAAGAAGAAGAAGAAGAAGCTCCTCCTGAGGCAGATTAGTGAAAAATGAACAAGCTGCAATGGAAGCGAGCTAATGCGTAAAAGAAACTCGACACATCTCGAACTGTTGCGTAAAAAACGCCAACGCGTCTCTTTCACTTTTCTTTCGGAGCAGGGACAGTGTTGCGCTACATGCAGCGAAACGCCGGAGAGGCTACGTGGAACCTCGCTCCACGAGCCGGGTAGCATGGTTTTCCTTACCCCGCGTTTGGTTGTCGGTTGTTGAGAGCGTCTGTGTATCCGGACGCGCAGGCGGTGAAATCCCGGTGCTCCTGTCCGGGAGTAGGTGCGTCAAAGCTGGACCGCTCCCTCTCAGCTGGGCCGTGGAGAGCGTGCGGCGGCCATCGAGGCGACTGTGGGGAAGCCGTGCGAGATCTCTCCCGAAACAATGAGGAACACACACACACACACACACACACACACACACACACACACACACACACCGCCTCCAGCTCCACAGCGCCAGACAGGAGAGAGAGAGTGAGAGAGCGGCCCGACAGCGACACTCTGTGGTAGATCGGAGGAAATGCAGCTGTGGAGGCAAAGGGTTTATGTATATATACTGACTTTGCATGAGTATTTCCACCTCCATGCTACTTTTATTTTATTTTAAAGGCTAATATTGTACTTTTCAATCCACTACATTGATTAGGAAACTTTATTTACCAGGTGTATACTATGCACACATACCTATATTTGATTTATTGCATGTTTATACTTTAATCTTATCTTAATTTAACTTTACTTATCTTAACTTTTCTCATTTTATTTGATCTCATCTTATTTTTATAGACGTGCTTTCATATGCGTTTTTATCGTTTTCTTTTCACCTTTTATTTTACTTGTTCATTAATTTGTCATATTACTGCTTTCATGTGCTCAAGTTTTCATGTGACATACAGCAGGTAAAATAAGTATTTAACATGTCACCATTTTTCTCAGTAAATATATTTCTAAAGGTGCTATTGACATGAACTTTTCACAAGATGTCGGTAACAACCCAAGTAATCCATACATACAAAGCCACAAAACCAAACAAATAAGTCCAGAAATTAAGTTATGTGTAATTAAATGGAATGACACAGGGAAAAAGTATTGAACACACTTACTGAAATTTATTTAATACTAGTACAAAAGCCTTTGTTGGTAATGACAGCTTCAAGACGCCTCCTGTATGGAGAAACTAGTCACATGCATTGCTCAGGTGTGATTTTGGCCCATTCTTCCACACAAACAGTCTTCAACTCTTGAAGGTTCCGTGGGCCTCTTCTATGAACTCTGATCTTTAGCTCTTTCCATAGATTTTCTATTGAATTAAAGTCAGGTGATTGGCTGGGCCGTTCTAGCAGCTTTATTTTCTTTCTCTGAAACCAATTGAGAGTTTCCTTGGCTGTGTGTTTGGGATCATTTTCTTGCTGAAATGTCCACCCTCGTTTCATCTTCATCATCCTGGTAGATGGCAGCAGATTTTTATCTAGAATGTCTCGGTACATTTTTCCATTTGTCCTTCCTTCAATTATATGAAGTTTGCCAGTGCCATATGCTGAAAAATAGCCCAAACTTCACTGTTGGTATGGTGTTTTGGGAGTGATGTGCAGTGCCATTTCACCTCCAAACATGGTGTGTATTGTGGCATCCAAAGAGTTCAATTTTGGTCTCATCTGACCAGACTATATTCTCCCAGTATTTCACAGGCTTGTCTAAATGCTGTGCAGCAAACTTTAAACGAGCTTCAACATGCTTTTTCTTCAGCAATGGAGCGTGGTGAGCGTGCATACAGGCCAGGGCAGTTGAGTGCATTACTTGTTTTCTTTGAAACAATTGTACCTGCTAATTCCAGGTCTTTCTGAAGCTCTCCACAAGTGGTCCTTGGCTCTTGGACAACTCTTCTGATAATTATTTTCACTCCTCTGTCAGAAATCTTACAAGGAGCACCTGCTGGTCGTGGCCAGTTTATGGTGAAATGATGTTCTTTCCACTTCCGGATTATGGCCCCAACAGTGCTCACTGGAACATTCAGAAGTTTAGAAATCCTTCTGTATGTTTTGCAACAATAAGGTTGCGAAGGTCCTGAGAGAGCTCTTTGCTTTGACCCATCATGAGATGTTTCTTGTGTGACACCTTGGTAATGAGACACCTTTTCATAGGCCATCGGTTGGGACTAAACCAGCTGATATTAATTTGCAGTGACAAGGGACAGGATTGCTTTCTCATTGCTGATAGATTTCAGCTCGTGTCTTGGCTTTCCATGCCTTTTTGCACCTCCCTTTCTTCATGTGTTCAATACTTCTTCCCTGTGTCATTCCATTACACAACTTAATTTCTGAATTTGTTTGGTTTTCTTTGTATGTATGGATTACTTGGGTTGTTACCGACATCTGGTGAAAAGTGCATGTCAATAGCACCTTTAGAAATATATTTACTGAGAAAAATGGTGACGTGTTCAATACTTATTTTACCCGCTGTAACTCTATAAATTATTAATTTAATTTGAAAGCTACCTCGTTTTCGACCACCTAAACATGGTTGTCTGGCCTCCTTGTCACATTGCAACCTGCTGATTGTTATTTCTCTTAAATATTTTACTTTTCTCGCTTTGCACCTTGTAAACTCTGTTTTTAAAAAGTGCTATATAAATTATTATGGCCTTATCTTATCTGTTCTTGTAGGTTTACATCCTTGGGGAAAAAAAACAATCAACTCAAAAATTAAATTGTGCTTTTATAGATTAAATTGGCAATAAAGCAGTGTAGTGGTTGAGATCAGCCCTACTTTACCAGATGCACAATAGTGATGTGCACAAGTGTTGCGAGGTGTAAACGCAGGCTTTGCATAGACGAAGAAGAATTTAACACTGTAGAATGTAGTTAAAATCTGCTACTAGCATTAAACACAGCTACTTAACCTCAATATTCTGGTAAAATTTGCCTAAAACGTCTATCTAAGGCATACCCAAAGTAAATTGAAAGCTGTTCTTGAACCATTTGGAGTACATGCATGGTTTTGGTCTCTTTTGAAAGGTAACACTAACACTGTAAGTGCTACTGGCATTGAGTAATAAAAGTTGGAACACACTGAAGTAGAAGGTTTTTATTTCCGGCTGAATATTCTTTGGTAAACCGATGCCTGCAGATGACTCTAGCTGGGACTTATGAGCTGGAAAACATAATGGGACCACAGCATGAAGCCTTACCTAGCCCAGGTTCAAATTTGATAACAATACCACAGAAAATGAATATTTTACACATGTTTTTCTGAGGGTATGTCTAGGTGTTTTCCAAAAATGCCATTGCCATTTGGAGACTCCAAAGGACCCTTGGTAACCATGGTCACACACATACAGTGAAACAAAGGGGCACACACACACACACCTCCCCCAGAAAAATACTTTATTTTTAGACAGACATGTAATGCACAGTTAACTAATATAAATCAACATTATAATGTCAGGATATTTATCTAATGTTTTTATACGCTTCAACTTAAGTAAAATGTAAATATGCATATACAAAATCTGGAAGGTCAATGGCCTAAAAAAAACTATTTCATGCCACAACATGACACAAAAAAACGATGTGATTATCTGATTTGTCAACATGATTTCTGTTACGTTTGTGTAAAATGTGTATTTTTGATCTACAAATATTGCTATATGGAAGCTACAATAATACTAAACTAAATGTTAACTACTAGTATTTATCAAAAAACTACAACCCCTAATCCCTCAAACATAGAATGTGATCACAATTATCAAGTATCATCCTAAAGAAAACCCAGTTAAATGCAAGTGTTAGCTTTACTTTCTTTGTAGCATTACACGGTAATGAACAATGAGGCATGTTTCACTGAAACAACCAGCATCTGCCTTACTTTGGCAAATAGTTTCATAGAGCGGACTGTCTGACTGACAGTGTTTTTGTGCTTTTAAGCGTACACCCATTTCCCCTTCAGGATGTGTCGCACCTTAGGAAAAGACAGAAGTAAAATTGTCAGCAGTCACACTATATACCATTGAATTAACGTTAGGTTTTTAAACCGCATACCTTTTCACCAACGGGTCCTTCGGGCACCAGCTGAGATGGCAGGTCATTTTCAGAATTCTTGGTTCCGGGGTCAGCTCCTTTTTTCATCAGCAGCTTTACCGCATCGACTTGACTCTTGTGATTTTGCAAAGCGCTGACAACGTGCAGGGCAGTGTTTCCACTAAACGTCTGAAACGTAAAATGCAGTTTGTGAGTTTACCCAACCTTTATAGTTTAGCAGGCAATGTCTGTTTTTGCGCAGCGACAAACCTTAACATTTACAATGGACAGCGAGCAAGGCAGGTCAAGAAAAAGTTGCAGCAGCTGCACGTTTGCCTCCTCAGAAGCCATGTGAAGACAAGTCCGGCCACTTTTGAGATCCTGTCGGAATCAGTACAAGCTCTGGTAACTATTGACCGCTTTTTACCTGGATCACTAAGAAAGTAAGTGTTTGTAACAGTTACCTTGGTCGCGAGGGACGCACCCATGAGCAGCAGAGTCTGTATACATTCAACAAACACGTGTTTCCTCTGCATCACCACATACGAACAAGGACTTTCCAGACACTTCAGGTCTTTAATGACATTGTTGTGCGACAAAACTGCCATGTGGAGCGGGGTCAGACCTCCAGAGAGAGAAGAGTAGCATTCAATCAGATGGACATCCAACATCACAGAGTTTTCAGTCAAATACAACATTCTCACCCTCATAATTGAAGACGTCAACATCAATCGGTTGGCGCCTCTGGCAAAAGCTGTTCCAGATTGTCTGCGGAAACAAATTCTCACATGCAACTGTCGGTCCAACACCCAAATCATAAGGGTGATCGTGATAATGGCATCTGACAATAACCATTATCATCTGTTGAGCATTGAATAAAGTATACTGAAGAAGGAGATAATGCCTCTGCTTGTGAAACTGTTGAGAATGGAATAAAGTATACTTAAAAGATTAGGCAAGTTTTCTAGTGTCTTGATTTCACCACACCAAATTCCCTTCACTTACAGAGCCAATTGATCAGACAACTGACTCTTTTGGGACTCAAACCCAAGTCCTCAGACACGCCTGTCACTCTTCTAACCAACTGAGCTATATGGTCAGAAACCTGAGTAACCTGTTCCCTTTTTCAGTGATATATAGAAGATTGGTTGCAAATGAAAAAACTTAACACCGTCAGTCAAATGTTGTAAGACAGACAAAGACGCTTTGAACATGTATCTGCTGCTCAAAATGTGAAGACCTTTCTTAGAAAACATCCCAAAAGTTGTCACCAAATTCAAAACAGTCAATATTCTATGGCGTGTCTGATACCTGGGAAAATAAACGAGCAAGTTAATGAACTTTCACTTGTGGTGATAGATTTACACAAACTTGGTACCTGAAGACTGAGAGAGTGGCCTTTTTCACAACACACGTGCAAAGGCGACCGACCCCAGAAGTCACAAGTGTTGATTTTTGCTCCGTGCGCCATCAGATCACGGACGATCAAGTGCTGATTGGTGGCAATGGCTATCTGAAGCGCTGTCTGTGAACAAAAAAATCATATGAATCACGCAAACGTGTTGAAGTCTGTGATGGAAATCTGAAAATACAAAGAGGCTGGAACACCAAATTTGTCTTTGTGTATTTTAATAGGGGCTTTCTGCATAAAGGATCAACACAGAGTGAAGATGCAGAACAGTCAAAGCAAGGATCTTATATAGGAGAACTAAGGGGCCAGTTCAGACTGGTTCTGCAGGCGCAGTTTGAAACAGGAATCAAAACATAGACAACTGATGTAAAAAAGTGATAAAAAGGTCTTAAAGCTTTCAGGTCACAGTTCAGATCATAAACGGTTCAGGTCATAAAGTATTTAGACAGTTCTGCAAAAACTTACTTTTCAACTACAAAATAGGTTTCAACCACACTTCAATCCACTACAAGTCAGATGGACGCAAACTTATCGAGTGTGCGTACCTGGCCGTTGTGCTCCTTCAAGTCCAAAGAGTCAAGTTTGGCCATTCTTCCAGCAAGCACGTAAGCCAGAGCCCGTCTCCCTTGTGCCACAGCAATGTGAAGATACCTGACAGTCGGGAAAGGAAAACGTCAGTACCACCGCATGCAAATTATGTCAATGCTGTGCTGTCGACTTTACCAACTCGTACGTACGTGTCGCCGTCTGCATCTTGCCAATTGAGCAGCTCGGGGGGAACATCTCCAACTTTCTGGGCCGCTTGCTGTATTTGCCAGTGAAACAGAGACAGTTTGTTCTCGCCGGTAGGATCCACGTTTCCCCACAAAGCCGGCATCTGCGTGTGCTGCAGCTTGAGGTGAATGCTTCCAGGATAAGCAGGAGGGAAATGAGGGGGGGTATTTTGGTTTACTGGTACGTGAAGGCCCAACTGGTAAGGACTTGCGTCGCTGGCAAAGGGTTCAGGTTTTGCAAATTTAAAATTTTGCTCCATGTGGTTGTCCTCCTCTGAGCAGTTCCACTTCTGAAACAAAGTCAATTACGAGCATGCGAATGTCCTTTGGTTACAAACACCCTACTACGTTCTGCCAAGAGAGCTTCTTCCTCATGTCTGCGTTAACTCAAGATTAAACTTTGTCACCAACCTGGCGTTTCATCATTAGCAGCTCTTTCACCGTGTTGTTCCTCTCCACACTTGCCTGGATGGATCCTTGTACTTTGCCAAAACAAACAAGTAAACGGTGGCTTGTTATTACAGATTGCTTTACCCGGGCAGCAGAATAAAATAGCAAGTGTCAGCCAAACAATTACAAGTACTTTTGTGTATGGACAGTTAGTAAGTAATGTATTTAGTTACCCCACCCCAAGGAAAAAAGCAGTGTGTACACTGATGGGTGTTGACTGCATTAAACGTGTGATTATTAATACGTCCTTGTCTTATGTGATTGTACGTACAATGTGTTATTTATATGGCACTTTTCAGGCTTAAGATTAAAAGTACTACTTAAAACAGAAAGATGTGAAACTCAGTTTGACCTCGGGTGAGGTCATTCAAACTTTGGACCAGTAAACCAGTGAACTATATTGTATTTAGGAGAATAATAATTAACTACTCCATCCACAAGATAATTAGTAAAGTTACAGGCTCTCCCGCTAGTAATTTGAAAGACCAATGATTTAGAATGACATAGAAGCACTTGGTCGTGCATTCAAGTGTTCAAGACAAATGTATATAGGTGAACTTCCTTGTCCCCCCTTATCGTGAAAACAGTGTCCTGTGCAGTAACTGACCTTCATAAATGTGGCTGAGGCCTGTGGTCTCATTCGCTCCTGGATCCAGCATGTTTAAGGAGTCATTTGTTGATTTTCTGTACCGCCACTTTCTCTTCTCCCACAAAAACCTGCAATGCAAACACACTCTCGGCAGTGAAGAGTAAAGTGCGATGACCCCGTCCCACGTTTCTGCTCGACGAGGCCGAGATCAGAAATGAGGAACAACAATCCCATAAAATGTCTCATGTAGCAGCTTCCTGGTTGATGTCACCCAGGTGAGTGTGAGGCAGTTTCAAAATAAAAGCATTGACCCATTAAATTGAATGCTGATGCAGGATGAATGGGAATTACATTTAAATAAACTCACTTGAATGCCCAAGTCCTTTCAAAGTATACATAGAGTATAAACTAAAGACTGTCTCGTATACATCTATAATTCTTTTGGAAATTAACAGATTCCTTATCCCGCAGATGTTCTACTTGTGTTGTACTTAACTTGCTGTTGTTATGAACCACTCCCTTGCCAACGGTTCCTACTTGTTGGGGTTTTCCCCTTAAAGACAAAAGGTGCGTTGTCCTTGGCTTTTCTCCAAATGAATTTGATGAAGGCCCATCGCGCACAAGTTCCCCTTTGCTAATCTTCAGGACATCAGGAAAAGGATTGTACACTGCTTTCATGCATGTGGTCATTTTAACCACGTTTAGATCCAAAAACTGCACTATAAGCCTTTACACAAATTACTGTCGTACCCATCATTGACTTAACACAAACCCGTTCAATTGGAAGCACTGCTTTTATTTTCATTTCAAATCCACACAGTAGTCAAGGGTTGGGCAACAGTAAATACAGTAATTAATTTACTCACTTCTTCTACTTCCAGGTTCATTCTTCAAACCTGGACTGTACAGCAGAATAAAGTGAGACGTTTCGTAACACTAAAAATATCAAGTCAACTCTCATTCCAATAAACCTGCTTCATCAAGAGTGGATGCATATTTACAGTTCAGTGGCAATATCTTTTGCCAGTTTCAATCGTGACCTTAAATCAAGCTACCTGGGATGACATAATAAATAAATTAACTTCCTTCATCCTTTAAGGATGTTTGCAGATTTTTGGGCTCCTGGGAGATTCCCCAAAATATTCCTTATTTAATTGATGGAATCATATTGTGAACAAGTCCTTTCGCTAAATCCCAACTGTTAGAAATTATGTACACAGCTCCCACAAGATGACAGCTGGGAGATAATGTGAATGACTACCAGTTTGGAAAGGTAACAATTTGGACTATCAGTACACTTTATACATAAATAAGCTCAAATCATTCTGTAGCAATATTGTACAAACAAACACTGCATGTCATTTCTAACTTGGCCCTCTGGAATGGAGGTTGGAAGTGTTGGTCCGGCACGAAGAGCATTTGTTTCCACTTTCCCTCTTTCCTGCAAAGCCTCCAGAATTCTGAGCCTAGTGGTGGCCTAATGTGGAAATTAAAATAAAAACAGGAAAGTTCAATTTAGACAAAAGGTGGACGTTACGAAGCTCAAAACAAACATAAGTCAGTTGTACGAGACAGGATTTTATTAAATTTTTTTAGGGAAACTGAGCTAATGAACAACATGAAAAAAACCTGTGTAATTGTTTATAAAGACGTGTTTCTTCATGAAAGACAAATAAAATTAACTTATTTGCAAGAAAGAAAGACTACTTTTGAGGGGGGGGGGGACTATTCTCTCTTTAGCCTAATTGAATCTGCTAAGAACATGACCAATCATTGGTCCTACGTGTAATTCATACAAAAGAGACAGAACATTATGCTTTTTAAACATGGAAGCAGAAACTGACCTGCAAGGTATTTGGCACCGACTAACATCAACATGCTGCCCATGATGTAAAAGCCCAGGGGGATGCTGCAGAAGATGCTGCTTTCACCTTTGTCGTTCCAACAAAGGCACGATGACAGAAAAGACAAAAATCAAGTCAGACATTTTGAAGTCGTCCTTTCAAGGCCTTTTGATTTTTTTATTACATCCATACAGTGTGATTTCTGAGCTTATTTTTGTACAAACTCCACATGGTAGTTTAATTTGTTGTAACCTCTCCACAGTGGTATTACCTCAACTGTCAAACGCACACATTTTATTTGAATTCATGTCACTCTTATCTCGTGGTGTTTCTTACCGTTTCCATTACCAACAGGCTCCGTCGTCTCCCAGTTCATGGACTTCTGAACCGCCATCTTCCACCGTGCGTACCGCAACTCGCTCTCTGCCAAGCAAACAAACCAGTTTTATTTCCCCCCCGCAGCAGCAGCTTCTGAGGATATGTACAATGCCATCATCATCTCATCTTTTTGGTATTCTTGTGTTCCCCCTCGCCCAGTTGTGGTCACTCATCATACCTTCAGGGTTGATTTGAGGCTCAAACTTCTCTGACGTGACTTCACTCAGGTCCTCAGGGCGCAGACTCCACACGCTCACGCCCTCCGCTGCTCCGGCTGCCATCGCTGCCCCGAGCGCTGTGGTCTCAGGCATGGACGGCTTCACTGAAAAACAATAAGACACATTTTCTTAGCCAGTTGTGACAGCTCCAATAACTGCCATACAGAAATACTACACAGCCTTTTGATGCTCTATGTAGACACTTTTCTGGACATATTTAGAGGTTATTTTGTAAAAACGGATAAATTACAAACTGGACTAAATATTTGCACATGTGAATTGTGAATCTTTACAAATAAAAGTTGTGCTTGTTCTACATGTCTGATACACTGACAGGAATGTATTAGTATATATATATATAATATTGAGTGCAGTCATAACCACTATATTACAGTTTGATGCTATAGTGTTCAAGAGCTCAATATTTTAGAAACATTTGTCTTTATCGTGCTCAGCAAACACACAACACATGATTGTTGCAACAGATAAACAAGATCAGGGTGACCTGTCAGACAAGGAACCAGTTTGATCATTGCAACAGTTTATAATGCAAAAAAATGCGCCGTTTCCATTTAGGCATGACGCTTGGTATGTGGACCTGCTCAGGATGTACTCGGCAAACAGCTGGGATTGGATACAGCTCCCCCTGTAGCCCTTAAATGATAAAGGGTGGAGAAAATGCACTTGGCACAAGCAGATTCCCTTCAGAGAAAGGATGAAGATTTGCACACAATTCATCTAGGACATTAAACTTCTACCTGACCTGACTGATAAACAGATGGTGTTTTTGTTTCAGATTTACCTTCACGTTTAAAATACGTTTATTGATTCTGGGGTGTACATTTCCAGCAACGGGTTGTGTTCGAGTGGTAAAAGACAGTGTCATGTCTCCTCTGAGACGCGTCGTCAATCCTCCCCATGGGTGGACTGGAACCATTTGTGGCTCAGGGGAGAATCAAGGAGCAAATAAAAGGAAACCTTACCAACAGGGATACAGAGAATGTCCGCCTGCAGCTGCATTAGCAGCCTGTTGGACGTCATTCCTCCGTCCACCTGGAGCTGAGTTAGTGGAATGCCGCTGTCCTGATTCATGGCGTCAAGTATCTGCAAACAAATAGCAAAGACATAATGCAAGACGTACCAAGCAGTTAAAAGTCAAACGAGAACATGATTACTTTTCAAGAGATTCAAAAAAATTCAAATACAAAAAGGACTTAAATCAATAAGCTAATGAATTTGAGAACTGGGCGAAATAAAAGAGGTCATGACTATATTTAAAAATGCTGCAAACAAAGTGGAACATTAACACACATAGGATCAGACCATTTGGAAATGATAGGAGGAAAACAAAAAATATAAACCGATCCCCCCCCCCATGCTGATGATGGTCTTCAGTATTTAACTCTGCGCCACATCTTTTGGCCGAAATAGGAAGGACTGATGCAGCAGGCAATGACCAAAAAAATAATACAGCCAATAAGGACAAAACAGTGTTAACTAAATGTGCACGCCTCATTAATTTCTACATTGTATTCTGAATAAATTTTTAACTGATGGTGTGTGAAACCATAAACATAAATCAATGTGCGGCAAGACAAGAATTTGGTAATTTATTGCAATTATGTGAAATTAAACATGTCTTGTGTCTTTTGGGGAGCGCTTACCTCTCGTGTCTGGAAACAGACAGCTTCCAGTGCAGAAAACGCGAGGTGGCTCTTATTCGTAAACTGAGTCAACCCACAGATGATCCTGTGACACAGGGATTTAAAGCAAGATTTACTTCAGCAGGCTGTGTGAGTAACTGTAGACAAGTTTACAGCACCACCATGGAACGTCTCGCCCTCACCCTCTTGCGCTGGGCTCCCAGTAAGGTGCGTAAAGACCCGAAAACGCAGGAACAAAGTAACAACCGTAGGATGTACCGACTGATGCAGCCAGCTTCTCTGCAGAAGAACCAGGAAAGAACATGACACCACAGTCCTGAAGATGTTGATCGTCACATTTTCTGAACAAAGACGTGTTGGTCTAACCAAGTTCTTCAGATGACCCGATGATTCCAAGATTGTCCTGCAGCCAACGAACCACAGCTCCTGCAATGGCAACAGAACCCTGACAAGAGGAAGAAAAAAATGTGTTAATCCTTTTTAACTGATAAAATCCACATTTGTCAAACTGCCAGTTTATTTTTGATACAGTACCTCTAAAGCATAACAGGCAGGTGTGTCCCGGCCAAGCTTGTATGCCACAGTGGTCAGAAGTCCGTGGTCAGACATCACAGGCTGCAAAAACGCAGAGAAATGTCACTGCATGCAATGTGTGCAGAGTTTTAAAACTCAAATCTGAAGTAATGTACCTTGGCTCCAGTGTTTCGCAGCAGAAAGCAGCCAGTTCCATACCTGGAACATATGAAATATTGGCTTAGGGTTGAATTTCTAACAAAGGACAACCTTTGCCACAAAGGGTACCTTACGTGTTTTTCGCTTGCCCGTCCTGAAAACACATCTGTCCGACCAGGGCTGCCGACTGATCCCCGAGACACTGTTTCAAGAAAATGCATCAGGTCACAAACAGTATTTAAGAGCAGATGGTGTGCAAGGACAAAAAAAACAAATAAACTTACCCCTGAAATGGGAATACCTGAAAGAGCTCCAGATTTCTGTCAGAGGAAAAGATTTGTTTAAGTGTGTTTCCTGGTTTAATCACATTAAAAGTGCATTTGAAATGTTGTATGAGAGAATGTTGCATTTCTGTGTTTATGAGCACTATGATTAAATAGAAAAATGTTAGAATGCATTTTAAATTGGAGAGGAATTCAGTCTGTTGGGAACAGGATTATCATAAACATATTACAGACCTGGGTCTAATTCAGGAGGACATATACCATCATGTTTAGTCACTTATGAACAGTTTTGCCCTAACACCACAAAGCTCATTATTTGACTACAAGAAGCCAAATAACAAAACCAATTCCACCACAACATGTGCACATGCAGCGTACTGTAACTGTGGAAACAGAGGGAAAATGTCTTCACTCCTACGTGAGGCCATCATTTTGATGCGAGAGGTTTAAAACAGTGATGGTAAAAACAACTGTGCCAAAGAGTGAAGAGATTTGGGAGACCGGATGGGACACTGCAGAGGGTGACAGTCCATCAGCGAAGCCGTGACGACCATCCGAGTTACATGCCACGGGGACAGGGGCCATTCAGTGCATTTTCAACAGGGTGTTTTCAGACCCTTTGAAATGTTTCAGACTCAATTCACTTTTCCCCCTCATAAATGTACACAAAATACTCTGACTAAGCAAAAACTGTTTTGAGTGTTTTGTAAATTTATTAAAAGAGTGAAATATCCCATTTACACAAGTATTCAGACCCTTTGTTATGACACTTGCAACTGAACTCTGGTGCATCCTACTTCTATCAATGTCCTTGAGATGCTTCTACATCTTGATTGGAGTCCTCCTGTGACCAAGTGAATTCATTGGACATAATTAGGAAAGGCCCACACCTGCCTATATTAAAAGGTCTAACAGTCCATGGGACAGGTTAGAGTGTGAATTGTGTCAAGACAGATCTGGGGAAGGATACAAGAAAGTTCCTGCAGCATTAAAAGTGCCCAAGACCACGGTAGCCGGCAGGACTGGCCCAGCCAGAGTCCAGACCTGAATCCTATAGAGCATCTCTGAAAATGGCTGTGCACCGATGCTCCCCATTCTACCAAAAAGGATGGGAGAAACTTCCAAAAGAAAGATGGGCCAAGCTTGTCAGGTCATTGCGGCCAAAGGTGCTTTAACAGAGTACTAAGTAAGGTCTGAATACTTATGTAAATGAGACATTACTCTTTGATTTGTAATAAATTCGACAAAACACTCCAAAAACTTTTCATTGCAGAGTATTGTGTTTAGATTTATGAGGAAATTAATGAATTGAATAAATTCTAAGATGAGTCTGAAACAACTAAATGTGGAAGACTTGAAAGGGTCTGAAAACTTTCCAGATGCACTGTTGCTGTGTATGTGATGGGTCCAAAATCAAACAGAGGCTGGTACATTGTGTGTCCACTAGCGCCTGCAACACTGACGATTTAGGTTTATGGTCATGTGAGCCTGTATTTAAACATCCAGCAGTTAGAGCAGAACAGATGTTTGGGCCTGCATACAACAACTCAGGGCTCAAACACTTCCACGTGTTTAACTTTACTGCCCAGAAACCAAAACTGATAAATCTGATAAGTGCCGTTTTACCAATGCTTAAGACTTTATTTTGGACATTAACATTTTAATTCAAATTTAGAGTTACCTTTAAACTTCAAATTATCAAGCCTACATTAAAATGATGACAGGAGGGTTTGAACACTACACCTTAATACCAATGTTAATAGGAATGTTAATACCAATATATTAGCAAAACTACTGATGCCACAGTTAGTGTTGTGCTTCAGGTTCACAGCATGGTAACTTCCTAAAAAGTATCAAAACATTTCTACATGCCCATCACATCTGTTTTTACTGATGAGCACTTGATTTGCCAGAAAATAAGAGCAATCAGTATCAGCTATAAGCATTTATGAGGCTATATTAATTCAGAAACTAATATCCATATGGATTTGGGACATTTATAGTGAGAAGTAGAACGGGTTATATTCTGCATGATGAGGTGAAAGAGTGAGGGTGAGAATTACTTACCCGGCTAGAACATATTTTCTACCAGCGAGAAAGGAGAGACAATGGCACACAGAAGAAATGCCTAAAAAGACTTTTTCCAAATCAACCTTCATGCTCTTTAAAATCACTCACAATAGACACAGCAGTGAAATCGTGGAAGGATTACAAGTTAATATAAACACTCACTGCGGAGAAATTTTAAGTGGAAGACTTGGATAGATAAACAGATCTATGCGCACTTACCATGAGACCATATATTTCTGATGAACTCCTCACTCTGGGCAAGATCTCCATGGGGATACCAAAATATCTGATGGGATATAAAGGAAGAGCAATCTGACATTCATCAAGTTTAAAGCTAATACAATTCGATAAATACAGGGAGGAGAGGCGGGCTTAATTATGGTGTCAGCAGCCGGTGGGTCATGATTGCAGGATGGAGCAGACATGGCAACCACACACACGAAAAGGGGGGAGGAGAACTGGAGAGCCCAACATTTGTATTTGTATTTTTTTTTTTAATTCCTCAAATGTAGAAATGAATATGGCTTTAATTTCTAAGTATAAACATAATCATCGCAGTAATACTTGTGGGAGCGATGACACAACTTTCTTACTTGCAAAGTTCTGGGTCCCATTCCAGAGTGTGAATGTTAAACAGCATGGTTCTACTGGCGTTGGTCACATCTGTGCAGTGGACTCCACCTGACTTGCCACCTGTCAGACACTGCAGGACGCCAATCAATCACACACACTCAGTTTCACACTAAATGTCACCAGCATCTGTACCACAGCTGTGGTCGGGGCTCTCTTACCCAGATGAGCCAGGAGTCAACGGTACCGAACATGGCGCGGTGGGACACGACTGCATCGCGGACCTCATCCACGTTGTCCATCAGCCAGCGGAGTTTCACCGCGCTGAAGTAAGTGCTGATGGGGAGCCCGGTTTTGTGCTGCAGGGTGAAAACATGATTATATTGTTGCTGCTGCCAACACTGTTATCATCAAGTCTGTTGGAATGTGACCCTGTGGAAACTGACGTCCCACGGGCGAGATTGTTGTATGCTGCGCAGAGAAAAATGATTATATCTCAAAAACTAAAGAAAATTTACATTTTGTTAATGTTTTTATGTGTTTATTCAACTAATTCTCCCCACGTGTCAAGTTTTGGGTATTTTCTTAAATTCAGTACTTTTATCAGATATTACGGTTCATTTACTTACATAACCTTAGAGCTTAGGTTGTATAGAATTTACAGACATCAGGCAGTTGAAGATACTCCAAGAATTGACAGTCAGCAAAAACACAAATGTAGGCACTGGCAGATGATTTCTATTGCATAGTTCAATTAATTAAATTAAGCCCCTTTTAGTTTTACGATAAAAAAAAATGGCCCAAGAAATACATAGAAAAGTCTGGAGATATGAGCGTCGTGAAACTGCATGTTCAACCTTTCAGAGGAAAACACTTGATGAAAATAGAAAAACCTACTCGAGATGAGGAGCTCACCTTCAAATGATTCTTGTTCCTTCCGGGGGTTTTGTTAATTAGACGTTCAACCGTTGATTGAGTGCGCAGGTCCAACCAAACTGAACAAAAACACTAGTTATTTCATAGAAAGCAAAAAACACGGAAATCCAACCCCCCGGTTTTATAATCACAGAATGTCAGATCTGTGACGGAAACAAAACTTAGTGTTACCGATTGCATTGTAGAGGGGCTCCCCTGTCTCTTTGTCCCACACCAGCGTGGTCTCTCTTTGGTTGGTCACTCCAATAGCTGCACACATTCAAGCACAGTCTTCAGATCTTGAACACCTCTTTAAAATCCACTGAACTTGGAGCATGTGCACATCAAAGAGAGCGAGTGGCAGCGAACCTTTAATGTTTGAGATGTCGATGTTGAGCTGGGTGAGCTTTTCGCATGTCCTCTCCATGCACTCGTACACCGAATTCAGAATTTCTTTGGGGTCCTCCTCCACCCATCTGAAAAAAAAATCAAATCCATTTCTTGATTGCACTTGCATTGTGGCAAATGGATCATGCAGCAAACTGTTCACATACCCTTCTTTGGGGAAGCTCTGTTTGATTTCCACCTGGTGATGGCTGAGGAGCTCGGCTGTTTTGGAGTTGAACACCTGAATGAGAGAAAGAAAGCTGATTACACATGACTAAATACAACTGGGGTCAATGTAGGAAAAAGTAAAGAAGACCCCATGGTAAAAACAAAACAAGAAAAGGTGATTTAAGGGCAGACTTCAACTGACAGCCCATGGAGGAGAGAGACTAGCAGAGTGCCACCTGATATAATGGAGCCAGACCAGGTGAGATGAATCAACCCCATTACCAACTCCCCCTATCAGGCTCCTCCAGGGAGAGGTCTACACCCACCGTTTAAAAGTGGTTCTGCCTCAAAACCTAGGAATGAAATAATGTCCATTTCGATTTTCAATTGCCATTCTACACTGAAGCAGTCAATTTGTCCTGCCAAACCTCCACAGATGTAGGTTCCTCCACCATTTTAGATCTTCACAACCCTGGTACAACATGAATCATATTTAAGTTTTGAGGGAGATAATCCAGGTTATAGTGGCTATGAGAAGGCAATGAATAAAGTGTGTGACAAAATTCCAAGAGTATTAGTCTCCCCAGTCGCCAGAGGCAATAAAATAGACTAATGTATGAGATTTCCATTTGAACAAGTTTTCAAATATTAACCTGAAGATGGCTTGTTTTATTTGCATGTTCTTATTATTCTGCAGGAAGAAAGTGTCAGACTCAGGCAACAACGTAGGTTTGTGACTGTACTAACTGTTTTGTACACATCAGCACAAGTAACATTTAGAGACAATCAACTCCAGACAGTCCTGAGATGACTCAGGCAAATTCTTGGCTCCCGACCATCGTCCACACCCAGAAAAGACATCTACTGCAATAACAAAAGACCTTCTGCTTTGGCTGGGAATAAAATGTCTCCAAAAAAATACTGACAAACACCTTCACAGAAAGGATTAAAGAGATGGCAAAATAAAACGTTACCCCATTGAGACACAGCAAATTTCTATTTCAAGAACTGCACAATCAAAAAGCCTTGGTGCACATGATTGATCATTTAGATTTTTAGACAAAATGGCAAATGATTATGTTTGAAAACTTATTTGGTCTTTAAATGTCAGCTTGCAACTTCACTATAAATTATCATTACATTGCATTGTCAATCAAAGGCATTTCCATCTCATCCCTTGGTTTGTTTTGCAGCTTTTCTTGCAAAAAGACATTTTAATGCTCCTTTCAAGTGCTGTTTTCTTTCAAAACTAATTAAAAATGTCGGTTTTAAAAGTTGTTTATATCACAAATGTGTTTTATTATTGCAGTAGAGCCAACACACATGAC
This sequence comes from Verasper variegatus, assembly GCA_026259375.1. Taxonomy (NCBI): domain Eukaryota; kingdom Metazoa; phylum Chordata; class Actinopteri; order Pleuronectiformes; family Pleuronectidae; genus Verasper; species Verasper variegatus. Next base: position 28,345,232 of record CM048038.1, on the reverse strand, counting down.
ATTTTGGATGAATGTAATAAACATAAGACAGCTACACCATCATAAACACAGCCAGACTCGTAATGTAGCATAGCACCGGGAGCAGAGTTTCTCTTACGAGAAAGCGAGTGGAGCTGGTTCCCTGGTCGATGGCGGCGACCAGCGGCCCGAGCGTGATCCGGTGCGAGGACGCGGCCATAGCTCCGTTCATGTGAGGCAGAGGAGAGCGATCACAGCCGGGGACAGGGGATCAACCTCACGCCAAAGTCGGGCGGCGAGTCGCGGTGTTGAAACGTCATACTTCACAGTCGGCAACGGGTGATGACGCAGGAGCAGCGGAGTACAAATATTTGCTCTGTTTGGGTTTTACAGGTTTAAACTAAGGAAAGATGTTTATTATTTTCTCTGACTTTGTTCTTTATATATAAATCGTGTCTTTTTTTCCCATGATTAAACCAGTGACAACAACAGGATTACTTTGGAATCATTCATTTGTATATATATATATATATGTACATTGAAAAAAATAACGTTATTTATCAAATACATTGAACCTCTCTGAAAACATAACAGCCATCAAAGCAATCTAAAAATAAATAATAATTCAGTTTGCACATTTAAAGTGTTGATATGGATTTTAACTCTTTTATTATTTGTTCTTTGTTGTATATTATTCTGATACTTGTTTTTATCTAAGTAATTTCTATGTTACAATTTACTTTATTTCTGTTTCGATACTGTATCTTGACTTTGTACGTGGACTGTCTATAATTAAGTTTGTTTATTTGTATATCATTGTTTACAGGCAGACACAGCAAGAACAAACGTTATTAATTACTTCAATTTGGTGTAAAAATAATAATAGTTGATTTGAATGTGTTAGTGTGTAATCTATCTAGTCTGTGCAATAGAATGTTAAACTACAATATAAAAAGAGCAGTTCCCATACCGGGAGTCGAACCCGGGCCGCCTGGGTGAAAACCAGGAATCCTAACCGCTAGACCATATGGGACATATAGCACTGAATGCAAGTTCGTTGATTATTATAGGCAAGAATGTCAGGTGGTATATGCTACAGTTTTGATTTCGATTTTGTTTCTACTTTGCATTTCTAGGATACTCCGCCAGGAGGCATTACAGAGTCACTACAAACTGGTGTGCCTTCTACGCAACACAATCCACCTACTACTTCTGATCCACGTCTCAACAATAGACCCCGTACCGATTCTTATTCCAAACACGTGCTAAACTCTCTCTACGTCTCACGATTCATTATTTTTCAAATGTTGGATTCCAGCCTGGAGGCGCAAGCGTCGTCTTTTTCTGGCGACGGCCGATGATGTCATCACCGACGGACGGTGTTGTCATTCATGAAATGTGGGGCAACTGTTGTTTCTTTTTATTTGTTTCGCTTTAACTGCCTCGTACTGCTTCAATCGACCAAAGCTGAACTAAAATGTAAGTGCGTTCACACACTGGCGGTTTTTAGTTACTTGATACGTAGCAGGACCAGTGAGGTTTTCCGTCCTGGGCAGGATTCCTGACAATATAGCCACGTTAGCTGTCCGTGCTAAAGCTAATCTAACTCATTCATATGTTTGTCAACTGCTCATTTGTGCGTTTTCAGGGCGGACTACTGGAAGTCCCAGCCGAGGAAGTTCTGTCAGTACTGCAAGTGCTGGATTGCAGACAACAAGCCGGTGAGTCGGCTGAGAGATGGAGGTTATGTTCAAATGGACCATTTCAGAACATGTAATGCTAATGTCTTCCCACGTTTGTCTTGATCTGCAGAGCGTCGAGTTCCACGAACGAGGGAAGAATCACAAAGAAAATGTGGCTGCCAAAATTTCAGAGGTACTCACAATTTATTTTCTTTGACTTTTTTTCTGTGTGTATCTAAGTGGGGACTAAATACTCCACGTTTTTACTTGTAATCATGTAAAAGGGACAGTTTACATTAATGAATATGAGCAAAATGGTTCATATAAATGTACCAGAGTTAGTCCCGGGCAGAATCCACAATATACAACAGTTAGTACAAATCAGACAATTAAAAGGAGACAAAGAAGGGAATTAGATTGACAATAACAAGACTATTCCAGATGAGTCGGTAACCATTGTTTGACAGAATTATAGAATAAGTTGAAAGTTATGATGTTCTTTAGTTCTACCTGCTGCTCGATGGGAAAAGGCTGATTGTGAAAAAGTACTTTAATCTACAACTGAAAGGAAAGTGTTTTATATATATCGAGATTTGAGTTGTATAACTGTAAATGTCTGCCATTCTACTTGTCTAGTTCTGGTCAACCTGTCTTATCAATAGCAATAGATTTACTTTCACGCTTCAAGTAATTATTATTTTACTCACTGATTTGTCTGGTTATCGATTTATCTTATTTTGCTTGTTGATTGTGAAAACTGCAGTTATTTCCTCCAGAAAATGGCAACGTCCCAGATGTCTGACTAAATATTAAGTTTACTTTCATGTCTGTCCAAGAAAAAACATAAAACGTTCATACACAAGATGCAGAAACAGCAAATATGACTCCTGAAAAAATTATGATTTAATTTCTGTTTGTATTTATTCAGTCAGCTAATTAGGTAATTATTGAATTTTGGATTTACAGTGCCATAAAACACAAACGTTCTGTATTCTCCCTTGTGGGGTTTGGATATATTAACAGCCGCAAAAAACTTGCCTGTCTTGGCACAGCTTTCGGGACTGGCAAGGGAGATAAGGTCCATGCTCTCCTCTGATTGGCCGCCTGTCGCTCATGTCTTCCTATCTTTCCTTTCTGCAGATTAAAAAGAAGAGCATGGACAAGGCGAAGCAGGAGGCACGTATGTCTAAAGACTTTGCAGCGATGGAGGAGGCTGCGATGAAGGCGTACGAGGAAGATCTGAAGAGGATGGAAAGGGAGGCAGCAGGTAACTGACACTTGTAGTGAAATAGTGTGTAACTGTGTACGAGGAACCTTTATTTTGTTTACGTTCAATTTTGTTGTGTTAGGATTAGGTCCGCTGGTCGAAGCCCCAACAACTCCTCGACCAAAACCTGTGGTCATATGCCAGACCAAAAAACAGTATAAGAAAGAACTGAAGTCAAACAAGAAATCCGCAAAGCAAAGAGAAACACAGGTTTGGGCTGAAGGGCGGTCAGAAGATGGACACACGTACTATTACAACTCAGTAACCGGAGGTGAGGAAACTACTATTCTTCAAGAACGTTTCAATTTAAAACCGTCAAACTGTACTTGTTTTACTATGTTGTCTGTGTGTTTTTTAACTACAGAATCTCGATGGGAAAAACCACAGGATTTCGGACAACGTCCAGCCTCTTCACACCGTGGCCAGACTCAGGTTAATAATAAAATGGGATATTTTCTAATCTGCACTTTATTATACTGCTCTGTTCATAACATGTATTTATACATTAATATTGTGTTTGTTTTCAGAGCTCTTCAAGCTGTCCTTGGATGGAAGCTGTCAGCCCCGATGGTTATACATACTACTACAACTCAGGCACTGGAGGTAGAATATGTGTCTCTGCATTCACACTTTATTCTAATTGGTATTTAATCCACTTCTTTGCTCCTTTTTCTGGTCAGAGATTCTGTCTGATAAATCATCTGCTTTGTCTTTCTCACCTCTCAGAGTCCAGCTGGGAGAAACCGGCAGACTTTACTTCCTCTGACGCATCTGGGTCTGGATCCGGCAAGGAACAGAATTGGGAGCCTTCAACCCCTCAACCCGAGCCACTTTCAGTAGAAGAGAGCTCCAATGAGGCCCAGGCATCTAAGGAGGCAGGGGTCCCTGAACAAGCCAGTCAGCTGTCCAACATCCCAAAGATCAGCTTCAGGGTGAGAAGAGTCCTGGTAGAGGATTAGTGAAAATAATTTAACTTCTGTCGGTAAAGATTATATCAAAAACAAATCTTTTATGTTTGTCTTTAGAAACGGAAAGCTGAGGACAGGCCCTCAGACATGGAGGAGGACAAAGAAGATAAAGCCAGTGATGATGCTCCAAAAGAAGATGCTGAAGAGATGAAAAAAGAGGAAGAGGTCCAAAGCACAACAGTTGAACCCGAGGAGAAGAAAGAGGAAGAGAAGAAGAAAGAGGTCGTGGTAAGGCAAGCCTAGAAAGCCAAAGAAGGCCAATCCATATGGAGTCTGGGAAGAGATCCAGGAAGAGGCGGATCCATAGTAAGTATAGAGTGTGAACCAGTTTAAATGTGGTTTGAATGGTTGATAAAGATACCGATTAAGATGGACTCATCCCCTAATGGATTTCAGCAGCTTGTGAAAACGCTGTAACCCATTTTCTTTCTTTACCCTCCAGTGCCAGCATTGACTTACAGTTGCCCCAGGTGGAGGGGAGTGCTACCTGCTCTCCGGCCGAACTGCCTGCCGGAGCCCAAGCCCAAGTTCAGAGAACGCATCATCACCTCCCTCGGAGACGAAGGCGGACCTGCTTTGTTCAGGAAAAACAAGACACTGAACGGAAAATTCAGGAGCCTCCGACCAAGAGACGACGACGACGACTGACACGAACACGTCAGAACTTTGACAGCAGAATTAGACTTTTACACAATAAAAAACAAAAAATCTTTCTAGGAACTTTTGGGTGCACCATTTTGATCTGTGAAGTGGTCAGAAATCATTTTTTGGGGGGGTGAAAAATTGGCCTTAAAAAAAATGTCACAATCCCTGCTTTTTCTCTGCATTGAAACCTTTGCAACACTTTCAGTCTTCAGGTTGGTTTGGTCTCATTTGAACAGTATAGCAGACATCCAGGTGTGATGAGTTTATTCACGTGAAAAATGTTTCTTCCTGTTTGGAAAATGCATCTGTATCCATTCAGAGCAATTCCAAAACTTTTTTTGTATCAGTATTTTTTTACCTGTGTAAGTTATGAAAAGGCGAGTGGAAACATTGCAGTACTTGTTAAAGTGAATGAGTGTCATATTTTATAAGGTTGAAAAATCTGTTCTAAATAAATGATCGTAGTTAATTTCACTAATTCGTGATTGATAAATGACTGATAAAACATTTATTTACATAAAAAGAGGTCAGATGACGTGGGAAAATGTACTGGAGGTTGCTGCTCAGCTGGCACACACATGCAGGGTGTGACATGCAATTTGGTGTGTGTGTGTGTGTGTGAGATATAAAGCTGATTATCACCCCGACTGGCAGAGAACCATGAAGAGTGTTTACTGACAATAAACACAAGTGATGTCTGTTGACGTCCAGTGCAAACAGAAGTTGCGATCATGGTGCTGACTGATCATGACCTGGACAACTGAATGTTAAACACTGTCATTGTGATATACTTTTCTTCAGCGATAGGAATTTACATTTATATTCTGCATTTTGGGTGGATTTTTAACTTACAGCAGCGAGTAACATCCTAAAGGCACTGCTTAAAATCATTCACTTCCCTTTGTTTAAAATATATAATCAATACATAAATATGACTCATCATTTAGGGAATTACCATGACACAAAATACATAATTTAATATTTTATTACAAAAATAAATACCTCCAAATTATGATCATCCTCTTAAGTTACAATGTTTGCAATTGGACTCTTGCACAAGCTTAAATAGCAATAATAATAGTAATATTACAATAAAACATTTCAGCGTAGTCCGAAATCATCCTCAAAACTAAAATACTGTACATTCGGTCCACTTGACCGGAAGTCGAGTGTCAGTCTGCAGATTTTCCAGATTCTGGTTGTGTCAAACTGCTGCTGCTCTCTACCACCTCCAGGAGAGCTTCCCTCTCTGTGTGTTCACGTACATCAGAGATCAGATCGTCAAGAGCCTCCCCTCCTCTCATGAACTCCTGCACACGTAACAGAACCCGCAACAATGATTTTAACTATAAGAGTTAGAGTTTTTAAAAACGGATTCAACTGTTAAATGTTTCCTTATGGTTTAAGCAGAATTTGGAGATGCACTGACACTCCCTTAAAATCTAACCTTAATCTCTCGGGTAACATATCCAGTCCGGTGGTCTGTGACACGGTCCTGGCTGAAGTTGTAGGTGCGAATCCTCTCCGACTGAGAACGTGTGCCCACCTGATGTCAGGAACATGAGCATGAAGTCACTGCAAAAACATGTGCGTCATACATTTATTTATCTGCTCGCTCACCTGCTGCTTTCGTGCCGTGTGCCTCTGCTTATCCTCTTTACCAATCATGCCCTGGTAGAGCCGGGCCCTCAGCACACGAATGGCAATGTCTCTGTTTTTCAGCTGGGAGCGAGTCTGCTGACATTCGGCGGTGATGCCTGTTGGGAGGGTGACCGAGGATTCATGAGACATGAAAGCAGAACTGAATCTTAATGTTTAAAAACCTAAGCCCCTGAAGCTGAGAACATGTCTGGTTTGTTTTACCTGTGGGGAGATGAACGATGCGCACTGCGCTGTCTGTTGTGTTAACACTCTGACCCCCGGCACCTCGAGCTCGGAATGTGTCGATGCGAAGATCCTTCGGATCAATGTGGACGTCAAACTATGCACACAAAAAGAAAGAAATACTTTTATATTTTATATAGGCTGATGAGAAAGCAGGTGGTAAAGAGGAATCGTTAAAGCAAACCTCCACTGGCTGAGGCAGGATGATGACAGTCATGGTTCCTGTGTGGATACGCTGCATCCTGGAGGAGAGGCCGACCTCAGGGATCCTTTGCACCCGGTGTGTTCCTCCTTCATGCTTCAGATGTCTGTACACATTGTCCCCGGCTATTCTTACAGCAGCATGGTGCAAACCACCTGAGACACAAAGTCAACCAATGTTAGACCTTTTCTGTCATGGCCCTCTTTAGACATTGTGACTTCTACAGCAACGCCCCATTGGTGTGACTAATAATATTAATAATGTTTAATAAAGACTGCTGGAAAAAACAACTTTAAATCTGTAATTGCTCTTCATAAACTATTTTATGCTTCCCTACTTAAATGAACATTTATCCAAATTGTCTATTTAGATTTTCCATAAAAAGACATTAAATCAGACAAGAAACAACAGACGTGACTCTCTGGACAAGACCAAAGGAAGAGGATGAATAAAACTGAAGCACAGACACGAATATGAATTACCATAGTCAGCAGATGTGTAGTTGTAAACCTCAAAGTCCCAGTTCTTATAAAACGCAAAACCCTGGTACATGTCAAACATTTCTTTGGTGAACTGTTGACAGATGTCACCTGAAATCACAGAAAGAGAGAGAACATACTCTTAATGCAGGCAAGTGAAAGCAGCAGTGAATCAATCACAAACTTGGAGTCCAAACGATCGTCATCTACACACCTCCTGTTGTTCGTCCTGATACGACCTCCAGCAGGACATTACTGGAGTCAAGAGGGTCAGTGGGCACAAGGGCTTTAATCAGCTGGAAAGAAAGAGGGTTCACTCGTTAACACAAAATCTTCAATATGTGCTTAATCATCATGCCTTTGTGTTCTTACATCTTCTCTTAAGGCCAAAATCTTGCTGGAGATTCGTTCTTCCTCCTCTTTTAGCATCTGCATCAGTTGCTCATCTTCATCTTTGGTACTGGCCGACCCTGGAGGAAAACACAACATGATGTGCGCATTTTAAGACATTTTGATACTATTAATTGATCTCTACAAGAACAAGGACATTTGCTTGACGTAAGACTGACTAATAATTGTAAAATCTAAAACATTATTTCCTGTGTCAATACAAAATGATTACTTGGGGGTTACAGAGACCTGCAAGGAACATGGAAGTAAAAACAAACAAATGTGCTTATGCGGGATCTGGAGAATGTTTTGCTTGCTCATGTGGCCTGGTGACCATTAATAATGGCATTTAGTAAACAACATCTACTAAAAGTCTGGGGCATCATATGTGCTAGCTGTGCAAGCAAACCTATTTTCAGAATATATCCCATTTTATTATTAACCTAAATGTTGGCTGAAATTGTCTAATTGTATTTATTCAGATGTTCTAATAATGTTTAGGACATTAATTGCACAGCTATAAGACATGTATATGATTTAAATTAATATAATAAAGTGATGGGATACAAATCAATATCTCTGATAGCAATATGCCTTGTGCAAAGAACTTTTCAACAAAATCAAATCCATTATAATGTAAATATAAATACTAATGGGACATTTATCATGAAATGTATCTATATGAACTGATTAGAAAAGTTTGATCTTGATAGAAGTTTGCCCATAGGACAGCAAAACACCAAATAATCCCTTGTGTGTTTGTTTATATTCTGTCATTTATTGGTGACATAAATAACTAAAGAGCACTCACCCTGCAGCAGTGAACGAACCTCCTCAAGGTCTTTCAGGGCTTGTTCGATCCTTCCATGTATATTGGCCAGAGGCAGCAGCTCCGAGTGTCTCTTCATCAGCTCCTTTCTGTCCGACTCGTTCAGGTAAACCTGCTGTAACTTGTCACTGAGCTGTCCGTGCTCGTGCACCAGCTGCTGCAGGTACCTCTGGACACACTGCTGCTCGTACATGTCCCCCACATCACTGTGACACAGACGTGTTGATCCCTGTGTCCTCCACTGAGGCTCCACTGTGATGTTAGCATACATCCTCACGTGTCCTCCTGCCTGTGTCCTCCATCGTCCTCTGACGCTGCTACCGTGAACTACACGACTGCACAGTCCAAACCAGCGGCTGACGAGCATTGCAAGACATTTACAGAGCAACGGGGGGAAAGAAAAACAGACTACACGTGTTGTTTCTGTGTTTTCATTGCAACTTTAGCTACCAGGAAGAGGAACCGGATGTCTTTCTTCTTCTTGGTTAAATGGCGGCGGGGAAATTATATTATAGTTGCAGTATCGCCACCTACTGGGGTGCAGTGTGGCTCATTGGGAGCAGTCAAGTAAAAGAAGGAAAATACAATTTTGTGTTTTATATAAAGATGTACAAACAATGCAAGAAATCAATTGTGGCAGTTGTGGTTCAATCACACAGGTAATTGGGCAAAGCTGTAGTTCAATTACAACGGAGCCCCGGCAAGGGACATGGAAGGAAAACACGATTAATGTACTTTTGCCAGATATCAAGATCAATGAAAGAGGCACCAGAACTACTACAAAGAAGTATGTGCTAATGGAGATAGAGACAAAATAGATATTTGGAGTATAAGGTGATTAACAGACACGAATAACCGAGGCAGAGTGTTGAAGCCAAATAGAAAAACAAAATGTTTTAATCTAATACAGATAAACATATAGGCAGTAATGGTGACAGAGACAAAAATGTTTTTCTTTGATATTTTTATTATCAAGTGTTTGATTTAGTAAATGTTTAAAAGAATATCCACTAACTTTCGAGGATGGACTATAGCAAGTTAGATGTTTAGCCACAGTGTTATTTATTAATTTATTTATTTTTTACTTTTTACTTTTTAATAATGATTTACGTAACTGTATAGATTAAGTGTCTTCAGATTAAATGTAAACCTGTATTACTATTATCACTGTGGCTCTGTTATACAAAAGAAATGCACCTATATGACCTATATGCTCAAAATAAATTCTTTACAAATTGAATAAGTTGCTCATCTGTTTGTTTAAATATTATATTTTGTATTATTATTTATAATTTAAAACATGTTTATTTTCTAATTATTGTTTTATTTTTACAATGTGTTATTACATTAATAGTTATGCATTTATATCAATGTATTATGTTTTGAATTCTTTTTGTACGCAATTCAATGTTGAATAAAGTTTTTTTTTTCTTTTTTTTCTTTTTAAAGCATCTGTCCAATTACTGGCCACATCAGAGTTTCATCATTAGCCAGCTGACAGCTGACAGCTAACCTAAGCTAACAAGTGTCAAAATGACCGATTTTAGAGTCAGTGAAGACGGTAAGAGGATTTTTAAACTATTCAAATATACTAACTGACAGAAAGGTTAATAAATAACACCGGAGTTTTACTGTTTAACAACTATGAACGGTTTAGCTATTACAAATATAACACCAATGTAAACACATTGAGCTAATTATTAGCTAATATTAGCTTATTTTAAACCTTCATAGCAACTTAGCTCTAAAAGTATTTACTGTGGCTATAACCTTATCAGCCATAGGTTAAATTGTACATTTTAACATGAGGAAATGACACCTGTAAATACAACAAGCTAACCAGAGCTTTCTTAATGGCTACCTATTTGTTTTATATGTATCTTGTAAAGTCACAGTCAGCTGGTGTTTGTTTTTGTGGACCGTCTCTCAGGCTCATCACTGACCAAGGCTGTGGAGGACGTCAGTCAGCACAGCTTCACACAGACCGAGGCTCTGAAGGAGAAACACAAAACCCTCAGCTCCCTGCAGGTTCACATTCATCCTTCAACTCAATACACACATCACAAGCTACATTAGCTTCTACACAACACTGTGTGTGTGTTGACAGTACGTGTTTGTGGTAGTTGTAGGTGTTGCAGTAAAGGTAGAAATACATGGTCAAATAAATGATAAATGATGAACAGAAATTTAGATAAGACAGTGATTTACAATAGGGAGATGTACTGTGTTACAGCAGCAAAGAGGGAATAGTGAAATACACACTGGAATTGAATAGGTACAAAGCACAATATAAACACAAGGAATTATGAAAAATCCTTGTATTATTACTGCTACTTTCATCTCTGTCAGACTTTTTGCAGACTTGGCTTTAAACGTTGACACATCTCTCCATTTATGTCTTTTCTCCTGAATATTGTTATTTTGTCCAGCATCTATTTCCCTTCTGTCCCTAATGGGAGAGGGATGCCTCGCATGTCGCTGTCTCTAAAGTTTCGACGAGTGGTTTTGCTGGTAGTTTTCCTCACTCTCATTAATACAAACTGTTTCTTCTAAATACTGTAAATACTGTATGTTTTTTCCCCCCTGTTCTCCAGGCTACTCTTTCAGATGTTCAGAAGAAGGCCGAGATGGCGGAGCAGGAGCTGAGATCTAAAGTGAGGAACACCCTGGTGCTGGAGGGCAACATGGAGCACCTGCAGCGGCAGACAAAAGTCCTGCAGGATCGATGTGTGTCCATCAACAAGGAAAACACACAACTCCACATTCGCATACGTGAGCAGGAAGAGAACGCTTGCGCGGCGCTGGCAGGGTTCGACAGCTACCGACAAAAGATGGAGGGTCACGCAGCCGCTGTTTTGCGTGTGGCGAGCCAGACGGAGGCCTTTAAAGAGCTGGAGGAGAAGAGAGCGCTGGTCAGGATGTTGACACTGAAGAAAGAGGAGCTGAGGGAAGATCTGGAGAGCTCAAATGGAAACACAGCACATCTGGCAAAGGTGGAGAAGACTTTCATTTGTTTATATCCACAGAAATCTCCCACAGTAAACTACTGTATTCCTAACTATTATATATATATTTTCTGCAGCAAGAGATTACTGCTCTGAAGGGCGAGGTATCTTTGATGAGGCGAATCATAGCTGAGCAGAGAGAGCGACTGCAGAAAGAGTTTGAGACTCATACCTGGATAAAGAAAGACATAGAGGTGTGGCAAAAAATATCAAGTGCAGCACCTTTTCACATCTAATTTTAGAATGTAAAGAAAGAATAAAGATAATAGGATTCAAGCCCAAGATCATAGTTTGTGTTCTTGTTTTAGCCTTAAATGAAAACTCCTCAGTCTTTGTTTGTGTCTCCACTGCCTCAGATCCAGAACAGGCGTTACAAAACCATCGTCAAGCGCCTCCACTGCCAACTGAGCAGGGCCCAGGCTGCCCACAGGTTAAAAAAATAAACACAAAAACAACACCAGTGATGACACCAACCTATTTTTATGCAGCAGTGAAATGCTTAATTACGTTTATTTACGGAGATGCAAACAGCAAAATGACAATTCTTCTGCTCTTGGTGATAAACACAGCTCTAAAGATACAAAACATATTTAGTTGTTTATTTCACAGAATTGCAGTTGTAATGTTCCCATATTTAAAAAGCTACATCTGCTTTTCTTTAGGCAAACGTGTGAAGACATCTACTACATGGAGAGGCAGCTGGCTGAGCTCAAGGAGCTCACTGTAGTGTCAGCTGGTCTATTTTGAATATGCTTTACAGTAGGTTTTCATAATTGTCTTCTTATCAGATCCAATATTACCCATTATTATTATTTATATTCAGTTTCTGATTAAGAATTGTTGCTGTTTCAAATTTTGAACAGCAGGGGTCAGCAGTGTCAACTAAATACCTTTGTCTGTTTAACTTCATCACAATACCCTCACCAATTCTGCTATAGACTGGCAGTTTGATGCCAGATAATAACATAAAGGTTCAAGCTGACTATGTTCCTATAAACACACAAGTTGGAAAACTGTACAAGTGTTAAAGTTTTGGCCTGTCGGCACATTATTAAATCCCTTTCAATAGCAGGACAGCACGCAGGAGTGTTTTAATTTATAGGAACTGGTCTGGAAAAAATTTGGGATAACATAAGCAGGGTGTGAGGGTTTTAGGTCAGTGGTGACAGTGTATCGGCTTGTCCAGTGTGTGTGCATGTGTCCACAACAGAACAAAAGCCAAGTGTCCAAACTCTAACTGTCGATGCAATGGTGTTGTTTTGGTACACGCTGTTCCGAGCGTCCGCTTCACCAGGTCGCTTGATGGTCTGCGAGATGACAGTCCCACTGTCGACTAACAAGGGCGTGACTGTGCTACTTCAGCCATCGCTCAAAAGTAATTAAACAATGAAAATGGCTTTTCAGACAATTACCCCTCATAAAAACGTGTCTCGTCAGCTTCTGAGAAAAGCAACATCATGTGAAATTGAGTACATTTGCTTGATTTTCACATTTGTTTTACCGTGTGAATCCTGTTCTTTCAGACTATATGTCTCTTTGTATTATTAGAACAGTGATATAAAAGCAAGAGCAACCAAGCCCTGGAGAATCAGTAGAAAATATAAACAAATGTACAAATGTAGACTTTGATGAACTGGAGATAAAACTATCGCAAATTGGAAACAGTAGTTTCTTCTGTTCTAGACAAGCCTAGCAATGTTTGGACCACAGAATCCTTTTTGTGTATTTGTGCAGTTTTTATTTGTATCTTAAATCTGCCATGTGTGTATATGTGACTACTAAACCAATCTATAAAAAAAACAATGAATGTTAAGACAAATACAGGCCACTATTTCATATTTGAAAACAATTATTCTGTGAAATATTTGCGCAAACGTCGAGCAGTACACTGTGAAGTAATCATACCTTTAATTTACAATCAGAATGTGTATTGCAATGTGTGGGGATAAGAAGACCACATGATTAATTACCTACAACTTAGGACTGTGTTTATTACCCGTCTCAACCACAAACTGTTGGTAGGTGGGGTATTTTCTTAAAGGTGTGCAATTGGAGAATATCCAGCCAGTGTTGATGTGTCTTTCCCTGCAGCACAGCTCCATTTGAATGACCTTATTTTCTGTTCTCAGCCTCACAGCTCTGTACTCTGTCCCTGCTGACGCTGCCAAGCCCCAGAGCTGCTGTGCTCGGCCTTTTAGAAACACGCAATAATGACACGCAACAATTTCAACGAGCAAAAATCATCCTCATATGAAGGAGAGTCCAGAATATATATAAAAAATGTACTCCAATGTCAAAGAGTGAATTTCTATTGCATATTTGTACATGACATGTGCCTGCATGCTCACACCCACGGTGCCACTCCCAACAGTGTCACCTTTTAGAATACACAGCTCTTTTTTATCCTCATAATAATCATAACATTCCATGAGCCAAAGTGGGTATGTTCTGAAAACGTAACAAAGTGTGCATGAATTGCAATTGTTTTGACCATGAAATATGCGTTATCAGGCATTCTGTGTTGCACTTACTTAACAAGGGGTTTCCACAGTGAGTTCCTGTAAAGGAAAGGCTTTAAATAAATGCCACACATATCCTCCCAGTCCAGGCTAATTAAGCCAAGCTGATTGGGGGGAATTCATCTAACACCCGCCTGTTACCATATGCCGGTGTCATTTATTTGGCTGTGACACAATAATCTACTCCATTTTGGCATCAGTTGTCATTTCAAAATACACTTGGCTATTGAAACAGAGAACCTAGGGGGCAGAGTTTTGGGATTTACCAGCCGGTGGGAACCTGAAAAGCGATAAAACGACAAACATATGTCGGTTTTAGGAGATTGTTTTACAATGAAATACACAAAACACTCAACTTAATTCAGCTATATCACCATTTTTACAGCACTGTTTCTAAAAATTCTAGTTTATTCATGTGGTACTCCCTCACCTCCCTCTGAGAGACGTCTCTGTACCTTGTGCTGGTGTAAATGCATTTGCCAATAAAACAGGCTTGGCGAGCTTTCACATCGATGGAGAGACTCTCTGCAGAATGGCTGAGCTCATTTATTTCTCTGTCATCCTCAGGGGACACAATGAGCCGTTTGTTCATTTTATCCATAGACAAAGGGGAGGCAGGTGAGGGAACAGTGTGTATACAGTTAATTAAAAAGCAACATTAAGACTAAAAACAAACACTGATTAGGTGCAGCACAATCATTAGGTAAAAAAAAAATTCTACTTTCAGCCATGGGATGGATTCTGGACATCTTATGATTCACGTGAATTCCAGTTTGTGCAGTTACCAGCATTATGAGCATGTCGTGCGTGATTATGTGTGTCTGTCTGGCACATTTACAACCGTTTTCACTTTGCTCTGGCGGGCTGCCCGCGTGCATGTAATGTGGAGGCAGAGGAGACAGCTGACTCTTGAGTGTGTGAGAAATCGTTACGTGCATGCCTCGAGTGTTGGGTTGTGTGTAATAAATTCCTGTAGGTTGAGGTGTAGTTAGAGTTTGGCAGTGAAACCAGCACTGCAAAAACAAAGTAGTAGAGGCGTTAAATATAAAGCAAGTGATGCACCGTGAGTGTGTCTTGCTTGTTGTGTGTGGGTGTGCGTGTGAATCCTCTCAACTACGTGAAAATGTCAAAAATCATTTTGTGTGTTTGCATCGGTTGATTTCCACAGGTCACATCTAGGTTTTAGTTGTTTTTATCTCAGCTGCATAATCAATGTCTTCACATTTGTGCACGTGCAAGTGAGTGCAGGTGCATGCTGGGACTTTAGCATGACTGCATGACTCCTGTGTTTCCCCCGAATTTAAGTCCAGACTTGAGTTAAGATAACACTCCGCTGGTGAACACATGGTGTCGTCTTTAAGTGATGTAACTCATCTACGTGCACAGATCACAGCAAAATATATTTTGTAAAATCCCTTTGAGAGAAAAAAAGACAACCCAGACCCCAGATATACACTACCGTTCAAAAGTTTGGGGTCACTTAGAAATGTCCTTATTTTTCAAAGAAAAGCACTGTTTTTTTTCAATGAAGATAACATTAAATTAATCAGAAATACACTCTATACATTGTTAATGTGGTAAATGACTATTCTAGGTGGAAAAGTCTGTTTTTTAATGAAATATCTACTTGGTGTATGGAGGCCCATTTCCAGCAACTATCACTCCAGTGTTCTAATGGTACATTGTGTTTGCTAATCGCCTTAGAAGACTAATGGATGATTAGAAAACCCTTGAAAACCCTTGTGCAATTATGTTAGCACAGCTGAAAACTGTTTTGCTGGTGAGAGAAGCTATAAAACTGGCCTTCCTTTGAGCTAGTTGAGTATCTGGAGCATCACATCTGTGGGTTCGATTATACTCTCAAAATGGCCAGAAAAAGAGAACTTTCATGTGAAACTCGCCAGTCTATTCTTGTTCTTAGAAATGAAGGCTATTCCAATGCGAGAAATTGCGAAGAAACTGAAAATTTCCTACAACGGTGTGTACTACTCCCTTCAGAGAACAGCACAAACGGGCTCTAACCAGAGTAGAAAGAGAAGTGGGAGGTCCCGGTGCACAACTCAGCAAGAAGACAAGTATATTAGAGTCTCTAGTTTGAGAAATAGACGCCTCACAGGTCCTCAACTGGCAGCTTCTTTAAATGGTACCCGCAAAACGCCAGTGTCAACGTCTACAGTGAAGAGGCGACTCCGGGATGCTGGCCTTCTAGGCAGAGTGGCAAAGCCACATCTGAGACTGGCCAATAAAAAGAAAAGATTGATATGGGCAAAAGAACACAGACATTGGACAGAGGAAGATTGGAAAAAAGTGTTATGGACAGACGAATCAAAGTTTCAGGTGTTTGGATCACACAGAAGAACATTTGTGAGACGCAGAACAGGTGAAAAGATGCTGGAAGAGTGCCTGACGCCATCTGTCAAGCATGGTGGAGGTACTGTGATGGTCTGGGGCTGCTTTGGTGCTGGTAAAGTGGGAGATTTGTACAAGGTAAAAGGGATTTTAAATAAGAAATTGCTACAGATTACCTCAACAAATTAACAGCTATGATGCCAAAGGTCTGCAATGCTGTAATTCCTGCAAATGGAGCATTCTTTGACGAAGGTTTGAAGAACAAAATTAATATTTCAAATAAAAATCATTATTTCTAACCTTGTCAATGTCTTGACTATATTTTCTATTAATTTTGCAACTCATTTGATAAATAAAAGTGTGAGTTTTCATGGAAAACACAAAATTGTCTGGGTGACCCCAAACCTTTGAACGGTAGAGCAAGATCCAGATTTCAATACTTTAAGATATTAACCTGTTTCTATGGGAACACATGATTTTACACTTTTAGTCCAAGTCCAATCATTCTGGCTTTGCTACTGACATTTTCCCCAAGTAAGGATCTGCAACACGCATCAGAGTCTCTTCAAAAACACAGACTCCAAAAAGCTAGAGACATTATTGAGATGCGAGTGCTCTCTCTAAATTAATCATCAAAA
Organism: Verasper variegatus; assembly: GCA_026259375.1. NCBI lineage: Eukaryota > Metazoa > Chordata > Actinopteri > Pleuronectiformes > Pleuronectidae > Verasper > Verasper variegatus. Next base: position 28,328,417 of record CM048038.1, on the reverse strand, counting down.
TTATCAATACAGTCTTATATAGGCTATCAAAAAAACTATTGAAATATTAAATGTTGACAAAAAATATGTTCTAAGTTCCCAGCTTCTGATACAACACCTGTCAAAAATGTATCAAACATGACTACACTCTGTATAGTTTTGTGCATATTTTAAAAAGTGCATCACTGGTTTTCTGGTCTTCACTACCCTGAAACTATCTACCACACCCCTGGTACAGGTCCTGCTCCCAGCTTGGGGCCTGACTCCCACCCAGCAGCTGTTGAGCATTGGGTGGCACTGTGTGTAGACAATCAGCTGATCGGCTGTTTGCATGCGATCACATTCTTCTTCTGTGACATCAGCAGCTCACTGTCCACACCTGAGTTTAAGGTGGGAACGGGCGTTGAAATACGCCCTCGAATGATCTTCCTCCTTCCTCTCCACGTCGTAGGAGTCAGGAGAGGATCCAGCATTTGTTTTCTCAGTTATAAAGATCAATTCCCAGAGAGACCTACATTCTGGTATCATTTCAATGTGACTTTAAGAGATTTAGTGCTGCACAAACTCTGAGGAAACAGCTTGCAGTCCACTTGCACTCAGACAGTGTGTTTACCTTTTTCTGTTTATCTAAGTAATTGCTGTCTCAGTAAAGTTATACAGACGGCTCCGTCTCAGAGAGCAGTAATCCTGATTCCCGAGAGCGGCCTCTGGTTTGTGTGTGGTTAACAACATTAAAAAGAAGTGAGGAGGGGATATCCCTCTGAAGCTATGGTTATGGGAAACCACCGTGACGCTGCATCGCCTCAAATTGCTCCAGTTGGTCCGTGTTAGACTAAACAGATCTCCAGTTTACCGTCAAAACCTGCTGACTTTTAGACCTCCTGCCCTATTTTCCTTTTTCTTTTTATCTGCTCACATAAACTTGTCCGCAGGTGATTCTTCATTGACAATGCATTCTTTCAAATTAGACCAGGTCCACTGGGTGAGTCACCAGGCCGTTTGTTTTTATGTTCCTCCTTTCCCGAGCCCGAGAGCTGTGCCCTTTGTTTCTTGGCATCGTCCACACACAGAAACCAAGTCAAGGTGTTCGGAGTTATGTCGGGGTGTGGCTAGTCATTAGCTTGAGGAATGTTTGTGATTTGAACAGGCACAGAATGGCCCACAGATGACTCTGACTACAGACCGCTAAACGGTCTCACCTGACTCCAGGAAGTAGCCTGGGACAAAAATAGATGCAATAAAGAAAACCTTTATCCTCCAAACACACCGAGAGCCGAGCCTCACCCAGACATGTACCTGAGCAAAGTAAACAAAGACATATATACTTTAATGTCCTGGTGTTCATGACAGATAAGATAACGCTGTGTTAGGATGCATGTATATAGGACATGTGGGCAGGATGCACATGTTCCACATAGCAGCAGTACATTAGTTGACTTATTCATACTCAAATGAGTCACGAGTCCAAAGTTGCACACACAGACACACAAACATAAATACATATAGAGTACACAGCATTGTGTAAGAGGCAGATGATCTGGTCCTGCTGTTAAATGTACATCTGGAGGTGTGCACAGTCAGCTGCACACCCACCCACCCGGCTGTGAGTCGTTCTTGTAAATGCTGCTCAGCATCTTAAATCCTCCGGCACTAATCATGGGCTGGACACGGTGTACTGGCAGTATACTTAAGAACAGGTAGCACAAGCACAATTTAAAATAAGAATAATCAACCTTATTTATGTTGGGCCTTTCTCAATGATGTTACAAATTGTTTTACAAGGAAGAAACAACGAGAGTAAAACAATGGAACGCAAGCAGAGAAAAAAGAACAATACAATAGATAGAATTATATAAATAAATAGGATTAGTCGGGGTAAATAAGAGCCAAATAATTTGTATAAGCTTTCATAAAAAGAAATGTTTTGAAAATGGATTTGAAAGAATCAAGAGACTTAGTTAGTCTAAGTACAATGGTGAGCAAATTGCATAATGTGGGGGCTCCTTTGTTACAAAGCGAGACCAGCAGGGCTCCATTCGCAGATCTTAGAGGTCAAGAGGGTATTTACCAGGTCAATAAGTCTGAAAGGGATTTTGGGTGCAAGGCCATGTGAGGCCTTTAAAGTGAGTGATGACATTTTAAAATCAATATATCATTTGATAGGGAGCCAGTGTAGGGAGGCGAGCACAGGTCGATGTGGTCATTAATTCATAGAAGAAACCTGAGTAAAGTGTATTACATTAATCAAGGCGAGATCATTTAAAAGCATGTGCAACTTTTTTGCAAGTCAAGTGATTTGATTCCAAAAATATGTTGTTCAAACTTTCAAAACGCTGCTTAGTAAACGTTTGTAGGTTTTATTGTCTAAATTATAAGATTATTATTTATTCTGCGACTGGATTCTTTTTTAATGAATTCGCCTGGTTTGTGTGTTTTGATTGCAAATGCATGTGAGACAGCGCTGTCTTGTTCCCTCACACCTTATGCATGCTGCTTATAAATAGTCTGGTAAATAAACAGTGCAATAGGATGTGAGATGGTTGACATGCCGCACCTCTGCAGGCAGCACCGGCAAAGCTGAGGCCTCCCTTGAAACTGCAGCACAAGACAGCAAAGTAGGGCAGCGAGAGGTGGCAGAAGGGAGACCCAGGTCGTCCATGACGTCACGATAACAAGTGTTCGTGGTAGCAGGAAGAGAGACAGAGTGGGGGGGGGGGGGCAATGCCTTGGCTGGTTTCCTCCCTGTATCCTAATTGCAGACAGAACAGTAGGGGCAGTAAATTATGAATGAAATTCAGAGGGAAGCTGTGGAGGGACGGAACTCAAATTCAGGGACCTTCTCTCTCTCCCTCCCTCTCTCACATATAGGCATGAAAAAGCACATGCAGTACTCCACAAACTGTTCCCTATTTATTTCCCCTCGCACAGGCCAAGAGAAACCACAGCTGCAGTTTTATCACTGCACAGAATTTATTTTTCACAGGGCATCGAATGTCGCCTCTGGAAACACGACAAAATCAACAAAATCAAAATCCTCCCTTTTACTCGCCCTGTTCTGTTCTTCTCGTCTTCCTTCATGTATGTGACGGAGAACAAAAGAAAAAAGAAACCTGATGCAATTTCTTTTGGGTTAGGGTCAGCCATGTTAGGAAAACTGCACAGAAAACTAAATTTATAGATAAATCAGGCAGTCATATATGTCAAAGACATCATTAAAGATATGATATGTGGCACTTCTTCATTAAAATGTCTAAAAACTACTTATTTATGTTATATATTATGTTGACTTGGGTGCTTACATTAACCAAAATGTTTCCAATAATGTTCTGTAACTCACAGAAATCCCCAAATTTATTAAAAATAAAGGGACGTTTGGTCGACCACTTCGTCCGTCTCTGCTATAACTTCCGAGGAAAATGATGTGTCGATGATGTAAAAACTTTTCTCGTTTCATGTGCTGGAAATGTCAGTTAAATATACATGTCGGACTTTACGCCTCTCACGCTCCAGGCTACGAAAACAGTAACAAAGAACATGCATGGACTAGATGTGTGGCTGCACTTTAAAAAAACAGGCTCCAGACTGAAGTAAACACATGCAAACACGCCCAGCAGCACTTTTCCACCCCTGCTTATGAAGACACTGCATGTTTACCGCTCAGATGTGTGTGTGTGTGTGTGTTTAGATGTCAATATTTGCCTTTTGTCCCGCTGCTGTGGTCTGGGCAGGCTGCAGGCCCCATCAAACCACTCCAGCTTCATTCATTTGCTTGAAGAAGACAAAAACATACACCTAAATTTGTCTTCGCCATTGTGCCGACACGTTTCAGACCAGCATGCTCATTACACCAGGCTTTGCTTCGTGTCAATCACTTGGCTCCCACTGAGAGACCCGGAAAAAGACAACTATTCAAAACATGTTGCATGACAAGCTTCGCTGTCCCGTCGCTGTCTTCCTGCCCGGGGCCTCTTTGTAAGTCTTGACAGCAGCTATGTCACGTCAGCCTAAACACTTTGTGGTGTGTAATGGCAAATTTTGCATTTGTGTTATGTTTAATAGAAGAACAGATATGTATTTATAAGAAGTATGAACAAATGTGTTTCTATGAGTTAACTTACACTCTACAAGTGTTGATTAAGGAACATAGATGTTTATGCTTCCCCCCTTTCTGTGACTCTGGGCAAGTGGTGCACTGCAGGGGTCACCCAAGGTGTTCGAGTACATGGGTGCAGGGATCTCTTTCTACAGGACGGGGGTCTTTTGCCTCGTAAACAGAGATAAGGGATCTGTGGGAAAGATGGTCTCACGCAGGAGGTCACTCCAGGGGGCTGGGACAGAGATGGAGACAGGATGTCTGTCCACCCTGAGTTTACATCAAGGGAGTGATGAAGACCTTTTGCTCCTTGCGGGCAGGGGCTTGTGATTGTATAAGTGTATTGATTTTCCTATGCTCTTTGCTCATTGTTACATGTCACGCTAGGTGATGTTTGGCGGTGAGTCCACCTGCAGGTGTAGAATTGAACTTACCGAGAGACAATGTGTGACTTTGTGTATTAAATAAGAAAATTGCCATCACAGGTGTTAAAATGACAAATGACAACGAACGCCACAAATTAGACAACGGCGAGCGGGTAAAAACATGACTTGCTGTCTAAAGCGCTTGAGATCTTCAGTGTTTTCACACCTTCTGCCCACGCTATGATGCATCGTGACTGCAGGTGATACACGTTTGTGTGCCGCTTCTCAAAGCTTCCCCTGTGGTTGGAGGTTCTTCATACAACAGCCTGTTTGATGTGAGTTGCACTCATCTTGGATTCCCATGTTTGTTTTTGTGAGAAACAAGATCTGTGTCTGAGAACGACTTCAAGAGAAGAGATGTGAATTATAGTCTGGATGCTCAGGTGGTGACAAAAGACTGTGAACACCTGTGAAAAATATTTTAAAAAAAATATATAGGAGCTTCATCTGTGTTTTACAATTTAAATTCACACAGTTTAATAGACTGGCACAATTGTCCTGCTGCAGGATGTCTCATGTGGACACAATGTAGTCTGTGCATCCGACCTATAGCCAGAGACATGCACGCATGTGTGTGTGGATGTGTGCTCGTCAGCTGTACCCTGTATGCTGAGACTGCTCTGTTCTGACTACTCTCCTCAAAGCCTCAACCCCCCCAGCTAAAGAGAGCGAGGGGGGGTGGGTCAACCCCACTGTGTTGTCCTCAGTGGGGTTGACCTAAATATCAACTCAGCGTATGTGAGTATCTATTACATCTTTACAATCTATGTAGTGTATCTCAAAAACTGTCTCTTTGTCTACGTTTCGGTCTTCTGCTGTTTTTTTTACCTCTGCTGCTCTGGTTTCTTGATGAAAAGAGTTTGTGACGTCGTGAACAAATAGTAATGCACACACAGCTAAAAATATATTCTGTACAGGTCGAGTAAGGTTTGAAGCACCTTAAAAAGCTGATGCATGTATATTTGAAAGTGTTGAATAATAGATTCATGCTGCTAAATTAGATATTTTCACGGTTTCATGGAGGTTGTGTTTTCACCTCTGTCCCTTTGTTTGTCAGGAGGATTATGCAAAAAATTGTTATTTGCAAAACTAGGTGTAAAGATGGGACCTGAGCTGAGAACAAACCCATTAAACTATGGCATGGATCCAGGGAATTATTTTTCACTTTCTGTAACATTGTGAGACAGGGCAGTTTTTCCACAATTTCACCAGGGAATAATTCATGGATGTGGATGAAAAAGATCAGGCACATTTAGGGCACTGATATTTGAGTGTGAGCCATTTGGTGGGGCAGTTTCTATAAGGGATGCCACTTTGTCTAAGAATAAAGTGGGAAACCTGAAGGGGAGTTTTTTCAGTTTAACGTGACGTAAGGTAATACCATGTCAATCACTGTTTTTCCTGTGCTCGCTGTTCATCAGCTGATGATAGTAAATTGTTCTCAGCCGGCAGTGAGTTGTCTCAGAAGAAGCCAAGGTTCTGTGCAACATGCCGAATGCAGGCATGAATAAATAAATAGTCTCAATTCAGTCACATGTGAGTGTAACTGCAGCATCTCATGTATCAACAGAAATGCCTCATTCAGACATCATCCTTGGACTGCACGTATTGTTTCTGCCTCTGCTACGCCGCGTGTCTCTGCCCGATGCTTTTCCTTGCCCCAGTCTGCATTTTCCTCCAGATATTCGCTCCACATGTCACTGTCTGCTGCCTGGAGCCGGACTGAAAACGTGAGCGGGAAGAATTTAAAGAATCACAACATTTACTTTTTTTTTTGTCAGAAGAAAGCTCAGACTATTTCAGTAGATTTGGTAGTTGTATGCCAAAAAAGAAGAAATTGCATGTCTTCCTGGAAAAAGATCAGAGAAGTGGGAATGACAATGAGGTTAGAAGTGAAGGACAACATGTGGAAGAAAGCGAAGGCAGCCGATTTCTCTTCCTGTCTTAAAAATAGGAAGCAAACAGGAAACACCGCAGTGTTAGAAGCTGATCTCAGACTGCACGTCTTTCAGATGCTTTGAAAATGAAAGATGGCCACTAAGGGAGAGAGTCTAAACCCGATGTGTTCACATTTCTGCTGAGCTGCAGGAGGTTTGAACACAAATTTACTCCTCGGTCAGTACTGCGGCAAAAAAAACAACCACTCTGTTGTGTCTGTGGATGCACCCGAGAGCAAAGATGATCTCAGAGCAAATATGCTTTTCGGGAAAGTCAGGGTTTGTTTAACTTTGCTGTGTCTAATTATCTGCACACTGAGCACGCCCACCCTCCATCTCCACACACAAGAAGTGGGATTTTTGAGTTTCTGTGAAGGGCTTTGCACTTTCCTGCAAACAGGTCAGTACAGAAGGGCAGATGTCGGCCAGATGAAGCCTTGTTTATCTATTTAAGCTCTCCACTTTCCAGGCTGGCTTCGATCTGCTCCCTGGCTACTTGCAGAGGCCTCGGGCTTCGTTGGCCATTTGGTGCACACCTGCTCAAACACACCCGCTGTGGTGAATTTCCATTTAGGCATCGCAGACGCCTGCTCGCCGAACGTTCCAGCTATCTTTGAGATTTGCTGTCACACAAGGTCGACACTTCTCCTTCCTTCTTCTGAACAGTCGCGCTGTGTGGACGTGTCCGTGTGAGGCCAGAGGAAGGACGCTGGCATTGTGACAGCCCTGTGTGTCCTCTGATTGCTGCTGATCAGCACATTGTTAGCTAGGGAACAGACTGTCTTGCACATGACTTCATGAAACAGTTGATGTCAGTCTATAGAGGGATGGAAATCAATTACTATGGTTGCTGCAGCGTGGCGATTGTCTGTAAAGCTTTTCATTCTCACTCAGCATGTGTGCAATTTACAGCAGTAACAGTGGTAGATTATGAGACATTTTCAAAAATACAGGATTTTGGCTGTGACTTTTCCAGAATCAAACTACGCTCCTCCTCGCCCCACCGACGAAAAAACACAATGTGTGATTCATCCTGTCTCATGATTTTGCTGCCCGTCCTTCCTGTGCACAGTCTGTCTTCTGCATCTTGCTGCACTCTGTGTGGACACCTTCACCTTTTCCCTCTCCTTCCTGGCTGCAGAAGTATTAGGACAGAAACAATCTAAATAATATATTCCCTTAAACGCATCCTGCTCGTGTGTTAGATCATGAGATGAAAGTAAAGACTACAGGTGCACAGATTAATATTTTAAGTTGAACTTTTGCCGGGGTGATGAAGGGCTTGGTTTTGGTTGTATTTGGTCTTGACACAACTAAGATGTTGAGGTCATACATTGTTTAAAACCATTTTAGACTGTATATAATTCTATATACTTACTGTGGGACAAGCTAAAAACCTCTCACCAGACACACTTCCCTGTATGGCTCTTAAAATTAAGTCCTTCAAGCGTCCTTCTAATAAAGTGGAGCAGTCTGGGCCATAAACAACCTGATTAAGAGGAAAGCTCTTTAAGTGAATGTAGTGTTGTTGGGCCTGTTGTTGTCTCTCCTGCTGTGTCAGCTCAACAGTGGTGTAATGACTGTCTGGCTGCACGGAAAAAGATGCACACACATTCACACGCAGACGCAAACACCCGGCACGTCAGCCAAAACAAACACAGACCTGAAGTGAAGTGCACCAAAGAAGAATCCAAGTGTCTTACAGATACTGTTCTACTGTCTCTCTTACGCAGATTTTACAGTGTAAACTGCCTCAGGATAAATGATATCCCCAAATAGAGGATGATTGATGCTAAAATCTGTCCCCTCTCACGTTTTGCCTCCTCAAGTGCACTTGGACGTGGTTATGGTTTTGTTTTCATTATGCATCATGCAGCAGATACTTAATGTTCACCAGGAATGCTCCTGCTTTTCACAGTGACACTGCAAAAATAAATATTGAGGCAGGGAACCAGTCAACTGAAGTAACAACAAAACATTTCAGACAGATCGCTGAGTAAAAAGAAATTATTACGCATACACGGAAGTCATTGGCTGTATCTAGAATCACAGGCGATGGAGATTTTAGGATAAGAAATTTTTCGGTTTTGTCTACTCACAGGGAGTGAGGGAAGGTGCTGTGGGGAGGAAAAAGTGGAGGGCAAGAGAGGGCCGTAATCCCCCATAATCCCCTTCTCCGCCCAGTGGGGGTAATGGGCTCCGTGCCTCCCTCTTTGTGCTTCAGTCTGTGGTTTGTTGTTGCCGTTTTCAGACGCTTCTCGACGAGAGGGTGCGACATGTGCCTCTCAGAAATGTGACTTTGGGCAGAGGACGGATGAGGACAGCCGCACACCGAAGTACGGACTTGCTGCAGAAAGAACAATCGCAAAGTGTGCGGGTGTATGTATGTGATGTTATATTTTCAGATTTGTCCGATTTTTACAGACACGTTCCTCCATCAATTTAAGAAATAATTCACACATGGAAGAAGAGGAATGTCAACATGAGCCAAATATTTCCATATGATTAAGTGTAATCAAGTGGAAACCCCAGAACTCAGTGCCTCCATGGTGAGACGGTGTTAGACTAAAGCCCATTTCTGCTACGGCTAATATGCTCTCTAACCACCATGGTCACGATCAAGTCAGATCTAGATGCAGTCAAGATAATGATCATCTATAATGATCATCTATCGTGGCTCCATCCATTAATTTGCTGAACCACTTATACTTTTGAGGGTCACGTAGGGCCGGAGCCAATCCCAGTTATCATTGAGCGAGAGGCGGGGTTAAGAACACTTGATGCGAACACTAACATTTTGCGCCGATGACATTATTTTGTCTAAGCTGTCCACCAGGGTACAACACTTGAACAACATGAACGTACAAGCCACCCTTGTCGGAATGACATAAGGCTCTCGCTTTGAAAACTGGATGAAGTTAAATAGTCTGTGTCTCAAAAAAACAACTTATCTGATGAGCACTTAGCGTGAAGCCTTTACATCACGCGTCCACTCCTGGAATGCACCAGCTATCGAAGACAAGATAACATTTGTAACCCTTCAAGAAGACACTACTCCGGTGCTAGTGAAGGAGCTCTCATGTTCAGCGCGACTCTTTTTTTCTTGTGTGTCTATTTAAGTACTGCCACGTGCTCGCGTCTCCCTCGAGCTGCCTCCTAAACAAACAGACCTGACCCACATATAGTCTCTTCATTCAATCAGCTGGACGTCCAATTAACTGAGGCCGGCGTAGTAGAGCTGATAATTTCCCGGAATGCCCACGCACGCACGCACACACACACACAGGCGTTTCCAGGCCTTCTCCTCCCATTGGCATCACATGCTGCATCAAATGACTCACCCCTCGTCTGTATTTTGTGTGTAATTGGATGTTCAGATGGGAGCAGAGGCCCATGGCGGCAGCTGACTTGAGCTGAAAGTAAGCGCCAATAATTAAATTTAGGCAAACCGCTGTCTCCAATGTTTGTCTCTACAATCCAAGTTCAATTGGGAGACATGGTCATGATGAAAAGGTCTTTTTTAAGTGGTTTAATTTATATCAGTGATTTGGTGTCGATGATAGTGCCGTTAACAGGTTTTCTTTCAGTGTGTGTGCAAACACAAAGTGTATTTCTGACACGGGCTAATCCCCCCCTGTAGCACCTCGTGGGGTCCCCCAGGAGGTGGAGCTTTACTTAATGACAGTCTGGACGTAAGGGGTTTAACCAGCAGGACACCTGCTTTCTCAGCAGTGAGGACGACATCAACAGCGCTGAGGGGGGTCCACCTCCGGGGGTTTCTTGGGGTCGCTTTTGGGGCAGAAAGGTCTTTGTTTGTCTGAGTCGACCAGAAGTAGAGGTAGTACGTGTAAGCATGCGTATGCAGTATTTAATGTACTTTTTGAATAAAAACTTCAATATAACTTTTAAAGAAATAGAAAATCCATGAAAGAATGCTGTGTTTACTACTATAAAAACAATCTAGTTTAGAGATAGGGTGCATAAATATGCCATCATATGCAGTTTATGGTGCCACACAATGTAAATAATGATTAATATATGCCCCCAAACATGCCCGGTGGCACAAATAGACGAGGTTAATCCGCGTGTGATCCCTCAGCCTCAGAGAACATCCTGTGCCCGTGGCGGCGGGCTTGAAGAAAACACCTTTTGTCAATGAAATGGGATTTGCGAAAGTGCCATCTGGACACGAGAGCAGTAGCTGTGTCTCCGCACGGCGTCTGATCCATGCAGCCCCGGTCGGCCCTGGCCTCTCTATCTCTCTGAGGTGAGAAAGAGGGATCAGACTGACCTGAGACATCAGATGAAATATACAAGGTTTTAGTAGATTTTGCACAAGATTTTGACAGAGGAAACGTGTAACCTACAAAAACATACTAAAAATATCTCGGGACGATCCGAGCCACTCGCCGAACCTTGAGCGTAGAATTTGACCTTGAAATCAAACGCCAGGTCGCTGAGCTTGTCTCTACGTCTGGAGCTTCATTGACTTTTGGACACAAGGAGCTTTCTGCCACATCTCCTGCCCTTCATTTGGAGTCAGAACAGTCACGAGAAGTGGCTGAAAGCTTAAAATATTGTTGACTGAATCTGTTTGGTTACTCTTACATTTCCATAGCAGTCAGACTTGTTTTTTTTCACAAGTGAATCCAATAAAACTTAAATATTAAATATTAGAGTAGAGACAGAATCGTGTGAGTCTGTGCTGCTGTAGAGAGACATTGATTCAACCTTACGGCCATTTTAAAGACTTTTATCGACTTTTAACCCAGGATTTGGAACCAACCCCCGCTATATATTAGAAACGCATCCTCCATCAACACATTTAAAAAACTGCCCAAAACTTATTCTCGTAAGCTTTCAATTAATTCAATCATTTAGTTTCTCTTATTGTAAACAGTATACTCTGGGTCTGCGTATACATATATCATATAGCGTAGCATTTGTGGCCGTTGGGAGATTACAAAGCGATTTATAGACAATAATCCATGACAAACTAGAGATTAAAATGTATTTATATGTATATGTTACATAACAACATATATGGTTTTGCATAAGAATTGACATTTCAAGTTCAACCTTGTATTTAAGTTATCATTCCCATTTTAAAGCAGCGTTGTGTAAATTATATTTATTACTGTTCTATTTTAAGAGTACAATAGCTGTTAATTAGTACATTTGTAATGGAAAATATAAATAGCACCTATTATGACTGTTCATGTTAAAAATAACATTTATCATAGTGAAATGGTTTAAATAACCTAGCTGTAAATGATCTATAGTCACGTTCAGCTGCAGCTCGGCTCCTCATATGACGTCGCCCTTTATTGCTACGCGCTCCTGTCTGGCTGCATGCGGGTCCACGTGAGGGAGGAGTGGGAGGAGCCATCATGAGACGGCTTTAGGGGGCTCGTTCTTCTAGAGCCAATGAGAGGGGCTCTTATAGAAAAACACTTCCATGGAGGCCCACCCCTCACTGCATAAGTAATGAGGTCAGGAGAGGAGGACGCTACATGCTGGTAACTGGGAGGTCTGGGTCAACTGGGCGGCTGGTAATTTACTAGAACATGTGAAAACCAGCTGTGTTTACTTTTATATTGTGGAGCTGGTAAACCCACTTTATGGGTTTGAAGGACAAAAAGACTTAAAACCATTTAATATTTGACTGAAATTTAGCTGTTACCTAAACGTTTCAAAAGAAATACTCTGATACAAGATAAGTACATTCAAGAAGGATGTACCAACGTACACCAAGGACAACAGTCCACTTATGAAGTGGATCTATACCAAATTGCACACACTTATGTCAGATTTCTTCCCAGATCAAGATCCATGAATTACTCTCTGAGAAATCATTGGAAATGTTTAAAAATGCTCACAATGTCAAAGACATTGGAAAAAACTTATGCGATGCAATCCTGAATTAAGATTGCTTCTCCCTCGACCCATACCACAAGTTTTGTTGAAGTTCAGTCCAGTTGTTTTTGCGCAACCCTGCTAACAAACAAACGCAGTTGAGAGCATAACCTCCTCGGTGGAGTTACCTTGAAGAAACGTGAAGAAATAAAAACAAACAATCCAGCTTTTTGCTCTTTACTTTTCATTTTTATTTGAGGTGCAACTGTCTAGTGCAATTTTAATGTCACATTTGTGATGGGCTGAGGAACATGCACAAATACATACACAATTCTGCTCGGCATTTTCATTTCCTCTCCCTCTCATTTCTTTTTTGTTTTGTCAAGTGTCTCACTATTGTGTTCAGCGCTCCAGTTGCACTGCGAGCAACTTAAAACACTCGGCTGTACAAAAGAAAAAAAATGAAAAATGAATAGTTCATTAAAAACAACTACACGTGTCCCCAGAAATGGTCAAACAGTCCTGATCATTTGAGCGAGTGAGTTTGAAGCGACGGCAGAGGAGAGGTCCCGTACAGTACGAGGCCGTGTGTCACTGCAGGAGAGACAGCATCTTATAGTGCGGAGGTAAATAATCCTCTTCTGGTCCCACCCTGAGTAATGACATCACAGGTAGTTTCAAAACCTGGCAAAACCATAGATATATATATATATAATTATAGATATATATATCTATATGTATATACAAATATATGAATAAGACAACTAAAAAAAGCTTTTATATATGTATCTATGGTTAGAATCCAGGCACTTGGCAGAGTTTAATTGGACATTTTTCATATGTACAGATTTCACTACCGAGAAACAGTCACGTCCGAATTATTCGCCTCTGTTATTTATTTTTACAGACACTTATTACACCAATAAGAGCACAAAAAAAGATAAGCAAGACAAAAACTAATTCTCATCCTTTCACAGCCCACCCTAAAAAACAAGGATTCCCTGCATAAATGTTTAATGCTCCATCCGAGAAGGGGCAAGAGCGTTAGGGTGAGACGCAGGTAATATCTTTTTTTTTTCTTTTCTCGAAATAACCAACCCCCTACCACTCAACCAAGAAAATGAAGTATTCTTGTCGTGTTCAGATGCTGTGAGGAAGTATTCCAGATGGAACGCTCAAATCTTCATCACCTGTCAGCATCGCCCAAAAAAAGTGCAAATGGGAGAAGGGAGGGGGGGGGGGGTAGAAGAAGAAAATAAAACAAGAAGCTGGTGAGTAAAAAATTGTGTGCAGATGAACAGCGTTGGGTTGAGGTGGGGCAGGGCGATGGCATGCTTTACACTGGGGGGGGTCACACGAGGACGGAATTCGACGTGCTCCCCCTGATTGGCCGGGGACCATGCGTTATAGCTCCTCCTTCCTCCAGTGGCACTAGACAACTGTCGGTTCCTGTAGGCTCCGTCCAGCTCGACATCACCGCGACAACCAGCATGACGATTGTCTGAAGCAAAAGTCAGAGACGAAGCAGACACAAAAACACGAGCCGGTGCAACTCCAAAGTCTTTCAGTTAAATAAAGATGTGCAACAAAGGAAAGTGTTATGGTGAAGTGTCCTTGAGACGGTGGCATAGTCGGTCTTGATGCTAGAGTCAGTTCACAGTATGGCAAGACTCCATCTTCTTCATCCTCCTCCTCCTCATCTTCTTCCTCCCATCCCCTCTATCTCTCATCCTTGGGGAGCTCTTCAGTGTGCAGGTTCTGTGTTACGCAGATGAGCTGGAGTTCTGTGCGGAGGGGAGGACTTGTGTGGTTCCGGCAGGGACCAGGACCGGGGGCTGAGCGCTGCCGGTGGGGGAGCTGTCGGTCTGGACCTGTGCCTGGAACTGAGCCATCTGCTCAGGGCTGGCCAGGTTCTTGAGCAGGTTATTCTCCTGCTCCAGTTGAGTGTTGCGCTCGATCAGCTCCTTGATCTGCTCCTTCAGCACCTCCACCTCCTCACGCACGGCATACATGAGGTGGCTCTTCACCAAGTCCTGAGAACGAGGGGGGGGGAGAAGAGAGAGATGGTTAGCTAAATAATTGATCAGATTCCTTCTTCTACGTTTACCCTGAGAGGAAAGAAGAAATCTTGTTCAAACTACATTTCTGGTTCAAACCAGTCTCCTTGTTACACACACACACACACAAAAAACCACACTAAAATATACTTATTCAACTTTTTCTTTAGTCACCACAACAATAAGTCATGTTATTAATCTGAAAATATTTGGACAATTGATCATTTTAAGTAAAAATATTATTATTCAATGTTAAATATTAGGAGTTGGACTTTTCCTCAGACAAAGAAAAGACATCTGAAGGTGTCACTTTGGGCTTTATTCTCCACTCTAGACTAAATTAATAAATTGATCGAGACAATACTAATCAGATTAATCAATAAGAAGTGGCAGCTTTAACAACTATTCATTGTTTCTGTCATTTTTCAAGCAAGGATGCTGAAACATCTGCTGGTTCCAGCTTCTTAAAAGTGACGAGTTGCTCTTTTTCTGATGTTTAATATCATATATATATCATAGGTTTGGATGGCTTTAAAACACTCTGGCACAGCTAAATGTGTGACAGCAGAGTGCAAAGGTTGAACCAGCATCATAAATCCCTTGAATGGTCTTGCATAGCACATGTAATCGGGCTCGGCGTATGAAGATGAAACCATGAACTCCTCAGAAATATGGTTTTAAAATGCGAGGGCTTGGTGGCGATGTTGTGTTTTGCCGGGCTGCTGCTGCTACTGCTGCTGCAGAAAGCGGAATTTGCGTTTAATAATCCATCCCCTCTCTCTGCAGACCCGCCCCTCCTTCCTCACTCCTCCTCCCTCTCCCATGTCCCGGGAACAAATTGTTCCTGCATCGGGGTGGGAGGAGCCAATGGAAGGCCGAGTTATTTATACCGAGCCAAGGGGAGGCTGCTGCTTGCCTAGCAACACGGGACAGGGGGAGGGAGGGAGACAGGATTAGGGACGATACATGCTTATGAGAGAGAGAGGAGGGGAGAGAGAGAGAGAGAGAGAGAGAGAGAGAGAGAGAGAGAGAGAGAGAGAGAGAGAGAGAGAGGGAGGAGGAGGAGGGATGGCGTGTGAACCTTAGCCTGGCCCGCATCAAGTTGCCAACAAGCCAGAGGTCATCGGTCCAAACCGTGACAGAGCAGGAAGCTCCTGTTGCCTCTGTGAATACCAGCAGGTGCATACGTATGTGCGGGAAAACATTCGTTTTTTTTGTAACACATGTTGGCCCCCATCTCTTATTTTTTTCGTACAGGACACAGAAAAGCACAATCATGTCAGTCATTCATTCATTCATTCATTGATCAAGAGCTGCTTTATGCTCCATGTATTTATTACCTTCACAATCAAAACACACATCCTATTATAAATGAACAACGACAGGCGATTTATTTTGATGGTACAAAATAAAAGCAGGTTGGATTAGATGTAGGAGTCAGTGCACGGGTTACATAACACTGGCACAAACATGTACAGAATGGGATCGGGCTTATAAATATATAGACACAATAAAAAACAGCATCTTACCATTGCTTGTTCGATCTTGTTGTCAATAGCCACCACACTTGCACCCGAAGAGCTGAAGGACAAGAAGAAGAGAAAATAAATAAATATATATATATAAATGTGATTTGTTGGATGATTTTAGTGTGACATCAGATGAGCGCTGCAGTGTGTGTGCGTGTGTGATGGAAATGTCTCCATCAAGGGCAAACTGCCAAACGCAGAGATGTGAGATCTATCATGTCACTAAAATGAATGAGGATTACTGTCTGCAACAAAGAGAAGCAGATGGAGGCTGCAGGGTTTTTTTGCTGGTGGAGAATCAATGACATGTTCCATTTGGAATTCAGTGAGCAACAAAGCCTTCTCCTGACTTTAACATTTACCTATTGTCGACCCGGACTGACGCTCTCTCCTTCCCCAGCACCGAGGACAGAAACGAAATCGAGAAATTCCTCAGTTGACAAACGCCAAGGTCCATCGCCACCGTGTAACACTGGGGATTCATGCTACCCCGTCCATTAAAACCCCAGTCGGCGGCACAGAGAGGGAGTCCGGCGGTATAAAAGTAGAAAAACTGCGCATTCTTGTGTGTTGGAGGGCAGGCTGCTGCTGGGTCTGCTCACCGGAGCGACCGCGGCGCTTGCAGCCGGAGGACGGGGCACACAAAGACTGAAGGCGGCTGAAGGCGGCGGTGCTGCGGCTCCGCACACAGCGGCTCCCCTCCCTGGCTGATCCGTGCGGGAGAAACAGTGCCAGCAACCGCCTGATTGGCCGAGAGGGGGAGCTCATTAGCATAATGCGTGGCATAAACTGGCGCTGCGGCGACGCTGATTGGAGGAGAGGCGGCCGATGGGGATAATTTATGCAGCATCGTTTCTACCTGCTGCAACGATTTCTATAAAAGCCCGCATCCAACTAAAATACACATCTAATGGACGAAAAGCGACGCGCAGGCAGTAAATAAAAAAGAAATAACAAAGCATGTTTGACTTTGATTAAATGTTTGGGGATTATAATGTGTTGTTCCGGGGGAAATGTGGACTGTAGGTGATGGGAAAACTTTCCTCAGCAATAACAAGCTGTCATGTGAAGCAATGTCTCCACCTATTGGCTGGAACCCATCTCTAAAAAGCAACACAGGATGCCAAACTGACTAACACAGGCTTTATGTCATTTGAGAGAACATGATCAATTGCCCAGAGCTTGACCAGGGCGGAGGAGCTGACCTCAGCACCGGCTAGCCGTCACTTGAGAAGGTAAATAACCCCGGGTCAATAGGAGGAAGGTGTCAGATGGCGGAAATGGCGGAGGCTGAATTCAGATCAGGTCGACTGAAGTGGGAACACACTGTGCCTTACAGAAGAACAGGACCACCCCTCTATTCTCTGTTAATCACGAGGCGCCATTACACTGTCTCTGGTTTGCTGTTTTTTGACTGACAGAAACTTAGTCGCCTACAATACTGATAATGACTCACTTGTTTGAGTGATTTAATCAAACAAAAAGAATCTAAATATTTGCTTGTGTGCAGAAACAATCAATCAATCGACTGATTAATCAAGTAAGATCTACGTTCACAACCATATCAATATGTCCAAATAAGATTTTCACTTATTTCGTCTTCAGACATAAATAAAAACTTCAGAAAACTACATGGTTCCTCTCAAGGGGTTTATCCTCACGAATAAAACTCATGGAGAATATTGTAACACAAATTTAGTTGCAGATGTAATTTAAATAATTGTGAAGTCTTGTGATTAGACACAACCTGTGATGTTATCTATTAATGACACACATGCAATTGAAACCTTTATAAGGGGGACTTAATATACAAAGAGGCCGATTTTATTCTTTTTGTGAAAATGACTTGGAGCCACTGATCAGATCAATATTTCACTTTAATTATTCATTGATTTAGGCACTCTGATGTGATTTGGTCTGAGATGTGTAGGTGTGGACTGATGTGGTCGCTATGGAAACCTTGGGAGCAGCAGCACTCAAAGAAAAAAGGAAGCACGTGTAAACAGATGTGGTCAAGATGAAAAGAGACTGACACTAAAAACCATTGAGCTGTGCCTGCTACAGTCAGGGTGTGGTTTTCTTTGTAGACTTCTGACCACACACATGCACACACACACACCATAAGAGCTTTAACAGCAGTCTAAAACTTGGAGCTGCAGTGGGGCGATGTCTGACTGTCCTGCTCTAAACACCTTAGCTGTGTTACATCTGTCTCTGGCTGCAACCAGCAGGAACTGGACCGACTGTGCGTCTGCGTTGGACTTTGGAGATCTGAGGAGACAGTTTTCTCTGTCTCCTCAGATCAAAGAAGAGAAAACTCCCTCAAGCTGCTCATGTGTTTGTATTTCAGTAGCTCCAGCTCCGTCCCTGACTTTAGCTGTGCTGTCACAGAAACGGTAAACGGTGGGGATGAGTGATTTTACCGACATTATTCATGTATGATTGTGCAAAAAGTGTTGGAGAAGAATCTGAAACAATGTAGAAAAAAGGTACAAATTGGGCATTGGTTTAAAAAAACTACAGATTGTCCAAATTAGGGAAGTGTGTTTGCAGGTTGGACAGTTTGTACAGTGGGTTTTGGAGAATGACTTCTATTGATGGCCTGATATCTGAGCAAAGGAAAGTAAATATGGAAATATGGGCAGACTGGATCAATTGAGGAACTAGAACATGATGTTTATCAGGCAGTTGATATTGGGGGGGGGGGGCTCAACTCTGTCTCAATCTGAATGAGCATTAGCCCACCACACTTTCACATTAACACACACACCGTCAAGTGTAGCAGCATGCATGTACAGAAGCAAGAACATCATGTCCTGAAACATCCATGGACAGCTGAGCGGGAGTTTAAACAGGCTGGTGGGATGGCATGCAACCGCTTTCACGTGAAGTTAGATTTCGCTGCACAGTCACACAGATACAGCAAAACAAAGCTGCTTGGCACCAGCCCTCGTTTAACCCCTCGGCCGCTGCAGTAGACCCAGCCAGCGCCACACTAACTCGACCCCCCTGAAAACATGACAACACTACAGGTATCGTTACCTCTTCAAATGCTTCTCCAGTTCCCAGAAGAGCAGCTTCAGGGCCGTGGTGTCCCTGCCCTGCGCTCCTCCTGCCCCGGTCAGCCCCTTCTCTCTCATTGATGCCCACCCCACCAAAAAGCACCCCAAAACAAACAACAATAACCACCGCACCTCCTCCGTCCTTCTGACCTGCGCCCTTTGGCCCCAACCCCCCTGCTCCCCTTCGCTTTGGGAGCTTCACATAGGGGAGCCAGACCCACAATGGAAACCAGGATGGAGCTGTGTGTAGGACGACAGGCATGGGAGTGGGAGTGCGTGTGCATACAGCGGGAGCGCGCCTTAGAGTGTTAAGTCCTCCCGATTGCCCCCTTGCTAAGCCTGAATCGCATATACACTCTCTGACGATTGGGCGCATTGGCAACGGGCGATAGGAGGATAGGTAGTGATGTCACTGCATAAGGAGTCATGTCACCTCCCCTTCTGTTGTTATGTAAACTGTCAGCAGAGATTAGGGTGATCCATCCAATAGGATGAGCCACTTTTGACCACACACCGTCAGCACGCTCTCGGCCTGCCGATAAGCCCCTCCTTCATCCATTTCCTGCAACACCCTCTCAGTGATGGTGATGGACACAGGAGTGCTACCCTACTCTACATCTCCATGTTTCACTTTATTGTGAAGAGGTGCACATGCGCTTAAATTGCCTGAATATCACACCAAACATCCACCTCCTGCATCCCGTTTCCTGACACAACCAGTTATCTCGAGGAGGATATGCATGTTGTAGAAGGCATGCCTTCAGACGGCCCTGTCACTGCACATCAGTGGATGCTCAGTGGACACACATACACACAGTATGGGTCTTGAGTGGAGCACACAGTCGATACTACGGGTGAAACAAAGACAAAACAAGATGGCTAGCTAGACGGCGGCTCAAAGAGCTGATGGTGAGCCACACAAATAAGAAAAATAAATGTATAATAACACTGTATTTTAAGAGTGAAATAAAAATGTTGAGAACGAAAAAGGTACTTGTGGTGGACAAAATGGCGGCAAGGGGTGCGCATGGCGAGTTTGTTGGTGGGTTTTCACTTCAACGCATGCAGTGAAATATTAACCTCATTAGTTGAAGGTCACGACTTCTTCTCTTCCCTCAACTATGCGTCGCTAATCCAAGAAACAATCTACAGCCTGAGACGAGAGCAGCGAGGCGCTGCACGATTTATGTGACAAAAACTCTTCTCGTTTGAAGCCGCAACTCGTCGCACAGTATATCTGTACATTGTGTACTTGCAGTGTGCGCGTGCTCCCTTAGAACAAAGACTCGAAACTGGTCGGAAAGGAAGTGCTCGCTGATGTGGAGACAGTTTGCTTGCAGCCATTCGCGAGTGACGCAGCCAACCCGGCTCGGCCTATGGCGAGAGACCTTGACGTCACTGCATCACAGATAGCCCAGATGGGACGCTCTCATTCATTATGAATCCTCGTCCATCCAATGCTTGTTTGTGTGACAAAGGGCTGACCCATATATGGCCAAACTCACATCATCTATATTTATACGACGCTTACTACACTTTGAAGAAGTTGGAAGAGTATGATGAGAAATGTGCGTGAAGGAAAAATAGCAATGAATACGATTTTGAAACCAAATCACTATTGTATTTACTATATCTTACGTTGCTGAGGTTCCTGTCCAACTAGTATAAAATAAACCTGTATTCCTCCCTAAAAAAGCCTTTAACTCTGTGTACATGATGTGCAGCAACTTCACCATCACAAAACTCCTTCTATTCAACTCTATTTTACACCAATGACTTCATCCTCTACCTTCATAAAAAAAGTTCAGAAACATATCTACACAGGAAAGAAAGTGGTGGTGGTGTACGTCTTCCCCACACCCTGTGGAAATTATATAAGTACATGATGTGGATGTGGAGGGATAAAACAAACGAAAAGATGGTGCTTGCATTGCCCACACGTTTTCCATAGCAGAACAAGGCGTTATATTTCAAGTGGCACCTATCATTAAGAAGAAATCCTGCTGGTTTCGGGCACCTAGCTTTGGAACTAGGTCAAAGAGATGCTCAATTCTGCACTGGTTGGATTTTCTTTTTTGTATGTTACAGATGCTGCACAGGAAAACCTGCAGGCGATATTGTTTTTAAACCATACAGAACAAACTGTCAGAGCTAAATCAAGGCATATAGTTGCCTATCTAGAAGCTCAAGAGCCTAGATGTTCTGGAAAAGTGAAAAACAATCAATAGTACTAACAGAAACCTCAACGCCTTCCCATGTGTTTGCTGTACAGTTACGGTCTCCATCCCTCCTACTGCTCTTTTACCTCCCCTTTATCCCTGTTCGCTCTCACAAAAGTGTCAAGCTGAGTGTAAGTAATGTTTCCGCCTCACTTTATTGTGCGGTTTGAGCGAAAAGCAGAGCTGGGCGCCCGGGTGGCAGTGTGAGGTCCTGAAAGAGATCCAGCTAAACAACTGCAACTCATGTGAAAATACTCTGTAAACTGCAGCCATAAAAAGTCACAACACAACTTGATGTAATCAGATGGGTTTAAGACAAAATAGAACGTCACAAAAACAGACACTTGTATATCGTACTCCTGCTTCTATTGGTTTCTATCCCTCTCTTTGCATCCCTCGGTTTGCTGCTGGCAGACGAGAGCTTGCGTGTGTCTGTGCGTGTCCGTGCATTCTCTTTGTGTCTCCCTGTATCCATCAGTATGCGTGTAAGTGCGTGCATGTGTGTGAGGCTGGGGAGGCAGACTGGCAGAATCCGGTTTGGGAGGGTTTTAACGCTGGCATTTACACAGCAGAGAAGCGAAGCCGACAGCAAGATCAACGCTGCGGCACAAACACTCCACTTGAGAACAGGAAGATGTCTTTTCACTTTCTAAATTTAGAAAACAAAAACATAAGAAAGGGGAGCACTGGGAGGAAAATACGAATAGGATTCGCTGAATAATATAATTGAATGTGGACCTGCTGCATGCAATCATTCCTGCGTTTTCAAGGTATAATTTCAGAGTTGATGGAGCGCACCAAGGTAGCAATCAAAAATAAAACCCTTCTCCTTTTTTGCAACTGGAGACGATCTCCCTCGATCCTTGCCTAAAACACAGATGAAACCAAATACAGGAACACCCCCTGAAATTCAAACAGCTCTCATGGCATCACAGAGCTTCAGGGCAGCGGTTCCATGTAGCGTTAGTGCGTTAATCAGTCTCTGCGCTGCACACAACGCCTTACATAACCAACCTCTGGACCATATGGGCCATGAAAGAGCAAGAGAGGAAGGACTGAAATCCAGCGTCTCTGCTGGTTGAGCGACAGTGCAGACAGGCCTTATTCTTCTGATGGATGAGGTCTTAACTTTCAAAGGTCTCGCACATTCCCTGTCCCTGGTGAGGGGTGGACACATTTTAGACGGAAGGAGGATTCAGGGAGGATTGTGCGATACATTAAAACACCTAAATGATGATGTAAATAGAGACGAGATGCTGTCAAGCTTATTAACAGTGCTGCAGTTTAAAGCTCTTGTCTGTATCAGTTAATGTGCAGGAGATATTCTCAATCAATAGATAAAAATGCCTCTCACTATTTCTGAAAGCTGAAGACAAGAAATTGTTTCCAGTCACACATAGGAGCTAAATTTGGGGAATGTTTAGCCATAGTCATCCAAAACTGAGAATCCGTTTCTGAAATAGTTGCCAATTAACATTTCCTGACAACTGATTATTTTACTCTAGCACGTATGCAGCCACAATTTCACAGAGGATAGAAATCGAGGAGACAGCATGCTTGGGTTGGGAATTTGGCACGAACAGCAGAGATTAAAAAGGAAATTTGATAAAACACATATCTCATCTCCTCCTGCTTCAGTGTGTGACTGGATGACTGGCAACTGGCAAAGAACATCTCCGTACCTGCGTTTGTAGTTGTAAGAGCTTTGTATGCTCACTAAAATAACTTCTGGCTCTTTGTGGGTAATTTACACACATAAAACTCAACAACTCCCTCCTCTGGCTATAATCCAGGCTGTAAAACAAAAATTATACAACCTCAACCTAATGACAGTGACTACAGGAAACATCACAGGAAGTAAATATACAGACCCCACCAGTCACATGGGCCTGCACAGTGTTTCTGTTTAAGAAAGAAATACTGTCGGTTCTTAAACAGCGAGGGTCTTCTCAGCGGCGGTTGAGAAACGTTGCTTTAGGCTCCCCCCGACTGTTAGAAACACACTCGGGTCGCCGGCTTCACGTGGCGACCCGAGTGTGTTTCTAACAGTCGGAGGGGTCAAGACCATGACACTAAACGTTCAGAAAAGGCTTTACGCAGAATTATTCGTATTCCTGTTACGAGAAGAGTCGCCGTCGGGGAGGATAAATATTTGTCTTTGATGGGTAGTAGGGTAGTCATGTTACTGTGTGTGAGGCAAATCAGGATGAAGGAACTGGAAAAGAACTTCTCGGAGGGTAACTGGTAAATATTATGGACAGATGAACAAGAATTAGAGTTATGATAATAAGGGATTCACTAAGAAATTTACTCTGCAAATCTGATTAGTTGAGAAAATGATCAGTGGACCAGTTTTTGTTCAGGTACAACAAGTACTGTATAGCTGCACTGAACACTGTATTTTCTCTGGAGCAGCTGTACGTGTGAACGCAAATGTCCGAGAGAGAGGCTCTGCAGTTTCTGTGGACTTTCTCCACCTGGCCTCCAAGAATAAAGTCTGTAAAAATGTGTGAAAGGCAAACTGCGAGTAAACTCTGTGGCAAATTCTCCGGATTTTCCCCGCAGGTCATGTCTGAAACAGCTTCTGTCTCCTTGAGGAGGACACCACCCCTGCCTGCTCGGTGTCCTACTGCTGAACCTGACCTCTGACCTGCCTGTGAAGAAAGCAAAGCATTCAACAAAGCCTCAGGTTACTCTAATTTCCATCTGGGCTCCGAGGGCTGGGTACCATAAACGCCTGGAGATGACGGATGCAAAGTCTGGCTTGATATTTTCTACTGTTATCGGGCCACGTTGGCACCATCATGCAGACACAGGTCACTAATTTATTCTGGTGCATGTTCTCCCTGATGTTTACTTTAAGGCAAAACTTCCACAAACTTTGGTGGAACTTGAATAGCACAAGTGGCTTAGTGAAAACCATTTTTTTAGGATACTGCATTCATAGGAAGGTTTTAAATAAGATAAATTCATCAATAAAATATATACAACAAATTTCTCCTCTGGCAGCGAGCTCAGCTGGAGGTTTTGGTTCTTAGCCTTTACCTTAGTCATATGACACCTAATATCCAAAATCACTAACTTACTTAAATTTAATGCGAAAATGTAAGACTATAATCAATGAAATTTAAGACCCATAAGTGAGGTGTTGAAGTATTCTAATAGAAAATAACCCTCGAGAAACAATGCTATCACAATAACTAATTCTAAAGTGCTACGGAAGTATCATCAAATTTATGTTAACCTATTTAAGACTAGTACGTAATATTTAGCGCATTTACGACTTTCTAAGGCCTAAATATTCTGATTATTAAATGTAAAACATTTAAGGACACCCTGCTGACACTAATTCATTTCTTTCAATGACAATAAATAATCCAGAATAAGATTTTCTGTGTAATAATCTGACTCATTTCTAAATCTGCCAAATGAGATATATGATATTGGTCTTCTGCAGCCAGTAAGTAGGTTTTTACACAGAGCTGCAGATATAAAACCATTCACACGTGACTTATTAATTGCGTGCAGGAAGGACATTTCCACTCAGCTGCAAGGCACATTTTAGGTCACTGATTCTCAAAGCACGCCAAGGTTATATAAACCACTGATAACCTGGTTCAGGGGATTCATGAGCCAACACTGCCACCTTGTGGTGAAATAGCAATCCGACAACATGAAAGGGTGGAAAGACAGCGAAGTTAATGCCTCTGCTGGGGCATGATTTAATGTCACGTCTCATTACCACAGTAATAACCCTAAGAACCTTCCGTTGTGATTAACGGCTGCTGACAGGCAGGAGATGCCACCCAGGAAATTAGAGGCAACATGTTGTTTCACAAAGCTGCAGTCCGACTTCCAATGTCAGGATCTGTCAAACAGAAATAAAGAAGCCATATTACAAGTACCTGCTTTGCTTGAATCGCATTACAATTTCAGTTCTGCACGTTCAAATGGTGTGAACAGACAGAGAAAACCTTAAAAAACAAGGCATCATATACTGAGATTCAAAATTAAATGGGGGAAAAAGGACAAATGGAGCAAGGCTTCAGTCATCTGTAACATGAGTAAGTGAGGGAACAATTTATACATTGTTAAGTGATATATAAGATAAAGTTGAAGTATAACTCCCCATGGACAACTTCTTAAAACTTTTATTTTCCCCCCTAATTCGTTTAAAAAAGAAATGTATTTCCTTAAGCTAAATCCTTCCTTCTACACAAGGTTTGTAAATTAAGTCTCAAATAAAATGTCTTTACATGGTGTGAAAGCTTTCTGCTCAGCTTGATGCATAAAACCACCTTAAAAATGACTTCTGGATCTATAGACCATCAAAACTGATGAAAAAACAAACCCACAAGACATTTTAAATTTGACCTGCACACAAACCTAATGCATATTCCTGAACATGCCAACATCTGAGAGTTTGATTCAAAACCTTTTACATGTCATGTAGAACAACGCAAAGTGAATTCTTTCATCTTAGTTTCTTCCTGCAACATAATCCATTGGGATTATGTTTTAAACTTTTAACTGACGCAGCGGTTTATTCTCATCTTTGTTGTGCTCAGTCATTTCCGCGTGTATAAACCATCTGACATTCTTATCTTAGGGTGTGTTCACATGAGCAATGGTTCACAAATGTTTGGTATGACTCACCACTTAAGTTTTAAACGTTCATACCATCAACAGAGTTAGAGGTCATGTATGAGGTTTTACTCACAATCGAAGCATTCAGTCAAATATTAGCATAAATACTAACGTGCATCCAGGACAAAGAAACAGAAGCTCAACTTACAAAACACACAAAGTGAGTGTGGCTTCATTTCCTCTCTTTACATAGAAAAATCAATGTTTACAATCTCATATTTATAACCTTTAAAAGAGGATTTTCTTCAAACCACATGTCATCGCAGGAATTCTCCATTTGACAGAAACTCTGAGCACTGGTCTGTTTGGTTTTAGCCGCAGGGGACTTCCCACCTGTCGCCTCGTAAAAGCTGCATTTTGGATGGTGAGCCTTTTAAAAACAGGCTTGTCAGTAACAACAACACATACATATATCCCAAGGTAGAGCCAGTAAGACTACAGTGCCTGACAGGCAGCTTATCACCACAAAAGAAAATGTATGATCAACAGAGTGAAGTGAGTGAAGGCACCGGATTAAAGCAGCTTTCATTCTCACACAAAACCTTAAAAGGGTTCAACGGGGTAAGATCTTTGACTCAGACCTAACCACAACCTTCACTCAGGAGCAAAAATTATAAAAGAAATAATAGTGTGACATTTATCTTGATCATTATCGATATTAAAAGATATTGCCATTGATTTTATCTAGTAGTCCAGCCCTAGCTCAAAGTGCCTTGAAATGACAAGTAAAGCAGTAAACTAAATTTTCAGTACGTGCTGTAAATACTCTTATCTTGCAGCAGAAAAAAACCAAAGTAAAGGGAGCTCTGATCCGCGCATGATCATCTACTGATGAGAGGCCGAGGATAGAGGGTTATAATATAAACGTAGCTTTTAAACACAGATAAGCTTTAAGTATTGCAAGTTCAGTTCTGAGTGAGCTCCCTCTCTAATATGCTTGGCTACAACAAAAGGAGTCGTCCCTGTTACATCAGATTCTGCTGGGTGGTTGTCAAAGAGAAAGTCATGATTCATTAATTGATTGATAGTTATCGCTTCACTTTGACTTCAACCTGTAATTTTGTGACTGCTTGGTTATATTTAAACTTGCATTACTGCAAAAACAGCTGAGCGAGTTTACTTTAATACTGCAGAGACATACAGAAACTTTATAAAAAATTAGCTTCACGTTTAAAGCCGTCAAGAATCTGCATGTGAAAGTTTTATGGGCAAACAATCTCTATCGTGCATCTGTAACTTCAATGGTTCCAAAGAATGAGGTCATATGTAATAACTGCCATACACAATACAGCAGTACTGTACTATGACACCTGACATGTCTTTGACATGTTCTTGGCTGTGAAGTGGATAGTGACAACTCAACAAATCAGCACACGATGCTTTCATTACATTTTTTGGAGCACAGAAAAATATTATGGGAGGGTAAATAATGTCTTAAACCAGAGTGTTCAACACATTCATGCACACAGGAATTCATAAGGTATAATTCTGGATAAAGCTCATTGCTGTACTGGAAGAAAGACGCTCACTGTTCTCGTTTCAGTATTTGCTCCGCAGGCTCTACTGTGCTGCTTTGCCTGCTGTTGTTTGTAAAGCTACGAACAGCAAATGTCTCTGCAGCCTGTGAGCAAATTCGTATTTCTCTAGAAGTTGGAACACAGAACATTTACATATGGCAGGTATGACATATATATGAAAGTGTTTATGTGTTTTGTAAGAGTTTTTTTTTCTCTTACTGCACATAGCTATCCAAATGTCAACTTCTACTGGCACAGGCCTGCGGGCTGAAATTCCACCTGGGGAGGAAGGAGGACCCGATGACAGCGCTGCCCTGGAGTACTCTCACTGACACATAGAAACTGACAGCGAGCAGGTGAAAACACGGACACGCCCTCACATCGGGGCTTCACAACGTGCACACACGATTGAGGGTTTTCATCGTCCCGACATCTGCAACAAGACGCTTTGAAAGAGCCAAACGAGCTACAACTGAACCTCAGAGTGAATATGAATAATCAACCTGGGCCACTTATTCAGGGTTTCTGCAGGTTTCAACAAGTTAAATTTAAGACCTATGTCAAGTGCAACAGATATGAAGGCAGAGGAGTAGGTATCTATAGTCTTTGCCACAGCAGAGAGTGTAGTTATCAGTTCCACATTAACATTATTGTAGTTTTTTAATAAAATAACATGCTAATATCTGGATCATTGAGCAACAACTACAACACTCTGAGACATAACAAACTATGCATCTTCATTTTTTTGTTAATCAAGTAGCAATAAACAAACTAAATATAATTAAGACCTGCATAAATGTAGTATAATCCACATGAAAGCCACAATAAGTCAACACAACAAATCATCAGAGCAAAAATCTGCTACTATTTTGATTATATGCTAAATAAATAAAATCTCAAATGAACTGATGTCAACTTCTATTTCCTCTCTTATATCCCTGTAAACTGAATATAGACACAAGACAAATACTTTCAATGCCAAGTGTGAATTCATCACCCTGGTGCATCAGTGATGTTTCATGTTGTTTCAATAGAAGGAAAACCAGTCCTTCTGCAGTGGATTTGTTTACTGTCAATATTGATAGAGGTGTTGTTACCGGACAACCTGGCTGTTGACTTATTCATACACACTGTGCTCTTTTCAGTCATCAGTAAATGCGGGTGCACATGCCTGATGGTTTGAGGAAAACCCTGCATGTGACTTGGCCTGATAAGCTTAGAGGAAATGATTTAAGAGTGCAAAGAGAAGACCAGACTATTCTCTGAAGGAAAAGGGTTGATGCACCAAGGTCTGCAAAGGGAAAGGAAGACGGCGAGAGAGAGAGAGAGAGGGTGGAACACACAATACGAGACTGAAAGAAATCAGTAACAGAAGCGCAGATCTGGATCGCAGCATGACGTGACCATGAATATAAACAAAGCGCACGCGTGCGCGCGCACACACGCACCACGCGCGCACACACACACACACACACACACACACAAGATGGGGTGCCATGAAAGCCTCCCCACAGAATAGAGCCCGGCTCTGTCTGCAGCCACGTATGACTCAGACCACATCAACACTAAGCCAGCAGTTATCGAACCCTGTCTCTCGAGACACAATCTGAGCTGTTGGATATGCGTAATAGTTTTTTTTCAAGCTCATCAACAACTTATTGTGACGATAAGTGAATTACAACTAGCTCTGATGTACAGCCACGTGTTTCACTTTATCAACAGTTTGCATTTGAACCAATCCGAGAGGATGTTGTATATTTTTTGCTCTGGGTTCTTGGGTGAGGATGACCATGCCCAGTTGAACTCCCATGATACCCTGCAGTCATCATTGTTGTGCTCACAACATGAATATCCTGCCTAACAAGAACAGTACTGTAGTAACACTAGCTGCCACAACCGTGCTCCATTTCTCTGCAGCTGGAGTTCAACATGCAACACAACTCCCAACCAGGACCCCTTCATCACAGCACAGTTGGATATAGGATTTTTTTTTCCACACCAACCTTAAAATCTACCTGCAACAGCCACTTTTGAGCTGCAAATCAAACAGGAACATAGGACAGAGTAATTGCACACATAAATAAACCCTTCTGCACTTCCTTTGGAGCGGAAAAAAACCCCCCAACAGATCAAGTCTCTGATAAAAGAATAAACCTAAGGGGCGAAGAGGAAAAAGGTTAAAGTTATGAAAGAAGGAGAGAGGAGGGATAACATGAGGCTGTACAACAGAGAAAATGTAGCCCTCCTGACAAAACAGTCCTGAGATAAAGGAGGTAGATACGAAATGGTAAGGGTTTGACCAGAGCAGTGCATCTGCTGAGTCACCAGTCACCCTCTGTGACTCAGCAGCTACACTGCTGCCATTCCAGTCACTGATATTCTTGCAAAGGCAATGTCGAGTGAGCCGTTTGTCTCCCACTGTCTTCTGAAGGCTGACAGATCGACCTCAGGGGACAGGGGATCAAGCACATGTAGATCTGAATGACAGAAACCAGTTGCAGGATGCAGTTACATGCAGAGCTAAGGATACTGTGGTAGCGAGAATGTTTGAGCTTGTAAATCATGTGCGGCTGCTTCAGTGCAAACACACGTGTATTTCACTTTTATAGTCAACATGTGAAAAAATTATGTATTTCAGCTGGAGCTTGAACTACAACAAAAAGAACAGTAATTTCAATTTCATCTGAAAAACAGCTTGCATTAGAATAAACAGCTTTGGCAGCACTGCTGTCCATCCTCACCTGTCTTCCTCTCCTTCAGCATGCTGACTCCTGAGGCCTGCAGCAGCAGCGACCATCAAGGCACTGGCCTCAGCTGACATCCCCATGTGGGCCAGTGTTCCAGCAGCACCGCTGGCCTCTAAGCCCCTGTCACCTACTGCCACCGCCAACCTGGGGAGACCCAGCAGGCCTTGGTGCTGGAGCAGAAGCCTCTGGGCGTCCTCCAGGTGGTAGGATCTTATGGAGCTCCCTCCTACGGGGACATGGGGGAGGGTCGTGCCTGGGGTGAGAATTGGCTGGAGGTCAGCTTGCAGTGCAGTCAGAGGCATGTAGAGGGTCCCGTGAGTGTGCGCAAATGGGGCTGTGGCAGTGGATTGGGGCTGGATTTGTGGCTGTTGGTGAGGTAGGGGCTGAGATGGGAGGGTCTGCAGCTGTCCTGCAGCAAAAGATCCTGGAGCTGGGGCTACCTGACCTTGATGGGGCAGCTGCTGAGTAATGCTGACTGCTGGCTGTGCAGGGACGCCTGGAACTGGTGTTATGGGGATTCCTGTTCCATGTGGCAGAGGAGGTTGGACCTGATTCTGGAAGGGAGCGGTGGGCTGGATGAAGTCTGGCTGACGGACGCTTCCTTGGGTCATGACTGCATGGAGCTGAGGTGCTGGGTAACCTCCCTGGGTTTGAGCCTGGTTGGGGTCCACAGCATAGGGCAACTGCTGGGGTATTACAGGCAGAGGCTGACTTCCACTTGGTTGTGGTGTTGCTGTAGGGAGAGTGACAGGTGCCACGGGTTTAGGCATGTGAGCCCCACCAATGACCTCTTGGGGTGAAACATAGGTCAGAGGAGTAGCCTGGGCCGGTCCCTGTGGCAGGCTCTGCATGGCATGAGGACTAGTGAAGTCCAGGCTTGGCTGCTGATAGGGCTGCAGTGTGTGAGGTGGCTGCACAGCAGGGATACCTGGACTAATCCCAGCTGTAGCTGCTTCAGTATCTGCTGCCAACTCTGCACCTTTTGGTGCCTCAGACGTAGTTGGAGGAGGAATCTCCTTTTCATAATACTCAGTGCATGTCCATCTTCCCTTGCGGAAGGGCTCAGAGTTAGTGTCTAGCTTGACCACCCTAAAACGAGAGCCAGTAGCTGTCTGGGTTTGGGTGTGCTGGTTGTGAGTGTTCGGGACAGCAGCAGACGGGCCGGTTCCTCCTCCACCAGAAGCAACTTGCCCACTTACACTAGTGTTGTCGAAACCTGCAGACCCAGAGGGAAGAGCTGCAGCAGCAGTGGCACCAGTCACATTAAATATGTTTACACTGCCCAGTAGATGTGCATCAGTGGCTGCCCCACCAACAATAGGGGTTAATGGTTGACTTGTCCCACTTGCAGGTTTTGTGTTATCCAACCCCAGTGTCTTCTGGGACTTACTGGGCCCAGGTTTGGAGGCCATAGAGGGGCTGGAGCTAGCCAAAGGAGCAATGGGAAGTGCTGGGAGCTCACCTGCTCCCAGGATGTCAGAATGATGATGGTGGGACTGGCTGTGTTGCTGAGGATAATATTGATGATGCATGGTCCCATTTACAATAGAGGTGTGCTGCTGAGACCCCTGAGGGATGGAATGAGGGTGAAGGGGTTCGTTGGGCGAAGCAAGCCCGGGTGTGTCGACCCCATGGAGGCTGTTCAATGTCTCATCGGAGGAGCTTCTCTCCGGGACACCTGTATCCGTGGCCCTGGACACTGACACGTCCAGCATATCGGAGGAGGAGAGGTCTTCGGTGTGCGACTCATCCATATCATCATAGCTCTCGGTGTCATCTGCCAAACTGTTGTTGCCGCTCACGTTGATCTGAGCTGAAGTGACACTTGTAATTTGGAAGCCACTCTTCTTCTTCACCTGAGCGCCGGCCACTTGGGACTGGGGCTGGTGGTGAAGTCCCGGAGAGGAGGATCCAGTCTGGGTCGGATTGTCGTCCACCGCGGTGACCCCACTGCCGGCGGCGGCGGAGGGGGCAGACGCGCCGCTGCTTCCCCTCCTGAAGTGGAAGGCCGTTTTCCGGCTTCCGGTCGCGGGCGGGTCTCCAGGAAAGTCCTGGTGTTGCATCTTTTACCGTGGAGGAGTTAATAAAAGCCAAAGAAGAAGTGGCAGGCGGCTGTTTGCGCTACCTACTAGCTATCAGAGGCTAGCTAGCTGGGTCAGCTGCAGTACCGCGATACTACCGAGCCATAGGTGAGAAGTCGGATGATTTATGTCCTTTAAAATCAAGCTAAACACGCTGAGGGCAGAAACACGTGTGGGCAGTGTCCTTCTTCTTAACTCAAGTATTAATCCAACTCCAGACTGTATTGGATAACTCAAATTAAACAAACAAAGAATGATGGATTCTAGCTAGCCCTTGGTTAGCTTAAAGCCGTGTTGGCTCGCCAGTAGCGATTAGCCACGCTCCTCTTGAACTTGCTGTGGCGTTTTGTTTTTACTGACGATCGTGGTTGTCTCTTAGATATTAACGTTAACAATCAAGCACACAGAAATCGGCGAAGCCCCCCGACTCGTTGACGTGCACGCGTGTGGTCCTCGTCGCTGGCCGGTGAATGTCGCAGGAAAAGCGGCATCCATTCCTCTCCCCGGACGTCGAGTCTCCACGAAAACTAAGACAAACCTGGCGATGGGTGGATACGCTTCTCCTCCGGTTAGCAGGCAGCCGTGCGTGGGTAGTGTCCGTCTGTGCAGCGGGGGAAAGTGCTCGCTAAGTCCATCTCGGGTCGTGTCACCGACTCCGTGTTTGCTGTCTCATTGCCGGTGAGCAGCAACAGCAGCTAACGGGCTGTCAGGCTCCGCGGAGGGAGGGAGGAATGCAAACACTCCCGCTGCTCATGCGCGAGTCGGCCTGCTCCTCTGGCCCGGTGCAGCGTTCACTGTCCAATCGGAATTTGTGTGATCCACGCAGTCGTGGACAGCCAGTTAATGCAAATATCTTTTATTTATTCATATATAATTGTCTTGATTTGATTATATATTTACATACTCAGCATTTTTTGTATATTATTCTCTTGTCTACCTCATTCTGACTTATGTAACATATGCATTTCCCCGGTGTTTGGATCAATAACGTTTTCTCTTCTCTTATTTTGAACATTAAAGAAAAGCATATTACAGATAGATAGCTATATAGATATGTACTGATTATTATTGTGTTACAGCAGCATGTCAAGGGCATTGCACACAGAGCGAAGTGGCAATAAAACAGATACAAAGAATTAAAATAATACAAAATAGAATGTGATAAACATAAACACAATGTGCTAAAAACTACATACTTGCTAAGTAAATGATACACAACAAAGTACTAGAATACACAGTGAAGTGCTAAATATAATAGAACAACGAATAAGCCTATAATATCGATGATCAAATAATATGTATGTGACACAATCAACTTTTTCATGTCAAGTACATGTCAAGAGTGAGAATGTAAATTTTACAATTTTTACTGAGTAACTGAAGGCAGCATGAGGCTCTGGGTTGTTTATTTTTTCTCCTTGGTCTCCACTGTTTGGGAAGTGCTACTGTACATGGCCGTTCAACACAAATCACAACATAATTTTTTTTTTGCCTCTATACAAATAACATTTTGATGCACAATATTAAGTAGAAGCACCTCATGTAGGACCAGGCTAGAGGCTCAATACAAATGACTAAACAAATCCCCTCATATCATATAGATCTTACATAGCATGAAGCCCTTAGGTTTTGATCTACCTGTCATTTACTTTTGTACCTGCCTTCTGGCATGTTAAACGTAATACATAGCAGGCATATGCTGTCAGAGCGAAAAGTGAAGTCGATGTCAAGAGAGTTGAGACACACCTGCCTGAGCACTTCTAACATGTCAGCATCATAGCTATTCATAAACACATCACATGCAACTGTAGGGGAGGGCGAGTTACAGGAAAGTTCCAATCTGAAGTCTGATTCCAAAGGTTGCGTAATGTTGAAACCACAGAAAGTAAACAGAGGGATGTATTCATGCTTTCTGTAAACGTTCAACCTCAACACTGCTTCTGGGCCGTCTCTGTGTCAACAGTGGTTTTTTTCTTGCATGGGCGCTGGACAGTTACAGTGCATCGGCCTATACTTAACGTAGTCACAGGACTTTTATTAGTAGGGAGCAAGATTATATACACATTTTTGTGAATTTTTTCAAGAAATAATACTTTACAATTGAGAACGAAAGAAAGAAAGAACATTCCTGGATCCATAACCTACTCTGGATCCCCACCTAAATAATGTAATGTTTTTTTTCTCTGAAGCATAAACTCCTCCATCCAATACAGACAAACAAACACTGATAAAATCATAGCCTCCTTGGCAGGGGGTAACAAAATGCACAAAATAACACACAATCTTCAACAGTCAATGTTAATGTGTCATTGCCATTGTCTATTAACACAAAATATTCTGTAAATTTAAGCAAATATGCTTTCAGTAGTTAGCATGTAATTGAAATCATAATGCAAGAGTGTCTTTAAAACAAAATATTTAAAGGGCAAATGTTTTTTGTAATTCCCTATCAGCTTCTGCCTGGTGCAGGCCGGATATGCACCGATGTCAAGTTTGTAGAAGTTGTATTTGAAGTTTGTAGTGCACACAATGTATTAGGGAATAGCAAGTGTCTGTAGCTAGAAATAAAACTGATTTTTTTCAGGTTAAACTTTTACACAGAATTAGGATTGCGTATTTTGCTCCCCATTTCACTTGGGCTCTCTGTCCAAAGTAGTCACTGAAAATCCCTCGGCCTCCTCCTGTGAAGGGCAGACCAAAGGTGGATATGTTTCCATATCCTGATGTTTCTTGGTTGTAGCCCCGCCCAAGAGGGTTCCCTGTCTTCGGGTCAGAGACTTAAGCCTCATCACTGGTTCATTACCTCTGTGAATCTGGATGG
Source organism: Verasper variegatus (assembly GCA_026259375.1). Taxonomy (NCBI): domain Eukaryota; kingdom Metazoa; phylum Chordata; class Actinopteri; order Pleuronectiformes; family Pleuronectidae; genus Verasper; species Verasper variegatus. The sequence goes on along the minus strand of CM048038.1, from coordinate 28,293,447 downwards.
CTGTAACACATGAGAAAATAATTCAATCATTTGCCCTTCACAGAAAACAGTACTGCCATTTTACAGGAAATTATGACTGCAGACACAATCTGATCATCTGGTTCATGTCTCAGTTGTGACATTCTTAACTCTTTCTCTTAGCAACACCTCACACCACATACACATCAACAGAAGCCTTATTATGGAAACAGAAACATGACATTTAAGACCCACATTAATGAAAGTGGAGAAACACCGACAGTCCACCCAGAATCTAGTCTCAACCCCTGTAGGCTTACGTTGTAAGACAAATATTTTCTTCACTTTTTTCTCCCATAATTTTCAATGTATTTGACTTGGTTTTAACTTTCTAATTGTGGATTGCTGAAAGGTTCTCATTGGAAATAAAGCATCAAAGTGTAAATGAAAACTTCCACACTATTCTGCACATAGTAAACAAGCACTGGCATAGCACCCCAAGTAAGGCACGGCCACTATTTGAATCAAACAAATTAACTGGCTGGACATCAGTGAAAGGTTGGCTATTCAACTTGTGGAAAACACTGCAATGTTATCTCAAAAGCAGGAAGATTGTTACTTTCCCACTGGTATCGATATATAAATACATATACGTAAACTGTTTGTGTAAAACACATGCCCCGTGTGAGGCTCGAACTCACGACCTTCAGATTATGAGACTGACGCGCTGCCTACTGCGCCAACGAGGCCCAAAGAGTATTAAAAACATTGTTAAAACATTGATATCTTTCCTTTACAAATACATAGTTTCATAAACTGTCAAGCAAAGACAAAGTAAACTTCTGTACTGTTTAGTTCTTGTGTTTGTTGTTTAAGTGCAACGGAAACGCAGGCCAGCAGAAGCCGCCACCGAGACAGGAGACTCTGACACATTACCAACCGGTGCTTCTGCTCTGATCCTGAAACAGTGGCACTAATTGTTTAGCATTGGCAGTCTGTGGTGGAAACCCTGTTTTCACACTTTTTTTGTTGCCACCGTTCCGATGCTTACTGCCATGTTCACGTTAACAAGCTTTCCTCTCTGATCTCTGCTTCACACTCTGTTTTGCCTGTGTGAGTGAGTGGGGGCAGGGCCGGCCCGAGAACTGTGTGTGTGTTTGTTTACAATTTACATACAGAATATGTGCCATTTATAGCCCATATCCTCAGATGGATGTTACATTTAGGACATGGTGTGAACAACAATGAATATGTAATCAATATATTTATCAATTTAATAATTCCAGACTGTCTGTTTGTGGAACACATATGTCAAAAACCGTATGGTAGTATATCAGTGGTATAAAATGGTTTGAAAATAACGACAATTATATCATTTGTCACAATTTTCTGGGAGAATATATTGTTCAAACTAAATTATTTTTAACTTCAAGACAACCCGAGAAAAAAACAGCATTCACTCCCCGTCGGGGAATTGAACCCCGGTCTCCCGCGTGACAGGCGGGGATACTCACCACTATACTAACGAGGAGATGTCACACATTGTCTGCTCAGTATACATATACCATATCTTTTTTTTACCCATAATCTCTCCTGCTGACCTGCACTCAACTTATTAGGACCTGTGATCTTCACTGTTTTGGCAGTGTTGAATATTACACAGTACTTCAGAAGAGTATAGTATAAAAGTATAAGAATAAAGTTTGCTTTGTTCGTCTGGTTAATATTTAAACAGAACAAACCATAAAATAAAAAATATAGACTCCCCGTCGGGGAATTGAACCCCGGTCTCCCGCGTGACAGGCGGGGATACTCACCACTATACTAACGAGGAGTTGTCAAGCCACCACAAAGACAGTGAACAAAGAATGTCGCAATCTGATTGGCACCAAATTGTAATACTCACACACTTGTGCTGTGTTGAGAATTAGGTTGTGTTGCTTTCTTGTGAGAAAACCTGGGACTGCATTGAAGGTGGCTGAAAAATGGTGTCACCTACACTGTTGAATTGTTTTTTGACACACACACATTCATTTTCTCTCTCTCTCTCTCTCTCTCTCTCTCTCTCTCTCTCTCTCTCTCTCTCTCTCTCTCTCTCGGATATTCTGGTCAAAGGTGCCCTCACATGTGGACATACAGTGAAGCGACAGAGGCGAGGTAAACGTGCCGGTACGCTGGTGCGTCTCCGCTGGCGGGGACTTCGCACACCGCTTCCGGATATATTCCTCTCCAACGTGCGTTCACTGTGCAACAAGCTGGACGAACTCCAGCTACTAGTTGGAAAGAACAGAGACTTCTCCTCATCTTCCGTTCTGTGCTTCACGGAGATGTGGCTGTGTGGTCCGATACCGGACTCTGCGCTGCAGTTGGCTGGCTTCCAACTTTTCAGGGCGAAACTCCCCCCGTGAGTTTGTTTCATTCATTCTGGCCGGTGTTTACATTCCACCGCAGGCTAACGTGCAAGAGGCGCAACGCATGCTTGCCGACCAGATACTGTGTGTGGAACGGACTAACCCAGACTCCTTAGTTATTGTCCTCGGCGACTTTAACAAAGGAAATTTGTTCAGGACTGCTACAAACAGTTTGGATGAGTACACAGAGGCTGTGACTTCCTATATCAGCTTCTGTGAGGACAGCTGTGTTCCATCACGCACCAGGGTGTGTTACAACAATGACAAACCCTGGTTCACAGCTAAACTCAAAAAGTTAAGGTTGGAGAAGGAAGAGGCGTTCAGAAATGGGGACAGAGTCAGGTTTATAGAGTCGAAATACAGGTTTAGCAAGGAGGTGAGAGAAGCTAAACGTCTGTACTCTGAGAAACTCCAACACCAATTCTCAGCCAATGACTCTGTCTGGAAAGGGCTTAGGCAGATTACAAATTGTAAGCCTAGAGCCCCCCACTCCATTAACGACCCACGCCTGGCCAACGACTTGAACGAGTTTTACTGTCGCTTTGAAAGACAATGGGACAGTCCTGACACCTCCACCCTCCAGCCTATCAACTACACCTCAGGAACTTCCACAGTGACGACTCTCTCCATCCTGGAGAGGGACGTAAACAGACTCTTCAGGAGACAGAACCCCCGCAAAGCAGCCGGGCCAGACTCTGTCTCTCCATCTATCCTGAAACATTGTGCTGATCAGCTGTCTCCGGTGTTCACAGCCATCTTTAACACCTCACTTAAGACATGCCACGTACCAGCCTGCTTCAAGACCTCCACCATCATCCCTGTCCCCAAAAAAACAAAGATCATTGGGCCCACCCTCATTGGGCTCATCTCTGGTGGGGATGAGTCCGCCTACAGGTGGGAGATTGACCATCTTGTGACCTGGTGTGGTCAGAACAACCTGGAGCTCAATGCTCTGAAAACAGTGGAGATGGTTGTAGACTTCAGAAGGAACCCAGCCCCACTCACCCCCATCACCCTGAGAGACTCCCCAGTCGACACTGCGGAGTCCTTCCGCTTCCTGGGCACCATCATCTCCCAGGACCTCAAGTGGGAGCTGAACATCAGCTCCCTCACCAAAAAAGTGCAACAGAGGATGTACTTCCTGCGGCAGCTGAAGAAGTTCAACCTGCCAAAGACAATGATGGTGCACTTCTACACCTGCATCATCGAGTCCATCCTCACCTCCTCCATCACCATCTGGTATGCTGCTGCCACTGCCAAAGACAAAGGCAGACTGCAGCGTATCATCCGTTCTGCTGAGAAGGTGATTGGCTGGAATCTGCCATCTCTACAGGACCTGTTTGCCTCTAGGACCCTGAGGCGGGCAGGTAAGATTGTGGCCGATCCTTCCCACCCGGGTCACAAACTCTTCGAGGTACTTCCCTCCGGCAGGAGGCTGCGGTCCATCAGGACCAAAACCTCACGCCATTACAGTTCATTGCACATTGCATATTGCACATTTACATTGCACTCCTGTTTCACATTTAGCATTTTACTTCACTTTTTTTATCTTTATATATTATATTTTATATATTGTTTTTTATTCTAATGCTGAGTACTTATTGTGTTTTCATGTTTTTATGTTCATTGTATGCACCTTTTCACCAAGAAAAATTCCTGGTAGGTGTAAACCTACTTGGCAATAAAGTACTTCTGATTCTGATTCTCTCTCTCTCTCTCTCTCTCTCTCTCTCTCTCTCTCTCTCTCACTATTAACCATTATAAATGTAGTCAGGTTTAATTCACCTATACTGAGAGGTAATAGTATAATAAGGACATGAAAAATGTGTGATTGAACCAGGACAATATGCCCATTTACTTTTTCACAACTACTCAATAGGTCACTCCAAAAACAACTTCTGTCGGTGACCCTTCACAATAAAAGTCCCAAGCAGATACACTGCTTATGATGACAGGAAACACAAATTCACCAACCAACCATCCACAATAATGCAACTAAATAAAATAGTTATGGATTTAAGTTAAAAATATCCCATGTGCTCACAGTAGAAATCAGGTTCACTTACACGATAAGTACTGATGTATAATTTAGAATGTCTCTATTTTTCAATAGAGAACTATGAAGCTTTAAAACACTTGCCCCGTGTGAGGCTCGAACTCACGACCTTCAGATTATGAGACTGACGCGCTGCCTACTGCGCCAACGAGGCCTTATAAACTTGCCCGTTTCCGCTACGTAACGGGCCGCCAATGCACAATTACCGCCGCCACTACTTCAGGGTTTCAGGCGGTCACACATTGTCTGCTCAGTATACATATACCATATCTTTTTATTACCCTGCCATATGTCCTCCCTAATCTCTCCTGCTGACCTGCACTCAATTTATTAGGACCTGTGATCTGTGCTGCGTTTTCCAATTCTGCCCTATGTGACACAAACTCTCACTTCACTGTTTTGGCAGTGTTGAATATTACACAGTACAAAGAAAAAATCTTCAGAAGAGTATAGTATAAGAGTATAAGAATAAAAACTGAAATACATAATATTTATGTGCCAACAACCAGAAGTTCAATGAGCTATAAAAAAGTGCAGCGTCAGCATCTAGATTGCCAAGACCAGACTGCAGATCAAAGGCCAGTCGATTAAACCCCATGTCTACTGCACAGTCATTAAATTCAGGTGTGATTGCAGATTGTCCGTTACAGACAACAGACAGTTGTAAGAGAGTGTTGGGTTTTTCAGACCAATGGAAAAGGAGCTATATTAAAAGCCTTTAATTAATATTTTGTACCAGAAAAAGGAAAGTTGCATTGGCCGGGAATCGAACCCGGGCCTCCCGCGTGGCAGGCGAGAATTCTACCACTGAACCACCAATGCACATTTTGTTAAATTTTGCCTCCTTTTTTCTCAAACTGGGCCCTTTTACAACACGTCTAATGGTTCAGATGTTTTGTCCTCAGACGTAAGAAAAGCGTCCTTGAGTCCAGTGAAAGGGGCTATATAAATATAAGCCATTATTAGAAGTGTGAAATGCAGGACTGTATATATAACAGTCACACACTTTGAACTTTAAAGATATGGGTATGGCTTAAAAATAAACTACTGAAAAAAACCTTTTTCTCCCCGTCGGGGAATTGAACCCCGGTCTCCCGCGTGACAGGCGGGGATACTCACCACTATACTAACGAGGAGATGTCTCCACCTCTTGATAAATGATTTACATACAGCCGATAAAGCAGGAACACAATATTCCTCACTTCAATCTATATCAATACCGTCAAGGCTTGTTCAAGTCCACATACTCACAATATAAAAGACATACAGATATATACCAGGGTGTGTTACAACACACTGCTTAAGCTGCTTAAGAATTTGACTTGAGATTTTCACCCTTAGATATAATATGTGCTTACATTTTGCAGGTAAATTTTGTATCTGATCAGCTACGCACATCAGCATAAACACCATGTGTATGTATCAAAAATTATGCTCTCCCCGTCGGGGAATTGAACCCCGGTCTCCCGCGTGACAGGCGGGGATACTCACCACTATACTAACGAGGAGATGTCTTAAGCCATGAAAATAGGTAGTTTAACTGTGTAGAAACAATAATAGAACTGTGTTTGAAACAACCCATCTAAAAAATTGACATACTCCCCGTCGGGGAATTGAACCCCGGTCTCCCGCGTGACAGGCGGGGATACTCACCACTATACTAACGAGGAGATGTCTTAAGCCATGAACATAGGTAGTTTAACTGTGTAGAAACAAATATAGAACTGTGTTTGAAACAACCCATCTAAAAATATGACATGCTCCCCGTCGGGGGGTTGAGCCCCGGTCTCCCACGTGGCAGGCGGGGATGCTCACCACTTGATCAGGCACCTGCCCTTCCCCCACCCCACTATTCCTCGACTTGGGATATTGTTTGTGGGACGAATAAAGGATGATCTTAACTTATCCTATTGAATGAAAACTCATATTTATTGATAAAAAGGTAAAAGCTAGATGCATTGGCCGGGAATCGAACCCGGGCCTCCCGCGTGGCAGGCGAGAATTCTACCACTGAACCACCAATGCTCACTTGTCACATATACTTCCTTTTATCTTTTTGAGGGGGCCATTTCACGTGTGTGTTCACAAGGTGGTCTGGTTGTGAATCTTAACACATTTTTTAACTACAGATGTCTGGTGCCATTGATAAATGAATATGAATAATTGTGAAAACTGTGAAACCGACAATAATCCTGGCACCAGAATTTCACATCCCTACTTCAAACATAGATTTAAGTTAAAAATATCCCATCAAAAAGATATTATGCACTCCCCGTCGGGGAATTGAACCCCGGTCTCCCGCGTGACAGGCGGGGATACTCACCACTATACTAACGAGGAGGTGATGTCAGCTTGCCATGACAAATGAGTTTTTAAATGAACAGACATAAAGGAGAAAAAGTGGGCTTTTAGCTCAGGAGACAAGGAGGAGCTGAAAGCTGTTTAACAGAAGCTGAGAATTATATATATTGGCTGTATGTTCTGTGTGCGTAAGCAAGCGCATTTTCCAGACAAGACAACGCCTTTCCTATCTGCCATTCAGAACCTGGGGCAGCTGCTTGAATTCTTTCTAGGGCATAGGTCACAGTTTCTTATGAGCACAGTTCATTCATATATGTGTGAAGTTGTATAAAGCTAAGGGAGGTAGGCTGTAATATACAAAAGGTTAGGTTTAAGTGCAGTGTATTGTATGCCATGGATTACAGTCCTCACACAACCTGCCAGCCCAGCTACAACCCCCCCGTCGTCTGCTCCCCCAGTTCGCTACCCCACCTCCTCTTCCAAACCCCTTCCCACAGCACTCAGCTCTTAGTCACCCATCTCCCTGACTCACTGGACCCACTTCAGTTGAGTCCAGGCCTACAGGCCAAATAGGTAAGCTGCAGATGCATTATCAGCACCACATCCTCCACCCTGACTCAACACCGGCGCCCCCAGGGCTGCTTGCTCAGTCCTTTCCTGTTCTCCCAGTTCACACAAGACTACATGGCCACCCACAGCTGAAACACCATCATAAAATTAGCAAAATTAGCTTATGACATGACAAAGGCCTGATCACCGGTGACAATGAGACGGCCTGCAGGGAGGAGGTCAGAGCCCTGACATCTTGGTGCCCTCTCCATCTCAGCATCAGCTGAACATCAACGGCTACATCTGATTCCAGGATTCTCTGCAACTTCTACAGGCCATCCACCACATGCCCCCCTGCTCCAATCTGCCCTCACAACAAGCCAGTTGAGAAAAAAAGATCGGGGAGATCAAGGGGGCTAATCCTGACAGAATAGGCTCCTCAATCCTGCGCTGACCAGCTACAAAAGTTTGCTGCATTGGCCGGGAATCGAACCCGGGCCTCCCGCGTGGCAGGCGAGAATTCTACCACTGAACCACCAATGCTCACATGGCTATTCATCTTTTTTGAGAGGCCAGATTGACCTTGACCTTTGACTAAGCAGTAGTACCCACCTGCATTAAGAGTACGACTGTCATACATGTGCCTAAGAAACCAAACCCAGTCTGCTTGAATGAGTCCTCTCCTGTTCTCCCTGTTCAAACAAGACTACGTGGCCGCCCACAGCTCAAACACCATCAAAGGCCTTATCACCGGCAACAATGAGATGGCCTGCAGAGAGGAGGTCAGAGCCCTGACAACAACCTCCATCTCAACGTTTGCAAAACAAAAGAGCTGATCGCAGACTAGAGGAAGTGACAGGGAGAAAAACACACCCTCCTCTCTCTAAACTGACTGTTTCTTTGAGGAGACAATCTACTCTACGTACTACGGTAAGCGAGTCGCGTCATTTCCTGTTTTCCTGCCGCTTGTGGTGGTAGCTGTCTCTGAACTAGCTCCTCTGCTAAACACATCTATTTTCTCTATATTACTAAGGCTAAGTATATAGTTAAAACATCAAACACATACCACCTACTCTTTGGTGCTTAGTGATTTTGTGTCACCGGATTCTTCTGTTTGAGTTCACCCTTGTAGTCTAATACAGCAGCGATGGCTTCTCTCTCTCCCTCTTGCTCCCCTGCTCTCTCTTGCTCCGAGTGTCTCATGTTTACTTACTCCTCTGCCTCCTTTAACAGTAGTGGTACATGTAATAAATGTAGTGTGTTGGTAGCGATGGAGGCGAGGCTTAGCGACTTAGCAGCTCGGCTCCGCTGCTTAGAACCTCCGTTAGCTGTAGTTAGCCAGCCCCCGCTAGCCGCCGCGGAGCCACCTAGCCTAGCACCTAGCTTAGCTTCCGCTAGCAGTCCCTCGACTTGTCCCGTGCAGCCGGGAGCCCAGGGCCACTGGGTGACTGTCCGGAGGGGGCATAGTGCTACCCTTAAAAAGCCCATGATTAAAAACCCACCAGCCCACGTTTCAAATAGATTTTCTCCACTCAGCGACGCACCCGCTGAGAAGCAAACTCTGGTCATTGGCGACTCGGTTCTGAGAAACGTGAGGTTAGCGACACCAGCGACCATAGTCAATTGCATTCCAGGGGCCAGAGCCGGCGACATCGAATCTAAACTGAAGCTGCTGGCTAAAACTAAACGTAAATACAGTAAGATCGTAATTCACGTCGGCAGCAACGACTCCCGGCTTCGCATGTCGGAAGTCACTAAAGTTAATGTTGAGTCGGTGTGTGCTTTTGCAAAAACGATGTCGGACACAGTAATTTTCTCTGGCCCTCTCCCTAACGCAACAGGTGATGACATGTTTAGCCGCATGTTGTCTTTTAACCGCTGGCTGTCGAGGTGGTGTCCTGTAAATGATGTGGGCTTTGTAGATAATTGGCAAACTTTTTGGAGGAAACCTGGTCTTGTTAGGAGAGACGGCGTTCATCCCACTTGGGATGGGGCATCTCTCTTATCTAGGAATATTACCCAGTCTATTAAATGACAACCCAGAGTTGGGACCAGGAAGCAGAGCTGCAGTGCTAAACACTTCTCTGCGCTCCCTCTGGATCAGTCACACAACCACAAACCTATAGAGATTGTGTCTGTCCACCGTCCCATTCAATTATTTAAATCAAACAATAACAGAGGGAGAATTCCACAAAGAAATCTAATACAACAAAGAAATCTCTGCAACAACTCAGGAAACAAAGACTTTTAAATGTGGTCTTTTAAACATAAGGTCATTATCATCAAAGGCTATTTTAGTTAATGAACTAGTCTCAGATCACAACATTGATTTATTGTCCCTCACTGAGACGTGGCTGCATCCTGATGAATATGTCAGCCTAAATGAATCTACTCCCCCCAGTCATGTAAATTCACACGTTCCCAGAGACTTTGGTCGAGGAGGTGGAGTTGCTGCTATTTTTAACTCCAGTCTATCAATTAATCCTAAACCTAAACTAAGCTACAACTCATTTGAATGTCTTGTTCTTAGTCTTCCACGCCAGTCTAAGAAACACCAACAGCCAATCATATTTGCTGTAGTTTACTGTGCTCCTGGGGCTTATACAGAATTTTTAACGGAGTTTTTATCAAACCTAGTCCTAAGGACCGATAAAATTATTATTGTTGGTGACTTTAATATTCATGTTGACAATAATAAAGATAGCCTTAGCATAGCATTTATTTCGATATTAGACTCAATTGGTTTCAGTCAGTGTGTACACCAACCTACTCATTGTTGTAACCACACACTTGACCTTATATTATCATACGGTGTCAAAATTGAACATCTTACAGTACTTCCACGCAATCCAATTCTATCAGACCATAATTTAATAACCTTCGATTTTTCACTATCAGAATATATGCCACTAATAATAAACTCATTTTCTAGATGTTTACCTGATAGTGCTGTAGCTAAATTTAAGGAAATAATTCCGATTACATTTAAACCCGTATTATCCGTCAAAATAAACAACAAATTCATTAAAAACCTTAGCTCCACTAAGATTGACCATCTCGTCGATAGCTCTGTAGACTCATTACGATTAACATTAGACTCAATAGCGCCTCTAAAAAAGAAACATATTAAACATAATAAATTAGCTCCGTGGTATAATTCCAAGACACATGAGTTAAAACAATTATCAAGAAAATTAGAAAAGAAGTGGCGCTCCAGCAACCGTGTTGAACATCTCCTAGACTGGAAGAGTAGTGTTAAAGCATATAAGAAGGCCCTCCACAAAGCAAGAGCTGCCTACTATTCGAAACTAATAGAAGAGAATAAAAACAACCCCAGGTTTCTTTTCAGCACTGTAGCCAGGCTGACAGAGAGTCACACCTCCACCGAACCCAGTATTCCTCGATCCCTAAATAGCAATATCTTTATGACCTTCTTTAATAATACAATTCTAACTATTAGAAATCAAATCAAACATCTCCTGCCCTCAATTGGCACTGAAATCTCAGAAACGGCTAAGAATCCTACCAATTATTTAGACAGCTTCTCTCTGATCACCCTTGATCAGCTGACCAAACTAATCTCATGTTCTAAACCAACAACTTGTATCTTAGATCCCATTCCGACAAAATTACTTAAAGAAATTCTGCCCCTAATTGATAGTACGTTACTGAACACAATAAATCTGTCATTATCATCAGGATATGTACCACAGTCTTTTAAAATAGCTGTAATCAAAACCCTTCTCAAAAAACCCACCCTAGACCCAGAGGTTTTAGCCCATTACAGACCAGTATCTAACCTCCCCTTCCTGTCTAAAATCCTAGAAAAAGTTGTAGCCAATCAGCTGTGTGAGTTTCTCCAGGAAAATAATATATATGAAGACTTTCAGTCAGGGTTCAGAGCCAATCATAGTACAGAGACAGCCTTGGCAAAAGTCACTAATGACCTTCTAATAGCTTCAGATCAGGGATTTGTGTCTGTCCTTGTTCTGTTAGATCTTAGTGCAGCATTCAACACAATTGACCATAACATTTTACTACAGAGACTAGAACAGTTAATTAGCATTAAAGGAACCGCCCTAAACTGGTTTAAATCCTATTTCTCTGATCGCTCCCAATTCGTGCAAATTAATGATGAGTCATCTGTGCGCACCAAAGTTAACCATGGTGTTCCACAGGGCTCTGTGCTCGGCCCAATTTTATTCTCATTATATATGCTTCCACTCGGAAACATTATCAGGACACACTCGGTAAATTTCCACTGCTATGCGGATGACACCCAGTTATACTTGACAATAAAACCTGAACAAAGTAATCAAATAACTAAACTCCAAGCATGTCTCAAGGACATAAAAACCTGGATGACCCGCAATTTTCTCTTATTAAACTCAGATAAAACAGAGGTTCTAATACTTGGCCCTAAACACCTTAGAGATACATTATCTAACGATATAGCTACGCTAGACGACATTGCCCTTGCTTCCAATGAAACAGTCAGGAACTTGGAAGTGATCTTCGATCCTGATTTATCCTTTAATTCACACTTAAAACAAATTTCTAGGACCGCCTTTTTCCACTTGCGTAATATCTCCTCTTTCTCAAAAGGATGCCGAAAAAGTAGTCCACGCCTTTGTTACATCCAGACTGGATTATTGTAATTCATTATTATCAGGCTCCAGCAGTAAGTCGTTAAAGACCCTGCAGCTTGTCCAAAATGCCGCAGCACGTGTCCTGACAAGAACAAAGAAAAGAGACCACATGTCTCCAGTATTAGCTTCGCTACACTGGCTTCCGGTTAAATCTAGAATAGAATTTAAAATTCTCCTCCTCACCTTCAAGGCCCTTAATAATATGGCACCGTTATACCTTAAAGAGCTGATGGTACCTTATCAACCCACTAGAGCACTGCGCTCCCAGAATTCAGGCTTACTTGTCGTCCCTAAAGTCTCTAAAAGTAGAGTAGGAGCCAGAGCTTTCAGCTATCAAGCTCCTCTCCTGTGGAATCAACTCCCACTTTCAATTCGGGAGGCAGACACCACCTGTACGTTTAAGAGTAAGCTTAAAACCTTCCTTTTTGATAAAGCTTATAGTTAGAGCTGGTACAGGCTTGTCTTGGACCTGCTCTTAGTTATGCTGCTATAGGTCTAGAAGGTCGGGGGACACATGACACACGGAGCTTCTCTTTCCAGCTTCTCATTCCTCTTCTCAATCGTTATCATATCAAAGTAATTCATGTCTCATCAATACATGTTACTGACTTGACTTCTTCCCCGGAGTCCCTTTGCCTTATTGTCCGCAGATCCAGGGCCGCAGCTATGGCCACATCATGGATTAGGATCTGTGGATCGCGTATCAGAGATCGTAATGGTGGATCCAGTATGGTGGATTCTGTATCGTGCTGGCTGATCGTGATAATAAAGGTGGATCCTTTATCGCGTTGGCATCGGAAAATGGTGGTGGACCACGACCAAGGTGGCAGCTGATGATGGATCCTAATGGCGACAATGAACAATGACTGTGGACTATATTGGCATCCGATCTTGATGGTGGATCATGATCTTGCTGGCTGCTAACCATAGACTATGATTACAGAAAGACTGCTTGATACATAGTATTTCTCAGATACTTGACCCTTATTGACATTAATCCACCAATTCACTGACCTTCAGTTATGCTTCAAAAAGGTCTACCCTTATCAATACTGCTAAAACCTTGATGATGTTCTCCTTCACACTTGACATCTATTGCACTTCTGTCCGTCCTGGGAGAGGGATCCCTCACATGTGGCTCTCTCTGAGGTTTCTACGTTCTTTTTACCCTGTTAAAAGGTTTTTTTGTAGTTTTTCCTTACTCTTGATGAGGGTTAAGGGCAGAGGATGTCACACCATGTTAAAGCCCTATGAGACAAACTGTGATTTGTGAATATGGGCTATACAAATAAAATTTGATTTGATGATAAACGGGACTGCAGTGGAGAAAGTGCAAAAGTAAGTTGCATTGGCCGGGAATCGAACCCGGGCCTCCCGCGTGGCAGGCGAGAATTCTACCACTGAACCACCAATGCTGACATGACAGGTCTTCTATTTTGAGAGGTCAAACTGACCTTGACTTTTGACCAAGCTAAGCAGTTATACCAACCTGCATTAAGAGTATGACAGACTACCCGTGCCTAAGAAACCTAACCCAGTCTGCTTGAACGACTTCCATCCTGTGGCTATCACTCCCAATAGCCATGAAGTGTTTCGAGCAACTGGTTTGGCATCACATTTGTTATTTACACAACTGCTTCGTATAGCTAGGTTCTGATGCAACATATCTTTGGAACGCTAACATTCTTGTGATTCGATTGATGCAAACCATTTCAAGATCCAATCACCACAGCAGGTACAATCAACGCCTCAGTCAGACCACCAACAAACAAAAAAACCCATAACAGAATGGAGATCACTCACCTAAGAAAGCCTCATTTTAATCCACAGATCGATAACATTCCAACAAAAACGGTATTGTTACATTGCCAAAGGTCCAGACGATCCAATCCAGTAACATATTTAGTCCAAAACACATTATTACATCAAATTTCACCTGAATGTCAAGAGGTTAAAGAACCAACTGCTCCACAAACGCCATATCCACCAGCCTTACTCTGTCTCATCTGGAAAACCATGATGCCTACGCCAGACTTTATAAACTTTAACTCTAGCTGGAGATTAAGTATGCCTAGCTGGGGAAAGTCTTGCATGGATACCATCAACACATCAGCTGTCCTACATGTAGTGAGAACAAACTCAACCATGTTTACACTCCTTTCCAGGATGCATGTAAGGCCCAAGTTTTGTATCTTCAGGGATAAAGGGAATGTCCAGCCTATCAAGGAAACTGTTCTAATTTTAAGGTGTAAGCGTCAACTAGAGGAACCTTTGGTTAATTGTGAATCATTATAAAATAGTGAGGTGGGGGCATGATCTGATAAAACAATGCTATCATATATGTTATATTGGGTAGTAGAGAAGTAGAGATTAAAAAATAATCTCAAAAGAGTGCCCTGTACCACCAAATATCTACCAGCTGTATCAAATATAGTATTATTCACTTGAAATGGCACAGACTTGTGGATTGACACCATAACCCCTCTAGTGTGAGAGGAGAAACATGATGCCAGTACCTGCCCTGGCCATCTCCTTTGCACCTTCAGTAAGTCCTCCCTAAGTAGATGAGTCTCTTGATTCAACTTTGTCATTTTAACCATCCCCTTACATTCCAAGAAGTGAATTTTAGATTTTTGTTTGTAGTAATCTTAAACTAATGTTAAACCAGATTGTCCAGAAATTGTCTGCTCTATATTGTAACAAACCTGTTACTTCGTTGTGGGAATTACAGTGTGCCATTGTATAAGGTTGTATTATAAAAAAAACAAAGACATACATTAAAAAATAAAGAAATTCTGCCATAACCAAATCCCTTCAGCCGTCATCACGAACAGGACAGCCTCACGTACCCTCCCCCACTCCCCCTTATCTTGGGATGTGGTTAAGTGCACAAACTGATCCAGTGCAAGCAAGGGAGCAGTAAAACCAAACCAAGCTGTCGATGTGCTAAAATAAACAACAACAAAAAGAGACTTCTGTGTCTCCTGGCAAAACGGCCAAACATTTATGAAGTAATCAAAGTATCCTCTCTTACAGTGTAAGTCTAGCGGTGCTCCAAAGACAAGCGACAGAGAAGACTATGTAGTGGAAAATTGCACTGACCAGTGTCTAAGGTATTGGAAATCCCCTGACAAGGTGTCTCACTGCTGTGACCTTGATAATCAGGATGTATGCCCTTATTTGGTGATGTTTTCTTCCAAATGGCTACAGCGGACGGACAGACAGAGATGATGATCTCATGTCTTTCATGTCTTTTTTTTTTCATATTATGTCTTATGAAACGCCTCTTGGTATAAGTTCTGGCTTTTGTGAACTTGCGGCCAGTTCCATTTTGAGCACCCGTGATTGTTGTGTAAACTCTGCAGAGTTAACTATTAAAAAGACTCAAAGGCAACTCCAGTCAGAGAATTTAATCTTTTCAAATCTCAAGATGAATTTCCATCACAACTACTATGGAGAACGTCTACCTCTGTTAATCGAAATGAAAAATATCAGCCCTCATCAGAAAAGCTAACATCATAATAATAAATGGCGCTGGTCATTAATGAAAATCTTCATAGTTCCATTTTTAGCTCCTCTGTGCCTCTTCTGTGCGTTGTATGCCCTGAACAAAGTTCTCAGTGTCTGCTGGGGAGTCAAACTCACGTGATTGTCCATTAATCGTCAGACAAAGCTTGGCTGGGTACATTATTCCGTAGCGAATGTTCAGGGATCTCAGTTGTTGCTTTACCCCGTCGAAATGCCTCCTCTGCCGGTGCAGCTCCGTCGATAAGTCCGGGAAGAAAATGCCCTTTTGTCCTCCGCACAGAACTTTGCCCTTGGCCCTGGCTCCTCGCAATACTCAGACTTTAGCTTGAAAGTTCAAAAACGTAATAATAAGTCTACAGTGAAGAGAGTCAGCAGCTTCAGGTTCCTAGGGGTTCACATCAGTGATGACCCAACCTGGACTCACCACACAGACTCCATCAGCAAGACGGCTAGACAACGGCTCTTCTTCCTCCGCAGGCTGTGGAGGCTCAACATGGATTCCAGGATTCCCTGCAACTTCTACAGGGCATCCACCACATGACCCCCTGCTCCAATCTGTCCCTCACAACGAACCAGGTGAGAAAGGAGATCGGGGAGATCAAGGCGGCTTTTCCTGATGGCATAGGCTCCTCAAATCCTGCACTGACCAGCTGTGCGGGATCCAAAAGTTAGCTGCATTGGCCGGGAATCGAACCCGGGCCTCCCGCGTGGCAGGCGAGAATTCTACCACTGAACCACCAATGCTCACATGACTGATCTTCTATTTTGAGAGGTCAAACTGACCTTGACCTTTGACCAAACTAAGCTGTTGTACCCACCTGCATTAAGAGTATGACAGTCTACCTGT
The DNA here is from genome assembly GCA_026259375.1 of Verasper variegatus. Lineage (NCBI taxonomy): Eukaryota > Metazoa > Chordata > Actinopteri > Pleuronectiformes > Pleuronectidae > Verasper > Verasper variegatus. The sequence continues at coordinate 28,277,148 of CM048038.1, read as the reverse complement.
GCCTAAGAAACCTAACCCAGTCTGCTTGAATGACTTCCATCCTGTGGGTCTCACTCCCAATAGCCATGAAGTGTTTTGAGCAACTGGTTAGGCATCACATTTCAAGGCCCGCCTCCCCACAAATCTGGCCCCCCCCAAGAGTTTGCTTCAAGAACCGTGGAGAGTCAGCAGCTTCAGGTTCCTCTGGGTTCACATCAGTGATGACGTGACCTGGATTCACCAAACGCACTCCATCAATCCAGGATTCCCTGCAACTTCTACAGGTGCATCATAGAGTATCCTGACTGGCTGCATCATCACCTCATATGGCAGCTGCTATGCCCTGAACCATAAGGCTCTACAGAGGGAAGTGAAGTCTGCTCAGCACATCACCAGGATGCTGCTGCCATCAATGAAGTACCTCTACACCCATCGGTGTAGAAAGAAGGATTATCAATTTCCATCACAACTACTATGGAGAACGTCTACCTCTGTTAATCGAAATGAAAAATATCAGCCCTCATCAGAAAAGCTAACATCATAATAATAAATGGCGCTGGTCATTAATGAAAATCTTCATAGTTCCATTTTTAGCTCCTCTGTGCCTCTTCTGTGCGTTGTATGCCCTGAACAAAGTTCTCAGTGTCTGCTGGGGAGTCAAACTCACGTGATTGTCCATTAATCGTCAGACAAAGCTTGGCTGGGTACATTATTCCGTAGCGAATGTTCAGGGATCTCAGTTGTTGCTTTACCCCGTCGAAATGCCTCCTCTGCCGGTGCAGCTCCGTCGATAAGTCCGGGAAGAAAATGCCCTTTTGTCCTCCGCACAGAACTTTGCCCTTGGCCCTGGCTCCTCGCAATACTCAGACTTTAGCTTGAAAGTTCAAAAACGTAATAATAAGTCTACAGTGAAGAGAGTCAGCAGCTTCAGGTTCCTAGGGGTTCACATCAGTGATGACCCAACCTGGACTCACCACACAGACTCCATCAGCAAGACGGCTAGACAACGGCTCTTCTTCCTCCGCAGGCTGTGGAGGCTCAACATGGATTCCAGGATTCCCTGCAACTTCTACAGGGCATCCACCACATGACCCCCTGCTCCAATCTGTCCCTCACAACGAACCAGGTGAGAAAGGAGATCGGGGAGATCAAGGCGGCTTTTCCTGATGGCATAGGCTCCTCAAATCCTGCACTGACCAGCTGTGCGGGATCCAAAAGTTAGCTGCATTGGCCGGGAATCGAACCCGGGCCTCCCGCGTGGCAGGCGAGAATTCTACCACTGAACCACCAATGCTCACATGACTGATCTTCTATTTTGAGAGGTCAAACTGACCTTGACCTTTGACCAAACTAAGCTGTTGTACCCACCTGCATTAAGAGTATGACAGTCTACCTGTGCCTAAGAAACCTAACCCAGTCTGCTTGAATGACTTCCATCCTGTGGGTCTCACTCCCAATAGCCATGAAGTGTTTTGAGCAACTGGTTAGGCATCACATTTCAAGGCCCGCCTCCCCACAAATCTGGCCCCCCCCAAGAGTTTGCTTCAAGAACCGTGGAGAGTCAGCAGCTTCAGGTTCCTCTGGGTTCACATCAGTGATGACGTGACCTGGATTCACCAAACGCACTCCATCAATCCAGGATTCCCTGCAACTTCTACAGGTGCATCATAGAGTATCCTGACTGGCTGCATCATCACCTCATATGGCAGCTGCTATGCCCTGAACCATAAGGCTCTACAGAGGGAAGTGAAGTCTGCTCAGCACATCACCAGGATGCTGCTGCCATCAATGAAGTACCTCTACACCCATCGGTGTAGAAAGAAGGATTATCAAAGACCCCTATCACCCCAGCCATAGACAGTAACGCAGCATTCGGTCCCAGGACACCAGGCCTGCACCACCAGGCTCAGAGACAGTTTCATTCCCCAGACCATCCTTCTCATTCACCTGGCGCTGTGCGAGGCGGCAGCCTGTGGCCGCAGCTCCCGTCGTGTTTTTTTTAAACTTTCGTTTATTTGTTGGTTCGTTAATTTTGTCTGTTTTTTCTGATCAGTCACAACCTGTTCATAAGAGTTGTGACAATGGCTGGACTTAATTTTGTTACTTTTTTACGTGTTTTTCTGTTATTTTTCCTGCCCTTTGTATTTGGGAACTTTTCCACCGGCAGTAGTGGGAGCATTGTTTACACCCGCGAGCAGCTGATTGCGCTGTGTAAACCTGTGCTGCTGCCGGGACACAGGCCTGTGGTCTCGCAGGAGTTACGGAGGAGACGCCGGGGTTGCAGGTCTGGAGCCAAACGGAGGGAAAAAAGGAGGAGACACAAACCAGCAGTCCCAGCGATCATAACGGGAAACGTGAGGTCTCTGGGGAATAAAACGGACGAACTGACAGCGCTAGTGAAGACCCAGAGGGAATACCGTGAGTGCAGCATCTTTTGTTTCAGTGAGACATGGCTGCACTCGCACATCCCGGACAGCAGCGTTGAGGTTCCAGGCTACAGTTTGATACGAGGAGATAGAGACTTTTCCAAAAGTCAGAAGAAGAAGGGCGGCGGACTTGCACTGTATGTGAGTGAGAGGTGGTGCAACCCAGGACACGTGAAGGTGAAGGAACGTCTCTGTACCCCGGACATTGAACTGCTGGCTGTGGAAATGCGCCCGTATTATTTACCGAGGGAGTTCACGTCCACCATTGTTGTCGCTGTTTACATCTCCCCGTCAGCTGATGCAGCGGCAGCCTGTGAAGTCATCAGCTCCACCGCCGCTAAACTACAGACTGAACACCCGGATGCATTCATGGTTATTACAGGTGATTTTAATCATGCCTCACTGAACAATACTTTAAATAACTTCCACCAGTATATTGACTGCCCCACCAGAGACAATAAAACGCTGGATCTTCTCTATGCCAACGCCAGTGATGCATATGACGTCACAGCCCTCCCCCCCTCGGCAGATCAGACCACAATCTGGTCATGATGACTCCCAGGTATGTCCCTCTGGTGAGAAGACAACCTAAACACACCAGGACAGTGAGGAAGTGGACACATGAGGCCACAGAAGCACTGCAGGACTGTTTTGAGTCGACAGACTGGGATGTACTCTGTGAGCCACACGGGGAGGACATTGATGACATGACTGACTGCATCACTGAGTACATCAGATTCTGTGAGGACACCACCATGCAAGCCCGGACCGTACGCTGCTTCTCCAACAACAAGCCCTGGATCACCAGCGACCTGAAGGTACTTCTGAACGAGAAGAAAAGGGCTTTCAGGTCTGGAGACAGAGAGGAGCAGAGGAGAGTGCAGCACGAACTCCGAGATATGCTGAGGACAAGCAAGGAGAACTACAGGAGGAAGCTGGAGGCCAAACTCCAACAGAACAGTGTTAAGGATGTGTGGACGGGAATGAAGCACATCACAGGGATGAAGGGGAAGGACAGGCAGACATCAGGGAGCCTGGACAGAGCAAACCAGTTCAACCAGTTTTTTAACAGGTTTAGCTCACCTCCTGCCACCTCCCAGACACCCCCTGCCCCCCACACACCTACACTGTCCCAAATGGCTGGAAACACCCCTCAGCATTCCTCTGCACATCACCTCCCCATCTGCCCCCCCTCCTCACCTCCCCCCACTGAGGACACAAACATCAACCACCCAACGGTGACTACAGGTCAGGTAAAGAGGCAGCTGGAAAGACTGAACCAGCGAAAGGCAGCAGGCCCTGATGGCATCACTCCTAGGATCCTGAAGACCTGTGCTAGCCAGCTGTCTCCTGTACTGAGACATCTGTTCAACCTGAGCCTGAGTCAGGAGAAGATCCCAAAGCTGTGGAAGACGTCCTGCCTGGTTCCAGTCGGGCTGTGGGCAGTGGGCTGTCTGATGTGGTGGTCAGTGATACAGGAGCTCCACAGGGGACTGTGCTTTCCCCCTTCCTCTTTACCTTATACACCACCGACTTTAAGTACAACTCTGAGTCATGTCACCTGCAGAAGTTCTCTGATGACTCAGCTGTTGTCGGGTGTATAGGAGATGGAGAGGAGGGGGAGTACAGGACACTGATAGACAGATTTGTAGAGTGGTCCGAACAGAACCACCTGAGGCTGAACACCAACAAGACCAGAGAGATGGTGATCGACTTCAGGAGGAAGAAGAAGACGCCTTCACAGCCACTAAGGATCAGAGGGGAGGTGGTGGAGGAGGTGGAGGACTACAAATACCTCGGAGTGGTGATCGACAACAGACTGGACTGGAAATCTAACACCGAGGCTGTGTACAAGAAGGGGATGAGCAGACTCTACTTCCTGAGGAAGCTGAGATCCTTCAACGTGTGCAGCAAGATGTTGGAGATCTTCCACCAGTCTGTTGTTGCCAGTGCCATCTTCTTTGCTGTTGTTTGTTGGGGCAGCAGCATCAGAGCCAGCGACACCAACAGACTTGAAAAGATCATCAAGAAGGCTGGCTCTGTTCTTGGACTGAGACTGGAGTCTCTCGAGACTGTGGTGGAGAGGAGGACGCTGAATAAACTGTTATCCATCATGGACAATGAGCAGCACCCTCTCCACCACACAGTGGACAGACAGCGGAGCAGCTTCTCCCACAGGCTGCTACAGCTCCGCTGTCGAAGGGACAGATACAGGAAAACTTTCCTGCCACATTCCATCACACTGTACAACAAAAGCTAAAGCATAATCTACAATCTACAGTCACCTCACACTTCTCCATACTTTGTACTTATCAACACTGCCAACTTGCTGTATATATCTCTGTACAATATATTTTATTTTTTATCGTATTTACTATTGCTTTTTTTTGATATTTTATTATGTATAGTTTGCTTTATAGTATATTTTTATTTTTTTTTGTTGTCACTTGTCACTTTGTGTAATGCTGCTGCTGCACTATAATTTCCCAGCTTGGGATAAATAAAGTATATCTATCTATCTATCTATCTATCTATAAGACTTGTAAACTCCTCCAATCTGAAAGATTGTGCCACTCCTCTAAACTCTGCACCTTGCAATATTTGCACTTCCTTATCAGTATCACTTATTTGATTCATTCAGTCTACTCAGCAGTAACATCTAAAAAGGTATATGTAAGTGTATATTCTATTTTAATACTTTATTTATTTATATTTTAGCATAAAGTATTTCTTCTCTCCTAATTAAATTGTTTTGCTTGTGTAATATTTTTGAGCATGGCTAGAAGGGAGCATGTGGCCCAAGCATTTCATTGCCAGCAACTGCTGTATATATCGATTATTGAAACGATTAATCGACTAATCAGATTATGAATCACACAAATTCTCAATTGATCTTATTTAGCCATCAGCTTTTAAATTCAGCTTAAGGTTGTTCACGGCATTTGATGACTGAAAAGAAAGACAATAAAGATCGATGCTTCATTCAAAAATGTCTTTTCATAAACTTTGCTGCATATTAGGCTACTATTGATACAAATGTTTTGTCCATTTAAAACCAAGGACAGGCAAAGTGCTAATATAAAAATATTAATTAAAAAACAAGTTTCCCTTTTTCCTGTGAACCAAGAACAGGCCAAGTGCCGATACTAAAAAATACATAAAAAATCAAGTATCCATTTTTTGGAACTTATAGTTTCAGCACTTAAATTACACTGTTCGTACGTCATTTGCCTCATCATGTTTGGTCTGTCAAGGTTATAGAACTACGTTAACTCTTGTTTCTTTCCCTGATAATGGCACATGTCAATCTGAGGGACGGAGAGGTAAACCAGTCTGCCCCCTAGACTGCATTATTGTGCGCGCCTCTAGACAAACACGTTGGCAGTATAATAGCACTCTCTTCCGTACTTGCCCTGACATACTTACTTACTTACTTAAAGCCTCAACACCGCCGCGGGCAGCCTCAAGTAAGATACTGATTGCACCTAATGCACCTACCTGTTGTACCTACATCCCTAACAACACGGCACCTGATGGTTCTGTCTCCAGAGCCATTGCTGCCTTAGAATCCCTTAGTAAAGAATGGACAGAGAATTCCGGCGTCGCCCACCCATTTGATTGGTACTCCATACAGAAATGTTTCAATATCTGGAAAGGCATTCTTATCTCTTTTCTCGCTGTATTTGCTCTGTGCCTTGGTATCTTTGCCCTCTGCGGATGTTGTATAATTCCTTTTAGTTTTTCTTCATTTTTAAATTTATGTTAGTTTTACTGTTATTTTCTCCTCCCGGCTTGCTTATGTGTTTCTTAGTGATTTCACTAGACAAAAACAGCTACTGCAATTATCCTTTCAACTTCATATTTTATGATGCCTTAATTTGAATCTCTGTGAATCTTTAAGGTTGATGTGAGTTACTTTATGAAGTTTGTACATACTTAATACATTTTTACTTCCTAGCAAGAATTAAAAAAGTTTTTACTGCATATTTTAACCTTAGATATACTGTATGTTGACATTAACATTTTATTACATTTTAACATGAGTTACTTTTACCAATCAATACAGTATGTTCAATTTTGATAATGGTTAATGAGATGATGATGTTGTTTGACCTGATTTCCTTCCATTTTCATTTTAAATGCTTGCTCAATTACAGGAAAATAACTTTTTTTTCTTTCCACAAAAACAGCAGCGGCTACCAATTGCACCTCCCTGCCATGCATCGATGTTCTAGAACCTCTCCATGGTGGATGTGACCCTGTACGTACGCAAAGTACCAGGGTTGAAGACTCGTCAATATTATTCTATGATTATGATGTTGATTATGATATTTCTTGATTATTTTTTGTTAGTGATCATATTTTCATTGATGATCAAAGGGGGAAGTGTAGTGGACAATTGCACTGACCAGTGTCTAAGGTATTGGAAATCCCCTGACTAGATGTCTCACTGCTGTGACCTTGATAAACAGGATGTATGCCCTTATTTGGTGATAAGTTTCTTCCAACTGGTACAGTGGACAGACAGACACAGATGATGATCTCATGGCTTTCATATCTTTTTTTTTCTTCATATTATGTCTTATGAAACGCCTCTTGGTATAAGTTCTGGCTTTTGTGAACTTGCGGCCAGTTCCATTTGGAGCACCCGTGATTGTTGTGTAAACTCTGCAGAGTTAACTATTAAAAAGACTCAAAGGCAACTCCAGTCAGAGAATTTAATCTTTTCAAATCTCAAGATGAATTTCCATCACAACTACTACAGAGAACGTCTACCTCTGTTAATCGAAATGAAAAATATCAGCCCTCATCAGAAAAGCTAACATCATAATAATAAATGGCGCTGGTCATTAATGAAAATCTTCATAGTTCCATTTTTAGCTCCTCTGTGCCTCTTCTGTGCGTTGTATGCCCTGAACAAAGTTCTCAGTGTCTGCTGGGGAGTCAAACTCACGTGATTGTCCATTAATCGTCAGACAAAGCTTGGCTGGGTACATTATTCCGTAGCGAATGTTCAGGGATCTCAGTTGTTGCTTTACCCCGTCGAAATGCCTCCTCTGCCGGTGCAGCTCCGTTGATAAGTCCGGGAAGAAAATGCCCTTTTGTCCTCCGCACAGAACTTTGCCCTTGGCCCTGGCTCCTCGCAACACTCAGACTTTAGCTTGAAAGTTCAAAAACGTAATAATAAGTCTACAGTGAAGAGAGTCAGCAGCTTCAGGTTCCTAGGGGTTCACATCAGTGATGACCCAACCTGGACTCACCACACAGACTCCATCAGCAAGACGGCCAGACAACAGCTCTTCTTCCTCCGCAGGCTGTGGAGGCTCAACATGGATTCCAGGATTCCCTGCAACTTCTACAGGGCATCCACCACATGACCCCCTGCTCCAATCTGTCCCTCACAACGAACCAGGTGAGAAAGGAGATCGGGGAGATCAAGGCGGCTTTTCCTGATGGCATAGGCTCCTCAAATCCTGCACTGACCAGCTGTGCGGGATCCAAAAGTTAGCTGCATTGGCCGGGAATCGAACCCGGGCCTCCCGCGTGGCAGGCGAGAATTCTACCACTGAACCACCAATGCTCACATGACTGATCTTCTATTTTGAGAGGTCAAACTGACCTTGACCTTTGACCAAGCTAAGCTGTTGTACCCACCTGCATTAAGAGTATGACAGTCTACCTGTGCCTAAGAAACCTAACCCAGTCTGCTTGAATGACTTCCATCCTGTGGGTCTCACTCCCAATAGCCATGAAGTGTCCTGGATTCACCAAACGCACTCCATCAATCCAGGATTCCCTGCAACTTCTACAGGTGCATCATAGAGTATCCTGACTGGCTGCATCATCACCTCATATGGCAGCTGCTATGCCCTGAACCATAAGGCTCTACAGAGGGAAGTGAAGTCTGCTCAGCACATCACCAGGATGCTGCTGCCATCAATGAAGTACCTCTACACCCATCGGTGTAGAAAGAAGGACAAAAGGATTATCAAAGACCCCTATCACCCCAGCCATAGACAGTAACACAGCATTCGGTCCCAGGACACCAGGCCTGCACCACCAGGCTCAGAGACAGTTTCATTCCCCAGACCATAAGACTTGTAAACTCCTCCAATCTGAAAGATTGTGCCACTCCTCTAAACTCTGCACCTTGCAATATTTGCACTTCCTTATCAGTATCACTTATTTGATTCATTCAGTCTACTCAGCAGTAACATCTAAAAAGGTATATGTAAGTGTATATTTTATTTTAATACTTTATTTATTTATATTTTAGTATATAGTATTTCTTCTCTCCTATTTAAATTGTTTTGCTTGTGTAATATTTTTGAGCATGGCTAGAAGGGAGCATGTGGCCCAAGCATTTCATTGCCAGCAACTGCTGTATATACCGATTATTGAAACGATTAATCGACTAATCAGATTATGAATCACACAAATTCTCAATTGATCTTATTTAGCCATCAGCTTTTAAATTCAGCTTAAGGTTGTTCACGGCATTTGATGACTGAAAAGAAAGACAATAAAGATCGATGCTTCATTCAAAAATGTCTTTTCATAAACTTTGCTGCATATTAGGCTACTATTGATACAAATGTTTTGTCCATTTAAAACCAAGGACAGGCAAAGTGCTAATATAAAAATATTAATTAAAATTCAAGTTTCCCTTTTTCCTGTGAACCAAGAACAGGCCAAGTGCCGATACTAAAAAATAAATAAAAAAATCAAGTATCCATTTTTTCTGTAAACAAAAAGGACAGGGAATGTAGCAGCAATAAAAACATCAACAAACAAAACGTGCCTCCTCTTCAAATACTTGTGTCCTGCTTCCATGGAAAGCAAGGTCCGCCTTACAAATATTGCAGGTAGTTTTTTTGTCGGGCTATGTTAAGGGTGAATACTTTTGTCTTTCTGGTACAGGATGGTGTTGCAACGGATGCCGCCATTGTGCTATGATTTGTCGCTATTGCACATTCACGACTTTCAGGGATAGGAAGGGTGCAAGATGGCTCACTCCTCAGCTACTTCCATCAGCACCTCCGGTAAAACAACGTTTAGTTCATCTGCACAGCACGAAAAATGCACGCTATAACGTAAACAATGAATCATCAACTATTAAATTCGTCAGCGACTATTTTTGTCGACTACGTTGATTAATCGTTGAGCCCCTATTGTGCATGACAAAATTACAATTATTATACAAATACTGAACCGACTGTCAATGCAGGTCATTTTTCATGGATCATGGACTGATCGTGGGACTGCACTTTATTAGGGCCACAGGTCCCTTTAATTAACTACTGAACTTTATCTCATCTTTATCTTTCTTTTTGTATTTAGTATCTTGTCTTTTGCTATTAAAATGTATATATATATATATAAATATTAAAAACTAGTTGCATTGGCCGGGAATCGAACCCGGGCCTCCCGCGTGGCAGGCGAGAATTCTACCACTGAACCACCAATGCTCACATGAAAAAACTTTGTTCCTTTTGTTCTTTTTGCCAGTGTTCACAAGACAAATCATTTGTTTTGAGAAGTCAGAGTGACCTGGAGCACCAAATTTTAATACCCACACACTTGTGCTGTGTTGTGAGTATTTGGTTGTGGTGCTTTCTAGTTAGAAAACTTGAGACTGCATTGAAGATGGCTGAAAGTTGGTGCCACCTCGACTGTTTTTCCATGTTTTGTTTGCCTTGTGTGATGCACTTGTCAGAAACTGCCCCAGCAGTTAACCCAAACAAGCCTGCCGTTCTGGCAGTAATGCTAGCAAATGTTTGCTCACTAGCAAAAGATAGACCATATAACTCATGAGAGATTCTGTTGAAAACCTTTTTTTTTTTAAAAAAAACATGCACTCCCCGTCGGGGAATTGAACCCCGGTCTCCCGCGTGACAGGCGGGGATACTCACCACTATACTAACGAGGAGGTGATGTCACATTTCCATGACAAATGATCTTTTAACAGTAAAGGCACAACAATGCGCAATACGTTGTTGTCAGTTGCCGACCCCGGCATCAATTTCCTGAGTGAGCACCTAGCAGACGATCTGTTCCCAGCTAGTTTTTACCCAAACATGGTCCAATCAGCTTCCTCATGTTTAAACAACCCAAATTTTGCAGATAGACACATTTGAGATAATGCCTTTATTTTTTTCATACCCTGGATTAATGTAACAAATAGGAAGGAGCACAATGAGGGGAAAAAAGTTTATGCGCCCAACGTGGGGCTCGAACCCACGACCCTGAGATTAAGAGTCTCATGCTCTACCGACTGAGCTAGCCGGGCTACTTTAACCCATTAATTGACATTGCCAAGGAATGCCGCATGCAGCACTGCAGCTAATTACAACTAAATATGCATCGCCTATGGTACTATACCTAAGAGTGTAGGTATGGCTGGCTGTTATTCATGAATTATATAGGCATTCTGATGCCATTTTAGCATATGGATTCATAGAATGACATAATTAATTAATGAAGTGTAAAATCATAACCATACGTTTATTAGGCCCATGTCAACTGCCGACCTTTGCCGCAGAGAGGTGGATGACTCTTTATTGATGCAGTGACTGAATATAAACTAGTCATGTTTTCTGTTATGTTCATTGTTTTAAAAGGGGCCTTATATAATAAGTCTAGAAAACGACCCTGGATCCGAAAATTCACAAAACCGTGAAATGGGATTTGGCCTAAACATAGTCCATGGGTGCATAGTTCGCAACATGGTTCTTTCAATCATTTGCAATGCCTCATAAAAAAAAATTGATAAAATACAATATGTAAAATGTAGCTAGCTAAGCGGGCTTATAGCAAACAGCCAGTGATCTGCATGAACGCCGTTCATACACATAGGCCCCAGGGCTCTGTCCCTACTCACTCGCTCAAAGCGACACACACACTGAGATCAGAGCTTGTTCTCCTGAAGCAGCTGGTAAGCGACTTTGTTGAAGAACAGTAGCGCCACTGCTCAGTGATCATAGCAGAAAATGCAGTTGGTTTGTACCAAGCTGGAGTTTGTGTGTCCTTAAACATCATGAAATTCAAACACTGTTTCCTACAACTTGAAATTTGAGTCACTGCAGCACAACACTACTTAGCTGATGCATTCAAGCATGGCATCAGCAGAAAATGCTTTCAATATTTTTTTTTTTTTTACATCTCATGGATTAAGGTAGAAAATAGAAAGCACACACAATAAGGGGAAAAAAGTGTATACGCCCAACGTGGGGCTCGAACCCACGACCCTGAGATTAAGAGTCTCATGCTCTACCGACTGAGCTAGCCGGGCTGTTTTAACCAGTGGAAAATAAGGGTTTACGAGTCACACTGCATGTTCCGGCTGCATTGCACCTTTTAACAAAGAACTATGCATCGCCTATGGTAGTATATCTAAAGTATGGTAGACTAAGGAAGACCTTAGCTTCATTGAGAGTGTACTGCATAAATCTGTATCTGCTTTGCTAGCACTTTTGCTGGCACATGGATAGTACACACTATTCTTGCATTTCAGCATACAAAGACAACTTTGAAATAAAACATAATTGTTTCTTTAACACTGAAATAATGCAGAGGGAGAAGCCAAAAACGTGCCCCGTGTGAGGCTCGAACTCACGACCTTCAGATTATGAGACTGACGCGCTGCCTACTGCGCCAACGAGGCCTGTAGCACATGGCCACAATCTGGACTTAGATAGGTACTACAAGTCTTAAATAGGTACTACTGTCTTAAATAAAAGAAACAGTGGGGAAAACACACACACGCGCGCACGCACACACGCGCGCACACACGCGCACGCACACGCGCACGCACACACACGCACACGCAGGCACGCGCACACACACACACACACACACACACACACACACACACACACACACACACACACACACACACACACACACACACACACACACACACACACACACACACACACACACACACACACACACACACACACACAGAGGGGCGACATTCATTAAATCCCATACTATTTAAGCTGGGCTACTATTTAGACATTTTGCACAGTTTCATGTATATATTCTGCTGCTGTGAATTTTCCTACATTAGTACTTGTCTGCAATTATCTGTCTTCAACTATATCTCAATCTTTTCACTGATATAAATAAATTCTTACGATTTCTTTCTAATCTTAGGAATTAAAAAAATTAACAATAACGAATTTATCTTATTCTCAAGGTTGGAAAATTCCTGAGTGCAGCAGTGATTATAGCCTCACTCTTATAAACACTGTCCATCAGCGGGATGACAAACGTGTACCTAAAGGGTCTTGAACGCCATCTGGTGACTGGGTGCAGCATTAACCCCACCTCCTCCATGTTAGTGGATATTTGGGAAAAATTGGACATAAAATACATAATATGTCATAAATATTCATACACATATAGGCTTTAGATACTATGTTTTACTGGTGTAATATACTATGCATTGTTGTACCAGTACATCCAACTTAATATAATAACGGGGTGATAAAAAGTCGTCATTGAAACAGTGTCACTTTTGCCCAATTCAAAAATGGAGGAGACGTTCGCCCCAGCGGCCAATGTCGCATCTGCATATTTAATCCTCCGATTCTGACCTCAAGTTTCATCAACGCACTTCCCATCATAACATCTACGATTTTATCAATGTAATACGTAGAGTTTAAACTTATATTTCACCTCATCGCTCCGCGGTTTACGTTTGATTGAAAAAAATTGGGTTAACCCTAACCCTCGCATCGACATGGTAGAAAAGCAACAGGAAAACTAGCTCGTTAGCTTACAGCAAAACGCGTGACGTCGGTTAGCTTAAACTTGCTTTTAGACGACATGGCACAAAATGGCAACATGTTGGTTAAACGCTGTGGCATTAAACAGACGTTAACTCGCCTTTTGGCAGAGAAGATGTCCATGATTAGAAGATGCTGCTGCTGACTTTCATCGCCACAGTCATCGATGTATCCCACGCTCGCTTCTTCTCGCCGTCAAACTTGAAAAACTTTTAGAAGTGAAATGATCGCAGCCGCCGCCGCGTACAGGTCACGTTACTCCTGCGTGATCGCATCCCCCAGACTCTGACGCACCTGCAATTCAACGTTGGCCAATGGAGGCAGCTCATGGGGATCACGTTCTGTGGGACAGACGCTGGTACATTATATTAAAACCACCGCAAACTGAACCATTTTCTGACACTAGAGGATCTATAACATCGCTGATACATATGGAATTCATTATTGGCTGCAATCTTAGAGCAGTTTGTCTATTTTAGCTTATTTCTTGAGGAATCCTAGTTGGTTTTAGTGTTTTAAAAATGGTTGAAGTGGAATAATCACTCAGGTTGTACTGATGACACATGCAACCTGTGAAATGGATTTTGCATAATTTTAAGGGGTAATAAGGCATGGAAATGTCGGGGGAAACAGATTTAGAGTACTCCTGCAACATTTCAATACATTTAAGAAGGAAAATATTAAGTTATGAGCTGGGTTTCAAGTATACGCTCATGTGTATAAAGCAGGAAATATTCATATACTGGGGAGAGCTCAAACCTCTACCAAGGCCAAGCAGTCCCCCTATGAAATCACATTTAAATTCACTAATTCTGGATTTTAAATTGGATCTGTGCATAAATAACAGTCCCCTAAATATACCTGATTTCTTTCATCAAGATCCATAAAGGATTGTCTGAGCAATAAAGGAAAATGTCTCACAGTCCTGGATCTGTATCAAAATGTAAGTCCCTGGACCCCTACTACATCCGTCCACCAATTTCCGTGGTAATCCATGCTGTGGTTTTTGCGTAATCTGTCCTAAAATCAAGCAAAGGGTCTGAAGCAAAAATGTAACCTCCCTCGTGGAGGCAATAAAATCAGACATTTGTGAATTGAAAGCCATATTTAATAATTTAATTTCACCATGCATAAACCATATAGAAAATCCTTTACAGCTATGACAATAAAAAAAACATTTCATGATGCCCCCCCAAAAAAAGTAAGCGTCACAGATCACTGAAGGCCCACAAGTTTTACTCAGATTAGTGTGAAGTTAGTACATCGTTTAATCAGCAGGGTTTTATTTCACCCTGGAACGTATGAACAACAGAAAGTCAACACAACAGTATAAAAAATTAAAAATGAATAACTTGTGAAAAATCTAAACATGATTTCTTGCCTGTCACCTTATTGTACACCCAACCTAGCACTGGCACAGTTGATTTTTAAATCCATAACTCCGTCTTTGCTTTGAGAAATGTGTCCTAATCAGAAATAGTTAGTCGGTGCCCCCGACAGAAATGGGGGTAGAAATAAATGAAGTGAGTTAGTTGAGGTGGCGGTCTGTGTAGGAGGCATCCAATCTACACCTCCACCCTTTCAAATGGCACTAATTTCAATAAAAGAGAGAGAGAGAGAGAGAGAGAGAGAGAGAGGAAACAAAAACACTCCGGTCATAACACAATTGATTACCATCATCGTCCCACAGATTATACAGCTTTAATCACATCAGAGCATGGACAAAACATTTCAGTAAACCTTCTCCGTATGCAATGTTTGGCCATGACCCGATCTTCACCCTGTTGTCTTCTGGTTGGCATTTGATTTACAGAGGGAAATCTTCTTGCCCAGCCCTGCTAATGTACAATACTGCTTTATAAAAAACGACCAACAAAAGCAAAAACAACGTAAAGCACCGTTTCACATATTTCAAGTCACATATGATGAGTCCCTCTCTTCACGATCTGTCACCGGGGTAACGTATGACAACTAAAGCCGTCTTTAATGAGATATGAAATGAAAACAAGCTGCCAAGTTAATGCCGTGTCTGTAATGTTGTCTTTGTTGAATTAGTTAGTTAGCGTTGTTAGTTGGTTAGCGTTGATTTTAGTTTGCAAATTAGGAGAAGATATGTCAATAAGGCTCAGATCGTGAACTGGAAGAGGCTACATTTACATTTGCTGAAACTTTCCCCAACACTTCTTGCTATAAATGGACTGCGTTGTTGTTTTTCAAGAGGTTTTTCTCCCTTAGAGGCAAAGCAGGCAGGCAGAGAGGAGGGAGAACACAGGATTCGTTCGGAAATAGTGGGAAAAAACATGCCTTCGCTCGATTCACAGCTCGAACACGGAGTGTTTTAACACAGCAAAACTGTCTTAAACAAAAGCTTATAATGTGACATGAAAAAAGGGATAAGTGGGCATTGATTTCCTATTTTAGCAACTAAAATAAAAATCTATGCTAGAGAAGGATTACTGCATAATTACACATCGGTGAATGGAAGCAGGCGCTGTAAAGACAAAAAGAAGCAGGAAATCAAAACACAATAGGTCCAAGTCACTTAAATTCCACAAGAGGAATGAGTGAGTGATTCTTTCATCCATCCAGCTGCCTACACTTCTGACGTCAGTGCTTCTTCTTCAAGGATTAAATGGACACCTTGACAGCACAGACAACTGGTGTCTTTATTCTTGTTTGCTCGTGGCTAACACTTTGGTTTCAATGCCAACCCAAGGTTTTCTTGTAAATGAAGCTGATTTTCTTTCTCCCCAGAAGAGCAAGACGTATAATAAGCAGGGTAAAAAAAAAGTCAAGGCATCCATTTAAGAAAGAGAAGATATGAACTCAGAGATGAAAATTATTGTCCTTCCCAGTATTCAGTGTTCCAGTAAGTCCTTTTTGTACAGTTATAGCATTGCAATTTTTGGAAGCTTCAAGTTTGTTTATGAATCAAAAATGAAGGGAAATACTGCATCCTTCCATCTTTATTTTTATTTCTTCTTTGCAAATAGCCTCCTCCTTCATTGCTCCTTTTATCCACGCAGATGTTTCTCCTTCATTTCCACGTCAAAAGTCACTTTTTTCCTCTGTCTTTTCATGATGCGTAACTGCTTGAGCATCGCCCCGCTCTTTCTGTCCTTTCCCTCCCTCTCAGAACAGCACGTCTTCGTTGGTAATGAGCATTTCCACCACTAGTCTCTGGTATCGGATGTCGTTGAGCGCCGTCATGGCGTCCAAGTCGGGGGCCCTCATGAGCGTCGGGCCGAAGACGATGCCCAGGTTCTCGCTGGGCATGAGGTTGTCCTTCTCGCACTGGGTCACCCTGGATGGAGAGAGAGGGGGAGGAATTATGTGAAGCGGGAAAAAAATGACCATGATCAAGGAATCAAGAAAACAAGAAGTAACACAACTGCACAGCCAGAGGTATGTGAGGTGGTGAAATCAGTTTGTTCAGACCTCTTGAGGTGACCCATGAGGTATCGCAGTGACTCGCAGTGAGCAGGCGGCAGCAGCTTCAAGGCCTCGTTGAGAGACTCCAGCCGTTTTTCTGGGTCCGAAATCTCTGTGATACGCAAAACACACAGAATGAACAGTGAGAAAAACTTGTCACAGGAACACTTCCATGTTGGATTAAAAAATGGCAAAATACATGTCTTTAACAGACTTATAGGATACATAGGAAAGCAAGAAGCCCTACTTGCTGTTTCTATGAAGTGTGGGTAAGCATCATAAGTGATGAGGGGGATCGGCAGCTCTCTGAAGTAGAGTTTGAGGGCTCCAGTGATGATGTTGATGTCCTCGTAAGCATTTGAGGAAATGTCCGCCTTTTCTCCGTCTGTCGAGGAAAACAGAAACAACCAGTGAGTTACTTTCGGTGGAAAAAAGAAACTCCAAGGTTGCCATCCAAGGGGAAATATGCATCTCTGGAGGATTGTGTTGATGATTAAGTGGTAGTGGTGGAGGTTTCACATATTTTAAGAAAAGGAACAACAGGGGGCGACACTCACCTCTGTCAAAGGCCAGCTTGACATCTTCAATCAGCTCACTGAAGCCTGATATTCTGTACAACCCCTCTGACTGCAGACCTGGAGTTGGACGAGGAGAGTTGAAGGGACACTAACATTAATATAATATATTAATCAAAATTAAATTGGAGTGTGGCTGAATAATTTCTTTAAATATTTAGAGCTTTATTAATCGGCCATAATCTTTATGATTAATTATTTAAGACTATGTGCCAGAAGTCTCTGGTTATTCTCAGATATGAATATTTGAACTCCTGAACATGAGGGGTGGAATGTAACAAAGATTGAAAGGCAATGAGATTCAACAGCTTTCAGTGATGGGGGGTTGGGTGTGTTTTCAGCCGTCTCTCCGGATTCCAGTGAAGTTCAATCACTTCACGTTGTTGTCTCTATTGATTTCACATATTAGTTTCACTCCGGCCTTGAATCATAATCAATAAAATCCTGTCTGCAGCAGCATCTATTCTGCTTGTGCACATACCGCCACTGGGACACGGACACACACACACACACACACGGACACACGGACACACACACGGACACACACACGGACACACGGACACACACACACACACACACACACACACACACACACACACACACACACACCAGTTGGCAAACAATACTTATGAGCCATTTTTATATAATCACAATGACTCACACACCAACAGTATGCATGCACGTGCTCTCACCTCTGGCCTCGATTTCCTGTATGCACATATCGACCACCATGGGTCTCTTGGCATTGTGGGCTTTGACCAGCGTGGTCAGGTCGCAGCTGTACACCTTCTTGACGTGCCGCAGGTCCGGCTGACAGTCATTGGGCACGACTTTGGAGCACTGCTTATGTACATTCAACCCGCAGTCTGACGGGAGAAAGACGAGAGACAGTTTAACATCACTTCCTGAAGCAAATTACGAATGTGCTCCATTATGCTGCTTTCAACTGTTTACAGGACAGTGGAGTTTTTTTTATATTATATCACAGTAAGTAGCCTGGATGGTAAAAGTTCCATAGTTCACATAGGCGCTGCAGAGGCTAAGTTCATCACCCACACACAGTAATACTCACACTGCCACTCTGTTCTTTGGCACTGAGCTGAATCTTTTAACATTTGAAATCTGTGATACGCTGCTTCAGATGAGTCAACAGCACTAGTGACTAACTTTAGCCTGCTGTCTACTTTTGAGTCACGACTTGAAAGAGAGGAGGTGCGACGTGTCGAACATGACAAAAAGGGGCAGAGATTGAATCTTTTATGGAGCTTTTCTTTGTGATAAGTGAGTGTGGAATACAATGGTGGGTGTGTTCATGTTGGTTACCTGCACACTTCACTCCCTGAGCGATGAGACCCCACATGAAGTTGGCACAGTACTCGCACCAGTGGGGGCCCCTGAATGTGTGAACCTGGTATAAAGAGAGACAGTAAAAAGGTTAATTAAACAGGAAAGGTTAGACAGCAAAATATTCATATAAGCCTTGGTCAGGTAATACTTGACCCAGCAACAATAACAGGCACTAACAAAAGAATGATGGCAAAATAATATAAAGAAATATAGTGAGGAGAGAGTTCAATCTGCTCATTTATTGCTAATTGGTTCTATATAATGAAATGCTAATGACCTTCATCACATCACAGGGCTTTTTGTGTGTGTGTCTGTCGGTGTGGGTTCATCCACATTTCCCTTGAGCTCAGGACACTGTGGCTCTGACCTTTGTGCTCTTTGCTAATGGCTGCATGTAATATGGAAATCTGGGAGTTCGAGGCACTAAACAGAGGTTTGAAATGTAAATGTAGTGTGTTTGTCTGTGTGTGTGCTCTCTGAGGTCAATTTGAATAAGACCCCATAAGCTGAATCAGCACACACACACACACACACACACACACACACACACACACACACACACACACACACACACACACACACACACACACACACACACACACACACACACACACACACACACACACACACACACACACACACACACACCACAGAGCAGAGGATTAAGAGAGCGAAGGAGTCCCTCACCTTGAAGTTGTGGACCTTCTCGTACTTGGGCGCCAAGTCGCTCTCCCTCAGGGTTGCCCGCCGCACCAGCGATGTGAGCTGCGAAAGGGCAAAAGATCTGATTGGTTGCCAGAAGGTGGAAGCAGGGGAGGTGGGTTTAGAGGGGGCTGGCACCCGGTTGAGATGGGTCCCAGAGCCTGTGCTGGGGTCCGATGGGCTCCCGGAGACCGGCAGGGAGGGAATTGAACCAGCGCTGACATTTAAACCGAAAGCTGCTGTAAACAAAGAGCCCTTCTGAGTTGTTTCCTTCTCGGCTCGCCTGCGTGACTGCTTTTTACCCCGTTTAATGATGTGCGACTCACGGCTCGGCATTGTGCAAGCTGAAGGTTTGGTATTGAATTTTAAATCAAACAATTGCCTCAGAGACCAAAATCTGAATCACACTAATAAATAATCAGAAAGCCAAGAAATATGAAATCAAAAGAAGGAAATATTCTTTAAAATATTCTGTTAAAAACTAGAAATAAACAGCATTTGACAACAACATCCCAAACCAAGGAGCCAACGCAGCAGACACAGGACCAATCCTGCTGTTTTAGTACCACAAAGATCAGCCAATCAGATTAGCTCTGCAGCTGACGGGGCTGCAATTCCAGTTCACAACAAAAAACAAAAGCCAGCCGGTCTAATAAAACATCTGCCTGCTCCAAAATACCCAGAGAAAGTTCAACGAATATAAATCAACACATCTTCCTGGAAGCAAAATCCATCACACAGGACTGATGCGGCAGAATGAGCGCTGCCGTCTCTCGGTCTCATGTAGGTGAGCGCCTCAGCCCACATGGCTCGGTGTGTGCGTTAATCCGCTTTTTCACACACACACACACACACACACACACACACACACACACACACACACACACACACACACACACACACACACACACACACACACACACACACACACACACACACACACACACACACACACACACACACACACACACACACACACACCAGTGGAGGAGGGAGGGACAGAGGCGGCGAGAGCAAGGAGAGGAGGGGGGAGGCTGCGCTATGGAGCACAGGCGGACGAATTTAACAGGTCACATTGAGAGAGAGGAGAGCCAATCGGAATTCAGGGATTCTTGTTGTTCGCCACCGATTCTGCCCCCGTTGATTGTCCCGGGAGAGAAAGGGGAAGAATGAACGGAGAGAAAAGCTGTTATTTAATTAATTTGTTCACACTTTTTGTTCCTCTTTGTTTCCCTCCTTTCTCCCGGCAATCCCCTCTAATATTTCCCTTTTTCCCCAAATACCTGTCCAGTGTGTGTGCTGCTCGAAAAATCTCAACAGAATATACACAATCCTACATGCTTACATTGCTCCATGTCCATTAATTTGGATCATAGAGGAGACAGTATATAAGAACAGTTTAAGGCTAAATAAGCATGTTGCAGGTTTCTGGTTACGTGTCAGCTCTGGTATAAGGGATGTTTGGACTGTCAACAACCAAGCAGTGGGAAGGCATTAAATCCTGTTAGTGCGGGGGAGATTTACACGCTTTCAGCTGTGTTTTGATCTTTGACACGCACTAATGAAATTATTGTTTCTGTGTCATCTTGAGAAGATATCAGCAAAAAAAAATTAAATTTCAGATGCAAAAATCCCTTCGAAAGAGCCACAGCAGATTCAAATCCCTTATCTTCAGCTCATATACATAACACAGTGAATATGTATGACTGGTCATGGTTATTTAATGATGTTTTCATTGCAGGGAAATGGCAGGGTTGAGAGGTGGTGGGTTTCAGACAAAAGAGACCCTCGATTACAGACAGATGTAGAAAT
This sequence comes from Verasper variegatus, assembly GCA_026259375.1. Taxonomy (NCBI): domain Eukaryota; kingdom Metazoa; phylum Chordata; class Actinopteri; order Pleuronectiformes; family Pleuronectidae; genus Verasper; species Verasper variegatus. Next base: position 28,256,082 of record CM048038.1, on the reverse strand, counting down.
TTAAATGGAAAGGGAAAGAAATGGATAGAGGATATCATCCGGGGACCTTAAATCTCCTCGTAGATTTTTACAATTCTGTGTTGAAACCAAATTCCTGCCATTTCCTCTCACCATCCACTCAAATCAATCTCACCAGAACAAGGCCTTAAAAATTAATTTTTAAAAAACTCATCAGCAGGACCACGTCTTTATTTTCCCCGCGGGGGCCATAAAGCTGCATTTAACTCGCTACGAACGGCGATTAGGCGTGTGAACACATGAAATATGTATATCTCCTGGATGTATGACTTCCCTGCAGAGAGCCACCTCTGGTCTCAATGTCACAGCCGTACTGCTTTGTCTGCAAATCCACCCAATTACGAAAAGCACATATGTACACAGGACCATCCCCACTACACACATACATGTAGACAGTGATGTATGAGGTGCAGCAATGGTGGTTATGCGCTGCAGGTCATACGAGGCCTCAGGAGGTTCAGCGCTGGTGTGGCAGATAAACGCATTGCATGTTGCACACAACACTTCCTCTTGAGACAGTTATATACGTAGGCCTGTTCCTGAAGGTTCTGCAGCAGTTTCCAGAGTCAATCTGCAATCATCCTCTGCCTCGTTTCCTTGCACCTGCCTGAACAAACACGCAGCTGCAGAACGGAACATTTCCGTTTAACGTAGCACGGTGATTTATAATTAGAGTTGGCTCCTGCGTCGTGCAGAAACCTCACATCTGCACACTTTTTTTTGCCACTTTTATTTTCATTCTGTGCGAAAACCCCCACCCCCTAGAAAAAAGTCAATGAATAAGAACTAAATGCACAGAGGAGTGGAAACTAACGAGCCAACAACAAACTCCGCTCTGGAGCACTCAGTCCGAGGCTTTTGGGAGATAGCAGGTTTCTGCAGGCAAACTGCTGTTACGTAATTTTACTGCAGAGTCCTTGGCTGGAGGCCATCACTCCTCTGCATCCATCCTCCTCCTCGTTCTTCTGTTTCTTCTTCCACCATGTTCCTCAACTCTCATCCTTCCATCCCAGCTCTGTGCATCCAGAAACTTTCTTTCCCGTAGCTTTACCCAAACTTGCAATTCTCAGATATTGGTTTCTTAACAGGAATATTATTTGGTCTCTACTGTATGTGAACACTACTCTATTTCTTATCCCAAACATACACATATATATATATATATATATATCTATCAACAATCAACTACTTGGATGATTGGTTCATTCTGAGGTGTCCTGTCCTTACCCTCTCCTCTGCATTGCAGTCATCTTTGGTCGGAGCAGGGGCCTCAGGGCTGAGTGGCAGATGCTTCTTCAGGGTGGGCTCCTGGTTCAGGGTGGTGTAGCCCACGTGTTCATAGATGGGGTTTATGGTCATCTTGGCGATGTACTCCGCTGCCTGGAAGAAGAGAGGGCAACTCTTAACACGTTTTTTCAACACAGATATTATTAATCACAGGTCAACCCTAACCCTAGACTATTAATGATTCTGTCTTAAAAAAGTTAATGGGAGAGAGAATGTGCACAAAAAAAGAGGAAAATTCTATATTTCCTTTTTTCTTTCAGGGATCCATATAATTTAGAAAACAAGTGATGAGCATGGGTTATTATGTAAGTGAAGAAAGCTGATTTTGTTTACCTGGCAAACTGCAAGCGTGATGCTTTAAATGCAGAATTACAACTTTTCAACCCTGATCCGTGGATCCATCTGTTCCATGCTGTTATTTTTAGCTTTTGAGGTAGAACGTGGCCCGTGTTTGTTAGTAAGGCTGAAGGGGGGGGGATGACACGTGAATGCAAACACAAGCGCACACCTTTGTCTCAATGTAGAGCGTGATCAGGCCGTCCGTGACCAGGTCGTGGATGGACTCAAACCTCTTCTCTCCGACAAAGTGTTTCCCGTCGTGGTAGAGACGGAAGTTTCTCGTCTGGTTCCCGAACCTGGGGTTGGAATGAAAGAGGGCAGACTGGTGAAAAACAGGCAACATCAATCCCTAGACCCAATTGTTAAACAATTTTTTTCTGATAAAACATAATCATTATGACAAGAGTAAATGATTTGAGTTTTTGTATTATACCTCATATTTAAATGAGAATTATATTTTACAACCACACAACAAATACTGCAGCATTTTACTAAAATATAAGTCAAAAATCAGCTCAGACTCTGTGACAGATCGACCCTGAACTGGGCCACCACATCATCTGCTCCTCCGTGGATCACAATGAAACCCAGCACGAGATTAAACAGCATCATTAGACCATTAACCCAAAATCCAACCTTTCCTTTTCTGCCAACCCAGACTGGGACGCTAGTTTATGAAGAAGTATTTATGGAATGTAATTATAACCACGGGGCTGGAGGAGGAGGCGAAAGGGAGAGGAACTGGCGCAGGTGGAAGAATGACATGGCTATGAATAGAATAAACTGACCCAAAACTACATTCAAATCAAGTCAGGCACCCATTTAGAAGTGTGACACCTACTCTGAGAGAAATGAGGCCTCCCATTCAAGTTAAACTGAGGATCGAAATGATATAAACTAAGTAGGCCAAGGGAACAGAGTGGTTTTAAGGATACAGAAAAGGCTCTTTAGGATGCAACAAATGGCCCAAACACACAACTGAAGGGCCTCAGAGTAAGACACTGAATCACTACCTGCAGTAATGACTCCTAAAACAAACATGTAGCGAAAGGGAACTATTCCTCTCTCACACTCTCCTCACAAGGGAAGGCTCGCTGGAAGGTGGTGTGCAATGCCATGTGAGTTTAGAGATGAGCGCCTCTGAGCAGCTTAAAGCTTGACTGCTGCCTTTACTGAGGGCAGCGGGGGGGGGGGGGGGTAAACCCTCACACCTCACAACACCTGGGGCCTGTACACACGGCCACACCGCTTCGTGCCTTGACACACAAATACGTGTGGGCAAAGGCAAAAGGGGTTAGCGGTCAAATAACAGTTTCTGCAAGGTCTTGGGGGGGTAAGCAAAATATCTCAAAAGGCAGTTAAATCAACAAACTTTGTCACGCGTTTCCTAAAATATTTCACTGTAAATTGGCAGCTTATAAAAAGAATGTCTCTATTTCTCCAGACAATGGATTTCCTGGACTTCATCATCTCGAGTCTATAGCTTAAGGATTTTGGTTTTTCTACTTGTAATTGTCCAGAACGTTTGCTTGTAAACATCCAGTGGCACCACTCAGCTTACGTGTTCTTAATTGTTTGAGGGCGCTTTCAAAGCTACCTAGTACGGATGTTTGTACTGATTGCAGGAAGTTGAAACAACATTAAAGAATAAAAGAAGAAAAAGAAAAGGAAGCTGCTCATAGGATTGTTTGCAGTCTTTGCTACTTGCCGATATAATGTCTGAACGTCAAGGGTGTCCATGTGGTGCATTTGAACCTGTGTTTAGTTTTGCGCTTGAAGTTGGTCATACTGGTAATAACACAATAATAAAATTACTGTGGCAACGAGCCGCCGACAATACATCATACGCTCCCAGTCTCTCTAAATGAATCCAACACAAACACACCTTAAAGCCAGTGTGTATGTGCCAGGCTGTCTCTGACTCTCTCTGATGAGGTAGCTGCCTTCGGCCTGACTCAGTGACTGGTCGGCCTCTTCTCTCGAGATCATCCCATGGTACCTGGACACAAAGAGGAGTAATTATAGATCTGTTAAATTGCATGTGGGAAACACATGGTTGAATTGAAAGGGAAAAAAGGTGGCGATTTGGTTCAAAACCTTCATCAATGCCTGAAATGTCTCTGACAACTGATGCAACACAGAGTAAACTTACTCTCTCCCATAGTATTTAGGCCGGTTGTCCACCTGCAGGGTGAAGAAGAATAAACAATGTCAAGAACGTCATAAGACCACATTTACATTCATCTGTAAAGAGAAAAAAGTTATTGACAAGTTGATATGCAAGAATTTATTGTTCTACATGGTGTTTATTATTTAGTGCCATAAAAATAAAATATAAAATATTTTATAGCCTAATGCAGTAGCAGATCATTCATAAAATACTTGCATTCCAAAAATAACAACACTATAGTATGTGGAATGCCCCGGCCTACAAGATTGTACATGTGTGCTCTTGCTGAACATGTCCCCCAGACTTTGGCACGTTTTCAACACTTGCATGTAAACCTTGCTTTGTGCCCAGCGTGCGTCCTTAGCTGATGAGTGCGCGGGTGCAGAGAATATTGCACGAGTCAGTTGAAAATAAGCGGAACATTGTGTTGTTCTCGGCGAAATTGCTGCAGAGCCAATAAATCAACAAAGACCCGGCAAACCGCGGTGAATATTAATTTGGACGCGCTGTGTGTGAAGTACGGGGGCAGTCCAGTTTAGCACAGGCGTGTCATTACACACACATTGCGGGAAATGATTGTTTTCAGCTTTTACTTTGAGCAAGAAATAATTATAACAAAATGAAGTCATGGTGGTAAAAGTCAGAGAGGAATGAAAGACAATCAGGCTGGTTTATGATCAGAGAGGAGGAATGCTGTGCCTGTGTCATCGCCCATGCACGTGCACCTCTGGACACCTACCAAAAACCACTGAGGCCTAATAGCCGTCACTAATAATCAGCAGATATCCCGCCGAGCTGGAAGGGAAATAACTCTTTGAGAGAAGAATGCACTCTGAGGCTCCCACTGCGAAGTGTATTTCACACGGAATGATGAAATGAATTGGTAAGGGGTGAAACGGTGAGAGTGGCAGAATGTGGAGAACACACAAATTTTTATTTACTTTTGTCGAGTGATTTAAGCAAATGAATGTTGATTTAGTACTTGAACATAACCCTAACCCATAAAGATCAGAAGTTATCCTGCATTTAGTTACTTGATATCTCTCAAAGTCTGAATAGTAATCATGGAGGATAATGTCAGCTCGCAACTAAAAGGCTGTAATTACTCATGATAAAAAAAAACTGAGAAATAACCTCAAGTAATTTGCCTAAAAACTGAACATCCTGAATGATTTTAGGCACAGCTTGAAGCCAAAACAGTGGATACAGATTTTTATTTCAATACCAAGCCATCATTAGAGATGTTATCATACAGATACAAGCACCGCAAATGCCTCAAATACCCCAGAAAATGCTGGGTCAGGCCTCGGCGAGTACATGAATTTATGTAATGATCTGATACCACATCTTTAAAGCAAGAAACATAAACACATACAGCTTTTAAATACATTAGAAAAGTTCTTATTGTTGTGAATGCACTGGTAATGGAGCAGTACTGTCAACCGATACAATCAGGGTATTGATCATAACCCAAGTTATCCTCATCTTGTTGCTTATTTTGTCCAACCCAGAGTCCAAAATCTAAATATATTCCATGTATTCTAAAAAACATAATGGAACCCAAGATCGCTCAGTTAAAGGACTCATTTGAGCCACGACTTCACCCGGACATGACACAAATTACCAGCCGCAGATAAGTGCTTATTGGGGCATCATTAATTCACATATGGCTGGACTCCCAGTAGACACCATGGGGCTGGTGGGAGCGGGGTTGAGGGTGGCAGGGCACTGACACTCCTGTCTGTCTGCCAGTCTGCTGCTTTTTAACTGGGTCAGCACCTGACCAGGCCGGGGAATGAAACGCAACAGCTGTTCATTTAGCATCCTCCCTCCCTCCCTCCCTCCCTCCCCTCCCCCCCCCTCTCCCTCTCCCTCTCCCTCTCTCTCTCTCTCTCTCTCTCTCTCTCTCTCTCTCTCTCTCTCTCTCTCTCTCTCTCTCTCTCTCTCTCTCTCTCTCTTAGTGGCATCCCTTAGCACCTGAGTGCCCTTGGCGAGCATGCAGCCTCCCCTAACTACACTTATTCCACCATATACAAACAAAGAGGTTTAAACACTGAATTATGCTTTAACCTCAAAGTGCTGTTAAATCGCTTTCAATAATACAAAACCTACTTTAACCAACATAAAATAATGTGCCGTGTTAAACCTTTTAGATCATGTGCTGTGTTTAACATGTGCTACAGACGGTTTAACAGATCCTCTCCCTCGAGACGACGGATTCCCGGACTACAGCAAAAACGATCAGTCCCGCTGAAAGCCGACATCAGCAAATATAGTCTCGGGGAAGGCAGAATCACACATTAACTCACACAGCAACACACATGCACAGAGACACACAAGTAATGTTCAGACTGCTTGAGGCTTTGATCCATACCAGTATTTTTTTGTTTTATGTTTTTCAGGTTATTATCGTATTTACCCACAAAGATTGGAATATGTTTAATCTATGTGAAGGTCTATCTATCGATCAATCCATTTTTTACACTGTACACTAGGTACCACTATGTTTATTTGATGCATGACAATCTGTATTCTAAGATAGACAAGGCAGTTGTAGGCAAAGAGTTCGGGGGTTTGATCCCTGGCTCCTCTAGTCCACATGCAAAAGTGCCAGTGGGCAATACACTGAGCCCCCATATTTGCCCGTCAGGTTGTAGATGGTGTGTGATATAAAAAGTGCATTATGAATGTGTGTGTGAATGGGTGTATGTAAGAGTGAATAACTTTTACTGGCCAACAAGACATTTACCATTTACTAACCTGACCTGGTGGAGGCCGCTTGTAAAATCAGATATCTGACTTAATAATAATAAACTCATAAAATAATAAACGATACCAGTGCAATACTATTTACACCTGGGAATTAGGGAGTGTGTTCTCTTACCTCACAGGTGCAGGTGAGTCTGCGTGGGTGAGGCGCCTCCTGCTGGAGCTGGTACACTGAGGGAGGGAACACAGCAGTTCATCAGCAAAAAAAAAACAGGACAGTGAACGATAGCATGAATATCCCAAACGCGCGATACTCACAAGGAAATAACAATAGAAGTTAACGTTTATAAATCGGGCTAATAACAAAAAAAATGTTCCACTGAAACTTACAGTAAGACTTCCACACCGGTGGCCGGTATTCGTCATGATCTGAGAGCAGAAAAAAGTACAATGGATTAAACAGCTGCAACATTACTCAAACACAATTTCCTCTGCTTCTGCGCCCCCAAGTGGAGAAAATGTGACGGTGATCAGAGCTGATTTGATTGGAACGGGCTCAAGATTTACCCATCTCTTTACTTTCGATTTTAAATGCATGCAATAATATAAAGTTGCTATTAAACCATTTGTTTTATACATTCAATCAAATCTACTCAAATGCTAGTTTGACGGAAGAGCTTTTAGAAAACCATCGAAAAAGCAGAAGTTACTTTTTTAAACTATATTCTTAAATAATTTTGTAGCTTCAGCAAATAATAACATTAAATAAACTGATAAATATCTAAATTAGGAGATTACATAGCTAACACTGCAGTTTCAGCTTATAGCACAAAAGACTATTGGAAGGAAGTATTTTTTCCTCTTTACAGCATTTAAATTCTCTACTTTTTCTCCTGGGCTACATTAACCAACCCCAATATATATCACGGATGGAAGACGTATATAGATCCTAGTTACACCACATTATACAAGTACATGTACCTCTATTCAAAATGTTCAGTCAAATTAGAATGATTATCAGCAAAATGTACTCAAAGCATTAGAAATTGCTCACTATGTGGCAGAGGGAGACATTATTTATTTTATGTAAATATATTTTGGTATCAGTGAAGCATTACTATCCAAGCAGCTTGTAGCAGATCTCACCTACTTGTTATTGTGTCTAAAGATTCAATGTTTTATTGCCACACAACTCAACTGTTTGGAATTTGCCTCAGTTCGCACACAAGGAGACAATAATCGCAGCATAACACATAACAAGAAATGAAATATAACACATTCCAACCCACTCCCTATAGAAACATAACATGCATCTGTGGATGTAAAATACAGAATAAATACAGAATAAAGGGGGAATAAAGGGATTTGATGGTTCTGCAGTCAATGCTTTTTGAGGGAAGCCTTACTTTTGATGACCCTAAGAAAAAAAGCTCAATATATTAAGAAGCATCATATTGCATCACCTGATTGTATGATTTTTAATGGAAATCCTTCAATTGCAAAGTTTCCAGTAAGTAAACAAGTGCAGGGACCAAGATTTGAGAAAGTTGCATGAAATGGAACTTTTAACGCTGGATCCACGGTGTGTTTTCTTGTCATGTAAACAGAAGGAATTCTAATAAAAGGAGAGTTGATCAGAGGACAAACACATGAATCGCCAGGTGAGCTGCTGCTTACCAAACACATTTAGGGCCATCTTGATTATCTGGTGCGATGATGATGGACAATAATTAATCAGCAGATCCAAATCCCCAGTTTAAAAAAAAAAAACGGAGAGCCTGCTTAGTTGAGATCTGGAAAGAGAAACAGACACACATGTGCATCAATGAATAACCAGATGTTGTGGTTTGATCAACCAGTGGCTGTGGGGACGAGGCTGGGCAGAAAAACAGCTGACTAACGCGTTTTAAACAAGAAATGACCACAGGCACGAGCTAACGTTAGCGGAGCCGCGCGACGCTACTTCAGTTACCTGGCGTTTCAAAAAAAAATCCCCGAGAATAACAAAATACGTAGACGAAGGGATGTCGCGGAGACAAACATTCCCCACGGTCACACGAGGAAACGACCCGGTGGTTTTGTCCGTGTAACGGGGAGATGATAATAAGACGTAGTACTCACTCTCACATCCACTCTGCCCCGTGGTCGCCATCTTGCTGGGTCACGTGAGCAGTCTCGCCCTCGCTCTGTCTCGGGTAGCTATGGCAACGGACTTGATAAAGATTAGAATAAATACACATCGGTAATTACCGCGATAAATAATGATAATGTTAACACGTTTTATTGATACAGCAACTTAATTCGAAAATGCATCTCAAAGTTCTTAACAATAAAATCAAAGAAATGAAATAAGATTAGAAATGAGAACACGTTAGCAATAAAATAACACACTAAAAACTAGCAAAAGATATAAAAAGTCACATTATTATTTATTTTATATTGAAAGACTGGTTTCTGCCCCAGAGTGAAGGTTGTGGTAAGAAATATATCAACATACATCAAACCTTTGTTATATTGATGAAACTTATATCGCAGTAATTATTAGTATTCTTCTATCGCTCAGCCCTGATATAAAGAACTTTTTATTTCGTCAGATATAGTCGATTGACGTTGTGTTAACTTATGACTGATGAAAAAACGCTTTGTCACTAGATTAAATATCACAAACACCCCAAATGCTTTAGTCCATTTTCCATTCGCTTAGTCGGAAGAGCGTGGCACTAACAACACAATGGTCGCAGCTGACAGATGCATTACTGCCACCTACTGGACAGGACTAGAAGGCGATATCTCTACTCCAGTACAGTTCAGAATGAAATACCCTCTACTGAACTCCATGCATTTGACAGCTTTATTTAGAAGTCTTTTTTTACTTTTCTGGCACTATACATAGTATGAACTATTTGAGAATTCAGGCTAGATCAACAACAAATAAGTGACATTTTATGCTCAGTCAAACCAGTGGAAATTGTTGTTTAACCCATTGATTGTATATAAAGGTGGACAACATGACAGCTCCACCAAAAGTGAAGCCAAAATGTCTCAAATGTCCCCTGGTGGCTGGCTGCAGTACAGGTCATGAACCCCGCCTCCTCCATGTTAGAGGATGGCACACGGGCCAAACCTAAAAGTCAGATTACACGTTTAGAGATAATTGTTATAACACAGATGCATGATTTATTCCCAAGTGCTCATATTTGGTTTTAATTAGTTATTTGATGTTATAAAACTGAGTGAAACATTATGATGGCAGCTTAGACTGACTAAGTGGATCATGAATAAATTCACTAAGAAGCATATAAATCTGAAAGATTCACGTATATTGTGTTGGAGAACACATCAACATGTTTCATTGCTGCTTGTTAGTAGCAGACCATAATCAACATTGAAATTAATATTAAACTACATGCAGCATTTTAGCCCAAGGCCTTTCATTTGGAGTTTGGCTGAACTCTGCAGGAGCTAGTGAATGTTTCCAAATATCTACTCCAATCCATTCATATTTTCTGCTGTATGCATTTATTAATCTGTGTGATGGCAGCACACTAGTGTGACAAAAATGTGCATATTCACATTACGGCTGCATTTACAACAATGCAAACTTATTATCTGAAGCATTAGTTACATTTAACACTGCATATAATGAGACTTTAGCAAATAAACATCCTTTTGGGCTTGTTTTTGTTATATGTGTTTTCATTCTTCAGCTGCTTTAAGTTGCCTGATGCCTCCTTCTAATAAATTACATAATAATACAAAAACAATATAAAATTAATTATGAATGTCTGCAGCTATTCCTGCACTGAAAAATCAACTCAAATGAATCCAGTGTCTGTACTCCTACCTCTTAAAACAATGAAGAATAGCATTACTATATCATGCAGATGATCATTTGAAGACGATACTGTCCTTCAGCCAGCGTGCATGCATAAAACTAACAGCCTGTTTCCCGTCTTGGTGAACTCTGTGTTCACTCTGCGAGCCTTATCTATTCAGCACTGGTCGTACCGGTATCCTGTCTTCAAAATAACTCAAAGTCCTCCCCGGGTAAGTGTCTGGCAGGATTTGGACTTCTGACACTACTGACATTGTTGCTTCACTTGAGCATTTCTATTCTTGTGAGGCTTGATAATTACATCTCACCTTGGACCTTTCACTCATTTACTTCATAGTTTACTTGTATCTAAAGTATCTAAACACTCATTTTTCATTTCTGGGCTACATTAACCAACTCTAATATATATCAAGGATGGAAGATGTAGCTATTTAGATCCTTTACCTATAAGTAAATAATATCACCACATTATTCAAATACTCTAACAAGTAAAAGTCCTGGATTCGAAATTTCACGAAAGAAGCCCTTTGTTTCACTGTGTATGTGTGTGACCATGGTTACCAAGGGTCCTTTGGAGTCTCCAAATGGCCTTTTTTGGAAAACACCTAGACATACCCTTAGAAAAACATGTGTAAAATATTCATTTTCTGTGGTATTGTTATCAAATTTGAACTTGGGCTAGGTAAGGCTTCATGCTGTGGTCCCATTGTGTTTCCCAGCTCATAAGTCCCAGCTGGAGTCATCTGCAGGCATCGGTTTACCAAAAAATATTCAGGCAGAAAAAAACCCTTCTACATCAGTGTGTTCCAACTTTTATTACTCAATGCCAGTAGCACAAAAATTCAGAGTGTTACCTTTCAAAAGAGACCAAAACCATGCATGTACTCCAAATGGTTCAAGAACAGCTTTCAATTTACTTTGGGTATGCCTTAGATAGACGTTTTAGGCAAATTTTACCAGAATATCAAGAGGTTAAAACCTCAACTTGTTTGTTTCCAACTATTTGATTTGACTTACTTGCACCCAAATATCTTAATCATTTGTTTCACAAGCCGCACGTGATGGCTCACCCAAGTACAAATCAATTGATTGAAGAGGTAGATACGTCAAACTCGCATTTAATCACAACTGGCTGATATTCAGGTTTATTTGTCTCCAAAACATTAACTTACACATTCTTCATCCAGTTCTCCCAATGTCAGGTCATCAAATAATCAAGTACAGACGATAAACTCAACACTTTAACAGTTTGTTCTTGTTAATCATGAAATGCCAGACGTATTCAGGTACAAAGTGATGGTAGCATTCACGCGCTGTCCAAGGACAAATTTTCAAACAGCAAGTGTCAAATACAAAACCAGAAAAAGTTGGAAAAGGACAACTTTACAGTTGAGTCTCTAGGTTGGTTCAATCCCCCTTTAAATAACTCATTTCTTCTTCTTCTCCTGTGTGGAGGTGAACCACTGGTCCAGCAGCTTCTTGCTGTAGTAGATCTGCCAGCCGTGCACCTGCACAGCTATTACGATCACCAGGTACATGACCGACACTGCGGAGAAGCCAAAGATGAAGCGGTACGCTTTGCCGTGACGATACAGCTGCTGTGCCACTGGGAACATCTCCATGCAGCCGTAGATCAGCGGGGCCACGCAGAAAAGCCCGCCGCTGATCATAGAAATCACCAGGTAGCTGATGTTGTTGCGAGGCAACGCCAAGAAGCTGAAGACTGTGGGAATTATGCTCAGGAGGTAGGGATACTCCCACTGGTACGGCGAGGCCACCACCTTGTGGGACACCAGGCTCAGCTGGCTCACAGTTACCTGACATGTCAAAAAGAAAATCTGCTGTCAGTGAATCAAATCAAGTGCTTTCTTTCAAGGTTTGACTCAGTTACTTGTGGTTGGACCTTACCTGAGCTGCCATCAGAACCCAGATCAGGACATGGACAATGTTGAGTTTACGGACTTCAGACTTCAAGGCGACGCTGTGCAAAATAAGACAGAGGGGAGGATGATTAAGTCATGGCTTAAAATCGGAAACTACTATGTGCCAAATTATGACACTGTCTACATCTAACCATTTGATGATAAACATTGTTTTTTTTTTTACTTCAACAGTACAATATTAAAGGTGTATTTTTATAATTCTTAAAATCACTACACCATTTGGTAGTTTAATTGTTTAATACATCACTTTAAATGGTAACATTCACACTCTTTCCTACCTCATCTGGTAGTGTGAGGCAACCCGCTCCCGGTGCTGAAAGTCACTGCCGTCCGTGCCCGCTGCTCTCGGACCTGCTCGAGAAGCCATGGTGAGTATCTGAAAGCAAAACACACGATCTGTTAACTGACTAAAAAAAGAAACACACGATTACATTCGATAAGTTCACAGTCACTAGTTGGACTCATGACCGGGATGTGAATAAAGTTTTTCTGATAAAGTTAGTAATGTGCAACTATTCTTCCTTAATAAAAAACGTATTAATTGTATAAGTGTTGAGCCAGAAAGTGAGTAGCTGTTCAATGGAAAACCTGCATATCATGAGTTGTATCTGGTAAAAGGACTGAATTAGTGACAATCTGAGGGATGACATAATAAAGAAAGAATATAGAGATCATTGCTTAACTTGTTCCTACACTAGACACAGACTAAGGCTACCACTCATATATGGAAGCAATAGCATGGTCACATTAACTAGAACAACGAACGTGTGTGCAAGTTGTGACGTTTCCACATGAAAGCAGCTCGAGACGTAAACAAACTGGGGAACTCATCACTTCTCAAGGACACAGCTCATTTGTATAAAACAGTCTCATACATGTCATGTGGAAGCTGATATTTCGCCACATGATTCTACATTAACGTCAAGTGAAACTGACATTAGTGATAAAACCGTCACCAGGGCAGGCGCAACACTACAGACTACCTACCAAGCTAATGCCGGCTACATGCTAACCGTTAACTACCGTATACGTACAGATATAGTGTCGGCTCGTTCCTGTGGCATTACACAAGCACACAGACAGAGTTATTCAATATTGGATTGAACGCAACACTTACTTGTGCGTGGCTGTGCTCACGAAAGGTGCATGAACGTTCGCTAACAGGCAAAGTGATGCTTGCTCTGTGCTTCCATGCCCGGAGGAAGAGGAAGTGAAAGTGTGACACCTCAAAGTCTGATTGGTCAGAATGTCTCACATTCAACTCAGCTTTATCGACAATGGAAACAAGACAATAAACAGACGATCTATTTTATTTCGTTTCTATGGCCTGTATGTTTATTGATTTTCATCTAAGGGAATTTTTATATTTTTTTGGAGCTGGATTTTACTTCTCCATTGCCCCCCCTCCCCTCACTCCAGAGCTTTCATTCATTAGTGAAAACAAGTTAACAAAAACAATGTTAGATGTGGAGAAAATGCACATCAGAATCCATTTGCTGTCTGCATTTTAATGCAATATGCATAGGTAAAACGTGAGGAAATGCAATACATTATGTATTTCACATGCATCCTCAAGAACTTTTGGAGTGAGTACAGACACACACAGGCTGACACAAGTGAAGGCAATAAAAAAAGAATACAAAATAATAATAAAAAAAGACTGAAATGTGCTGTACTGACAGCTAGCCAACTACTCATGGCGACAAAAATAAACATTAATGATGTCTTCACAGGTGACTGACATACACAAGCCTATAGCCGCCACCCCCCCAGTTTAGACACAACTGACAAATGTGTGGAAGAAGTACATAATTAAAGACGGGGAAATTGAAACTCCAGAACAGCGGTGAAATCAAAAGTATGGGATGCACATTTGATCATTTATCGATTTTACAGTTTGCGAGCCGTCCCAAGGGTTAGAGGATGATGATGATGGTGTAACGTTACTGCATTGTTTAACATTACATGTCACAGTCATGATAAAACCGCCTATGCCAGGAGCCACCCCTGTCTCCAACTCTTCCCATGTTTGTCTGTGAACACCAGATATTATATCTTGCCCTTCCTGTCTGTTTGCTGAAAATTGCCAGTGAATCTTCTTTGCCAGTTGCTGATGTACATGTTCCAAATTCATGGACAAAGACAGATTTAGACAAGAGGTTCTTTTTTATTTAAAGTCACCAGCAACACAGACCAAAATTCACACATTTGGGCATAGTTTTTTATTTGCTTATGCATTGCACCATTGTCCAAACAAAGGAAAAATGGTTTGAAAGAACTTCATTTCAAAATGCAACATCCACCGTTTAAACTGCTGTACTACAAATAAAAAACGTTAAACGCCAATGCAAAAAGATATTACTGGGTAGTTGTTTTTTGACAGAACAGGTTAGCTGTCTTTAAATTCCAAAAATTACTGTTTACCACAAAAAACAAAACAATGCTTAGTAATCAGTAGTCAAACAAATAAATTACAGAGAATTCTGACTGACAAAGAATCAATATCTACTAAAAACTAAACAAATTTGCCAAATAGTCACTAAGAAACAATCCTAACATCTGCCAAATTGCAGGCATAGTTTGATTTTGTTCGGAATTGAGATGTGGCGTGGAGTTGGATACAAATACATGGTGCGAGACTTTGAGACAAAAGATTTAGTCACATTAAAAAGCTGCATTTCCCAAATAACATAAAAAACAACAATAACTTAAGAACTACATGATAACCCCTGTGTATGTTACGATAAAAGAGTAAATGCATTGTACGATAAAACCCATATGATTGTATGTGCCCAGTGAAAAACAATTCTACAACATAAAGCCTCATTGTTCAAGAAATTATTCCCGCAAAGTCATGGATACGGATAAATTGTTTGAGGATGGATATATGAATAAATGTTAGCGTCAAAAACCTATGACGGCCGAGATATTTCAGAGTAACTATTGACCTCGCAGCTTCCTACGCGTCATTGCCAATAACCAGATGTGGATCCAAGTCGTATGTTGCCGCTATAAAAAAAGATCATTCTGCCGCCGCTCGTCGTAAACTATTTAACTTGAGCCTCGAGTACTTTGTTTGAAACGCGTCGCTTACATCGGGTACAACAAGTATCCGGAAAATGTCGAGTGGACGTATTGACCGGCATAAAGTCCTGCGGCCTGGTCCGACGGCAGCTGCAAGTGCACGGTGTCTCCTTGTCGCAACGGGAGTACGGCACTCCCGGACGCCTGATCCAGCAAGCCCTTTTTGTACTCGTCGTAAGTGTACATGACCGGCTCGTTGTTCTTCATCAGTGCCACCCACACGTTACTTCCTTTGCAGTGGACATGGTAAGCAAAGTAGTAGATCCCCGGTATGGTACAGGTAAAAGTACCAGTTTGGGGATTGTAGTCTTGATTGCCGTTGTGCAGGAGTTTATCAAAGATTACCGGAGAGCCCACGAGGGGGAACGGATTTGTGAGCTTGGCTGTGAACGAAGGCAACTCCACGCCGTTTCCGCCCATCTCACCTCCGTTTTTCTGTTTCTTGTAACCTTGTCTTTGACCGCTGTACGGGCCGGTCACGGGGAGGACCTGTCCGAGATCGGGAGATACAGAGGGCAGTCCCGGAGGACCGGGGGGTCCCGGTTGTCCCTGTTGCCCTGGAAATCCGGGAGGGCCACTGGGACCGGGGTTACCTTGAGGACCGATGTGACCGGGTGATCCCGGTTTACCGTCTCCGGGATAGCCGGGTTTACCTGACACCCCCATTTCACCTTTTTGCCCCAGCAGGCCAGGAGGTCCGATTGGTCCCCCTGGACCTGTGATCCCTGGAATTCCCTGAGGTCCCTGGTGGCCCGTTTCTCCAGATTTTCCCCCCTCTCCTCTTGATCCCGGTAATCCGGTGGCACCAGGGACACCTGGTAAACCCCTCGTACCTGCTTCTCCTTTAGGGCCGATAGGCCCTTGAAAACCTCTTTGTCCTGGTTGTCCACCCTCTCCCGATCTACCCGTCTGTCCTGGAAGACCCGGAGGCCCTAATTCACCCTTTGTTCCAGGATATCCCTTTGTTCCTCCAGCACCGTACTCTCCCTTTTGTCCTGGGAAGCCAAGACTACCGGGAGGCCCAATTGGACCTGGGGGACCGGGCATACCGCTGAGACCGGTGGGGCCGATGACCCCTTGAATACCTCCATGACCTTTATCGCCTTTAAGGCCCGGAGGTCCGGGGAGACCTCCGTGTCCCTTGTGACCCTTGGGTCCTGGAAACCCTGGTTTACCGTAACCTGGTAGTCCTGGACTCCCAGGTAAGCCTGGTGGGCCCGGTTCTCCTTTACCTCCCAAGAGCCCTGGTTGACCTCTAAATCCATCTTGTCCCGGTTTGCCAATTCCTGGCAAGCCTGGCTGTCCCGGTTGGCCCGTTTCCCCAAATGGTCCTGCCTGGCCTTGTTCTCCAGGTGGACCTGGTTTTCCTGGTATTCCTGGTTGTCCAGGTATGCCATTGAGGCCAGGTTTACCAATACCAGGGAGGCCCACATTCCCACGTGGACCGGGTGGTCCGCCAGGTCCTTTCAGACCTGGCAAACCGGGTAGACCGATTCCTTTTTCTCCTTTGGGGCCCGGGGGACCATATAGCCCAGATGGACCCTTTTGACCGGGCTCCCCTAGAGGTCCGGGCTGGCCTGGAAGCCCCTGGCCTCCTGTTTTCGAAATCCCAGGGAGTCCGGGGGGACCCGGAAGCCCAGCAGGACCAGGAAGTCCAGTTGGTCCCTCGCTACCGCTTGGACCAAGATCACCTTTTGGTCCTGCCAACCCTGGTCCTCCGGGTTTTCCTGGCAATCCTGGCATACCGGGCTTTCCTATTCCTGGGTAACCTTGAGGACCGGGAGGCCCTGGCTTTCCCGGTAACCCTGGCAATCCCTGGCCTGGTTGTCCGGCAGGGCCCTGTGGTCCTGGTGGTCCTGTCGGTCCAGGGGGGCCTTGAATTCCTTGTGGTCCCTCTCTGAGACCTTCTACACCAGGGCCGGGGGGAGGTGGGCCTTTAGCCCCTCTGGGGAATGTCTGACCTGGAAAACAGTGGACACATTTGATGGATAGAGGTAAATATTGACCCACTCGGCATTGGTTTGAATTAACATTTATTTTGTGAGATTTCTTATAAACCATTGGGCAAAAGAACAACAGCTGGCAATGTGGGTAATATACGTCTGTCCTGTTTTGGAATAATGTTGCTTTGAGGGTTTTCCTCTATTTTCACTAAATATTGAGTTCTATACTTCAAATTAGATAGAGGCATATCGTAAAAGCTAACGTATGAGGGTTAACTGACAGGTCGTGTTATACAATTGATAGTATATTACGCATGTCCTTTTAGTAAATCACCTTTGCCTTCAAACAGTGGCCTCTCTTTTCCCTTTTGCAAAGGCAGCTGAGGCACCTCTTTTCCATACTGAGGCACTAACGGCATAAGTGGCATCTCGTTCCCCAAAAACTGTTGCTGAGGATATCCGTCGTTGTGCTGCGGCAGGGGCTGGTGAGGTGGCTGCTTGTGTCCGTAATACGCCCCCCCATGGGCTGGGCGTAACAAACACAGCTGGAACACCGGGACGAGTAGAGAGAAGAAATGGACAGCTGCGGTCACCATTTTTTCTAAAGTGGAGAATAAAGAAAGTAAAAATCCTGACACAAACGTAAGCAGATAAATCTCAAGTTTAACTCCACACCAGATCATTTTGAAATCTTATAGTGGGCCATTTTCCATATCCAACTATTATGCAGAATGACCTATTGATGCCTTAATGTGATGTTCTTTCATAATACATTTCTAGAGACTAATACTATTATATATGTATACTTGTTAAAGCCCTATGAGACACATTGTGATTTGTGAATATGGGCTATACAAATCAAATTTGATTGATAAATACCCAAGGAACACGATAAAGTCAGCATCTGAGGTGAAGATCCAGAGTTTGAAGTCCCTTGCATGTGTCCTACATTTACCATAATGCAATATTTTCCCCTACTCTGCTTGGATCACTCATGAGTAGTAATAGTAAAGATCTAATGACTTTCTTTAGAGCAGTTGTTCTTCTATGTGACCAGTAGGTGGTGCTGTTGCACAAAGCAGATGGAATAAAGCAACCAAGGTACTTGTTCGAATGAAATCCACTGTGGTCAAACTTGCAAAAATAAAACAAACCCACCCCTCTCTCTTCCTGTGTTTACACGAGTCTCATATCCTTGATGTGAATTACATCGCGTACGTTGTTAAAGCATAAATCATAATTACAGAGGCCTCGCAGGAGACGTCCGAACGTAATCCCTAATCCTTTAAACATGTCCGCGCTAAAGAGATTGGGTGAATGTTGCCAAGAGAGCAGTGTGGAAACAAATGGTGAAGGGTGAATGTATGTTTTTCACCTCTGTGGTATTTGTGTGCTCTGAAACCCGAACTGAGGAGATTGAAACATTTGGGGAGCTCGGACAATGGAAATCAGATTTTTGGAGCAGTTATTGAAGAAGAGGAAAACCAAAGCTTCAGGCTGAATGTGATTACAGGGGAATATCAATACCACACTCTTTCTGATCTGTGCAGTTGATCTGCCCAATCAATATGTAACAGATGGGTGTCAGACAAGGGAGGGTGAATGTTTAATTGTGCGCACTAATGTAGGTGAACAGTAATATTTCTGGAAAGTAGTCGACAAGCTATGATAAAACCAATGGAAAATATCTTTCAAAATAATATTTAGAGATCATGGGATGATAAAAACTTTGTTTAGACTAAATTCCTCTATATATATATATATATATATATACGTACAAGATGTTTATCTTCAAGCAAACTGCATAATCACTGATACATCTTCATAATTTTAACCCAAGTTGGCAACAACAATCTCCCACCATGCAAAACCACCTCTTCTTACTCTCAGCGTTCTCCTCGTCTCAAACGTGAAGGTCGTCTCTCCTCCTGGTTCCCCCGAACTTTACCTCACTTCTCTGGGTCTTGTCTGCGGCATAAGTGGGACGGTGGCCATGCACGGGATTCCGGCCAGGTGTTCGCTGCGGTCCCACTGTTCCCTGCAGAAACATGAATGTCAGGTTGGATGAATGTCAGGTGGTGACCTTTCGCAGAGGCCTGGGGTTTGTAACACTAAGCTGCCATCCCCACGTGGCAGACATACTTTGGCCCTGATACAGTTTCGCTGAGACACACCTACCTCCTAGAAGAATGTAGGAATGGGGGTATTAAAAAGAAATATAACCAAACTGTGTCTAGGCAACTCCATGGGGAGATAGCTATTATGACATTTTAGGTAAAACTGTTTTATATTGTCAACTTACTGCTGAAACAACACAAACAATAGGACAAGGACAGGGAAGTGAAAACTTCCAAATATTAAAGACTTAATGGTCATTACAAAACACTGTTATCGTTCACCACACCCATCTGACTGAATTTAAAAGATGCTATCAGTTAATGTATAGATCCAGCACCACGGACAGAGGCTGTACAGCTGATACTGAATGCCCATATATGGAAAGTCCATACAGTAGATATAACTGACCTCTGATCTGTTTCACTGTTCAGTCTCAAAGCTACAAATCCTTATGTTTACTGAAATCATGTCAGACCTTAGCCAAATCAGGATTTGAACCAGATGAGGTGACAGTACCACTGCACCACCCTTGACATAATCCAACGACATACTTCTAAATCTGAAAACACTTTTATCTCCAGCTTCCTCACACTTTGAACTAAACTTTGCTGATTAACAACAGGGCAAAGAGAGGCCTCATTACATTAGCTCCCGGTATGTTTAAGAATTTGTTATTTGTAGCCTTGATACATTTCTGCATATAGTTGGAGATTGGGTTTAAAATCAGTTCCAGAAGTCTGACACAAACCTGAAGGGGACAGAGTAACATCCTTTTATCACAAACTCATTTCACTTTGTTGGCATATTCCTAAAATCACTTTCATCGGTTATATAGTTGAGTTTCTATTTCGCTGGCTTAAAAAATAAATGAAATGGAAGTGGACGTGTAAGGTAAGCGTAGATCTATCAGATTAATGGAAACTGTATAATGTTAAGCATGTATCCAACCACGGCAGAAATAAAGTACCTATTAAAACTAATCTAATCAATCAATCTAAATTACTACCTGGCCAGGACGGCTGAAACGACTAACTCCTCGAGTAACATTCCTCAGTGTGTGGTTTTAAATTTCTAATGAATGTTTTGTAGAGAAAATGGGACAATGATAGTTAAACTGAAAACAGCTGCACTGCTACAATAACATACTGCGTTTTTGACCAGAACAAATGCCTTCTTTAAGTATTTCCTCAAACTCTAGAGCCGTAACGAAGCATTTGTGAAACATCTTTTTCAGATATAAACCCAACGAGGGATTGATCCTCAAGTATTGATCTTCTAAATTGAACATGATTTCACATGTGGGGATGCTAAGCTGGTCATTGCTGTAGTAAAAACCCTTTGTGCTCGCACAAAGAAAGTCGTTCTCTTTCCCTCCAGACTAAAACAAAAAGGGGAACATGTGTTTGGCGAGGAAATGAGACGACCTCCGTAAAACAATAAGTCAGCAAAACAAGTAGGACGGGCCCGGCGCATTGAAACACATGTTCCCTCTGACCTCCGAGGATATACGTCAGGGCTAAGAAGTGGAGAGACAAACACCACATCTTATCCCATTTACGGGACCGGCTGCATGAGTAGCAGAGCTCATTTGGATGCGGAATTCCATTGCCGGTGACCTAATGTCTCAGAGTTGCAGCAGCAGAGTTGAGGACTTTTTCTGTTTCAGCATAAACTCAAAGAAACAGTGAAATCCAGTGTAAACTATTTGTCTTCTGTTCTTTTTAGATATACCTGAAACCTCTTTAGCTATCTTGTTGTATAAAGGTCAAATATAGTAAGTATTCCACTTTCTTAATGAATAAACAATTACTTGAAAGTTTTGTGCTATTATGCTCTATATGATCAGTTGGGTTCCACTTTTCTATGAATGACTTTTTTCCTCCGGGAACTTGCTTTAACAGTTGTACCATAATAATGCTTCGCCGTCTTTTTGTGTGTGGACCCCAGGAACTGCTGAGAGTCTAAAACGGATCCAATAAAATAAACAATGAACATCATTTGCCAGAAACCAGTCAGTTTTTTCCCATCGCCTCAGAAAACCACACCCCCCCGCCCCTTTGATAATTTCCAGGACAACCTTAAGCTTTCAACTCCAACTTATCAATCAGCAAACACGTAGTTACGGGCAAGATTTATGGCGCCGTTGACAATTAACAACAAATATCCTGCCGAGATGAAATTCCTTGTGATTTCAGATCTTTCGCGGCGCAACCAAAGTTTCCGACCAAATAACTCACCAGAACTGCAGAATTTCGTCTTGGATATCGCCAAGACATGAAATTGCAGATTGGTGCGGCTCATTGGAACAAAGTTGCACACGAAAAGTGATTCCTGCTTGTTTTTCTTCCCTGAAGGCGGCCAAAAAGAAACAAATTATATGACTGCATGGTTATTTGTTTTACAAAATCAGAAATGTGGCACTATTACTGGAGGGAAAGCACGAGCCCCGTTTCCAGCTACAAAACATCTGCTTACAACTACTCGTCCTGCCATTTCCTGAACAAAAATCCCCCTAAAGCATGTTATCTTGGTTCAGCTTGCCGCACAATCTTCTTATAGAACTTAGGAGGAAAATTGAGCAATCAGCCACTGCTTTAGTCGCAGGTTTCCATGCTGCCGTGCGCCGTCAGGACCTCCCCTGGGGCAAGTGGGTCACCGTCAAATCCCAATGGCTGGTGAGAACAGCCAGTAAGAGCCTCCATTTCCTGCAGAGAATGAGAGGAGCTCACCTCCCTGTAGTTTTTATGGAATATAAAATGTTATGGACCATCTTACTGCTTTCAACAGGACATATTTAAAGTTCAACAGCATGAAAGTGCAGTGCATTTTCTTTCAGCTGTTCTTACTGTTTTCTTGCACCATTTCACAAAAGGAACTCAGCTTATCCCTCTGTGTTTGTAGTAAGACTGTTCAAAATTTTTAATCTATTCAACATAACTGTGTCCTCTTCACATGGTAGCAACAAAGCTGAATATATTTTTCAACCTCGCCTTTTTTTATTTTCCCCATCTCGTGCCTGACCCCCACTCTGCTGAAAACTCTTCCGACACCTCCACTCAGCAAAGGCCCGCTCGCCCCGGAATGGACGCCGGGTGCACTGAGGGTCTCTGCCAACACTTTCAAACTGCAGCCGGCTCCGCTTGGTGATGAGCCACGAGTCTTTTATCACCTCCAGCTCGGCTTTGAAAATAATCAAATTTCCATTTCTCCTCCGTGTTCCTCTCCTGACTGGTTCCAGATGGTGGGACAATACCGCTCCATAGACGAATGACGAGAACAGGAGGCATGTCATTGCTTACAGATATGGGTGCCGGTCTTAATTGCTTGTGGTCGGGCCTGGCCATTTTGTTTTGTGAGCAGGCAGGTAAACACGGCTGCAGGACACGAGTGGAAACAGAAAATTGTCAATGAACCAGGGAAAATAAAGAGATTATTATAAGAAGTGGGTGACTCGTAGTTATTAAGGAGCGGCGGTTCCACTCGTGTATGAGTCAGCTGTTTAAAATCAAATCTGCTCAGTGAAAATGAAGGAAAATGTCACGGATCCAAACAGACTTTGATAGACACCAGAATGTTTTGTTATAAAAGAAAAACTGCAAAACTACAACCCCCTCATACTCTTTTTGTATCAATTGTTGCATGAACTGAAATACATCTACAGCTCTGTATTTTTCAGTCAAGAAATTCACAGTACAAACAGATTTTGTTCAGGAGCTAGTTTCACTGTTACACCCCCCCCCCAGCAGGCTACTAACATTTCGAATTGGAATAAGAGAGTGCGAATGGACAACGTCTCAAAGACTTCTCTCCCAGACCTCTAGTGAGACAACAACTAGGACTGCACAACAAAAACAAGACTGCAACACAACAGATCACAGAGAGACATCAATTGCTCCAACAGCGACACGGCAACACCCCCTTTACAGCCAATATGCAGGACGGCAACAACTCAAAAGGCCAAGTAAGTAAGTAAGAAAAGTAAGAAAGTGGTGTAGAGAGGGCAGGAGCACAGGGAACGGAATAAGAGGCTGACCCCCCGTCCACCAGCACGGCATGGCGAGACATGGAAGGTGGAAGAAGAAGGTCGAGGGCATTACCCTGGAAAAGAAAGAGCTCACCAACAGGAACGTACTAGGCGAGAAGAATGCCGAGCTGAAGGCCACGCAGACTGAGCTCCTGTGACCTTCAAGCTAAACGTCAACGTTCTGGAGAATCATCTCAGGTCCGAACAGGTCGAGACCCGCTGAAACATTAAGAACATTAATCAATTCGTTTATCAGCACAAAGTTTGCTGCAAAAATAATTCCCAACCTCCAGCTTTAAATGTGAAGACTTTCTGCTTTTCTCTGAGTCGTATGATACAAAATGAAATACTGTACATTTGGGCTTTTAAACGTGCCATAATTGAACAAAAGAAGCCATTGTCATTAGTATACAGGCCCTAAGTATATGGATATTTCAAAGCCATAGTTGATGTCAAAGAGTCAAGATGAGACAATAACTTTAAACAAAGTGAGTAGTGGGGCTGGGGTTTCAATAGAGGGCGCCAAACTCCATTTCTATTCCACTTATACGCTGTCTTGTTCACTGGTATTTCCAGGGCCTGGGTGGAGAAATGTGCTTCCACTGTAAAATGATACAAAATATTCAAATAAAGTTTTTCCAGTTGATTCAAACACGTTGCTACAATGACATATTTTTTGTAATTGTTGGTTCGCGTCTTGTATTTTCCACCTCAGGGCTGCAGAGCAACACATCTCTCATTGCTGCATCATTTTCACAAACCACATGTCATATTTGGAAGATATTCTGGACCTGAAGCTATTTTCCCTTTTTCTGAATTCACTGGCATTCATGTCTCTGAGCAGGTGATGCATCCCACCTCAATCATCCAGCAACATTTTCATTTCCACCTGGCTTATCTCGATGGGAAGGGAAAACACGAGTTTCTCTCACGGACGAAATGTGCATGACTGCTCCACCCGCCCTGGTTCCTCTCCATCGTTTTTTTCAGCATCTCACTCACACACACACACACACACACACTTTAAACTGATGTTGCAAAAAAAACAAGCCACCGCGAAGGGAAGTATCATCCAGATGAGACTCAGATTGGCAACCGCTGTGTTTTCTCATCGCTCCACCAAGCTCTGACGCACAGAGACATACATGCACGTGACTGCACTTTTACCTCCTCGTATTAACACGCTGTCTGTCGATGAGATGGG
Organism: Verasper variegatus; assembly: GCA_026259375.1. Lineage (NCBI taxonomy): Eukaryota > Metazoa > Chordata > Actinopteri > Pleuronectiformes > Pleuronectidae > Verasper > Verasper variegatus. The sequence continues at coordinate 28,231,408 of CM048038.1, read as the reverse complement.
TGAACAAGCTAAACAGAGTTTCCCTCTATTGCAGTTCTAGGAACCATAAGTCACAGAGTGTCTGGCCACAATTTTCTTTTCAGGCAAAGATCAGCGAGGGCGGAGAATTATTTTCCCATTAGCTGTGAGTTCTGTCAAAACACAGTATCTGGTGTCCATGGACAGAAGTTAATAGCAACTCAGAACTGAGAGGCACATTTGTTCAGAGGAACAAAAGACAATTATTCAGTCTGAAAACATTTCCTCTGAAGAGAGCTTAATATACACGACATGTTCCACTATCTCGCACAGCAGGAAAGAAACACTCAGGCGGTTTTTCAAACTCTACCAAGCTCTGACGTTTAGCGTGGGATTGATCCAAGTTTTTTTGCCTGAGCTTCCTGTGGTTTTGCCACAGTTTTACTGGCTCTTACAGGGACACTCCTTTGGTGGGTGATTATTTTTACAGGCAGCAACAACATTTGGCTAATAATCAGATCTGATCACTTATACCGAGCATAAATCACAGACTCCGGTGGGAAATCTGCAGATTGTAGCTGCGTAAATACATTTTGTGTTCAGTGTGAATCAGAGAAGAGACCACATGTACTTTAGCCCTTTCTATTTTATTCTCTTTACTCTACTACTTTAAGATTTTACATTAAAGCATGTATAAGCTTATAAATTACACTCTGTTCATCAACATTAAAATTGTGGATCCCAAACATTTTGGCTGGATGGAGCATTAAACGGGCAGGTCGTCAACCCCCCCCCCCCCGCCCCCAGCAGTTGTGGGTCATTGGAGTGAATGGCTATTGACACCTGTAAATTGTGGACCCACCCTGCTATTGTGTGAGTCATGAGGGTCACTGGAGTTGAGGTGTGGGTTGGCTATAAGCTTATACCACAGACAAAAAAAAATGGATGTAGACTGTGGGTCTGAAAAGTGAAGCCAATGTGGAAATGACTGAAACCTGTCTTCTCTCAAATGACCAGATGGCGACTACACTAGTTGCTACTTCTCACTTGATGATAAAGCACTGTGTACATTGGGCCGTGGATACCGACAGCGAGGACCGTCCATTGGGTGCAGGTCGATGTGACCCCACACTTTTGAATAAAAACCAAAAGGGCTTTGGACAAAATGGCAAACTTGAGGCTTCAAACCGGCAGCTCACAAACCGATGAGTGACGTCAGAGGTTTCCACAGAGACCTGGTGTTTTGATCTGGTGCCAGTATTCATCTACCCACCCCTCAGATTTATTATCTGACCTAATGGAGGGGTCAGAGGCGATGGGAACCACTGGAGTAAACAATTTTTATTATAATTACAATGCAACAGTTACACCATTAAAAGGCTGCATATCCACTGACGCATCAGTATTAATTAAATATTAATGTTAGCCGTAGATAAATCAGTCACATTTTGCAGGTATTTCAGTCGGACTTTAACTTGTAATGATGACACTTCAAGATGAAAAGCATAAAAATGTCAGAGAAGCTCCACCACAAACTGACCATGAAAATTCCCCAACATCCTGTGATGAACGCTTCAGCAATTTCAAAACACACAGGGCATGAAAAATAGAGCACAATCTGGGAACGGCAGCTTCTATGGGAGTCGTAACTGGTGAAATTTGGAGAGTGGGAGCAGAGCAATATTTAAAAATGACTAGGTGGTGATTATATGTTGCTTTGAGAGGAGGTTTCTTGGGGTTTATTGCTGGACTATTTTACTTTAATGGTGGTTTCCTGGTTTTCAGTGGTCTTTTTACCTTTTTTTGCAAAAATTTAAATCCATCGAGATCATGTTAGGCTTACACGTATGGATCGTCTGACCGGTGACAGTTTATATATATATATATATATATATATATATATATATATATATATATATATATATATATATATATATATATATATATATATATATATACACACACAACTATCTCAGGAGGCTTAATGTGTTACACAGTCCCACTGTAAAATATGCCACTCAGGGAAAAAATACGATCCTCCCTTTTCCTTCTGTCCAGATGTTTCTGCGGTGGAGTATTTACGAGGCATAATAAGGACTACGACTCCGTCTACTAGGAGTTTAGATAAGAGACGCTCTGCAATAAATCAGCACAATTTAAAGCCCAAGTCTCAGAATAGTGTATTTAACCTAAACTCCCACTTGCTGCACTTAAAGAACGTAAATTCACAGCAGCCGATGCAAGAGATAAATGACTCCGGTTTTCATTTTTGATAAACAATGCAACATTTATGTAAAAAAGAGAGTGAGGCTTCATAGTTTTGAGACATTTCCAAGGCTGCGCTGCTCTTGCACGGTAGCAGCAGAGTGTTTGGACACATGGCCTCGAGTCGCAGAGGCTACAGCTGCGGGATCAAGAGACACATTCTCTCCGAGCTGCATCAACACTTCCTGTTCAGTAGGTGAGAACGGTGAAAGGAGTGCGAGACGGAGGGAAATAAAAACATATCGCCAAGAGACATTAACAGCGTAACAAATGCATAAAGTCCCAGCCGGCTGACAAAAGCATCTTGTGCACATGAGTCACGCACTTTCCTGGAGTTTGCGGGTTCGATTCTGCATCTCGACGGCAACAAAAGCCAAGCAAACCAAACCTTAGAGAAATTCACATCCTCTGTTACAGCAGCTGGCTTTGTCGCCGATATCTGAAAAGTATATAAATAATCTAAAACAAAGGACACTATTACATTTACCAACTTGGCCTTGACTGTTGAGATATATATTGTTTTTTTTCCACGAGAATTAAATGAGGGGATCGATATCACTCATGTCTGTACAATAAATGTGAAGCTGCAACCAGAAGCCACTTTGGAAAGAGACAGGCTCGACGTTTACCCCTATTTCCAGTCATTATGCTAAGCTAAGATCCCCTGAAAGTAACCATACATTTAGCAAAAGGTCAAACACCCCATTGGTTGGATGTCTGTTCAACAATGTTCACAGTGCACATTTTTCAGCAGCTTCTCAAATCACTGGTTTTAGTAAAATGGAAGAAAATGGGTGAAGCAAATTGTTTCAGGGAACAATAATCACATACTATGAATAAATAACTGACAGCCTGAATACCAAGAAGCTGTAGTGATATTCTACCGACTTCTTTTTGCCTCGACGTTAAAACTTTGTCGATCATTGTGCTGTGGATGTAACATTAAACTCGTACAAAGTTTTTCTCTTATACTGGACAGCAGCTTAAACAGGGCAGAACTCAGAGTTCACATAAGAAGCTGCAGCTACCCTCAGGCCTTTGGACACACACGCAAATACGCTTATAACCTCAAAAAACAAAACAATGCAAGTGTGCGTGGATCCAAAAGATTATCAACCCGATTTAAAACTGGGGATACAACCACAAGCTGACGATGGAGTAGAGTTTGAAAAAAAATGTGAAAGGTATGGTATTTAATTCAGTTTCACTAAATGTGACCATGTAGTGCACAATTGCATCTTGGGAAATGTGGTGGTAGGTCCAGACTTCAAGCCAAATTGATCACGAAAGGAAAAACTTTCCAACAAGCAGGTAAAAATCCAGTCAAGGATCCTGACGCTCTCGATTTCATCTTTCTTGGCTTTCTTCACATCCTCAAAATGGTCTTATGTGTTTTTCCACGGCGCTGCTGTTTAGCACCTAATAACAAACAGCCCATACCATGATTTTGCTGATGCCAACAGTCCTTTCTGACCACGAGGACCACCGTGGATGTGCATTACGAGCTTTGCGGTCATCAAAAACTATCAGCGAGTTAATTATACGACTTGTTTTACCTCATGCGTGAGCTCCTCCTAACACATTTCCCCCTAATTAAGAGTTTTCTTGCTGAGATAAATCCTCGGTGGGTGTGAAGCAGGGATTCCCGAACGTTTCCTGGCAGGTGCGCACTTGGATTCGATCGGATCAACTTATGCTGAGAGGTTCAAGAGGCAAAACCCGGGCTGAAAACGGTCACGTCTGCATGTTCAAGGTGGATACGGAAAAAAAGTTGCCTAAAAGCCCAAACTTTCCATCGCTGACTCAGAACCAATGTGCTGCCAGAAAGTTTGAAACTGATTTTACTCCAGTTTCCCTCCTATTTAAGTGGACTTGTTGAAAGTACAATGACCTCAATGCTGAATCCTTTTCTTCCTCAAACACAAACATGTCTAAAATGTTTCCTTCCATTAAGTGGTGTTTAATTCAAACAAGATGCCGCACCAAGGATTTATCCTTAGAACTATGCTGTTTTGTCTTTTGGATCTGCAGAGTTCACAGCAGTGGGATCTGTGAAATGATCTTATGAAACAATGGGATTTTCGCTCAGCCTCTGCATGTCCGTGTTCCCTTTCTGAGACCCAGTGAACCACGTGCCATCCCAAAAAATCTTCCTGTGCATTGCTCCAAAAACACACGTAGAAAGAGAAAATCAAAATATTTTCCACTTAAGGCATTGCAACTGCACAAGAAGTTAAGAAAAACACAAACTGGAAGCCTGATCGTGCCTGTGGAGCTCTGGATGGCACCCAAAAAAAGTTGGTGGCTGTGCCGATGAACACATCAGCGTGCCAGGGTCCGGGCATCGCTTACCTTCGTGCGTGTGGTGCTGCTGCAGGGTGGAAGTATCACAGAGCTCTGAGGAGTTTGGGACAGACGGACGCTGAAAGGCAGCTCTGCCTAGGGCTGGGCTTTTATCTGCAGGTGGGTGGAGCCGCCTGAGCAGAGAGAGAAGAGAAGCACTGGATCTGTACATGTATGTGAGAGGAGGGAGGGAGGGAAACAGGGATCTGTGCGAGGAGAAGGAAACCACGACATGTTTGCAGCATTTGAGGTCATCGTAGACAGAAGCAAAACGGGGGGGGGGGGGGGGGGGGGGGGGGGGGGGGAGAAAGGAAACCCAATCAGCTGCACGACGATATATCATAGGGAGGAAGATTCTTGTTTGACTTGGACCTCTCTCTGCATTCTTTGCATGCAGAAAGATTTAAAAGGCATGGTCTCACTTTGGTTAGCCAGCGCTGGCTGGGGTCAACAGCGAGTTGAGGAGGGGTTCTATTTTGTGACAGCAAACTCACCACGAGGCCCATTCACAAGCTGCTCAGATTGTTCACATTTCCATTTTTCTGAGGACATTTTAAACCATCTTCTCAAACGCTTTCACTCATTATTTGAGCAGTAAGATTCATCAACCAGTATACATGAATATGACTTGCAGTGACAATGCTAGCATGTTCCCCATCTTGGTTTTGTATTCAAACAATTGCAAAGTGGCATTAAACCTTAGTATGACTGAGGCTAATGCAGGTTTGCAGGAATTTGATAGATTTTAAGCAACGCTAAGCTAATTTACCATCAATACGACTACCCACAGACTTCCATGTGTCCTCATCAGCATGGTTGTTACGCAATGCATCCACTAGAGGGCCGTTCAGAGTCAAGAGCAAACATGCCGACTTTGGAGGGGCTGTGACCAGTGTCTGGTGGTCTGTGAGGCCATTAAATAAATCACGACATGTTGACGTTGAATACTCACAATCGTCCCGCTGGAACTATTGGCTACACTGACCCCCCCATGATTTGCGGTGGTACTGCCACTCGTCCATATCCGTTAGCTTTAAGACGTGCACAAATATGGACGAAATGAACACAGACTACGGACAGAAGGCTCTGTCAGTTTCCATATGCATACTTTGACATTAATGAGGCTTAAACAGTTCGTCATGTAGAGAAAAAACAAAGTCTATGTGTCGAGTGTGGCTTTGACTGAGTTAAGTGAGTGGGACAACACAAACACACTGAACAGAGGATATTTCCCATGATCCCTGGCTTCTATCCACCAAACTCTGTTAAGAATTCTTCCTATTTGAAAAGTTTCCTCGCTAAATATTTGAGATTAGTGCTGGTTTTATTGACTTTTTAACTAATCTACAGTTCAGCATTACTGAGACTGAGTCAGTCACTTCTCACAGGAGATCGTACCCGCTCACTAATGTGACATATGGAGCAACAGCAGACTTTTGGGGTGAGGAGTGGGAATAAAAGAGGCGCCATTCGTTCTATTCCAAGTCAGTGAACCATCAAACCAATTCTGAAGCTGCTATTTTAAAAAGGTAAAAGAGTCGCAAAGTGTCAAACAAAATCTAAATGTTGATGAAAACAACACGAGGGATGAGCTGGAAATGATGCTCGGGCCTGCTTAGGTTGCATCTGCATTCCTGTGCGACTCACACCAGAGTTTTTGGTGTGAAACGTCAAAAACATTTAGCTTTTGTCCAAATTATTCACTGTGCTGGAGGAACCAGCAGAGGAAGGGGGGGGGGGGGGGGGAGACATTCACACTCTGAACAGCTGGTTCACATCAGATGAATTATTCTTTGTGTTCTTTTTGTTTGTGTTGCTGTTCAACTTCTTCCTCATGCAGGAATTGCGTATAAAGAAAACAGCTCGGATTCCCGTCCCGACTTATTTTACTGCCGGCGTCTTCGTGCTGAAATTCTGTGACTAATTTGTCATTTAAGTAATTTGCGATGTTCATAGTTATGACTTCACTGACGTCTTAAATTGCACAGAAAAACACTGACAATTGGACAGATCTCCTTTGCCAGACTAAAAAAACGTTTCTCTTCTTTCCAATGGACTAACAATAGGACTAACTAAAACTCAGTTTTCCCATCGTACACACACTCATCTGCGTGGAAACACTGACCTCATCCCCGTCTGCATGTTCATGTAGTTATTAACCTGCTCCACCTCGCAGCCAAATTGCCGTGGCGACATGAAACGCACTGGCAGGAACTCGCAGTTCTCCCCATTTCCTATCCTCAATCAGCTCGCTTTTCATCTTGGGATTGGCAGATCCCAGTCATGACTAATGCAAACAGGTGGATGCACCGTTTCAACAGCACTGGTTTGGTTTGTGTTTCTAATTTCGTACTAATGACCGAGACTCCTGCAGAATATTCACACTCTTTCCCTGAAGTTTTACACGATACATACTCACGAAACAAAAATCACGGCATGTCCACATTTTGCAACCGCTTCGGTGTGATTGACGGAAATTTGACAAAACCAGTCTCCATGAATATGATTTGGCAGGAACTTGAAATATTGCAGTCCAAATCAAAACTACACTGAGGTGCATTCAAAGGGACACTGGAAAAAAAAGATTTTTAATTTCTTCTCCCGGCACGTCACTCCAACATATTCCTACGAGGGCAGCCATGGATGTAATCCGGTACAGAGTCAATTTCTATGTTGTTGGTTCATTCTTGACATTTACGACAGTCCGTTCATAAAATTCTATAAGGCAAAGGTCTTGAGCTTTTGTTGGGTCAGCTGAATGCTACTTATAAAACACAATACTACAATCATAATGCTTTATTTTAGTGCTGTCCACTATTGCTAAACATAAGTTATATTGGTTTGTGTATTAATCAAATCCAGGAGAACTTTGGCGTTGATGGGACCTCAACTTCTTCCAAAGTGCTCAGGAAATAATTGAGCATTTAGGACAGGAAAATTAGATCCACTGTGAAAAAATGCTAAAGCTTGTTAATTAAAGTTTGTGCTGGTATGCTGTGGCTGAAACAGAAGGTGTGCAATGTTTACTGCGACCACTGACTTGGCAAACTGAACTTTGTTTTTACAGGGACTTGACAAATAATGTGATTTCTGAGGGAACACATTTATATTTTATCTGATGCTTTTCTTGTTAGATTAACAGATTGAAAACAACAATGTTCCATTTCTACGCGTTTTAAATAGTTGACCTGCGTTGTGCTGCAGGCAGTGAATATCCCTGATGTGCCAAACGTTCAAGATTCAGACCTGAGAAACTACACAGCCACACAGTTTCTGTACTGCACCTCCGAGTCCTCATCCATCATCCAGGCCCTCGACTGTGACTAACTCTAAAACCTTGTGGAGAGATGTGAGCTCTCTGTGGATTTTCTGCCCCCCCAGCATTTTGCAAATGTTCATACATCAAACTCATGCCAAGGAATTTTACTTTTGTTACATCTTCAGAAATGTGACACCTTTAAACTTCCCTACCACCCATTTTCTAGATAAACAGTCAACCTGGCAAGATCTTGGCTCAGAAAGACATCGGTCATCAGCCGGTTTGGCTCCTGCACTTTAACTACATGATGTCATTTCATAAAACCATGCAATCTAAATACCAGTTACAGCTGTGGGGCAAGAAGGCTAATGGCCTCCATGCAATGAGGCAGAACTGTGTATACGTTCCCAGTCACAACATGCATTAAAGGCTGCAGCACTTCCTAACAGCGAAACCCACTGCTGGAAGCAGTTACTTCATGCGGTGATGAGCTGTTTGCTCTCTCACGACCACCTCTGAATTTTTCTGTCTGGCTGTTAATCTGCTCGTCTCGGAGGCTGCTCGGAGCTGGGGCTGAGACTTCAGATGTTCCTCTCCATCTTTGGTGGATGGTTGGAGAATTTGGCGGTGGGACAGCGAGCCCATACAAAAGTTTTTTGGGAGACGACATTTTGGGAGGTCTTCATGCCTTCGTTGAGACTTTTTAAAAGAAAATCATTCTAGCCCTCTATCGAGCTCCCAGCTGTGTCTTAACTGCAGCTGGCGCACGCAGTGGTGCAGTGAGACTTAAAGACAGCTTAACTGGTGGAACAGCACGAAGCATGCAACACCTCCAATTAAGCCTGAAGTGTTCACCGTGGGCACAAAACCCTTTTGCTTAATGCAGTCTTTTATGAGTGGAATAGTCTCACTTTTGAGTGAACTACATGGGGATATTGTGGCAATACTCTTAAGACAAAAGGCCTAAATCTGCATTAAAAAAAGCTGATAACAGCACCGACATGTTTTCATCTTGATCGTTTATCAGCATTCTTTTTAAGCTGTGGTTTTTGACCATCCGATGGAGAACATTAGGCCATTTTCAGATATGAAATCAGTTTGTCTGTCACATATCAAGATTGTCCACTTCAAATGCGTTCACAACAGGAAATCTTTCGGGAACACTCTGAGTGTCGTGCTGACCATGGAGTTGGAGCAGGAACTGGAACAGGGGCTGGCATTGGATGTGGAGCAGGAACCAGATGGTGAACCAGAAGCTGGTCTTCGGCAGAAGGCCTGGGGACGATGAGCAGGCATCGACCTCGCTGCTGTGGAACCAGAAACAGGGGCTGGAGCAGGAACAGGCGTTGGCCAGACCGCTGAGCGGGGATCAAGCGACGACATGGAACCAGTAACAGGAACTGGCAAAAAGAACTGGAGGAGGAATTGGCTGGACCACCGACCGTGGAGCACAGGGACTGGAGACTGCTGCTGCAGCACAGGCATCACAGATAGGGAACCAGAAGCTGCCAACGAGGGTGGACTGAGTACAGGGGCTGGTGTCGGCCGTGGAGCAGGAGCAGGAACTGGAGCTGGCGACCTTGGAAAAAGCGCCAGCCAGGAACCCAGAGCGGGGAGCACAAATGTCTGCTGCAGCACGGTCTCTGAAGATGGCTGCTTCGGTACGGGAACCACAGACTGGAAACAGAAGCTGGTCTAAGGCAGATGGCTGTGGGACAGAGCTCTAAGACAGAGCAGGCTTCAACGTCATCACAGATGAGGTTCTACCGAGAACAGAAGTCGACCTTGCCGCCGACATGAAGTGGGGACAGGAACTGGATCGCAGACAGTGGAGCTGGAGCAGAAACGGCTGCTGCAGCACATGCGCAGGAACTAGAGATGGAATTCACAGATCTTTTGAAAAAATATGCGCTGGGTCTGGTCGAGTCATTCTGTCACGATGTGGTGTGCAGGTGGACCCAAACGCAGGAGCAGGGCAGAAAGCAGGTCACATTGAGATACAGAATTTCTTGTTAAAAAAAGAAAAATAATGGGGCAGGCCCAGCAGAAAAACTCAAACTGCTCAGGGAAAACAAGACAATCAAACCTGGAGGGAAACACAAATGAAGGAAGTAAATTTCATAGAAACACGAGGCCTACAAAATAAAACAGGAAACCCCAAACTAAAACAGATAACCATGACAAGTGTAACTATCTTTGTCACGTCTGCCTAATCGCTCAGCACACAACATTGTCAACAAACGGTGTCACATCTGTCCCACTGTCTTGCTGCCCCGAGACGAATGCTGAAAACGCACAATAAATCTGCCACGCACATACTTGCAATATCTAAATTTCTCTCTTGGATTATAAACGTCTCTGCTGGCTCAATAATATCAGCATCTTTGAGCCAAATGGTGCAATGTTGTCAGTGGGACGCAAGATTCATAGCTTCACGTAAACAGATCACTGATGGCAAACTGCACATTACGTCAGTGTTTCTGAGCCAGGTCTCGTTTAGGTCACAGCAGGAGGAACAAACATGTATCGAGCAGATGCAAAACATGCGGACAAGAAAAAGGCCTGTAGTAGCCTTCCAATTCGAAAATACCTGGAGCTGGATTTACTGCTGCATTTAATGTGCAAACACAGGGGTTTTATATTCTGCAGAAATGCATGGTGAGGTTTTTGCAAATCCCTTACAAACGCCAAACCCTGTGCTTTGAAAGGTATAAATTGCCCGGAAAGTCAAATATTTTCATTATTAAGTCACAGCGTGTGAGCCATTCACTGTTGCACGCCACGTGGGACCGCTTGTGCAAACATAACACTGGCCGTGCCACTTAGTGTTGGGAAAACAAAAACATGGCAGGTATTCATTTTGACACAGTCGTATGTTGTTTCTGTGAAGTCAGAGCAATTACGGGGTAAACCGAAGCACGCTAGCTCCATGTGATATCACAGGAAGGGGATCGTTAGCTGCCTACTGCCTTCTGCCAACATTTCCTGTGGTCATTAAGCGGACGTGTCCTACACCTCCTTTCCTGCTTGGTTAGTGTCATTTCATGGGAAATATGTCAACATCTGGGATGTGTGTGGACGACAGATCTTTTCTTATTTGAATGTTTCCCCGACTATGATGCAATCGTCTGCCGACTCAGGAAAAAAAAAATCATGATTTTAAATCAACTTGTAGGAGCGTCGGTACTGGAGTATTTCAGTGTAATTTTATACACGGCTACATCGTTGGATAGGATTAGATTGTTAAGTGTTTCCATGTGGGTTCTTAATAACTTGTTGGAACGGCCATTTTTCTACGACATTCAGTTTTTTCTTTATTGAGACATGGACGACATGCAGCAAAGGGCCGCTATACCACCTATAGCTAGCAGATTTCACAAAAACTACAGAAGGCAATACCACGAAACGGAAGAACTCGGTAAATCTTGGTGTGGATTGGAATAAGGTTAAAAAATCCAGAAATATTCTTTTCCCACTTTCTTTGACATTGTGAAACGTCACATAATCGGTTTGTAACCCATACGACAACATCGAGATTCTTCTCTCAGATATGACAAAAACTTCCTCCAGTCACAGAAGATGTGACCCCACCTTTTCCTTTCTATAGACCTGATTGAGTTCCACTTCATTCTCCTGCTGTCTCTGCATCAATAGAGCTTTTGTGCACACTTTTATGTGCAATGCGTTTCTGGGCAGCCGTGTAATGGCTTGCATACAATGGGATTTAAGTAATTGCTTTATGAGGAAGGTGAATACGATCCACTTGCGGTTTACTTTTTTTGCTCCTCTGCAGCCCGTCAGTCACCAGCTCCGACACACACACACCTTTAACAGGGAATTTAACTGGACTAGACAGTAATAACATTAAAAAAAGGCACCTGGAAAATGCATCTATTCAGTGGTAATCATGTGCATATTTAAAGAAAATAAAGTAGTTGGACTGTAAAATTACAAACATCAATTTAAACATGTATTTTACATCAGTGAAATTTTAAGTCCATATAACTGAATATTGATGTGATCTGATATCTGATATGATGGATGGCTTTGATGTGGAATTAATATAATTGCAGATTAAAGACAACAACCAATTAAAAACTAAACAAGTCATCTTATCTGGACTATTTTCCTCAATCTAATAATATCCACACTGCAGATAAATCATTTTTTCCACAGCACATGGACAGAATTATAAAACTTTGTCAACTATGCTGTCATCCGACTCTGAGCACTCCACCTCCAGCGGCCTTGGACACCAAGGTAAACTCTGTCCGTCAGGATTACTGCATGTACACGAGAGAACACCGCAGCTTTAGGAGCAACTCCCTCGCGAACAGTTTTATTTATTTAGCCGAACGTTTGAGCCAAACGCTTCGGTTTGCATTTCATTCCTCTGCTGCCCTTGGAACGGGGGCCAGACATGTCTGGACTGGCAACCCCCGGCGCTCGACAACGGTGGGAAGCAAATTAATCGATTTGAGGTGGATTCAAAAGGGGGGAGCCTGCTCACGGCTCGGAAAGATGCTGAGTCATTGCATGCTTGAATCTGGTACGCCAGAGTCTGGGCCCGGGACAAATAAAGTAAAGAAGGTGAGCTGTGAGTAACGTGTGGACTCAAGAATAAGGCTGGAACAAGAATTCCTGTTCAGCGGACTGAATAAATATTAACTTTGAAAACAAAAGTGTTAAAGTCTCTATTCTCACACTTGAATACCCTTAATATGTCTAAAAATAAGATTAATGACACATTTAAGTCTTATTTGTGCTTGTAATAGAGGCTTTGACTTACTGAACATACAGGGTAAGGCTGTAGGTTTCCAAAACGAAGCACGCTGTAAATTAGAATCTGCTCTTTAAATCGGTTTTATTCTAGTTTACCTTATTTTTTTATCGTCCATTTCTGCTGTCGTGTGCGCCACTTGTATCTTGTCGAAATGCCTTAATACCATATATAAAAAACAAATATGTTTTACACTTAAATAAAAGACTGCTTCTATATTCTGGGCTGAGTTGGAAATACCTGCATTTAACATACCATACAAAATGTAGGCCATGCATCTTTCCTCACTGAATTATTTGGATTGTCCTGTATGACCTTGTCCACCTTAAAGACGACAGGAATCTTATTCAAAGCATAATTTAGACACAACAAAGTTTGAAACCAAAATACAAATCATTACTGTGGAATCACAGGATCAAATACTCCCCAAAACGAATCTAAAACAACAAAAACGACTTAAAATGACATTACTATAATGGTCAGACTATATTGGCGCATGTGTGAATATAAGCTCATGTTTTTCCTCTGGAGTCAGACACGGCAACATTGAGCCAAACTCTTGCCTCGTTTCCACGAAACCCGACTGTCAGAGCTGTCCGCACTAATTTAAGGAATCATTTTCACCCCCCCTACCCTGCAGGTCAAGCTGCAGTTGCTGGGTAGTTCCGAATTTGCCGCCCACATTAAATGCTTTGAACTGTGAAGAGCACCGGACCACAGGTATTCTGGCCGCATGTTGTGAAATAGTTTATGAAGAGTTTACAGGTACATTTGTCTGGTGACATTGAACAGAAATATTTTGGTGTGCATGTGATGGAGGCAAAAAATTCCTTCCCGCTTGTGTGTTTGATGAAACCACAAAGCCCTGTTTTATTTTTGCACTTGGCGAAATATTTGCACTAATATCTTCAAATCAACCTCACTTTTACAACTCGCCAACCAGACCAGGACGCTGCGCTCGCCAGAGCCAGAAACTAAATGTTGATCCCAGACTCCGTCTTTAACAGGATTTACACACAAGTCGACCTCTATCCAAAATTTCTCAGACACCATTAAGACAACCAGGCCATGAAACCAGGGGCACTTTGAGATGAGTGTGTCTTTGTTTGAGTGAGTGGGTGTAAGAGTGAGAGAGTTAGAGGGAGTGAGAGAGAGAGAGAGTCAGTAAAAGAGTGAGTCTGAGTGTGAGACTGAGTCTGTGAGTGAGAGTGTTTTAGTGAGAGTGTGAGAGTAAGTGAGTGAGAGACAGATAAAGTGAGTGTGTGAATGTCAGAGAGAGTGAGTGAGTGTCTGTACATGCATGTATCTTTGTGTGTGTCTCTCTGTGTGCGCATCCAGAAACAGCAAAACTGAGCCAGGCTGGAAAACAGCAGAAGCTGCAGCAGACAGTGCAAACAATTCCCAGCATTCCTCTGGAGGAGCAGAATAAACTGACCCAAGCCCTGTTCTGCCACACAGGCCTGGGTGAGGCTGCTCACTGGTGGGAGCTTCTCCAAGTGAGAAGCCCCGAGATGTTTCTAGATTAGTTACAGTAAAAATGTTTTAGTTTTGCAACCTTAAAATTACATTAAAAGTTGCGACTGGGTATTATTATTATGTCTTGATTTCTAAAGTAACCTGTGTATTTGTTCTATATTTTCATGTGAATTATAATGAAGTATAAAGCCGGGTATGAAATGAGAACACCTCCTCTCCAAGCAAATACTTTCCACAGGTATTTCATGCAAGTTTGATTCAAAGAGAGTTTACACTGGTATTCACTGCCTCCAGGAAATAACCACATACCCGAGGATATTTAATACATGGCCACAACATTAAATATCATCATTATGTACAGTCACTGCATTAAAACCAATAAACTGGTTCCAAACACAGCCAGAGACAAACCGTCCAGGTTTCAACATGTTTAATTGACTTAAAATCAAATCAGCTGACAACAAAAAGTTGCATTTTAAATCACATCCCATGAAACTTCAAAACAAGCCACAGACATGTACAACTTGTTTTCGTATCGTCTCAGCTCTGTGCATGATTGTTGTATATCACCGCCAGTCATATAAACAGACTCCGCTGCTGCACTGCCCTCAACACTTCTCTGCATAAGTTATGTGTGGATTCAAAGAGCAGGTATAGAGATGAGGATGGTGACAGAGTGTGAGAGAGACGGAATCAAAACAGAGACGGGACAATAATAAGAACGTAGCCAGAGCAGAGAAGGGAAATGACAGGCAGGAGGCTACAGCTGGGCTTTGCAGTGGGTCTGTGCCTCCTCAGCAGCTCCTCTCTCTGGGCCCTGTTTGTCCAGCTTTGACGGCCTGAGCGCTCACTCTCTTCATTTGCCAGGAGAACGAGTTATTATTGGCCAAGGGAGGGAAGGCACTTGCAGAGAGATTACACACAGGCCGTGTTGACGGAGAAAAAAACGTCGCCGCTGAAGAATTCATGATGGATTTTATTGCAAGTGATAAATCTGAGAGGCTACAAGTTTCACTACCTGACTTTGGATAATAGACTTTATATGGGGCAACATTTTACCTTACAAGGCCTGAAAGTAAAGTCAGGGCCTGTCCCACCCTGGATCCACCTTTGTGCATCGTTAAAGGCAGATGTGAAACTATTCAAATTTTCACAGGCGAATAAGTCAATTAAGAAAATGTTCAAACTCAGAATATGGAATTCCTCTTTAAACAGTCCATGACTAGAAGGCCAAATAGCTCCCTGAAGTAAAATCAAGCTGCACAAACTAATCGGCCCCAGTTCCCTTAATATGCCTGATTTATTCATCAATATCCATTAGGTCTTCTGAGAAATCAAAGAAAATGTTGAAAGACTTCCAAGTTTTCCTAACAATCGCTTCTGTAGTTTCTCTGTGTAATCCATCTTAAAGACATGCAAACCACCAATCAATGGACAGGAATGAAAATACAGCCATGGAGCAAAAAGGTTTCCAAAACACAAAAACTACCAAAGACTAAATTGGTTATAAAAATGTGAAATGTGCATGCATATCAGCCTATAAATAAATATTAAAGCTTCAGTCATCTGAGATTTTACTCTTTCTGCTCTCCTGCAAATAGGCCTCATGAAATCCATGCTGGCCTTCAGTTATAATCTTAGAAATAAATCACATCAATCAGATACCAATTATTGAGCGTTTAAATTAAATAAGAGGAGAGAAGACTTACAAGATCTTAACGCAAATGCAAACAAAGCTTTTCCAAAATGCCACAACTGACAAATAAAAACACTGTAGATTTGATGGTTTCGACAATGGATCACACATGTATCCCACCCTGTGCCAGACACGTTACATATGTTTGTAACGTGTCTGGCACACGTCGCCTTGTACAGTAGATTGAAGTAATCCTGCGTATGAGAATTCACGCTCACTTGGATCGAAGCAAACTCGCGGCTGAGGCAGAGCGGGCCGACGGACTAATTGACTGCAGGTGCACGGTGAGGGCAGTTTGCCTCCTTTTTTGGGCTCCTGGTATTTATAGCTTTTTTCACATGAGCTGCTCGAAAAATATGCCGGATTGCGGTGGATATCTGTCAGGGTGCGCCGAGGTGAGAGATCGGCGCCATCGCACACCACTCCCTTACCTGAATAATTCCACCAGATAAAGCTAGATGAGAAGAGGGACACTCATTTCTGTAGAGTACAAATGAATCCCTCTGCTAAGGCATGCCCACCACAGCCTGATCAGTCCTGGGAGAGTGTCCCTGACATCTTCGGGCCTACTGGAAGTTTTTAAAAGAATATTGGAGTGCCTCATAAATCTGTTGGTTTGGTAACGCCACTGCAGCAAAGAACAAGACTGGGAGAAAAACTGTCCCATCAGCCAATAAACTGCTGGGATTTACATGACCAAATATGGACAAGAGCCGTCCTCTCACCTCCTCATGCAAACTGCTCCCATCTGGACGACATTATTGCCCCCCCCATTTACAAAAATACACCAAATGTGTCCTGTATTCCACAAGTTGTTCGATCCATCTATAATAAACGTGGACATCTTGACGAAGCATGACTCCATCGACCAGCACCTCTAAAGAAAATGTATTGACATGTTATATCTACTTCTTCTTTAAGATACACAAAACACAATTTTACATATAGAGATTTATACTAGATATTGATGTTATGATTTAACTCTGCTAAGAAACAGATTAACTGCATTTCCCACCATGTGAGACATAAGATTCCTTATCCTCCAAAGACACTTACAGGAATAAGATGTCAGTGAGTGCCCAAGTTTTTCCAAAAGTGATAATGACGTCATCTCCAATTATCTGCCTGACTGCAAAGACACTCCACTCACACCCTAAAAGCTGATGGTGTAATAATGTAGCAGATGATTTTCTTAATGTGATAATAGCAAATCTTCAGAGAGAGATCAGCAGAGATTCCCTGTGGGTGGAGGCTTGTTTAACAAAAAGGATTTAGGGGCTAGAACAAAGCTTAAGATTGTTCACAATCCACAAATTCCCCCCCTGCACATGCAGGCATTGTCCGCATGTTTAGTCTAACCCATTTTATTTTTCTGTTTGGTTTCCGAAGACGTCCTTCCTCCTTGTCTTCTTTCCTGGTCGATTCCAAAACAAAAGGAATTCAGTGCTTTTCCCTTTTCCACCCCTCTTACAAAACTTGAATTAATCAGGAATTTATATGTGAGTTAAAGCTTTCTACTCTCTCACTGCACTCCTTTTATTTCACTTCAGCCCTATGAATCAAACCAGGGCTCTTTGGTGTCTGCGGTCACCTCTCCCATTTAAAAAAAAACCCCAACATTAAAGAGCCGCTTCCTCTCATGAAGTGCTCTCTTGGTTTGGGATCCGAGTGCAGTTTGGCACGGGACCTGAGCGACGAGGATTCACACTCTGCCACCGCACAGAGACGTGGATGCATTCCGTGTGGTTCTGCCTTTGCTGGACTTGGCACAGCAGCACGAACATGTGTCACAGGCCTCACCTTCTCGGGTCGTGGCCCTGGCTCAGACTAACACGCTTTTACAGGGTTTTCCTTGGCAGGGGAGCGGGGACAGTCGTGTTTCGGGGTCCAAGCTAAACAGGGAAACGTTACAGGGGAGGACAGATGGTCCTGCGACGGCATGCAACTAAATAACACCAAGGCCAGGCTGCTGCTGTGCTCTTTAACCTTGACACTTGTTTTAACAGATGTTAGCCCTCTATTGCATGAATTATACACGTCTTCCCCAACTGGCTCTATTCCACACATTCATCTATGTTTTAAACTGCAGAAATGGATCATTTACATCTCCATCACTGAGCAAAGTATCAACTGGAACATAATCTTCATAATTTATCAATGCTCATAACAATTAACCATGCAGGGCCTGACATCTTCACCCCCCCCCCCAACAGTTCAAATTAATGACAGATTGAAAATATCAAAATGTATTAAAATAAGTAATCTCACATTCAAAAAAATTCAACGATTAAATGTTAGTAGTTTTGCATGAAAATTGATTAAAGTGGCCAGTTTAATTTTCAGTGAATCTACTCATCACTTTTAACGACTCTTAAAAGGGATAGTTCACAGAAATATGAAGATTGTGACTTCTTCAAACATTAAAACAGAAAGAAAACATAACATGCCTGCCATAACTGCTGGTGTGGAGTCACCCAAGTGTCAGCAAGCCCGACAATCAAATTCGTTTTGAAACTGGCAACATTTACACCACGATTTTAGACTAAATGTCTGTTAGCAGAAGTAGCGATGCTAGCGGAAGAAGTAATTCTACCACGCAGCCTGCAACCACCCTTGTGTGCAGTGTGTGAAAGTGACCCCAGACGAGGAGAACAGTGGACATTCAGGCTAAGAAAATGGTGTAAATGACACCATTCCAATTCAAATATGAATGTCGGGACTTATGGACACTTGGACAACACAGGAGCAATGGGGACATGACAAGTTACTTCAATAGTATTGAACTTGACTGCAACACTGTTTACCCCTGAAACTCCAAAAGTGTTTTGTGGACTCAAACACTTCACCCACCCCTCCATCGGCATAGTGGTGAGTAGATAATGAGTGAATCTTAATTTTTCAGTGAACTATCCCTTTAAGGTCGAAAGAACTTCATATTTTGTGCGCAAATATTCTAATTTGTAAAGTAATTACTGCTGTCATGTAATAGTTGAGTATAACATGCAATATTTAAAGTAGCATGAAGATAATGTACCTAAAATGTCTACATAACAGTACATAAAAATCTAACTTCCCCCGAAGGTGTGAGACCAACTCCACCCACTGCATGATTTGGAAAAATGAAATTGCTGCTGTCAACCTGTAGAGGGCAGTCTCTATTCACATGTACCATAAAAAATAAATAATGGGTCTAAATAAAATATTTTTAACCAACATTTGGACCTGAATCAAACAACTAAATAACTATAAATTAGTTAGTTTAAGCAGCTAATATTCTTATACCTACTTTTACGTTCTCTTTATTTTGCCTTTAATATATGAAACTGTACATGTCACTCTTTCATAAATAGGGAAAATATTGAGGTAATTTCAGAAGTGCCCGAAAACAGAGGGAGGTTTATCCAGCCACAAGGCCAAAGACACAAGCAATTTGTACATAATCCATTACCCACAATTCCTTGGGCCAGGATCCCGGCTGTCTGCTTGGACCGGGTGCGTAAACAAGATCTGATTTCTAAAATTGACGTACTTGAGGTAACATTCCCATGCCTTGACTCTCGCAAGGCAGTTCAGGGCTCCAGGTTTGGCAAACACGAGCAGAGAAACTTGGAGCCACGAAGGAGAAAGAGAGGAGGGGGGGAGAAAGTTTAAAAAGTCTATGGAGCCAAAACTGAACCATTTACAGAACAAACCCTTGCTCCAGTTATGTTTTTTTGGAGGTAAAGCGACTTTATTGATAGACTATTAAACTTAATAGCAGGATGTGGACTGCTTGGTTCCTGCCCTGTGCTTGTATTACTCTGGTCTTGGCTGGGTCATCATACTTGACCATCAGATAAAATGTGTTTGCATAGTAGTTGTAAAAGGGTAAAAAGGGGAAACCTCTCGTCAGGTTCAGGGGGTGAAAACTTAAGGATCAAAACCTGAGGTGGAACAAATATATAAAATATAACTTTTTGCAGGTAAAACAGATGTAACTCCAGCAAATCCTGGCAAACACGAGTCAATTCAAACTTCATTTGCAGCCTAAGAAGGTGCCTCGAAACATTCCAGCTGTCAGCTCTCGTCTTTCCCTCCGCTTCAGACGCAGACTCGTGATTTTCCCTCTTCGCCGCTCAGACCGATTGGGAGTTAATGCAAGTTTAACAGCGTTATGCCCATGCTGCCACTCGGCCGGCCAAGAAATACTGGGGGAAAATTGCGGCGGTTCGGCGGCGCTCGTAACTCATTTCTGACTGTGACAGCGAAAGGATGGAGAGAAGAGTTGTGATAAAAAAATAATGTCCGCTGGCCCAGAGAGAAATTAGAAACAGCTCATAAACTCTCAATTAAAATACTCTGCATTAGTACATGCTGGTCTATGATTACAGTTGGATTTCTTATTTGTAGAAAGAACAATCAGTTGTAACATGAGCTCAAGAGGTCGAGTTGTAGTAGCATGGAGGATTTAAATTTAACAACTGATTAATCACAGATGGCCATGTCGTCCTGATGACCTTTGACCCCCCCTTTACAGACTGCTTCAAATCTTTAATTTCCTCACCACTGCATTCATTTCACTCTTAAAAAGACGCTTACCATTACTTTATTGTGCACAATGAAAAAGCCAATAGGTTCCTAAATTATACAAAACACAATTAGACTAAAGTCCACATTTAAGCTAAGTAGGGTGCTCATAAAGCAAAGTGCTGAATAAATTTAAAGTTGACTTGAAGGTATAGAAAATACTTAAAGTCACGGGATCATTGGTGTTGTGAAGAATTATCCACGAGCATTTTGTGATATTTCAAGACCTTCAGCTCCTGCTCGCTATCCTCTTCGATCTCCTCGGACCAGCGTTCTGTGCCTCCTCTCCAGCACCTGATGGTGCCGCGGCAGCTTTCCTTCTGCTGCGTGACGGAGCGGCCGGCTGCGATGCGGACTGGGCCTCCACGGGTTTCACTTTACTTTGATTCTTCGGTGCTGGAGCCGCTGCCTGTGCGGCAGCAGGAGGATTTCTCCTCCCTCGCACAGCTTGAACAGGCACTTCCTGCTCCTCGACTTTCTTCTGTGGACCTGTGGCTGCTTTGACGGACTTGTCTTCAGACTTCTGTTTTGTCTGCTTGGTTGCTGATGGAGTTTCATTTGTGCTCTTACTCGCACAATCCTCTTTCAAAGTGGCCTTATTTTCTGTACGTTTGCTCCTTGTTGATTTGCTTTGGTTTGTTCGGTCTTGCAACTTCTCTTTTCTTTCCTGTCTGCGATTTCTCCCTCGAAGTTCCCCAGAGGTTGTTTTAGCCACTTCTTTCTCTTTGATTTCTCTGTGGGTCTTGATCTGCATCTGAATAACTCTGTAGGCCTCCTGTGAAACCACATTTCCTCCTTACTGGATGCACAACCAACTTAAGTTATAGTTTTTCTCAGTGAAGACTTGTTTCTCCATTCTCACCTCTTCTTGTGCAAGTTCATGCATCAGGTCAGATACCTGGCTCATCATTCCGTGAATCTTCAGCTAAAAGCAAATTTAAGGAAGTCAAAAAATGATTTGACGAGTGAAATCTCAAGTGAAGTGTTTATGCTCACCTGTTCGGATGCAATTTGTTTTTCAAGCTGTCCTCTGTCTTTAGCTTCTTCCTTTCTCCTATCACATGTTTGTTGAAGTTAGTATTAAAGCCTACGTTTTCCGTGGATATCGACAATGACAGGATAAATTTATCCAGTAGAAAAATCGACAAGTAACCAGTGTTGTCAGAAGGAAAGAAAAGTCTAAACATTTTTTTTTTTTTTTAAAAACAGCAGTTAAGTTTTGTAAGAGCAGATGAAGGCACCAAAGATAAAACACAGATTTGTTCAAGGTTGGTTGTAGGTTTAGGCAACTTAAACATTTCATTCACAGGACTTAAAAGAAAATCTCGACAGCTCGTAAAATTGATAGATGGAAGCATAAAATGTAGCTTATCTGTGCAAGCTGGTCATTACTTGTCCTCCACCATCTTCTCCAGACAAGAGAGTTTGACTCTCTTCTCGTCCGTGGCTCTCAGGACATTTTTCTCCGTTACCACGGCCAGGAGAGACTTGGCATCGAGGTCCGTCAGGTCAAGCGTTGGCGATGTTATTTGGAGGACCACCGTCACCCACTCGGCGAGCTCTTCACAGGACGGGAACTGGGAGGAAAAACAGACGGATAATTACAACTCTTCTTCATGTTCAAGGAGCCCGATGCGGGCTCTGGTTATACTGCAGGTTCAAGGCATTGGTGGATCCTTAACCTTCGCTAGATGAACAAACATCAAACAGACTGTGCAGTGGAATCAATTTTTTTTATAAGATAATGCCGCTTTAGAGGAAATATAAACTGCTAGTAAAAACACCTGTCGAAGAATCATGGTTGAAGATTCAGATAAAGTTATTGTGGTGGTAAAAAGGTCAGATGTGTCATAGTATCAGCTGCAGAACCATATTTTAGCCTTTTATTGCCAAACTTTGAAAACAGTCTGATAAAGTCTTCACAAGATAAAAATGGCTTTGTCATCTTCCTTGCTTATTGCATTTCAAAAAGAAACGCACCTTGTTGAGTTCAGCATGTGCTACGTCCCTGGTAGCACACGCCTGTTTCAAGGCCGCCATTTCCTTTTTCAATGCCCTCTGCACCTCTTCCAGGTCTCCCTGACAACAGAAAAGAACGACTGATCAGAGAACGTGATAGCTATCGAGCAGCAGTGAGCGATAAAGACATTTACCTGTAGTTTTCCAATAAGTTTCTCTTCTTTCATCTTTTTGATGAACTCCAGGTCGCCCGGTAGCGGCTGATACCCCTTCATCCCTCTCAGCATGGAGTCAGGGTACAAGGGCTCTGGGGAGGTTTCTGGACAGACGAGACAATTAAGAACAGGAGGAATCAATTAAAACGCAGCAAAACAACCCTGCAGTAACGACTGCAGCTTTACAAGCTCTTGCGTGAGACTTGCTGTCGTAAAATGAAATCAGTGGATGTCATTATCCTGCAGTGTAAAGCACATTAAGTAAATACATTTGACTCATTATGATTATATTACACCCTAAGAGCTAGTTTTCCCAAGAAAGACTTTATTTACCCATGTGATGTGCAAGGGAACTTTAAGAGCAGACAATGCCTTTGTGTGGTGTTAAAATAATCAGAAAATAATTAGTTCCGACTGGGAAAATTCACAAGAGGAGTTTGGAAAGAATCTGAGCTGGCGTCATCACTTATAAAACAAACAATTTTACAATCATTTGTGGGATTTATTGTGAACTTGCATCATCCAATATAGAAGTTTTTAATTATTTATATTGACGTCAAATCTGCAATCCTGTTTATTTGCCATTTGTTATCATGCAAATAATGGAAAGAGGTATTTTATACACTCTGAATTTATAAATATATGGACACACCAAAGAAGCAGCTTCACAATTTTGGAAATTGGATCCTCTGAGGAACATGTGGGTGCAGAAACCATTTCTGTACCTGTCCTTGTCTCAGGGCTGTTGAAATCAAACATCCCCTTCTCATCAGGGTTACTCTGCTCTCTGCTCCCTGCCTGTGGAAAAGGAAGGGCGACAGATTAAATCATGTGCAAGAGGATAGAAGTTAAAAACAAAAAGAGATCTCCACATGTACCTCCATGTTCTGCTGTGGCTCCACCTGATCTTCATTGTCCTCAGTACAGAAATTCAAGTGTCTTGCTACGTCCACGTGAGGAGGGGGAGTCCTCTGGAGCTGTCGACCTGACGGGATGCGATTCCCTTTGTGGTCAAAATATCTCTCCGACATGTCTGAGGTTTGTCTTGACTTCAAAAAATCAGAAACGAGCTTCAGGTTTATGGACACGCTGCCTGTTTGCTCCTCCCTCCTCATCATCACTGCTTCATCATTTTCACCTGTGGCTGACGACGCCTTTTCTCCTTCCCACCAGTAGATGGAGACAGATTAATTTGAACTTAAACCTCACATTTTATATTGAACCCTCAAGGCCAGTAAAATCATTAAAATGTTGCACTTTTTTAATAAATTAAAATTAAATAATTTTTTATAATTAATAATGAAAAATTGTTTTTTATTTCAAGTAATGGATACAAAAACCTGCCAGAATCACATGAACACTGTCAGATACAGAGTCCACATTCAGACAGGCAGGCAGATAGACAGGCAGGCAGATAGACAGGCAGGTGTCCAGACAGACACACGGATCCTGATACAAAATAGCCAGATAGCCAACCAAAACCCTATCTATTTTTAACCCGGTGGTGTCACACTGCCAGTGCAAAGCTCCAGGAACTCTAGAGGCGAGTGCTGAGTCGTAAATACCTCTGTTTTTAAACTGTCCGCTCCCATAATGCCCGAGGTGCACAGGAAGGAGGAAGAGGGTCAGGGAGTGTGTCAGATAAATTGTGAAATATTACGCACATGGTCCTCGGTTGCCTTGGAGAAAACTTTACAGGAATTTCCTCATAGAAGAAGAAATAGATGTGTGTTTTAAAGCGCTCTGAATGACCTTAAAAAATCACACGGAACATTTAACATAGAGAAACCAATGTGGTGCATAAGTGTCAGTCTAAGAAAGAGACAGGATTGTGCACAGACAAAGAGACTTGACCAAACATCACATGCTCTTTCTGAAAGCCTGCCCGGTGCACAGGCATCAAAGGAATCCTGGCTGACCACTGCTTCCTGTAAAAGCTTCCCTCTGCAGAGAGAAGTGTCCTAAAAGGCCGTTTACAGCTGCTCCGACACGCAGCACATTGAACAGGCCTGGCAGACGGGTCGCAAAGGGCCCGATGAAACAACTCCCCGGTGCCTGTGGATGTGGGAGAGAGAGAGAGTGAGGATCGGAGAGGTGCTCCGACATCCTGACAGACTAATGGAAGACGGGTCCGAGGTTTTTTCAGTGAGAAGGAAGGACAGTTTTGTGTTTACCTTTTTACGCCAGGGACATCAGCCACTCCAGCCACCTGTATACATGATACAGGATAGATATTTGTGCTCTTCAACCAAATGTCTAAAATTAGTGTCACTCGGCCTTGTGAGGAGGTTTCAGCAGAGATGGTTGGAGGTCCCCTCTCAGCTTGGGGCCCTCATATGCCCACTTTTCCCACCCTGCTAGAAAGACTGAATAGATTACATCCCCCCAGATTAATGATTAACTCCTCTGATCCATTTAGTAGCTGTGTGGAGCTTTTGAATACGTCACAGATCTTCCTCAGCCAAAGGAAGACAACTGGGATATACATGCCTATAGGTCCAGGGTAATGTAATTATATTTATACATGATCTGATGTTACAATCACCTTTTTATGAATAAAAGTAAACGTTGTACACAGCGGAATATGGAGGTGGAGATATAGAATGACTGATAGTATTCTCACATGGGCAGGAACATGTGCAATATACATGTCCAAATCATGAACACACACACACACAGACAGACACCCACACCCACTTACACACAACCATGTGTGAGTGATGAGAGGCTTGTTGGAGACCTCTAGGCCAGCACTTTCTGTCGTGCCGCCCTCGGAGCTGTCAGTGAGGTTATTTTGTGATGTTTGAGATTAGTGACCAGTGTGAAGTTACCGCAGGCCTCAGACCAGCGTGGGCTATACACTGTGAAATCTCTGGACTTGACAATAGACGCTTGAAATCTACAAATTCACTTTGCCTGCCTGCATTTTGAGCAGCACGGGATGTATCTTTGACTCCATTACATATAACATGTCACCACATGCGCATGTGGTTTCCTCACATACATACTAACAGCTGCCACATTATATATATTCATATATCAGCACGACATGGGTGTAAACCTTTTCCATCAGTGGACAGTACTGCAGCCAAATATGTGCAGAGAATCCAAACACTGTCACATGCACTAATTTACACAACAAATACAGACATTCATACTCACTTGAGCTTAATTTACACGTTATCCCGAAATTACATGGTGGGATCATAAATAATCAACCATTCACAATATAATCTTCAACAAATCCTTGTTATTACGGACATTGCACTGTAAAGGGCTCAGAGCTGTCAGTGGCTGCTGGACTAGAGATATATAACAGCAGCAGTATGGGTTATAATCCATGCAGATTGACAACATGTATACCAGAGATTTACAACAATGTGTCACTGAGGGCCAAGAATAAAGACGTCAGAATAATACCTTGCACGCTCTTTGTCCTGCGTGCAATATGCGTATCTATTGTTAGTGCAGTTTAACGCATAGACACACGCATGACACATGCTGCAGTTTCGCTGACCACGCAGCTTTTGGGGGGCCCTGCATCGAAACAAACCCTGTGCACGCTGAAGTTTGAGTGCAAACCATCACCATTCCAGGCCACATCACACACGCACACATTTAGACGTTCCAGTCTTCAACGTCTAAAAAGAGTTTGGTGCATGGGCCCATGTTAGGGGGGTGTCTAATCCAAAATTGTTGCTGCTGTAGAATAAATGTACTCAGATTTTCTTGGGGGGGGCCACCATTGCTTGCTTTGCTGTTGCACTGACCCTGCATATACCTTTTACTCCTGTTTCTTTACATGCTTTTATTTGCTGAATTGCAATGCATTTCTGCATCTACTTGAGCTCCTGTCAATCATTACTCAGTGAGGGTAGATTTTTGTGTAGACGTGTGTGCCCCACTTTGAAAAGTTGCAGCCAGAACAGCTGAGTCACTTCCCATATTCCACTGGCTTATTTTTTTACAGAAGTATCTCACCTCATTGCCCTCCAGTCTTCTGGTCGACTCAGAGCTCAGAAACATTTCACGTACAAACCCAACTCTTGGAATTGCAAATAAAATCTCTGACAACCGCAAACAATAGTCGGTCCCCAGTAATGTAAACACCAGCTATGTTTTAATAACTTTTTAAGGTTCTTAGATATGAGATTCTACATTCTACATGGAGGCATTTTGCAGGACCTTTGGTCTAAAGGGAAATAAACCGGCGCTGTTGACGTGAAAATTCATCTTAGTGGCCCTGCACACACCTCGGTAAATAAAGGTGAAAGAAAAGGCAGTTGGCCGGGAGATTTATGGCAGCGTGTCAAGGAGAGGAACCACTGACACCTGGAGTCTTGATGCAATTCAGGTCACGCACACACATAAAAAAAACACATTCACACAAATCAACAGGTTCCCGTGTTTACCTTGCTGGGATATTCATCTCATCCTAACACCACTTTGAATAAAAGCAGTTTATTTTCTCCCCTGAATGTCTTCTCAAGCCGAACAATGTCCATAATTGCTCTGACGTCTGCTGAGGGGCTGCTGTGACTAAAATGTCTGTAGCCCCCACCACCCCCACCCTGCTGCATCAGAAAGTAACCCAGTTAGAGTCAGGTACCTATTTCTGGTGTAACCTCAGCCCACTCCAAGGTGAAAAAGAATAAATCACCTGAGGAACACCACTGATTTTAAACATCGCCGTCTGTTTACAGGTCCTGGGGGAGTGGAAAGTCAAAACGACAGAGAACACTGTGGGATGCGTCGTGTATGCAAATTGTACGCATTAGGCAGTGTTATGTTATATGGTGGCAAATGCAAATAACGGACTGCAGGATGAAGATGAAAAAATGCATAACATAGCAGTATATGTTTGATTTTCTTTGATTTTCTTACCAGCAACTGATATAATGTCTAAATTCCTCTCTAGATATCCCCCCCCCCCCCCCCCCCCCACCCGCCACTCACTCTATCTCTCTTCAGGGACAGTCACACACTCTCCAGGGCTCAGTCCTCTGTCAAGTGCCATATGGTACCGTCAGAGCCCTGTTTGGGTGTGTGTGTATGTGTGTGTGTGTGTGTGCAGAGGGTGGGCAGTCGTGGCTCAAGGTGTCAGGAGAGAGGGTGGTTTAAATTTAACTGCAACAGGGCTGATATCTGCATGGCAGGTCCTTCCTCACCCCCTCTCCCTCCCTCTCTCTCACACACACACACTCACTCACTCCCACACATACTGTCTGTCTTCACAGTCCCCAGCCACAGACATCCTCATCACACACACACACACACATACAGGAGCAGCAGCAGCAGCAGCAGCAGCAGCAGCAGCTCCTTCAGCCTGTCAGGAGACGCTCCTCTTCACCACCTGGATTGTACGAGAGGCCAGCTGAGGACGCGACGGCGCAGAGAGAAAAAGGGACGCTCACCGTCAGTGGAGGAGAGAAAAACTAATCACACTGAGGATAAACCCTCATCTGAGTCGTCGGGCTGAAGGCACAGCCAGTGGCACTGCAGAGGCACAACAGCACAGTGGGCTAAAGCGTTGCTGCGAGAGGTAAGGCTGGAGCTTGGAGAGGCTGTGTGTGTGTGTGTGTGTGTGTGTGTGTGTGTGTGTGGGTCAGACGCTGACAGATGCAATGTTCATCATTCTCATTTAGAGGCAAATATGCACATTTGAAAGGCTGCATGCCTGTTCCATGTTGGGGTCTCACCTGTCTGGTAAATGCAGGAATCACAAAATACAGAAATCCTTGGCAATTGCAAAGTCTTTTTAAATCAACGTATGTCTATTTTAGACACTGTACATGATTTTTCATACATTATGAATTCCATTGTCCAAAAAAGTTGAGATTTTTCTGTAATTCCTGCAGAGACACAGCTCATCACTATGTACAAAAGCTTAAATCACAGATGCATGGACATGTCTGAGTTGAGTGGATTTGCAGAACACAGAGAGTGGGACCTAATCTCCGTTGTGGTGGCTTTTCAGAAAGATTATGGCTAATAAGACAGACAGAGATTAGAGAGGAGACTACCGGAGGCTCTGGGGTGGGGGTCCATGGGGAATAATCCTTAATTTGATTAGGATCTCAATCTAATTGGATTGAATTTATTTTGCCAGGAGACAAAACATCTAAGCTCTCTTTTATTTGCCGATGAGGTGGTCAATACGTCAATTTGCCCGCCACGTCAAAGCTGTGGCAATAAGGTTGGACGCCGGTGCTACCCAGCGGTTCTCATTGGTCGCAGCTCGGGGAATTTCCAAAGGGCAGCATGTCCATGAGAACCCACGGCGGTGTCATACAGTGCAGGGAGGACGTGCGAGGGAGGGGAGGGCCGGCGGGGGTGTTGAGTTACCAGGGCCTGCACTCATGTCTCAGTTTGGAAACGCACTGAGAGGACTGGGAGAGCGAGAGACAACAGTCAAATGTCAGGCCTATAAAGCATTTTTCGCTTGAGCGTTATTATTTTACAGTACAACTTAAAAAAAGACAAAAATGCCAGAGCCATTATCACGTGCTCAGACGGGATGTCCTGCGCTGGCATGTGCTGTCTGATGAGGTGTCGGCATGCAGCGGTCAGCATAGAGAGATGTTACCGAGAAAAGGATTAGCATGGCTATCAAAGATCATGAGCATGAATTATGGTTTGCGGTTTCTCGTAGATTTGTGAATAAGGAAAGTCTACAGTTGCATTCTATGGCTGGAAGACAAATTTACTTTTCTCTTCACTAGACTAGAGATATTTAGATTTTGGCCGTTTTTTTAAGCTGAAGATGTCACCCTTGGTTTTGGGAAGTAGTCGCCTATAGTTGCCTCTGACATTACAAAGGCTGCAACACACATAAAACAATCAACAGGTGTAGCGACATTCCTCCGGGACTCCCACACGCCTTCCTCCTGGGAGTAAATATTTGTGCTGACAGAAGTACCCCTGCGCGCCTCCAGATGCAGCTTTAAAAGGCTTGGGGTTTGGCATGTGACGAGAAGTGACAGGCTAATCTGTTTAAGCACGTACGGCAGCGGGGCGCAGAGCCACGGCCTTCTGCTGCTGGTAATCTGCTGCGAGCTGGCGAGGAGGCGACTGGATCGGCAAGTTTAGGGGGAATTCGGTGTGTTGGGAGCGTCGGTTGAGTGGAAGTGGGGTGTGACTCCCTCGTTGGGTTGCATTGTCTACGACTGCATCTTGTGTGTGGGCAAAGGATGATGGGAATGCTCTTCATATTTCATATCCTTAACATGAAATCTATTTTAACTGCACGTATTATTTTCTTTTTCCAGTTACGACTACGATAAGAATGAAAAATTACTTTAGCTTTTTCATCTTTTTGTATTTTACAGAGATCTGGGTCGGGGTTAGGGTTTCAATTTTGTTTTGGCTGTTCAAATATAGAGAAGCAATAAGTTACTGATCGATAGTTTCATATCTTCACGCCTCAATATCAATCAAATGAAACATGGGGACAAACAGTATCCATCCAATGTCGTGAGGTCGTGGTCAGACACTCTGAGAAATTAAACCGCTGCATCTTCCTGTGAAGTCCTTGTTTCTCAGTGTGATTGACAGTTTGAGAGTACTGGGGCAGAGATCATTAAAACACAAACACACAGACACACACACACACTAAGGCACCTTGAGCTCCGCCAGCTGGAGGTCGGATTAGACGGCCTGGCTCGGAGGCTTTACCGAAGGTGTTTGATTCATCAATAATGGGGAGAGATTAGAGGAGCATTTCATGTGAGAGTTTGAGTTGAAGCTGGACTTTACAGTTTCAAGTAGTTATCTGGTGCGTTAATCGCTGGAGGAGCGTGGCGGCACAACACCACCGAATTCCCCTGACCGCCTTTCCCACAAGTTATTGTTCTCATATTTCTATCCTGTCTGGACTCATCGCCCAGTCACACAACATGAGGGGGACGCACGGTGAGAAGTTCATGGGTCGTAACTGTCATTCCGCCATGTCTGACATGCGGTGGCTTTTGGCAGCCTGCTGATGTGTCCTTGAGCCCGACACCTAAGACGCTTGTGCTAAGAGGAACACATTTCCCTGCAGGAATCAATAAAGTAAAGCAACTCAGTTCGAGGTTGATAAGGATTCCTGAGCCGTCTCTCCCCGAGTGATGCCACAAGAGTATTCAATTGCACATGACGATTTGAATGCATTTAAAACGGATGGTCTCATTTCCATTCAGCTATCATCAACTTATCCAGAGCTAATATTATTTTACGATTGGGCGTAGCTGGACTTTGTGAATCATTTGAAAGAAAGACAGGGGCTGAGGCTTTTCAAGGACGAGGAGCAGACGCTGTGTAATTTGCCTTTTGAGCTTGGCCCAAAAATGAAGCATTCATCACTGAATTAATAGCAACCAGTGCACTCAACGCACATTTAAAAAGATGTGCAGGTAACTTAAATAATAAATTAACAGTAAATTAAGTTTTTTTTTTTTAATATTAATTACAGTACATCATCTAAAACTACATCAGAATCATTATTCATCAAATTAGTTTTGTGTTTGGTTTCTAATGCAAACTTCATAATTCAGATACCATCATATGATTACTTCCGTCAGTGAGGTTAAAGGTAAACATTTTGTGAAGGGGTGGGGCATCACCCAAGGAAGAAGCCATTAGACTTTTAACGTGATGAGATAGGACGTCAGCCTCCTCCAAGACGGCCTCCAGTTATATTTAAATAAATGATGAGGTACAATTTGAACCTGAGCGTGCTCGATGTTGTCATGTCTTGCTAAGGGGCGTAATGTTTATCCTTCATTATCCAAATCGTGCATTCTTTAACGGTGTCACAATTCAGGGGCTGCTACCTTCGGAGGATGCGTTCTATCCTGTGGAGGATTTCTGTGATTTGTGTCACCTTCATCTGTAGGAGCCTTCGTTGCTCGAGGATAGAAGGACTCGTTTGAAGGAGCCTTTTCGAAATGGAACAGTCTAGTCCAGTAGGCCCCAGAGTTGGGACACAGCCTTTGGCAGGAGGGTTAGGGTGTTGATTGGTCTGGTCCTAGCGTTGAAGTGGGGTCGACCAGTCCAAGAAGAGTGGGGACTGAGGGACACATGGAGCGGTGGCTTGTTTCTATCGCGGGGGTCCTGTTTCTCACACAGAATACCAGCCACTCGGAGCTCTGGGAAAAGAGTACTATATATACCGAGTGGGGGGAGAGAAACTGCAGTGTTGTCCAACATTAGTCTCTCGCTATCTCTTGCTGCCTGACCTGCGGCCCTCTGCTGCCAAGTGGAGTCAAAATAAGTCGGCCGAGATCAGTTTGTCCAGTGGGGCGGGCACTGACAGATCAGCTGGAAGGTGCTTTCGCAGAGGCTGTTCCCATGTGAGCAAGTGAGGACATACAAACAGAAGGGGCTCGGGGACAGATGGCGATAAAAATGGACAAGGAAGGAAGGCTAGTAGCACTTTATTGGAAGTGCAGAGAGGAATACAGTGTCCAAAAATACATCGTCAGCTCAACCTGTTTGCTCAGGACTTCACACTTTAATGTCTCGGTTGATAAAACACACTGGGGACGGTCGTTCCATTATCTTTAGGTTGCATTTTATTGCCAACACCTTCCTCCAGCAGACACTTCCCCCCCTCAGGTGCATCCTGACCGCAACAGCCCGACTCCGGGCGCGTAAATAATTCACACGCGTATGTTCAAGCCAGTGCCGGACCGAGGTTACAGTATGATTTGCTGCAATGGACTGCTCATCTCTGTAAAAGTGAGTAATGCCTGTGCTGCGTCAGCGCACCACAGGGCATTAGTGATGGATGGCTGCCTGCGCTGCATTACAAACTATCAGCGGGGGACGATAGCTGGAGACTCTGATCATGTGTGAAAATTCGACGTGGTGAGATCGAAAAAAGCTGCAAAGCCGCACAAATCAATGAACTGGCTTCAAAGTTTACTTTTACTTATTGCACAGACAACTCACATCCCTTTTTTGGACATATCCGAGGAATAGATTTAGTCAATTTGGAGAATCTGTTCTTCTCAAAATCAACACACTTCATAAATCAACAAATGAGGCTGACACTATGTCTGGATTTGGTATTTTCCCCCCCAACACACAGCACTTCACATCAAGGGGTGTGACGAGAAAGACAAAAAAAAGGGTGAGAGTCAGCATGAAGAAGGAGAAAAAATGGAAAAGAGCAACTCAAGGTCCTGGGAATAAAACAACAACGTGATACAGATTTATCTCATGAACAGTGGATGGAGAAGTGACTTGTGGCTGTGGCTCAGGAGATGGAGCCAGAGGGTCAGTGGTTTGATCCCCGGCTCCTCCTGTCTGCATGCTGAAGGGTTCTTGGGCAAGACACCGAACCCCAAATTGCCATTGGACGGCTGTACCAACTCAGTATAAGTGATATGTGAGAGAAGCGCTGTATGAATGTGTGTAAATGGGTGAATTTGACTTGAAAAGCACCATTTACTCCCATTGTGAGGCTTTGATATGAACGATACGTAAAATACTGAGGGAGAAATGGACAACATACATTTGCCAATCCCAAGTAACCGACATAATATGTAATTGACAGACCTTGTCCCTGTGTTGCTCATGTCAACCCACGCTTTTAGCTTAAAAGTGTCAATAAAAATAAATTCACATGATAAAAACTCAAACTTTTGCAGATTATAACAAAAGTACAACTTCTTAACGTGATTTGTATATATAAGTAAGGACACAACTTGCTATTGGAACAATTTATCACCAGAAAGAACCCTTGGATGTCTTTTTTCGTTTCCTGCTGCTATGACTATTATCATCAACATTGCCTGGATTTGTGAGCGTGTCACAACCTTTACTTTATTTAGTGCCGCCGTTAATTATACCACGAGGGTCCACTGAAGTCAGATTCCACCGCGAGCTGTGTGACGGCACTAGTGCTTTCCATGATGCTGCAATAAACTGTCACGGTCATGCGGAGATAATGACTGCAGCTGCCCGGCGCTCTGCACGTGGACAGGTGACCATGTACGCTGGGGTTTGTCTCTACATGCAAGAGAAAGCATGACAATAATATAAAGTTATGGTAAAGTAAATTACTTTTTGGAGAATTTAATCATCAGTTATGTGAGCCATGCCTCGTTATTGTGTTATTTTAATCTCACATTACAAGTCGGATCAATTTGAACCTAGGCAAAGAGCAGCTTGTTCTCCACGGCTGCAGCTTAGCTTCACATGTAGCCACACATTGTGTAAATGAGACCTTTACATAGTTCCCCATCATGCCATCCTCAACGTGAACCAGCTCTCATCCCTCTGCTATTTCTGCATTGTGTCCTCAACTGGGGAGTCGGCCTCGGTTGTGAAATTCTCTGCATATGTAACATGATTGGATGAAGCCACACAGGTGGCAGCCTGGTGCTAAATATGTGCTGCAGAAACAGAAACACAGTGAGCCCCCATTGTTTCCCCTCTCTGTTTGCCGTTGCTATAGGAATGGACTCGGCCGAGATGAGACCAGCTTAGCGTGGCTCGGTGACTTTGCGTGGCTTTTGCATTTCTAAATGACAGGGTCAATTATCGGGCTATTTTCTGACGGCCCACGAACATTTCCCATCGTCACTCTTTAAGGGAAGCGAGAGCGCAGGGATGGAAAGGACAGGAGTGCTACAGCGGTGTGGAATGACGCTTTAATTTGCTGGATGACACATTTGTCTTTAAACGGGTGCCATTTGTACAGACTTTGTCTGTCAGGGTTGCTGCAGTCAGTATAGGATGAGCCCCGATATGACTCATAAGCAGCGCAGGGGGCCAAAGCCACAATTAGACAAGCTGCAGCTTTAGGTGGTTCATCTTTTCAATTTAAAACAACCTTGCATCCTCTATTCAGCAGTTTGTTCAAACCCAACCTATTTAATTAATTCTGAACCAGCTACCTGCAGGAAAACTTATTCTTCACCTGATCCTGCAGCGATGACTCACCCTGCAAACGTGGTACCAAACAATGCAACGGTACTTGGCCAGGGGAACAGAATCACAGCACTGCTTGTACAAATGAAGTACAGGAAACATGACTCAGCTCAGGGAGAAATGCTGGTCTGCTGTTTGTGAAGCAGCACAGCAGCTGAATATTAAGAAAGCTGAAGAAAGAGCCAGAGAACTGCATATCGAAGGGGGGGGGGGGGGGGGGTTACACTGGGACACACTCTGTCTCCTGTGCCCTCAGACCAATACTTTAATAGCATTTCCTATTCCACTCTGATTAGGTTGGATTGTATAGTTTACAGTCTACAGGTTTTGAGCAACAGTGTTAATCACAAAATAAAGATGTGCAGCTCTTAAAGTGACTTTAATCAATATTGAGGTTGCTATGGTGATGAACCTGGAGAAAATCTCCCAACTCTGAAGTTCCCCATCTGCAGCCTTTCAGCCCAATGTTTTGGTTGATAGATGTAGAGGCCAGCGGGCGGCATAAAGACCCAAATATTTGCTTCTGTTGTGGGTGGAGACCAGAACGGAGCTAAAAATACAGAACAAATATTGGATTTACGTTAATCTGTCGACAGGATACATGACGACAAATGGATTACAATGTTGCTCCGTAACTACTGGATGTGTAAAGAGCCGCCTGTTTGCTACGGCACCTGTTATCTTGTCAGCATCGTGTTTATGGATTGATTCCACTGCCCCCAAGTGGCCCCCAAATAAAATCAAATCCAAAGGCCCTGTGACCCCAAATAGTTTAATATAATTGATTATTAAGTTAATTAAATCTTAGACTTGTTACGAGCCCGAGCTGTGAGTCGGACACCTTATTGAGGAGGTGTCTTGTGAACTGGGAAAGATGGAAGGAAGCAAAGTCTTCATTTATTAGCGTGTTTAATATATTTCACAAGTTGAATGTGGGAGTTGCATCCACAAAGAGGGATATTATGGGATATCTGCAAACTAATTCCTATAGTAGGAATATTTGAGTATGTGTACACAAAAATGTCCTCCAGGTATATTCAAAGAAGTTGTGACTGCAAAGCAAACACAACACGTACAACAACAATCTAACAAGCTGCACAGACATCAGTTCCTTCAGACCCAGTAATCATATTTGACTCTTTAATCCCTCATACATAAATGTGTTATTGGCTGCAGGAGGTGAGGAGACACACAAAACTGATCAAGTGAATTTCCCCATTCTGGTCATTTAAATCTCTTCATTTTGGAATATAGGACAAATGCATCTCAATTACAGGTCTCTGTGATTTAGGCCGATATTTGGAAAGTACCTAGCACTTGATAAATAAAATCTTGGCTGCAGAAGCACAAATGTAGCGAACCACGGCACAATTCCTCGGCAGGTCAGGGTCCAACACCACTCTGCACCTCTTCTCTTCTACAGTGCAGGGGATTGGATGACATCTAATTTTAGCGTGGGGTTTGTTGGCCACTGGACAGTTTGGATTACAGGCACAAAAAGGGGAGGGCATGTAACAGTCATTAACTAGGGAGATAATCAACAATAATTATATATCTGCTTCTTTTGTGACTTGATATTTTACGCTTCTGAAGGGAGGGTTTTTCTTTCTCGCCTCTGTGTCTTGAAATCATTAAGAGCATGTGCACAGTGATAATAACATTTGAAAATAATAGGAAACATTTTAGGATATTAAAGGTTCCTATTTAATTGTTTTATTCATAAATTGATTTATATCAGGCACCATGAAACAAAAAAACAGAATCTAGACAGTGACCTTCACCTATGATTCCTAAAATCTAAAATGTTTCTGAGATATCGTGTTGAGAAGAATGAGACATATGGACAGACAACCTGTGGACAAAATGCCACCCAATCACATACTTCACAGGCACAAAAACTAAATAGAATATCTGGAAATCTAAAATATTACGCGCATATATCCTAGGACAAAAGAAGCTCATCAGAATGTAAAGATTAATGCTTCAAATCCATTTTTTCTTCTTGACAAAGAGAAACTACAGAAGTCAGTGCACGTTTCCAGATGGACGGCGAGCTCACTCCACTGCTCTCACTTTGAAGCTCTGCTCATTTGATCAGAGCCGAACTGAACAAAGCTCTTCGGCGGCATCGTGAATAATCTCAGAATTAAATTGTCACAGCGTTTAATATCACGATGGTGAGAATTGGGGAGATTTTCCGTTCTCGGGACTTGTTTGTGAAGTGTCGTCGCAGGATTTCTTCAAGACTTTGACTTTTAATGAATTTCTCACATGTCTGAAATGATACGTGTTATATTTCAATCCATTTTAAACACGTCCTTTATTGTAACAGTAACACATGAACTAAAACCACTTCAGCAGAGTTATTCTTTCAGTAAACGCAAACGTGTTTGTTTGTGTCTGCGCTTCGGGCAAAGTGACAGCATGTGGACCAGCTGATTGATGCTGTGACCCTGTAATCCACTACTGTCACTACACAAATGGACAAACGGACCTGGTGATGACAACTGTTTTATCCTTTTTATCAACTTCAGCTTTTTTCCCATCCATCTCTTTCCCCGGACGCTGTCTAGGAAACATCAGTGGAAAGATTACTGTTACTCGTCTGCGTCAGTGGTAAACTCGCAGCTTGTCGCGATGGATGAAGATGTCGACGTGGCTTCTTTGACCACAGACGCAATTACTACAGACGAGCTGACCAGCTGATGAACCCTATGACTTTCTAATCTGCTGTCAGACCTCAGTCTGGGGATTTATGCACAAAATCCCAGGTTACCTCAAAGCAGAGGGTCTCCTGCATGAAATGGATCATGCATTGTTTTCATTGAAATCAAATCATCTGTTAAAGCGATATGAGATAAAAAATTATAACTCCCTTTTGATTGTGGAGTAAAATGATCTCAAAACACAGCGTAAGCATCAGATTCCTTGAAGCAACACAACAACAGACTGGAACAACACAGCATCTTATTTTATCAAAACAGGAACATTTAAAACACTTTCATCTTGTTTTGAATTGTATGAATTGTATGAATTGTAAATTAGTTTTTCTACTTGGAGGTTCAACTATACTATGTTTCTTTATTATGTTTTGTACTTATTTGCACTCTACTATTTCCTCTACCCCCTAAAATAGTTCTTATACCCCCCCCCCACCCCTATATACTGTATGTAGCCGACTCTAACCTACTTGCTGATGAAGCTGCATCACTCAGAGTCCAAAAGCTCCAGCATGCACACACCCAAAAATAAAAAAGTGCTGCCCTCTGCTGGCTGAAACGAGCAAAGGTTCTTCAATGCTGAGACCTCTAAATGACACTTGAAAACAAGACAAGGTTATAACCACAACTAATATTAAGACGAATTATAGTTTGTCTAGGACAGGATTTGTCTTTAAAGGAGTCTTCCAATCTAATAATCTTTTCAATAATCATGTGAAAATTTCAAGATTCAAGCCATATTGACTTTTAAATGACCAACAAGGGTGGAACAACCCCTTTGCTGATGCTATATTGTACCTGGAGGGTTCATTATGGTATATCTATCCAACCAATGAGCCCCAACCCCCTGATGAATGAATCTGCTCATTATTCCTGCAGAAAAACATCTAGAACGTTGCACAAAACTAACCCAAGACACCTTGAAATCCAGACATTGCAATGCAAAAGTTCCACAAGTGCCATTTATGGCCTGTAAATACCTATATATAGGTGGGAGCTAGTTCGCATAAGTGTGATTGAAGTTGCACAACAGCACAAAAAATATGGCCTTGCTTCAAATGAGACGATTTGGCTGGTTTAGTCTGCACGTGGTCATCAGTGAGTACGTGTCTGGGATCCAGCAGAGAGGATCACAGTGTTGACTATGTCGGGGCTTGTATAGGTGATTCGTCTTCTTCCCCGGTGGCCTGGTTGCGGTGAGAGTCCATTTCAGCTATTCGCACCTTCCTACCGTCGGATCTGTCTGGATCTGCCCCATCACGCCGGGCACACGGGGCCCCTCGAGAGGGGGCTGGAGGTGGCAGGAGGAACGAGGGGATCAGATTATGCTTTTAAAATGTTCAGATTGAAGGTTGTTAATCAAGGGGGGAATTTGACTGTGAAGTTCGTGCGTTGCTTCATCCTTTCCCCTGTATAAAAGACATTATTTATTTTCTGTTCCTCTCGTCCGTTAAGTATTTACTCTGATTACAGATCCTGGATATTTCTTCTATGTATAATCCAAAAGGTTATGTCTTTGCGCCCCCTTTCTGTTTATTTTGTTGGTTACTCGATTTCTTTGTCAGCAGGTTAATGCAAAAACCCACAGAACAGATTTCCACGAAACTTGGTGAGTGAAAATTTGGGTTTTTTATCTGAATAAAAATCAAGCATAATTCGGGGGCGGA
Source organism: Verasper variegatus (assembly GCA_026259375.1). NCBI lineage: Eukaryota > Metazoa > Chordata > Actinopteri > Pleuronectiformes > Pleuronectidae > Verasper > Verasper variegatus. The sequence goes on along the minus strand of CM048038.1, from coordinate 28,192,585 downwards.
TATCTATAAGTGTGTGAAATCTGGTGCAGCTTGGTTGATTCTAAAGGGACGGTTGGTCCTCAGTGGAGGTATGTGCTAAACCATACAGATTTGGGTCTTCTTGTGGCCCGAACAAAATGGACTTGTAAAACAATAAATGTCCCAAAACAAATGTGGGCCTTTTTTTGGCAAGTCTGGATGTGAACCTAAAGTGGACCATGTGGTAAATGGTGAATATGGCCCAAATAGCACAAAACAAATTCGGGGCCACCTCTGGCACCTTTGGTTGACATGTGGTCTCGCTATGGCTCACTTGTGGTCCAGATCCGGCAAACAGGATCGGGCCATTATTCCACGTGGCATGTGGGCTGTATGACAGGGGCCAAATCGGGGCCAAAACAATTTCACTATGTGGGATTTTGCATCTGCACCGGGGACCTTGACACCTCAGATGAAGCCGATTAACCACAGAATGTAAAGGTTGATCGGGGCTTGTGTTTGCGATGAAGACACGTTGCATTTCTGCAAAACCGCACAGCCACATTCCATTCAAACGCTGGTTGTAAATCAAGCTCTGAAGCAGACTGTGGAGTCAGGTGATTATTCACCGTATGAAATATTGACTAGTTTCGGGTTGAACTGGATGACCTCTCACTTCTGGTTTGCTCCAGTGTGACATCCAGCAGCTACTGGCCGAACTCAACCCCCCCCAGACATGGAGCGTGGAGCACCTGCAGCCAGCGAGACAGCCGATACAAGATATTAAATACACTGGGGGTGTTTAGAACGAGGCCGACATTGGGGCTAAACTTAGAGTCGAGCTCTGTGGCTCCAAAGAGCAGCACTTAGGGAGAGAGGTTCAGCTCCATGTGCGTCATGTTCTGTTGGGCTGATGCATGAATCAAAACAGCATGACTGGTCCCATTAAAAAGTATCATTTGGGCCCAGTTCAGCTGGACAGGTCGCCGGAACTGCAGCGCCGCCTGGGTTTGTTTTCACCAGGTTGACCTTGGTGAGTGTGAGGACCTTGGCACAAACACACACACACACACACACACACACACACACACACACACACACACACACACACACACACACACACACACACACACACACACACACACACACACACACACACACACACACACAGTAAAATGCAGCATTTGGAGCCAGCCATGAGATCATGAGAAAGACATTCTCATGGCAACGCTCCTGCACAATAGCAGACAAACAACCAGACAGCATGTGTGTGTTTGTGTGTGTGTGCTACTCTGTGTGTGTGCGTGCATGCATTTGCACATTCAGAAGACCACGTGCACGTACACTTGGCCACGTTTCATGGTTGAACATCAGACTTGGCCTCTCGCCCCAGACTGAGAACTCCTTCAAATGTAAACCCTGGCAGAGGAAGCGCGAGGACACATCACGTCCATTGTCCTCAGCAGCTTTACGTTGTGTTCCGCGGAAATGCTCCGAGGTCGTAAACACGGTGATTGGTTTGTTTTGGCTCGGAATGTGTCCGAGTTGCTTGTCTTCCTCCAGAGGTTTTAACATCTCATCCTGAGGTTCACGCCATACCCCGTCAGTCTATAAAGTCAGTTTGATTTATGTTGTCTCGGTGACATTTGAGCTGCAATATTTGGAAAACCACAACAGCATTTCTGCTTAATGGGTTGTCAATGAATAAAATGAATTAAACAAAACGTGTGTGCAGAATCATGTTTGTTCTCACATTCGAGTGGAAACTTTCTCCGTGTTGAACATGTGCATGTATATGTATGAGCAGGATTAGGGGTCATTACAGCTAGTGTCGTGCTCCTGTTCGAAACGTATACAAGACTAGTGGAAACTTGAAATCATCAGTGCACATAGACTGAAAATGGAAGTAGAGACGTCTTGTTACCAGTAGTTACACTTTCGAAAAGGAAGACTTTTGCATATCCATTGATTCTAGATTTGAGTGATTTAATTTGGCAGATTATGGTTTATTTGCCTGAATATTAATTTGAGATATAATTTCACTTCTGTATTGCTGCCCCTTCACATATAAGGGCAATAATTCTGTTTTACACATAGAAACTTTTACTCACTTAAAGAGAGTCATGAACATTAAAGGCTTAAAAGCGACATGGCGCCCCCTGGTGAATAAACAGATGCCCTTCCACTGCTCATTATGGACTCAGTATTTCAGAATAACTGCTGCATGATGAGGTAAATTCGGTGTATTTGCCTGCAGGAGACACCAGAGAGATTCATCACCACCGCTCCGAACTGGAGGACAGACTCTATAACTGAAATGCAAAGTGGAACTCGACCGTTGCCGTCTAGGATCCTTGCAGGGTAATTGTGCAAAGCTGACACTCTTAAGAGTTTCTGCCAGGGCCAAAGATTTCCTGGGATTGCATCATGGAGCAGAAAGAAAGAAAGAATGTGCAGGAAAAAAGCCTTTTAACAGCGAGCAGCTCTGCAGCAGCGAGTCCCTGACATACATCCTGCAGCTTGAAGTAACAGGGAGCCTTGTACGTGATGCGGGAACATCTCTGTTTGTCGGCCCGATTGTCTCATTCCTCCACAGCCCATTTTGACGGAATTGCGGCCCCCTTGCCCCTGAGCTGTGGACGACTTCAGTGCGGAGGAATTCCCAGACCACTTCTCTCGTTGCTTTACAGTCCAGCGGTGCTAATGCTCGCAGGAAACAACCCCGACAGTTTTATGGCACCTCGTTCAACCTTGAGGCGGGAATGCTGCTAGGCTACCTGTTGCTGCGGCAACACTCGCACTGTTTGTACACATTTTGCTGTATCTTTTTTTGTTTTTTTTGGGTCTCGATGATGGAAACCCCTGCAGCACAGCATGCAGCTCTCTCACTGTCATTCTCTCGGGGCTGTTAGCTCCACTGATGCATTTGATATGTTTAAAAAACACTTTAAAAACAAGATGAAACTATTGTCTTTTACATTCTCAAGGGGAGTATTCTTCTAAAACGTTCCTCAAGCTCTCTAGAGCCACATATTAACTGGCACTTAATGTTACTACTGACACATTTACACACAGTATCATTCTACATATCACAGTTATATTCATGGGTTCTGAAAACCCAAACAACTGTAACAGCTAAACGCAAAACTGACGACTCGTTTGACACAAACTCTCTAATATTCTTATCAAGCTCATTTCAAGATGTTCTCACGTTGCTTGGCCAAATAAATCCGAACCTCCCACTGAGCCAAAAGGAAAGGTGGTGGTTTGGCATTTCAGGGAAATTCTGGCCTCTTCTGGTTCCCTAAGTTCGTTCATCGCTGATGCTGAATTTCACTCCCTTTTATTTCTATCTTTGTTTAAACTTTCTGAAAGGGTGCAGGGAAATCTGTGGGGCTTACTTGAGCTAGATGAGTATCCGCAGCTCTATTTTTTGTTACTAGACTATGCTCCAACATGATGGTGTCATCAGAGTCTACCTCATTGTCTCCATTGGAGCATGCAAAGGAGCTGTTTGTAGAGAAGCTCCACTATTTTTTAACTCTTCACTCTCGGATGTTACGATTTTCTCTGCGTTTGTTTTTCTGCTTGTTGTTTGTGCAGTTTCCTGTGGCTCCAAATAATAATCTGTATCTAGTGGATTCAGAAAGGTTGCAGGCTTTTTTCAGATGCTGTGTGGTAACAAATACAGCTTGAAACCTTCAACTAGCAACAACGTGTAGCTGGGAATCATAATGCGGCCGTAACTATAAGGCTTGTTTCAATCCAAGGGGACCTTGTGTGCTCCTGTTCTAGTTCTGGTTGTGAATGATGTGCACGGATGACGAAGCTGCTGCAACATTAATCAGCAGGCAGGAAAGATTGATAGTCGAAACAACCGATTTCATGATGAACTGATAAAATGTGCATGTGAGGCACTGATGCAAAATCAACCTGGTTTGGAACTCCTCGCTGCCAGAAAAACGACAGACACAATGAGATACATATCGTCCCGACGCCAGAAACGGATATTTGATTTCACAGTCCCCTACGTGGATGCCTCTTCGCATTCATCACACCTGACCAGCACTTTGTGAAGGAGCGTGTGCCGTCCGATCCGATTATGTGTGGATCAGACTTCCCCCCTCCTGCTGCTCACAGTTACCTCTGATGCTCTCAGCCAATGCACGCTGGGATCAAAATGAGCATTTTAAACTTGATTTGTCTCCTCATGAAAACCAGCTCCCCCCCCCATTTTTCATGGCCACGAGTCTCAGTTTAAAATCTGTTGTTTCCCTTGACAGATTTATAAAGTACCATCTTCACAAAGGAATTTTTGGGGATGTTGCATTAAGATTCAAATGTTTTTCAGATGGGATCTTTTCAGAGGCTGAAAAATGTTGCAGAAGTAGTACTTGAATTTACTGTAAGAGAAGATTTCATGTGTCCACTGCAGACGACCAGCAGATCCTCCTCAGGATATACTGCCGCTCTAACATCTTTCCCTCCCCTCTCTTCCCTTTCCCTGCTGCCTTTTGATCTGCATTTCTCTTCCCCTCAATCATCCTGACAGCGGCGTGATGTCAGGCTGCAGGAATGTACGCCCGTGATTTGTGTGTGCCTGTGCGGTGGCGACGGTTGTGTACATGTACGCATGTGTTCTGTGTGTGTCTGCGGGTTACTGCTCGCGCTGCCAAACTGTCCGCACGGGCCGCTGTGTGCGCATGTGCCTGTTTGCATGTGTGTGTGTGTGTGTGTGTGCATGTGCAAGGAGTGGAGAGGTATAGTTTTTAGTGGCACACCTGTTTCCTCACCTTTCACCCTCTTGCTTTTAACGGCCCTCCCTCCGCTTTACTTCCAGCTCACATGAGAAGTGAAGTCATCACTCAAAGCCCATCCTTGTGTTCATTTGAAAAGATCCTTGTGTCCCGGTGAGCGTGTACTTGTTTGTGAGGGGGAAAGTTGCTGTTCCAGTTTAGATCCTGAGTCCAAACAGTCATAGAAAAGGTTCACAATCATAAAGTCCCAAAATAATAAGTCTAATCGCTTTCCTAAGTGTTCAGATGTGTGATAAAATTACCCAATGGCCATTATAGACGGACTTCATGGGGTTTATGAGTTAGCGACTGGCTGGTTGGCTGAGTGAGTTCATCGCGTAAAATCTTTGAATGAATGAGCCTTTTGACCTGGTAGCTATAGTCGGAGAAACCTTGGTGGTCCCGGCTAGACTTGTCCAAAGTGCCAAGTGTTTCCAGTAACAGCTTTGCTTTTGGCGTCAGACATTGTCCTCGCCGCTTGATGAGAGCACGAGGTAATGGAAGGGCCGAGGGAGAGGGCCGAGGGAGAGGAGGAAGAGAGGGGAAGGAGAGCTCATGAATGAATAAGCAAACTCTTTTTTGTTTAAATTGCTAATTTTAAACCGTGCTAGCAGACTGATTGTTGTAGGGATTGTCATGAAAGTTTGTACAGATGTTCATGGTGCACAAAGAATGAATCCTACTGACTTTGGGGATTGATAAATGTTGGTTGTTCGTGCCACAGCATCAACAACTACACATGTTACCGTCAGGCTGAACTGTGATTCCCTTGGTGATGTGTTGGTCTTATCTCCACATTAGTTTTTGTTTTTAACCTTTACGAAGAACTTTCACTTCATTCTTGTTTAGGATGACTTCCACTATCTGGTTTTCAAGTTTCAAGAAATTTTACAACAGAAATTTAGAGAAAATTATTTTCAATAATAAAAAAAGAGTAAAATAGTCAAAGTTCTTCTCTGAAAAGCACTAAGTTTTGAATAACCATGCTAAATTATTATAAATCATATATGTTTAAGTCCTGTGGTTGACCTCTGGATAAAGAGGAGCTGTATAAAACTCTATATCCAAGCTACTCGTGAACCTCAGATGAGATACTTGCTAATTAGCACGAGTAACACATCCCTATATTCACGTTTGCATACCTGACATAAAAAGTCATAGGCTTGTGCTTGAATGAATCCTTTTGTTGCCTCCACTGTCAAAACCAAACTGAACCGCCAAGTCCGTTGAATAAGATCTGAGCACCTGTTAATCATAACATCACCTTGTGGCAACGATCCCACGAGCAAATGAAAAATGACTGCACTGTATTCAAAACGCTCCAACATTGGCTTGATGGGATTAGTCAGAGGACAAAGCTCGGCTCATTCGTCTCTCTGGGCAGTTTTACACATGTCACGCACCTGTTCATTCACGCTGTCGTCGTCTATTAGCGCAAGAGATGATGCACCGTGATGACGTCACGTGCACAGGTACAAACACGACACTGTCAGATCCACAGGGACTTTGACATATTTGTTGTCCAGGTAAAAAGATCTCTTTGCCTGAGACATATTAAATCAAATATCTGTTCCCTAACCGGTGACAGATTCAGATATTTCATCCGACAAACAACGGCTCTGACGTTGTAATCCGAGGTCTCGCGTTACAGATGCTGGCTAATTGCGCTTCGTGTTTTGGCAGTCATGTTTTTCGCCCCCTCTCCGAGCTGATGACACAAACACAATGCGGTCATGGTGAAAATACGAGTGCACACAAGCAACACAAGATTTCAACACAACATTTTTTAGAGCCACTGTTTTCTTTTGCGTCATCCAGGAGAGAAGGGCCTGAGAGGAAATTTCCAAACTTATGCGCCACTGTCTTCAAACGTCTATTTACGCCCTGTCTCTATTTAGACTTGGACTGTGTTAGTGTGAAACTGACGGCAGATGCTGGGATGATAACAAAGGAAAATGGGATTAACTGGAGTTTTATCGTATCAAATTGGATCATCAGATTTAGTTTAAATCTTGTTTTTGTCACATTTAAAGGAAAGTTTATTTTGGATGCTTGATATACAAAGCTCATTATGTTTGTCAAATCATTTAAGCGCATTACAGGCCTCATTTAAATCTTTTAAAATGTGTTTTGAGCAGTGTAACTACAGTTCAACAAATTATTTTCACCTCTGCAAACACAAATCAGCTCATTCCTGGACGGCTCTTTTTGGACATTCCAGTGTTTCCAGTTTTTCTCCAAGTTTCCAGTTGGAGCAACAAATAACCCAGTTAAGAAACATCAGGACCATCACTCACCGGACGCGCCGAACCTTTTGGTTACAAAACCTATTCACTCAACTCCCACCACGACAGTAAAGGACTGATTTGGAGACACGTCAAATCCAATGTGAAGTGATTTTTCCTGTCCCCCCGGTGAACCTTTTTATGAACAACGTGATGTATTTCTGATCCGTCTTGGAGATTTTGCAGATACGTGATACTTGCACATGTAGGAATCCCAGCGGGGCCACGTTACATGTCCCTCGGATTTGTTTGCGCAATCTCAGCTCGAATCTGAAACCTCCAGCTTAAATACACGTTTGTGTCGGTGTGAGTTGATTGACTACATTCTAACGATGCTCTGGGTAAGATTACAAAAACACAGATAGTCCTGTATCTTTGCACGTTGCCTAAATCTGTACAAACACACACACACACACACATTCAGAGCAGCTCTGTCTATCGCCCTCTGAGTAAGTTGATGTGGAGTCTGTGTTAGACGGCAGGGAATTACCTCAGCCCTGAATCATGTGGCGCCGTGCCTAGAGTGTTCGCAATGCAATCACCCAGCCATCTTTCTTACACATAGCTGTCAGAGGGCCGCACACACACAGGCTGGACACACACTCAAGGAGCCACCGACTGGTCGTTTCTGAAGCTGCGATTGGAGCGTGTTCGAGCTGATTTAGCTGCAAGTGGCGGGATTTTCCTTAATGTCTCAGTAGCAAACCAGGGACTGATGCTGAAACTAGTTTTCCTTTTTTCCTTGGACGGACAATAAGCACTTACACAGATAAATACCATCAGAGTGTAGGCGGTCGCCAATATGAGACATTATATCCCACTAAGAGTGAGAAAACTTTGATTGGCATATTAATTTTACTCCCATTTATTTATTTACACTCTGTTCATTGGCTGTTTGAGTTATTATAAAATCCTGTGACTTCATTTCACAGATTTTTCATTTGATCTCTTGTTTTGCTTTTCATCCAAGTAAATACAATTTAATCAATTCTTCTCCAAACAATTAAAAGAATATCTCGGTGTGAATGAAAGAGCCATTAAAAGCGCAGCTGGAAGCCGACACCACCATCTACTCCTGAGCTGATAGGAAGGTGTTTATTGTCAGGAGTGCGTGATTAAAATTGACATCATTATTTTTTGCGTTGCCAAGTTACAAATGACCAAATCAAAGTGAGTACGTTGTTGTGAAAGACCGTCTTTAGCTGGAACTGCAGCTCGGGAGCTCAGCTCGTTGGAAACATTTCAATGTGAGTCGAGCAGGATGGATGATGATGTAATGCCTGTGGGCAGAATGTTCTCTCTGACATCAAACACTCAGAAATGAGTCCCAGCATGCTTTTGTTTCTGCTCTGCCTTTTTGAATGTATTTATTTAGTCCAACATAATGCCGAAAAAGTTATAAATGACTTGGCAGAGGAGCTTACAGTTCTTTCGCAGCTTACAGCATTTATCTATTTATCATACTTTGATCGAAGTCAGTGAGTCACTGAATGGCCCATTCATAAACCAGATGTCACAAAGACACAGTGTGTACTCCAAACAGACCTTGGTAGGTAGCCACAATGCGTACGCCTGATATTGCCCCTTTTTCCGATCGGTCTCCAGGCCCAAACACATCAGACCACCAATCAACATCTGTAAAACAGACAAAGTGGGTAGGCAAGACGAGCGCGGTCGCTCCACTGCCTAAATCCTCTGGCAGACTGATTTGGCTGCCTTTCTCAAAAAAAAAAGTTCACGTTCTGGTGGAATTCATCAGCCGTGAGCGGCCGGCCGTGAACGGTCGGCCGCTTTGGGTAATTTGTTGAGCCGGCGCTGAAGCTCCGGGATCTACATGCGTTCTGGCACATCAAAGAATTTGTGGCATAATGAGGCGTTGTAGCTGACGGTTGGACGTGATGATGATGACTCTATTACCTCGAGTGTCTATTTAATAATATGGAGGGCAATGACAACACGGTGCTGCTGAGCTGGACACATGACAAATGTGGAACTGCAGGTGTAGCGAATATGCTCAGACTGTCTTGCCATTTGAAATCCAGACTCTTCTCCTATTGTTGATGTGCCCTGTGCTTGTTTAATACAGTATTGATTTATTTTCTGGTATCCAGAGTCTGTGCACGGGCAGTCCAGGATATGTAGGACATCAAACTGGGGCCGGTAGAGTGATACTGGCATTCATTCCCACTTATGTATAAATTCTCTGGCCAGAAAAATGTAAATAAAACATTTCATCAGTCACAAAGTACCTCCTGGAATGCACTAAACTTCAAGGATAGATTATATTTGACAGAGTAAAAGCATCTGCAGTATTTTCTTCCTGTAAGTATTTCAAAGTCAAGGGCATGGATTCATATTTTGCACTTTATGTATTCCTGTACTGTTTTTGTTTGGGAAGATAAATAATGCAACACAGAGGACACATGGTGCAGAAAAACATCATCTCATCCTTTCCTCTTTGGTTCCATCAACAGGTAAAAGACCATGCGATCCCGCAGCAACAGTCTGGAGGACATAACCAAGGCCAAGCTAGTTCAGGGGGACACGCGCAAGCGATCTGCCGAACGCGAGGAGCCCTCGGGAAGGGCCGAGCGCCGCAGCAGGTACCGTGAGCCACCGGATGACACCGGCACCATCCAGCGGAATCACAAAACGGCCAAGAACAGCACCTGCTCCGGCGGGAGCGGCAGCAGCAGCAGCAGTGGTGCCACGAGGGCCGGTCGGAGGGAGAAGGGCAGGGACCTCTCCCGGGATGACCTGGTCTTTCTGCTGAGCTTGCTGGAGGGAGAGCTACAGGTAACTGTAGAAATGATGCATGGAGACAACATGGATGTGCTGCCCTGAGAACATTTTTGCCAAGACAGCAGTCCTCAGGCCTGCAGACATGGCACTGACCCCAGTCAGACATGTAGTCTGACACAGTGGATCAGCAGAATAAAAGCCTGTGTTGATGGTCAGCCAACAGCTGAGACAACTTCCTGTCATTCTGCATCCAAGAATCTCCCGGAGGAGTGGTTGCATGATATCAACAAGGCAACGTCTGCCTTAATATAAAGTCTGCAGCTTTTCTTTATGACCAAATCATAAATTATATTGTGTCAAATTGGCTAAATGGTGAAAACAAAGAAATAGAAAGAAAATAGTTCCTTTTTTAGGCAGACTTTGATATTATGTAAATGACTTGCTGCCACTTGGATCTATTTTTTTCAAAGCAGTGGAGATTTTCAACCTGATTATTTAAAGTTTGTCAAGTTGAATCTAACCAAATTCGCCTATTCTCTCCAACTGCAGGCCAGAGATGAGGTGATCACAGTCCTGAAAGCAGAGAAAATTGACTTAGCCCTGCTAGAGGCCAAATATGGCTTTGTCACCCCACAGAAGGTCCTGCAGGCTCTGCAGAGAGACGCCATCCAGGGCAAGGCGGACGACTTCCAGGAGGACATTTATGAGAGGCCCATGGTTGAGGTAACACCAATGTTTAATTCGAACTAAAGTATTTGGCATCAGAAATGACTGCGATTAATGACTGAACTCCTCCGTCCACAGCTGGATAAGCTGGTGGAGAAGCAGAGGGAGACACACCGGCGGATGCTGGAGCAGCTGCTGATGGTGGAGCAGTCACACAAACAGGCCCTGTACAAGCTGGAGGACGAGAAGAGGAACCACGGCGAGTTCATGAAGAAGAGCGACGAGTTCACCAACCTGCTGGAGCAAGAGCGCGAGAGGTCAGTGTACTAAGACGTAGACACTTGGGTTACAACGTAGCCTTCGCTGATTCGTCAGGCTCCCATCACATGACCCTCTTCCGCAAATTCGGCATTTAAATAATACAACTGCTTCCATGTGAATTATTATGATGTATGTGAGCGGCCACCCAATATGTGTTTTCAGTCCAGAGAATTGGGTCCAGACTTTATTATAACTCTTATTTTAGCGATATCCATCATCTCCTCACCATCCTGGTGTGTTTACGAGTCAATGTCAGCGTGTTTGTCAAGGTTTGAGGGCCTTTTGAATCATTGAAATCATTTTGTCTTTTCCCTTGATCTTGATGGAAGATGTACAGTGATCGCTGAATAACGCTGAGACCAGATTGACCTGCTCAAGAGCAGTTTTCAGCTTGTAAAAAGAGTGGTCCAGCTCCTAAACCTGTGTAATGTTAGCATTAAATCTAACTTATCGTCAGGATTGTATTAGAAAATCAAGTCGATCATTGTTTTTTAACATGACTTGGAATCTGTCCTTTATTTTTCTTGAGCAAAACCAAGGGTTTCCTTCTTTCTCTGGAGACGATGCAAGACTTTGTCAACAGAATTTAGGTCTGAGCCTTAATACACAGATAAGATTTACATCCTACAGCTCGGCTTGATGGCAGCACTGAGGATATTTGGGGAACCAGAGTGAAAAACCATAACCCTGGAAAACTCATACACGGCTACAGTGAGTCTGCATTTCACTGGCACGGAAGCTCGGAGGCAGCAGCTCGTGATGAGGGGACACTTGAAAATCAGACTGTTTACGCTGCGGTTGCATAATGTGTTATGATGTGGGGATTCTCTAAACATGTGCGAGTTCTTAGGAATTTATTAGGAGTGCTTGGATTTGTAGTTCCGCCTGCGCTCAAGATTTTTAGCCAAGGCAGAGATGTTCATTGTGACTGCGTGAGCATGTAGTATTTAATTGTATGCCTAAGTGCAGCCTCACCGAGCTGCTGGCGGGGAGGCAACATCTTCGTCTGAGCACGACGGCAGGAATCCTCACACTTATGCCATCAAGTGCTGTGAAATACAACCAAGCTGCGTCAACTGTGCTGTGCTAACGGCCTCATCCCAGCTGTAATTCCATCTGTGTCACGTTAGGAGGCATTTTGCTCCAAGTGTCCTGGAGTAGGAGACAACTATTTCAGATTACTGCTGAGGTTTTGACAGCTTCAATAAAGAAAAACACAATCCATAAAATGCTGTAACGGTAACAGGAACCTGGGTTGAATTTGTCCAAATGGGCGTTCGACATTGCCAGCTGAGACGGAAACGGCTGAGGTGGAAACACGTCACACTGATTTCTTCTGAGTGCCACACAGAGCTTCCTCAGCTTCCTCAGCAACATCACATTCTTACATGGACGTTCACGTCCACTAAAACACAAGCGTGCCCTCAGCAGTTTATCTCACAAAGGAAACACAGCTGGACATCGCCCCGTGACCTATCCGGGACAATCACATCATTGCGCTTTATCCGCAATGCAGGGTGTTTGAGTTGGACCAGAGACGCAGTGTGACGTCCCCGGGCATGTCAGGAAGGACGGGCTGCCATGAAAAATAGGCCCCCATCCAGGGCCGAGCTAATTACCACGTGAGAAAAGGCGAAGGATTTATTCGACTGAGAGGACAAATAAAAAAATGAAAAAACAACCTAATGGCTCTGAGAAGCATCAATCATGGTGCGTGTTCAACAAGATGCCAGATTACCATGGAAACAGTTGATGAGTGTATTTTTTCAGCCTCGGGTTCGCCAGTGGACTTCGGCATTAGCGCCCGTACAAGGAGGCGGTGTTGAACATCTGCTGTTGTCATCCGTCTCTAGTGGTTGAACGCAGTGTTGTTTATGTAGCTGAGGACTCTGTCGTGGGTTTGAGCGCGTGCAGAGTTATTAGGTAAACGTGTGTCTGCTGCGAGGGTACATGAGACGGCTCAGCTCCTTTTTTTGGGCTCATAAATAAGGAGCCGAGCTGCATTTGTATCTTAAACTTCAACTGTTGCTGTTACTTTGCGTGAAAAGATCGTGTCTCAGAAGTTTGCACTTGGATATTTATTGTTATTTTGATGTTTTGCAGTTTGGGTTTTTATTTCCACCGAGGAGATGATGTTTTACTGAGGGTTAAGGGCAGAGGATGTTGCACCTTGTTAAGCCCTATGAGACAAATTGTGATATTTGAAAACCGGCTATACAAAAAATATGGGATTGATTGATAATGACTTTGCAGTTGATAGAATCTGGGGAAATCTCTTAAACGGTGCAGATCAAACTACAGTTGCACTACCATGGCCAAAGAGTATATGTGTGTTTTTAAAAGGTAGACAACCCGTTGTGGTAAAGCTTGAAACTTTCAAATTCCGACAAGACAGACCAGAGTTGGGGAAGCCGATTAGTTGATGCAACCAATTTGTGGTTTTATGGGGATTAAAGAGCAGGATTGTTTCTTGACGTCTGAGGTCGTCAGCTGACGCTTCAGGAACTCATTCCAAAAGTACTGTTCTGCACATTACCAACTGCAAAACCACAATTTGACATTCTTACAGCTAATACACACCATGCATAACAAGGTGTTAATAAGTGAGCTTTGGAGGTGGTGCTACCTTCGAACAAAGCCAGGGCAGCAGTCATGTCACTTTTGTGAGTATGAGGTTTTTATAAAAAATATGGTATAACATGAAAAAATGGAAAATAATACAACCGGGGATGTACTCTGCTGTTAAAACTTCAGGAGCTGAGGTTGTAACAAGACGTGGAGAAGATATATTTCTGTCGTATACCAGTCCACTGATCCTCTAAAGATGTTGAGGCAGACATGTCATCAAGACCGCCGCGGGCCGGGAGAAAGGGAGAATCCCAGAGGAGTTTAAGTAAACGACATTTTCGTCCTTTGTCCGAGCACAAAACCCAGAGTTTGTTCAGCGGCTTCTGTTCTGCTCCGCGCTCTTTCCAAAACATTATTACAGAGCACGAGGAGAAAAAACTGCAAAGCCCAATAAGCTTTGACTCCGAAAAGGAAAAGCCACTTATCGCTTGTTTGAGGGAGAGCCGAAGCAGCGCTCTGCATTTTGAGAGCGGGCTGCAGAGTGCGACCGGCAGCGCACCGCACCAGGCTTTCATTTCACTCCCTCTGTTAAATGTTGTGTGATGCATTTTAGCTGCATGTAATCATTTCCGTTCACTGGGGCCTGGAAAGCTGAAACAGAGTTTGGAAGTGGACAAAACCTTTTTTTTTTCTTTTATATCTCGAAATTGCACACACGCACGCGCGCTCAGGCCTTTTTTTTCCACCATATTCCAGTGACTGACCTCCTCCCAGGAAAAGCATGTAAATCCAGGCAGGGGTTCGGGGATGATGAACCCCAGTTCCTCTCTGATTAATTGTCGATCAGGCAGACGCTCATGAGCGGTGACCTCATCGCGCGGCGGGCACTGCAGGAGCAGCAGGGGTGTGAGAGCCAGAGCGACATCCTAACCATCCACAGATGTTACTTTAAACATGACTTCAGCTCACAGATCTACACACACACAGGCCTTTTCCATCTTTTGTATGGAACTGAGGGGCAGGGAGAAAATGTCAGGACCATCTGTGTCCTTTGGTTTCATGCATAGCGTAAAAAACAAACAAAACCTTACTGTTGAAAAAAAATGTTGTGTGTTGAATAGAAGCCAAGAATCAAACTTCCAATTCATCCTTCCATCTTTACAGAACCTCACAACGCTGACATATGCAGCATGACGGCATGAAACTTGACCTCTGAATACCAGAACCCTTATGATGTAACCTCGTGTTTACCCAGCCAGCTGCTCTGGGATCAGTTTATACCGCAGAGAGAAGGGAAGGCAGTGTCTAATGTTACAGAGGCCAGTTTTTTGGGGTTTTTTAGGTTGGAATTCTTACTTGCTGCTGCTAAGTTTGGGTTTTTCATTAGGTTTTTAATAGAGTAAGTGTTCATATTTGGCAGCTGCACCTCACAAACGCAGCCGCAAAAAATCATAAACAGAAAAAATGGATTATTAAAAGGTGAAAAGGGCTCAGAACTGGATACTTATGACCAGCGAAAGGACAGGTTGACTTTTTTTTTCCAGCTCCGTCTTAATAGAAAAATCTGATTTGTGGATTTGGACACTCTGACAGTTCCATCTGTTCATACTGGCTGTGAAAAGATCCTCCGTAACACGATGTCAGCAGAAGAGACGGTCATCTTGTTACAACATTCCCTCCGTGTTTCCCTGGACAGGGTTCACTTGCTGAGCGGCACTGAGTAAATAGTCAAACAAAGAGGGAATTTGGTCCCAAAAAGACACAAATAGGCCCAGAGGTAAAAGTACAAGCAAGAATAAAGTAGAAGAAAAAATAAGTTTGTGCAATATTACACACACTACAATCCTTTAAATGTGTTAATCCGAGGAGGAACGAGAAAGGCACTCAGTCGAGCGTACACCTCCACTGAGGCCCAACAGTCCCCTCAAATTCATGCTTCACCACATTTCACACATTCATAGATATGAGTCCCTACATATGTCAGAATCAAGATCCATTACCCATAATGTACTGTTCCACCAAAGTCCCTGGAAATCGGTTTAGATGTTTTTGTGAAATCTTGCCTCCAAACAAAACCAACAAAAAAACTGACCTTATTGGTGGAAGTAGCAACCACATAAACAATACAATACTACAACGTACATTTTGCCTTTAAATCCACATACCCTGTATATAAAATGAATATACGTGATATATTGTGGAGTTGATCTACTTGGCACCTAACGCATATGATCATAATTAAAGTCAGATGTCTATGAGTGTTGGACGTCATTCCGTTTCAGCAACATCCCATGACTCACTTCAATTAGTTGTTCGTACTTTCCCATGAAAATACTGAATAATAATTTTCTGCATTTTATTACTCACTATATTCGTTGCGCAAATTATGAGGAAGTTCCTACAGTTGTGAGTTTGCTATGGAAACCAGGCCGAGCGACAGGAAATCAGCTTGCAGATTAAAAGTGAGTAAACCGTGCGTGTGTGTGTGAAAGTGTAATTTACCGGCACAGTAAGTGATAATCACCTTTACTGTGCTTTTTAACGCAGATAAAAAAGCACGGTAGCTGCGAGCGTGATACCGCATGACCCTCTTCCTGCTCTTTTAACGATTTGCAGGGCGCGCAGTATATGTTCATGCCATCTGGTTGACTTAACTGCAGCGGGGCTGGTGACATCACTCATGTGGATGTGATGGAGAACATTCCTCAGCGATGCCCTCATCATCGCCGAGATGCTTATTATCCAGACCTGCCCTGTTCTTTTGCAGCGACACACAAAGCGTTTTTAAATGTTTCTTTTATGAACTGGGCTTTCTGGTTGCTGAGGATCCCTCCTCCTGCCTCTGGAAGTTCGAGGCAGGTAGGAAAAATAATGGCTTTGCACAAATGACAGCAGGACGTTTTCAAGCAGCTGTTCCACTGTTTAATACCGACACATATTCCACTGCATGCATGAGCAGGATCTGTCCTCACCTATGCGTCGTTAAGATATTATCTCTGAGGAGACCAAAATCTGCCTCATTCATCAAGTGCGCCCAACACGTGCGCCCAACACGTGATCGTTGAGCTCTCAGCGAAGGCTGTTAAATCTTTCTCGACTCCGTGGACACCTGCATTCACCCCGAAAATGTTTCTAGCCTTGTGCATATTCTGCATTCCTGCTCAAAGCCAGTTGGAGCTTTTGATGTGATAAATGAGAGGATGAGCTATGTTTGTGATAGCAGAAATTGCCTGCTTAGTTTTAAACCACAAGCTGTGTTCTAGATTTCTGGTACCGGGATGTACACATCTCTATCGAGTGTTGTTCTCGAAGCTCTGTGTCAAATTTGTCCTTATATGGGATGGAAAGCTCTCCCTTGAGCTGACTATTGTACAGTACGTGACGTTATTCGGATATTTGCAGCTGCACTCTCTGAAGCTCCACCGGCGGAGCCCCCATGTTGAGGTCAGGAATCACACAAATGTGACACATTCAGCAACAGCCTCCGAACACACACAGAAAATGCAGCCACCGCTTTACAGCGTCTCAAAACACATTCTGCCTCATCTCTAAACACGTCACGACGATGCCAGTAACTGGGTTTAGTTTGAAAGTCAACTAAATAGTTTAGATTTAAAAAGACACTAACGATTACTGTGATGGTTGGTGAGGTCTTTGTGGCTCAGTTGCCAATAATGATGAGATGTTTTGGACTTTATGAGTCAATTTCAATGAGATCCAGGAAGTTTGAACAGTTTAAGTGTCCATAAAATCTAATGTGGATTGTTCTAATCTGTAGTTAGTTGTGGAAAGTCACGGTTTAAACATACAATCTGTAAATTCAAGCCAAATTAAAACAAAAGACCTGGTTTGATGACGTCGTGAAGCAGCGTGGGACCATGGGAGAAATCGAACCCGCGGGACACAGGCACAAATTATGTTCCCAGATGATGTTCATGTATTTAAAGTTTCATCTATGTCACGCAGCAAACGACAATGAATCATCAGGATTTATTAAGAGTGACCATTAGATAGAGCGGAAGGAAAGAACAGCTGATTGGCTGACTGATGAGGCTAAAAGTGGCAGAACAGTGACCAGTGGCCATTTATAAGGACTTTGCTGATGAATACATCATATACAGATTATAGCATATCATCAGTTAGAAAAACATGATTTGTTATTATAGATGAAACTACCCAGTTAAGTGTGAAGAATCTGCACCACTGCCACAACATTAAAAATCTACTTTAAACTAGTTTATTTCACTGATATTCTTTTGCTTATGATTTGAAAAAATGGTTTCTTACAACACTGTCAGTATTAGATTTGAATGTAGAATTGAAACCGTTTGTTTTAACATGCTCTATTCTTTTTTCTTTGCAATCTGAGGTCACATAGTGTCATAATAGGTGAGATCAAAAATACAAAATACACAAAAAGAGGTAGATGTGCACATTAAAGTTAAAGGAGAAGTTACTTCACATCGTGCTGCATTTGTGTTCCTTGCTTCAAACCCCACCTTTGTTTGTGTATCTTCACTATCGCTCCCACTTCGTAGGAAAAACTGAGCAGCTACTGACCTAATTTGAGCTCGTCAGCCGACACTCCCTTTGCTGCTTTGGCCAGATAACGAAACACATTGCTCAACAGTCTCCTCAGCATCACGCTCATCTGTCTGAATCTACTGTAACAGGGCTCCTTTTCCTTCACTAACTCAAACCTTAAAGCTGCACATCTTTATCTACAACTTTGTCTAATGAGTGACTTTTTCTTTCTGTCGGCTGATTTATTTGGAGAATAATGTTTTGCTTAGTCTAAGATCAATCTTGGGTGTAAAGACGTGTGTTTGAGATGCATTTTGTCCAGTAGGGCGTTTGTATTAAGCTTTGAAGTAAAACAGACTCTGGATTTTCTGAATTTTCCCGATCAGAGAAATTAAAGCTGCTGGGATTTTCTCAGATTCTTAAAATAAATGAGGTCGTTATCCCAAAAGTAAAAGAAACATGGAAGGTTTGCACTGCAGACCTGCATTCGGCAATGAACATGGAATCGCTGTCCTCCTCTATTTCTTATTGTTACCTCACAGATAAGAAATGATGGTACTATTTGAAAGAGACAAGGTGCATTAACACTTCACAGATGCTCCTTCCACCTCTGCACTGCAGATGTGCAGGTGCCCATCAAAAAGATTTAGAAGGCAGAAGCCGGTAACAGTGGAGCAGACTGGCCGCTCACATGAAAGCATAGTTTCCACGTGTAGCACTGGTACCTTAAAGTGTGCAACACTGTCAAAAAACATTGCTCCACTAATGTGTGTAAACTGGCTGGTAATTAGGCCCGGAGCGGCGTCACCGCATGGCGTAATGTGATTACATCTCCCTGACAGAATGCAGCGATTAGACCTCACCGACCACAAGGACATGCTCGTTCTGCTCCGACCATTTTTAGACTCGTTATAAACACAGCCTTAAAATAGAATCTACTTTCTTGGAGGTGGTATAGAAATGTCAATATTTAGTTTTTTTCAGTTTTGCTTAGTTTTTCTCAAAATATAAGTAAATATCAGATTTACATGAGATTGTTTAATTGTAGAGAGGTTAACAAGGTCAACAGACATCTATACAAAAGTCGTATTTGAATCAATTTGGAAGAACACTGGGACTATTAATGGCATAAACAAACCCATAAGTTTGTCTAGATCTCAAATATGGAGTTTTCCAGTACAACTACCTGAGCAGTGTGACTGGAGCAGCCTGACAACTTATTTGTAACTGTTACCGTGTGACGGGGCAGGTCAACTGTGCAGAGCTTGACAAATGATTACGGTGACTGGGAATCTGCGAGAGTGATGTATGAGCTAATCTCCTATTTGTGAAAGGAAATAGCACAGAGGGTGGAGGGCTGGTGGGGGGGGGGGGGGGGGGGGTCAAGCGGCAAAAATGCAGCTAATGTGGAGTAAGCATGACATTTCTACGCTTGCCGTGAACCGTGCGTGGCCTCTGCTGGGGCCCGAGACAGCAAATGAAGGCGAGACTCAAATTGCATCGAGTGGGCAGAGAACATCTAAAGAACAACATGTAAACTTGATGTGGTGGAGGATTCATTTACCCGCCAGCGGGGGCCGAGCTCTCTTGTTTTGTTTTTTTACCCTCTTCTCGCATTTGTTGCAGCAGACACCTTCTTGAGTTACAGCTTGGCAAAACACGGCAAAGGGAAGCCATTTTTCGACTGCTGTCCTGTCAGGCTGGAAGGAAGCGGCGGCGAGAAAGCTCGCACATTACGTCGTCGAGGCTGGCAGGTGCGGCGTCCGAACAATGAGCCTGTGCCTGTGCTGCCGGGCCAAGTCGGTGTTGAGATAGTGAGTGAATTATAGAGGGAGGAAAAGCGCCTGCCTGGATCTGCCAAATCAAATGTCTCATTGTGGGTGAATGGCCTATCTGGACATGCCCGTGATGAACTGTGCAAACAGGGACAGTGAATCAATGTGGCAACTTTTCTCTCCCCTTTCAGTTTTTTAACAAAGACAAGATTACGGCTGTACTGTACTCAGCCATTAAAATGACGGACATGTAGGAAATTTATGTTTCTCTAACACGCCCTGTACCAAACATTTACAGAGAGAGTAGGCTTTAACAGTTAGTTTAAACATAGTCACATAGACATAAGCAGGTACAGTATATGGACATTTATAAGGGTTTATCATGTCAAGCCTCTGAGGCTTCTAGATCTGGTGAAAAACATTTAATTCCTAGTCTATATAATAGCTGGAATAATTTATTGATATAAAATATGATTACACACAATGTCCTTTATATTTTAATTTAATTATGTCATAACATACATGTACACAACTGTTAGTAAATCAGTTTAAAAGAGAAAAACTATGAAAACATAAATTATAGTTATTGACACATACACAAACTCAAACTTTCTTAGCTCTGCTATTGGCTACATATAAGTTTTAATTGCTAACATACTGCTGATAAGTGCTATGGGGTCAGTGTTTGTCTTAGTATGTGGAGCACTTGAGGTAAAACTAATATTCCGACCGATAATTGGTCACTGGTATGACTTGAATGCAAAATTAAGAACATGGTATCCTAGAGCAATCCTTCTTTATGTAAAAGGAAGTTAAAAAGTAAAAAAATGATGAGCGATGAGTCTACAGAGGATGTTCCTGTCAAAACAGCTCATGATCTCATTTCCTGTTTCG
Source organism: Verasper variegatus (assembly GCA_026259375.1). Lineage (NCBI taxonomy): Eukaryota > Metazoa > Chordata > Actinopteri > Pleuronectiformes > Pleuronectidae > Verasper > Verasper variegatus. Next base: position 28,172,056 of record CM048038.1, on the reverse strand, counting down.
CCCCGCTGGGAGGAAAGGCCCAGTTTAGCTGAGCCTTAGGCAACAAAACTGACTGTATTTGGCACTTTCGGTTCCCCCGACATATAACAAAAGTTGAGAGAAATGCCTAAAAGTTCCAGATCTCGTTTACAGGACATGATGGAGGACACCTCAGTGTGTAAACAAAGCAGCAAATGTCAAAGGGGGAGCAGTGGTCAGTTATTTATGGTGCTATTGTTGATTTCACAACATCTTAATGCTCTCCAGAGGGTAAGATAGAGTTTTAAGGTCCTGAGATAGAAATAATCTGCTGTTTTAGTGTCAGATTCATATTTTTGACAGGTCACCGTACTCGAGTGGTTTCGTCTGCAGCCACCGTCGGGACTTTATGGGATTTCGTGTTAAATTGAAAATAGCCCTTGTAACTTTCTTAGCGTGTGAAGCGACTCATTCGGAGGTAGTAACTGCTAATTAGGGATGTTTATAAGAAACAGGGTTCAATTTACTTTTCCCTTACGAAGAAAGGCAAGGCTGTTTGGTTTTCATGTGTTAGGTAATCTCACAATCTCGAACATTTATCATCTTAAAGGAATCTCAAGACGTCAGGTTTTCGGACATTGTAAAACCCCTGTGTACGAACTTAAGACGTGAGTTTGCGGTTGCTGTGGGAGGAGAAGAATCTCAAGGCTGTGTGCTCGGCCTCCAGGAGGACCTGTCGAGACTGAGGCGGTCGGGTGTCGAGCGGCGATATGGAAACCAAAACGTAAAACTTTGGAGATTGACTCGTTGCCGGGGAACAATAGAGGAAGCTGTCAGAGGGACCACCCTGTCCCAGTGCATCCTGGGCTTTGACAAGACGGAGAAATACGAGCCGAGGTTGGGTCTTAAATTCCCTCCTCCCAGATCCAACGCAAGGTGCTAGGGGATGATTGATGGGAGCGTTTTCCTGCAGGGTTATGAGACCGGAGAATGGCTGGCACTGCTCTGCTTCAGGGTTGAGATACGAGAGTAAACATTATCGTTTCAGAAAACACCTTTTCCCCCACTGTAATTATTATTGCTTCCATTCAGAGTTCAAGGAAATTAATAAATCTTAATTATTATGTATCTGTGAGTAATGTCCTGAGAAATATCTGTTTTATATGAGTGTTTAACAGTTTAGTGTTTTACAAAGCCCACAAGCCTCTGCAGAAACACGGCAGAAATGTAACTCAACCCTCAATAAGATGCCTGACTTCACACAAGCCCCGAATTCTGTACTTTTATGGCAGGATACAAAACCAGTGCCAAGTTAATTAATACACTGGTACAACAAGCCCGATGGCGGCAACCCCTAAATCATTTATATTCGTGGACCGCAAATTGTCGAGCATACTGTGTCTCAGCTGCAGTGTCATAACAGCAAAACAAACAACAGCCACCTTCCTCCACCCTAAACTCTGAACCGCACTCGAGTCCCTTCCAGAGCAATGCAGCCCCTTTTGATGCCAGCCCCAAAACCTCAATTACACTGTATTTTTCCAAGATTAAATTATGCAGTCAATTTAGTTTTACTCCAAAAAAGTCTCCCATCGTGACGTTGTGTTGACCTGGTGAGCCGTAAATGCCTTAGTGTGATACCCTTGTAACACTGCATGGATAAAGACATCCAGGAGATAATGTTTTTCAATGGGGTGGCAGCAAGGGGGGGGGGGGGGGGGGTGTACGACGGGCCTGTGCGCTTTGCCATAAAAGATTAGAGCGATGAAATCAGACTTTTCCAGTGGCCTGATATCTCTGGACAAATGTTTTTTGGGGGGCTTGAAATCCTGCTGGCAGTGACAGGAGGTGGGGGGGAGTTGGGGAGTATGACTAAAGGGTGGAAAAAACGGTTTAAAGGGTCGATCCAGTTTCAGGAGCCTCTCATGGTTTGGTGAAGTGGGAGAAAGAGGAAGTATGTCAGTGAGGAGACAAGTAAGGTTGGATACCCAAAGAGCTGTTTTATTTGCCCTGGTTTCTTTGGTGCAGTCAACTGGATAATAATGCAAAATCCGGATCTGGCACACACTTTATTCTTAGGCCACGTGCATCACCTATAATCCGGATGGGTTCTTGTAGAGTTTAAACATGCCAGGGAGGAGGTACGGTATCTGTGGTTTGGACAAAGAGCAAACACCAGAGAAAATAAATGCCATGCTGGGATCTCTCTAATTTAATGTAAGTATAGCATGAGCTCATTCCAAAGGCATACTCTTTTCTTTTTTTTTTCAAACAAAGAAAATTATGAGCTCACATTTCGAGCAGCCATATATTATCGCCAGTTTTATGCTCAACCCAAAATAACATTAAAACAAAAATCTGATTTGCGCTATTCTTTTGCTTTGCGAGGCCTTGGAGCCGTTTCAGAGGGACCGCACAGCATCCAGATTTTAATATTATGTTTTAAATGTTAGCCTCTCTCGTGCTGGGAAGGGTAGAATTAAATGCATTTTAAGGATCAAACCAAATGTCCCACTTAAGCCCTGGTTACTCAAGTGGAGCTGCTCAGTGGCCAACAGCATGAAACTGTCCCTGGTGGGTATGAACAACAAGTGCTGTAGAATGCTGCAGAAAATTTGCGATTATAATTCTTCCACGAGTGAAAAACAATACCCTCTTTAGTTTTGCATTCAAATTATTTCATCACTTAAATATAAGGAAAATGCGAATTTAGCATTTAGTGGATAAATTTATTACCTCAGATTAGGAGGTTATGTTTTCATCTTTGTTTGCCGGATTTTGCAAAAAATTCATTCCCTATAAAATTTCATGGAGGGCTGGGACGTGGCCCAAGGAAGAGCCCATTCAATTTTGGTCTGTGTGACTGGTACACAGACTAAAGAGTGAAAGACAAGATGTGCATTCCATGTCACTTGCAGGTATACAGAAACTTTGAGGTTTGACTGCCTGCGTGGATGGTAAAAACTTTATGGATGCAACAGCGCTGCACAAAGCAATACAATACAGCAATGGAGCAAAACACCTCTTATGTTTTTGTGATAAAAACGTTTTTTGGTTCATTATAAAAGTGTGGCTGGACAAATTTTAATATTGCAGGCTGCCACAATCATGATAATTAATGGTTGGACATGCGGCATTACCCTTTATGGAGGTATGGGCTTAGAGAGAGAAAAAGGAAATGAACAGAAAAAGGATCAAATGTTGATACAATGACGCATGTATCGTGTTTTGTATCATTTAGCAAAGGTTGTCATGTTGATATAAAAGATGTTTGGGTTCGCTTTTATAAATCCGTAAACATTAGGAGGAAAAAAAACATGCTTTTCCTCAGAACTTCTTCAGAAAGGGGACAGAAGTGTATGTAAAGATCCATGCGACTCGGCCAACAGATGTTTTTACTTTTTTTTCTATTTTCTATCTTGTAAAAACCTCTCAAGACACCGGCACCCTGCCAGAGCTAATTGCACTAAAAGAAAAGAAAATCACCATCAATCCCCATCATCACTGGAAGCCGGTGGACGGAGCTAAAGCTCATAACCCTCAGTGCTAAAATGCCTCTCTGGAATCCATCCAGATGTGGGCCATCTGTTGTGTTCAGTCACTGAGGTGAGACTAGTCGTGTCTATCCAGACGGTGACATCACCCAGAATAGAGACAGGCTAAACTCCAATATCGGGTCCTTTCATTAATAACCTGGCTGATCCAATCCTTTCAGGCAGCCCCTTGACGTGCATTAAGGTATCCCACCGGTGCACTTCATCAACATTCTAAGTGTTTTCGGCCACGGGGAGCCTAATGCAGCCGAGAGACCTGGGAGCACAGAGGCTGCAATGTACCACATTATCCCCCAACATGCTCTTGTTTTCCTCCACCTCTTTGAGAGCTTTAGAACTTTATGGACTGGCATGGCACAAAGCCACGGTTTGAAACAAAAACTACAACAGAGTGATCTATTTACTGGCTTCAGTACAAACACAGCAAGTTTGACTTATTTATCGCATCAAATTTTTATGGTTAATAGCTTAAGGCAGTGTTATCAAACTGAAATTTGATTATTTACAAGAGCAGATAAAATGGTTTTTGGACATATTTGTCAAAACATGCAGCCTAAACTTGGAGTCCCTGGGAGGGCTTTTCTCTTTGCAACAGTTGTCTTATGTCTGGCGGCTGAAGACACACCATCAATGGCTGTGGTCCTGTGGTTATACAGATCTGTGACTTACTCCATTCATGACCATATCCAAATAAAAACTGATGGGAAAATGTTCAAGTCACGAGTAGCGATCATTTACGGAAGCAAACGAAGTCAAAGATGACAGCTGTCACTCATCAGTCAGTCTAGAGATGTCTGCACAGCTCTTTAATGAATGACATTCATTAACAAAACAGAAACTGATAATTATAGCACCTTCAACAAGCCATGAATACAGCATCAGTTTCCAACCTTACTTTTTTCTGTTTAATAACTCCAGAAATATGTATGTGGCTCACGTTCATCTCATTGGCTTCACACTCGGCATGTTTATCGTTAAGAACCCAAGAGAGTGTGGACGGCATTTGCCACGGCTCAATTACAGCCGGTCACTTTTTACAGTTTTAGAAAGAAAACTGCAATCGGCATCAGCGCAGGCCCGAGCAGACAGCCCATTCCAAACAGGCAGGTTCAGAATGGTCACAGATTGTCAAGCATCTACTCTACAAGTAAACAACCCCCCCCAGGACAATTATTCTGTGCCATGACTAAATAACACACTTGAACAAAGGATGACACTATGCCAACAGAAGCGTGTCTTGAGAGGATAAATACGTTGCAACAACAAATACAGATGTGGAGGATGACATGCGAGCATCCATGAGAAATCGAAAAGCAATGACGTGGCGGCTAAGTGGTATGAGTCTGCTTCTCCTCACTTTAAATTACGCTCGGTGACAATTTGAGGCCCGCTGCCAAGAAGTCATTGGGATGATGAAAGCCCGAAACAGGAAGAGAGCAGACAATAGAGAGAGCCTGTGTCCAGGATCACAGACCGCTGCCCATCAGGGGGTCTCATCCCAGGAGGGGAAGTCAGACACAGACGCTCGCACACTTGCTTCATCACAGCTCTCACTGAAGTAAATTCAGGCGTCACACCCTACGCCCCCCCCCGAAGGACTATCATTTACATTCCTCCCGAAGCAGGGAGAGGTGAGCAGCGAGTGGGAGGATCCGGGGAGAGCGGTTGTGATGGAAAGGGTGACAGAAGGGGGGAGAGGGGAAGAGAAGGACAGGGACGGAGAGAGATGAAGAGGAGGAAGGGGGGGAACAACGCTTTTAATAAACCGTGAAAAGGAAGTGGTTATAATATGGTTTGCATTTATAAATCACTGGATATCTTTCTCTCCTTTGTTCACTTTGCTGTGCGTGCAACGTAAACTATGTCAATTGGCAGGTTACACCCAGAAGAAACATTTATGCCATGTAAGTTGGAAGGCACTGGGAAAATAATTCAGTTAATTAGGGACGAGGAATTGTGGTGGAAGATCAGAAAATGTGCATCCAGACATTATGAGACCTCTCTGGCCTGCGTCTCCTTTGTGTGTCGTACAGTCCGTTTACATTTCCCCCCAGGAAATTGTAAGGGATCACCTGTCATTTCTGCTGATCATAATAATCCCACTCACATGTGAGCCATTACGTCTGAGAAACGACGTGTCATCTGAGGTCGCGCTCCTCTGCAAGGCTGAACGCAGCCCCGGGAGCGTTATGAGAGGGTTCAGATAAAATGACGAACGAGGCCATCTGGTCGAGCGCCGTCAGGGGTGTGTCATCGCCAGAGAGAGAGAGAGACGCCGCAGAGGCACAGACAGAACGAACAGACGGATGGTGGAAGGTAGTGACGGATCAGGAGGAGAGAAATAAATATACAGCTTCTTAGTAGAGTACGCTGTGCATTCCCCTACATACTGATCTCACTGACATGAACACTTAGCTCCAGTTATTTGGATTAGACGGAGGCACAGATGTGATTTTTTATGCTGCCTTCACTTCAGATGGAAATGGCCATTGGCATCGGTTTCAGCAGAAACTTGAAACTGATGTTTGTTCACGTTTTTTATCATGTATGAACATATTTATGACTACATCACTACAGCCACCATCTATTTACCGCAAAGAGTGTTGATTGTTTGACAAATTCCTATTTCAATGTCAAATCAAATTAGAATATCGATCTTTTAAGAAGTCTGAATCTTTTGAGTTGCATTTAAAACGGTGCTTTTTGGACATGGGAAACTCAGGACTGAAAAAGCTGTTGGGACATGACAAGAAAGTAAATCAACTGCTCAGAGGGTTAAGAGCGTCTGAGCCAATTCACAACACGAGAACTAGAAGTTATGAATTTTAAATCTAAACTCCTTGTCCTCTTCCAACTTGTCTCATCTACACTCTCTTCTAACCCAGACTGATCCCCATGTATGACAGCCTCTGGACGTGTCTCCTTTAATCAGGCCGCTGCTGACATAGCAACACAATGACACCATCAGCGTGGTGGATTTTGCGGAGGCTTTTTTGGACTTCTTCCATTAATGAAGTTGTGAAAGGATGACCAGATTAGGAAACCCATATCCTGTGTTTAAAGATGCTGGACAGTGTTTGGAGATAAGTCAGGGAATGAGTAAATGGGACAGATATCCGAGTAGGAGTTGCATACATAACACTGATGAGAGAATTTCCTCTGTAGCTGTGGGGGTGATACTCAATAGAAGGTTGTTTGCTCCGGCTGCTCTGAAAGCAGCGTTGGTGGTGAAACCAAAAACTGTTGTTCACTTCCGTGTAAATTCAAAGGGGACAACCTTTAAATGAAATGCTATATGGTAGGTGGTCACACTGTAATCTGCCCAGGTTGAACCAGCATTTAGACGTATGCTCCCTTTTAAACACAGCCTCAGCGCTGAGGTCTTTGAAGCTCAGTTATCTTGAACTGCATAAATACAACCTTTGATTCGGTGCAGGCTGAGCGGCTGATTAGGACGGAGGTGAGGCCTGGGATGTGGTTGTTGCCCCTGGGAAGGCAAAGATTAAGAGATTAGCCAGGTAGAGGTTGCTCCGTTGGTAAAAGGGGCGGCTCTGCGGAACGCCGTAGATGCTGGAATTCGTGAGAAAGATGTGAAAACGCTAGCTTTTGTGGCTCAGAAGAAAAAGATTAAGGAGGCAGCTCCGCAAACACACAGGTGGGAAAAGTGGCAGGGAGCATTTCAGACTATTTGAGAAAAGCTCAGCTCCCTGAAATCTGATTAGAGAGCAGCTCTTGTGCTGCTTCCACAGACTTGAGATCAACACTAATCCAGCAGGAACCCATCAAAGAGTCTCTGGAGGAAGATCCACCCTGCTCACCTGACAGCTGTACAAATTAGTGTGTGTGTGTGTGTATGTGAGTTACAACTTCTATTGTGTATTGCTATGTTGTGAAGGGGCGTGAAGCCAAATGGAATCAACACCATGTGCGCGTGTGAGTTTAAAAGCAAGAATCTGGCTCTAAAGCTGAAGTTGCCTGAGCGCCAGGGGTAGTTGAAGCACAGGCGGTGAAAAAAACATACAAATAATGATTTGATAAAAGAAAATAAGTCCAGATATTTGAGCTCAGGGAGAGAATAAACACAGATATCGGCCCTTTGGGAAGCGGATTAGCATTGTTGCCTTCACTTTCCAGTTGCTGTGTCCCAACACTATGCTCTGCAAATGAGTCACGACTGAAAACTGAAAATTCCAGGATCCCCATTACAAACATTGTAACAATACAGTTTTACGTAACGTTTAAAACAACATGACTAATTTGACTGAAACGAACACACACACACACACACACACACACACACACACTGGAACATAACAAGGATGTAATGAACATTATGAGGAGCTGCTTGGGAATCATTGCTTGAGAATACCTCAAATGTCAAAGGGGGCTTTCACAAATCAAACAATGTAACAAAGACATATTGCTCGGTTCAGATTTACAGGTTTAAAAATGGGTGTGAAAGAATATAGTGTGATGCAGTGAGAAGTCTCCAAAGTGACAGGTTTCTGCTCCTTTCTATCTGCGTGCCTCCTTGAAATTACATTTGTCATGGTTTGGTATTCTGAGTGTTTCGTTTCCACTGTTTCCAAAGTGTTTTCAGTTTATTAGTACCTCGTGTTTCAGGTTTAGTCTTGTGCTTATGTTTGTATGTGTTTCGGTGTCTCTGGTTTTCCCACTCTGTGTTCAGTTTCCTGTTTTATTTTGTTGTCTGGGTTCTTGTGTCTTGTTTCTAGCTTTACTTCCTGTCCGTGATTGTCTGCACCAGTCCTCATGTGTTTCACCTGTGTCCAATTGCCCCTGCCTTCCCTGTGTGTATTTAAGCCTCTGTGCTTCTCCTTATCTCTGTCTCGCGTCTTACCATGGTTATGTCCTGTCCTGATCTCCTGTTTCAAGACTTTTCATTAAAAATACAATTTTTGTTAAAACTCTGCGTCTGGGTCCAACTGCCTCACCGTAACCTTGACAATTTACACAGCAATAAATACTTCCTGCAAACAAAATGACTGTGGTGAAGGTTGCTGGTTTAAATGTTAATAAACAGGCCTCGTCTCAAGTCACTGCAGATTTTGGTGTATTAAAACAGACCAGGGTCTTTTCCTGACCCCGGCCTGGATTAATGTGTTCAGCATGAGCGTTTTTTGATTTTAGCAAAGTACCACATCCATTAATCAACATTTCCTCATTATGTTAATAGAAAACGTAAGCTGGCGACCATTACGTTTCCCCGACAACGGTTTTGCTGTTGTAAATTTGTCGTATAGAAAGATGATTTATCTCAGAGTGGCGTATTCGTGTTTGTATAAAGATTTGGATCTTTCGCCGCATGTGACAACCTCTGTGTTTGCAGCCCACGATACATGATGTAAAGCCAGGTCCTCGCCATACTGCACATGCAATGGCTGGTGGTTTAATGTGAGGCCTGCGGGGCTTTGAAATCTACAACATTTGTGCAAACAGTGATCGCAACATCCTCCGTAAGTGTTTGTGATTTACATCAAAGTCCACAGTAATGCAGGGGTAATGATTATCAGCTGTACCAATTGAGGGCAGCCGACACGCACCTGCTGCGCTGTCTGCTCACACACACACACACACACACACACACACACACGAATACCTCAGGACACCTCTCTTGATTTGTAACTCCGACTGTGATCCTTTCCGAGGCAATAGCTGTTGCAAGTCTGTTAATTACAACCTGTCCGCCCTTGTCCAGCCCTTCAATCTGAATGTATGTGATTGATTCCTGCCAGTGATCTTATATCCTGCATTGGTAGGATGACGTGTTGCGTTTGTTATGAAGTTCAGTTGAGGGAACTATTTGTTCCTAAAGCCCGAGAAAGAACTCTCGCAAGAACTGAGAGAAACGAGTCGAGGACAAAAACCTAAATATGAAAGACAAGGAGATAAAAGTGCTCTTGAGGTTCCTTGGGGTTGCATGAACCTGTGAAATCCTGGTTATGTAACAGCAAGAGTGAGTTACAGGCTCAACAGAAACAAGGACGTTTGTGTTTTTCCTGAGCCAAATATAATGAATGGTCGTTGACTGATCTGTAAAATGTCCCCAGAAATATATATGTAAGTTTTTAGGGGAAAAGTTGATCCTTAATGAATTCTGAGTTTAAATTAAAGGATGAATATTTAAAAAAAAATTGCTTTTCCTTTAAGAGAGTAGCAGACATACCTTTAGAGCAACAAAACTCCCAGAGGAGGTGAAAGTTCAAGGTCATATTACCTTTACAGAGACACACACACACACACACACATGCATGCTCGTACACAACTTGTGCCTGGAGTAAAGGTGGAGCTAGAATAAAGGAAAAGTTGCGTAAATATAGATGAAAACATGAAAACAACACAATTAGGGGAAAACGATAAAACCCAGGTCCACCTTGAACAGGCGATTACAGCCAGACTCGACAACCTGTCATCACAACAACAACGAACAAAAGGTCTCCAGCCAGAGAACGGCCGTAAAAAAAGCTGATTTTGGCCATAAAAGGCCAGCAAATGTCCACACAAGAGTTTTTTACCCTGGCAATCAAAATCACGTTCCATTTTAACAGCGAAGCCCATGCTGAGGCCCAGACTGAGATCAGAAACAAGAGACAGGAAAAAAAAAAAGAGGTGGAGGTGAAGGAGGGAGGGACGGAGAGACAAGAGAGTACAGGTGGGGGGAGGGCATAAAAGAAAAACAAACAGAAAGAGGAATATGAAGGCAAAGTCATGGGTGGATTTAGAGAGAGATAGAATTCCAGCAAGAAGCGGAGAGAGAGAGAGGGAGAGAGAGAGAGAGAGAGAGAGAGAGAGAGACATGTGGATTTGATTACAAGCCGATGATGTCATGCGTGTATGTCAGGTAATCAGCCCCCAGGCTGTGTACGTATTGCACAGGCATGTGCGTGTCAGGCTGAGTGTTCGGGGCGAGACCAGGCCTCGTCTGAGACGGCTGCAGAGAGGCGGCCTGTCTGATGTGCGGCGGGGAATCGCACCGACACAATCAGAGGAGAAAGTGTGAGTCTTTGTCTCTGTCTGTCTGGTTGGGCACACGACAGATTCTTAACTCACACATATTGCTATAGGGCAAAAAAAATTAAAAAACACAGGTAGGAAAAACTTCCTGTGCTCCGCCATATCTCTTGTTTCCATCTGGTTTGGACATTCACGGTTTTACAGATTCACGCCTCAAATCAGGGACCACATGTACACACATACATGCACCTAAACACTCTTAACATGTGTCTTTACCAAATGTGCTCATACAACAGCTGTACTTTTGTGATAGCTGGAGACTGTGCGAGTAACAAAACTCAGGGATATCCCATATCAAGTGTTCACTCACAGAACTTTAAAAGAAATCAAGCGTTTGAAGTGTAAGCGAGGATTAGGACCAGATACAGTCCTTGTATTGGTGTTAACACGTTGCTACAGGTACTGGTGAGGAGATGAAACACAATCCAGAAGAGTCCAGTTTCAGTAATAAGTCAGGTTTCCATCCAACTGGAGCTCGAATTAGGAAAAGAAAATGTAAATTTGTGTCTCCTGAGCTGTGTCTCAATTCAGAGGCAGCATTTGAAGACCGACTGTCTGTCTGAAGGCTCCTTCAAATACATCCTTCCATCCTTGAGAAATTAAGGCTCCAATGGGTGGATTCTAAGGTCCAACCTATCCCAGAATTCATTGCGCTTCAGAGGGATGTCCAATGCTTCAGTATCAGGCTTCAACTCAACCTTCATGGTCTATGCAGCCCCTCAAAGGAAGCTGGGTAAAACGTGTCCTCTGAAGGATGCAGGCCCTGAGTACAGACACAGCCCAAGTCGCAGAAAAAACAACGGGCAACAAGATGATGTAACAACTAAACTTTGAACAACACATGATTGAAATAGGCCATTTATATTTATTTTGAGGAGTTTTAGGATCGTTACAGTCTCCTTATTGAGATCCGAAGCTTCTTGTGCATCTTCATCTCGATCCATTCACTAAAACTGTTTCCATTGCTATTTGTTGATACAAACAGTTCCACATGTGTCGGATAAAACCTTTTTGCTAAATCTCTACCGATATTTTAGAAGTTTATATTAGTTTAAACAGAAATTTATCATAAAACAAGTACATTTAAAAACAGACCATGTATTGGCCTAATTTGAGACTTTTTCTTGAGGACTATGTGGTTGATTGTAAAAATGATTATTCAGTCATTCATTATGTAGTATGTGTGCCTGTATGTATTCATTGGCGTCTTTAGTGCATTTTTGTGGCAAAACATAATTCAGATTCTACTTTTTTTGAACAACCACGTGTCTTGAAAATTTTCTTGCCCTTTGCCTTTAATGGACGGCAACAGTTTGGATGCAGACTGTGAAACGAGGGGAGGAATAGAGAGCTGTGACACACAGCTCAGGTCCCAAGTCAAAATGGAAAACTTTTGCAATTACAAGGTTGGCATCTTAACCACAATTCCACAAGGATGCCCTGAGGCTGCTTTTCCTTTTGACACAGTTCGAACAGAGCGCAGCCTCAGAGCGCGGGTCACACACAGTTGGAGCAGGACTAGTTTCTCTAATCACATCCTGAAATCCATCAATGCAGCTCATGTTTTGTAATTTGTAAACCTGGAATTTCCAGCTCTGAAGAAATGCCGGAAGGCCGAGCCTCTGGATTTTAACGACTGCCCCGCTGAACCGCACACGATGCTCGTCCAAACCAAATCCCAAACCTCCTCATTTTTCTGTTTATTGTCAGCACTGCAGTCATCCTGCGCGTGGGGGGGGGGGGTTACATAACACATCTTCATCTCCCAACTATTTGTCATACGGCAGAGGCTTGTCACAGCAAACATGTTTGTGTGGCCTGCTCTTGTGTGTGATCCCTGACATCTGGTTCAAGCTTACAGTACTCCGGGTCCCAAATTTGTCCACATCCAGAAATAGAATCTAATTTAGTTCCAAGAACAAACAAGTTTGCTGCAGGGAAAAAGGGGAGAGAAAGGAAACACTACGATACATCGCATTTTAGGGCTGAACTCTGAGACTCTGCATATTTTTAAATGCTGTGTTTTTAAATTGCCTGCAATCAATCCTGCTTTACCCTAACCCTAACCCTAGTGTCCATTTCAGTTGGCCAATTCTCCATGCATAGCCCTGTGGCTAAGACTCACAGTGCTTCTTTAAAGGAGTTTTTGAGGGGAAAAGTCTCAGAAATTGAGCTGTTGTACTTTCAAGTGGACGCAGGATTTGGTTTGTGAGACTGAGACTTGGGCGCAGCAGGAAGCCCGACCATGACACTCTGGTTGTGCTCCCATTCCTTCAGCCTCTAACCACTATATAGTCCATTATATGGTGAGGTCGCTATTTGGTCGTGCAGCCCCAATGACATTTTCTATTCCCTATAAAGTGCACTCATTGGTTCTCAGAATGCATCGTTAAAAGTAGTGTACAACTGATGGTCACTACCCAAGCAACATATCCCATCATGCATTGCACTCGCAGCGGAGACAGGACAGAGCAGCAGGAACAGCTCGCAAAAATGTAAATACGAGCAGGGCAGCGCATCAAAGCACAAACTGCGACAAACAAGTTTTTTTCTACATTTAAACATAGTTGTTCAACCAGTTTTTTTCCTAAAAGAATTAATTCTAAGTGTAAAATAAACATTTACTGTGGGAGAAGTGTTCGAAAAGCATTTTTTTCTTTTGCCAATGACCTCACTATATAGTCCACTACATAGAAGTCCCTAAAGTAGGGGTTAGTGAATGAGTGAGTGAATTTGGACACAGCTTTGTTTCTCTCCCTTTGAGATTGTTCCTTTGTATCTTGAACACTTTGCCTACAAAATGGAATCCGAAGCAAATCAGCCACAGTGTCGATTGTCGCATTACGTGCCCCAAACACGAAGAAACACACTTATTGGTTGATTATGACGCCATCACTTGGCCGTAGGGTCTGATTGGTTACTTGGATCACTCCATAGCCTCCAACCAAGGAAACAGCAGCACCCAGAGCACAGGAAGCTCCAAATAGTGGGTTTATGGTTATGAATCTGAAATCCAACCCAAATCATTACAAAACAAATAAGTAATTCAAATAAATCATAAAGCATTATTATTATTAAATCACACCTCTCAAAAAGGGACGACCCTACCCGACCACCAGTGACAGAAACCGTACCCCTCACTAGTTTAAGACATGCAGTATTCTCCAAAATAAATCACATTTGCTGTGTTTGCTCCGGCATCATGTTGAGCTCCTGACCAAAAACAAATGCATGTTTGGCTTCTAGCGGCGCAGAGTGCACATCCAAACTTTCTCATACAGCGATACATTCATCGTCCTCCACCACCCGTCGCCATCGACTGGTCGAGGAACTGTGATTAATTGTTATCATTACTTCTTTTTTTTTCCACGTAGTCAGCACAACACATGTTTTCAGTTTACTTCTTTTTAGGAATTTGGGAGTTGTGTCTGGCTCCCGCTGGAACTGTGCTCCGTCTGACGTTAGACCAGCAGACGACATGTCACAGTGTGCATGCTGGTGTCCGTCAGCGGTTTCAGAAGACAGCGAATTAATCTTTGCTTGGATGTCGCCATTCGTAAAAAGACGGGGGATTTCTGTTTCACATTTTTCGGGGTTAAATCAAGTTTGTTGGGGAAGATGGTTTGTAGAAGCTTGCGTATTTCAAGGTGACCCAATCTGAACACATCAGCCTCATTCCTGTCATTATTCTAACTCTAATTACACCTTTTAAAGCCAGAAATTAACGACGGAACAAAAGGACACGACCACAGACTTGTAATAGTGCAGCAGTGTTCAAAAGGGGTCATGAGGTCAGATTGAATGCCACTTGTTTAATCCACATTTACGCGTTGACCTTATATGTACGACATGTTTTTACTTTGACATAAACGTCCCCGCGTGGTGCAGCTTTCCATTAATCCAGCAAATCTCCGCTCCCCTCTGCTCTGGGGGCAAAGCTCGTAACGTTTTAGCAACGGTGACCTCAGCCATTGTGAAGCCATGACATATTTTATTTAGCGGGCAGGAGGCAGGAAGAGTCTTGCTGTTATCCCGTTACACTGCTGGGACCATTTATAACTACAGTGTACAGCCTGGAGCACATGGTTACAGAAAACAGATTTTAAAGAAACTCATCAAGAACTCATATGCAGTTTAATTTTAAATCTTATCGTTGAATCCGGATTTTTGACTTCGTCCAAGAACAATACAAACACCTAACACCTAATGACAATTGGGGGACTTTAAATGTGAAATGTGTGAGTTGGATAAGAGCGATCTGATAATGAAAGTAAAGACTGAGGCGTTGTGCGCTGAACAATGCGCCACTGATAAAGAGCAATGCGCTGGCTTAAACTGCGATTACAATCCAATGTTGTGTTTGTGGAGCCATTAGCTCGAAGCCACAGGTAGGATGTTTGATTACCCAACACCCGCCTCAGATATTCTCCCAACGTTCCTCTGACTGAAGAAAGCAAAGCACTTTAAATCAAGTGGTTTACTCAAGTGCAGTTTTGTGGAGTTTTTGCTGTTTAATGGAGGTTTTGTACTTTTTTGCGCAATTGCCAAAAATTAAGAAAGAGAAGCAAGGAGAAAGTAATACTTACATGAAATTGGCCATTCAGTACTTACTTTATATACTTATTATATCATGATATTTGCGCAGAATACATTTCATTTAATATATTTAATATCTTTAAACGCAATGCTTGAGCATGGAGAATGTTAACAGGTAACAAAAATCCACCTACCATTACCCATAATGCTGTTTCTTTTCCCTAAATGTGTAATTATTCCTTGAATAAAATAATAATTCATCATGCACTATAATACCTTTAAATTGGCCGTCTGCATTTTGAGTACTGGATATATTAGGCTGTTATATTTCATTTTATAATTTGAACCATAAAGCTACTTCTTTCCCAAAAATGTCAAACTACTACTCCAATTATTATTATTTATTAAATTGGCCAGTCTGCATTTGGAGTACTTTGACTTACTGTACTTATATTATAATGATATAAATGGTGGAAATATTTGAAGGACACATGTTGAGAGAATAAAAGCACTTGTCAGAGGGACACAGGGACGTCTGAGTCCCAAAAAGTTTTCTGCCTCGGGTTTCCCTGAACCATTTTGTTAGCAGAGCTGGCATCGCTCCCTGAAACCACACGCGGACGAGAAGTGAGAGCCTATTGTCAGTCTGTGATTTCAATCAGCAACAAACCCATTTCAGTGAAAGTCTAAATGTCAGGGGATCTATTAGGTGTGGGCCGTGAATATACATTTCCCATTTTTAAAAAGATAGATGTCTTGTCTTGTTCTTCAGCGTTGGACTCAATTATAAATCCCCATCCGAGAATTAACGTTTGTGAGCTGACTTTTCTTTTTCTTCTTCCTGCCTCCCTGGCTGAACAAGTGACTTAAGTTGACAAGAGCCAGAAGGAAACGGTGTAACTCGAACTCCTCGTCTCTCCTCACCCACTTCCCTGCCTCCGGAGCAAGTGACAGGCCGGCCAGATATTTCACACGTTACGAGACGTCAACGAGAAACCTTTCCCTCATCTCTGCCACATCCTCTAGTTAAACAGTTACTTCAGGGGGGACGCGCTCGCACATGAACACACTGCAAGCTTACACACATACGAGCAAGCACACCCCCTTCTTGCGAGCCTCTGCAATGCAAAACTCCTTATAAGGACATGTTGATGATGTAATGGTCCATAGGCAGGGAGCACATCCCTTATTGTTTGGTCTGACTGTAGGAATGCCCACATTACAGCTACTAAGAGAGTGGGACTCGCACACAGAGGAAGAGTTGAGGGTCGGGTGTTGTGCGGCAGCATACGGAGCTTATGGCAGTGAAACTGGGGAAGCCTTTGGCGCAGGTAGGCACAAGGAACATTCACACAAACCTCAGCAGCTGTGGGAGGAAAAGTTTTTAAACTTTTAAAACAAATTCCTGATTGGCTCGGAAACCTAGAGATGTTCAGGGGGAGCATCATTTCACGCTGGTGCTCTTGTGTACTTTTTAAGTGTCAAAGGGTTTTTAATGTATTCAGTGTCAATTAAAAAACAACACTTTAATAACTCTAAAATAATGTTTTCCCAAAAGTCAACATTAAATAATGTAACTAAAGGTATTTAAATTCTTAAAATACATTTCAATTTCAGCAGAAAGTTAAATTCATTTAATTTGAATTATCATTATTCAGAAATGGAGGAAGTAACTGTTCTAACATGCTGGCTGAGAAGTGACTCAAGAAATGACTTATCTAAACAGTGATGAGGTTTAAATCTGTATACTAGAGGAAAGTTAACTTTGTCCCATTGGGAATTTGTCAAAATGACATAACGTGAAAACAGAGACGACTTGATCCTCATGCAAGGATGACTGTATGATGTACAGTGAAATGTGTAGTTATGTACATTTCATTGTGTTTTAGCTTAAAAACCAGGAGGTATTTGGCTTTTTAATTTATTAGAAACATCTGACGACTCATAATGATTTGATGAATCCAGATCTTTTCTCTCCTGTAAGACTGTGGTTGAAAGAACCAACTTAGAAATCCTTGTTTTAACAGAAGATATAGAAAACCTGACTCACTCTTACATAATTGTTACAGCTCGCATGGAGGTTAATTACACTAACTGCGGTTATATAATTGAAATTAAGAGTCACCTCTTGGAAATGAATTTATTACGAAAGCGCACTTGTGTTTTAATAACAGAAACTTATCTGTGGCATTAAAATACTGAATGGGGGGGTGTAAGGCAGCAGCTTATTAAAATACTATTTGAGGACGGTTAAATCTGGCCTCTTGGTAACACACCACTACATTAACCGTAATGCTACCACCAGGAAGTTAATAAATATCACTGCTCCGTATTTTACACATGCAGATTGCACTCTGGGGGCATATCACTCAGCCTGTGTGGACTTTAAATACACTGCATTAATCAGTGTCCTCCCTCCAAACTCTGTCACACAGGAGGCCATTCAGCCCACCGTGCACCAGTCTCCTGTAAAAACTGATGTGGTCCTGTGTGCGCACAGGACACATCATTCTCTCACATATATAACCTCATCACTTGCGGTCAGGAAATGGCACGGCAGCCTTGACATATGGAACATGTAACACAGCATCGCGCGGCGGGTGAGCCAGAGTTTCCAGCTTCAAGTAAAGCGAGAGATGCCCAGTGTAAAGTAATGTTTGCCCGTCAGGCTCACTTTTGTTTGCGTGCACATGAGAGAGAGTCAACGAGGATATTTGCGACAAAGCCAGACACAATAGTGTAAAGTTAAGCTGTCCGCTTTAGCACCCGGATCCACCGAATCACTCGGCGTGACCCGTTTTTCAGTGAAACATTAACGACCAGCAATGGTGTGTCAGCTTTCATGGGAAACCGGGTGTTAAAAAATTGGTGCCTCTGGCAAAAGGTTGGAGGCTGCAGAGTGGGTGGTCAGGTGCCATTAAACTGTTACGTCACCCGCTTTACAATGTATTCCTCCCAAAAATAATGTTCTTTCAATGTGTGCGGACCTCCGCATGAAAAGCCGAGATAAAACATGACGGGGACGGAAATGTGGATGAATGCTGGATAGATCAGCTGGATTATTTACGCGCTCCCTGAATGCATGTGGCAGCTGCTCCGACTGATGTGCATTAGATCGCAAGGGCTGGTCAGTTGAGCTATTATAACTCATTACTGTTTTTTTCACTCCGTCCATTATCCCCCACAGCTCACAAGTCCGCCTCAGATGTGGCTTCGCTGGCCCCATGTTTTGAGTGTTACGAGCGGTTGCCTCTGACAGGACTTGCCTTTATTAATGTAAAGAGGCCTCATGTACATATAGTGCGATACCCAAAGTTTCCAGTCTCACCAGCGAGCAAAGTACATTTCTGTTTCGAATTCGGCGGATGACATCACCAGAAAAACAGCGGGGTCTGAGATAAGGGATTGAATAAACAGTGATTACAGGCGACAGGCTCGTCCAAGAGGGAGATGTCTGCTTGTTTTATAAGAGTCTTACTCACTATTTCTAAATATCCCTCTCACGGAAAGTTACATTTTTCCAGACATGCACGTTCCTAGATAACTCTATCTTGAGGCTTGATGATTAAAATATGTTATCAGCATTTCTTCACAGCCAAGGGTAACTGTAAATCCACAAAAGCCAGACAGAGAAAAGTCTGAGCAGCTGGAATATCCACAGACCTTCAAGTGGAACAAGTTCTTGGTGGAATTGGGGATTGATTGAAAACTTTAATGACTAAAATGATGGGCAGGCAGCGATGTTAAAACTAAATGTCAGAGGTGGATAAAAAACAACTCAGATCTTTTAGAAATGGAGTTACATGTCAAAGTGGAACTTTCATAAACTTACTGTCACGCTGTAATGTTGTGACCGTTTCCTCTCTTTGACAGATATTTATTCAGCAGTTTATGAATGTACTAACTTCTTGAATACATAGTACATGAATTACAAGCATAGAATACTCAAAGTACCAAAAGTAGAAGTACTTGGTGAAGTAAGGTGAAGGCAAGACTTTAACTTTTAGACTCTGCTAAAAAGAAAAATCCTTATATAATTATTCATTATTAATTATCAATGCATTTTGTATTACTTATCTGTAAAGTGAAAAAATTTGACTTATCTGATACACCCTTGCTGAATGACACATTTTTCTGAGGGATGAATTTTCCATTCTAGCAGGGAGCAGCTTTTAAAAAAATAAAGTCTGTATAATTACAGTTTATTTGCTTCTTGAAACATGGCCATAAAAACACCCCAACATGTCCTAATCCACCCCAACCACACTAATAATGAACTCTTGATTATTACGTACATCCTTATAATATTTTATCGAGTGTTTTGTATGGTCCAGTGTTCATGTACAACACATGGATCCAGTTACATGTGCCCCCCCCCCCCAAGCCCACTCCCACCCTTTAGCAGCTACTGAAGAAAGAAATGACACACACTCCGCTGCTCTGAAGTGACCGCCCTACCACAACTTACATCATGGGACCAAAACCCCAGCGGGCATGTGGATGGAGCGATCTCTGAGTGTGCGTTTCTCTTTGTGTGTGTGTGTGTACACTTCAGTATAAACTCTGTGGGAGTGTAATTGCCTTTAGAAGCAGGGGGAATTCCTTTTAATGTATACAAGAAAAAAAATGGGGAGGGTAGGTGGTGGTTTTTTTTGGTAGTGGGGAGGAGGGCTGGTAGTAGAGGAACCCCTTAATTAAAGGATTGTTCCATGCCAGTGGGCCATCTGTGTGGAAATGCCTGGCAGCTGCACACACAGCAGTCATAACATCCCTTCCCCTGGGGCCGTGGAAGACTCTGGCCCGGTACTGTACAATATGCATAGGACCAGACGCCCTGACCCCGGCGACACACTGCACTCAAAGCGCTGTATCTGCAACTAATGGCACATGTGTAATGTACCTTGACATCATTTGTTTCACCCCGTGTGGGGTTTCATGTACACACGCAATTATTCATGGAAATATAAATCAAACACGCAAAAACTGTCACATTGATTTTATACCAGACTGCTATTGGGTTTTGTAATTCTAATTATCAGTTATGTTGCTTCTTGGACAATGTTGTGACCATTTCCTCTCTTTGACACATATTTATTCAGCAGTTTATGAATGTACTAACTTCTTGAATACATAGTTAATGATGGGAATATGTTTGATAAAAAATAATGCTGCCGATTTATCAAAATCCAACCTGGTCACTCATATTAACAACTTGCCACACTCCGTCTTTTCTCCAAATCTCCCAGTGGACTGAACAGGTCCTTTGGTGCACCCTTGATGGAAACTTTTAGAAAGTCCCTGATTGTTTAACTCAAGGCTGAATATTCAACAGCTGCAACTCAGCAACCCATGTGAGAATTAGTTGGCAACAAAAACATTTTTAGACTGCCAACCTTAAGAGAGTTCAAGTAGTTCTGGTATTTTATGATGTGTTAAATTTTCCATGACATAAAACCTTAAGTCCTCCTCAGAAAGGCAGGGAGAATAACAGTGTTTATGATGTGCCATTGCTTGGAGTTGACCCAATGGGGAAGCACATTTCATATAAGTCAAAAACAAAAACCCTGACAATTTTTGGTTCACAATGATTTAATTACTTGAAAGTGTCTAAAAAAAAAGTAATAAAAACGGAGAAATTGCAACTGCAGCAAGAAATAATACATCATCACCGAAAATCTTCACGTTTGCCCTGTTTTTTGTTTTTTTCTTTACAGGTTGAAGCTGTTAATTGACCAGGAAAAGGCCTATCAAGAACGAAAGGACGGGGAGAGCGACAAAAAGTTCACGAGTCTGAAGGACGAGCTGACAAAACTCAAGTCGTTTGCGTTGATGGTTGTGGATGAACAGCAGCGTCTCACCGAGCAGCTGAGTCAACAAACGGCTAAAGTCCAAGATTTAAGTGCCAGCGCCTCACAGGCCCAGGAGGAGCTGAGCTCAGCTAATGCCCGTCTGCAGGAAGAGGAGCAAAAGGTCTTTCGCTTGGAGTCTGAGCTGCGTGACCAAGCTTGTCGATACCACCTGGAGCAAGAGACCATGACCGCCAAATTGACCAGCGAGGATGCCCAAAGCAGGCAGCTGCGCCAGAAAATGTCGACTCTCAGCAGGCAGCTGGACGAGCTGGAGGAGACCAACAAGACCCTGCGCCGAGCCGAGGAGGAACTGCAGGAGCTCAGGGATAAAATTAGCCGCGGCGACTGTGGAAACTCCAGCCTTATGTCTGAGCTCGAAGAACTACGTAAGAGGGTCCTTGAAATGGAGGGAAAGGATGAAGAGCTGATCAGGATGGAGGACCACTGCCGGGACCTCAACAAGAAACTGGAGAAAGAGGCCAATCAAAGCCGAAGTCTGAAGGCTGAGGTCGATAAACTGAACCACAGAATTATGGACTTGGAGAAATTAGAGGACGCGTTCAGCAAAAGCAAACAAGAGTGCGGCTCGCTCAAAAGTAACCTGGAGAAGGAGAGGACAGTGTCAAAGGTGCTGACCAGTGAGCTGGAAGCCTTGAAAGTCAGGGTCAAGGAGCTGGAGGCAGCTGAAACCCAACTGGGAAAAGTTGAGCTGACACTGAAGGAAGATCTCACCAAGTTAAAGACTCTGACAGTCATGCTGGTGGATGAGAGGAAAGCTATGGCGGAGAAGATAAAGCAAATGGAGAACAAGGTCCAGAACAGCACCGGCAAACTTCAGGCTGAGCAGGACAAGGTGACATCAGTCACGGAGAAGCTCATTGAGGAGAGTAAGAAAGCACTGAGGTCAAAGGCTGAGCTGGAGGAGAAAATGTGCAGCGCGACAAAGGAAAGGGACGACTTGAAGGCAAAGTTGAGGCTGGAGGAGGAAAAAAGCTTGGATTTGGATTCAAAGATCAACATGATGAAGAAACGGATGCAATCCATGGAGACCAAAGAAAGGGAATACCTGAGGAGCAAAGCTAAAGAGGAGCACATCAAAACACCTATTGCTAACCGCTTCCACCAAGAGGACAACAAAGTTCAGGATTTGACGCAGGAGGTGGAACGCCTCAGACGCAAATTGAAGGACATGAAGGTGGTCGAGAGCGATTCATTAAAAACAGAGGAGTGTGAATCACTGGAGAAAAGACTCAACAATGAAGAAGAGAAGGCAAAGGCCTTGATGGAGGAGCTGGAAATATCCAGAAAAGAACTTTCCCAGTATCAACTGGCTGAAAAGAAAGAGTGCAACCAAGAGCATGTTCTTTACAAGCGCTTGAAGGAGGAGGAGGCAAAGTCCAGTCACCTGAGCAGAGAGGTGTCAGCCTTGAAAGAGAAGATACACGAATACATGGGGACAGAGGAGTCGATTTGCCGCATGAAAACTGACCACTCGTCACTGCAAAGAAAACTGACCCAGCAGGAGGTCAGAAACAAAGAACTGGCCAGAGAAATGGAGACGCTCACTCGAGAGCTTGAAAGATACAGGCGATTCAGCAAAAGTCTCCGCCCCGGCATGAACGGAAGACGCTTTTCAGACCTCCACGTTGCCACCAAGGAAGTTCAGACAGAGCCCCTCGACCTCATGTCTCCCAACGGCAAGACGGCGGCCCCACTGGAGCGCGCTGTGGTGAACGGCAAACTGTATGATGAGAGCGAACCAGAAGACAATGAAAACTACAGTAACGAGCTTCAGCTATCCAAATGCAGCCCCTCACTCATCAATAACGTGAATAACCTGAACAACAACATGAGAAGAGCACGAGTCCCATTCCTGAAAAGCAAAGATGCCCCCCATCAGGTGAATGGCAAAGTGCTGCCGCGGCAGAATGGCAATCACGTCCAGCCCGGAGATGTCGTGCTGACCCACAGTCCCGGGCAGCCTCTGCACATTAAAGTGACTCCTGACCACGGACACAACACAGCAACGCTAGAGATCACCAGCCCAACCACAGAAAACACCCAGTCATTCACCAGTACTGCCGTCATACCCACAAGTGGAGGTCCACCCAAGCAGAGAATCACCATCATCCAGAACGCTTCCTTATCCCCTACTGCAAAATCCATCTCCCCGACAACAAAATCTAAAGGTTCTCCATTGTCCGATGAGCTGTGTTCACCAGATAGGGCCCTCTCACCTTTCACCATGGCCACATACTCCAGAGCAATAACCCCAGACTCTTGTGGCTCCATCACACCGGACAGAGCCATGTCACCGATACAGATCGTGTCCGTCACAACCGGCACCCCTGACCGCTCCCTCTCCACGGAGCCGGTGGAGGTCGTTGGAGGGCACGCCGTGTTCCGCGTGACCCCGGAAAGGCAGAGCAGCTGGCAGGTCCAGAGGTCCAACAGCTCGGGGCCCAACGTCATCACCACAGAAGACAACAAAATCCACATTCACCTCGGCAGCCCCTTCATTCAGAGCATCAGCACCCCGACACAAACGCTGAGTCCATGCCACACGCCCGGACTCCAAGAGCAAAGGACTCAGGTGCTCTCCAACTGCAGCGCTCCTGCTGCCAAAGGCCACAGCAAAATCACAAGTAGCATCATGATTAAGCCCACGTCCACCCCAATCCAAAGGCCTTCACAAATTACAGTAAGTAATGTCTACGACTGACCTGATAACCCCCCCAAACCCTCCATCCCATCCTTTGTTTGAACCACGCCCATGAAATCCAGTTCCAGTTAAGACCCTTTAAACCCCCAACTCTACACCCTGATGTATTTACATGTCTGTTTTACTTGATTTATGAGCTTAGACTAAGGTTTGAATGTTTTCATTTTTTTCAATTGTTTGCCTGCATGAGAGAACAATATCATTGAACACACTCTGACACAACACCAGGGTTTTAACTTATGTGCACTTACTGTATTGTACTCAATGGCAAATGTGCCATATAGTCCGACTATTCACACTGATGTATCATACCAGTTTTTATACTTCACATAACACATAGTGCATTATGAATCATTTGTTTTGACTTTTCTGAGAATTAAAGAGTGCAAAAACCTATGTGTTTATGTTTTAGTTTGACATCCATGCTTGCCAATTTCATTTATTCACTAAATCCAGCATGTTTTGATTGTGTAAAATAAAAAATAAAATAATCGGAGGACAATGCAATCAGATTGAAAGAGGTTGTTTGACTTGATTTCCTTTGGTGCATGCACGGTAACTTTTTTTTTTTTAACACTCGAGATTTAAGTCCAGTGTATTTATGTGTCATTAAAAGATTGCAATTCACGTGCTCCGATTTTAACATGAAACCTGTCAACACTACAGATCTAATTAAATAATACCAAAGAGTAAAAAAAAACCTTGTGCTCGTACTTTACCAGATGACAAGACCCCCCCCCCCCCCAAAAAAAAGAGATCCTGGGATTCTCACATGTGTTTGCTTGCTTGAGTTACAATCATAGGCTGATGTCATCGTTTTCTTCTTGCACAGAAACCCAGTGACCGAGAATGAAAACCAGCGAGATGTGAACTCAAAGCTCTATTTAATGATACACTGGAGACTCTGCTCAAAACCTTTAAACCTGAGGGTGGTGCTATTGCATTTAAAGCGATGTAAGAGGACATACATGAATTCTATGCATAATGTTCATAACTGAATGCACCAGAGTGTAAAAGGTGTTCACTGCTTAAGAAATTGATTGAAAAACCCAAATTTAGACAAATAGATCTCTTGTTCTCAGTGACAGTTGTTTGTATTCATGACTATGCTTTCTCACATTCACTCAACAAGAGGTACTACTCAAAAAATCACATCGTTCTTATGAAATCCAGAGGAAAATAAAGCTCCATATTGCACAATTGCTCCCCCAGGAAACACACAATGAACTTGATCCAGTGTTTGGATCGCAGAAACATTCATGGATTTGTTGATAACTTAACCTCCATGGCCTTTCAGCAGAAAGTCTCACTTAGCTTGTGAGCCATTGAGGGCTGTAACCCGAAGCGACTGTTTTCTTTTTCTTTCTCCCCATGAATCACGTCCTTTGAAATTAATCACCAGTCGAACTTACGTATGTTCCTCTGCGTGTAAACATCCTTCAACGTGTGGTTTGAAGCACGCACAGTGGAAAAGTTACCACACATACGTGCGATTTGCCTGAATTCGGACGTCACTTAAGGTCAGAACCAGATGATGCGCAGAGATGAGAGAGGACGCTGGAGAGGATGTGGGATGGTTTCCACTCATTCGTGTCATGACTCAATCCAAAGCGAAACAGAACATCTCCGAGTAAAGAAATGACCAAATCGGAATTTTTCTTTTTGTAAATGTGAATAAAAGCAAGAACGTAGATCTTAATAAGAGTATTAGTATATGAATATTACCTGTGCACATTAACTATGATAGTTCAAAGCCACTGAGAGGGTTTAATGTGTACTGTAACTTATAGATAAATACTACAAATACTTCAAACAATCATAGAAAATGAGATGAGCTAGAATTAGACGTCACATGACCTTCTTGAATAGACAACAACTAGACAGGTAAGTTTATGTTTATACCCTATAAAATATCACCAAATCCTCAGTGTCATTTAGATGGAGGGAGACAACTGTTGCAGGAAAGTGGCAAATGCAACCCAAACACACAAACACACACAAGCTGGTGCGACAAAGAGAAGATGATTAAATCAAGCATTAAATTGAATGAGTGGGAAGGAGTGCAGCTGGAGAAACCGGATCCGAACCCGTCTGGGCGCAATGAAATGATGCAGGGGCTAAACAAGATGCTATTCATTAAATCACGACTCCAGAAAAGCGTCCAGCAGCTGGAATCGCTGTCTGCGACCTCAGTTGCCCCCTGACTCACTTTTACACTTAGTCGATTCATAAACTGTGCTCATCTGGTTCAGCCAAAGAGGACAGATCTGTGCATGGCGTCCTCGCCAGACTGATAGCACGAGTATCTGGTGACACGCCTGGAAGCCAGAGGGGCCCTTTATTGAGAAGCATACAGCGGTTCTTGCTTCTGTTGGCTGAGACCGAGGCGGTAATCGCACTGCACACACACTGACGCCGCTGATTATTCATGTTGGGGGAAATAAAATATCAAAAAAACACGCTGAGGTCAATTTAAACAAACATCTAAGCCTAATTACCAAACCGCATGCCAGAAAGGCGAGGTGTGTACCGCTCTGCAGGCGAGGGTGGGTTTCCTCACCTTGACTGACGGGTACAATAAACAGGAGGAGGAGAACAAACAGTGGTGTGGGGGCACTCTCTCAACAAAAGGCCTGCGTGTGTGTGTGGACGCTGTGAACGTCTCCTCTCCCACTGTTGCATGAGCACCACAACAAACCTAGTGTTTGGTTGCTGTGGAAACAGCCGGTGTTACAGAGTGCCGGGCAGAGGAAGTACTTAGTTGAACTCCCGCTGCACCGCTGATATATGAGAGAACAAAGCTGCACATTAAGGTTTTTTTTCTTTCCATGTAAAATCAACAACACTCCCATGACGTGGAGCCCGTAGCGATTTTCTGGCCCATTAGTTCTGTTGAAGTGAAGGCCCTACTTATTCTGAAATTCATACCCTGGATGAATATTTAAGGATATAGTTCACTGCGGATTTTTGTTAATTCTCAAAAACCTCAAGATCCACATGAACATTCTACAGTTGGAGAGAGAGAGAGAGAGAGAGAGAGAGAGAGAGAGAGAGAGAGAGAGAGAGAGAGAGAGAGAGAGAGAGAGGATGGTTCCTGGGAATGAAGTCAGTGACGTGATGAAACTCATGGAAACACTGGAAACTTTCACTTGAACTCAGATGTAGAGAATCTTCAAATAGGAACGAGGCAAACAGATACAGTATCTTCAAATGCTGCAGTGACTTTAAATCAAATGAGGGCGTCTTTTGAAAAATGCAATTACCATCTGAGAGAAACAAAGATTCAAGCTGTGATGATGTGATTGAAAAAGTAAATCATGTGCCAGTGGCAACTTGGAAGAACATAATTGCCCGGTGACTACTGTCTGAGTGATTGAGTCTCTGGAGCAGACTCAGACGTCTGACTGTTCATTTGTCTGGATGCTCAGAAGTTTTTACATTTTACATTAGTCATAAAATCTAGGAAGATAGAAACGAGAGCATTTTCCGAAAAAGGCAAAATGCTGTATAGAGATGACAGCTCGTGTGGTTACATGCACAGAGCACTTTGGATAATTGCTCATATGAGCTGTTTATAGAAATCACTGAATCTTGCTCATGAATTTGCGAGAAGTAAACACAAGCCCACGGGGAGCGCATGTGGCTCAGTGTGCGAGCCCCCGCCGAGGTTTCTCATAACTGTGGAAAAATCTTATCAGAGTTACTGTAAACAGGATATGGTCTCTATTGTGCATGCAGCAATCAAAAAAGAGATGTACCTCAGTGTCCTGGCATCCTGCTGCGCATGTAAACACGCTGATTGAAACCTGATTGCGCAGCAAGCAGAGCAGTATGTTGTTTAAGAATCTGAGAAATGCGGAGGTCTCCTGTCATATTTCCCTTTTCTTGTTTGCTGCAAAAACAGTGAAGCACTGGTTCCTAAGAAACCTGCACTGTTATTATTATTATAAAAATGAACTGGGGCTACAACAGTCAAAATAGGTTTTTCGTTAATAGGAAGCAATTTTAAGAATCCCTCCATTAGGAGTTTTCCATGCAGTGTAGGCGTGTGTGTGTAATGGACAACTCTAACTATTTACTTGATATATTATTTATTAATTGTCTAAAACATAACAGAAAATAGTGAAAAGTACACTATGATTTACTAAATGTACGTCAATAGGTTCAGATAAATGTTTTTCTTAGTGATTTATCGACTTAATGCTCCAAGTTTCACCTTATTGGATTTTTATCTCTTACTTATAGGACATTGAATGATGTGCACAAGTATTTCCTGTAGTTAATAAAGTATATTTACACTGAACGTGTACATACTGTCATGCATTTCCACAGCCACCTATTCAGTGGGGATACTGGTTCAAATGTTAATCTTACAGAAATGCAAGACAAATATTTATATATCATATAGAAGTAGAAAAATATTGGTTTTCCATAACAGTGCTTTTATTGCAGCAGTAAAACTTGTGGTCATTTACTGTCCATATATTGTGATTTTACACCATCTAGTGGTCATAATCAGTATTGCAACAATCCTGACTGAGCAACTGAAAACATTCCAGCCTTTTCTGGAGAAAGTTCTAATCAAAATCACTCATCTTTGTCTTTGCTGTATTTAGGAAACACTGCAGTCTTTTAAAACCATGCTACTCTTCGTCTGACTTTACCTCATTGTTTCCCCACAGGTACCTCTCGAAGCATTCCGACGATCAGGACCTACAAGAATCCCCAAACCCAGAAGCTACAGCTCCCAGAAAGGGACAAGCAGCTCGGCGGCAAACCCGGGAACGCAGAGCAAGAGTCAGCCGCCACACGCACATGTCACCACGGGGAAAGAGCAGCACACACACATGCCGGCAGCACACAACAACAACAACCCCAATCTAGTGAACCGCAAACTGTGACATCAATGATACTCTTATACTGTATGAGTCAGCTTACGGTATATTTCACTTTCACTAAAAACATCCTCACAGCAACTTCAACCTAAAATGAGGGTTTTTGCTTTGAAACTACCTGCAAAAGAAAAATAACAGTCGTAACTGCTTTCTTCTAAAAGTCTTTTAACTTTAATTCATCTGCAACTCTACAACCCCAATCTTCATCTGTGGTGCTCTGCAAACCGCACAGTGCAGCTGTTTATTGTGTCTGCACACACGCTGATAGAACAAACATTTGTAGAAAGTAGTTCCGATGTAGATTCATTTAAATAAATGGGTTTCATTATTTACAGTCGCAGCTTTTGTGTGTCACTGTGATCAAAGTGGAGTTAAACTGAATATTAGAGCACCCAGTGTGATGTATTGTTATGTTGTTGAAAATGAACGTCCATTTGTACTGTAAGTATTTGTGTCCATCTTAAATACAGATCCTGAAACAGTCATTTATCCATTTGTAGAGATGGAACACATATTTTTTAAGAATAAGTGGCAATAATGTACATAAGTGTAAAACGAATGAGTTGTAACGCAGCTTCTTGATCGTGATAATCTCTCTAATGTGACATTTGTGTTATTTTTGGTTATCAATAAAGACTTTTTATACCTCGAACAAGAGAATTGTCTCGGATTTGAATATATATTTAAAAAGGGACAGAAACTATGATGCATACTGAGATGTTTTTCTGGGTTTTCTCATTCCTTTCGTATCTTTTTTGGGCCAAAAACCAGTCAGCCAAGGTCCAAAGTCCACAGTAAAATTAAATTTTCTCTGATACAGAAAACAGAGGAGCCTAAAACGCCTCATTTGAACAGATGCTAATGTTACCTAGGCTACAGAGGTGTTTACAGCGGATTAGGAAGCCGCTGGCATAGGGGAGTAACATTTCTGACACATGCTCCAAGTGGTTCACCAATCAGAGAAGGGCGGGCTTGAGCATGAACTAAAATAAGTACTTGAGACTAATAATGTGCATCTTAAACGTTACAACATGTAACTCTATTCCAGTGGAGCCCCAAATTAAAATGATAATCCTGTAAAAGGCCAAAAATAATGAAAAGCATGCAAACTCAGTGAAAGTCAAAGGAAAACATCTTTACATTTATCTTTATTCACACTTACACTAGTGTATATTGTTGGTGCAATGAGAGACAGTGACACAATATCTATTATTTAAGATATTATATAAAGAGTAGTCATTCATAAGAGAAATGCTATTTGTGATGCTAGAATCATTTTTGGACCAGCGTCAGCTCCAGACAAATTAAAAGATGTCAAGGACATCGAGGGTGAAAGGGTTTTCACAGAGGGCGATTCCCCTCTTAGTAAAACAACTACAACTAACAAAACCACTGCAGCAGTTCAAGCTATAGCAGGTTCACAGTGCAAGACAGTAGACATTATGATGAGCAGCATCAATCATGCTGTAATGGTATGATTGATAGATGTTGTAATCTAGTTTTTGCAGCTTGACAGTGTACTGTAATACTGTGCTAATAAAACAGCAGGATTGAGTAGTGGTAAAATACCTCTTTCCAAATACTTCAAAAATATTATTATGTTAACTTATAAAATTGCATTATTCTGTCTGGAACTACTCAGTGATGTTGGTTTATAGCGATATTAAACTATTATCTGTTGAGGCTTTCCTTGTCTTTTTTTTTTAAAACAGTGGTGGTGTGGTGTCCAAACCTCCTTGTGTCACTGACAGTGGGGTCAGAGCAGCGTTGATGGCTGAACGCAGCACGGACAGGAAGTGATCCCTGTCCTCACCTCTCTCTGTGGCGCAGACCCACGACCGACGAGGGCCATCCAGGACGAAGGCGTGGTGAACGTCTGCACGGAGGGACATTAATTCATCAAAAAATGATTATAATTGTGACATTATTGAATATTTTTTATTTAGAACCAAACGTACAGCGCGAGTGTGTGATCTCTCTGACAGCCAGGCTGGTGAGGGCCACGGACGCCAGGAAAGTGTGTGTGCTCCGGTGCGTCAGCGCGAAAGGTGTGTGATGCACATTTCGCCGCGTCAGCACCAGAGCATCATTAAACAGGAAGAGGCCCACGTCTGACACGTGCTCATAGGCCCTGATCAGACATGTACACACAAAACACACAGGATGAATACATGACAATCAAGCATATTAATTAAAGCAAATCTATCTAGCTTAGTGAAATAATATAATTTATCTACTTTAAGTACAGAGAGTTGTTCAGATAGTTTGAGAAATGTCTTATTCTTGTCGAAAATTATTTCTCAATCAAAGCTAATGGAAAGAATTCTTTTAAACCAACGGAAATCATTTGGCTTGTTACCTGAGAGAGTCTGGAATCTGCTCGTCAGGACTCCTGAGCAGAGCAGCATCCTGAGTTATTACCAGCTGCCTGTTTCCTTCACTGAGGTTCTGCACACGTGAACACACGACAGATTCAAATCAGATTAATACAAGTTCAGTTTTGGGTTTTAAGTGTGAGGAAGAAAATAAAACAGACAAAGGGAGCTGGTGTTTTTCACCGGACAGCCTTGGATCCTCTGCTGTGTTTCTTCCATCAGTCTGTCTCTCTCCGAGTTACGCTTTAACTGAGACAGACAGAAACAAACATTTGTGTCATTACTGCACTGAGCACGGTTTTGTTCAAGAGTATTTGTGTGACTTGTTTGGGCGCTGTACCTTTTGTGTGAAGTCCCTGTAGTGTCGCAGTGTTTTGAGGGCAGAGGAGATGTGTGTGTGGTCAGGGTGGCCAGGTTGTGTGTGTAATGACAGAGCTTGAAGCAGAGTCACGTACTCCTGTGTTCTCCACACTGGACACAGCAGCAGCTCCTGTAGGCTGCACACACACACACACACACACGTTACAGGTGTGTTTTTGGTCAGATGTGGATAACGACTGGAATCAAGTACATGATTTAAGGTGTGTGTGTGTGTGTGTGTGTGTGTGTGTGTGTGTGTGTGTGTGTGTGTGTGTGTGTGTGTGTGTGTGTGTGTGTGTGTGTGTGTGTGTGTGGTTACCTCAGCATGTGGGTTGCAAGAGTTCTGTCAGTTCTCTTCAGGAAAGCTCGAAATGCCGGTTTTGTCTCCCTGCACTGAGACAGACACACACACACAGAAGAAGAAAGAGGAAAGATACAAAGCTGACTTCAGAAACTTAAAATACTAAAGGTTTTCAGGATGTCATTATTTTATTATGCATAACCTCAAGTTATTACCTTGATTACCTACAAGAAGGTTACATTTTCACCGGTAACTACAGAAAAGTACTGAATGTATTTTCTAGAAAAAAATATGGCATATATAGAGGACTGATATTTATGAGCATGTTTAATAAAAACATCCCCTTGAGTGGATTTAAATGTGGTTTTATAGGGTGGGGGGGATTTCCAGCCGTCAAACTGTCACAAAAACATCTGCAAACCAGGAACTACCTCCAATGTCTGGCTGTAGATAATGTGGATCAGTAGGGAATCAACAGTTTAAATGCATCTTCATTAATGAATATATTTAAGGGGTCTGTTTGAGTCTTTGGAGAGGTTACACTAGTACACTGTGTTCTAGTTCTTATATTTATTGCAGCGGGACCGCAACTGTAATTTCATAACCCAAACCTGTGTTACATAGTGATAAATAATTTTAATCTTGAGTGATGACCTCAGACAAATGCTTTGGTTTTACCTTGTCGATGGTGCTCAGGGCCGTGGTGTAGTTGTTCAGGTAGGTGGTGTAGACTCTGAGACCCGAGCAGAGTTTGACGAACACGTCTCCAACACACTGCTCGGCCCCCCACTGCTGCAGCCTCGCCTGGAGATCTCCCAGAAACACTCTGCAACAAACACACACAAGCCGAACATGTCATGTCCACACACAGGGACACAAATGAGACTGTGCCCCACAAACGTGTGCGTGTGTGTGTACCTGTTGAGCTCCAGTATGTACGCGACAGGGCTGAGGATAATCTGGATGTCGGCGTAGCTGAGAATGGCTCTGTTGGAGTTCAGAGCTGCAACGAGAGGCTCCTGGTACACCTGCGGCACATAGCAGGGTCAATACTTAAGTTTTCCAATCTTCTCTTCTCTCGCCTCGACTTAAATGGACAAACAGCACTTTCTGGGTGGGTGGATTCACATTCTGATAAAAAGTGGGGGGGAAATAGGTCATGCACCTGCAGGACCATGATTCATTTGATATCTAAAACACCTGGAATTCTCTAAACTCCTCATAGATTCCTGAAAGGATGAGTTCCTATCTTTTATTAGCAGCTGTATGACCTAATATTCAATCAGTTTCTGAGGAAGGATTGCACCTGAAACAACAGCCTCTAAAGTCAGATATCATCAACACATTTCCTGAATGAAACTTCTGGAGGATTTACCTTGAGCACAGCGCCCAGTCTCCCCAGATAAAGACCCTCGCTGTGGTGCAGCTCTCTGGCAGCGACACCTCTCCAATCTAACCCGGTCTAAAAGACAAAACAAGGAGCTGTAAAGATCAAGTGTGCTACTTCAACCGTCTCTGGGCAGACAAATTTAAAGTGGACACACTTGTGGTGGGTCAGGCGCTAATCTGTGTGAGCCCTGCGGTGCCAACGGGAAATCGTCTGCTCCTTCAGCTCTCCACTCGTCCTCTGGAGGACTCCCTCCTCTCTCCTTCACCTCACTCCACCTCGTGAAAAAAGCAGCGAGAAACTCCAAAGGTCTGGTCTGAAGGAGCAAGAGCAGAAATGTGAAATTAGACACTTGGACTGATAGGCTGTGATCCAAGGTTAATGTTTCTGCCTTACGACACAGTCGTCCCCACCTCTTCCTGTCGGGTGAGAGCGGCGAGTCCCTCAGTCAGAGCCTCACTTAGATCTTTAGACACAGAAAGCTCCTCCAGGCAGATCTTCTCCCACAGACAATGACCTAGAAACAATATTTAAAGATTCTTACCGGACACAGAGTATGTACACGTGTTTCAACAAGCTCTGTGTGCATGTGTTCAATTCTACATGTACGTGACACCCACCCAGAGCCCGGCCCCTGGCCTGGAGGCTGACCTGCTGCAGCTGTGGCCCCAGGCTGACCCTCAGCACCCCCAGAGCCTCCTCCATCCACCCGGCCTGTCTGCACCATCCCTCCAGAACACTCTCAGTCACATAGTGGAGCGTTGGGGCTGCTGGTCGCTGGTTCGACGGCCCCGCACACACGCCACTGTTTGACCACTCACTCAGAACTAGAAGAAGGGGGAAAGGCGGTGTTTGAAAGAAAAAAGATAAAGCAACATTCACAACAGATTCAAAGTCTTCTAAATGAGAGACTCACTGTTCTGGAAACTTCCGGTCGCAAAACCCATCGGGGCCCGAACCGCCACACCAGTGAGAGTAGAGAGAGTTTGGATGAGTGCCACTCCGGATGCTGTGGGAATAGGAAATCAGGAAATATGACATAAAGCAGAAATACTAATTACTGAGTAGTATGTGTGTCCCAACATCTTCCTACCAGATGCAGCCAGTGGGGAGAAGATGTCGATTCCTCCCCCGTCCACAGTTGGTGCCACCCAGCCGCATAGTTTTTCCCAGAATCCTCTATGGTCGGGGGTGAGTAAGGTCCTCTCTGACAAAGTGTAACCTGGAGGGTCGAGGGTAAAACAAGGATTCAAAAACTGGGAAAAAAAGTTTCTGATAATTTGTCTTGGAACAGATCTCAGCTTAGAGGACGAGGATAACCATGGATTTCTCTCATTTCAAAATAAAATAAGCCATGAAATGGTTGTAGCAGATGTGTTTCACCGTATCCTGAGAGGTAAACTTCTAGCACTGACGCTGGACTGGAATTAACATCGGGGGTGTTCCCAAACGTTAAGATACACAGGATAATTAATTCTCACTTTGAAGCAGATAGACTTCCTCCGTTCCTCCTGGAGCGAGCAGGCCCAGTCTCTGAAATTTCTGCCCAGATATGTCCCTCTCCACCTGGGTTAGCAGAGCTGAGAGGGTCCCTCTGTGGTCGTACAAGATCGCAGTCACTCCTGCCTTCACACCACTCAGCACCAACTGAGTTCAGCATGGGGAGGAAAAGAGGGGAGAATGTTTTTTATCTTCGAAAGGCATTTTTAAAGTTGTAATTCTACATCTACATTGATTCCCCCTTCTTTTCATCTCATGCAGAGATGGAGCTTTGCACAGACAGACTGATGAGACTCTTTTCTGTATTTTCCACTTACCTCATAAGCAGGAACTCTGTCGGAGATCAGAAATAAGAAAGTTGTGTGGGGGTAGGTGGGCGAGACTGTGTGTTGTTGTGCAGGACTGTGGGTGAAGGAGGACAGTGCTCCACAGGCTTTGTTTGGCCTTTCACTAAAAGAGGATACATGGTTTGATTTCAACAATGAATCATGAAGAAAGGCATTAGATATTCTTCTTCAGTTCGGCTTCAGTTGCCAAATATTCCTGCTGAACTACCTGATTTACAGCATCATAGGGAAACCGTTGAGGATGATCACCTGAATGAAGTGGAGGCCTGAAGTCCCTCCACGCTCATGGACTGAGCCCCGTCCCGGCTCAGACAGAGGCTGGAAGACCCCACAGTGTTTGGACGCCAGGAAAGGGAAGGCCAAGAATTGGAAGTTATCCCAGAGTCAGGTCTCCTCATCTGGGCACTTCCACCTCTGATTTGCTTTGTAAGGCTGCCCCATGCTTTCCTGGTTCTCAAAGACAGTCCTGCAAATACAGTATCACAGATGTAAGCTACTTGGGAGAGAGCATGAAAACCTTGTTGTTTTCTCCATCACTTACTCTTCTCCTCCTGAAGCGTCTTTCTGATCATCTCCCTGATCCTCCTCTCCTTCCTCCTCTCCTCCTCCTCCTCGGTCATCCCTGTGCTTTGCTGGTTCAAGGTGCCGTACTGCTCAGCCGCCTCCCGCGGAGTGAGCCAGTCCAGTGTGGAGACGCAGGAGACGTAGTGGTTCCTCCACGCTCCATACTCCTTCTCTCCGGGAGCGTAGGGAAGGAACCAGCCTCTCCGGGTGCATCGGCTGGTCCAGATACAGTCCTGAGGAGAGGGAGGAGAGACGTGCTCAGTGGCTCTCAACTTCAGTTCAGATAGATTTCTTATTCTGGGCATCTCACCTGTTCGGCCAGGACCCTCCAGTGCCAACTGACTTGGGCGGCAGAGCAGAGATCACGAGGGGACAGGAACGACAACACATATAGGGACAGAAACCGCGGAAGAACGACCGTGAAGTCCACTTGAGTCACAGGAACAGTCTCTTTCAGTAAATCCCTGCAGTACCTGCTCGGAATATCAGAGAATTTTCCTTTTAGTCATTAAAATGAAATACCATTTAATCAGAGGTGTGAGGGTGGGGGTCAGGAATATGCTTACGTGAGCTGTGTCTTGGTGCAGCGCCTGAGCAGAGAAAGCAGCAGGTGTTTCCTCTGTTTGTCGGTCCACAGGTCGAACCAGTGGAGCACAAGGTTCACTCTCTCCTCGAATAACTTGCGAGAAAACGGGGACAGCAACAAAACGTCAGCGAACAATGTGCAATGCAGCACGCAATGTGTTCACGTTGTTTGAAGGTTTTTAAATAAGTATAAATGGACTTCAGGAAGTTTACATTTTGTTCCTCTGCTCCCAAAAGACGCAGTTGTATGTGTGTGACGCACGAGGCTATGATCTGTCCGTTTCTGCCAACTGGTGGCTGAATAAGCACAACTCTACTATGATTTAAAGTTGATTCTGGGAAGTGTCAGTGGTGTCTGTGGTCGGTGTCGGTTCCTCTGACC
Organism: Verasper variegatus; assembly: GCA_026259375.1. Classification (NCBI taxonomy): domain Eukaryota; kingdom Metazoa; phylum Chordata; class Actinopteri; order Pleuronectiformes; family Pleuronectidae; genus Verasper; species Verasper variegatus. Next base: position 28,135,709 of record CM048038.1, on the reverse strand, counting down.
TGTGCGTTGCTCCGCTTGTTGCTCAGCGGGGTCCAGGTGCTGAAGCTGGTCCCGGAGCGCAGGCCGTCCGTCCCGCTGAGCTGCCACCGCTTCACCGCCTCTACAGTCCTTTTCAGATCCGTCTCCATGTTAGAGCTGAGGCTTCACGGTGAGAGAAAAAAACCCGCTTCAATCTCAAACCAGTGTGACCCACTGAACTTCACAGTTTACTGCCAGAGCCGGCTCCTCTCTGGGGAAAGATTAGACACCGACCTGCTGCCACTGTGCGGCTCCAGTTACCTTAGAGACGCGTCAACACAAACAAAGATGAGCACATTCCTTCACACAGCTCATCGCCTCCTGCACGTGAACAGGCACAACACAAACAGCAGGTTGTCAACATGAGCTAAAGTCACTCATATCACCAAAAAGAATCAAGCCCTGTGGAATTATTTAGTTTAAGTCGATGCACTTTATGATGAGAAATTTATGTCAGATGCATTCATGAGGTAAGAAAGGGTTTTGTGAGGTCACAGCCTTGCCCTTCGACCCCCACAGTCTAATCACGTCACCTTTGAGTCCGAGTGAACATTTGTACCAAATTTGAAGAAATTCACTAAAGGCGTTCTTGAGATTTCGTGTTCACAAGAACGGGACGAGGACCAGAAAGAAAACCAGACGACAGTAATGAACTGTGAGATTATCTGCCAATGATCATTAAAACTATTCATAAATTATATTGGATTGGTGGATGATTTATTACAATTACAATTTAAATACAAAACCTAAAATACAGTTCCATCAGCAACAGATTTTAGCCTCAAGAAAAAGGAGTATGCAAACGATGCTCTAAAATTGTTTTTTACTTTAATAGGGTGTCTACAGCAATTAAAAACACATTTCAGGGTTTTTAAGATCTTATTCATATAACATTAAATTAAATTAAGACCAAACCTTTGATAGAAATAACAAGTAAAAGTGAAAAAAAAAAACACTTTTACATTGATTTACCACTTCAAACCATTTATTTCCAAGTTTGAAGGGACCTTCCTCATGTTCGTAACACATAAGCTAACACCACATATATTAGATAAATATTCAGATAAAAACAACACCGGAGCCAAAAGAGTCAGACAACACATTTATTAACAAGTCAATAAAAACTAAATCCAGCAAACAGTTAAAACAGTAAAACCCTTCAAACATCTCCCACACCCCCCAACAACACTGGTTAAAATATGATGTGAAAGAATAAGGTTGGATTTACAATCAAAAAGCTGCATCAAAAATGATTACATCATCAGAATCTGAGCCTACCAGCCTAAGACAAGGCAAACATGATTAAATCAAAAAGTTAAGGCCTGGGTGTGGTGTCGACATTTGGATTAATCCGTCTCCTAAAGTGTCCGACCAACACAACACCGATGAGTGGGCTTTGCATGTTGCATGGATATGTGCAAATATATTCAACACTGAGTGAGCAGCGTGCTGGAGGTGAAATCAGGCCACTCACAATGTAGCAAGAAATCAAATGCAAAAATCACAGACTGGACATTTAGTAAAGTTTCTCGTGTCAAATGTTATTTTTGGCTGATTTTAAGAATTCAACGACGACATTGGGAAATATATTTGAGCTTTTTACAATCTCACAGATCAGACCTATACTTGGGTTTTAGGTTCTATGTTGTTTTACGTTCTATGTTCAAACGTGTAGCGACGGGTGATGAATGAGTGACATGACAGACACGGCTCCCCCTGTGACATGATATGCGACAAAGTGCAGAGTGAGTTTACAAAAAAATCTAAAGTTTGCCGTCGGTACGATTCCAATCGTCAGCTTCACTTTGGTTAAGCAAAGAATTGCAAACGCAGACTGTTTGGAAACAAGAGAACTGACTACAACTTGACTTTAAAGAAGCCACAATAGGGATGCACCAAAGCCACTGTGGAAAATATACTGTACTCTCATTACTTCGAGCTATTTCCTACAAACACTGTATTTTGCGCTCACTGTTGCAGTAAAAGCAAAGCTGTCGGTGCATCCTTATTCGGACATCTTACAATACATCCATCGCGCTGTGCAGACGGGGAACGCTGGTGAGCAGCTTTAACTCCACCTCCTCTGTGTGTGGCATAATACAAATCGATCAGATGAGGTTGAGAAACGACAGAGGAGAGGAAGTCACATGCTGGCAGTCCTCGGGATCTCTTGGGAATCGGCGAGATTCAGCTTCTGACTGGAAAATGCAGGGTCAAGGACGAACACGTATTTCTTGGTCACAGGATCAGACAGGGGTGAAAACATGAAGATTGATATGAAATGAGGATGAAATGAAGGGCTTGATGTCAAAAGGATACATTGAAGAACTCAGCTCCTCGAGCTGTGAAGACAAAAAACATTTGGATCTTGATCATAATATATCACATTTGAGACTTTTTCCTGTCATACATGCAAAACACTAAACTCCTAAAGAGTTTAACACTAAGTAGCTAACACCCGCCCAATGAACAGCTTTAAACTAAATCATGCAACTTAAAGAGCTCAACGTGTTGCATGACAAATATTTACCGAGCTAATCTGTTCCCGACCTGTTCTGTGGGGATTTTCATCACAATAGAGGTTCTGTTTATTAAAATATCATAACCTCTAATGTTTTTAAATAATGCCTGCTTTGCAAACATTTATAAATATTGCAGGGCTGCCTTACATTTTGAAGTAACTTGTCCATGTTGGTGTCACAGGCCGTTTTCCTCTGGTCCTCCGGCATCTCGTCCACCTCGCCATAGAGGTCAAAGTGCAAACGGGCCAGCTTCTCCTGCATCTCCCTCACTTGCTCCATCTGGCCGATGGAGCACTCGTTGCCTGAGGTGAAGGAAACACGGAGAGCTGGTGTCAAAGGATGCCAGTTTGTCATCTTGTTTGGAACTTTACTGTCCCTAAAATCCTGTAACTTCTAAACATCGTGAATGAGTGAATCTTCATTTTTCGAACTATCCCTCTAAAAGGCTCGGTTAACACTATGGATCTTGTGTGAAGTACCAAACGCTTGTAGTTTCCCTGAGTGGAAGTCATTGAGGAGACTGAGCAGGCCCTTCTCCATCTCCTGCACGTCCGACACATCTGTCAGAAAGGAGTGCTGGATGATCGGTGCCCCTTGGCCCTGGTTCTGATTAGGTTTAGCCCCAGAACCCGCCTGACACCTGGCTTTGTCTCTGACTCCCCTGGAAAACAGAAATACAGAAATTACACTTCCTCTCTGTAATCCTGCCACGGATAAACAAGATGGCATGAAGCTGTCATGAGTTAAATGCACTTCCTACCTCCTCTTGCTCTTCTGGTTTGTTCCTGCGTTGAAGCCGGAGCCGACGCGCCTTCCCCCGGTGGAAGCGCTGGTCTTCCGGCCAGAGCCGCCGGTCGGAGCCGGGGTGCTGGTGGAGGTGGTCCTGGGGCTTTTTCTCTTTAGCTTCCGCTCCTCCATGACTTCATGTTACGGTGCCTGGAGGGAGAAACACGGGAAGATGACACCGGACACAGTTTCACTCTGAGCCCTGCAGCTGATCCCACTGAAACTGGAACCTGACAGCCTGGCTAACGTCGCACCCAGCTAGCTAGTCGGCTAATCTTTAGACTCCAGGGGCCCGTACAAGTTAAACACCACAACCAAACACTAACTTATACACTTACTCACAGTTGCATCCGACTAAAACCTTTGTTTGCTGTGACACTGACCGGTTGTCAACACGATTAAAACATTTCCTGGATCACTGCGACCTCCCTGTGTAGCTAGCAGCAGGCTAGCTGGCTAACTAGCCTGCAAACTAAAAGTGCACACTTCCTGTTTTGGTGGGTGTGACCCAACACAGCCAATCAGGACCAAATACTAAATCTACACGGATTAGTTTATTTTAATTTAACTGAACACAGGAGATCATTTAAATTTACACAATGATACACATTTTAAATGCTATTAGGGATTTAATTTATTGCAGCATGATTTGTTTCTCACCTGGTCTGTGTAGTGTTCCTCTGAGGTCCCTGCAGCATGAAATGGAACTGGGCCCAACATCGTTCCCTGAATGTTCTCTGGTGGTTATGCAAAAAATAACTTGTAGAGTGGATTCCTTCAGATTTCAGAAATGCAACCTTATAGGAGAACCTTTGCAGAGTGATCCCTAAAGATTCCCTTTTAAACAACCTGTAAGAAAGTTCCTAGAAAGCTTGCTGAAGGCTGCAAAACTATAACTTTAAGGTAAACCTTGTATGGACGTTCCTGAAAGGTGCAACCTCAGGAGAACCTTTAGAGAGTTTTCGGCTGGTTGCACAAATGTAACCTGCAGAAAACCGTTCCAAGAAAAGGTCACAACAATTTTACCTCAAGAGAAAATTTGCAGAAACTTTGCAAAAGGTTCATCAATGTAAACTCAAGAGAACAATTCCTAAAATGTATCTGATAATTATACATATTTAACCCAGGGAAAATGTTGGGTCCGAACCATGAGATTGTTTTCACTATATATTCACTACTAATATAATTTTATCATTCACTTATTCTTACTTATTATATTCTACTATTACTCTTTTTTACTTTAATAAAGTCTCTCTATACATTTCTGTTTATACGTCTCCTCCATTTGTTTGGAATGGCAGAAATTCCCTTTAAAATCAATCTCCTGTGACTGAAGTGTAGGGATGGAAAACAACCACAAGGGGGCGCTAAGTGAGCACCTATTCATGATCATGTCTGGCGTTACTTTAATTAATGAAGTATGAATAACTGATAAACGTGCTGAAAGGAGGTAAGTTACACACTTTAATTAGCCCCACACGTTTTATAAATTTAAACAATAATTAAATGTGGATTAATTAAATTCCAGAACACCGTTAAAACATATAAAGCTGAGTATTTCCCACTGAATGAGGATTTAAGTCTGTAGCCGTTGCTCTTTCAGTCGAAATCCCGATTAGCCACAGAAATACCTTATTTCATTCACTCTTATTGACACCAAAGGGAACATCTCCTCTGATTTTCAGCATTTGCAATTGCTGTCCCTTGTTGGTGTTTACAGGATGGCCTTTACAAGTCAGCCGGGAGGAAAAATAGCATTAGATAAAAGCACATTAGCAAAAATAATTTCCAGTTTGCAGTTTAAAACCTTGACCCCCATTTGGGCATCAAGAGAAATTGTTGCATCATGAGGACGTCTAAATATCATATTATTATGGAGACACAACATGAGCAGCTCTCGTCACTGGCCAATTTCTGCCTCCACATACCATATCATAAAGTAACCAGGCGAATCTGTTCTTGCTTTTCTGCTTCCTGTAAAGTAGGAATTTAAAATTTTATAGACTTTTGATTTATTTCACTATATTACATGAGGCTTTAGTGGCTCAAATAATGCAGCTGATGCATTTTTATTTAAAGGACATTGGACGTGCTCCCTCATTAAAAGTTACACATGTGGTTATTTACAGCCACCCACAATGCTTGGATAAGGTTTAGTCCTCTGTGTGTTCACTCACTGCCACTCAACCGGAAAATCACTAAAATAATTTCAATTTGTTTTACCTTTGTTTTACCTTACTTTATAATTATATATATAAGTATATAAGTCTTACATGAACTCGTTTTTTTTGGTTTGTTTATATTCGGCTATTTCTATTTTAAAACGTTATTATTACTTGTCATTTGTGTACTTATTTTTAATGGGAAAGGATCAGTTGGAATAAAATGTATTTGAAACAACCAAGAGTTTAGCTAAATATAAACCCAAGCTATTGTTTTAACTGTTAATAAATGACACTCCTAATTTTGATTGCTGATTATTTATCCATTAATATTTAATGTTTAGGATATTTGGGACAGGAAGGCCAAGGGCATTATAAAAGATTATTAAAAAATATATATTTAGGACAAAACTGTGATCAGGAAACAATAAAAAAAAGGTGGGAAATATCCCTCAACTGCAAAAGTTCCAGAGTTTTGGGGAAAACTACCTAATTTGGGAAATGGGCTGGCAGATACTTACTTTCTCTCTCTCTCTCTCTCTCTCTCTCTCTCTCTCTCTCTCTCTCTCTCTCTCTCTCTCTCTCGCTCACTTCTGTTAACTTGTCCTTGTCTCTCTTTCCTCTTCTCTGCTTTGTGACCTCTGCGCGTCGGTGGCTGAGTGAGGTGAACCAGGATAAAATGTTACAAATGAACACATTTAAACTGTCGCGTCCACACAGCCATTAGTGGACGCACGCACGCATGCACACACACACACACACACACACACACACACACACACACACACACACACACACACACACACACACACACACACCTATCTCTCATCTGTAATTGCAGTGTAGCTGCTGTTTGGAGAGATAGCCACTAGCTGAAGCCTGTTCATTCTTCTCTAATGTGCATGGCTGCTTGAATTATACACCTGAGTGTAAACCAACGACAATGTGTCTAATTACACACCCGCTCTCTCTGCTAATTCTAACTTACCTGCCTTTTCTAATGCAGCATTATTCCAGCATTTTAACACACGTACTTTAGCTACTGAAGATACTGCAATCTGGGACTGAGTGATTTAAATTGTTATGACCCCGAGTCACAATTTGTATTCGGTTGCTCTCAGTGTGGCAGCGTTCACCCGTTGTGTGCCTCTTCTTCTTCTAGTACATCGCGGTGTAGACGGCGCCTGCTGATTGGACAAGAGTCTGATGTCGCCTGTTTCAAAACAGGTCATTTAACTTCTCCTAACTCCCAACCAGGCCGTGCCGTTGCTTAGCTTTGTAGTCGATATTGTAAATAACTTGTGACACCCGGAGGATTCCTCATTCTCGGCCGCTCTCTCGCGAAAAGCTGAAACTGAACTGTGTTGCTGCTTCTTCGCTCGTGGTAGAAGTAGCAAAACGTCCCTCTTCACGAGCAATTCCTTGGGCGTTGGCCGAGCAAAACGGACATAAACACAAACTCAAACACAAAGCATGGAGCTGAAGAGGCCACAGAGAGAAAAAAAAACACAGAAATAACTCGCTTAGAAAGGTCCAGGGCCATTTTTTAAGTCCTAGTCCGTCCCTGCTGAGAGGAAAAGCTCTTTTTTGTCATAAACTCTTTTCTCCTATTTATGTGAGGGAAGTAAGTAAGATGGGGGAGTCATCTTCATGCTCTGCTTAGGTTTCCCCTAATAAAACAAACTAAACTATAAAAATGCAGTCAATACGATTTGATTTATTATGAAATGAGAAAACTCTCTTTACAATCCGATCTGGATAAATACACCGAAAAGCTTCTGCTTTTTTTTTTCTGCGTTGTATTATTACTTCACTCTGAAATTAAATCTGTTCGTCATGGTTAAGTCTTTCTCTCTTTCTCTGTGGACTTGACCCACAATCGGTGCAGAGATGTTCATGTCGTATCAATCAGGAATAAAAGTATGAAGGCTGCTCCATTGTTTCTTTTCATGTGCATGTTCCATGAACGTCCCAGTTCAATACTGTATATCCCCCAGTGTGGCAGGACACTCGGGGGACTTGAAGACATTGTATATGTGTGTTTGTTTGTGTTTCTGTGTGTGTGTACGAGAGTGCGCGCGTGTGTGTACAGGTCTAATGGGAATTAGGGTTAAGCAGAAGGTTACAAGTGTGTGTGTGTTTTCATCTCAGCAGCTGTGACCCAGAATAAGACATGTTTTTATTCCTTCATACTCCTTCATTTACCTCATGTACCTCTTGCGCACACACACACACACACACACAAAGAGACACAAGAACGTGTTTCCTATTAAAAAATTACTAGATTTATATCTTTCACAGTCTGCAGTATGAATAAATGTTCTATTTGTCTTGGCGTTGTCCTCCACACAAGGACAAGGAGCAAGACACACACACACACACACACACACACACACTTACACACACACACATTCATACAATACAAATTCCACTAATTCACACAGACGATGAATGGGGGAGGTGGACAAAAAAACATATGAGACCTTTATTAACAATGTAAAGGGTCTTTCTTTGGCTGACTGACTTTCAAAAAAACATGACTGAAAGTAATTTGGATGCAAAGGGTTTATCGGATGAAATGTTACACTGCATTTATTAATTAATTGATTCAAATGAGAGAAAGCATTTTCTAAGAGCTGCAACAAGAAAAAGAAAATCATTGTTAACGTGTGTAATCGAGTTGAATTTCTATTTCAATAGCTGTGTTTAGTTTCCATTGACGATAAACACACTGCAGCTGTACGCGTCCTCCAACCAGTGTAGTTTCAATCTCCATAAATACAGACTCACACAAGGTCCCTGTGACCTTTGACCTGAGTCCAAAGCCAAATTTTCTTTGTCTCTGTCCCGAGGTGATCATAAGATAACAGGTTTTCAAGAAAAAGAATGTTGTATTTTGTAGATGTGACGAAATAAGAAAGAACACAAGGTCACTGTGACCGTCGGTGCCCAAATTGAAGAAATTCCCTCGACACATTCCTGCAAATTCACAAGGCCCCAAAAAAATGCTTTATGGAGTCCCAGCGACCTTAACCTTTGACCTCTGACCATTAAAATCATTTCTTCCTTGAGACCAAATTAACGTTTGTACCAAATCTGAAGAAATTCCCTCAAGGCGTTCTTTTCAAGTCATGTCAAGTGTACTGCACATTCAGATTGAAATTCTACGAGTAAAGAACAGTAAATTAGATTTTAAACCCATTTATTCACATCTATCTTTTTGTCTATGTTGTCGGCTCATATCTAAAAAGCCTGATAATCAAGCTGGAATCACAAGGAATAAATAAAAAAGAATAACATTCATTTTGCAGCGTTCTCCATTAATCAGGTTTCGACATCCAACCAGCAAACCTCGCAATAGATGTTAGAAGTTCCATTGAGCTCGGCATCTTGCAGTTGTTCAGTCGCGCGACAGTAACATTGATTTGGCAAAAAATTACAAGAGCTGCAAATAGCAACGATTCATTTCTCGCCACAGCAGCATGGGTGGTATTGTGTTCACCTTGTGAGTCTGTGAGTGTGTGATCACGGTGAAATGTGATACTGCAGACCTACCCACTGTAGAGTGCTGGGCATCTTTGTGCTGCGTTTGCATGGAGCGGTCTGCCAAAGCCGCTGGTTGTGTGGAGGGAGGGTGAGGGAGAAAATTGATATAAGAACTTATGGAAACTGATCGGCAGCAATTTAAAAATGATTCTTGATGTAGTTTATGCCCTTTTATCCATTATTTTTTATTATTTTAAGAAAGTTTCAAGAGGATACAATTATACAAAAATAGGATCTGGGACAAAAGATGAGAAGGAAGTATTCTTCCTGTCGTCTTAAACACTTTGGCCACTCGATATATCCTGTTTAACTTTTGCCTCCCCCTCTTTCACTTCCCCATCTCCTTCCCCCTCTCCTCCACTGCCCCCCCCCCCCCCCCCCCCCCCCCCCCTCCCATTCGCCTCTTCCTGTCCTCCCCTCACCACTCTGTAGAGGGTCCAAGTGACATTTGGCTGTCCCCTGCCTCGAGGGGGTCCAGGAGATGCAGACGTTTTTGGCAGGCGGGCACAGGGACGCCTAGGGGTCCTGACGGGGACTCCTGGATTCGGAAGAGAAAAAAGGACACATCATAAATTGCACCCGCAGTCGGGGAAAAAGCACACATACGCTCTCAGGGAGCACATGCCTAGGCAAAACAATCGCACAAACTGAGAGGAGTGTAGCGCAGACACACACCGACACGTGTAAATGTGTGTGCGCACAAACACTCATGCACCGACCAATCAAACGCTTGTAATGAAGACACAGTGGATGGTAAATGTGAGACGGCGGGGGGGGGGGAGCTGCCCCCATGGACAAGTTTGGAAAACAATAAATAAGCTGGGATTTGAATTGCTAAACTATGGAGCTTCAAAATGCCCAGCTGGCTGCATGCCCTGTCCTCCTCGCCATCACAACTTTATTTACCGCAGTTTTTATATGCTGAGAGCGATCAGATAGGCTCAGTATAAATAGAGATGATACAATCAAATGTGACAAGACAGGACATTCGTCAGTCACAGAAGTGCTGCTATTTCGTGTAAAGACTGAGCAGAGGGTGAAAATCTAACAGTTTAATAAAGTTGTCAACTATTCACAGAGATCGGATTGTACAAATATCAAAGTGGGAAGACCTGTGACTTTAAAAGGAGCCTCTGCTGGTTGAGCGTTGCATTGTAACACTAGCCAGGTTGTTTTGGCTCACACATTACACATCACACACTAGAGCAAATGTGCATTAACGCATGTCTCCGTCCACCATCTCATAAATAAGGAGGTGGCTTGTCAAGATAAACACTCGATTGTGCTAATTTTCCAAGTCGGGGGGTCACGAACCAGCAGCAAGGGCAAAAACATTGCGAAGTTAAAGTGCCACCGAAAGCTAAAACAGAAGAAATAAAGAGGGAAAGATGGCATTTTTGTTCCTGCTTCATTTTCATTAAGATTTATTTACTGCATCTCAACACAAAAAAAACAATATCTGAGATTACGAGAATAATGTGGTGCTGATGAGACAAAATATTAAGTGTTACTATTAGTGACACTATAGTGAAGTATGCTCCACATTTCTCATTTTAACACAGGCAACAGACTCATCTTCTGATTTCCCTTCTAAAATGACACGCAGCCTCCAACTTTTCCACCTCGGCATAAGATAAAGGTTTTGAGATTTTCCTCCCACGATTTTCAACTGTGCGTGAAAATGAAAACCAGCCCAATTTAATTTTGCAGCGGCAGAACCAGAGACGTCATCTTTACTGATTCCACAGATTCTACAGTCTTTGTTGAAACCTACAAGCTTTAAAACTTCGTATGTCAAAGTTAAATCCGACTGAAGAGATCACTTCCTGTGCACCGGAGGGTTTTTCAACTAAGTGGAGCTTAAATAGTTGTCAAATTACTGCTGAACACTATCCAAGGAATTTGAAAATGAGACATCATGACTTATTCAGGTATGCAGACAGTCTTGGCAGCGTGGCCGCCCTCCTCTCCCTCTGAGATCACTCGTCTCTCTGTTGTCCCTCTCCACTCTCCTCTGTTCCCCAGGGTCTCTTCACAGAGATAACACGCCGGTCATCGGAGGAGTGATGCGGCGAGAGGAGATTGAGATGCAGGGCTAATTGCGGGGGGGGGGTTGCTGGAGCTCATCGGTGCGGCGCTGCCTGCTGTTCTGGCCCTGCCGTAATTACCTGGTATGGCTGCAGATGTTTCACACCATTGTTGTGCACCCAGAGAGAGAGAGGATGGAGAGATGGATGGAGAGATGGGAGGGGGGGGGGGGGGGGGGATACAGCCAGGTGCAAACTTCATCTCACAGGCAAAGTAACATTGACCAGAGTCTTTCGACCGTCCGTCCATCTATGTTTTCACCCGTTCTTTAATTCATCTCTCTGAGTCCATTATCAAACCGATCCTTTTATATCTGCACCTTGAGTGTCGATGGGCGATAACAATTCTGTGTGTGTGTGTGCACGCGGACCCAGGGTGTCGCTTTCCCACTGAGGCAGAACAAAGTAGCATAATAACTTGAGCTGACCCTCTCTGCTGCTCTCAAGCACACATCATGGAGCTGTGTGCGTTAGTATGTACGTGCATCTTTGTGTGTTTGTGTGTCCGTCTGTTGTATTTAAATATGACCGTTTCCACATACCCAGCTACGTGTGTGCTTGTGCATGTGTATCCCTTTTTTTCTTGTGTGTGTGTTAGTGTGTGTGTGTATTCAAATAGCTGATCCCCATCCAGGGGTGAATTGTTATGGATGCTGTTCTGTTGAAATTACTGTTATTTGTTTCCTTTAAAACAAGCTAATTGCAGCATAGAGGATTGCTCTCTCTCTGTGTGTATGTGTGTGTGTGTTTGTACATGTATGTGTCAGTTGCTTTGCCTCCTTGTTTACTGTTTGTTTGTGTCGCATTGCGGACCCCTCCAATTTCTTTAGCATGGACACATTTTCACACTGGCGTCAAAAACTCATCCTGCTGCAGCTGCCGGGCGCCAATATGACTTTTTAGCCAAAAACCTACTGCTGAACAAAAAAAGGGGAAATTATCCACATATGAATTAAACAAGTAAAAACTGACTCACTCACTTTTTGGGTGTGTTTTTTTATACTCAATTCTTATAGGCATCCAACCATTGGATATTCACAGCATTGAACGGTTTAAAGTGTCGGTCAGCTTCATCGTCTTTACACCGTGAAAAAGTACGAAAATATCTTGAGAATCTGAATTCTTAGATAGTGGCAGATGCACTTCCACATCCAATTAAATGAAAAAGCACCTACAGCAGAACATAACAAAAAAGACTTCTGTTTACTTTGTTTCATGAATTGGGTGAACGGACCATTTAAGGGATTTTAAAGGGTGATTAAAACAAAAGGTTAGAGACAATGTCAGTACTAGTCACCCATTGCACAAGGAAAAAGTTAGGGAGGTGTCAAGGCAAGTATGACAGGTCAACGCTGGTCGGAAGATAAGTTCACCTTTATAATAAAGTGCTGAATATTCACACTCACACAACAATGTTGAGCAGGAAGAAAGAAGAACGTGAGCCCATGTTGGTGTTGAGCGGGTTAAGTGTGTTAGTCAGTGTTAAGTGGGACATCTCAGACAGACAGGCCACCCATGTCTGCCAGGAAGGTGAGCCAGTGTCTCTTTATCCTCTCTCTCTCTCTCTGTCACACACACAAACACACACACACACACACACACACACCTCTGCCAGCTCCTTCACGTCCCCCTGTGCCAGGTACGTCTACGTCCCATCTTTGTGTGCGAATGAAAGCGCGGCAGATCTGACGAGGAAGAAAATACACACATATGCGCGCGCTGCATTCTCACGGGGGGAAGAGGAGGGACAAGAGGAGGAGAGGGAGAAGAAGAGGTGGCCTCGCCTTCCCTCTCATCCCTCAATCCAACACTTCTCCTCCTTTCGTTTGGTTCCATTCATTCGTCAGTTCTTTCCGTTTTGTGCCGTTCCATGTGCGGCTGCTCTGTCTGTCTCTGCCTCCGCTCTTCTCCTGTCCTCCCTTTCTTTGCGCTCCATCCTTTTTCTCCCCCATCGCAGCGCTCTCTTTCTTTCCCATCCATCCCCTCTTTCTCCTCGCCTCGTTCCAGATTCCAAGTGCTTGGATGGGAGCTTACTGCTCCGGTCACTGCTCAGGGAGTATGGTGAAGCTAAAGTAAGCTCGGCATAGAAGAACATCACACACGTACACACACACATGCACAAAAAAACAAACCCACACTTGAACAAACAAACAGAAAGAGACCCTTTCTCTTGCTTCAATTTCAATTGTGTCTTGTTTGCTACCTGCATATGTCTCTACCTTCTCCAGATCCCAGAGCTTATCTGTGCACGCAGCCTAGAAAGCATTCTGAGAACTGGTCTGACATCATACATATCCAAACACCAAGCGCTCAGAGATAAGCCTCGCCGCTTCCTATCTCAATCAGTTACTCGGCACTCTGGGCCAAACTAAGTTCAGCACAATCCAACTGCACGGAGGTTTCAAACCCAACGGAAGAGAAAACACTTATTATTCCTCCATCTGCAAATTTGAAAAGAAAAAGTTTTTGTGGCCTTGAGGGAAACAGAGATGAGGATGGAATACACTGTCCTATAGCACAACATGTCTGAGGGTATAGTGTGTGTGTGGAAAGACTTCGGATCCTAAGCCACTCAGAAACCTTTACCTTTGTTCACAAGAAACTTGACGTTGTGTAAATCCTTTAAACAAATTCCATGCATTAATGCAGAGGATTGGTACAGTCTATATAGCAATTGGATATATGTAAAGCCTCCATTACAAGTATGAGTCATGCATGAAAAAGCCTAAAGCATTAGTGTGTAAGCAGCATGTTCCCGATTGCAGCTGCTGTTAGGATTGTAATCTGTGGCATACAATACACTGTACTTAAACTTGTTCTTATACCTAACCTTTTATATATTACAGTATTCCCTTAGCTTTATTCGACATCACACATACATGAATGCACTGTGCTCATAAGACAACTGTGACCTATGCCCTAGAAAGAATTCAAGCAGCTTCTGAAGGGCAGATAGAAAATGCTCACGCTTACACACACAGAACATACAGCCGTTAAAGCAGGAACACAATATTCCTCACTCCAATCTACAACAACACCGTCAAGGCTTGTTTTTTAAAACACAAAACCAAACACTGTCCGAAATGTGAAGATTTGCCCTGATGCTAAAGGAGGGGCGAAACAGGGAGCGGCTCCTCATCATTCGATTCCAGTGCCAAGAGGCTGGGGACCACGCCTGCGCACCAGCAAGGGAAAGCCAAAGTCTAATATTACAGGCGACTCCCCCTCGTTATTGACCAATGAAGTTTTACCTACTATTATAAGTAATGCACCCGCCGTCTGTTCGGGGCGATTCTTGACTACCCCGTGCTACTGATTTGGCCGGGGCTGTGCATTGAGTGCCCATAGCTATGCTGTCATTTTCATTGCTTCTAAATAAATACTTGTTGAACCAAATCGAGACTCTTCTCATACCTCGGGACAAAAGAACACAACACTGCTGGAGGTAGATTATAACTTTATGCAGAATTTAGAATTTTGATAAATTTGAGGATTAATAGCAGATCTGGTGCATATATCTGTACATTTTTTTTATCATTTTAATTTTTTGCTGAGATATTGGATAATTTCAACATTTATCAAAATGAACCATTGAGAGAAATTAAGAGGGAAAATAGAGAAATAACCAACGCTACACTAACTAAAGTTGTCAGGCGAATGTATTGGAGTAGAAAATACAATAGTTTCCTCTGAAATGTTGGGAAGTGGAAGTATAAAGAAATAGTCAAGTAAAGTAACTCAAATCTGTTCTTCAGTTCAGAGCTTGAGTAGATATACTTAGTTACTACCACTATGGCAATAAAACCAAAAGTCGAAAAACACTGTGACAAATGATGGACTGTGCTTTGAAATTATTACTTATTTGTAATAATAAGCCTTGTTATTCCAAGTTTCAAGCTCATGAATTCTTGATTGAATTCTTTCAATTAAGTCTACACAGTTAGAATACTGAATTCAGCATGTTATTATTCTAGCTACTTAGCAGCTTACATGTTAAAAAGACATAAGATGGATCCCTACAAGTGTTAAATATTTTTCTATGCTGTAAACTTGTGTCATCACTTCAGTCTCTTTAGTGGTGAGAAGATTTAAGGGAGCAGTTCCTCCTCTTTACCAGTAGAGGTCATTTTTACATGATACACTTCATTGAAGAAAGTAAGTGTAGGAAGTTAAACGACAATTTACTGATCTGTCTTTGCACGGTTACCAATAAATCACCACATCTCTTATTCCTTCTACTTATATTCATGATGATTAATATTTGATTGTTTTGCTGTTATGTCATTACTATTTGTTTTCATCATCTCCACCATCCCTCCTCACCATCACCACCTTCGTCATTGCATATTGATTTTTGGCACAGCTCTCCAGGCGCGTGCTGACCTTTCATGTGAGGTGCTCATTCTTCAAGACTTCAAGAGGTGAGAGTGATTGATGTCTAATCTTTGATATCCTCTGAAGATGTGTGTGTGCACGTGGGTGGGTGTGTGTGACTCGGTTGCTTAGGACCTCCTATAGTTAAGGAACCAAAGGTCCTCAGGGTATTAGAGCAGGAGATCAGGGTGTCAGCTCACACACACACACACACACACACACAGTCAGGTTAGTACGCACACATTTGTGCACATTGTGGTGTCTCAGCGACCTCTCAGTGAGTTCAGTGGCAAGGCGTGGTGTGAGGAGTCGTTTGAACCTGCGGATCTTAAAGATCACACACACACACACACACACACACACACACACACACACGCACACACGCACACGCACACACCGACAACCACACACAGATTAATGCTGAAAGAAGTCAAAGCTGTTTTTAGGCCTGGGGGTTCAGAGGTTGGTTTGATGGAAGGAACGCAGGGATTATGTGATATTGATAAAGATGGATAATATAATGCTCAGTGGATAGAGAGAGAAGATACTGACAAATGTAAGTAATTACAACGTGTTACTAATTGTTTGTGATGATATCAAATATGAGTGATTCTGCCCCTTTACTGTTAAAAACTGATGCTACACTATCACATTTCCTCAGAAAGAGGAGAAAAAGTTTCCAAGAAGAAACTGTCAAGCTCAACTTTTAAATTTAAGTCCAAAGGTTTTACTCCACTGAGAGAAACCTAGAAACTGAAAGACATAGAACCTTAATCAGAATCGTATTTATTGACATATAAGGAATTTGATTGCGGTTTAACTTTGCTCTCAGTGGACTTACACAAACTGTAAATAGATATACAGCTTGGGATCTACACAGCGGCACAGGTTGTTGTTAGTCCACTTGGAGAAATAAAACTCTTTTTTTCTTTCATCCAAATTTAACCACTGGTCCGAGATGTGATTATCAAGAAAGAGAAAGTTGTAGAGTTGCTCACAATCACGGGGCAAACTCAACTTAGAAATGATTTCAATAAATTGTTCAGCATACCGTAAAAGGCATATTACTGTCAGGAATAGGTTCTTATTCTTAAATTAAAACTCCTAAAAGTGATTGGAAAACATCCAAGCAACAGTCCTCCATAGTTTTTACAGTTGATATTATCATACTTTTAATCAAATTTATATTTTTGCTGAATTTCTTTAGGTAAGAACTTTTTTTACTTTTACTTGTTTAGAGAAAATGAATGAGTGAATTCTGAAGGGTTTGTCATTATTAATACTTTACACAATTTGTCCCACTCAGTAGATGGAGGAAGGAGGAAGTGGAGAAGCAGGGGAAGTAAAAAACAAAAGGGAGCAGGAGAGGAAGAATCACAGTTACGCGAAGGAGATGAAGAAGAGGTGAAGGGTGGGAGGTGAGGAAAGGGGGGGGGGGGATGAAGGAGAAGAGAGGAGTCTTTAATGTGTTTGGGTCTTGTAAGGTCAGACAGGGGTTGGGGGGGCAGGGGGGAGGTTACAGGAAAGGTTACCATGATTTATTTAATCACTGATCCGTCAGACGCATGCACACGCACATGCACACACACACACACACACACACACACACACACACACACACACACACATACACACACACACAGAAGCACGTACATAACAGCTTAAACTTCTGTCAGATAAAAAAACAGAAGATGAAGGAAACAGGAGGATTTTTGTCTTCGAACAGAACTGTTGTGTTCATCATGAGTTTACATTAGAATAAAAGATTAAGTTAATTTAATAAAAGTTGTCTAAAATTTGCTTTTGAGTGTGAATGCATTCTGGTGTGTAACTCTGTTTTTACAGGTGCTATTTTAATGAAGTTATTATCACAGTTTAATTTTGTGTTTGACCAGTTTTTGGTGAAGGTATAATCACAGAAATGATGATTGTTTGCCTGGCAGCACGTTTTGTGCTTAAGCTGCTTTTGTTGTCCACACATGGGCATGTTGAGGGCGTTTGGGAAATTCACCACGTGTACCGTTTCTACTACGTTCATCTCATTTTCTGTTATTATCTTGTTTTCCTATTTGTTCTTGAAATCTACTCACCTGACTTTACTAAAACTGAACTCCACCAACTGCCAGTAACTACAGCCGAAACCACAACCGCAATTTCCAACGATTTTTGGCCCAATTCCCTGTTGGCGTTCTAACCCAACCTGACACTGACAGGAGCGCCAGGTTTCCTGGAACGTGTAAAGAGGCACGGGAAGACTAAAGAGAATGGGAGAGTGGGGCATCGCCTGTGCATGCAAAAGAACACTCATGAAATATGGAAGACTGTGGAATAGTCAATGTAATTAATAAAACGTCCGCCGCTGCTGTCATTCCACCTACACACACCTCTTATCCGAGAGACAGGGGGTCGGGTGGATGGATGGAAAAGGATGATGGGAGAGGATGCCCCGAGGCAAGATTTAACAAAGGGAAGTGACAGAGAGAGGAAGTGAAGGATAGAAAAAAAGGTGTCTCAGTGACGATGCCAACCCCTCCATCATTACCCCATCCACCCCCCCCATCATTCGCTCCATGTCTCCATCTCTTTGCTCCGGTCTTCACTGCCTCGCTTGAGGCCTTGGTAGCCCTTTGCAGGGTGCGACCTTGGTGGTGAACGGGCAAGAAAGGAGCCATATGGGTGAGGCAGAGCGAGAAAATAGATGTGGAGATTCAAGGAGAGAGCTTTCCAGCCCCTGATTTGTCTCTGCGTCTTTTCTCCCCTTCCTCTCGCGCAGCTCACACCGTCTGGGCTACATATGTGCTCCTTCACCCACGTCTTTTGGCCCAGGCTGTGGCCAGTGCCCCGGACACCTTACCCAGGGCAAGGGCTGCATATGTTGGGAAGGTGGGTACTACAGTGGGGGAGATGGGGTGGGTGGGCAGCAGATGGCTGAGCCCTAAGGCCTCTGCTGGTGTGGCCGGTGGTGGCGGGGGATGCATGCATTGGAGGTGTGTGTGGGTAGGTGGGAAACGTGTCCGTCTGTGTGCGTGTGTGTGCGTGCATGCGTGCGTGTGTGTGTGTGTGTGTGTGTGTGTGTGTGTGTGTGTGTGCAGGTTTTCTGCTTGCAAGGTTGGATGGACGAGCACCAGTGCAGAAGAACTTCTTCTGGTCATGGCGAGAGGTGAATGAAGGGATGGAGAGAAAGAATGTGTATATTCAACGCAGCTGAACACGAAACACTGACTGTCTGCACCTGGGCATATTTTATTCTGAAAACCAACAGTCTGATTATTATTCACATAACCAGCAGCACTAGAACACTTTAGTAGTTATTTTCCAGCAAATCTAAACTATTTGATTCAATATATATGTTGGTTCTTTTTTGGCTGATGTGATCATTATGATTATTATGATAAATGGTCTGTATTTATATGGTGCTTCTCTAGTCTTGATGGGACACTTAGGCATGCGGAATGGGGATCGAACCACTGACCTTCTGGTTCGTGGACAACCCACTCTACCTCCTGAAGCACAACCGCCCCCAAAAATTATCATTATTATGATACGTTTCTGCAAAAAAGCTAAATCTGATTGGTTTGTCCTGTTTCTATGTCAAAACGTCAAAACCACATGGAATTTTGTTGGTAGTTTTTCCGCTTCAAAATGAGGATAAATGGTTTCAGATTTTTTTCTAACAATATTTGGAGCCATGATTCATCCACCTGGGAGACAAAAGTCAAATATTCCCTCTCTTCTAGGTTTGGTTTTGGTCTCTACGTGTGGGAACTCCTGAGGGAACTACCTGGCGCTCTCGGCTGAAAGCTCCTCTTTAACTGTCAGTATGCAGGCCACTACTCAGCCATTGACGAGCGATTTGCTTTTCTTGTGTCATTCGAATAAGGATCATGAGGAGTTTGTTAGCACGGTGCGGCCGATATTGTCCTTGACATATGGATTAATTCATGCAAACATACAGTATCTGTATGCAACCATGCGTGTGTATATGGTGCATGGGTGGGTGTGTGCGGAATGCAAGTGTATGGCCTCTGGCGCCCTGTCTCCTCTCTGTCCTCCAAGGAGGAGGGAGGAAATGTCCACGCCACCCTGTTTCACATGGGGGGGGTGGGGGGGGGGGGACAGAACATATCAGTTTTGTCCTTCATCTCTCCCACAATCCCCCTCTCCGGCTCCATTACAGACGAGGGGAGCGCCCCGAAGACGCTCGCAGGTATGACACAGCTGCCACGCTCTGAATCACACACACACACACACACACACACACACACACACACACACACCTTGCAGGTATGGGCCAGTTGCCATGCTCTAGATAATAGGCTGTTGAGGGTGCAGCTTGTTAGCCAGCCACAGCTGACATGCCAGACACACACACACACACACTTTGCAAGAGCCAAGCACAATCCTTGCTCTCTTCATTTCTCTCTTCCTGCTTTTCCAACATTTTAACCCTTTCCCTGAAACTTCTCCTCCCTTCTTTTACACTGTTTCCCCGTCTCTATCACTTCTGTGTGTCTCTCTCAGACAGATGGGTCGGCCTGCTGCTCCTGATGTTTCTATTAAAACGACATTACCGGCCGTAAAAGACTTGTCGGATTGTCCAGCAGCCCCATTCATAACCATTTAGCTCGCACCTGTTTGGTTGAGAGGTGCGTGTACAGCATTTGTGCATGACTGAGACGTGTCATGGCCAACTGCACTGTGCCCGACTCAAACCTTCATCGCCCTCGTGTCCACACACACACACACACAGACACAGACACACACACCCCACAGACTCCCAGAAGGTCATCCCCTCTGGGAATGTCTGTTTGAAGTAAGGACCTCTGTGGCAAGCTGCTGGAGGCCTGATTCACTGTCAGGTGTGTTTGTCTGCATGAGGATTTTTACACGCCTGAGTATACATGTGTGTTTTTCACATTTATAAACGTATGATATGTTAATTAACAGTTTTTCTTATGTAGCCTCATGTGAAAATATGTAAACATGAGCTTTTTAATGCTTGTAAGACTAATTGACAAATGCTACGAGTGGACTTCAGTGTTTTCTGCAACTCTGCTTGTACTCTGCGTGTAAGTGTGTGTGTGTGTGTGTGTGTGTGTGTGTGTGTGTGTTGTGTGTGTGTGTGTCTGTGTGTGTGTGTGCAAACCAGGCACTGCAGGTTGTGGTGTGTCCATGCCTCCTGGTAATGGATACTAATGGTCATGGGCAGGCCTCCATGGAGCAGGGGGGTAGATTTGTCTCTTTGACCCCATCCTGCTGCCCTCACCCCAGGAGGGGAGGACCGGAGGGGTGGGAGGCCCTGTGGGGGTCTGGGTCACCATCAGCATGCATAACACTCAACATAAACACACACTGTTAGCCGTGTAAGTGACAGCAAAGGCACGCAGGCACACATCACACACCGTGCAAGGTTACAATAGCTTCAAAGATGATTAGAGGAAGAACCAGCTCATCTATGTAGCAGTGTATCATGTTATTTTCCATGCACTTAATACACAAAACCTGTGCATGTCTGCTGCGTGTTTAAATAAAAAGGATAAGAACCTATTCCTGTCTTAAAAGCACTACTTGAAAAAGCAGCTTGTTGGATGTTTAAAGTGTCATTTCATGGACGAAACGCTGACGAACACAGGTGTGGATGCATAACCCTGCACACACGTGACATTCTAGTAGGCTCTTGTTCATGGCTGGATCCTTTTTAAAGTGGCCACTTGTGTTTTTCATGGCATGCCTCTTAAAAACCGAGAAGCCCTTTGGAAGTGAACAGAGCAAAGGGCTTTCAAGGAGCTAAACACACACAGGTGTGAACTGTCTCGCGGCAAAAAACGTAATTCCTTATGTGTAAATAAAGCATCAATTAGCGTGTGGTGAATGCATTTCAAGGACTAGTCAATTTCAAACTCTTTTTTTTTCTCCCCTCAAGCTTCAAATATTTGTGTTTTCTTTGTGTGTTTCGTGTTTTTGGGTCCACTTAGTTGATTCGATTATAAATTATAAAAGTTGAATATTGTTGTATGAAGAAAGAGGAGCAGTAAATACTTTGGAAAGGTTTTTTGAAATCCATTGTGAAGTTCATGAAGCTTCCTGCCGAGAAACAACATTTTGTTTTTTCTGCTTTGCAGAGCAATTATAACCGCCCGAGCCAAGAGAACCTAAATTTAAGCCCTCCTCTTTCTCCTTCCATCTCCAAGTAGGTGAATGTCAAAAAGAGGGGAGCGGTTCAGGTAAACAGGGCTCTCAGGGGAGAGGTGACCTTTGGGTTCGCAGTCAGGGGGACAAAAACGGGAGAGAGAGGGAAGGGGCAGGGGGTCGGGCGGAGGGAAACGAGGTTGAGTGCAGAGAGGAGTGGAAGGGGGGAAAAAAGCATTTAACAAGAGGAGGATAGTAGATTAGGAATAGAAAGAGGAGATAGAAGATAAAGATGAGGAGATAAAAGGAGAAGAAAATAAACCTGATTACTACAGGTTCAGAGCCTAATACAGATCAGTGCCCTAAAGGTCTTGGGATCGAATCTATTTTTCGTGGCATTTTGAATTAAAAAAGTTAGATACATCCTGTGTCTGACATGGTTAAGAGTAAGTACAAATAGCATTGAAATTCCATGATGCCAGAGGAAAAATGGAGAAAACATAAGAGTAAAAGTAATTATGGTAGCTTACAAAGGTCCCGTTATGAGATATCTCTCCTTTCGACTCCACAGGATTACATTACAACAGATCTTTAAATCTGCAGCTACTAACATTTCAGGATATGAACATTTTGAAAACATGTTTTTTTTTTAAGGTCAACTGCCACTGACCCTGCTTTCTCTGCACAGACGTAGATGATTACATTTCCTCTTTTCCTTTGAAATGCTCAGTGGCACCATTTTGGTTACGACATGTACATGATACACTGGCATTCACATGTCTTTTAACCTGTTTCTGCATGATTTCACATGTTGGTTTAACTGTATACTGTTTGACATTGGACTAGACCTCTTGCAGGGTTATTACGCTGTCCTGAAGAATCACGTGGCACATCTGTACAACAAGAATTAAGGTAGCCAGATCTCTACCTCTGCAACACCAGACATAACTTTGTTTATTGGGATTTTTAAATGATTTGGATCAAGTTGTGGATCTTATCAGTTTTGGTGACGCATATGATGGATCTTTGGATTCTTTAAGCTGAAAATACTTGAACTTGTGCATCCAAAGATGTATGTCAATATTGCACTATTTAATGACATTTCACCCAAAAAATTAATAAAAAGATCTTTTTAATTTGAAGACTGAAATTACTTAGTAAGGAATAATTCATAACCCATGGGCACAAGGTAAATATCAAAGCGGAGATACGTATCTGCCCATCTGCCCACAGCAGGGAGGGCTACATGTCTCAACTCATCAGTAAGGCTCTATCCAGATTGACATCACCTCCCTGCATGTACCTGCCACTGCTCATAAGGCTGATTCTCCTCGGGTTACAGGAGGCTCACAGTGTGGTAATGTTCCCTTCGACTCTCTCTATCTTTCTATCTTTACATCTCTCTCCGCCTGGTCTGAAACTTTCCTCAATACCTTTCCTCTCCTTCACTTCTTCTGTACTTTTTATGATTCTGATATCTTGACTGTGCAGCACCTTGGCCGACCGTAGCTCTATAAATAAATTTGACTTGACTTGACTTTCTCTGACTCCACTTCTCCTCTCTCTTTCTCTCCAGCCTCCCGTCTCCCACCGTGGCAGGCGGATCAGTAGCCCTAGGGAAGTGCTTCGCTGTGGGAAGGAGCCTTGGCTTTAAGTGGCTCTAAGTGGCTCTCGCTGTTTGTCTCTTTAGTTGTTTATTTTCTCCTTCGCTCGCCTCGGGCAGGGAGGAGAGAGGGACACTCTGCATCGGGGAAACCACAGCGTGGCCAGGCAGGGAGGTTTAATACAGCTTAGTAGCCTGCAGAGTTTACAAGTGAGGGAGGCACAGAGACACAAAGTGCAAGGGTGTGTAAGTTTCACGTCGCAGTTTTAGTGTGTCGGTGTGTGTGATTTTTATCATTAGAAATGTCATAAAGATGTCAGGCAGCTCGTGTGCATGTTAGTATGCCGCTGTAATTATAGTGTGTGTTTGTATCGACGAAGCCGAAAGGTCCGAGTGTGACCTTCTAAGATGACATTATTTGCCATTGATTTGCCTCTGTTTCATATTTTTTCTCCCTGGGACTGCTGCACCGACAATCGGCCTCCATTGTTGTGTCTTTAAAGACAAACAGCGACACTGGGCTCCCTCGTGACAAGAAAAAGGTAAAACAATTGTGCTGTTGGTCAATGACTCAAATCAGGCCTGGAAATTTAAACCAGGTAAAGAGTTTTTGCTTTGTTTTGTAAATCAACTGTAACTCACATTTTGGACACGCATGGAAGCTTAGAGATGAATCAGATTTTGTAGAAATTATATGATTGCAATTGATATCATTGATCATTGATAATTGGGGGAACGTAAAAGCCATAAAAATATCCCTAATATTGTGTTGATATATTATTACCTTATAAAAAACAGTTGTACATTACACCTCCTCTAATATTCAGTCTCCTTTGAGCTTTGTGTCAGTCAACTCCTGAAGGAAATAGCTGCATTTATACTCAATACCTAAATGGTCCCTTCTGTTCACCAACTAGTCTGCCTGCCTGCTGTGTGGGGCTGGAGAGGTAGAATACAGCAGGCTTCTAAGTCCCCCCCCCCCCCCTGAAAACGCCTGCCTGCTGTGGCTGTAGAACCAAGGTGAGAGAAAACCAAAACAATGAGCTGAAAGACACTTAACTGATTCACAGTGATTCCTTCTTGCATAAGTTATTTGTTGCATTATTTGTATGAAATATTGGTTCGTGCAGCTTTTTAAGAAGGTATCACAGTAAAACTATGGAACTCTCCATGGTGCTGATTTCCCTTCACACAGAGTGCTGCATGAGACTTTAATGTTTTCTACCTTTTTACCTTTTTACCTTTTTGTCTTTACTTTACTTGACCGCTACCTATGAATTCCACAAATGTCTGCCTGTGGAACGCATATCTCTCAAACTGTTCATCTTATCAGCATCACACTTGTAATGTGTAATTTTCTGAATTAATCTTCATCCCGGCAACAACATTCACAGAGTCACTTCTTCTGTAGTATGTTTTTCTTCAAAGTCAAGGCGCAAAGTTTGTTTTGGTCGCTTATATTGAGCTAAATCAGAGATCTCTTATTTTGAACAGTTTCGAAACTTGGGTATGAAGATTGTGTTGGTTGCAACATGCAAATAACACCAGTTCAGTAAATCATTCAAACTGATATTCAGGCCACACGTGAACAGCAATAAAGCAAACTCCACTGCACTAGTTTAATTTAATGACTTTCAATGTGAGATTTTGTGCTATTTCGGTTTATATGGTGGTTTTAACCAAGCTACAATAGATGCTGCATAAAGTTAAATGATAGGATAAACGGAGCTTTCCACCTTTATGCATATAAAAGCACCTGACTCTGTCTAACTGGCTTCACACACAGGCCTCTGAGTGACTTTCAGCACAAAGTAACTTTTGTGAGAGTTGGCGTGGGTATTCTTTGTTTAAAGATTAAGGCAAACAAAAACAAAAAAAATTCTGTTTTAATTCCTAGCGTTTTAATTTAGTTGAATCGCAAGCATGAGCGGTGAATTCATGCAAAACGCCAGCAACCATGTGTTTGTAAACGTGTGTGTTTCCAAGAACCCAAGCGAGTGCATCTCAGTGTGTAATGCGCGCAAGGACGGGCAGATGTACGGAGAGAAACCAATGCTCTCTTAAATACTCAGCTCACCTCACATCATATCAACACACCTCGCAAATGAACACTTCCACGTCGTAATGAGGATTACCTGCATGGCCTCACATTGCGCTTCTCGCCCCCCTTGCAAAACACACACAAACACGCACACTTGTGCAGTTGCTCATCTGTCCTTGTTCCATCCTCCTCCCCCCACCCCCCCATTCACCACTTTTTCTTGTTCTCATCCTTGTTTTCTCTCTCTGCCACACAACCACACACACACACTCACGCACACACCCCTCCAGTGTCCTAGCTGTCTCAACTTGAGCAGCAAATGAACACAATTAGCCACGGCTCCACAAACACACACTGGGGTATTGTTCTGCTCACACTCACTCAGACCTTAATCTGGTGCTCCAGAGGGACCCTGTGTGTGTGCGCGTGTGTGTGTGTGTGTGTGTGTGTGTGTGTGTGTGTGTGTGTGTGTGTGTCTGTGTGTGTGTGTCTGTGTGTGTGTGTGTGAGCGAAGGCAGTCGAGGGGAAGCGTCGCGGAGCCCAGCTGACAGAAGGGGCTTCCAGGCCTTTTTCCCTCAGAGGTTTCCACGACGATGATCAACTCCTCGCGCCTTAGTCCTTGCTGTGCTTGCCTCGGTAACCTCCCCCAACCCTCACCCTCGCCCCCACCGCAACACAGGCACAAACACACTCTTTGAGCAATGGCCCATTCGGCTTGAATGCATTTTAAACACAGCCACTGCCTTCGGTCACAGCCAGATGTTACAGGGTGAACAAAGGCACGAGTCACAAGTTACTGTTCTCAACAGCAGGTTGAGCCTCAGGTCATTATTAGCAAACACACACACACACTCCTTCACACATACACACACTGAGCAGTGGTCCTACTCACTACATTGCACATCCACTAACGGCGCTTGTTGTTTCTTCCCCTTGAGCAAGTGTGTGTGTGTGTGCCGCCTGCCTAATTAGACAGCAGGTATCTGCCTGACAAGATTTCTTGCAAGAACACCTACTCAAGTAGCTGCCTAATGACCGCACTTTAAGATGCCTCCCAGGCCTTACCAGCAGAGGTGGGGGCCTTCACAGCCAGCGCTCTGCTCAGCGGCTCGAGGCCAGTCGCCTCAGACACACCAGCAGCCTGTGGCGCATTTGGCATTGGCGCCAAATGACTAAAGACCAGTTTAAGATGCAAAACACTTTCTTGTGGCACCAGATAATAAGAGCATTTACAAATAAGTGTGATATCAGTTTGGTATCTGCAACCGGGAGAAGTACCTGGTAATAATATAATATTGTGGTCAAGTTCCACACAGTAATATTAATTGAATGTTCATCCTCGTCCTTGGAAACAAGAAGGTCCATTTACTTTTATGTTTCTGAAGCTTTTAGCCACATCCTGTCCAGATAGCATACGGCCGTGGGCCACTTCTGGCAATGATGCGTCACTTCTGGCCTTTTCTGTGGATGTGAGCCTAAAGTGGCCCAATTGTAAAATAGCAAATGTGACCCAAATATCCCAAAACAAATGTGGGCCATTTTTTCTGGCTAACATGCGTTGCTCTATAGGCATTGCACAATCTGGATGTGAACCAAAAGTGGCCCATGTGGTAAATGGTGAATATGGGCCTTTGGTTGACATGCGGTATTGCGGCCCAGATCTGGCAAACAGGTATGTGCGCGATATGTGGTATCGGATGGCAGTGTGGCATTGTGGGCAACAACTGTGCCTTGTGGGTATGGTCTTCATCTATGGGCGGGTATTAAATGTTATTATGTGACCTACGTATGGGACATATCTCAATCTTACGCTGCTGAGGAACAGAACATGTGGTTACAACTTCAGAAATATAAAAAATTAGACTTAGACTGAGAATTTTCCAAATGTTGAAGGAGTTCTAAAAATGTACTAAAGTTGTTTGATATATTTGATCTCGACTGTTGATACCCCCAACCTCAACCTGATGATAATAGTAAATGGATGTTTTATAGTTAATAGTATGAGCTGAATAGTGCCATGGAGCCTATTGCTTTAAAGAGATGATTATTTGAATTAATCACACACTTTTTTATATATATTTACAATATTGAAGCACATAGCAAGAATATTTTTATACTGATATTAACCACGTTCAACGGTAGTTCTGTTCAGGTGGTTTAAAGTGTAAGAGTCAATGAGAGCATGAAAGGAGCTGACTTTTGTTAACTTTTTGAAATATTTAATATGGCTTTGAGTGGGAAAAATGTATTTAAAGTAACGAATAAAGCAAAAATAACCGAGTGTGGACCTTCAATAACATTCACAGTTCATTATACCGTTAGAACCGTCACCTGTTTGGGCTTCATAGACCTTCTTTGTCTCTGCCGCGAGAGGAAGTGACAGAGGGAGCTGCGGCACGTCTGCCAATTTGACTCCACTGTGTTTACAATGACCTTCCCTTCGGTGTGAGGTGCCGCTTCGAGTGCCTCTGTCACCATGACAACTGGACATTTTTTAGTGGCCACTCAAGTGTCTTTCTGCATATCATTAGCGCCAGTCAGATGTTAAGGCCACCACGCAGAGACAACACTTTAAAGCAAAGCGGCGATTTCCGCGGTTGCTATAAGTTTTCTCCTTGTTGCCTCGTGTGTTCCCTCTCACTTCTCACCACGTCTGTATCACCACAGCTGCACAGGTACCACTGCAGCAGTTTACTAAGAAACTATCAGATTTCGTCAGATAACTCCCTGCAGCCACATCATATTAAACTGTTGATTTCCTCAGTCTGTCACCCTGAACAGGATAAAGAATTTAGATCATGTTCAGCCAGTCTGCACTTCAATTTTTCCCTCTGTAAACTATAGCGTGACTTATTTCTTGATGCCACACTAACACGTCTGCACACCAGAGTAGTGCAGATTTTCAGCTAATAAGTGTATTTCTGTAAAACTAATTAATTATGTCTCAGTGAACAGGATAAGAGGTCTGCTAAATATAATGCAACGTACTTAAAAGTGTTAGTTTTGAGAATTTTTGAGTTATTGTGAAGCTTGATCCGTAAATACTAGTGAAGCAGGAGTTCACGTATTGGTTTTCTGTAACTTGTACCTGCAGGCCTTGCAAAATGCAAACAGAAAACATAGTATGGCACTCACCACCTCCAACGCCCAACAGTCCTCTTGTATTCAATCAAGCTGCACCAAATCTCACCAAATTCCAGTTATTTACTGGGAAATCAGTGGAAATCCTAAATCTGCACCAAAATTATACGGGTGCTTCCCTGACGCATACTGTATCGTTCCGCCAAGTTAAGTGGTAAATAGAAAAAAACAACTAACCAACAATCAAACAAATATTGGAGGTAATTAACATAACATTTAAAAAATATTTTCTATCTTGTTGGTGTGATTTACTGATACAAGATAACGTGTGACTGTTGAATCCTGCAAAGAAAATCCAGCACAGGGAGAAAAAGGTTTGAAGACAATTCATGTGGAAAATATAAGAAAAAACTGTTTTTCATCAACACACAAAGTGTCCACTTCCCTTCATCTGCCTGGAGATAAAAAAATATAATAACAGTTTTTCTAATTCATTTTTACAAATTCAAATGTTTCAATCTGGATGAAAAGCTTTTTCTTTTTCTTTTTTTTTTTTTTTTAACCATGAGGTCTTTTTCTGTGACTGACAATGAGAGGAGATGAACCCTGTGAAGCACCACAGTGGCATTTGGAGTGGACACACCCCCCCCCCATACACAAACACACACCGTCATTACCATCGCTGCATTGAAGCCAGGACTCGTTCTCAAAGTGCACCAGATGTGCTCGCTCGTGCAATTATTCCAGCAAAGACATTGGCTCAGATGTATTTATATTTGTGTGTGTGTGTGTGTGTGTGTGTGTGTGTGTGTGTGTGTGTGTGTGTGTGCATACGGTCTTGTTGGAGCTGTAAATGTCTTCCATTTGAGCTGCTGGCTGACCTTCTCGCTCTCTGTTTTTCATGTTTAGCCTTTTCCCAGCATTCTCACCTTTCCTGCCAAGTCAACTGTAGTCCCTCCATCTCTATCAGTCCCAAAATATGTGTGTGTGTGTGTGTGTGTGTGAGTGTGTGTGTTGTTTTTTAACAGTTTCAGTCTTTCTATATAGATTTCTCCTCTTCGCATCTCAATCACTTTGCCACATTTTTTAAAGGTGCTGCTAAGAACGTCTGCTACGTCTCAATTCATTCACTTTCCTGAAAGAAAGAGAAAGAGAAATATTGGAAAAATCTAAATCAAAGGGAATCAAATTGAGGCAAAAAGGAAACGAATAAGAGGAAAAGGTTGTTTCAAAAATACTGAATCTGTAATTTATTTGGAAAAGTTACAATTCTTTTAATGTAGGATGCAGAATATGAATGTCTGTACTGATGTGAAATGATAGAAACTTGGTAACATACGATCTAAATATAGAAATTAATTATTGCCCTACAACATGGTCATTTTGCATCTGTTTCAGTCCATCTCCAATGAGTACAGGTGCACACACACACACACACACGCTGAACCTTTGGCTAGCATGTCTATTAGCCGTGCCGTCGACCCTGTCCCCTTCCCTTCACGTGACAGCAGTGCCAGCTTTGTTTGGGTAAATTGCTGCGGATCCATTTGCATATGTCTGTTCTGCGCTCGCAACTTCACATAGTTTTTAATCTCAAAATTATGCTAATGCTTTAGTGTTACATGTGTGTTACTGCAGTAACACACATGTGTGCATGCTAGTGTGTGTGTTTGTTATGTGGCAGGCCTTGTAATAATAGCGGCAGGTGAGGGGCTGACAGAGGTGAGAGCACGCATCCAATTAATACTCACTGCAACTATTAAGTCCATTTGCATTAGTCCATATGCTGCTGCGGAGCTGGAGTGCCGCCTGAGATCAGGCGATTCCTCTGCGTTATCACAGTCATGATTGTTTTGGCGGAGGAAGCGTAGAAAACATGTGACGTTTTTGACCCGGCGATGTGATTTGCTGCGCGAAAACTCCCAGAGTGCCCCTGGGCCATGAGGGAGAGAGGGAGTTGACCCTGCATCAGCGTGACCTCTGTGTTAACTGGAGATTACAGTGTATTAGTGAAGGGAAAACAACAATATTCCTACCACGGCTGATTTTAAAAATAAAAGTGATGCTTTTAAAGGATTATCTTTGTTTCTACTGGCAACAAATTCCATATTTATTAAAACATAAAGGAAACTAATGTGTTGTGGTTTTCTTCAACATCTTGCCTCTTTCTCTCAAGTGGATTTTGGTCGGATATCAGTAACTGGTCAAATTTGATAATCTAATATACCCTCTAATCGTTTTTACCAGGAGGAAAATCACCCACACCCAACAAATTACTTGTGAATATTACTAGCAAGTGTTTCCACAGATGATTAACTTTTGGAGCTGATTGGTTAGGGGTGCGGGGGACCACACCCCTGCAGGAGTACTGCTTACTACTTGCAATGTGTGTACAATGCCTGGTGTGAGGTTTCAATGATTTCAGGAACTTTTCAGGAACTTTCCTCCTCTTTCTTTTATCCCATCTTGCTCGCTATCTTCCCCCTCACACTTTTTTTCCATTGACACCAACTGAATAAGCATAAAAAGTTGTTTTCTCTTATTCGTGTTGTCTTTCTCTACAAATCACAGTGGGCACCCCTTTAAAGGAAAGTGAGTCAAACTTTAGCTGGATTTTCTTTGAGCAAACAAAGTTGCAGGCAAATCTTGCTTGCAACTTAGTCACAGAGAGCATGCACTGTGAGCATCAGATTAACCGAAACTGGATCAGAGGCCCCATTTCGAACAGTTTTACACAGATACAACATACCAGAATCTTCACATAAAATATTGGTAATGTTGCTAGCCATAACAAAGACTTTGCTGTGAGGGAGAAACAATCTGCCAGAAGAGAATAGACTAGCAGAATTGGTTATTTCATCTTTCTTCTTAAAAAACATCTTTATAAAAAATATAGCCTTTTATCATCTGTATCTTTATTATTAATCTCCCTCTGCATAGACATAAGGAGAATTAGTATCTTGGTTGTAGGGTGGGCAGGCTCATTATCTAGGTGTCCGGTTAGTAAAAGCCTTAACGACGCCTCTAATCGGACTAGTTTTAGCAGCAAAGGGCTAATTGCAGCTGTTGCCTCTGTGCTTTGTCAAGGCTGAGAGGAAAAAGTGTTTGGATTGTGTTTTGTTTTTGTGTGAACACAAATACACACAATGAAATGTTGTCGCTGTGTGCTGAGCCTGTGTGTTTCACAGAGGGGAGCCTCTCTGTGGCTACTTGTCATCACAGCGCTGCAGGTTTGACATGACGGGAAGACGAAAAACCCAGAGAGACCCTCAGGTAGCCACACACACAGACACACACACACAAACACACACCCATGTGCACACACACCTCAGCTCTAAAAGGTTTTAGCATATAAATACCTATCTGGGCAGTAATACAAGTAGGCACAATGTGTGTGTGTGTGGGGGTGTGTGTGTGAGTGTGTGTGTGTGTGTGTGTGTGTGTGTGAGTGAGTGTTCAGATCTCTTTGTTGATGTTTTCTCTGATTCTGTGCCAGCTTCACATCCATCTGTCTCTGTAACACACACACACACACACACACACACACACACACACACACACACACACACGTAGGTACAAATAGGTTGCCAAATTAATTTTCCCAACTTTCCTTCATGTTTTAAATGTAAACACACACACACACACACACACACACACACACACACACACACACACACACACACACACACTCACACACTCACTCAAAGTAACAATAGAACAGCAGGAAACACACATGTATCATACACACATCCACAGACTTCCATTCAAATCAATTAATTATCAATTGTGAACTGACCAACCTGAACTGTATTAACTATTCAAACTAACACAGACAGAGATCAGTGGAGGTTGTGGAAGTTTCGCACGCCTAAATAAATGTACGGTTAAGTAATGTGGAGAAATAACAACAGACATGGATAATGATAATATTTAAACTATTTCATTAAAAAGGAAAAAAATGTCAAATTGTGGGTGATCACATAGAATGAAGCAAATTTCAACAGCTTTGTTTTTTGTCAGTATATTTATTTGATTTAAACCACCTGATATAATTAAACCACTGTAAAAACTTGTAAAAACGGCATTTAGGTTGAAGTATATGTATCAAAATCAATGTTACCATGAAGAAAATGACGTGCATTCATATGCATTCAGATTTGAATGCATTCCTCTGCACTCACAAAACTCCCACTACTTTACATTTCACACAGCTTAATACGAGACATCAACTTTAAATTGCATTCCTCTGAATACCTGATCCTATATTGAACATAAATATCAACAAATTGATGATATGAATAATACATGATTGTAAGAAGTTGGAAACCAGCTCATTTCCAGGAAGGAAAAGGCTGCATTGCTAATTCAATACACTTAATATCAGTAATATTGTGAAATTACAATATTAGTAATATATATTTCAATTTTTTAATCACTTATAGTTCATCTCATTATTTTATCATTATTGGACTCGCTTCCCTGATACACAGGTAAATTTGTAAAGAGTAATGGTCCTGCTGTTCTAACTGCCCTTTATATTTATATTTATTCTTCATATACCAGTGCCTGTTCAGTCGCTCTCCCTGCTTTGCAACATTTGACCAGTAGGTGGGGACATGTTCAGCCAGTCTGCACTTCATCCAGCACTGCTGCACTCGACAGAATTAAACTTGGGCTCCTTTTAAAATCACTTTTCTAAATGAAATGGTTCAAGAAAAATATTCACAGTGCTGAGCAGAATACATCCGATGGAGAGAAAGGTTGCCGGACATGATTTCTAATCTTTCTTGGTAAAACAATTTGAAGAATATTTAATTATGCTGATGTTTTTTTGCGAATCAAAAACATAGTTATTTACGCCCCTCGCCTTTCAGCACAGCTCCCCCGTTGTGTATTTTATGTGTCCTGCCTGAGAGTGTTTATCACATGGCATCTCTTTCTGTGTGTGTGTGTGTGTGTGTGTGTGTGTGTGCGTGGTGTTCAGTGGTTCCTCTTTTGTTCACTTCACTAAGTATGTCTGTGTGTGTGTTGACCTGATAATCTGTGTGCTTTATAGAGTGCTGTTCACACATTGCTCTCCCCTCTGATCCCAAACCCAAACACAGCTTCGCTCCTCCTTTATCAACACACACACACACACACACACACACACACACACACACACACACACACACACACACACACACGCACACACACACACAGTAACAAACCACTCTTCTTTTGCCTCCATTCTAGTTTTTTGGGTGATACGATGCTTGAACGGTGCTTTAAATGGGAGAAAACTAACAACCTGATTCACACGCGCTAAAAAACAAGTTCAGTCTATTACAAAATACTTTAAGTATACGTTGTTATTTTTCTACATCAATTGCTCTTCCCAGTTCAGCTTGACCTGTCTATTTCTCTCCCGTCCTCTCTGACTCTCTCTTTTATTTTCCCAGAGGCCAGCGACTGATCACACACTGAATCCTACACAGATCCCAAACTCAAACACAGATTCTTTATCAGAGAACACACTCCCCACATAATCCCTGGATAACTACACCTGTGACTGTGTGTGTGTCCGTGTGCATTTGTGTGTCCCCCATCCTGTAGTCATTATCAAACCACGCTCTTGTGTAGAAATTATAATCTAGAAAGGGAAAGTGTGCAGTTGTGATCAGAGCAGATGCACGCCGAGGTGGTTCACTTGATGTTTCCTGTTCAACATCACACATGCCGTAATGTGTAGATTCATGCAAGCAGGCTGAATGGATGTGGAGGTAAATGCAGTGTTGAGACCAGGTACAGCTGGAAAAATTAACAATAACAAGGAACTACACAGTTTAAGGGTGTTTGACGTTGCCTAAATCTGTAAAATTCTTCACTAGACCAGTTCCCTTAAATCAAGCTGCACCGAATTTCCTCAGGGAAATTAGTGAAAATGTCCTAAACAAGAGTAAAGTGAATCTGCCCCCTGATCTGGATACACACCAACATTTCAAGGCTTCTTCCCTGACTCA
The DNA here is from genome assembly GCA_026259375.1 of Verasper variegatus. Taxonomy (NCBI): domain Eukaryota; kingdom Metazoa; phylum Chordata; class Actinopteri; order Pleuronectiformes; family Pleuronectidae; genus Verasper; species Verasper variegatus. Next base: position 28,101,358 of record CM048038.1, on the reverse strand, counting down.
CAACGCATCCTCCCACCAAGTTTCGTGGTAATCTGTGCAGCAGTGTTTTGTTTAAACTTGCTCACAAACAAACAAACCAACAACCTAACAAAAAGACAGGGGTGAAAACACAACCTTCTTGACTGAGGAAATGAAATCATTATCACAATATGTATAACGCACTATAACCCAAATTTGTTATTAGCACTTTTCCTTCTTTTTAGCTGAACACTCTCGTCCATTGCTGTTCTCTAATGATAATTACCTCTTATAATCTGAATCTTATTCTACCTAAGTGACTCTATTAGTTACATAATTGAAGCACAACTACGCTTTTGTTTATGTCACTTTTCTCATTTCCTACAGAGCTATTTGGCGCCAGGGTTCATTGTGGTTTGCTGTTACACAACCCTGTTTAAACTAATAAAAAAAAAAAGCATTGACAAGTAACATGAGTCGATTGGGACTTTGTTTTCTCAGCTTCTGAAAGAAAAACTCCCGTTTCCAGTGCAGGGGGATTTTCAAGCCGCACTGATGAGGCGGAGTAGAAATAAAATGTCTAATGATTAAATGGGGTGCACCGAGGTTTCCTTGTTGATGTCAATTATATCTTTAATTAGTGCATGTGTAATGTAAATACAGTCTGTTTTGATTGCTCCTGTGCCTCCTGTCCCACAGTAAAACAGATTTTCTCCCTCATTAGGCAATCACTCCTTCAAGTGCCTGCGTCCCCCAGGACCTGCCCTGGACGAGCCTGCGTGTGTGTGCATGTGTGTGATGTGGAAAAAAAAGAGGGAGCATATGGAAATTTTAAAAATAAAATAAAAAAGCAGTTGCGAATTGGAAGGAAATTGCAGAGATTGTCTAACTTTTTAACAACTTGGTGTGGGTTCTTATCGAGGCCATCTTTTATCTATGTCAAAAAGCAGGTCATCATCAACCTTCTTTTATCTATCCCAGTCTAACGCTGATTGCTTCTTTGGGTTTTATTGTTGAAGATGTCATTATTTACGTCTCGCCATTATGTGTGTGAATGCTAAGGTGCATTAAAAGGAATATTCCTTGAACGCTGTGAAAAAACAAGATTTAGTTTTCAAGAATTGGCGGCTTTCATGAGAACATGCGAGCACCGCATGGTCGACTGCACCGTCTTCATGGGACGGAGGCATGCAGCTGTGTGTGTCTTAGCCATGTTGCGTGCTCGCAGAGTTTCTCTCAGGATGCAGAAAAAGACGAGTGCTGATGAAAATAGCTCAGATAGTTTAAACAGCGGGAGGAATGATGAGAAAACAAGGGGATGCCATGTGTTGCACACCTGAGTCCTGAGAAAAGGAGGGAGAGTTGGGGTGGGACGATATGGAGGAGGAGAGGGGGATGATGGGGGAGAATCAGTTCCACTACATGCTCATTACCACCTAGTCATCTGGAAGACAACTCTGCACAGATACACTGCTGCCTGACTCGGCCTTGCTGGCTCTCCGAGTCCCGGCGTGTGTTCTGTGCTCGTGCTCCTGTGTTCGTGTGGTCACGTGTTAATGCGCGTTTATTTGTAGGTCGGCCTTTTGTGTCCTCCACTCCATCCTATTAAGATAAGGCCTCCACAATGAGCCGTGTTTACATCCAAGCCCGCTGCTCCTTTCAACTCCTTTCTCTTCCTCGTGCATTGTGCGTGATTTTCATTTTCCGCTGCTTGAAAAACACAAGTGCGTCCATCTTAGAAGGATAATTGAAACTGACATATGTATTAGGGGCCTTTTTATATTCGATGCAGCATTGAATATGTTTCTTAAGAACAATGGAAAGACACTCAAATGGACCAACAGTCAAGGACAACATGGGGGGGGGGGGTTCATGAAAATAAAGGAGGTCATGTACCATCAAGTAAAAAGATGAAGGTCAATGACGCTAAATGTAAAAATGTAAAACTCACAGAATTTCCCCTGCCTCTCTGTACCACTATCTCACTAACCTGCAATGTACCAACAACGTATCTGATCACACCTCAATTTAACACCCATGATGGACACAAGTGCATTTGAAATTTAAACTAGAATGGCTCAAGGCCCAACAGTGACATTGTGAAACCACATTTAAATTCACCAGATCCAGATTTTCTCATTTGGACCTTCATTTCACAGATACCAACAAAACAGGCCTGAATTTTACTTCATCAAGATCCCCCCAAGAAATCCTGGATCCACCAAAATATAATGGCGTCTTCCCTGACCCATAACGCATCCTTCCACCACGTGCTGTAGGTAATCTGTCCTGTAGTTTCTGCACAATCCTGCTAAATAATAGACAAAGAAAGGTGGGATAGGGCTCGGAAGCTTGAAATAAACGTGCGGATTGCTTTGCCTTAATAATGATCGTAAAAAGGGAGGAGGGGAAAGAGAGGAATAAGCAATAATGATGCTGCTTATGTACTGTATGTATACATGCAGGAACTCCCCTTTATCCCCATGTTAAAGCAACTCATTCCACTTCACACTATCACAGTTTGAAGTTGGACAAATGCTGCAAAACTTCCTGCAAATTAAAGTCAAACCCCTGTCGCACCCGGCGAATCTGTCTTTGTGCATTCTTGCCGGGGCCTGTTTATGTGTCGACATTTTTTTTTTCCCGCGAGCCCCAGCCGCCCCATATGCACGTGCACGTTTGTGCGTGCCGTGCAGCTGGCAGCCTCGCAGACAGGTGGGCTGGCAGCACTTCCCTTCCAAAGAGTCGTAGCCTCGCAAATGTTCCCTCCTCCCCACCCCCCATCCTTTCCCCCTCTCGCTCCTCCCCTGTGCTGCGTCCCTCCACGTCTCGTTAGCTGCTGTTTTTTTAATGCGCTGTCCCAATCTGGAGGGACATATGTAGCGGCATATTCGCCCCCCCCCCTCATTTGGGCTTCTAAGAAATTGCCCCACATAAATATTGCAAATTAGTGAGACCAAATGGCCTTTTATGAATTCTTCTGTCACCAAAACGATTTCAAATGGCCGCTTTTATTCTCTGTCTGATGTACATCTGTTAAAGGAAATAAACAAGAAAACAACAACAGATTTCGACATGTCTGTGGGTGTGTGTGTGTGTGTTCATAGACGTCGAAACTTCTGCGCTTTATTGGCAGATATATGTACCTAAAAGTTTTTGTTTTTAAAAAGATGGTTTGTTTTTCTTGTAAAAAGATCGTGGATATCTTCTTGTGACATTCCCAGACCGGGATGTTCCTGTCTGGGTTTCCTTCCCAAATAGAGCTATTGTGTTGCAGCGAGAGGCCGGCCCTGCCGAGACACGCACAATGTCACCCCACCAGCTTGAGCATTTGTCCGTACAAGTGTGTGTGTGTGTGTGTGTGTGTGTGTGCTGCAGACTACCGTGCCAGAGCCCTCTGCCCCTCTCTCCATCTGCTGAAGCCCCCCAGGCTGGACCAAGGTCACTTCTCCCCTCTCCTTTAGCATGGATGTGGAGCTGTGTACACACGTCAGAGAGGGTATTTGTGAGCGTGCACATATGTGACAGGAACAGGGAAAGAAACTAGAAATACATATAACCTCACTACAGGTGATGGTAGAGTTCTCCTATAAGAATTCATATTAAATCTTGTCTGTAACGTTGATGGACGAGTTCTGTGAGGCACATTCATTCCTTTTTTTTGACCAGACCTGATACAGTTTTTCAAATGCTTCTCACACCTTTAGATTTAGTCACCCTGATGTGCCTGGTGGGTGGGGACAGTAGTCTGGTTACTTTAGGGCTATAAATTCCAATAATACATAATATTGGATCTGGTAAATCCCCATACTTTTGTCCCTTTAGGGGAAGAAACATGGTGCAAAGAAATTGCTTGAGTGTCCTTAATGATAACAATTTGTCCAATAAGTGTTTAGTAATTTCTACTCATGGTGAGGATTATTATTTGCATCTGGAGTCAGTGAATAAAGAGTCATAATGTACAGTCGTGTCCTTGGAAAATAGGAAACAACTGAACATTTTTAGTGACAATAAACCGTACAAATCTGCAAGCAGAACAAACAATGCTGGATTCTCTCATTTTCAAATCTCTAGACGACTCTCTGTCTCTCTCTCACACACACACACACACACACACACACACACACACACACACAAACACACACACACTCAGCAGAAACCAAACATTGACAGAGCGCTGCTCCTTCTCTCGGTCTTAAGACGTGCTCATTCCCTCCAGAGGGAACAGACTGGGCTCGCTGCCAGACACTGTCGCCCACTTAGCAGCTAATGGCTCACATAATCACCACACACACACACACACACACACACACACACACACACACACACACACACACACACACACACACACAAACACACAAAGATACAATGACTATTGCCGTATGTAATCACAGACAAATTGTAATGGTACAACCAAATAAAAACAAACAATAAGGTAAATGCTCTCAAGGATATTTTGTTTCGCAGGAATGGGAAATATAAAGGGGAATAATAAAAAGCTGGGACGGGCTTTGTCAGTTCTTCGTTTTCATCTGTCTAAGGTCCAGTTCACGCAAGGCAAACCACACAAAGTGGAGCAAGAAACAAATGGACTGATATTTAACCAAAATTGAAAAGTGGCATAAAACAGATAAAGCACATCAGAGCACCTCAATGTCACATTTTATGTTGCAGGTACATTTTCATCAATCTACACTCAATATCGTTCACTGACAAAGTGAAAAGGGGACTTTTGGGATTTTTGAAATTATGTCAAAAATGTATAATCACTTAGATCTGAGAATTCAGACCTTCAGCGATAACCCCCACACCCCTGTTTCTCCTGATCATCTGTGAGGTGTTTCTATCCACTTTAGTCAAAATTATTTGATTTTCAATAATAAATGTAAATAAATTCCGGGAACCACAGATTTTCCTGTCCTATTGTTTCCCCACAATGCGAGGTGCGAGGCATCCTGGCATTCAGAGGATGAATTCTAAAAGAATTTTAACATAAAAGTCCAAAGTAGGTATCGCTCATCCTGGGGAAAAAGAAAGTAAACAGAATAGTGACTTAATACAAATGTAACTGTGATATTTCCGTTTTTTGACTGCATCATCATGCGTGATTGTGAACATGCTGCACATTGCTCATTCGTTGTCTGTTTTTGTTTCACCGCTTCTGTGCCTCTTGTGATTCTTGTGTATTTCAAACTCTGCGACTGAAAAAAAACCTCATCCAGCTGCTTCCACACGCTGCGTTTAAAGCTTCGAGTCACGTTTTCCTTTCACAATAAATTTGTTTAAAAGCCTTTTTCTTACTTTTAAACAGACCTTTACAAGCTCTGAGCCATCTTTAGTGCAACGTTAGAGACCCACCTTGACTATGGTGTTTTCATGAATACACTCAAAGTCGAATTATGCCTTTATATGACTCCCTGTACTATTTCAAGTGATTACTATGCTTTAAATTAAACGGTTTTCGTCAACATAATGACGCGCAATTGCGTACTCAATTGACCTGTGTAACACTGTCATAAATCCAAGTCTATTGACTGTCTCGCTGCTTTATCCCTGCACCAGTAACATTTGTCATGTGGTTAAGTGAAGTGTTTCTGATTCCCACTGGGATCTCCATTCCGCAACAAAGTCAAAGTCAGCCTGCTTTGTCTTTCATCGGCGACGAGAAACTGGAGAGGAGCCAGAGGCTGAACTCGCTTTGTGTTTTCTAATTAATCTATTCAGCACACCAGCCACAAAATAACAGCCTTTTTGTCACTCTGAAGTTATTAAAAAAAAAAGAAAAGCTTGTAAAAGCCTCAGGTCAAAGCGGAATGGAGCAGCGTGAATCTCTGTGTGTGTGTGTCTGCATGTGTGTGTGTTAAATAAACAAGGTGAGACTATCTCCTCCCTTATCTGCTGTGTCTTCAAGGTGCACTGTTGATTGGTCGATAGGGGCACACACACACACACACACACACACAGCATTTTTTATTCATTACTTTGTAATTTAACATCCTCTTGTCACCTCATCTAACAAACATTTACCCCTTCACAGCGAATCTTGTCAGAGCAGAAAGATATTTGTAAACCACTTACTTAAGTGCAAAATTTGACAACTTTATATTCTGATATACCTGCAAGACCGCGTTCACATGCAGAGTAATCAGGAAGATGTCTAACATCTAAACGTATTTATTTTACTGCTTGGAAGTGGTGGACCTTGTGTTGTGATCATTTTATAAAGAAATATAAAACTTTATAACTTGGATGACACTGAACCTGCGATTCAGACACTCAACACAACAAAAATCTCGAAAGTTGGACGCACACAGGCTCAAGCACACAAATGTCCAGAGATGCTCACACACACACACACACACACACACACACACACACACACACACACACACACACACTGCATACAGAGAAATGTCACCTTACTCTTGCAAGCTGTTAGCCAAGCTCTTCCATGCCAAGCCACCCTGCCCCACTGGAACTTGGAGCGAGGAAGTGTCTGTGTGTCCATGTGCATGTGCATGTGCATGTGCATGTGCATGTGCATGTGCGTGTGTGTTTCAGTTGGACAGCTCTTTAAAGTAGAGAGTTGCCCGAGGCAGAGTAGGTTGAGCGGATGAAGACAGGCAGATAATGGAGGGGCATCTGTGTGCCAAGGACTGCACCTCAAAGTCACACACACGTACACACACACACACACACACACATATGCACACACACTTACTCCTACCCACACCATATACAATTTCTGTCCTTGTGCATTATCATTTCTACATTTATCTGAAAGCTTTTCCAAGACGTCCCTTTCTCTTTGCTCAATGTCTGTGACTGACTGACTGACTGCACAACACATTTCAGTTTGTGGTGAAGTTAAACCAAAGGTTACGTCATCAGGGGCCGTTTATCGCTATACATTCACTCACTTTTCACTTTAATTTTGTCCTGGTTATAAAATCAAGATTTCAGCAGCGCAGTGATTTTCAGAGCAGCAGTGTGGAAATGGATTGGAAGTGACTGCAGGTTAATATGTCGTCGTAAGGTTTCAGTCACTATTTCACACCATCATTTGACAGCAAATACAAAAAGACGGACACAGACGTGCAGATTTGGGGATGGATGGATAGAGGGATGGAGGAATGGATGGATGGAGGGATGGAGGGATGGATGGATGGATGGATGGATGGTGGGAATGTGGCTCTATAAGAATACTGCATATGTGAGAACAGAGTAAAGGAAGAGTGCGCTAATGCAAACGTCACACAATGACATCAAGAATATCCTAATTGGCAAATTGTGGTTCTACAGGGGTTTTCAATAAGTCCTCAGTTTTGCACATTGACCATATTCTAGGCTTTGACCTAGTCTTGTTCCATCTCTCTCTCTCTCCCTCTGTCCTTTTCCCTCTTTCTCCTTGTGTTTTACCCTTTGCTCCCTCCCGCTCCCTCTCTCCACTCATGTCATATCTCCCTTCAATTTCACATATCTTGAATTAGCTGCAGATAGCCTTAAGTACCCTGCAGTCCACTCCAGATAGGCCCTTATTCACAGATGGACAGATACACAGTATGTGTGTGTGTGGGGGGTGAAGAGGGCAGCGATTTGGAGGGCGCGCAAACTAACAGGTCCAAGTAATGTGGAGTCGTACGTGAAGACGGCGGGAAACTGGTGGTCACAGGTGTAACTGCAGCTCCCCAGTCACAATCATTTTAAGCTTTGATGCTGATAGAACAGAATCTGGTTCGTTCCCTTATCTTGGAGCATTTAGCAGCTTAGGACATTTTCCTGAGGAGTTGGGGGAGACCAAAACAGAGCTAAAAGGGGAGAAATTGGACAGGTATTATTAAACATGAGAAATATGAATAGATCCGTTAAAGCTTAAAAGATACTGCTATTTTAACAAGCCTAAGAAATATGCTTTTAGCTTGTGTTCTATGTTCTGTTTTGATTGATTCCATGTGTTTAATGTAAATTCTAATGTGTCACTGTTAGCATTTTGTAAGGTTTTGTTTGTATTTTCATAGATTTTTGTGTTTTTATAACAGGGTCTGCTCCTTTGCTAAGAATGAATAAAAAATAATAAATTACCGTCAGTTTAATCAGGAGGCAGTTTGTATCTATAAGTGTTACATCTTACACAAAGTTTATAGTAACACCAAATCTGACGGGTTTTACTTCTAAAGTGCAAATGAGACAGACGATCTTTAACTGGCTCTATTTTCATTCACATTATGAAATGTGTGCGTCTCAGTTGGGGGATGTGCTGCATGTTGATGTGCTGCCAAAGTGTTTCCAAGCATCTGCACTGTACTGAACCATTTCTCTCCTGGATATCAATATTATTAGTATATCAATGTCTCAGCAAGTTTCTACTCACTGGAAACGGAGGCCTCAATAGACCAGGTGAAGAAATAGACTGAGACTGAATAGAATCATCTAAAGGTGATGTAGTTTTTTTTTATTTTAAGTCCCCACGCCAGTTACTGCACGGCACATCACAACATAACTTCTTTTTGATTTACTTTCAATGTATGCGCATGTGTGTGTGTTCGGTGGGCCCACTTCGGCTGCCATCTTTACTTTGCCAGTTGGACTGTCCCCAATATGGACAGTAAACACCTCGTCACACACACACACACACACACGCTCTCCCTCCCTCTTTTCCCCTCTCTCTCTTTCACACACACACACACGCTGCCACACAGAGTCGTCACTCCTCAGGTGTAGCCTCTGGGTTTGGAAGAAAGCATTGTGGGGGAACTACGGGTCCCCTGAAGGGACACGTGTTATGAAAATGCACCAAACACACCGACACAATAAAACAAATCAGCTTTCTGACGGAGGGCATTTGTTTTTAATCTATAAGTTTATCTTTCTATCTTGCTCTCAGTCTCCGTTCATCCCTTCAACATTTCTCTTCTTCCTGTCTTTGCAAGGACAGCGTTTGTCAAGGTCCACTTGCAGCTGTTCTGCAGCTATTGCAGACACTAAATGGACCTTGGTATCTACTGTCAATTGGTGTTTTCAAGGTCAACAACAAATGTGAACTTCCCTTGACTCATTTTACTGGTTCTAAACCGAGGGGGGGGGGGGTTGCAAAATGATCAACAAGCGAAGGAGGAGGAACTTTTTTTATTTATGCTCCATAAAATGTGTGCTTTTCTTCTTCCACTTATCTTCACTTTATTTACTCTTCTGTTCTCCTTTCTTTCTTTCTTTTCATCCACCTTCGGCGTCACCTTCTTAGTCAGCAAACACATCAAATACAACAACAAATCGTGACGCTTGTTATTCAGCGTGCACACATGCACACTATTTACTTGCTGTGTTATTCATGATTCCCATCGAGGGATAACAATTAAAAAAAAAAAAATGTTGCTCAATTGCACGTTTGCTGCATGCATCATTCAGTAGACTGCTGCCATCGGTGCGCAGTGACAGGTGACTGCCTCAAGACATATTAAAGAGTAACAATAATGAAATGCCCTCTTCAGCATCCAAGAGAAACGGAATAGAGCTTTTAAAAAATGTAGATCTGAAATCAACTGGTTCCATCGACTTTTGAAACCTTCATCCCATTGCAGTTTTAGCGATGATAAGATGATGAAATATAGAAGTTCATATTTGTTCCCCCAAATCAGCTATTTCGGACCCTCGCTATCCATCGTTCATGTCAAAGATTAGATCAGCAACCAAATGATCTGATGTTGTTATCAAGCTATATTACTCATTGCATTATTCTAAGGATATGAAAAGCTTTATTAAACTACTTAGTTTGACACAGCCACCAACTGAGATGCGCTTTTTTTTCCATTTCACTTAATAATGTAGCTGCAACATCCTGTAACATATATTCTACCCGTGTGTGTGTATGTATATGAAAAAACAAGCTTCTGTAGACTTCTATGTGAATTGATTGTGTGTGTACGTCTCAGGGATTACTTTCAGATTCTCTCCTATAATTTACAATCTTTTCAATCCTAGCTATTATCCCTTTTGTGATTGATGGTAAAAGATACGCGGGTCACCTCTGGCCCCGGTGCGCGTCCGTCTGTCAGTCTGTGCCTTTGGCTGCAAGAGTTGCGGCGTGGAAAAAACATGTGTGTCTTTGTCTCCTCCAGGGGAGAATGGGCTGCGTACATTAATGACTGTTTTATGTTTCTTGCTACCTGAGTCCCTTTTATCCATGTTGGCCATGACGGCCTAATATCTGCCTGTCAAACAATTTCTATTCACTCTGCTAACACACTGGAGACTGATACTTAAGACACAAAAAACACACACCTACGTGGGGTGCTCATACCCTCCTCGGTAGATTAGTGGGTGTTGAAGGAGCCACACTGGGCATTATGTTCTGTTCTTGCTCCAATCAATTACTATTCATTTATTCCAAAAGGAGTGACCGTGTCCTGATCTGAAGAGGCATTACAACTAGTGTGTGTGTGTGCCTCGCGGTTTATTCAAATCCTTTTTTAACAAAACTTTGTCTCCATTTGGTTCTCCACCTACCTCTGTCACCTCCTCGGGAGTGTGTTCACTTATTTCTTTTGTCCGCTCCCATTTCTCCTCCTCCTCCCGTCCCTTCCTTTTGTCAGCATCTTCCAGTCTTTCTCCAGCTCTTTGATTACTTCCCTCCCCAGTCCTCCCCTCTCATCACTCCGTCCTTCCGCTTTTATCCACACCTTCCCAATCATCCTCAGCCGTTCTCTCCATTCTCTCGTTTCTTTCTCTGACTCTTTCCTACTACACTTCCTTTTTTTCCTCCACATTCAAACCTGCAAAAATCTACAGAAGTTAGCCGTAAAGGTCTATTATCTCAATCCAGATCTGTGTAGATATGCCAATTTCAAGCTGGTGCATTCCAAAAATGCACAGAATAACAGGCTTGATCTTTCATTCTTGACTTAAAGGGTGCACACGCTGCTCCTCATTCTTTACAAAGAATTCAGGTAGCAGCACATCTAGGTTACAAAAGCTCACAATCCTCCAGGTGGCTGCTCACTTTTGCTTTTGCTTTGTGAAATCATGGTTGTGTGCTCACTCTAAACCCAAAGATGCTGCTGTGCGTGTTGTCCCCGTATTCAGGCAGAATGATCATATATTATGCATTTGTACTATCCAAAGCTCAATGATTGTGTATAGAATATAAAGGTCCCTCAAGCTTAAAAGACTGCATGATGCAAGTTTGCAGTAGGTTTCATCTTATCGACTTCTAAATCTCTCTGCTAATTTCTGCATGGAAGAAAATCTAGTTTAACAGTGAGATGCATAAACCTTGATGTCCATTTGTAGCTTGGACTTTCATATTTATTGTCAATTGGTGTTTTTCTGGGTCAACAACAATTTTTGAACTTCCGTTGAATCTTTTTACTGGTTCCCAAACTGAGGGTCACAGGATGCATCGAGTGGGTTGCAAAATATTCAACAAGCTCTGGGAAAAGAACATTTATTTCTGCAAAAATGGCTTGGCCGGGCATTTTCCAGGTCTTTTTTGTGCTGCCAATCGAGCTTCCCTCTTCCCTGCTTCATTAAAATCTGTATTTTGTATAAAATCCTGGATGATTTGACCTCTCCAGGCTTCTAAAAGTTGACTTTGCATCATTTTAAAGGCATTTTAAGAGGCACCAATGGATGAGAAGTCCAACAGGTGCACAGAATCATGAAACATCTTTAAATCTGTATTTTCATTACAATCAAGCCGATAAATCTGCTGATGAGGACCATGTGATATGGCTGAATGCTCAAGAGCAACAATGAAATGGACCTAAAATTAAATAAAGGGGTTTGGCTCTAGTTCAGCAACAACAGGGACAACAGTGAACCAAGATATTGTTCCACGTTGAATATTTGAGGAATAGCTTATGTAATGACCAATATTTCGGAAATAAAATTTTACTTTTTAAGTTGATGACTCAAGTGTTCCTTGTGAAACAACCCTGATTTTAAAATCCTGCACACTTTCGAAAACCCAAACTCCCACTGACCCATCTTTCCACTCCATTGTGTCCATGTAAAGTATGTAGTAAAACCTTGTAGTCCTAATAACATCCAATTTTAAGCCCTCCACATCCATTACCAACAATACTATTATCCCCCCTCCCCCCTCTGTCTCTCTCATGCACACACTGCATTAGCCTTGGGAGAGAACAATATGTGGCAGTGACATTCGTCTAAATGGGCTGCATTATGGTGTGTCTGCGTGTTTGTACTGGGTGTCTATGTGAGAGGGTTTATTCAGTTACTTAATTTTTTAAAAATAAAGCAACGACACATTTAAACATTCAGGAACTCAGCTTCAAAATTATGGATTCGTGTTGAAAACTCAGGAAGGTTTAATGTTTTTATTTTTCCTGTAACAATGGGTAACAGCGATAATAGCATTAAGATTAAGTCTGCATGAGTAAAAACACATTTTAAATTTACCCTTCATCCTATACTGTAATTTGTCCCAATCCTCATAATAAAGGATTTCAGTTGTCCTGCATCAGTAAAGATACTGCAAACTAGCCTTAGAGGAGACTAACTTTTTAAAAGGCCTTTTTGGAGACAATATTGGAAATTATATTAAAAAAAGGTACATCTGACAATGCAAATGAAACAAGCTTAAATGGGGGCTCTATGTATGTTGCAGTGATCTTAAAGTTTTACACATAGGGGCACTACTTTGAAAAGCGAGTCCAAATTAAGATGCTGTCACAGGAGGAACAAAAAGTGTGTGGAATAATGAAATTAATTCCTAGCAGAGTGATTTCAGTTTTTCAGGAGTGATGCTCTGAGGAAGACATGTTTGTGTGAAAGTGATCGGCAGCATTGTTTGGATTAAGAAGAGAGTGATATTAGACGTATCTAACTGGAATCTTGACTGTGCCACATAGAGCAAATTCAAAATACAAAGAAGGCAAGAAATAAAAAACAGTATAGTCTGTTTCACACTAAAGTGGTAAAAGTAGTTATATAAACTATGCTATACTAGACAGTATTGTATAGTATAGTACATTATAGTATATAGTTCCATGGCATCATATCATAGCATACTTTATATTCTACACAGTAATCTGCTAATTTCTCTCTGACTTCTTTTATAGCACGACTCTCGTTCTTCTAATCCGTCCATCCTGCTTCCATTCCCCCCCCCGCTTCGACCTTCCCTCCTCATTTTCTTCAGAGCCACGTAAGACCCCCTCCTCGACCCCGCCACACCCCCCCCCCTCCTGTTTTCCTCCGCTCCCCTCTCACCGTCGCTACCCCGCACCCCTCCCTCTCATTGTAAGAACCAACAGGTCTGGTAGACAGAAAGAGGTCAGACTTCTTATCTGGGCTTCATAATGGTTTCTGAAGAGCAGAGCACTGTGCATCGCAATAATTAGCAAGCCATCGGACAATAGACGCTGCATAATCAGGATGAAAATGTATGCTGTCTGCCCGTCTGTCTGTGCCTTCCCCAAACAAACCGAACACTCATCGTACTCCTGCCTCCTTGGAGTGTGTATTCATGCGTGGAGCTTTTCATTTTCTTCCTGTCTTATGTTATATTGTACATTTTCCACCATGTTTCTCGTTTTCTTTCCTCTCTGGGCACCCCCTCTCTTTTCTCTCTCTGCCACACAACTACACCGTTGCCCCCGTGTCTTCAAACCAACGCTGATAATCTTCCTTCTTTTACTCTCCAAGTCGCTGAGGTGATTTAATTAAACTGTCTGACTGGCCGACAAAACACCAACCGACTTTAATCTGCATCAGGGTCAAGAGTTATCTGTATTGGTGTGTGTGCGTGGCAGAATATGTGCTTCATGTCTACAGGGTCAAGAGTGTGTCTAAGTGATTTTGTGACTGTGTGTCGAGAGCAGTGAGTCTCCACCTACTGACCCTGAGACAGCAGCACCTACACCTCTTCAAACTTTATGTCTGCCCCTTACATTTCTCCTTCAAACTTCGTACATCACACTTATATTTGGCAAATAATTCGAAAGCAGAAATCCAGGTTTCTTTTCTATGCAACTTTTCTGCATAATGATTAATGTTCATTGGTCGGGTATAGGGTGACTAATAAATAATACAAGGAAAGCTGACGGTGTTAAGGTCGAGGCACCTTCAGCACTGACATTTTTATTATTTTATTAATACGTTTTTATCGAATCACGGCCAACAGCTTTCCTTAAACTTAACCTTCAGTGGCTTAGGTCGCAAAACTTTGACCACAATCATTCTTTAGGTTTCATGTACATGGATGTCATGAATATATAAAAAAATAATTTAGTTTGATACGCGAATGTAAGGGGCAGAATTATTTGACTTATATGTTTGACTTTTGACCTTTCTTTTCTTCTATATTCTATTATCATTTTAAGAATATACACTACAGTTCAAAAGTTTGGGGTCACCCAGACAATTTCGTGTTTTCCATGAAAACTCACACTTTTATTTAACAAACGAGTTGCAAAATGAATAGAAAATATAGTCAAGACATTGACAAGGTTAGAAATTATGATTTTTATTTCAAATATTAATTTTGTTCTTCAAACTTTGCTTTCGTCAAAGAATGCTCCATTTGCAGCAATTACAGCATTGCAGACCTTTGGCATTCTAGCTGTTAATTTGTTGAGGTAATCTGAAGAAATTTCACCCCACGCTTCCTGAAGCACCTCCCACAAGTTGGATTGGCTTGATGGGCACTTCTTGCGTACCATACGGTCAAGCAACACAACAAACAGCTCAATGGGGTTGAGATGTGGTGACTGCAGCTGGCCACTCCATTACAGACAGCATACCAGCTGCCTGCTTCTTCCCTAAATAGTTCTTGCATAATTTGGAGGTGTGCTTTGGGTCATTGTCCTGTTGTAGGAGGAAATTGGCTCCAATCAAACGCTGTCCACAGGGTATGGCATGGCGTTGCAAAATGGAGTGATAGCCTTCCTTATTTAAAATCCCTTTTACCTTGTACAAATCTCCCACTTTACCAGCACCAAAGCAGCCCCAGACCATCACAGTACCTCCATCATGCTTGACAGATGGCGTCAGGCACTCTTCCAGCATCTTTTCACCTGTTCTGCGTCTCACAAATGTTCTTCTGTGTGATCCAAACACCTGAAACTTTGATTCGTCTGTCCATAACACTTTTTTCCAATCTTCCTCTGTCCAATGTCTGTGTTCTTTTGCCCATATCAATCATTTCTTTTTATTGGCCAGTCTCAGATATGGCTTTGCCACTCTGCCTAGAAGGCCAGCATCCCGGAGTCGCCTCTTCACTGTAGACGTTGACACTGGCGTTTTGCGGGTACCATTTAAAGAAGCTGCCAGTTGAGGACCTGTGAGGCGTCTATTTCTCAAACTAGAGACTCTAATATACTTGTCTTCTTGCTGAGTTGTGCACCGGGACCTTCCACTTCTCTTTCTACTCTGGTTAGATCCTGTTTGTGCTGTTCTCTGAAGGGAGTAGTACACACCGTTGTAGGAAACTTTCAGTTTCTTCGCAAATTCTCGCATGGACTAGCCTTCATTTCTAAGAACAAGAATAGACTGGCGAGTTTCACATGAAAGTTCTCTTTTTCTGGCCATTTTGAGAGTAGAATCGAACCCGCAGATGTGATGCTCCAGATACTCAACTAGCTCAAAGGAAGGCCAGTTTTATAGCTTCTCTCACCAGCAAAACAGTTTTCAGCTGTGCTAACATAATTGCACAAGGGTTTTCAAGGGTTTTCTAATCATCCATTAGTCTTCTAAGGCGATTAGCAAACACAATGTACCATTAGAACACTGGAGTGATAGTTGCTGGAAATGGGCCTCTATACACCTATGTAGATATTTCATTAAAAACCAGACGTTTCCACCTAGAATAGTCATTTACCACATTAACAATGTATAGAGTGTATTTCTGATTAATTTAATGTTATCTTCATTGAAAAAAACAGTGCTTTTCTTTGAAAAATAAGGACATTTCTAAGTGACCCCAAACTTTTGAACGGTGGTTTCTGTTGTTAGTACAGTAATAGTCATACAGTACTCATAAAGATTATTGCTGCATGTATGAGAACAAAGAAATATCTGAAAAAAGTAAAATAAACTGAGAGAAACAGGTGATGAGATGATTCAAGGACATGCTGCTCAATCTCTTAGGTGCAATACTGAAGGAAGATGATGATGATGTACAAGGGCGATGCTATGTGGACACATTTACATATCAATGAAGGAAAAGCAGCTATTTATCATTTTGCATGTGTAATATGGTTATACCACTATACATTTAGATTTAAAGGTCAAACTATTTGTAAATACCAAGAAAAAGAGATGTACAGTCTTTTTTTCTTCTTGGTTGGTCCCATCAAGAGATTCGTTAGTCCCATCTAATGTTGGTTAATCCCATCTAGACATTGGTTAGTCCCATCTAATGTTGGTTAGTCCCATCTAGATGTTGGTTAGTCCCATCTACACATTGGTTAGTCCCATCTTATGTTGGTTAGTCCCATCTAGACATTGGTTAGTCCCATCTAATGTTGGTTAGTCCCATCTAGATGTTGGTTAGTCCCATCTAACGTTGGTTAGTCCCACCAAGACTTTGGTTAGTCCCACCAAGACTTTGGTTAGTCCCATCTAATGTTGGTTAGTCCCATCTAACGTTGGTTAGTCCCACCAAGACTTTGGTTAGTCCCATCTAATGTTGGTTAGTCCCATCGAGACGTTGGTTAGTCCCATCTAGACGTTGGCTAGTCCCATCTAGCTGTGGTTTGTCCCATCTAACGTTGGCTAGTCCCATCTAACGTTGGTTAGTCCCATCTAGATGTTGGTTAGTCCCACCAAGACTTTGGTTAGTCCCATCTAATGTTGGTTAGTCCCATCTAGACATTGGTTAGTCCCATCTAATGTTGGTTAGTCCCATCTAGACATTGGTTAGTCCCATCTAACGTTGGTTAGTCCCATCTAGATGTTGCTTAGTCCCACCAAGACTTTGGTTAGTCCCATCTAATGTTGGTTAGTCCCATCTAACGTTGGTTAGTCCCACCAAGACTTTGGTTAGTCCCATCTAATGTTGGTTAGTCCCATCGAGACGTTGGTTAGTCCCATCTAGACGTTGGCTAGTCCCATCTAGCTGTGGTTAGTCCCATCTAACGTTGGCTAGTCCCATCTAACGTTGGTTAGTCCCATCTAGATGTTGGTTAGTCCCACCAAGACTTTGGTTAGTCCCATCTAATGTTGGTTAGTCCCACCAAGACTTTGGTTAGTCCCATCTAATGTTGGTTAGTCCCATCTAGACATTGGTTAGTCCCATCTAATGTTGGTTAGTCCCATCTAGACATTGGTTAGTCCCATCTAACGTTGGTTAGTCCCATCTAGATGTTGGTTAGTCCCACCAAGACTTTGGTTAGTCCCATCTAATGTTGGTTAGTCCCATCTAGACATTGGTTAGTCCCATCTAATGTTGGTTAGTCCCATCTAGACATTGGTTAGTCCCATCTAACGTTGGTTAGTCCCATCTAGATGTTGCTTAGTCCCACCAAGACTTTGGTTAGTCCCATCTAATGTTGGTTAGTCCCATCTAACGTTGGTTAGTCCCACCAAGACTTTGGTTAGTCCCATCTAATGTTGGTTAGTCCCATCGAGACGTTGGTTAGTCCCATCTAGACATTGGCTAGTCCCATCTAGCTGTGGTTAGTCCCATCTAACGTTGGCTAGTCCCATCTAACGTTGGTTAGTCCCATCTAGATGTTGGTTAGTCCCACCAAGACTTTGGTTAGTCCCATCTAATGTTGGTTAGTCCCACCAAGACTTTGGTTAGTCCCATCTAATGTTGGTTAGTCCCATCTAGACATTGGTTAGTCCCATCTCACGTTGGTTAGTCCCATCTAGATGTTGCTTAGTCCCACCAAGACTTTGGTTAGTCCCATCTAATGTTGGTTAGTCCCATCTAACGTTGGTTAGTCCCACCAAGACTTTGGTTAGTCCCATCTAATGTTGGTTAGTCCCATCTAACGTTGGTTAGTCCCACCAAGACTTTGGTTAGTCCCATCTAATGTTGGTTAGTCCCATCTAGACATTAGTTAGTCCCATCTAGACATTGGCTAGTCCCATCTAGCTGTGGTTAGTCCCATCTAAACATTGGTTAGTCCCATCTAACGTTGGTTCGTCCCATCTAGTTCACAAAGTTTATTTTAAAATATGAGGGCATTTTTTCGCTTCTGAAGAAAGGAAGCCACTAAACTTACAAGCCACAAATATAAATAAAAACGTATTAAATACACTTATTTTCTTTAACTCTCTGGCTCACTCTCTTATTTTTATTCCAGGAATACACACAAGAGACATATTTTTCCATCTCTTGTGGCATCAGAGAAGAGTTCAGTAAAAGATGACCTCCGTCCAAACACAGGTTTCTTTCAAAGTGATCGAAGAGCAATTAAGGAATTTGTAAAGAAACCATAAAAAAATCGAGATTCAACTATTTAAAGTTGGACATCTTCCTTTAATTGAATAAGCATTGAGGATAAAAAAAAAAAGTTAATTAGTTTTTTCTCCTGCTATTGGTTTTATTAGACTGTAACAATTTGCATAAAGGCACAGCTATGTCTGTTTAGGACTAAACCAAGGTCAGCACCTTTCTATTAATCTACCACTGCATGTTTTGAAGGAATATTCACTACTTACTATTGTGAAATTTGAAATTAACTTGACAGTAGGGAGGGAAACATGAAGATGTTATCACACGCTCCTGAGGACACGCACACAGTTCTGATTACACGCAATCCCACACACTCACATACTGCCCGTGCTTCGGTAGCGAGCCTTTTTTTTTTTTCATTTTAAATTTGCATACGGGGGTTGTTAATTTTCTCAAAGCCACAGACTTAATGAGTGGATGGCTGAGAAGCTGAACGGGATGCAAATAATAACATTTGATAATGCAGAGCCACAAAAGAGGGGGGAGAGGCCTCCCATTCACCGAGATGGGACTCAAGGTAAATATGCACAGTAATTATATATCAGTGCACTTTAATTATGAGGCGACACAGGGAGCGAGGAGGAGAAAGAGAAAGAAAGATAGACAGAAACACATTGAATTAGACGTAACAGCATATAAATTAAACATCTGAAATAAAGACACAATGAGGAAGAGAAAGACTAAGAGAGGGCTAAGAGAGGGATCAGTTAAAAAAAAAACGACAATGATAGACAGACACACACATTTACGCATGCACACACACGCACGGTCACACATAAATACACAGCTTCATTTCAGGAGCAAGTGTGTATGTTTCCACAGACATCAACTGGATAAAGTAATCCCTCCAGTAAATGGCACTTATTGTAGATGAGACTCATGAGTAAAAGACAAATCAATAATCTCAAGGAAGACGCTTTTGTGTGTGAGTGTGTACGCGTTTGTGTGTGTTTGTGTAAGAAGCCACACACATTTTGACTGAGCTGAGTCTGGCATTCACTGGCATTGATTTTTTTGTGTATTGTAGTTTTATTGAGCATTTACTACTCCCACAAAATCGGATTCCAACAAAATAATTAAAGCGACATGTTCAACGTGTTTTGCGTGAAAGTAGGAAAATTAGGAAAATCATAGATCTATAAAGCTGACACAAAGACAAGATATATAAACTTAAGACGTCTTTGAGATATTATAGACTGCAATTTGTTCCATGTAGTGTAACTTTTTGCTTGCAGTAACTTACGGGAAATTTGAGAACAATCAGAAACGAATTAGAAACATAGATGACAAATGAAAAGGTATAAAATAAAGGAGGATAACTGACGGAGGGTTTTCATCTTTTACATTTGCCTGCATCGACTGAGGCAAATACATCACAATGAACTAATACACACCTGAATTCAGTTAAACCACAGAATAACACACATTTTTGACCTGTGTCCATCATGAATGGAGTCAGCGCTGCTTACACATCATAACCATGCATCACACCATCGTTCTCAAAAGAGAGGGGAGCAATGAAGAGGCAGAGGGGGAAAAAAAGCAAGAGAAGCCCCTACACGCTGATATACAAAGACAATTTAAACTGATTAAATTACTGGAGAAAAGTTTTGGATGGAGGGATGGAGGGATAGAGAGATAAAGAGAGAGTGCGCTCTTCAGAATGGGGATGAGGAGGATGAGGAGAGGGTATGGAGTGGACAGATGTGCTCTAATGTGTTTTGGCGCCATCTCCGCAAGGACAAAAAAAAAAAATACACACAAGTCAGCGGAGCCAACATTTCTATTATCTACTCCTTTATGATCCATGGTGGTGGAGGAATAGAAAAGAGTCCTCTTCATTTTTTAAAAATCTTTTTGTTCTGCATTTCTTTTCTGACGTTGTCACTTTGGAGTTCATCGCGCGGAGCCTCGTAAAGAGGAGACTCGTGAATTTTGCACACGATCGAAAAGCATTCGCACACACAGATACACAAATTCCCTGTTTACATGGAAAGAAACCTAATGTGTCATCCAAGCGTCCGGCGCATCCTTTGCTGCTGATTTCAGCCAATCACACAATTAGGGAGCTGATGACCCATCTGTCCACATGATTGGCTGATGGATGTGCCCGAGTGTGTGTGTACGTGCATTGTGTGTGTGTGTGTGTGTGTGTGTGTGTGTGCGTCCCAGCGTGAAAGGGTCTGATGAGCCCCCAAACACATCTAGCCAGTGACAATTTTCTTTTGTTACCCGCAACCACCAACATTTTCAGAGAGCGACACGGAGCTAATGCGAGCCCGTGAACAACTTAATAGCACTTGAAACAGTTTGCCAACTTGGAGAAATGATTTCATTCAATTAGATAATTCCCCCCCTCTCCCACTCTTGCACATTCTCTTGTTCTCTGGAATGAGTCATTTGTGATATAATAGCCACATAATGGCTTGAAAGCTGGTTCGGCAGGAAAAAGACAGATGTAGGGTGAATAAAAAGTGAAATGGTGAGGTAGAGGAGGCTCAAGAGTTGACGCGGACGCCGCCATCGTGACAGGAAACACTTATATCTGTCTTTATAGAAAACACACACACACTTCTCTATTCTCTGTCCATTAACAGTGTGTGGTGCAGAGCGATAGGAAAAGCGATAGCATCTTCTCCGATGATATCTTTTATCGAAGTACACGCGTCCTTCAGGCGTCCATCGCGCTATCGCTCTTCTCATCTCCCCCTATCTCACTTGCCATCCGCCTCCCTCGCCTCCTCTCTCCTCACCTTGCCTCTCCCGTGCTCCTCGGTTCTTGCTCATCATCACTTTGTATTTCCGACATCTTCCCATCCCGTTGCGCCCTGTTCTTCATTGTGTCATTGTTGTTCATATTCATTTACCTACTGATGATTATTTATTTGTTTTCATCCGTGCTTTACTCGTACTTGACATCAATTTAAGCTCTGTCAGACATGGAAAAGACACGCATTTATTACTAATTATGAATTGTTGTTATAATTAGACACACGTACACTGCGGTATGAATAAATATTCAACATGGACTTGACGTCCTCAACGTTCCCAGGAATGGGAATAAAAATGCTGGGAAAACGGGTGAAACCACCCCTTTTTTTATTTTCACATAATCCGTGTTCCCAAGGTCAAGGTCAATGAAACTCCGCGCCAAGTGGTTCACGCTGAAGAAAACTACGGGATAGCTACAACCTGAAGTTGCATGATTTGGACTATTATGCACCGAAATGAAAATTTAAGTGTGACTCGATGCAATGGATGAGACTCGCGGATCAAATGCAATTTATCAGTTGAGTTATTCCAAAGTCTTTTGTTGTTGCCTTTGTGTTATTGTCTTAAATTTCCTATTTCCTGCTTTAGTGATTGTTTCCCTCATTGCAAAGTGTTTCACCTGTGCCCAGTTGTCTCTTCATCCCTTGCGTATTTAGTCTCTGAGCTGCCCAGTCCTGGTTGTCAGTTCCTCTGTTGTGTTCCTGCCACATTCCCTGGTGTTTCCTGTCCATGCTCCTGAGTTTTAAATTCCTGAGTTTCTTTGTGCCTGCCTACATTTTGTGTAAAATTCTATAAAAAATACTACACTACTCCTGACATACAGAAAAACACAAATGAAGACTTGAATAAAATGAATAGTTTTCAGCTTCTAACGCAGGTTCTGGATCTTCTTGAGCTGGAATCAAAATGAGGCACTGACACAAGGCATTTCAGGCCATTTCTAAGCCTTTCTTCACTTTGGTTGGATTTTATAAATGATAGTAGCCTGAAAGTGTTTTTTGGGAGTGATGAGAACAAAAGCGGGATTTGAATTCTTTAGGCTCGTTTTGTATTTAACATGTACAAAAACCTTCTGAAGAGAGACTGGCTCTGACTTTAAACAGCACACACACACACACACACACACACACACACACACACACACACACACACACACACACACACTCTAATCAATTTCTGCATTTTTCTTCAAGTGGTCACTTCAGGTAAAAGGCTAAATTGGCCGATCGCTGCTATCAAGGATTTTCTGCTAAGTACTGTACTCTGGCGAGAGGAGGAGGGGAGGGGGTGGACGAGATGGAAGAAAGCTTCTCTCTCTACCTCTTGTCTCTCCCCGTCTTTCTCCTTTTTTCTTCATCACCTTTGCCCACACACACATGTGTACAGCTCCTCCAGGAGGCAATCAAGCTCTTGTGGAGAGGTTGGAGTAGTTCACATGAATGTCGTGCTCCGAGTGGTTACTTGAGTCAGGAGGTCATGTCTTAGCCGCCACCCCCTCTTGCCCGTAATCATCCTCCATTACCCAATTTGTGTGTGAGTGAGTGCGCATGTGTGTGTCTGCATTTAGCCCCCCGATGTGTGTTTGTGTGTTTTCTTGCTTTGAAAATCTGTACATTTGTGTTTGCACTTATCTCCATGCATGTATGCATATCCCTGTGAATAATGCGTGTTTGCATATGAATAGTGCAGGTGTGTGTGTGTGTCTGTCTGAGCCACGGAGGTAAGGGAGGAAATGATGGGAGAGAGAGAGAAGGGGAGAGATTAAGGAGGTTACGCGTGAGATGGCTGATGGGAAGGAAGGGCCGGGTGCGCGGAGAGGAGCGAGGGCAAGAGGAGAGCAGGGGGTGAGGAAGGGGCGTGAAAGAGGGATGGAGAGAGCGAGGAAGAGAGAGCTCTTGAGAGGAAGAGGGTGCTAATTAAGTTCCTTCTCCCTCTGTCTCTTTGCACTTTGAATGAGTTGTGAGAGTTTGAAAAGTAGCACAATTCATCGATGAAGAAGAGAAACAATTAACCGGATTTCTTAAATCATCATTATTATGAGGAAATCTGCATTTTCAGGAATCAGTAAATCAACATTTCTGCATTATTGATGAACTGATGCAGAACTTTTTTACGTCTGATTTTGTCTTAAAAATCTGAATCCATCTTAAATCCTACCCACAGGCTGAAAAGATGTAAAGGTCTCCACTGATGGAAATGTCGAAAAATGCAACGTTTAGGAGTCAGGAAAACATTCCTGGACCCACCCTGTAATGGAAATGTGCACATCACATGTTCTAACTTGGGCAACTGTTGAATTACTGTAACTAAGCAGAAACAGTGATGAAAACACATCTTTTACTTCTTTGTGCAAGACGTATGTAGACAGGGAGTTGCCTGCTTCCCTACAGTGGCCTGAAGGACACTGTTTTAGTACCCAAGGTAAAGATCACATATAAATTAACATTAGATAATGAGACTCAACCATGCTCATTTGCACATTAATGTGTTTGCGAGTCCATCTGCAGATGCTGACCAGATGTTAACCAGATTGGCACTGAAATATAATTTGTTTCCTCCACCAAGTTGCAATCAAACAGACAGGGGTGACAACAACCTCCCAAAATAAGGCGATTAGTGGACTCAACAGACTCGCAAAAGAAAATCCCATTTAAAGAGGGCAGCCAACACTGATGATGTATAGGCTAACCTGTAGCCATGCCCTTGTCAAAACACAACCATGGTACCCACTGATGGATGGACAGAGGGATGGACAGAAGGATGGAGACAAAGTAAAAGGAGAGTGGCTTGAGGAAGGAGGAAGGGATGATGAATGGAGGCAGCGTTGAAAGCCTGAAACGACGTGATTGATGGAAAGGGAGACGAATCAGTGGGAGACAGCAGGTGATGGGGCAAATACAATGTAGAAGGTGTGTGTCAGTGTGTGTGTGTGTGTGTGTGTTCTTGCACTGAAGGGACAGACTCGGCCCTGACACCACGACTGATGTTTTTGTGGAGGAGAGAGGCATGTGTGTATTTAAGGGTCAAGAAGCTGCTGATCTCAGCATACGGCTACTTTTTTTTTTCTGATGATAAATCACTCTGATCCCAGCAGGAGGAACAAAATCCCCCCTCATCTGTCTTTCTCCCCTTCTACCTCTCCATGCTCCTCTTTCTCCTTTACACTGCAGGAGTCTGGTCTTTGACAAAGGGCTAAAAAATGGAGTCAAGAGGTGGCAAAGCCTCCAACTGGAGGAGCATCTTGCACAAAGGCAGGGGAGTCCAGCTTGTCAGGCAACCAGACCTTTTTGGGGCTTACTCATGCAGCTCTCCTCCTTCTGCCTTCACTGAAATGAGCCTGAATTAAAATGAAAGATGATGAATCTAAAATATATGCTGGCTTTGGGAAGTAGTCAGTTGTGCGACTTCTAAGGTCTGGTGTTTGTATTTTTTTGCCTCTGAGTACTTCAAATAAACAAATAAACTATGCAAGGACAGTTTGGAGCTGCAGAGTTTGGAGCGCTGCGACGAAACCTGCCCGTCACAGAATGTACAATGGAAGAAAAAGTTAATATTATTTGTCTGAGTTGTCTGAATTATGTGACAAGGCCTGGGGAGGAAAACTACATCGTGGAAACACATTTTGAGACAAATCGGCTTATCCGGCTGTTTGTTAACAGTCTTGATATGTATATAAATGTATTGTACTGAAGAGTCTAAAGTCTTCCTGGTATCTCTATGAGGCCATTCTTAGGCAGAGCAGTGCTTTGAGCAACATGGAAAACATCTTCCAAAGGTGTTTGATTAACAGACAAGCAACAGTTGAAGTAGTAAATGTTTTAAAACGATAACTTAATGATCAAATATGTTGATGATTAATTACTGAGCTGAACCGTTTGAGCCCTTGAGTAAATTGGGTAAAACGTTCCCAGCACAGCTCGTTCAGCAATTCAGTGGCGAGCGTTCTCATCGCCACTTTACAGGCATCTCCCCGGTGGCCATGTCCAAACAATCCTCCAGTCTGAGCATCTCCAAGACACACACTACATCCTGAGAGCTCCCTCCTGTCTTCCTCCTTCTCTCTCTCTCTCTCATCTTCCTCACACGCCACCTCTATCATCGCTCTTCCTTCTTCCTGTTCTTTTTCCTCCCTTTAGGTTTATTATCTTCATAAACTCACTTGTTTGTCAGTCATTGTCACATCCTCAGCGGCCTCCCAAGAGTATTAAATTTCAGCGCATGTGCTCGTGTTTGCTCTGCAGGGACATTCTTTGCGGTGTCAGGAGTGTCACCTTTTAAGAAGAACGGCAATCAAACAATGTCTCCCTCTTCTTCTGCACTCATCCCTCTCTCTTCTCGTCTTTCCAGAGGATTAACCCATTTATTTGTTCTTCTCATCCTCTGGGATGCGTGCTTGTTCCCTCATCTTTTATCCTCCGTTTCATGTCCTTCCATTCTCCTGTCTTAGCAGCAGTTGTGTGTGACTTTGCCAGACCGCTGTAGCATTACAAACTTATCAATTCTTTGACAGTGTTGAAAGGGGACATGTTTAACGTAACGCATGCGACACGGAGCGCAGTACAATTTGTATCGAAAAAAGGCCGGAGGCAGGTTTTTCCGCGAAAAAGCGAAAATTGTGTTCAGTCACTATACAGCTGCATAAGAGGGAATATAATGTACACTTGCCAAATGTAGAATTTTAAATATATAACTTTCTAACAAAAAATTGCATTTCCTGCACTTAACTGTTAAATCTTATACTGGAATATATAACACATTAACTGTCAATCACGACTTGTCAAGCCATTTTTATAGCATCAAATAAGCAACTAAAACTTCATCAACTTCAACATCATCAGCGTGATAACAATTACCCCAAATGTACTTTTACGTTATAGTTTGGTCCATGCCCCATCCACGAACATGGAGGAGGCAGGGTTTATGCCCTGTGCTGTGGGGATCAGGACTCTTTGGCTCCACTTCACTTTATGAGGAGCAGTCATGTCATCCATCTTTATAGAATGTGTTTTTATTTACATCTATAATATATATTTGTGATAAACAGCCTGAAATATGAAGCCTGAACATTTAAGTTAAGGGATTTTCTGAAACACTGTGGCATTTTAAGTCAAGAAAATATTATATGGCCGCAATGTGGAGCCTATTTTAATCAGCATAAAGAAATTGAAAAAAGCAAAGGGGGTATTTTCGGAGAGACCGAGCAAACGCACAGGAACTTCATTTCCCCACTGGATCATTCCTGCTTTTAAAACAACACCATCTCCAGGACGTTTCCATCCAATCCCACGGAATAAAACAATAAGAAAGGAAACTCTCCTCCTTTTTCTATTTGACTCTCCAAGTCACTTGGAAGGCATTATTCCCCCGATCTCCCATTCCCGCCGAGAATCACATTGTTCCAGCAAGTATAAATAGAAATCAAGAAAGAGTGAGCTGGAGACACAAACTTCCCCCCCCCCCCCCCCCCTTTAAAGCGAATCCACTTTTTAAAAACCATCTTCGTCCGCAGAGTCCAAAACGGTAAGCCGGGGAATAAACTTCCACTAATGCTTGTCCATGTTTTCCTTCAAACAGGACTTCAGTTGCAGTAGAAAGGACTGCTGTCTTGGCTGCCATTATGCCGTATAGACAGACAGTATGGCACTAGAAAGAGACGTGTCAGAAACCATATGCTCGCTTGAACACAATGGCTGTCGCGTAGCCGTGTCTATCCTCAAGACGGCACGGGCAGACACACACGAACACACACTCAGGTGAAGGCAGCAACACACACATTCTCAACCACATATTAATGAAACTAAAAATCCCACCACTCTCTATTCAAAGGTAGAAAATGTCCTCCTTCACTTATGTGTCTATATGTCAGTTGCTGCTGTCGTTTTTTGTTTTTCCTTCTTCTCTTACATTTTCTGGCTCTCCCTCCCTTCTTTCTTTCCCTTTCTTTTGCTCACTTGCCTGCTTGTCGCTCTCCTCTCCCCCTCTCTCCTCTGTTTCTGTGCCATGTAGGGAAAACAGGACGCATTCGATAGACCAGGAGGCTCCTCACTGTCCCTGGGCACCTGGCAAGTGTGTGTGTGTGTGTGTGTGTGTGTGTGTGTGTGTGTGTGTGTGTGTGTGTGTGTGTGTGTGTGTGTGTGTGTGAGCGAGATAGATGGACACAGCTGTCAGCTTAACACTTCCTGTTGTCCCTCCACTGACCTTGCGTTAACCTGGAAATATTTCTCAACACCATAGCTGAAGTCTTCCTGTTTGGACCCGCTCCAGGGCTAAGTAGCTCGCCTGTCTCTCTCACACACACACACACAAGCAAATGCAAGGATGTATCTGCTTTTGTCTGCCGACCCACAACGAGCCGGGAAAAGGAAATTGTGTCAAACAGTATCAGATACATACACTTGTCTTGCTAAGTGTCTCTGTGTGTCCGACCTGAAACTTCATCTGTGAGAAACACGGCCTCACCTCCTCCCTCGCCTGACCCTGCTTCAACCCTACAACCTGATATGCTCCTTGTTTGTTTTACTCCTGCATCCCGTGCTACAAGATTCCAATCCTACATTTGAAAATCTTCGAAACACACCTTTTTTCGGCTTGAGTGACATATTTTCCACGTCCTCAGTGTCGTAGTAAAACACTTTTCTTCCACTCTCTTGTGTGCAAATGAATAAAACAGCGACGATAAATGAATAACTAGTCGTATGAATAAAAAACAAAAGGTGACATGACCAATATGAACGGCCCTCTAGATATACCGCTCTATGTATGCAAATGGTAGTAATATACCTTTGTACAAACATGTAAGTGTTTGTGTGTGTGTATATGTGTGTGTGTGTCCAGAAAGCTGGGTGGAGAGCAGAGCCCCACTCCAGAGGCCTTGTCGGGCGTCAAGGCCTGGGGCTCGCCTGAAGGCACAGCCCGTCTGGAGGAGCCCTTTGCTGGGCAGCAGCTGAATAAAAGATGGACGGGAAGTGTCAGTCTGGAAGGCCAGGAGCCCTGGGAGGCCCGACACCTCAGTGCTGAAGACAAACAGATGCTAGTTGAGACAGAAAAGAAAGAGAGCAAGAAAGACCGGGATAAAGAGAGAGCGAAGTCATAGAAGAAATGAAACAGCAAAAGATAGAAAGAAACAGCAATTGGTGGCAATCACTGAGTGTAAGATGATATTGCAGGTTCCCCCTCCGTCAAAATTGAACAAGACTAAATTTTTAACAATTAAAACCATCCTAGAATGGTGGGAGTATTATTCATATTCTGTGCTTAAATAGGTCCCTCTGAAAAACGTTAATTCAAATTCTCCAAACACTTCACAAGAAAGCCAGTACTCATTGGTGTCCTGTCAGATGAATTGTATTCCAAAAAATATGGTAACTGATGCAAGCCTCTTTAACCCATCATCATTGTGTGGTATATTCAGCTAACGTAAATTGTTAACATAGGGGTAAATTATAATGACCTGTTTATAAGCTAGGGGGCCCTCATTCCTGGATTCTCAGGAATCCCTGGTTCTTATTCCAGATATTACTTGTTAAATTCTCTCCCTCGGAGAATGCTCTTTGACCTGTTCGATGGTGAGGTTCCTTTTACGAAGCATGTCTTTAGAGGCCCCTATGTGTGATGTCATTGTATCTCAAGTCTTTGGCGAAAACATCTTCCCTATAAGAATGCTTGTCCGGCACCGGCGAGGCAGACTTCTGCATTGTCTGAGAACGTCTCCAGGTATACCATGGTACCTGTCCTGACCTGTAACTTCTGTGTAATAAACCTTATTATACAAGCAAGAATGGTGTCCGCGAAGATTCCTTCATCATCATCTACAACATCACTGCTGCCTAAAGATACAACAATTGAGATGATCATATTTCGCATGCAAACGCTTTACCTTGGAACTAATTCGCACAGAGAAACCTGAATTGTCGGAGTAGCAGAAGAAAAGCAGAAACAAAAATAGACGATACAAGTACAGGAACCTCAAAACTGTACTCAAATAAATTTATTATTGTAATGTAACAAGTGTGTTTCATGAAGATTGCTGTTCAGCATTATAAAACAGCTGTTTCTCATTTATGGAGACAAGGATTTTTTTGTGACCTTTCAGGTTTTTATTTGTTCCTTTCATGGATCTCTTTGTCTTCTTCTTGTTCCCTTTATACTCACTGGGATATTATCATATTATTATTCTATCTGCGCAAAAAAAAACTCAAAGCCAAGTTCAAGAAGTATTTTGCTTTTACCTATATTCAAGAAACGTTTGATGCAATATTTAATCTCTAATCATAACAGTTAATTGGCCACAATTAATTACATTTTCTATATAGTATATTGTGTATTTATCAACAGAGTTTCAACCTATACATTTAAAATTTTAAACTTTAAAATCAGTACAGTTATTACGGCATAGTTTCCATTTTCAAACCCCTAATTTTCTATGTACAGTATAACCTCTCTCTCCTCCTCTGTGCTGTAAAACAGGGGCGCACGAGTTAGTGCGTGCTAATGACTCGAGTGTGTGGGCAGGGATGAGTACTGCGTGTGTGTGTGTGTGTGTTAGTGTACGCGTGTGTGTACAAGTGTTTTGCATTTGAATGGAGGCTGAAGAGCCCCGATGTGTTTCACTAGCACTCTGCACAAACACAGCTAGTGTTTCATAAACACCTTTCACACCTCCTCAAGTGTGTGTGCGTGCAGACACAGACACATTATCATCGATTGCACGCAACGAGGGTGTGGGCTGTTTTCATGAGGTGCGACGGTAATGCAAATCGCTCAATGTTGTGTAATAGGATGTGTTACACCGCAGAGGAACTCTTCCTTACAGGTAATACACATTAAAATGGCATTCACTGCCACTAGATGTCGCTCTACAGCACCAGCATCTACACCAAAACAAATCCTTCAGCGGCCTCCATTCAGCCAATGGCAGCCGGAGCCATTGTGGAAAAATGACAACACACACAGCGGGAGCCATTGTGGTAAACTATATCAGGCGTTGAAAAATATAGTCAACTGCCAGAGTTATTTCTTTTAATTTAGGTTGTGAAGGTGAAAACTGGACGACTGTCAGTAAAACAACATTTGCAGCTTTGATGCTTTTTGGCTTTATTACCAATATCATAAAGATAATTAGATGCCACTCTAATATATTTTAAGTAACTTGACCAAACATGTTATTTGGTAATTACATCCATATGTTTCATTGTTCTCAATTTACAAGTTTGCAGTCGATTGGGATATTCCGCTGACTGTCTTGACTTTATTAGTTGGAGGTGAAGAACGGATAAAAATAAAAAACAAGGTTTGGCAAAAGAACAGATAGAGTAAAAAGAAAAAGGGGGGAAAAGTCCTTTGATATAAGAAAAAGGAGAAAACACGGCACATAAAATACTCGAGGATGGTTGGAGAGATGCGAGAGAGAGAATAACAGGAGATGGGAGAGCGACTGAGACAGAGGTGGAGGGGAGGAGCACATCCTGCATTAGTTATCTCAGCCTCTCAGTGTTAGCTGATAGAATTGAAGTGCTTAGCATATATGCTAATCGTTCACACAGGCGCCGGATTATCACCACGCTCTGCCAAGAGTCCTCTCCCTCCGCCCAATCCCTCCATCCAGTCCTCGCATCCACTCCTCTAGCGATACCTTGCTCTTTACCTTGCCACTCACCAGAAATCCCTGTGTTTATCTTCTTCTTTTGTTCTTCTTCTTATTTATCCACATTTTCCTCCTTTTTCTCTCTCTCTCAGAATTTACACCCTTCTTTCGTTCTATCTATCATTGTCCCTCCATCTCCCTTTGTTATAACGCAAATTGAGCAAGACATGAAGAGGTCATCATGAGTAGTGAACAGGGAAAAGCACACTCTAGTAGTATATAAAAACAAATATATTTGAGTGTGAACGAGGGACAGATTCGGAGGTGGCAGAACAAGAGAGAGAGAGAGCCGAGCTGTTGTTTTCAGCGAGAGGGGGATCGAGTTCAAGCTCTGAGGTTATCTCGCTCATCCATGGTGGCCGCTGTGCAAATATTTTACTAAAGATTTCATGGCAACACACGCGCACACCACACTCATGCTTGAGCTTTTTTTCCTCTGTGGCCCTGATGCTCTACCAGCAACACACACACACACACACACACACACACACACACACACACACACACATGCAGCATCCAGGCCAAAGTCCTTTAAAATCCACAGGATATTTCAAGCTCCCATTTGTGGAGGTGATTTCAGGTCCTTAGCCAGAGCGGTGGCCTGGGGTTGGGTGGAAGGAGGGTGTGAATAGTTACACAGACTGCCCTTCAACACAGTGCTGGCGGGTGGAGGGGTTAAACGTTTCAGGGAGAGGAGGGAGGGCTGGAAAAGTGGGCCCCTAACTCTATCCAGTGCTATTGTCAGGGGGCCCTTAACTTTGATGTTGTTCCCCTGCTTTAACTGCAGGAGGATTATCGTCACTGATTAAAAAATTTTGTGATTGACAGAAGTTCGGATGATTGATCTCAGCAAAACTGGGGGAAATTCTACTTCATTTATCAACCATTCCCTGAAAAGACAAAAAAAGCAACATTGAATTGATCCTAATAGTCAATTAATCAATCAAAAATGTATTTGTATAGTATTTATATTTGTAAAAGTTGGCAACATATTCGCAAATTACTCTTGTTAGCTAGTACCCTGGGTGACATGGTAGTACAGTTTGCGTGTTCCCTCCGTGTTCGTGTGAGATTTCTGTGGATACTCCGACTTCCTCCCACAGTCCAAAAACATGCAGATTGGGGTTAGGCCTTGTTATTTCAGATAATGGTTTAAAGATTGAGCGGGAAACTCTGAAAGTACAGGTCGTTTTTTGGTCTTTTCATTAAAAATTTTGAAAACTAGAATGGAACTTGGAGGATGCATTGCTCACAGGCCCTTTCTTGCTATGTTTGAGAAAGAATTTTGTTTGTTTCAAAATTTGCCAGCATATTTCAGTGATGCTCATAAAAGGACATGTTTCCTCTGCAATTTTTTTAAATGTAGTACTTGATTCATTCAGTATTTAAAAAAAAACTATCAGCCAATGTAAAACGAATACGACACAACCGACAGCACTGCTTTCCTCAGTCACAACACTGCCACTGGCAACATGGAGTAATTGTATGGATTCACACACACACATACATATGTATCGGCATATAGAGAATTTATAAATAAGTGGATAATGAAGATGCCTTTTGATTGCAGCAGAATTATTTGTCATGGGAAAGCAGACACACACACAACACACTAATTTTAGCTTATTATTCTTCTTCCGTCGCCCTCGGGCAATCTGTGTCTTCTGCGAGACAGCGTTTCCTTAGACGTCAGCTATAATGGCTTTGAATGATGTTTGCGCACGCTCAGAACACAAAAACAACAAACCTTGACCCATTAGTGTCCGTCTGGATTAAACACATCTGTCTCCTGCTCTGCGAGTTCACTTCTCTCAAGGCTCAAGCTCCACATGCGAACTTACTTGCAGACGGACGTGTGCTGACATCGGTCTCTGAACATGTGTAAGGACAACAGACACTGACACACACGCAAAAACACAAAAGGGATCGTAGCAATGGTTCTTGAGCAGGAAGGAGCAGAAAAACTGCCAAACAACTGTTGGCACGTTCTCTGGGAAATGCTGTCAGTGCAGATCAGCACCCTGGACAGCGCTAGTTGCAGTGTTGAATCCAAAATAATAATTTTCATCTGATTTCCATTGTTTTGGACATAATTTAGACTGGTTATGGAAACACTGTGATCAATAAAGTAGGGCTGCGCTCACACTGACAGGAGGCCAGCATGAAAGGCACCATGTTCCTCTGTACCTTGCTCTCGGCAGCAGACTTACATCCTCTGGATTCACAGATCTGTTCAAACTACATTTTCTGGATTAAACAGCATAAACACTCGATGCACCCCTCTGTTGATGTTAGAAATATTTGTATTGTGTTAATGTGCTCTGTTTGGAGGGATCCCTGACTTGTGATTCTCTGTGTTTTTTCCATGAGAACATTAGTCGTAGCTTGTACAGATTGTTAAATTAGGAGGCAAATTGCAATTTGTGAATACGGGCCATACATTTAAAATTAAAATTTGACTTGATACAACACTTCATTACTCACCAGTACCTCAAGCATTGTCCCCGCTGAGCTGAATATGATCTGAACTTCTACTAAATACTGAGAGAAGGGAACACCACAACATTGCCCGACAACGCCAGACAGATAGTTGTAAATGTTTAGCCAGGTTATCTAACCACTGTATTTAATATTAAAAACTCAAATGAGTCGGTCTGTAAACTGTGGTTGATGTTAACAGTGGAAAGTTTTGATCAGCATTATCATCAGGAAGTACTGCAAAAATAACACTTCCAAGAGGATCCAAGAGGTTGGATAAAACTGTAATTTCCCTTTAAATCAAATGCACCATATCTTCCACAGCTATCGTCTTAACACCAGCCAGTGTATGTTTTCTGTGAAAAGAAATCCACCCTCCTAAAAATGAGACCTTTTTCTGTGACAGTTGACTTTCATCATGTTACATGACGTGGGGCTCCTTCGATTATGACTTGTGCAGCTTTGAGATAAATATGAATGTATATTTTCTTCCTCTTCTCATCTCCCTCTGTCTTGTCATCTCTTGCGTCTTCACTCCCTGTTCCTCCCACCACCCAGTTTTATTCCTCTCTCTTTCTCTCTCTGACACCTTATTTCTCTCACCCTCCTCACACACAGACTACAGCAGGGTCTTGGTGTGAGGTCACAGGCAGCCTTCTTGTAGCATATGGACGTGTTACCTTCCAAGAAAACCCCAGCCAGATGAGACCACACATGCAGAAGCATACACACACACACACACTTACAGAGTGCATTGAGTAACACTACACACCACTAAAAATAAAAAACACTCACATACTGGCAGAGGAAGTGTGTGAGATTAAAGAAACCCAGAAGCTATCTGATCTCTCGTCTCATCCTCACTGTGACCGAGGGGCTCAATCTACTTGACTTCGAGTAATCTTGGTGTTAAGACACACATACATGCACACACGCTGCGCTCAATATGCCGGTAATCCACTGAAGACCGGCTGAAGAAGTGTGAGCACACACTGAAACACACAAACGCACGCTTAATCACGCACACAAGCAAACCTATAAACGTCTAATAATCTGGCCTGCTGTGAACTCGTTGATTTCTTAAAGCAGTCTAGGCATCACAATGCATCCACATACACTCACATGCTGATCAGTGCTAACACACACAGACACACACACACACACACACACACTCCAACAGAGCCTTGTAATCTTAACTACATTTCTCAAACACACAGAGAAGTTAAATGGTATTGAATAATCTTCAGCAGGGTTCAGTGGGAGCTCTTGGACACAGACACTCAAGCATATGCAGAAGGACACACACACACACACACACATGCTCACACTCATACACACACACAGAGCTGGTAATCTTCCAGCCAGCTGAAGTGTAATCAAGAAAGAGACAGCCATATGTCTGAGGGTGCTGAGCCTTGGCCTCTTCTCCTTCTCAACTGTTTTGCTCTCAGTCTCTCAGTTTCCCCTCTACTTCGTTTCCTCAATTTCTGTCTCTAGCAAGGTTAAGGTGGAGAAAACTGCCTCCTTTTACACACCAGATTTTCTTATAGCAGGATAATAGTGGTACATTGAATAAAAATGCACAAGAATGCATTAATACAATGCTACAAGTGTAATTGGCTGCATTCACTTTGCTGGATTTCATTACCACTGGAGATATCCTATCCATTTTTGCTTCACTGGAGCTCTCGGCTCATGTGTTCTAATGTTAAATGGCAATCACCTATAACTGAATTATACATGCAGGTGAATGTATTTGTATTTCTGTTTATCTATTGGGTAGTTTTTAAGTATGTGTGTTTGTGTGTGTCCCAGTCCCCTGTGTGGAGACAGCTGGTGTGGCACTGACCCCGGCTGGAAGGAAGCCTCGCGCTTTTTCATGCCTCCCTTCCCACAATTCCCGGGGCCGAAGGTTTTCCAGGGCGACGATGCATTTTAGGGACTCTTTCATTTATAAATCAACTCTTAAATATTCCCTGATTGTAAAGATTTAGCCCAATTCCATAAAAGCAAAGAGCCCAAATAATTTTGAGTCTCCTCCTCCGGTCTATCCCTCAATCCCCTCGTCCATTTCTTTTTCTTATTGTCTATTTTTTCCTCTCCTCTTTCAGTCTTTCCTTAATCCTCCACCCGTCTGCTCCCTTCTGACTGATGAAATGACCATATCTAATCCTCCGGTCCCCTTGGGAGAGATGTAACTGTATTAAGACAGTAAATCCATGTCCTTACAACTGCTACAGATGTCTTTCTTTATTATCCCCTCTTTCTCTTTCTATCCCCTGTCTCTTCACATCTTCCTCCCAAATCTTCTAAATCTGTTCTTCATAATCTTATGACTTTTATTATCTGAGCTCCTGAAAGGGCAAATGCATAATCTCAAATTTTATTTTTGGGCATTTATGGATTTGTTTTGGTGTTTGTCTTTTGTCCGTTTCATAATTCCTCAGTGTTCATGACCTAAAGAGAAGACAATCTGCTTTTGAGGAATGAGGGAAATCTGCATGTTCATCTAATTTGCACCTCGAGAAAAAAACAATATTGGTCTTTTAGTTCTTTCATGTGTAAGTATGAAGAAAGTTCAGTGAAAGTAACAGGGTACACTTTGATGACATCTATTTTTAAGATATTTCTTATTTAATATATTACCAGAGATAGTGAGGTACTGTACATTTATCAGTGACTCAAAACCCCCGACCAGAATGATCAGAACAGAGGAGAAATATGCATACAAGTAGTACCTCCACCAAGGCCCAACAGTCTGCTTTGAACCAATCTGCACCAAATTCCACACACTCATTGATATCAGTTACCTAAATATGCCTGAAATTTGGGAAAATGCCCCTTTGTCCATGCAAAAATCTAATAGATTCTTTCATGGCCTATGTCCCACCCGACAGAATAAGTTAAAGAAAGTGGTTTTAAAATTCTTCCTAAAAGTTTTGTGGTAATCCGTCCTGTACTTTTTGTGTAATTTGCTTACAAACCAACCAACCAACAAACGGACTGGTACAAAAACACAACTTCCACAAAGTTTTCTGATTCAACAAAAGAATTCATGCCTTCCCGATTGGCCGCAGAGGTGGCAGATCACTACTATTCACCGGTTTGCCTCCAACAGCTGAAGCACACTGTACATATTTATCATCCCCTCTTCTCGCCCCCCCCCCACTCCAAGAACGCAGCGGCTCTGTGCAGATGTGTCTTTTTCTTCTTCATTACACATTGGCCACTCATCCTGGTGGACGCTGAGCGAGAGCGAGTGCGTATGTGTGTTTCCTTTGGAGTCCTTCCAGGTGTCTCAGTGCCACCCCGCTGATTAGACAAGCAGAAGAAAAGCTCTGTGTTTTTCTGCTCCATCAGCTGCAACCGCTGCTTCGCCGCCACACGCAGGTGCCAAGGAGGAAAGGAGCAAAGTCGTACGACGAACTGATGGCTACAGCGTGGTCTTTACAGTTCTCAGGGTTATATTTTCCACGTGTTTAATTAGATTTGATCTCAGGAAGTGCCGTTTATCATTATGTTCTGTTATAACGGTGAATTGTTTGAGTCCTTGTTACTGTGCTTGTTGACATGTAGCCTGTGCCACTGGACTACGCCATTTGCCTCAACGCCTTAGGCAGACAGGCGAGCAAAAAGCGACGCACACACATTCTTGCAAGGGGCGAACGAGGTTAAAGAAGGAGACGGGACCAGCTGCTCGCTCTCTGATGCACAGGGAGTGAGAGGGGATTTAGAGCAGTGAGGAGACGGGAAAGACGAGAGATGATGGGATGTTGGAGAGAGAAAGAGGAGGAAGAGGAGAGCAGGAGGAGGGTAG
This sequence comes from Verasper variegatus, assembly GCA_026259375.1. Classification (NCBI taxonomy): domain Eukaryota; kingdom Metazoa; phylum Chordata; class Actinopteri; order Pleuronectiformes; family Pleuronectidae; genus Verasper; species Verasper variegatus. Next base: position 28,064,266 of record CM048038.1, on the reverse strand, counting down.
AGAGCACAGCAGTGAGGGGGTAACAGGGAGACCAAATAAATATGGTGAGGAAAATGTGTGAACTGCTTAATAACAAGTAGCAAAGTGATCATCAGTTTGTGTTGTCCAAATAGAATAAGAGAAGTGCTGCTAATTAATTTCATTGATAAATTAGTGGAAAGCATTTTACATGTAACTTAAAACAGTACATAACTAGCTCTTTAAATTAAAAAATATAGAGGAATTTACACAGAAGAGAATCTCAGAAATTACATTCATTACCTCAACCTTCATTTTTACAGTTTGATTTTATTCCTAATAATAAAACAAACAAGTAGGAACCTCCTCCACTGACAAAGATACACACTCTCTCTAGAGTTTTCTTTTGAGGATCAAGTTTTTCTAAGATTGTCTTAATAGGTTTTTAAGGTTTCCCAGATCTTGTCCTCTTTAAGGAAAGCTCAGTATGTACATTTTATACTCTAAATGTGAAACGTACACAACTGCTGGTTAAAGGCAAAGATGAGGACACTGACACACAGGGAGACATGAAACACTGGAGATTTTTGTTACGTGTGAAAACTTCAGTCCAGAAAAATGACAGGAATAAAGGAATTCTTATACTGTAAGTATGTTTCACATTAATATAATACAGCCGCTGCATTATTGTCCTGCGCTCTGGTTTCGCCTAGATTCACGCCACCCTTCCATTCAGCAACATAATTAAAACGTCACTGACAACACTCTTCTTTCCACCACCACTAAAACAACCAGCAGACTTTCCACCCTCTCTTCCTGCGCAGCTCTTTACACCTCTAATGACAAACAACGTCACATGACACTCATCTCACCTTTCGAACCTGCGGTTTGAAGGGAGATGAGGGCGGTTTCCACAGGAAATGGAACAAAGCTACACGAGCACTGCTATTTAGTATTTTAGACACCACACAGACAGAGAGACAGACAGTTCAGGCATGATTTATACAAATTTATTCTGGGTTTATACGTATAGAAAAATCTGACTCCTATGAAGCATTTTGTACTATTGAGCTCTGAACTCAGAGAAGACCGATGAGAATTCAAAACAGAACTTTTCAGCGACAAAAAACACTGAGAAAAACAAACAAATCATTTTTGACTCCATTATTTTTTCTATATTTCTGATATATATGTAAATTAATGACATATATACATTATGAAAGTGGTATTTTTACTAACCTCAAAGGTTCAACGTTCACAAGTCCTTGACATAAACTCTGCCAATAAATACTTTTTTCATTTTCCAACAAGAAGTAAAGATTCAAAATTTTGTAGAAATAGGTTCAGTGCTTTGAAAACTGATTGTTCTCGTCTTAAACAAACATGTAGCTGTTTCATATCCTCACAACATTTAGTGAAACTCTTCTATAGCTTAATTTACAACAAACTGAACTGTGCTGCCACTTAATCTTAACTTTCCACTTTGCTGTGGAACATAAGTCAAAGATCTCAAAAATGAGGCGTGTTCCTATTTTCCATTTTTAATGCGAGGAAGATGATGTGCGTCAGTTCTTAATGACACAGGAAACTGGTGGAGAGCTGCCAGCGAGTCTGGTCAGAAGAGCTGAACTCTAAACTCCATCTTTTGGCCCACTTGTCTGAGAAAAATCCTTTGTGTTTGTGGCAACTTTGTCCAAAAGCCTGATGTGTACATTGGGCAATAGGTTTATGATTCTAGTTTTTCTTGGGTCCTTCACTTTACTGTGCTGTCTCATCTATTTAAAGACTTTCCACACTGTTAAAAAGCCTGATTTGAGCTATGGACACGCTGGCCTGGTGATTTCCTCCTGTGCATAATGGGCGCTGACAGATTTACTCTTCCTGATGTTGGACAAAAAGTATAAGAAAGCACACCACACCTAGAGTACTCACATGAATGCACACAAATCTACAACCTACAAAGGCTACGTACGCTGGCGGGGTATAAATTAAGCCTCGTCATTTCAGCACAGGAAATACACACGCTGTCATGGCGAGTCCCGTGGGCAATAAAGGGCAGTGTTTTTATAATGGTATTGTTCAGATGATGTTCAGGAAACAGTTAGGATAACAGTGCATGTTTTTCATTCACCACCTGTAGCCTCCCACTCTTAGAAACTGAAAATCATGAAACAAGTCAAAGTCTTTTTTTTCAAATAAGTAAAGTTTCACAATATGTGCATCAATTTCATTAAAAAAACATAACAGATTCATCCTGCACTGCTTCCTGTTCGGGGTCAGACTAGAGGTTAAATATCTTTTGCTTCCTAGGTCAAAGATTGGGGGCAGGTGTAGGATCCAACTGCAGCTGCATCCGTCAGGATGTGGCGAAATGTTTCTGTGTGTATGTTTTTTAAAACCTCACACTTTTTCAATCTGAGGTTTCTTCACTGACTTCAGGACAAAGACACGTCGGATGCAGGCCTGAGGGACCTTGCAGGTTAGTGCTACCTGATGTTTGTTATGAGGCGACGTGGCTGTTCCATAAAGTCATTTTCTCTGTGCTGTGCTTGTTCCTGACTGAGTTCATCTACTTTAATATGTGCATATTGTCATATAAGTCACTGGGGGGGGGGTTACACATTAGTGTCTGTGCTTATCACACACACACACGCGCACACACACACACCCATTGATTGCACCAACTCAATACGCGTGCAGACGATGCCGGCTTGAAGCAAGAGGACAGAGCCTGTGGCAAGGTGATTGAGAGAGCAGCATGTGTGTGTGTGTATGTGTGTGTGTGTGTGTGTGTGTGTGTGTGTGTGTGTGTGTGTGTGTGTGTGTGTGTGTGTGTGTGTGTGTGTGGTGTGTGTGGTGTGTGTGTGTGTGTGTGTGTGTGTGTGTGTGAGTGTGTCTGTGTCTGTGTCTGTGTGTGTGTCTGGCAGAAACAACTGGAGACATCTGTAGATGAGCGGCATTAAAGACGAACATGAAAGACACAGTCGACGTACCTGTGTCACATTTCTTCATCTATCTATTTATCTATGCTTAATTATCGATCCTTATTTATCTATCTATCTATCCTTATTTATCTACCGCCCCATTCCACTATCTCAGATGCATTGGGGCTCATCAGTAGTGTCATCCAGAATCGCCTGCCGCTGCTCTTTGGGCTTCAAACACACAAGGTGGGATCAGCGCACATGAAACAATCATAGCGAGGGACAATATAAAAAAAAATGGAGGGAGGGAGAGAGTCTGAGGTGGGAGGGAGAGGATGTGGGGAGGGGAGGCTAACAGCAGGATGAAAGGATGAAAGTGAAGGGTGGGATGAAGGAAGGGATGGTAACTCTGTTTGTAAAGCACCGAATTAGGTGATGGGTCATGGCTGTTTGTTATTTTGTACAAAGAAGTGAGAATAAATTTGGTTTGAACAAATGTAAGTGGTCACCTGTTTCTCTTCTTCTGTAGTTTAGCAAAAAGGTTGGTTTCTTCAAGAATTGCAGAGAGTCTTTGTTGACTTGCCAATGTATGTGACAAAACTTGACTTTCCTCAGGATTATGGGGGAGCAACATTTTGAAAATGTCTACATGGCATATCAAACAGTTTCTCAGACCAAAGAATATCACACACAGACGTCCTCTCCGTCTCGCCAAGATGTCCTCTGCCGCAAGAAGTTCAAACAGCGCAGCCAAACTCTTTTTAAAGTGTTCGCCCTAGTCTAGCGAGGACAGGTGAAAATCAAAGCACTCCTATCCAAGAAGCCACTGTTCTCATCAAGAAGCCACTGTTCTCATCAGGACAGTTGTTTTGTGAGAGTTTCTCTTTCTGCCTTGCAGCGGTCACGGCCACAGCAAAGCTCTGGGCAAAGGGAAGTGAAGGGCACTGCTAGCTCAAGGCAAAGCCCAGCAGGTAGCAGGGCTCACACAATACTGATACACAAACACACACACTCACAGGTGTCAGTTGCACATGTTTTATTGAGCAGATGTTTTAGTATCTTAAATGCTCCTTTGTCTGGATGCAGAACAAGGCAGAGGTGTGGATGGTTCTTTGACATGGAAAGGTTGGATGGATCAACGGATATTCAAAATAATTAAAAGAAATAATAGACACAGGACATAAATACAGAGATGTCATTATTCTAAAATGGCAAAGACACAAAATTACTATCTGCCAACGTTAAAATGTGCCCATTGACCGAAATCTTCTTGAAAAACCCAACAGCTGATGGTGAAAATGAGTTTAGGTCCAGCGTGAATCAATTCACATGATAGTTTGGACTTTTGGACCAACTTCCAGAGGTAGAGACAGCATTGAAAAATAGAATAGAAGAAGAAAATGAAAGGGAAGGTGGTTCACAGGTTGCTAGGACGTTCATTTTGCTGGTAGTAAGACCATAATGATATTTCACTGGCAACAAAATGAACAAAGTGAACCATATCATTAAATTTCTCAATTTAAACTCTATTCTAAAAAGTAAGCGATAATAGATAGTAGCATTGATGAGGTGTCAGACTGACGCCTGTCTGCAAACCTATCAGTGTCAAGCATAGGTAGACGCAGCCCAAAAGCCTCAAGTCTTTAGTTAGCTCCCTAAATTATAGCAAGAAAACAAAACTAACCAAATGTAAATAATGAAACAAAGACATGAAGCTGGGTCGGGACTTGAGTTGTGAAAAAGC